>CM028137.1:532832500-534201666 GCA_016271365.2 Neoceratodus forsteri | reverse complement strand
TGTTTTTTAAACTATTTTTTGCTGCATCTATGTCCAGCAACTGTATGGGTTTCACAAGGTTAGCTAATACACTATATGGGATGGAGGGAATATGTAAGGAACCCGGAACATCTCCTGGATTAGATAGTCTGCTGGATGCACCAAAGTTGTCAGTGACAAAGTCATGGACAATACGTAAGATTCCATCTTTATTTGAGGCTTGGAACATTTCCTCAGGTGGTCTCAGGCTATTCATATATTGGGATGTTTGTATATGCAGTCCAGGGATTGCTTCTTGCCCTGCGAGCCAAATTTAGTTTCTTGTAATAATGTTTTAGCCCTGTCATATCGCATGTCCTTCATTTCAGTCTTAATGTTGTTAATTTACTCCAGTATGTCTTCCTCAGTAGAGTAAATGTGAGATCATAAACTTAGATATTTTAAATATTTGTCTTCCCCCAGTTGTCCATTGTTTAAAACGACTTTTAAAGCCATGTTTTGTATCTTTCCACCATTGTGGAATGTTGTCATATGCCTCAAACACAGACCATCTGTCCTGAAACAGTTATTGACTTCTCTGGGAAACTTGTGGGTAATTCAAAAGGGTCGTGCTCCATTTCCAAGCTGTGTGGGCAGTGGAAAAGTCTTGCCCCAGTATACAATGACAGACCACTGCAGAATGGTCAGATGTCTCAACAGGGAAAGTGTTACATCAGATACTGGGAGACTTTTTAATAAAAATAGAAAATCTATGTGAGTGGCTAGGGTGCTCCTGTTAAATGTAAAGGTGTTATGCTGGTGCACATGTGCACTGTCAATCAAGTCTGCAACAGATATAATTTCTTGTAGAATGCAGAATGACAGTATGTTTTTAACATTTTTGTCCCCAAATTAATTTGTGTCAGACTGCAATTAAATTCACCACCTAAAATTATGGCCCTATGTCTATGTAAATAGGGCCTAATTTCTATAAATAGACCAATCCTGCTGGCTTTAGTCTGGGGTGCTTAGACATTTATGAGCCGTAAAAAGAAGTGTTCATATAAAATGTCCAACAACAGAGCACAGCCTGGTACTATTTCTAGTAAATGCTGGACATGGTATGAAAAGGATTTAACTCATAGGCTGCCAACAGAATTAGAATGTATAGGAATTCTGGACTGATATATCAGTCCGCGGCTCTGCAAGGGTTAAACAAAATACTAATACCATTCCATCTATCAGGACCTTGTGACCAAAATGAAGGAACACAAGACCACAATTTTTTTTGTTGTTGTTGACAAGTCATGCAGGGATTTCAGCCTTGCGTCTTGTAAAAAGACAATATTACCAGGAAGGGTGGATAGAAGGGAAAGAGTTGTCATTCTTTTCCTATATTTTTTTTTATACTATTAACATTCAGAGTTACGTAAGAGAGAGTTGGACCTGGACATATGGTGTGGGTTTATGAAGAGGGGGCTCTGACAACTTCCTGGTCTGAGACCTTCAATTTTTTCTGTAGGAGTTATTTTGCACTTAGCAGGACTGCAACACTATCTCTTATGGGTTTTAACCATGGTCAGTGCATTTTTCTGTGGGGAGTGGGGGAGCCATGGGTGAGGGATCAGGCTCGGCTATATCTGGTTGTGCAACCATCCAGGGACCCTCAGCAATAGAGCTCTCACTTTGTGGCCAAAGTTGACATGCCTCAGAGCAAGGAGGAAAATTCTGTTAACAAACAGTATTGGGACCAGGGAAGGGGCAGAAGTCTGATCCTGACACAATGCAGGGATAGTGGTGGGTTGCACAATCCCAGTAGGTTTAGTAACTGAAACTGCTGTAGGAGTGACAAGCCTTTCAGCACTTGCAGCAGCTGCCCCCATAGACTGACCTCTGGAGAGCATATCATCATGATTCTACCTACTCCCTTTGTTGTGGGTAGCCCAAGGGAATCTTTGGAAAGAGTCACCTTATTCATTGCATAAGTTGCACCAAAACAGGTTGTGGCAATTGTGGCTAAGATGACCATATTCCAGACAGTTGTTGCATCATTCAGTGTCACATGCAGAGCTAAAATGCATTTTTGAGTCACATTTGTGACAGGATTTTGGTTGGCCTGGATAAAAACAAACACCCCTATCCTTGCTAAAGTAAAAAATACTGGGTAAATGACACATACCAGTGTTAGTTTGGCATAATTTGACCAGAAATTTCCATCCCCTGTCCATACCGGTTCACAGTCAATTAAAGGAAGTGGTTTATCAAGAATCTTGCAACTTTGCTTTAAAGGGTACCCAAACAAGCAGTTTTTTTTTAAACTGCAAACTCCAAAATCTGGCTTCATAGGAAGGTAAAGTAAAGGCTGCTGTTTACATTTATGCTAAAACTGCATTTATGTAAATAACACAAATTCAGTTTCATAGCTTTTGAAAAATGCAAGCATCAGCCTTTCACTTTCAAAAAACAGCCTCGGTTTCTCCCTAAGATGTCTGCCAAGTGTGTTAAGTGATGAGTCATGATGACATAATTGGAGCCAGAGACAGAGATCCACATATATTTCTATAGTGCTAACTACTCCTTCTTTCCTTCTTTATTTTGAATTGCTGTACCAGAATGATCAACACCATGTATTAATTTGTGGATTATTTTGATCTGTATAAATGTTAGGCTATGATTTTGTTCATTTTGTTTACTTTAACTTGCGGAAAATGTTTTGCAATCCAGCTGACTTTTTCTTTGGCAAACTGCATTACAGTACAACACTTCAAATACCTGATGATCTAGTGGTTATATGATGCACTGAATTTTGGTTTTTGTCAACCAGGAGAGACACACTAAGCTGAAAGCTTGTTTAGAGGTGTGGCCTGGAAGCATAAGGAAGTTTAGTGACTTGCTCAGGGTCACACAGCAAAGTACCAGTCTTGTTCAGTTCCAGAGTTCATGCTGTCTTGTTAATCCACAAATAAGGCTTTCTTTTTTCTTGTGAACCCCCTGCACCTAGCCTGCCTTCTGTTGAGCACCCCACCATCCATACCGTGTCCTTAGTACTGTCTGGGGCCACATATGAGCTTGTGGTCTCATGAAGAGAATTATCACACCTCGGATTGTAATCTTGTACCTCAGAGAGTTGTGCACACCTATACTGATATGCATCATCAGCTGGCATTGTTAAAACAATGATCCCCAAATCACTCTCCAGTGCACATTCTCAATGTTTGACTTCTGCTCCCACAGTAAACACTGAGTGGATCACCACCCTTCCGCACAGTGAAGGTAGTATGTACAGTTCCCTGTTGTGTTTTTTTCCCACCTCATTAACCAACAACTAGGTCTTCCTGGAGGGCCAAGCAATATGCATCATGACCTACCATAAAAACTGCTGTTCATGCCATCATAAGGGCTGCACTTACAATGGATAACAATATTATTAGCAGGAGAGGCATACTAATACCTTGAGAGAATCCACCTGACTTCCAGTGTCAGTCAACTCCTTTATCTGTGATCTGTAGAACCCCACAGGACAGTTCCCAGCAGTTCTCCTCCAGTACTTTTCTGTGCTCTACCCCATAATGCGAGTTGACTAGCTACAACCTTTCCAAATCTTGAATGAGCTATATACAACCCCCCCCCCCCACACACACCTGAGGGTAATCTCCCTACACTGAATTCAAGTAACAGTTTAGGTGCAGCCCTGCCACTCTGAGTATTTGTCATCACTGACTATTGTCATCCACCATCAGGTAGTGATCACGATGCTGGCAGCCCCACATTTCAGATCTCACAGTGATCTGCTCAGCATCCTTCTTCATGTCTTCAACTAACCTGAATATAGCTGTACCCTACTGGAATGGCCTCTTCAGTACCTCTCTGCCATTCATTCTTCTCACCTATTTCCCACACCAAAAACTGGTGAGTTCACCACCCTTTGCATCATGAATGTATTTAGTACAGTCTCTCATGTTATATTTACATATTAATAATAAACATGATTTTTTGGTAAGCTAGGTTGATAGCAGCATGGCACAAGTGGAACAATAGGCTTTCCTACCCATATAAGATCTAAGCCACCTATGATTAGGCACTGTTATATGACGTGCATAATGATGTACACACCCATCATTTAATAGTGCCTAATCAAAGGTAGCCTAGATCTTTTAAGGATAGGAAAGCCCATCATTCCCCTTGTTCCCTGCTGCTATGAGCCTGACTTACTGGAAAGATATATTTATATTTGATATCTATGTCAAAATAAAACGGGGACTGTACTACTTGTATTCATGATGCAGAAGGGTGATAAGCTCACCAGTTTTCGGTGTGAGGAGGAATAAAGAAGAATGAATACCAGAGGGGGACTGAGAAGGCCACTCTTGCAAGGTACTGCTATATTCAGGGAAGGGGGAAGACAGGAGAGAAATATGAGCAGATTACTGTGAGAAATAAGATGTGGGACTGCAAGCACATTGATCACTACCTGACCCCATTGTCGTGGCCAACATTACCCTTCCCATAAAACCTGTTCATGCAATTGTCCAAGGCTGTGTGTGGATATTAATGTATGAAATCGCTACTACACATTCAGTCACTTCACTACCAGTCTAGTATTGCTTGTAAAGCACTTTGGGATGCAATATGTATGAAAACCACTATATCAATGCTGATTCTTCTTATTATTATTGTTATTATTATTATTATTTCCCATGGAAAAAGAAGACAAGATAAGCATATGTTTGAGTTTTGAGAAAGTTGAACTCTAGCATTGGACTGCACAAGAACTTTGCTACAAAAAAGTGGTGGCTCTAGGGGGTGGGGAAGGGTGTCGCTGCCACTACCCCCTCCCACATTGTAATGTACTTGCTTGTTGCTGCCGCATTTCAGTTTGTTAAAGAAGTCTGATTTACTGATTGTACAAATGTTTACGTTCAAACTATGGATTACATTTGTAGGTTCTGTCAAAAATGTACTAGAAAAGAATAATAGCAGAAAATATAAAGGTTTAATAAAAATTTTAAAAGTACATACTGTAGAATTTGAAATTTTCTCTGTCAAATAATTTTCACTATTTTCACTGAAGCATCAATTTAAGTGGAAATAAATGTGCACTAATTAGCACTTTTAGCATTTTTTTCCATTATAGTGAATGTGGTGATTGTGACTTAGCGCTAAAACAAATTTACGCAATTATGGTTGCATTTTTGTTTGTGCTAAATTTACTGCACGTGAAAATAACTAGTTTTACAGTATTAAGCATGCACACTATCCCAGCACCCCAATTGTTGCATCGTGGATCCACCATAACCACTAGACCACCAGGTTATTCAAGATTTGTACTGCACTGTGGTTTGCCACAGAGAACGTCAGTTGGATCAAAACACATTTTACGCATGCTGAAGTAAACAAGATGAACAGAACCATAGCCTAACATGTGCATTATACAAAATAATGCACATGGTTTTGACCATTTGGGTGAAATAATTCTATACAAAGGGAAAAAAGAACTAGTTAGCACTATAGAGAGCCATATATCTCTCTGACGTTGGCTCCAATGATGTCATCACATAACACATTTGGTGGCCATTTTAGGAAGCAGGTAAGACAGTTTTTTTGAAATTGGAAGGCTGATTTTATCATTTTCAAATGCTCTGGAACAACATTTAGGTAAATTATGTAAATGTAGTTTTAGCATTAATGAATACAGCAGCTTTTCCTTTAGTCACCTACAGAGTCAGATTTTTGAACAGTTCGTTGTCAAAATGTTGTTTAGGTATCCTTTAACCAGTAACATATGTCTGATACATGAACACATTTCTGAACATAATAGTGATAGTTTTCACTGTGGGCTTAGAGAGTGGAATAACCTGAAAAGCAGACCATAAAGCAGTATCTCTAAGTTGGCCATACTTGTTCCAGAATCTATCCAATGCTTTAAGAGAATGAAAGCTAATGTCATAAATGCTTTCCCCCCTAATATGTAATACAGCATATAAATCAGAGGGAAAAAAACATACAGTCCTTCAACAGTTTATGAATGATAAAGAGTCTATCAGGTATTTCATCAAGACCTCCAGAGTATTTCAGGCGTACAGCATTGTGCCTAGGGGCTGGTTCCACAGAGGCTGAAAAAGAGATCTGACATCTGGAAAGCATGGAAGCTGGAGTCAACTGCGGGGTTGGTATCAGGAGTATTGTGTTCCACATAATCATTTTCAGATTCTGATAATATGTCCCGGGCTGACTCCCATGAGGGGGGCTCCATCTGTGATTGCGGGTGAGGAAGCCCCACCAGAGTTGTGGTTGGCACTGTCATTTGACTGATATGACTTTTCTGTGGGAACAAAAGTTGTGGGCTGCTTTGGAGATTGGGAATTTCCATATCAGTTTTTATCAAGGAGCTCCCAAGAAATGATGTCAGCAGTCTTACTCCAGTCTGCAGCTAATAAGGAAGCTTCAGTGGACTATTTGTCAAGACATTTTTGGTGGCTGGCCCAGTGGCACCGAGGGTTGAGGCGTTGAATGCCACACCTTGTGCCACGCCAGCGACCCGGGTTTGGGAATGAGCCGGGAGTCACCAGGGATTGGCGGGGGGGAAGAAATCGAGCCCAGGACTGCTCTCTTCCCCGGGAGGGTGGGAGTGTTGCTCGCCCCGAAGTGACCTCTGGTGGTGGCCAGGGTGCACCAAATGAGCAAGCACGGTGAACGCCAGGGGTGGGCAGAGTCATGGCATTACGTTGCCTTGCGAGCCGTGCTTCAGAGGGATGGGAAGGGGAAAAGCACTAAATACCCTGGCTCCTGAGAAGATGATGAGGGCTCCTGTGATCTCCCTCTCATACCCAATGCAGGACCACACCACATCGGGGATCCAGGCTGACCTCTCAGAGGGATGGACCCTCTAACTTAAGTGAAAAGAGCCACCAAGGGTGGGCCCTGTTCCGAGGGGTGATCCGGAATGCTGGGAAGTTCCTCCAAGAGAGGGTGAACGGATGGTGGCTGGTCACTGCGGGGAGCAGTAGGGGTAGGATAGTGTGGGCACCTCAGAAGGATGCCTCATAGAAGTCCGGGCATAAATAAAGTTAAAAAAAAAAAAAAAGACATTTTTTGGGCAGCCATGGGACCACATCTTAGGCTGAGACTCTGACCTGTAAATGTCATTCCCAATGTGCTTACGTCTATATTAACAGGTGGAATCTGTGCCTGGTTCAATGCTGAGGTGGTGTCAATAGGGGGAATAGCATTGAAAGGTACTGTTGGGGGGCAGATAGTGGTTCCATGGTAGCTGTGTTGGAAGAAGTACCAATATTATGTGATTCTGTAGGTGAAGGTATATGATGTACAGCAACAGAGATATCAATGGGCATCAGGATTGTAGTTTTCCTGCCCTGCACCCAAGTTGCCACACTTTTATCCCCCTAAGAGCCCAAAGTGTCAATGTGTAGAGGACAGTCTACAGGTGCAATAGGAATAGCACCCTCGTTACATTCATTTAGTTCAGGCATTGTAGTGTTGAGGAACTAATGTGTCTCTTTGCAGATGACACAAAAATTTGCAACAAGGTGGATACCCAGGAGGGGGTGGAGAGAATGCAAAGGGATCTGGGGGAAACTAGAGGAGTGGTCCAGGGTGTGGCAGCTGGGTTTTAAATGCCAAAAAGTGGAAAGCCATGCAGCTGGGGCAGGAAACCCAGAGATGTGTAGAAGACGGGAGGGTACTTACAGTCACCAAACAAGAGAAGGACCTTAGTTAATCATATCCGATGATCTCAAGGTGAAAGGGCAGAGTGACAAGTAGACAAGGCTAGCAGTATGCTGGGTTGCATATGGAGAAGGATTTCTGGCAAGAGAAGGGAGGTGGTGTTTCCACTAAATCATCCCTCACTAGTGAGACCCCAACTGAAGTATTGTGTACAGTTCTGAAGGCAGCACCTCTGCAAGGACATTGACAGGGTGGAAGTGGTTTAAACCAGGACTACCAATATGGTGCAGGGTTGCATGAGAAACCATACAAGAAGAGGCTGCAGAAACTCAGTGTGAACTCCCTGGAAGACAGGAGAGTGAGAGGGGACATGATTGAGACCTATAAGTACCTCACAAGGGTCAACTTAATGCAGGAGGGGAGTCTCTTTAGGAGGAGGAGCACCAGAACATTTGGGCATGCTATGAAGCTTGGGAGGGAAAGGTTTAAGAGGGTCATGAGGAAATACGTCTTCACAGAAAGTGTGGTGGACACCTGAAAGAGCCTGTCAGAAGAGGTGGTGGGGGTGAAGACAGTGGAGAACTTCCAGCATACATAGGACAGGCACTTGAGCATATTAAGTAGAGGAAACTGAGGAGACAGGGACACTTGTGACTAAATAAGGTCTAGGGTGTAGAAATATGCTGGGAAAATAGACTAGATGAGCCTACCAGTCCTTTTCTGCCGACACATTCTGTAATTCTGTTTCTACGTACCTTTAAAGGGACACTGTCAACCCTTTTTGCATTATACAATTTCTAGTTGAAAGCCCACATTTTATGATTGCTTGCCTTCTCTAAAACCCATTGAAGTTGCTGGTTATTTGATCTGCTTCCTTTCTTAGTAGAAATGAAATGCATGGGAATGGTGCGCTTATACCTAATTTTGTTCTGCTTCAAATCATTCATCTACTCTAATTGCTTACATCATGAACATTAGGAACACCCTCAGACAGTGCAGTCACTCATGATGTAATAGCCTCCTCTCCTCCCACAGCATCATGAGTGGCAAGATTGTCTTAGGGGTGTTCCCAACTCCAGATAAGATGCAATGGAAGGCAATCAAAGAATGTAAACAAACAGACCTTTTGTCAGTACAGGGTTTTTGTCTACATTAGCCACCCCTTTGCTCCCTGTTTTACTACTCCCCCCCCCCACCCAGGTAATTAATAAGTCCTTAATTCTGTCCCAACTGTGTTTGAACCCATTAATGGTTTTGGCACCCACCTCCTCTGCTGGCAGATTGTTACACGGCTCATCTACTCTCTCTGTAAAATAAAACTTTCTCACATCCCTTCTGAATCTCCTCACATCAGCTTCCGCTCATGGTCTTCCATCCCAGATTTTCTACTCCTGTTTAATAGTTACTTGCAGTTCACCTTCTTCATTCCTTTCAGGAACCTGAAGGTCTCTCTGTCTCTTCTGACTTTAGGTGAGCACATGTTCAGTGCTCTAAACTAATTCTCATATTACCTGCCTTGCTGGCCCTGAATCATTCTGGTGTCCTACACTGCTTTGTCTCCAGCCTGACCTTATCTTTCCTCGGGTGAGGACTCCAGAACTGGGCACAGTACTCTATGTGTTGTCTCTCAATTGATCTAGATGGGTAGTAATACCTCTTTCTTCCTGCTGTCATAACCCCTTCCCAATATACCCCAGCATCCTGGGTGCCTTACTTTAGGCCTTGTTACACTGGCTAGATTGTTCAACAGAGTCACTAGTGATTACTCCTAGGTCCCTTTCCTCAGAAGTGGTGTCCAGCTTAACCCCACCATCCAATACTCCGTTCTAAAGTTCTTGATCCCTATGTGCATCATGTTGCACTTTCAAGTGATGACTTTCATCTGCAAACCCTTGACCACTTCTTCAGCCTTTTCAGGTCTCTCTGCATCCCCCTTATTCCTTCTGCACTGTATACCATATCACAGACCTTAGTGTCATCTGCAAAGAGACGCATCTTGTCCTGTATTCCTTCTGCTTTTCCACATTTCAGGTTACTCTACTACCCATTTTGTAGCCAAAATAATAACAGGAGCGCTCCTTTCAGTTTGGCTTGGTACCAGGTTTTCATCAGAATCTTCTGTTGTTTGTGCACACCCATTGTTTTAAGATCACTTTTCATGGGACAATAATACGCTACCATGCAGCAGACACTGCTCCCTGAAAAGCACTCCCCCATAAGGTCATAATGCTGCATGTGTACAGATACAGCTGAGAATGTCGATAAAAACAAGTTCCAAGCCATATTAAAAGGAATGCTTTTCTTATTATTTCAAGTGTGAAAAAAAGTACTAAAACTGACAAAAAAATGGGTAAAGAGGGGGTGTTGTACAAATCAGGAGATACTGGGCAATCTAAAATAGAATAATAAGGTACAGTTCAAACTTTTCACTGCAATCACGCATTGCAGTTTTAAATTCTTTATCTGAAATGAAACCATTTGTTATTCCATGCTTTTGTAGTGTACTGAGATCCTTCTTAAACATTATTAGTGGGTCACCTGGTAGTTGTCTGTAATTGGTTTCGTTTTGTAATAGTTTCATGACAATTTCCAAATAGTGATACCTGTTCAGAACCATAGTGTTGCCCCCTTGTCAGCCTGTTTGAGGATAATTTCCTTACAGGCTGCACGTTCTTTTAAGGCATTTTGTTCCAAAGTGGGTAAATTAAGGTCTAAAGGTTTATCTTTTTATCTAACAATTCTTTCAACTGTTTCAGTAGTGTTGTCAAATGTTTGTATACTGATGTTACTCACAAGTGGGCAAAATAAAGATTTTGCTTTAAACAAAGGTTTTCTCTTATCCATCAGTAACTGTAGTTCTACTGTAGATAATAGGATTTATTTGCTTCTGTGTATACCCACCCAGTTGTGGATGTATCTTTACTAACTATCTGTCTGTCTATCTATCTATCTATCTATCTATCTATCTATCTATCTATCTATCTATCCATCTATCTAGAACTCATTGGTAAGTCCAAAAGGGCCCTGTGTGTCCTGCTTCCTGCTTCAAGAACCATGTTTGGACTCATCTCCAGATGTGTACCTGGCCCAAAGGGTCCTGCTTGAAGAGAGCTAGGTCTCAACTCCTGTTTTATGCAGACCCTGTATAAAATAAATTAGGACTCATCTCCTGCTCCACACGGGGACCAAAGTGGCTAGCATGAACAAGTCCTGATTTTTTTCATTTATTTCTTTAATTATTTATTTGTTAATCTATCTATTTATTTATTTCTTGGACAATATCTTTGAGCTAGAAGCTTATCTACAAAGGTTCCACATCATACAAAGCATAATTCAGACAAGACAGTACATGACAATTAGCAGTTTACAATATGTGCGCATAACAAACATAAATTAGTTACATACATTTGTTCACAGTCAGAAATGAATCAGTCAAAGTTGACCTTGTCAGCATGCAGGGTGAGTGTAGGCAGGGGGTGAGCAGGGTAGGTAGGAGGGGGTGGAGGTGAGTAGGTGGAGTAGGCAGGATGAGGGTGTTGGTGGGAGGCTGAGAAGAAGTGGTAATTAGTGTTGGCAGTCACAGCTACAGAAAGCGATGAGGTGTTGATGGAGTTTTCTCTTTAATGGTCCAAGCTTGAGTTCAGCCATTATGTCAGAGGGGAGGTCATTTAGCCAGTTGGGAGTGCGGTATGCAAAAGACTGCTGTGCTTGAGATGTACAGCAGAAGGGGACTTGCCGAGCCTGACTAGACATGCCTCTCATCTGGTGGGGATTAGTAGCTGGATTGAGGAGGTTCTGGATAGTGGGGGTTTAAACCTGGGCAAATTTTCTTCCCCAGAAGGCAGACCTGGTATTTTATCCTGCCCTGCAGGTACAGCCAGTTGGTCTGGGCGTATAAGTCACAGGTATGGCTAAGTCAGTGTGCTACATTGATTAGTCCGCAGGACTTATTTAATGCAGGTGCTGACTCTTTTAAGAGCTGTGTCAGAGACAGCACCATACACCACCAACCCATGATCGGTAATAGAGAGGCTTGAGCTGTTCACTGCACTCCGTAGTGCATCATGGGTCATACAATGATGGTGCCTATATAGGAGGCCAATCCTAGCGTTGGCAGTCTTCACAACATTGTTAATGTGATAGGCAAAGGATAGGGAGCTATCGAGGGTTACCCCCAGATATTTAAAGGTACAGTATACACCTGTTCCAATGGGGTTTGCAAGCTGTTATGAATTGTAAGCTGATGTGGTTTATGCTTGCTGCTGTGGTTCCCAAATAACATGGTCTTTGTTTTTTTATAGTTCATCAGGAGCTTGTGCTCAGAGAACCAGGCCTGAACTGACAAAACGTTTTGCTAGAGTTGTGTTTCCAGTAGGTGCAGTTCAGGTTTACTGGAAAAAATGACGGCATCATCCACATAGAGATGTATGCCTTCAGTGCAGGCTAGGGGGAGGCGGTTGAGAAAAAGACTAAAAAGTATAGGCCCTAAAATTGAACCTTGTGGAGCACCCATGTGCACTTCCCTGCTGTCAGAGAGGATTTCATTGATTTTGACCTGCTGCATTCTGTTCCCGAGGTAACTTTTGAACCACCCAACAGCTTTAGCTGAGAGACCCATGGTGAAGAGTTTGTTAAGTAGTACAGTGCGGTTGACAGTATCGAAGGACTTAGTGAAGTGGATGTAAATTGATCCCACTATCTGGCTTCGAACAAGGGCACCATGAATGAAGCCAGACTATTCAAGCAGTGCTGTAGTGGTACTATGGGCCTTCTGAAAGTCATGTTGTTGCAGACATTGGATCTGATACTTCTCGAGGTAATCGACCAGTTGGACAGAAACAATGCGCCCCAGGGCCTTGGAGAGGGGGGGATAAGATTGATATGGGTTGTTAATTAGTATGGAGGGCACGATCACCACTTTTGTGGACCAGTGTGACCACTGCAGCTTTCCTTTTCTGGGGGAATTGTGCAAGTTGAAGGGATAGGTTCAAAAGTTTAGTTAGAGGTGGTAAGACTATGTCCAGGGTAAGTGAGATTAGTTTAAGGTCTAGGGAGTCACTGCTGTATCTTGATTTGCCAAGCACACATTGGATATATTTTTTGGCCTCAGCCATAGAGATTTTTTTGAAATAGAAGGGGGGAAGGAGAGAGCCATGACCTACATGTCTTCCAGCTTCAATGAAGTCCTCATATACATCAAAGATGTCAGGGGGAGCATGCTGCTGAGGTCTGAGAAAGCGATGCCGAAAGTATCAGCAACTATTTTCTAGTTTCTCAATATTAAATGAAATTCATTGCAGAAAACGTTAGGTTAATTTCTCTTTAGGGATCCAAAGCCACAAAAGGTGGTAAATGGGGTGTTAGGCTTTTTCAACCATAACACCAATGCCTTCCCCCAGCCCCTAGCCTTATGACCCAAGGTCAAGCTACAGGTCCCAGGCAGTGCTGCATTTGTCTGCTGCCTCAAGCTACAAGTCTAGAGCCCTGCGTGTAGTAAGTTAAAATACCACATGTAGGGCTATGCAAGGTACAGCAGAAATCGCCACGCATAAAAATACTCACTGTTTTGTCTAACAATGATTGTTATGTTGAGATCGCCTTCATTTTTATGTTGGCGCACTTGAGCAACCAACATCTTGCGGTAGTGCAGATTTGGAGGCGCAGTCACTGTTGGGCGATTCGCAGGGCATGCATCAGTAGGTGCGTTCCTCATTCCCCAATCAGCCTGCATGGCGGCGCCACACCATGCATACATAAAGTGGAAAGCACATCTAAGGAAAGGTCCACTGCAATGTGAGCAAAGCTCATCACATGCAGCGGACCTCCCGACGTGCTTCCCCGGCAACAGAAACATGGCAGCACACTGCCCGCCAAACTGCCAACTTTGGGGTGCCCAATCCCCCTGTCGGCTTACCCTGCCCCAATGTATATGCCAACGTGGGAGCCCACTCCCCATCGGCATAAAGAACCCACCATTTGTTATATGCCAAGTGGGGTGCCCAATCCCACTTGGCTCTTGCCCCCCCCTTTCCTTGTGTGCTGACGGGGGTGCCCAATCTCTGTCGGCATAAAGTTACCCCCCCTTTTGTTGTGTGCTGATAGGGGTGCCCAATCCCGCATTGGCTACAGCTGCCCTCCCACAAAAAGACTCCATTGGCATGCTGGGAGCCCACCCCAGCATGTCCCTGTGAATACAAAAACGGTCCCTGCAATGTTTTTTGTTCCTGTAAAAAGGAATGGTCCTCGGTGGTCTCCTGCCCCTCCCACAACCCGCACTCACCCACTGTGCACACTGCCTCCCTCACCCCATACTTACCTCCGAGTCCGCGCGACGATCTTCAGTAGACCGGAACACGCCTGCACTTTTCAAAGCCAACCGCGAACTGAGGAAATGCCAGTAAGCTGTATAATTGAATAAATAGGGGTTTTCCAACTTTGATGCATATCTCAGGCATTTTTTGGAATTTTGGCACCAAATTTTCAACATGGGGTTTTTGGGGCCCCTCCTCATGATTTCTGACACTGCCATGGCGTTATTTGGTCCCGAAAGGTGATTTTGTGGTCACTGCATGGAATCACCTTTTGGGACTGAGTAATGACACGACAGTGCCACTGTTCATGAGTGGGGCTCTCAAAAAGTCTATGTTGCAAATTTGGTGACAAAACTCCCAAAAATGGCTGATTTATGAGCGTGCATTGCACTGTTTCTACGCACACTCGTAATGTCATGAATTTGTAATATTTTCATTCCAGATTTTCAAAATTGCCATTTTTCCATACCTCCTGATGAACAGTACAGCTGCCATTTTACATATCCTGCCTGAAATGTGTTTTCGCACCTCCGGCGCAGAATAGCGCGGTCGCTGTGCGAAATCATGTTTTGGGACAATTTGAGGAAATGACGGTGACACTGTTCATGAGCAGAGGTCCTAAAATGCCTATGTTGAAAATTTGGTGCCGACAGTCCATAAAATGACTCTGTTGCAAGCGTGCGTTGCGCAGTTTCCACGCACCCTTGTAACATCGCAAATTTGCAATATTTCCATGCCAGCTTTTCAACACTGCCATTTTTGCCACCTCTTTATGAACAGTACAGCTGTCATTTTTCTCATCCTGCCCAAAATGTGTTTCCGCACCTGTGGCTCACAATGGCGTGGTAGCTGTGGGAAATCAACTTTTGGGACAGATTAACAAAATCGCAGTGCCACTGTTCATAAGGGGAGGTCCCAAAATGCCTATATTACAAATGTGCAAAAAATAATTGGGTTACAGACGTGTGTTGTGCAGTTTGTATGCATGCTCATTGCTTCACCAATATTTCATATTGTCACTCCAGATTTTCAACGTTGCCAATTTTTTATGACTCCTCATGCACAATACAGTTGTCATTCTCCACATCCTGCCCAAAAATGTGTTTTTGTCCCTCTGTCACCAAATGCCACAGCCACTGTGCAAAACCACCTTTCAGCTAACAAAGTGATTGTGCTGCTTTTCATGAGGTGGCCTGGCAAGAAGCCCATGTTGAAAGTGTGGAGTGAAATTACCACCATATGCCTACGGTGTTAGGGTTTCCAACTGCAGCACCCCACCCGGTACAGACTGACAGGCATCAGGGGTGTGACTTGGGATCATCAGATGTAATACTAATGCCATTCCACCCCCCCTGCAGCCACTGACTGGCACTGTGGTGTGCCTTGCACTGTTCGGCCACAAAGTTCACCCCATGCTCCTATACTGCACCCATGTCCACATATTTACTTATGGAATGGGGTAAGTATAACACCCAAAGACCCCAAAGTACACCATGACACTTATCAGTGTCTACAGGGTAGGGTGAGGTACAATGGCATGAGCGTTATAGCTGATGACCCAAAGGCTCACCCCAATGTCTCTCGCTCTCTACAGGGTGGGGGTGGGCTTGACGTCACTTCAACACTTTATTGACATTCCTATTATGCATCTCTAGCTCTGGCACTGCCAATGCCAATGCCAATGCCAGCGTGACAACATTCGGCATTGACAAATTATTGTTCTTCTTGTTTTTCAATTTGTGTTTCTTTAAGATGCACACTTTGTTTTTCATCCTGATTTCCATAATGTCCAGCTAACATAAAGGTCAGCAGCTCAGCAGTGCTGTCATGCTAACTTACTGTCAAATGATCATGTAAGCTACAGGTCACACGTCCATATCTGCTAATATAATTTGCATGTCAGTGAAGTCCACATCTGTCCTCAGAACTAAGTGAACAACCCTTATAAGGAGCAACTGGCTTAACAATCAGATTCACTGAGTGTTGGGGGCAACATTCTAAATTAAATATAAACACATTAGCAAATATGTCATGGAATCTTGTTCAGCTACCAGTGTTTCTGTTAACACATTTTAAAACTCCAGACAGTACAATCTTGGATTATCCTGAAAAGTAGCAGAAACTTGCATATTTTGTCTAAAACAAGTAATCTGATATGATTTCCACACTGGAGAGCAAGTGTAGGATGTTTCCTAGGCATGATGAGGAGGAGGCCTTTCATACCAGCAGGATGCAGAACAAAGGAATTATAAACAATAAAGAAGGTAGCAGCAGTTATGAGGTACCAGGATATGAAGAAGAAAATACATCAGAAGAATAATGAAAAATTAATCAAGCAAGTGGATCCAAATGAGAAACTATTATAAGAAGAAAACAAACCAGGAAGAGAGACGTGAATACCAGTGAATGTCTACTACTATCATTTGAGAGCAGAACTGACCTACTGGCAGATCCAGAGAAATAAAGCAGTACATTATATGCAACACTATTTAAAGGGACACTGTCAAGCCCCTTAGGTCTCAATGTATCGCTGGTTAAAAACAACACGTTCTTACCAATGTTTTTGGGTGTATACTTGTGTGGAAAACTCAATAAAAATTATTAACTGAAACAAAACACACGTTCTGACTGCTCTTATTATTTAGAGATTATTAATATAGCTGGTAGTTTGATTCTGCTAACTTGTTTATTTTATAAAATGAAAAACAGACTGCCCACCTTACTGTTTTTTCCACACAAAAATGTGTGTTTACAGTCCTTGATCATCTCCCTCTGCATCTTTCCTGGACTTGGGAACATCTCCAACACTCTTTAGAGACTCAAGAGTCAGTGAGAGAGAGAGAGAGAAAGTATTGCATCATAAGCTGCTGCACCATTTGGGGATGTTCCTAATGTTCAGGCAGTATGCAATAAAAGTAGATCAAGAATGTGAAATGAAACATGAGTATGTATAATTACACCATTAACATGCATTTCAGTTCTACTATGAAAAGAAGCAGATAAAACAAACAGCAACATCAAGGGGTTTTCATGAAGGTAATGATGGTAAAACCAAAGAATAACCAGTTACCAGTATCTTTGAGCTCTGTTGGTTGAGGTTGGGTATATTTAATCATTCTGAATTGATATACAGAATTCCACATGTAATTATTTATCAAAGAGTTTGCTCATAAGGATAGCTTTATGAGCTAGAAACATAAAAATGATTGTCAGACAAAGGCCTATTGGTCTATTCAGTCTACCAGTTCCAGTTTATGTAACTCATGAGTTTAAGTCCCCTAGTGCTCACTTGTCTGCCCTTGTCACCTTTGATCCCTCATGTTCTCCACCCAACCCATGTGCCTATCCCACCCAAGCTTGAACCCCACTCATATCTTTGCACAGTACACCTCGTCTATCTGCATACCCACACATCTATTCAATTAACAAAGCAATGAAAACCATCAATCCATGTTTTTCTCTTTCACTGCTCAAAAATTTTTTAAATCTCTAGCAAATTCGAAATACAGCCATATTTTGATTACCTATATCAATTTATTTATTAATTGTGTTAAGCGGGTAGGCTCACTGAGACATAGCTGTCCCTTTTTCAGGAGCTACCCAGAATTAATTACATTTAATAAGCAAACAGAACAGTATATTGTCAAAATACATTGTCAGATCAAGTCAGACATGACATTGTCAAAATACATAAACAGTGAAATAATACAAGTCACCAAACACAGAGTACCAGTATGTGCCATTGTGTTAATAACAATTTTTGACTACTCAAGGCAGGGAAACATAGATCAATAGGGTATAAAAATGATCCATGGTAGGAAAACAACATCAATTATAACACAAGGAAGTGTCCCTGATTACAAGTGCAGAGCCTGGGCTCCAGTAGTACAACTTTAAGCCCTTTCTTAAATCCAA
The DNA here is from genome assembly GCA_016271365.2 of Neoceratodus forsteri. Classification (NCBI taxonomy): domain Eukaryota; kingdom Metazoa; phylum Chordata; order Ceratodontiformes; family Ceratodontidae; genus Neoceratodus; species Neoceratodus forsteri. Next base: position 534,183,796 of record CM028137.1, on the reverse strand, counting down.
GAGTAGAGCAGTCTTGCAGGGCAGAAGGCAGAGTGTACTAGATGTATATTGCTGAGGTGGCAAATTACCTCTTTCCCACACAGGATCTAACTCTAGGTACCTCCAACAGATTATTGTTGGAGGATCTCAGAACCCTTCTTGAGGAATTAATTTAAAAAAATGCTACATAGGCAGGGGGAAGGGAGGGACCCTTTACAAGCTTAAAGGACAGGCAGAGGAGATGGTACTCTAGTTGACCACCAGTGAAGGCCGGTTCAGTGAACACAGTACATTGCAATGGTACTCCTTGAGTGGGGCTCCAGTGGCAAACCATCCAGTTTTATTTCAGAGTACTCTGAGCTTACTGAGCTCAGAGCACCTCAGGGACTGCAACATGGGGGCACCATATTGCAGAAGACGGGGTAGAGTACCAGTAGCAATGATTAGCCATGTGTCCTTAGTACCAAAATTGCCAAGGCAGTAGATTAAGCCAATTTGTTTGTGATGGTTCTGTGTGGCATGGTCAATATGAGTTCTGTAAGAAAGCTCCTCATCCAAGAAGATCCCTAGGTATTTGATGGATTCCACTACTTCTATAAGTGCCCCATATATAATATAAATAACAAGAAATGGTAAACCATTCAATACACAAGTATATCTGCATCTTGGGGTTTAACAAGGTCATAACTACCATACCCAGGTTCATAATCAGGTTTTAGGGTAACAGAAGGCATGTAGCCCATATTAGTTACCTCCCACTTCACAGTGGATACGGCAGTGCCTGCCACTCTTTTCTCAAGAAAATATCCAGTTTTGCCTTAAATTCACTAAAAGTATTGGAGTACACCATGTCATCAGGTAGCTTGTTCCATATACTAATTACCCTCGGTACAAATGAAAATTTTCTGATATGTTTATTAGGATTTTTTTCCAATAATTGTAAAGTATTACCTCTCAGTTCATATCTGGTTCTTCTTAATTCAAGCCCTAGATCATTGAACAACGTCTCATCCTTCTGAATATTGAATACCAATAATAAATCACCTCTCAGTCTTCTATCCTTGAGTGAAAATAGCCCGAAATTTATTATAATTACATCATAAGATTTATTCTTACAATTAGATTACATTTTCATAAATGTTTCTCTGGGCCTTCTCCACCAGATCCATATCCTTTTTTAAATAATGACTCCAAACCTGACATCTGTAGTCTAGATGTGGCCGTATACAAGCTTGGTATAGCAGCATCAGCACTGCCTCTGATCTGTGTATAAATGTGTGTTTTACACAGTTTACCAGGTACTGTAGTTTGGCCTATCAGCTATTAACCTACAGTGGTCACTGGACTTTAATGTGTCACTAATAGTAATTCCTAGGCCAACTACCTTCTTAACTGATTTAACCTTTACACCATCTATATGATATTCCTGTAATGTATTCGTTCTTCCAGAATGCATTACCTGGCATTTATTAATATTTTTTATTATTTGTTTATTTTTTATACTTGTAGGCTAGATGAGCAAAACTGCCATTTTTCACTATCAACAAGTTAAGACACTAACATGAGACAAATACAAAAAGTACAACATACAATAAATGTACAATTGAATACAGAGTGCAAATATACAATCAGTTTAAATCACTACAAAACTTATGCAAAACATGTGCAAACATCCTTATCCATCACCATTGTTTTATCATGGATTTGAAGGACCAAATTTGTTTACTTTCAATGATATACAATCAGTTTAAATCACTACAAAACTTATGCAAAACATGTGCAAACTTCCTTATCCATCAACCATTGTTTAACATTGATTTGAAGGAGCAAAATAGTGAGGGAAGCCCTCAGGTCCCTTAAGACGGAGAAAGCACCAGGGCCAGATAAATTACATCCCAGAGTGCTGAAGGAACTGGCGGATGTCCTGTCGAAACCCCTGGCGGAGCTTTTCAGCATCTCTCTGAGGACAGGGTGGGTGCCCCAGTACTGGAAGGTGGCGCATATAGTGCCTATCCACAAGGGGGGGATCAAGGGAGGTGGCAGGGAACTACAGGCCCATCAGCCTGACATCGGTGGTGGGCAAGGTGATGGAGGGCATTGTCAAGGAGAGGCTGGGGGGACCTGGAAAAGTCGAGGTGACTGGATGATAGACAGCATGGATTTGTCCTGGGGAAATCATGTCAGACAAATCTTGTGGAGTTCTTTGACTGGGTGACGAGAGCCTTGGACCTGGGTAGACCGATGGACATCCTCTATCTTGACTTCATCAAGGCATTTGACTCTGTTCCTCATGGGGGCCTGTTGAAATAGTTGGGAGAAATGGGGGTGGGGAACCAGATGATCAGATGGATAGGCAATTGGCTCCAGGACCAGACCCAGAGGGTAGTGGTTGGCAGGATAGTCTCATCTCCAAGGAGGGTCATTAGTGGGGTCCCTCAGGGATCAGTCCTTGGGCCCCTCCTGTTCAATGCCTACATCTCTGACATAAGGAAGGTTATCAGGAGTGAGATGAGTCTCTTTGCAAATGACTCAAAACTGAGGGCAGTGGTGGATGAGGAGGAGGGGAAGGTGGCCCTATAGGGGGACCTGGAGGCTCTGGAAAGGTGGTCTAGAAAGTAGAAGCTGAGGTTTAATGCAGGGAAATGCAAGGTACTGCATCTGGGAGCCAGAAACCAGGGCCAAGAGTACACCGGGGGGGGGGATGCTATAAGTATCAATGGCTGAGAGGGACCTGGGGGTGGTGGTGGATGTCAAGAGGAACAACTCTGAGACTTGTAGGAGGGCAGCGGCCAAGGCCAACAGGATGCTGGGATGAATCGCTAGGGAGATCACCTCCAGAAGGAGGGAAGTGATACTCCCCCTGTATAACTGCTTGGTGAGGCCGCATTTCGAGTACTGAATGCAGTTTTGGAGGCCACACTTAAAAAGGGACATTGAACTCCTGGAGAGAGTCCAGAGGAGGGCAACCAAAATGATCTGGGGCTTGGAGGACAGGACCTATGGGGAGAGGCTCGAAGAGCTAAATATGTACACATTGGAAGAGAGAAGGGACCAGGGAGGACATGATAGAGGTCTTCAAGTACGTGAAGGGGTTAAATGGAGAGGAGCAGTCAAGGTGCTCCAAAGGAAGGGGGGCAACTAGAGGGCATGGGTGGAAGCTGGAGGGGGAAGATTCAGGAGAGAAAGGAGGAGGTGCTACTTCACTGAGAGGGTGGTAGAGCCATGACATGCGCTGCCCAGGGGGCTGGTAGAGGCAGAGACTGTGAAGGAGTTCAAGAGGGGTTGGGACAGGTACAGGGGAAGGGTTCTGGATGCAAATTCCTGTGCAGTGGGAATATCCGGGACTGGGAAGGGAGAAGCCAGAGAGGGTGAGGAGAGCAGCAAGGTCAGCTCCCAGGGTGGGGGCTGACCAAATGAGCAGACACAAAAGACCATTAGGCCTATTCTGCTGGCATTTTAGTATGTTACTATATCATGGGGCAGAGTATTAAAGAGTAGGGGAACCCTGTATGATGTAGATATCTGGCCATGGGCTGTAGCAAACGGGGAAGTCTAAAAGTAAACTTCAGCTGAGATCTAGTGCCACATAAATTAAGGGATCTGGGGAAAAAGACTGTAACTGCAGTGGAAATAAGGCCTTTCATAACCTTATACATCAAATAACCCATTTTATGAGATATTTTATTTTCAAATGATAAACTATGGGAACTTGAGAGCAAGGAACAGTGATTAGTTTGAGAGGGTACAGCAAGCATAAAGCAAAGAATAGAATACTAAGTAACCTTTAGTCTGTCAAGGAGCCTTCCCAAGACTGCAGAATAAATCACCAGGCCATAATCCATGGCACTCAACAAAAAATCATGAACAAGTAAGTGCCTGGAATCCTTGGCGAGAAATTGCTTTACCCTGTAAAGTGAATCCAATCTCCAGTGAAGAGACTTTCTATGCTTAATACTAGGGGGTTCAAAGGATAATACAGTATCAAATGTAATCCCCAGAGTGCAGGACGGTGGGGAGTTTTAAGCAGGCACAAAAGACTTTTTTATGGGGAAAGGCATTTCCAGTTTTATTGTGATTTTATATTATATGTATTTGTATATGTTTTTATCTGTACTAATACTATACAGCGCTTTGGAATCTTGAAAGGCACTTAATTAAATACATTTTATTATTATTAATATTTTATTATAAGTATTAATAAGTTCAATAGTATTCCCGTCATGGGCCACAACAGTGAAAAGATTAACAGAAGACATAACTTTTTTAGAAAAAAGCATAACTTTGTGGGGTTTTTTTGAATTAAGGACCATGTAATTAGATGACAGCTAATTCTAGAATAGGTCAAAATCATGTTGCACCCTTTCCAAAGCTTTATTAGGAGAAGAACCAATGCTGTATATAGCTGCATCATCAGCACATAATACCATAGTAGATCGAGAACATACAGTTGGAGCAGCATTCATGTATAATGAAAAAATAAGAGGCCCGAGAATCGACCCTTGAGGTACACCACACTTGACGGGAGTCGGGAGGGAAACACTATTGCCAATTCTGGTACAATGAGACTTATTAGTAAGATAATCTTGGAACCAATTAATAGTACTACCAGAGAAAAAGAAGCCAGACAGGACACCATCAATCAGGCAGTGTTCAACCAAGTCAAAGGCCTTGGTGAGGTCCACAAACAGTGCTGCAACAGTCTGAACTTTATCAAGGACACACTGAACGGCACCTGTGAATCCCACCAAGGCCATTTCAGTGTTATGTAATGGTTTAAATCCATGTTGACAATCCTTAAGCAAAGCATGTTTTTCTAAATATTCAGGGTTTGGTCCATAACAATTCTCACCAAAATGTGGAGAGGGGTGACAACAGTGAGATTGGATGATAGTTTAAACACAACGAGGGGTTTCCAGATTTGAATACAGGAATAATAGTAGCCAGCTTCCAGCAACTAGGAAAAACACCAGAGGTCATGGAAAAGTTAAAGATTACAGACAGAAAATAAGAAAATCAATCAATCAATTCCATCATAAGAGATGAACGGCCGGGGATAATATTTCAAAATATATCCTTTAACAATATCAGGAGTGACTAAATTAAAAGAAAACGTAGACAGTACATTTTCCTTGTCAGAGGAAATGACACTGGAAGAATAAGCCTGGAAAGATTTTCTATAAATATCCAGGTTACTGAATAACTTATTAAAGGCTTTGGAGACCAGTTGGGTATCACTAATTAATTGATCCTCATCCTGCACAGAAAATGTGGCTTCTTTTTTTCCATTTCCAATTAAATTATTAAGGGTCTCCCATGTTCTCTTGGGGTTGCCAAATGCCTTGTTTTGTTCAGAGAGGCAATAACTAATCTTAGCCCTTCAAATTTCAGATTTGCTTTGATTTCTTAGAGCCCCTATTATTCTGTAATGAACTAGGATCAAGAAGAGTTTTATACTTTTTCCAACTTTTATCACGGATTTTCATTAAATGCAATAACTCAGAAGATATCTATTTTTGCTTATTGGCCCTAATTCTTATTTTCCTTAAGGGAGCAAGTTTGTTAATTATAAAATAATATTAAATTGCAAAAAATGTGAAACATTATTAGTCACCTTTTTAAAGAGCCACTGACGCCGTGAGAAGAACTTTAAAAAACATAATATTTGGATGCAAAGGAGCTTATATTTCTCATTAACTGTGTATTTCTTATCCCCTTTATTTACTGATGAGGTCATATGGATGAAAACAGTATAGTTGTTCCTTGAGGGTTCATCAGCTCTGAATGCTTATTCCCAACCTGATGTCATAATGCTCTGCTTGTGACATCATAGTGATTCCCCATGGCAACAGACTGTAATGTCGCAACAGAGCATTAACTTTTCAAGTACAGAATAAGCTGTAGAGACAGATGAACTCTAAGAGATAAAGCTCCTGTTTTTGTGGAAATTTCTTCAACAATAAATAATGGAGACAAGAAATCTATAGAATATATATGAAATATAAGCTGAATTGTGTCTAAATATTGTGTTTTCCAAAAGGCGTCAGTTGCTCTTTAAAATCTTCTTACACATTTTCAAATTTCATCATGACAGTTCTTCCTGCGTCGGCCAGGAATCAAACCCAGGTCAACTGCTTGGAAGGCGGCTATGCTAAACATTATACCATCAATGTTCCACTCATTCTCTGGGCCCATAGACCACTTGATGACAATATACTCTTGGACTATCATCTTTCTATATATTACTGGATTTTACTTCAAATCCTACTGTGTATTCTGTGTGCTTTGACCATTTATTTTGCAACCTTCGTTCTGCTTGTGACCTCTCCAAGTTTGTCCTGTAGTTCAATTTGTTTGTTTTTTTCTGGTGGCTTGTGGTTTACTCATATTGTATGCCTCCCTTCTTCCCAGTTACTCTCAGTACATCCTTCCTCATACAGCTGGGATTATGTTTTCTACTGTTGCACCTTCTACTCTGCGGAGCGGGATACATTCATGCTTTATACAGTACAAAATTATTTTGAGGGAGTCCAATAGTTGTTTAACACTTTTGACCCTTAGTTTGCTTTCCCTAGTTATTTGTGCTTTGAGCCACCACATTTTGCCAATATCCACATGGTGCGTGAGTATGGTGCATGTCCTTCCTTAAGTGTTTCCCTTGTTCTTTCTAATGGTAAATGTGATATTATGATCACTGCCTCCAAGTGTATTTCAAGACAATTAGGTCTCTCATGAAACTAAGTTAATGATATTCCCCATGCCCACACCTTCCTCCTTTATTATAATGTAACATGATACAATTTCCCTTGTTAAAAATGTAATCTCTCCTGTAGCTTCTCATACAGTACATGTTAGAAAGGATGCTGCAGATTTATGTGCTGGAGTGCAACCATTGGCCACAAACCGTTCAATCACAGTGTAACTAACATGCATTTGACAATGCCAAATATTTGCTTGCTGGCATTAGAAATGGAAGTGCAGGAGTTAGACAGATGCAGTATAGGAATGGCATTGAAGTATTGAATTGATGCCAACTTCACCCTCACCCTGCAGAGATGGACAGGCATTGGGGTGTGCAGGTGGGTCATCGCAAGTGACGTCATGACATTTCACCTCACCCTACCCTTCAGACACTGACAAGTGTCAACGTGTGCCTTGGGGTGTTTGGGCTTTACATTCACCTCATTCCATAAGGAAATACACTGAAATGAGTGCAGTATAGGAGAATGTCTGGGGGCAAAGGGTCCAAGGCGCACCTCAATACCTGTCACTGGCTGCAGGGTGGGGGTGGGAATAGAATGGCATGAGCATTACTGTCAACAATCCCAAGTCACACCCCTGATGCATGTGCCGTCCCTGAGCAGGTAGGCATTATGGCACAAAAACCCACCTGGCCGCTTTCTTGCATTTTTACCCAAGTTTTCCACATATGCTTTTTAGACCCCACCACATGAACAGTGACACTATCAGTTCATTAGGCAAAGGTGATTTGCACAGTGACTGCGCCATTTGGTGCTACAGGTGCAAAACACATTTCAAACAGGATGTGAAAAGTGATGGATGTACTGTTCATGAGGAGGTGTAAAAAATGACATTGTTGAAAATCTGGCATGAAAATATGCAAAACTGGTGAAGTCACAAGCATGCATGGAAACTGCGCAATGTACACCCGTAATGTAATTAGTTTGGGTTTTTTATAGCAGATTTTCAACATAGGCATTTTGGGACCTCTGCTCATGAACGGTGTCACTGTGATTTTCTTAATCTGTCCCGAACACTAATTTCCCACAGTGACCACACTATTCTGCACTGGAAATGCGAAAACACATTTCAACCAGGGTGTGACAAATGACAGCTGTACTGTTCATAAGGAGGTGTGGAAAAATGTCAGTGTTATAAATCTGGACTGAAAATATTACAAATTTGGGAACTTACGAGGGTGCGTGGAAATTGCGCAATGCATGCTCATAACAGAGTCATTTTATGGACTTTTGTCACCAAATTTTTTTCATAGCCATTTTAACATCTCTGCTCATGAACAGTGTCAGTGTGATTTTCTTAATATGTCCCAAACGTTGATTTTGCACACCGACCATGCCGATGTGCACTACATGTGTGAAAACACATTTTGTGTGAGATATGAAAAATGACATATGTACTGTTCTTAAGGAGGTGTGGTAAAATGGCAATGTTGAAAATCTGGAGTGAAAATATAAAAAATTCTCAAAGTTATGAGTGTGCGTAGGAACTGCGCAATGCACGCTCGTGAAACAGTTATTTTGGGGAATTTTTTCACCAACTTTTCAACATAGGGTTTTTGGGGGCCTACCTCATGAACTATGATACAGTCATTCCAGTAATTGGTCCTGAAAGGTGGTTCTGTGTAGTGACCATGAAATCACCTTTCGGGATGGAATAATAAAATGACAGTGACTGAGTTCATGAGGTGGGTTCCCAAGAACCTCATGTTGAAAATTTGGTGAAAAAATTCCAAAAAATGGCTGAGATATGCACCAAAGTTTAAAACAAAACATTTATGCCATTATACAGCTTACCGGCATTTCTTCACTTTGCGGTCAGCTTTGAAAAGTGCAGACATGTTCCCGGTCCACCGGAGATCATCGCACTTGGCTCTGGAGGTAAGTATGGGGTCAGGGGCTGTGGGGAGGTAGGTGCGCAGAGGGTGGGCATGGGTTGGGGGAGGAGGTAAGACAGTCAACAAGGGACCATTTTTTCTTACATGTGTTTTTTTTCTTTTTTACGAAGACGATGCAGGACTTTTGCCACACTGGGGTGGGCTCCCAGCATGGCAGCTGGAAGTTTGTTTGGGGGGGCAGTGTAGCTGATGGGGGATTGGGCACCTCTGTCGGCCATATGGATTTTTGCCACACTTGGGTGAGTTCCCAGCGTGGCACCTGGAAGTCAGTTTTTGGGGGTGTACAGTGGAGCCAACGGGGGATTGGGCACCCCCGGCAGCCATACAGACATTTGTCGTGCTGGGATGGGCTTCTGCATGGCACCTGGAAGTTTGTTTGGGTGGGGGCAGTGGAGCCAATGGGGGATTGGGCACCGTTGGCCATATGGTGTGGGGGAGGAGCTCATGAAAATGCTGGGGTGGGCTACCAGCATGCTACTTGGGTGTTCATTTGGGGGGGGGGCCAAGAAAAAAATGAGCTGTCTATGACATGTAGACACTTTGCATACTGTTGAAGGCAGTATGTAAAATTGCCTGCAGATGGCAGTATGCAAATTGCCTACAGGTTACCATCGCTGACTGTAGCTGTCTTTTGCTTTGAACTGTACGCCACTGCATCTGACCTGCTGTCATAGACAGCTCGGACATTTATTGGTGCGATGAGGTCACGCCTGCAAGAAGGAGCAGGGCATTGGAAGCGGTGTGGCACACCTACGAAAATTAGTGTGGTGGCACATAAAAATGGTGACATATGCAAAGCCTTGTTAATATCCCCACAGAGTGTGTGTGTGTGTGTTTTAGAATTGTCCTATTTGTTCCTTCGTTAATGTCCCTCCCTTGTTAATGTTACCTTTTTCCTGCCAAGTATTATTTTTGTAATTACTTGTATGTTTCAGAATTGTTAAGTTACTTGAGCGGAATCCTACAGTCAATCATTCCTTGTAGAGCTTTTGCTCAACTGATGTCCTCTGGTTCCGGAATTTAGAACCATTTAAAAAAAAAATGAGCACTGGGTGGAAAAGGGCAACTTTAATGCTGGACCATAAATAAGGAAAAACATATGACTACTTTAAAATATGCACCCAAAATAATACTCCGGGGGTATTAAACAAACTTCTTGCATGCCCTAATTTCTAATAAAAATATAAAACACAAGGTGTATGTTGCATTTAAGAGATCTTTTCACAACTGATTACATTTGATATATATTAATAAGGTTCCACAGCATTTTTACAAAGAAAAAAAAGGAATGGTGCCTCTTTAAAAGTCTAAACATTAAAGGCTAGAGAACATTAATTTAGGAATAGTTAACCATCACTGACTACCAAAATAAAGCTGTAGTCTTAAATCAATACTACCACGTGGAGGAAATGAAATCAATAAAGCCGTGAGACACAATATTGATTCTGCACATATCACTCAAAGCCTCCTCATTTGATTCCTCAGCCATCTGTTTAATTGAAATGATAATTCTGATAACTTCTGCAAGGCCTAGTGCATGGTATCTGTGATACAGCGGTATTCAATTAAATGGAGGTGCCACTTGGCCTGCCGCCAGTCAGAGACCTAGTTGTGTTGCAACTGCCTTATCTATCCGCATTAAAAGCTTAAGTGAATTTATGCCAGGGGAAATGTCTAGCCTCCGCCTAAAGTTTCCAAAAGTATAGGGCTGTCAGAGTTGAGACTCTCCTATTTTGCATTGTAACTGCTTTATTTATCTGTATTAAAACCGTAACTCAATTTGTGCCATGAGAATGTCTAGCCTTCGCCTAAAGTTTCCCAAACTCTAGGGTTATCAGAGACTTGAGACCCTCCAGTTTTGAATTCACAGGTCCAGTTATGCAGCAAAGCTGCACCCAGAGAGGGGGTTTTGTTCCCCTTTGATCTGCCCAGTGCAGATGGGTACTACAAATGTTTAAAATCACTTCCCATATACTGTATAGGGTAGTGGTTAGTTCACCAAGCTATAACCCTAGAGAGCTTAGCAGCTCAGGTTTTGAATCCCACTACCACCAATTGCATACTGTGTGAGTCTGAACTAGTCACTTAACCTCCCTGTTCCCCTGGGCTGCACCTGGAAACCTGTTTCAGCTTAGTATGCATTTCCCTACCAAAACTGTAAAATAAAACAAGCATTTGTCAATACTGAATGTTTGCTTGCAGTGTTACAGAGTTTTAAAGAGCCCCTGAAGTTACTGGGGTAACCCTAAAAAACACAATATCTAGACATAGTTTAGCTTATATTTACCCTTATTTGTAATTGTAGCTCTTATTTGTTTAGTACTAAGGACATTTGCATGGAAACAGGATCTCTGCCCAGGGATTGTTACTGCTTGTTGCTAATATTTTATTGCTTTATTTTTCTCTGATTCAAATTGTTGTTGCTGGGTATACCTTCTGCTGCATTATTACAGGGTGTGCCTACAGGTGTATGCTTACAGATTACTGCTGTAATCTTCTGATTCAAATCGTCTTTTGCAAGGTATATCTTCTGTTACTGCTTTTTCTTTTCTCTGTAGCAAAGTGTTTCTTACAGGGTATATCTTCTGTGAAATTATTACAGGTGGTGCATTACAGGTTTTACAGTTTTATCTATCATTAGGATAAGCTTTCAGGGCTACTGCATTTGTTGCTGGCTGATTATTTCTGCTCTTACCTCCTTGTTTCTTTCATCTGTGGTTCTTCTTTTTCGGCAGGGGAAGGGCCCAGCCACCCAACCCGATCCCCAACCACCTTGCACTACACTCCTTTTATAGGGTAGCACAGTGGTGACATTTCCTGTAGCAAAGCAGGAAGGGGTGGATCAGAGGGGTAGCCACATAGTGACCTCATTTACAGGGGCACAAGTAATTTAACTTGTTATAACAAGTTAAACAAAAACAAACAAAACACAAAATCAAACTTTTGCTTTCATTTTCCTCCTTCTAATTACTCTGACCAGGTTATAAACCCAGCAACTTATCTGGAATGGATATTATTAAATGCAGGTACTGTGGAACACTTTTCAGAAGGGCAGTTTTACAGGATTTAGGACATTGTCCTACATGCTGGGCCATTAGAGATCTAAGGGCTCAGCTCCAGGCAGCATGGGCAGAGATTGCACACCTCAAATCGCATATTCAGCAGGAATTATATTATAAGAACCACCTGCCATTTCCACAACATCCAACAGAAGCACCTTGACCGCAGAGGGTAGTTGGTCCAGGAGGTTGGCAGGTGGTTAGGAGAGGCAAATCTGGTGCCTTATCACTTGGTGCTCTCCAAAATATCACCTCCACAAACCATATAAAAACTACAAACAGGTATCGGCCTCTATCTCCAAAATCAAACAAAGGGCAGAGGACACTGCAGAGCAGGACACTGCAGCACAGGAGCTAGCACAACAAAACTTACCCAAAACAGGAACCAAAACAAAAAAAGCGAAAAGGAAATCCAAAAAACTTCTGATTATAGGAGACTCCATGAATCAGGGAGTTGATACCTATCTCCTACCAGGGGTGATAGTCAGATGTCTGCCAGGTACATCAGCATGGAGAGACACTGACTGCATTGCTAAAATTGTACAGGAAGCAGGAGAAAACATTAATGTCCTGGTACACATAGGGACTAATGATCTCGCCAGCCGGTCAATTGTGGAGATCAAGGAACACCTGACCAGGCTGGGTGACAAACTATCATCCATTTCATCTGGCATCTCCTTCTCTGAGATCCTTGCAGTCTGGGAGAGGGAGGAAGCTGGACGGAAGGTCAGAGAAGGGGAGATAGGGGAGCTAAACATGTCGCTCAAGGGCTGGTGCCAGGAAAAAGGACATAAATTTGTTGGGAACTGGCAACAGTTTTAGGAGCAAAAGTTCTTTAAATTTGATGGACTGCATGTGACTAAGGAGGGAGTCAGTGCATTGGGGGAGAAGTTTGATGTCTTTGCAGAATATTTAAACTAGCAAATGGGGAGAGGGGTGCAGCACCCGATACTTCACATGGGAAGAACACCCTCCTCCCTCAGCTAGTGGTCAAACAGGAGTTCAGCATGTTTGTAGTTCATTTGCATCACCAGGTAAGGAAAAAAGTCTGGCTCCCCATGCGATGCACAGGGGAAATGCCAGATCTCACCCAACAACTAACACACTGAAATCTGTCAAGTGGAAAATTGTATACACCGATGCTCGCAGTCTGGGAAACAAGATCCCAGACCTGCAGGCAATAATGACAGAGGCTAAACTGGACATAGTAGCCATTAGCGAGACATGGTTTACCAGTAACCACACTTGGGGGACTTCAGTACCTGGCTATGTACTGTTCAGAAGAGACCGAGGTGCAAAAAGGGAGGTGGAGTGGCCCTTTATGTCAATGAAAATATAAAATCTACAGAAATTCAGAATACACATAAGGCCCAAAAGAACTGTGGGTCACCCTGGAAACAAGAAATGGAACAGCTATATGAACTGGGATTGTCTACAGGCCTCCAGACCAGGGGGAGGACATAGACACATTACTGTTAGAAGACATGCAAAACATGACAGCTAAAGGGGAGGTTCTGATAATGGGAAACTTCAGCATGCCAGATACAGATTGGTCAGTATCAGCAGGAACATCTGCCAGAACTAGACACATAGTGGATTCCCTGCAGGGAGAGGGCCTCAAACAACTGGTACAACAACCCACAAGAGACTGGACTATCCTAGATCTAGTACTGACTAACAGGGAAAGGATCATAGATCTCCAGGTAGAAGGTCACCTGGGGCCCAGTAACCATCACATGGTATGGTTCAATTTGGCCACTAGAACTAAATCATCCCATTCCAGGGCAAAAATATGGGACTTCAGAGGAGCTGACTTTGATCAGATGGCCAACAGAGTTAAGCTAGCCCTGGCAAGAAGAAATACAGGTGAGTGGTACAGGCAAAGTGGGCAGGCATTAAGGATGCAGTACTTGAAGCAACATCCCATTGTGTTAGAGAGAAAAGGAAGAGCAAAAGAAGAAGGAAACCACTTTGGTTCTCAAAAACAGTAGCAGAAAAGATCAGAGCCAAAAGGCTGGCCTTCAGGAAATATAAGGGAATGCAGTGGGATGAAGATAGGGAGGCATACCAAACTTCCCTAAGAGAAGCAAGGAAGGCAGTAAGGCAGGCAAAGGCCCAAATCAAAGAAACACTAGCACATACAGTAAAAGAAACTGTGACAAGGCTTTCTATAGATACATTAGTGAAAGGAGAAAGTCCAGAGGGGGTATTGCTAAGATCAAAGGATGTAAGGGGGCATGTGAGGAGGAGGAGGACCATGTAAAAGCATCTATCCTAAATAAATACTTTTGCTCAGTATTTACTGAAGAGAAGTTAGGGCAGGGCCCACAGCTCAGCACTATGGACACAGGGGAGAGGGAGGTGTGCACTAGTCCCTTCACAAAAGAAAGGGTCCTACAAGAGCTCGATAAGCTCAGGGTAGACAAGGCAATGAGTCCTGATGGCATACATCCCAGGGTACTAAAGGAGCTAAGGGTGGAACTAGCAGAGCCATTATCACAACTGTTTAGTGAGTCTCTGAGCACAAGAGAGGTCCCAGAAGACTGGAGAAGGGCTCATGTGATCCCACTCCACAAGACTGGTAGCAGGGAGGAGGCAGAGAACTACAGACCAGTCAGTCTTACCTCAGTAGTGGGCAAGATTATGGAGGCACTCCTTAAGGAAAGGATAGCGCAACACCTGGAATCCTTAGGAGCACAGGATCTAAGACAGCATGGGTTTACAACAGGAAGGCTCCCACAAACTAATCTCATAGATTTCTTTGACTGGGTAACCAAAGTGGTGGACCAAGGGGAGCAGATGATGTCACCTACCTTGACTTCAGCAAAGTTTTCGATACTGTTCCACATAGAAGATTGATTAATAACCTGGGTAGGCTCAGGGTGGGTCAGAAGTTGGTCAACTGGGTGGCAAACTGGTTGACAGGCAGAAAACAGAGAGTGGTGGTAAACGGTATACAGTCACAAGAGATGCTAGTCAAAAGTGGGGTACCTCAGGGATCAGTCCTGGTGCCAGTCCTCTTCAATATCTTCCTCAGTGACATTGCAGATGGACTGGAGGCTAAGGTTTGTCTGTTTGCAGATGACACCAAGATCTGCAACAAGTAGATGATCCAGATGGGGTGGGTAGAATGAGAAGAGATCTGGATAAACTGGCAAAATGGTCCGAAGAGTGGCAACTGGGGTTTAACGCAAAGATGTGCAAGATCATGCGCATAGGGAAGAGAAACCCTGAAGCCACTTATAGGCTCGGAGGAGAGTTGCTGGCAGTCACAAGGGAAGAAAAAGACTTGGGCATCATCATCACAGATGACCTGAAATTATCCAGCCAGACCACTAAAGCAGTAGATAAAACTAGAAGGATGTTCAGGTGTATCAGTAGTGGTATTACAAGTCATAAGAGGGAGGTAATAATCCCTCTTTACAAGACACTGCATGCAGTACTAGAGGCCACACCTTCACAAGGACATTAACCAAATTGAGGGAGTCCAGGGAAGGACAACCAAAATGGTGCAGGGACTGCATCAGAAAACATATGAGGACAGATTAACAGAGCTCAACATGTATACCCTAGAGCAAAGCAGGGAGAGAGGTGATATGATCAAAACATTCAAATACCTTAAGGGCATTAACAAGGTGAAAGAGTCTAACATGTTTCAATATTAGAAAAATAGCAGGACAAGAGGACACAGCATGATATTAAAGGGAGGCCGATTAAGGGGTAATATGAGGAAGTTCTTTTTCACAGAAAGAGTGGTGGATGCATGGAATGGCCTATGTCAGGAAGTGGTGGATATGAAAACATTGCAGTGTTTCAAACAGGAATGGAATAGGCATAAGGGAGCAATACAGATGAGTATCAATAGATAGGTCATTGACAGAGCAAAGGCCAATGGCACATTCATAAGGTAGAAAAAGAAATGGGTAGACTGGACGGGGCCTGTGGTCCTTATCTGCTGTCAACTTCTGTGTTTCTATGTTTCTATTTGCTCTGTCTGCTCATCTACTTCTACAGTCATATTTCTGTGTATGAAAGCCCAATATGTGCTGTGAAGATAATTATGATGTCATAAACAGTGCACTATGATGTCATGGGTACACAAACAGCCAAAGCTAGTCATATCCAAGGGACAGTAATCAGGTTTTTAGGTCACTTCCCTCAGTAATAAAGAAAAAAGAGAAAGAATTGCAAAACTATTGTTCTGGCTGAATGGTACAGAGGGTAAAAGCACAGAACTGTGTAACAATGGGTGGTAGGTTCAGTACCCCTCAGGGCACAAGCAATATTATCTAAGGAAATCTGAGCAGCAGTAAACATGTAGCCAGGCAAGTGGCATGGAGTACTGAGGAGCTGGACACCTCACATCCCATCACACTGGTGACCAGAGTTCAGGAAAGGACCACGATCGCTGGCTCGCAGGGGAAGGCGAATTTTGCATCCATCAACAGATATCATCCTTCAGGTGGGGGAACAGTGTATACTACTGCTTTGCTGCCATCTAGTGGAGGTAAGTTGGCAAAGCAGTGATCACCAGAATTGAAAGTTGGAGGCTGGCACTGAAAGCATACACAGTCTACATGTGTGCCGTTGCACACTGTCAGGTCGGACTCAAGGGGAGTAATAGGCAGAAAAGAACACATGTCTGCAGGATGATGCTTTGACCCTGAAGGCACTAAACCACCACCATTCATGGCACCTACTCACACAACAATGTAAGAGCTAGATGGGGTGAGTCCTGGAGGTGTTGCGAAGGGACTGAGGGTCAACAACAGAAGGGAACTGATGGAAAGAGGCAGGAGGATAAAGTAAGTATGAAAAAAAAGGATTGCAAAAATGTTTGAACAATAAACTGAATTGGGTCTAACACTCACATTTTTCAAAGTTATTCAACTGGTATCAGGGGCTACTTAGAGGGAACATAACAGGTCATTTAAATCAACTATTGCTGGTGTTTTCTGTTCATTATTGACATGCTGTTAACATATTAGATGCTCACAACCTGCCTCGTAGACCTCAATATTTGCCCCTGTTGACTATGCCCACCCACTACGGTCTTTCACACAGGCCGTCCTGGCAGTCCCAAAATGCTCCACTAAGATGGATAACCAGGCATTTGCCCACTCTGCCCTCTATTTCTGGAACTCCTTATCCATTTTTTTTTAATTTCATTTAAACTTTTATTCAGCAACTTGGCAGACTTGGTGGGCCAAGTGGTCCTTATCTGCCGTCAAATTCTATGTTTCTATGTTTCTATGAATAGGATAGTTCAACTAAGACTAGTTCATTTTACAGTGAGGTCCTTTGTGTAAAATTAAGCAAATTAGTTACAGATTAATTGTACAATATCAAAAGATAAAAAGAAAAAAAATTCAACAACATTATCAACAAATTCATACTCACATTTACACAACAAATATCTAACATTGCAAATATCCTATCACTTCCGTATCACTAAATCCCACATTACCTTCAAAAAAGAATTATTCCTTTACCTTAGATCCTATGGTCATGCTTCTAACTTCATTAAAAGCCTAATAGCTAAACATATTCTCTCTCCTTTTGCTATCCTCTGGGAAATAGTGCCGGAACATTTTGAAAAGTGGTAGGGCCAAGGATGTAAGGGGTAAATTAAATTATCCCCTATTAAATACAATAACTTGATTGCAAAAACTGATAGGGCCACTTATGAAAGTGGTAGGGCCATGGCCCTAGTGGCCCCCCCTGTTCTGGTACCTCTCTGGGTCTATATCCTATCTCCTAAACAGAGATTGTCTCGCCTGTTTCCTACTGTTGATTTCTCATCCTCCACTCCTCTTCCCCTTTATTTTCTTAGCCTGTGTTTTACTGTTGCAAATCTGGTTTTATGACCTTATATATATTTATATTTGTTTCTCTATTCAAACCATATATTGTACACAACTTCTTTTAGGCTATACCCTGTGCACTTCTTCTTTTTGTCCTACATTGCTGTTTACTATTCTAGGCAATTACCACCTGCTCTAAACCATTGTATTCTGTTCATTGCACTACTGCATGCACAAGACTTTGGAATGATGCTTGTATATTTCCTCAGGGTCATTGCAATTCCCATTGCTGTAAATATCTGTATCCTGTTCTTTATGATAGTGTGTTGTTACCTGTAATGTAATCTCCTGGGTCGTGCCTGAAAACAGGCAGGTTTTTACATAATGCACTTACGCGGTAAACAAAAGCTAAATACATAAATTAGCCACAAGCCGAAAAATGTGAGTGGCAGTACTTACCTCATGAGCAGAACCCAATGGTATATATCCAAGTACACCAACATTGTGCAGCATTTATTTGATATAACATTTTTGGTTGTTTACTGTTAGTTTTGATTGCAATTGTTTTTATTGTAATTGCATATACAAGGAAATGGTATACAAAGGAAACAACTGCTAACCTCTTCTATGGGGAAAAAGGTGAGGTGAGTATACCTTTTCTGGGCACCACCAAAATCCAGGGTGCACATCTTAATGAGAGGAGCCATTGACCAGCATTCTCTGTATGAGAACAGCAGAACTTTCTTGAATGCTGTAGCCATAGCTGAAGTTGTGCTGCTGGCTTCAGTTGAAGCACTGAGCCAGTGAACTCCTCTTCTCCCTGTCTCTGTTGCTCTGTCTGCCTGTCTGTCCATCTCTATCTATCTATCTATCTATCTATCTATCTATCTTGCTAGCTAGCTACCTGGCTAATTTAAAAGTTTGTTAAGCAGACAGGGGGCCCACCCCGATACCACTTCTTCCCCTCCCTCCAGATTGCCCACCCCCCTTCTCAATGTTTATGTTTGTAGACTGGGGTGCCCACCTTAAGTACCACTTCTGTTTACCCTCCTTCTCTCCAGGTCACCCTCCCCCATTCCCAATATGTACATGGCACCACCAGGGTGTCCATCCCCAGTGCTGCCGAACAGCAGCCTGACATTGGGGTGTCCATCTCCAGTGTCAGAATATGTCTGCCCCTGAGATAATAAAAATCATCCCTCAATGATTTCTTTTTTTTTTAACCTGTAAAAAAGAAAATGGTCGCTTGCTAATCTGACCACACACACACACACACCTCCCACACACCCCACCCCGACCTCTCTCTCAACATCCGCCACTCCACATCTCACACCCCACCTCACTTACCTGAATAAGTCCCACGGTGTAGATCCACTCTCCGATTGAAACCACATCTTGCTGCTAGAATTGATGACTGCCATATGAGAAAATCAGCTAAGTGCAGTTTAAAGTATTTCAATGGGTTTTGAACTTCTATTCATAACTTTGTCATTTTTGAATATATGCACACTAAATTTTCAACATGGCCTATTCAGTATCCCACCTCGTGACCAATGATGGTGGAATTATGCCAATCTGGCCTAAAAGGTGACTTTGTGGTCACTTTGTGAAATCACCTTTTGTACAGAATTTGAAAAATGTTACCACCCTTGTTCATGAGGTGGGGTCATAAGAAGGCTATGTTAAAAATATGGGGTCAAAATACATAAAAATGACTATGTTATAAGCGTATGTTGAAAATTTTCTATGCTCGCCCATAACTTTTGTGATTTTCAGTATTTTGAACCCAAATTTTCAGCATAGCTATTTTTCGCACCACTTCATGAATGCAACAGCTGTCATTTTCAAATCCTGGCCAAAGTGTGTTTTCACACCTGTGGCGCAGAATGACATTTCAGCAGAGATTTGAACATTTTCATTACCGGCTTCATGAGGTGGGGTAATAGGAAGGCTATGCTGAAAATTTGGTGTACAAACAAGGTAAAATACCCTGGGTATGAGTGAATGCTGCAACGTTTCAATGTTCACTCATAACCCTTACAGAAATAATGGGATGAAATGTGTTCATGCTGCGCACATAAAACTACCCATGTGACATGTGTGCTACAATCATGATTTTTATGTTAAATTGGAACAGATTTCATGCATGTGGCATGGGTGCAAAAAGCAAGTGGTCACTGATGACTACACACACAAAAGTTAAGCAACTTGCCCAGGATCACACAGTAAATGAGTCAGGATGATGAGATTCAAACCCAGGTCTTCATGTCTGTAGGTCTCCAGGTTTGTAGTGCAGTGCCCTTAACCACTATGCTATACTGCGTGCATACATATGGCTTGCTTGTACTTCAGTACAAATCTGCACACATCTGCATGCATATGGCATGCTTAAAGCCACTGATGTACGTTTTAGTTACATAGTTACATAGAATGCTAGGGTGTGCCTCTTTGAAATTAATGGAGTTATTTTTTATTACTATTTAGTACATTGTGATGGCAAGTTGTAGAGGACCCTTGTTAGTCGAGCAGTGGCTATCATTAATCTCCATCTCACCATCACAATGTATAAAATAGTGATAAAAATACCCCCATTTCAAGGCCACACTTTGCATTCTCCCTTGCCCTGTCTCCTTAACATGGCTGAGCATGGGGTGTGAAGATCAGCTTCACTGGGGGCGGGGGGAGGGGGGCATAAGCCTGACTACAGTGGGGCTCCAATAGTCTGTGCATACCATACCGCTCAACTGTGCTTGATTGCAAGGGACAGCCCTAATTTTACTCCTGAAAACTGCTCTGCCCTCATCCATCTTTCATGGAAACATGCTGCTCACACAGAGGATATCCTGTAAATTTACACTTTATGGTAGGGGTGCCATTTCAGATTTCAACATGGGTAGAGCCAAGAACCAGAGGAGGTCAGGTGCCAGTTAGCCCCTAGAAGGCAAACTCTGGAATGTCTGGAACATTTCTAAAAGATAAAACTTATTTGTTGTGACTGAAAAGTGATATGCAAATCAGGAAACATTA
Organism: Neoceratodus forsteri; assembly: GCA_016271365.2. Classification (NCBI taxonomy): domain Eukaryota; kingdom Metazoa; phylum Chordata; order Ceratodontiformes; family Ceratodontidae; genus Neoceratodus; species Neoceratodus forsteri. Next base: position 534,163,274 of record CM028137.1, on the reverse strand, counting down.
AAATGTATAAGATTCATCTGTCTATGCCCTGGAGTAGTGCATCAGATTTTTTCCTGGCTAAAAAAAAAAAGCTTTGTCCTGACCTCTCTCCCCAACTTCCTTCCATTCAATACCCATCCCAGTCATCAAATGCAAAACTAGGATTACTGTACAGACACCGAAAAGGCCTGACTTCTGAGGCACACAAAACTGCTGTAAATAGCTCAGTCTTCTCAGTGATAGACTATGATCTAGCAATATGTGGGGCTGCCTCCCAAACTGCTTTGAAACGTATTAAAACAACACTAAACAAAGCGTGTCATTTAGTCCGAGGTGTACCCCATCTCACTCACACCTGCGAGTTGTACACTCAAACAAAATGGCTCAACCTTGACAGTCACCTCCAGTATCAAGTATGCATGCTCGCCAAGAAGTCTATGCTAGGACTTACCACCCCAGGCCTGCAAAGCCTCCTTAGCCGACCTAATTCCATCAGATGCACTAGGGTACAAACAACTCAGCTCTCTGCATCCCTTTCTGTAGAACCACAAGGCCAACAGTCCTACAAATACAGGCACCACTTTGGCTTAATGTACTTGACCTAGGCATCACAAAAGAGGACAAAATAGGCCCCTTTAAAGATAAACTCTGAGTGGCCCTTGCCACATACAGGAACTGTGACTGTGAGACCTGAACTCCCCCACATTCTTCCCTCCTCTTTCCTGCTACCCTCATTCTAACCTGCACACCCTTGCCTTTCCTCTCTTCTTGCTAACTAACACTTCCCTAGTAGGCTCCAGGTCCCCGCCTCAGCACTTCCCCCCAGTGAGTCTAGCCCTCCTCTATGACTACACTCTTTAGCACTTAAGACAAAAGAACTGCTGCCCATCAAGTTCTCGCCTCCTTGCATATAATATTAGTTAATTATTTTACAGACTATATCATCCTCTGTTCCCTACCTGATTCACTCTATATCCTGCAGATTCTCAAGTTGTTCACTTAACAACCTGTCAACCTAGCCTGCTTTAAATTATGTGTCTGTATATTTTTACTTATGCACTCCCTGTTATTGTAATTACGTAACCTCTGTAACTTGATGTACTCATGTCTTTCTAGGCATGGAATCTCCTTGTATCTGCTTATGTACTTGTAACAACTGTAAATGATGTCATGCCCATGTATTACTATGACATGGGACCTCTGTAAAAGAACCTTTGGCTCAAAGGTACTTCCTAGAAATAAATAAATAAATAAAATATGGGTCATGAAACCACCCAAATGTATTTATTTATATAAATTTTGTTTACCAGGCAGACACACTGAAAGTAAGAAGTCTCTTTTTCAGAGGTGACCCACGGTTAATTACATACAGAGAATTCCAAAGTACGAAGGTTTACATAGGGATTACAAGTGCATACGTTGACGTTGAAAAGTGTAGGCAGGATAAACAGTGGTGCTTGATACACAATTTCATGTAGAAGCACAAGAAGGCACAGAAACCTGAAAAGCACATCAATATTTCAGTCCTTCCTCCTTTCCCAATCTCCCTATCAAAAAATTATTTACTTTTACTTACCCAGCCATTTAGCTGGAACCTGCAGCTTGGCCCAATGCACCGCCAGTTGAGTTTTCAGTCTGTTCCTCCTCCATCCTTCTGCCAGAAGCTGGATGTTAGAACCAACCATCCCAGGTCCTCACCGTGGTCCGCAACCAAGTCACCACACCGACCAAAACCACCCAACCGGTGTTGTTTGCATCATGCTTGGCTGCTGCCACATTGCACTGATCAAGGCCTGAGAAGTCCGCCCACACCACTGTCACCACTGCTGCTAGGCCTAGCTTGCTGCCACAGGGGGACAGCACTGTTTTTATTGCGAGGCAAACCTAGTAGTGTAGGTAGGTAGCCTAGTCATCAAGCTAGCTTCTAGCTCACCCTCTGCCCCTTCAGCCACCAAGGGAGACAGAGACTCACTAAGAGTAGACCAACAAAAATATACTGTCACAACACTGCTGTTGAGAGCTCAGTGCTCTCCAACTCCTCCATGTTGTAGTCTATAGCCTGTTTACCATGTGGTGGGAAACACAGTGTTGCATTAATGCGACTTGTGCACTCTTGCTTGGTTGGAGCTCCTCCATGTCATGTGTGATGGCGCCATCACTAATAGGGGGAAAGAGTGGACAACACTATACAGTAACAGTTGAATCAGGAGTACACTTGCAGCATGAGTGCACACAGGCCAGGGGGACACTTATTATGCAAAAAACTACATCCAAATTAAATGCCATTATTGCCACACTATAAGAACAATCTAGGCACAAATGCAAGGGGAGGCAAATACCCACCTCTACCCTACCTAAATGGCATTCCTGCTTTATTGTAGCAATCCATTCTTAGGTGTGAGTATCTGTAGAAGTAAATACAATGGTTCCCACTGTGTTCTGAGGTACTGTATCTCTATGTTTCAGGATGTGTCTCGATCATTGTGCAGGTTAGTGCCCCTTATTGTCCCTCATTTTGAGTGTCCATGTCCCTCATGTCAGTGACACAAGTGAGGTACGGTGCATGCTTCCAAGGCCTTATTCAGCACAAAGACTGCTGAGCATGGCCATAGTGTATATGCTCCATAGAGAATGACAAAGGGAAAGTAAGTGAGCCACAACAGTCATGGAGAAACACATACATAGCACAAAATATGCATAAGAGGATCTATGTTGTCCAAAACAAAAAGGTCAGGCTTCACACTACAAAAACCCTTCTTCACACATCTGGAATGTTGGGTGTTGGCTTACTCTATCTTAAGATTTAATGCAGTAAGCAAACAACAGTTTACAAATAAATGGCAATTTAATGACAAAAATCAAAAGCCATTAAATAATTTGCAAAAGAATTTAATGGTCAGAATTAATGAGTTTGCCTTACTTTAATGGGAAATTAATGGGAATTATATTTTAATGGCTCTAATTACTAGCAGTAGTATGGAAAATAGAAACTGGTGTGTTTTTTAAATGAGATTTGCACCAGCTTAGCTGCTGTATGCATGGCAAGCGTGCAACATGTGACCCTGATGTAATTTTTAAATCATGTTCATACCAGCTTAGCTGCTGCACTCATGTCAAGCATGCAACATGTGAACCTGATGTGATTTTTAGATGTTCACACCAGCTTACCTGTTACACATATGTCAAGCTTGCAGTATGCAAACCTGATGTGCTTTTTGATCTCGTTCTCTTAGGTTCAATTTGTGTATGCTAACTGCATGCAAATGTTGCAACTAAGCATGTATATGCACTCTGCATGTAATGCTAATGTAATTCTATATTTCTCTGTAAGGAACTTTGCTCATTTTCAATACTTTAATTCCAGACTTTCAACATAGCCATTTTTCCACACCACTTCATCAAAGTAAGAGAAGTAATTTTTTAAATCCTGGATGAGATGTGTTTTTACACTTCTGGTGTGAAAAGATATTTTGGATAATATACTATAAATGTCACATGTCATGCTTATAAGTGGAGTCATAAAATGACTATCGTGAAAATTTGTGGTCGACATAAAAAAATTAAATAATTATTAAGAAACATTCTGTGCAGTGCCAGTCTTCATGCCAGTGGGTATTCTTTGTGATCCTGTGCTGGTGAGCTGAGTTCGGGGGCGAACTCAGTCACCCAGCTACATGGGGTGAGGGTGGGGGGTTGGCATTATGTGTCACCTCCCAGTTAGGGAATGAAAGTTGCAGGGTTGCCCACAGGGGCCTGTGAACCATATAGTGAAGACAACTCTCCTCTTGACATAGGGCCATGCACTTCTGCACCCATGGTTGGCAGAGGGTCCTGTGCATTATCTGGTAGATTAACTCTTTGCCCTGTGCACCTGTATCTGCAGCCACATGGAAACGTAGGGACCAGAGGGTCCTAGTTTCCACAGCCCACCAGACAGCCTCATGAATTCTTGACATCTGTCGCTACACATTTATGTAGGCTCTGCACTTCTGTACGCAGATGGGGTCTTCCCTTTGTGTAAGGCTCAAAGGGTCCTGCTCACCTGCTTCTGTTGGGACCTGCATGAATGAAGATACAATTACACTGTCTCAAAAAGAAAGGAAATTATTTGCACAAAACTGGGGAAAATGGGGAAGTTAGGTTTGACAACCCCAAATAAGACGCCAACACTGATTTGCCAAAACTCTGGAGACCCCAAACCCTAATGTTTTTCATTTCCCTACTTTTTGCACTTTATGTCCTTCAGTTCTAATGTTTGCTGTAGTGTTGTTTTTTTGCAGATAATTTCCCTTCTTTTTCTGATAGTGTAATCATATTGTCATTTGTGGGACCTGTATGAAATGAAAAAAAAACCAAAAACAGAATATTGGCAGTTACTTCTAGCCCTGCTTTACCATCCAACTAGTAAGTGAAAGACAACAGCATGTTACTAGTGGTAGTTACACTGTTACACTGCACAATGATACGTTGTAATGGTGCAGCTACAAGTATTATAACTACTAGCTTAGGTACAGTGCTACTAATAAAGATTTCTTACTTGGGTCCTGTGGATTGTGGAATTCTGGAGGGAAAATCCAGTCATACCTGTAAAATACAAAAATAGCATTGGGGATCACAAAGGATATGCAATTCTTTAGTAACTAATTCAACAAACAAGGTACTCTAAACATAAATTGGACCTTGCAATACGAGCAGACTTGATAGACCAAATGGCCTTCTTCTGCTGGCTTCTTCGTATGTAAAACAACACTTATCTGACACACATGGTCAGTGTCCTCCAATAACAGTGCTGACATCCACTGAACCTGTAGACATAAAGTAGAAAATAGGTTATTATAAGCAATAAAATTACTGATCAGCTGTGTTGGGTGGAAAGGAGTTGAAGTTTTATTTTGTAGGGTTAACATGGAATGGATGGTGGGGTAGGTACCACTACCAAAGCAGCGAACCAGGTTCATGAATGGACTTGGGTCACTCATGGAGGCCAGTGTGGAGGATGTGGACAGGATTCAGCATCCCTATGCCCACTCTCCTCTCAGGGTGGGGGAGGGCAAATTGCTCCACTCATCAACCACCAACAGAGCAGGAGGAATCCTCCACCTTTTGCACACCCTGCAACACAGAAAGGGCAACATACTGGCAAAGTGGCTGACACTCCCCTCCTATCCCCTTCATGTGTGAATCGGGGGTTGGGTGGGTACCAAAGGTACAAGGTAAGTTCCTGAGATGGAGGATGATGAGGATGGGTGACTGACAGCAGAAGGGGGCCTGTTGTTGGTCTTGTGCCTGCAGTGACCTGATCTTCATCCTACCGGGCACACTTTCCCCATTTTTCTTGCCACCCTACTTGTGCAGATGAAGTGCTTGGGTCCATCAGCCCTCAACACACGTCATCCCTTGTGAGGGAAGGCTCCCCAGCACATGTCATGTATGCATCAGAACACTGTTCTGTCCCTCCCCTGGCTAGGGCCAGTGCCGCATGCTGCAATGCCTTTCACCCAGCCTCAGCCCAATAAGCCAGATCACTGAGCTCACAGCCGAACTCGGGTCACTGGCATAGGAAGGAAATGTGGTCCCCACCGGGCCAGCGGCTGTGCCTGCAAACTATTTTACTTTATAAATGTTTTTTGTGTGAAACTTTGACCCCCAAATTTCAGAAGCCTTTTTGTTACACCCCTTCTGAACCTGACAGGTATCATTTATAAAATGTTGGATGAAACACCATTTCACGCCACAAGTGCAAAATCATTTTTGGACTAGGATTTGAAAAATGACAGCTGTTGGGTTCATGATGTGGTGTGAAAAAATGGTTATGTTGAACATTAGGATTACCAAAGCTACGAGCAAGTGTTGAGAAATTTCAGCGTACTTTCTTAACTTTGTTGTTTTTAATATTTTGACCCCATTACCCCACCTCACGAACCTGGTAGGTGAACATTTTCAAATCCCAGCTGAAACTTCATTTCACGCCACAGGTGTGAAAACACACTTTGGCCAGGATTGAAAACATGACAGCTGTCACGTTCATGAGGTGGTGTGAAAAAATGGCTGTGTTGAAAATTTGGGGTCAAAATATTGAAAATTACCAAAGTTATGAGCGAGCTATGACAATTTTTCAACATATAGTATGTTCATAACTATGTTGTTTTTTAATATTTAATATTGTTAATGGATTTTTTACTTCAAACATTCAAGGAAAACAGAGACTGGAAAAGAAATAATAGCAATTGCCTGTTGTGTTGCTTTTGTCAGAAGTCATGGATCGGAATGCTTTTTTCACATACACATTAGTACAGGAAGAGAAAAATCCACGTACCTCAGTGAAGCCTGTCTTTAGCCAGGTGCACATTCTATGAAATTTACACATCTTTAAAGGAAAACTACACCCTCATATCTTGTAATTGTAATGTTTTTCCATGACAACAGACAACTCTTCTCCTGCAGCTGATGGGGATATGTGTGTTTGCTTTAGTTTGTTTTTACTGTGCCTGCTAATCCCCTGTAACTATCTGAGGGGAAGGGATCTCCATTTTATAGTTGTTTAAATCTCATTGTCTATGACAACTGCATTAGCATATGAAAACATGATGTCACATCACTCATTTGTACCATGTTTCTATACGGTGAAAGTAAAAATATCCTGAAAAAACAAGCACACAAACTGAATGCAATTTAAAGGGACACTGTCAATCCCCCTTAGGCCTGAAAGGGCTCTGAATTCTAAAACAGCATATTATGATTGTTCACATTCTGTCGAGACTGCTGATGTAGCTGGTAGTTTGATTCTGATTTTTTTTTTTTCTTTCAAAAAGTGAAAAACAGGCCGCTAACTATACTGATGTTAGGACACAAAAACATGTTTGTTTACATTCCTTGATCAGTTCTTATTTCATCTTTCTTGGATATGGGAACACCCCCCAACACAGTCTAGCCACTAATTATGCAGTGGGAGTAGAGAAAACTATTGCATCTTGAGTGGCTACATTGTTTGGAGGTGTTTCTAATGTTCAGGAAGTATACAATAGTAGTAGATCAAGGATTTGTAACAAAACAAGGTTGGATATAACTATACATTAACATGCATTTCAGTTTTAGGAGGCAAGCAGAACAAAGAGCAACATCAATGAATTTTAAAGAAGGTGAGTAATCATAAAATGTGTTTTTTTAACCAGAAATAATATGATGCAAAAGGGTTGACAGTGTCCCTTAAAGGGAGAACCCCCTGCATTACAATTACAACTTAGATTGTTTACAAAGCCAACTGAAAATAAATGTGGTATTTCATGCCATGCTGCAACTTGTTTTGTTGAAATCTAATTAAGCAGACAGGCATACTGTGGAGTCTAAAGGGTGCTGACACATCATGTCCTCACATGCTAATGAAGTTCTTAGGGAGATTTCAACAACCAGAAAATGGAGACCACCAGGATAGTTACAGGGACAAGTATGAACAATGAAAATAAACTAAAGCAATGATATACATTCCTAACAGTGACACAGAAAGAGTTGCCTATTGACCTGGAAATAATCAAAATTTACAAGATATGAGGGTATAGTTTTCCTTAAATATTTTGACCCCAAACTTTCAGCATAGCCATTTTATAACATCACCTCATGAACGCAGTAGGAGAAAATTTTCAAATCCCACTCAAAAGGTGATTTTGTGGAATGGCTATGAAGTCACCTTTTAGGGAAGATATGAATAATGTCACCACCTACCTTATACATAAGGTGGGGTTCCAAAAAGGCAATGTTGAAATTTTGGAAGCAAAATATTAAACATAGAAACATAGAAACATAGACTTTGATGCAGATAAGGACCGCTTGGCCCACCTAGTGTGCCCATTTCCCTACCTACAGGACAGGCCGCAGATCCTAGTTAACCAACAGCCTATTTCTTCCTACCCCCTACAAGAATTGCCTTATGTCTGTCCCATGCATTCTTGAATTCTCCCACAGTTTTAGACCCCACAACCTCCTCAGGAAGGCTGTTCCATGCATCCACTACCCTCTCTGTGAAAAAATACTTCCTCGCCTTGCTCCAGAACTGCCCCCCCCTCTATCTTTAAATTGTGTCCCCTTGTTCTTGCACGTCTCTTTTTCTTAAAGATGCTTCCCTCTTGGACTGAGGTACTTAAAAGTTTCTATCATGTCCCCCATCTCCCTTCTTTCCTCAAGGGTATGCATATTAAGCTCCTTTAGTCTCTCCTCGTGGGCTTCTCTCTTGAGACCCTGCACCATTTAGTTGCCCTCCTCTGACTGCCCCTTATCCTGTCTATGTCCTTGCAGAGATGGAGTCCCAGAACTGGACACAGTACTCCAGATGGGGTCTCACCAACTGTCTGTACAGAGGGAAAACAACTTCTGTTTTCTGCTGGTGATGCCTCTCCCTATGCATCCCAGTATACCACCAGCCCTCCCTACTGCCTTCTCACATTGCTTGCTAACCTTAAGGTCATCTGATATGATTACCCCCCCAGGTCCCTTTCATTTTTTGCTGTTGTTACTATCCCCCCATTGTGTAATCTTCCCCTGGGTTCTTGTTTCCCAAGTGCATTATTTTACACTTCTTTGCATTGAATCCTAGCTGCCATACGTCTGACCATTCCTCCAACCTTGCCAAGTCCCTTCTCATCCTTTCTATGCCTCCTTGTATCAACCCTGTTGCATATCTTTGTGTCATCTGCAAAGAGGCATACTTTTCCTTCCAGTCCCTCTGCAATGTCACTTATAAAGACATTAAAAAGGACTGGACCCAGTACTGAGCTCTGAGGTACCCCACTAGTAACCCCTCTTTCTTCAGAGTGGACTCTATTTACAATTACCTTCTGTGTCCTGTTGTCCAGCCAGTGTTTTACCCAGGCTACCACCTTGGGACCCACTCCCAGGCTGGTTAACTTCACTATTAATCTTTTGTGTGGCACTGTGTCAAATGCCTTGCTAAAGTCTAGGTAGGCCATGTCCACAGCCCCTCCCTGGTCTACTGCTTTGGTCACCCAGTCAAAGAAATCTATTAGATTCGTCTGACATGACCTTCCCACTGTGAACACATGCTGCCTTGGGTCCTCTGCCCCACTGACCTCTAGGTACTCAACAATTCTTTCCTTTAGAAGTGATTCCATCACTTTCCCTACCACAGAGGTCAAACTGACAGGTCTGCAGTTTCCTGCCTCTGTCTTGGTCCCACTTTTGTGAAGGGGAATCGCATCCGCCTTCCTCCAGTCCTTGGGTACCACACCATCCTCCCATGATTTATTAAAAAGAGTAGTCAGTGGTTTCACTAGTTCTCCCCTTAATTCTTTTAGAATTCTGGGGTGAATTCCATCAGGCCCCATTGCTTTGTCCACCTTCAGTTTTAGGAGGTCTTGCAGAACCCTTTCTTCTGTGAAAGGGCTGGGATCGACCCCCCTATCAAGAGTGCTTCTGTTAATTGGATTAGGCACTTCCCCCTCCTCTTTTGTGAATACTGAGCAGAAATATTCATTCAGTATCCCTGCTTTTTCACTGTCCACCTCTGCCCACCCACCATTCATTCTATTCATTCTATTCAGCCTCACTATCCCTCTCTTTGTCTTTCTGCTCTCCCTGCTGTACCTATAAAAGGTTTTATGCCCCTCCTTAACCGAGTTGGCTATCTTTTCCTCAGTAAAAAATGACAAAGTTATGATTAAAAGTTCAAAATGCATTGAAATACATTATATATCACTTACAGTACCTAATTTCTTCAGTTTCTGATCCAGCACTGAAGAATGAAGATCTGTCTGCAGTCCAGAGTGGGTTACAGAGTTGGACCTCCAGTAAATAAATGTAGCATGAGGGGAATGTGTGGGTAATAGGTGCTGAGTGCAGGAGTTGAGGTGGGGGTGGAGATGAAGATGGCAGCAGACAACAAGGAAATGTTTTTTTTTATTTATTTCATGGTAAAAAAAGAAAAAGACATTGCAAGACAGTTTTCTTCATTTAATGTACCTCTGACACTGGGGATTGGGCATTCCTCTATTGGCATGATACCTGGGGACATCAGGGGTGGGCACCCTGGTGTCTCAGACTGCTGGGTTGGGGAGAGGGAGGATGTCTATGCCAACACCAGGGATTAGGCACCCTGGTGTCAACAAGTTGAAATTACAGGCATTGGATGAAATGAACTAGCACTGTGGGTGGGTACCACAGTGTTGGAGTTATTCCTAATTTGTTATTAAACTAGCACCAGGGATTGGGCACCTCGGTAACCAGTTCAAATTACTCAGGCCACTCATGCGGCTAATGGTAGATACTTCAATCTACAAAAACACACATGCACAGCACTTCAGCAGGGGCTGGGCTATGCAATGACATGCAGCCCCATCCCTGCTGAATCGATGCAGCATAATGGCATACTCACACATGAAACTAGCCCGGCCACATGATTAATGACCGTATTCTCATAAAACGACCACATTAAACAATGTGGTCATAAAAATTCTGTTTCTTTTAAACAATGATTGTTTGAAACTGTGCATTGTCTGAAACTGAACTGTTTTTCCTAACTATTTTAAAAAATACTTATGTTTGGGAGATAGAAACCATAAAAGCACACACCTTCAGCCAAACTCTATCAAACCTGAATGATTCAGATTTCAAATCTTCTGAGTTTTTTTAGTTACAAGAGAGCAAAAAAGGTCTTAATTGATGTAATTTTTGTGTTTTTTGCCTCTCTGTAGCTTTGCCCTGATGAACCAACTGCCAAAAAATTGCTACGATTCAAAGATCCTGGAACCATCTCTGTACCTTCCAAATTTCAAGTGAACTTGTTGAATGAGGAGCTATTTGAAGCTACCACAATACATAAAATCTGTATTGTGGTAGCTTCAAATAGCTCCTGTTTGAAGTCTATGTGCGCCTGTGCTATACCGAGACCAGGTACAGACTGACAGGCACCCTGGCAGTCTGTACCTGGTATCAGTATTTAAGGGGGAACATACTTTACACACTGGAGCTGTTTGAAAGTACGGCAATGTACGAAGCCTATGGAGGTGCCCTGGTTGCTCCCTTCCTGACATGTCATCATGGGGACAGCCACAGGTGCTTGTGGGTGCACCAGGAAGAGCCCTTGCATCTACAATGCTGGTGGGGAGGGTGCAGAATCAACCAGATACTATTTCAAATAAAATATAAAACAGTAAGTTAAAAATTCATTGCTATTTATGCAACTGATAATCAGGCACTGCTTCACACGGAGGTGGGGCCTGACGTGAGATGGACATATCTCTTTAATAGAACATATATATATATATATATATTAGAGGCCAAAAACTCCGTTTAATGCATTAGTTAGGGTTGTTCCACAGCGATAAAAGTGAGGAAATTCGCTGTTAGGGTTGAAACACCTTGGACCCGCCACCCCAAACCGGCATTAGGGGTGCGCATTGGGATCGTCAGCCCTAACTCTCACCCCATGACATGTATACTTGGCAAGTATAGGAGAATGGGGTAAGAGTTGGGACCCCGATCCCAATCATACTAATACGTGAAAGTGAAAGCGAAAGAAGTTTCCAACTTACAGATTCCTCACTTTAACCGCTAATGGGCTAACTAAATACGATAAGCGAAGTTTGCCTCTATTCCCTCTTTGAGAATGATAATGAGAAATAGTGAATGTAATGCAGCGGCGGGAGCATGGGGCCCTTCTGGCCCTGCGCTCCAGCTGCATAATGCGTTGGTGGGAGGGCCCCGCGCTCCAGCCACATGATGTGTTGTGGCATACTAACAGGGACAGCTACGCAAACAGAAATGCTAACAGTGGCACACATGGTAACACAAGCACGAATGAGAACAGAAAGGAGTAGCATGGTGGCGTAGGCAGAATGGTCTGCCACGTGATGTGTTGTCATAATAACATAGGTGCCTGCAAACAGAAATGTCAATGGGCATGGTGATGTAAAGTGAAACAGTAAGATAAACAGTACTGTAGACAGAAATGGCAAAAATAACAGAAGCATAGCGCAAATGAAAGCATAAAGGATAACACATGGTGGCGCAGGCGTCAATGGTAAGTGAAAGCGAATGCGGATCCATAAGCAGAAGGGCAACAGTAACAGTAATGTAGAGCACAGGCTGGTTTTCCCCAAAACCTGCATTGAGAAAGACAGTGAGTACAAATAATGTATGCAAAATAATGAGTATCGGCTAGAAAATGAGATCTTGGAATACTAAATACATTATATCTCAGGAACCGTCCGATGTAGAAAAAATTTAAAAGTCATATTATTTACAACTGTCCTGGCTAATTTGAATCTTAGCCCCATTGTGGGGCTAAGAATCTCTGACAAAAGTCCGTATCTAAAGCACGTTTCGAGGAATCATGAGCCCTAAGTAGCAGCCGAACAGCCCTAATGTTATCCTATGGGAAAAAAGAAAAGTTCGAATTGCCATAACTTTTGCCTCCCTGTAATGTTTTCACCAAACTACTGAAAGAGCATATCTATGGGCTGTTGGCTGTCTTCCCTCAAATTTCAGAAAAAAGACCAAACCGTTATTTTGCAGCAGGGCTCCAAATGATTTCTGTTAAGTATCGAGCGCAAGTAATGTTATCCTATGGAAAAACCATCAATTTTGGGTGCCGTAACTTTGCCGTCATGTGATATTTTTCACCAAACTACTGAAAGGCACATCTGTGTACTGTTGGCTGTCTTCCCTCAAATTTCAGGAAAAAGACCAAACCGTTATTTTGCAGCAGGGTGCAAAAGTTCCTGTAATGCTTAGGCGCGTAATGTTATCCTATGGAAAAAATGTCAACTTTGGAGTGCCATAACTTTGCCGCCTGTGTAATATTTTCAACTACAACACTGAAAGGCACATCTGTGAGATGTAGCAGCGTTCCTCAAATTTCAGCCTAAAACTCCCAACGGTTATTTTGCAGTGCAGTGCCAAAGAATTGCTGTCATTTTCCCACTGACTAGAAAATTACTATACGTCAATTTCTAAAAGCTCTGAGATTTGCGACACTTTCATGAGCATAAGTAATTTGTGAAAAGTACTTTTTCAGAAATTTGAAAAACATATTTCTAGGGTGTTTACTACAAAATAAAGACATGGCAAGCATCCTCAGGGCCCGACTAGGGTGAATACAAAAAATTAGGTTGCTAGAGGGTCCCAAATTTAAATACCAACCATTTTCTGATCACCAACTGAAAACAAAATGGCCGATATAAAGTAACAGGCCCATTATGGAAAGTAAAATGCATTTGCGAAAGTGTTGAACTTTTGTTAACTTTTCCCATTGACTTATAATGGGAAACTGTTTTGAATAACTTTTGAACCGTTTAATATTTTTCATGAAATCTTCAAAAGGCACATTGGGGACCCTGGCTGCACATTCCCTGAAGATTTCAGGCTAGTCACGATAACCGTCACGACCTGTAGTAGCGACCACAGAATTCCAGAAAAGCGTAAGCGTCGCACAGATCACTTAATAACTCCATGGCCATTATATCAGCCAGCACAGAACTTGGCAGATCCCAAGGCCTTTGGTTCTTGATCATAAATTCCAAATTTCAGGCAAATCCATCAAACGGTTGCAAAGTTATTAAGGTGCAAAGTTTTGGGGTTTAACATAGAAATGGCTCCTCAACCCTAACTATGGTAGCACTACCGTGCTACCATAATGTATATATATACTGTAGAACTGATTTTAATCACGCTTCATTTATTTTTGCTATATTCACTAATTTATATCAGCGAATTCAAACAGACCGCGATTATAATATGAAAAGATTACTCAGCAATAATGATGCAGAAAGCAGAGCTTGCTTTACATAGAACCAAGATAAAATATTTAGAGTCTGGGGAGAGGGCAGGTAAATTACTTGCACTTAGATTAAAGCAGTTAAACTCCAATCGGGTTATTGCTGCAATAAATAAAGAGGGTGGGGATAATATGGTAAAAAAACCAAAAGAAATTGTGGCCACTTTTAGAGATTACTTTCAATGAATCTACTCAATTGATTCCAGAAATAAACCCACCTCTATAGAAATCTATACGTTTTTAAGCTCTGTTCCCCTAACCAAGATATCGAATGCTAGAATGAGCCAATTAGGGGCCCCAATGCAAGAGACAGAAGTGAAGGTTGCAGTTTCACAGCTAGCAGGAGATAAATCCCCAGGGCCGGATGGGCTAACCACTAACTTTTTTAAGGTCTATGTGGACATAATATGCCCAATTATAACTAAAGTGTACAATTTTTGGTTTAGTGAAAGTATCTCTGATTTGTTCTTCTTGGAGGCACTCATTACTCTCATTCCCAAACCTGGTAGGGACCCCATGCTGATGGGCAGTTATCGTCCGATATGCTGTTGAATATCGATATCAAAATATTAGCTAAAATATTAGCAAATAGGCTGAGTCCATTCATGAGTAGTATGGTTAGTGATGAACAAGTGGGATTCATGAGTGGAAGGCTATCCAGTGATCATCTACGTAAGATTCATCACCTAATTATACATGCCCAAGGAGCACAATACCCAGCAGAATTACTGGCACTAGATGCCGAAAAGGCATTCGATTGAGTGTCTTGGGACTTTCTTTTCGCAGTTCTAGATAACTTTGGATTGCCTGAGGAGTTCCTAGACTGGGTTCGAATTCTATACAGTGCCCCCACAGCTGGTGTATGGTGCAATGGCATATTGTCGTCTCCCTTCTCTTTAACTTGTGGTACAAGACAGGGATGCCTGCTTTCTCCACTTCTGTTTAATTTATATCTTGAACCCTTGATTCATAGATTACAGGCATCACATGTGATCAAAGGAATTGAGCTGGGGAGTAGGCGATATCTCATTTCAGCATATGCTGATGATCTTCTGATGCACTTAGAAGAACCTGACACTGGTATACCAGAAATACTAAGAGAAATAACTGAATTTTCTAGAGTCTCTAACTATAAAGTCAACCCTTCCAAGTCGAAACTTTTCCTACTGAACAATAGATGTTATCCCAATATAGCGAGGGAATTTGGCCTGACTTGGGAGTCAAAGATATTGACATATCTTGGTGTTAAAATTATGAGAGGAATAAGTTCAATGGTCAAGGAAAATTGTGGTAACCTCCTTAAAACCATCAAACAAGATCTAAATAGATGGAATTTTTTGCCCCTGTCGTTATGGGCCAGAATAGAAACGGTAAAAATGAATATACTGCCAAGGGTTATCTATCCTTTGAATATGCTGGGATGTTATTTGCCCAAAGTCTGGTTTGTGAATTTAAGAAAGATGCTCAGCACATACCTATGGAAAGGGAAAGCCATTAGGAAAGTGTACCAGAAACTTACAGGCCCAAGAGAGGAGGGCTTGCTCTTCCATCTTTCTATAAGTATTATATTGCATCGCTATAAGTAAAAGGTAGTCCATTGGTTTAAACCAAATACACCCTCATCGTTGCACCCTTATACACCTCTTTGGACTTTTATTGAAAGAGACCTAGTTAGGAAACATAAGATAACGTTATGCACGGTCGCATATACTGCTATTAAACTTCTCCCGAGAATGCTAAAGGACACCCCTATTGGTTGGTCATTAAAGGCCTTACAGCAGGCCCAAAAACTTCTAAGGGGTCAGCTGGCAGTGCTCACTAGAACAAATGTTGACACAGAATATTCATTTCTTAACACAACGGGCACCAATTTCGCCTGGGTTCTGGAGATTGTTAGAGGGCCTAAAGTTGGGAGACTTGGCTCCTCAGGGTAAGTTAACATCATATGAGCGGGCAGGTGTCAAGTTTCCAGAAATAAAGGGGCAATATTTCAAGTTCCGACACGTTTCCGAGTCAATCAGAGCCCATCTTAATAAAAAGGAAGATCGGGGCAGATAATAGAGTTGAATTAACAGATTTAATTAAGATAGCTGACCAACCCCATTCTATCTCTGGAATTTATAGTGCATTGCAACAGCTTGATGACAACCTCCCAAATGGTGTTAGTTATTATTGGACACATAGATTGGGAATAGCAGAGGATAGGGACACATGGAAGCGCATATGGTCTAGTACATATAGAAATGTTAGACAAGATAGATACAGGCTTCAGCAGTTCTACGTTATATATAATATGTATTACACCCCTACAAAACTATATAGAATGGGTAAGTTAACACAATCTGCATGTACCAGATGTGGGGAGGAAGGCAGTGATATATATATCATGTACTGTGGGATTGTGCTAAGATTCAGCCCTTTTGGAGGGCAATTCGTGCCTCTCTATCACAAGCAGTAGGCCTAGATGTTCTCTTTTCACCCGAAATCTGTTTGCTGAATAATTTTCATAACGGTATGACTAAACAGCAGAAAATGTATATGGCTATAATATCAGCTGCTGCAAAAGCTGTTATTTTGAGACACTGGAAGGATATTTCTGTCTCGTCTATGGGCGAATGGTACAAAGAAGTTACACTTGCGTTACAGGTTGAATCCCATATCGCCAAGATGAGCAACAGGACCAAGGGTTATTATTCCCAGTGGGGTCTTTTAGATGCAGCCCTGACATCATGACGCTCTGGGAGTCACCCATAGGAGGTATCCCCTCAGTAGGAAGTTCGAATGGGTTCATTGGCGTGTGAATGCTGTTATAAATAAATAATGGGTGAGGGGTTGGGGGTCTGTGGACTTGTGTTTAGCAATTTTTTATAGGCATGTACTACTAATAGTACAGGCTGGTTAGTAGTACATATAATGCATCCATGATTATTCTGTAAATCTTCACCAGCTTAATGTTTGTTCACGGCACATGTAATGGATATGCCAATAAAATAAAATGAATACAAAAAAAAATAATATGAAAAGATATCCCAATACATCGCACGTTAAAAGCCACAATGGAGCTGCTAAACTCCACCGATTATTAGCCATTAGCATCATTACTGCACAAAACCAAAAATAAAGAACATCACAGCAGGCTTTTTGGTTTTTAACTACCTGCTATCTGACATCAGATCACCCTCGATTATCCTCGATCACCTAGTCAGTTTTTTTCAAGCTATAAACTGCATACTGCTGTATGTCGGCAGTTTCAACTTTCCTACTTCGGGGAGGGGGGCGGGTCTACAGTGAACACACACAGAGGCATACAGTAGTTTAATTATCAGTTTAACATTTATTCAAGGCAAAAAAATTAAATAAATACAGTGAAGTCATGGTAACAAAAAAAAAGCAAACCCATGATGTGTGGTGTCATACTCTGTTAGAAGACACACGCAGGCTCATACAAAACACTAGAACTGACTGACTGACTTACTTTAAAACAGTCTGGAATGCAGGGAGTGTCAGTCAGTCATTCTGATACTGGATCAACAAAATGAGTTAAATGATTGCAGTCAACTTCCTGACAATGTAGACAGTGCATACAGTGAGACCGCATTTTACAATACCATTGATGCACTAATACAAATGGATGTGAATATGTGAGAGCTGTAGCGATCGTGAATTCCGGCAACTGCGAATTCAATCAGTTCTACAGTATATATATATATATATATACATATGTACATATATATATATATATATATATATATATATATATATGGATGTACGACGCCAGTGTGACATAAAAACATCTACGTCCTCAACCCCTCCAGTAACCTGTCAACACCCCGACTGCAACGTGACCCTGATCTCACCGACACAACAGCGATGCACAATGCAGGGGGGCTGTGCCCCCCTGCACCACCCTACTATATCTCTAACTCCACGTTACATAGACAGTGGAGTTAGATATTTACCCCATCACCCTAAAGTGTCTCAATGTAAAACCCTTTAGCTGCTGATATAGGTGTGCTGAGGGTTTTGCTGTGGGGGTTCATTGTACCTGTGTCGCTGTAGCGACAGTATACCTATATGGATATATGCATAGAGAGAGAGAGATACATACAGATGTATTAGAATACATATTATATTCACTCAGCCCTGGACAGTGGCAAACAGGTGGTGGTCCATATACATTGCTCTTATGAAAGCATTCGACCTGATCAATCACCAAATCCTTCTAGAAAAACTCCTGGGCCTGTACCCTGAAACCATCAGCTGGTTCCATAGCTACCTTACTGATAGAATCCTGCAAATAAAAATCAATGGAACATTGTCCAGTGTTAGGGATTTGACTCTTGGTGTCCCTCAGGGATCCATCCTGGGACCCCTTCCGTTTACCTAATTTCTTAACACCCATCCTGAGTCCTGCACCTCAAGCATCTTGCTTTATGCAGATGATGACATGGTATTCACTAGCAATAATAACCATGAGTCACTTACCAATGGTTTACAAAGTAGCTTCAAAGAACTAGAGGAATGGTTCCTTCAGAATAAATTACTTCTGAACTACAAAAAAATGAAAGTTATACTGTTCTCAAACAGCCAGGCTAAGAGGAAAGGAAAGCCAAAAAGGAATGTTAGCCATGATTAAGCTGGACAGCTGAGCTGCACCACACAAGAGGCAGCAAACCTCTACCACGACAAGAGAAAGCAAGAACATGGTGCACTCAAGAAAGGACAAAGGCACTTCAGTTACACCAAGTGATTTTTACTTAGTGCTCCAATAATTTACAGCAGAGTGCAAATGTGACAGGAACTCCTGATATCAGTGTTCCCCTAGTGCCTCAACTCCCTTAAGGGGTGTCCCCCTTAAAGACTCATTGAGTCGGGGGCACTAGGGAACACTGATAGTCTGTCCATGCTGAACACTAATACGCAGATGCTGAAGTGTCTCTTGGGCGCTGCAATTGCTGGCTACTATGGTGAAAATAACTGCTCAACAGTACTCAGCAATCCCAGCTTTCACTGGAACTTTCCATCACACCCGGCCATGAGGCACTGGTTGTCCGCAGTTCTGTCCTGTCATCGATTATGGGTTAGCAGTATACAGCGTAGCCTCCACCTCCTCACTCATGAACAAAACATGCAGATAGGTGTTGAATGTTGACAAACTTACCCACACCTGCGATCTGTATACCCAAACTGGGTGGCTCCACCGCAGAGAAAGAATCACATACCAGGTTTGCCTCCTGGGAAAGAAGGCACTTCTCAACCTAACTCCCCTGGGACTCCAGGCACTATTTCAACCAATGCCCACCACACATCATACAGGAAGTGTGTCCAGCAATGCACACTGTGTACCCCATAGAAGGACTAGTCTTGCACAGCAGTATTTTGCCTACAGGGCCCCACAATGGCTGAATAGTCTACCTGCCTCTATAGTGAACATTGGCAAGATTGGCCATTTGAAAACTGAACTCAAAAAACACCTCACACATGTGGGAAAATGTGATTGCTATGAATAACTCCATGCGGGACCAATGCTCTGTAAATGGAATACTCTTTAAATGGAAACATCCTCTACACTACCACTACCTCAACAGCACCCTATCCTTACCCTCTAACCCCTCTACTGATATGCCCTCTCTTCACATCTGATCCAACACATGTAGCACTATCCAGCATCCCCACCTGATGCTGACTCACCTTTGAGTAATTCATCACCATGCACCAGGCCATCCTTCCCCCCTCTGGTAACCACTACCTCCCCTCACCCATCTGTATTACCCTGATATTCCTCTGTTAATAAGGCCACGGAAGCAGTGACAAACTTTAACTCAAGACAAGTTTGTTTCCTGCTTCTTAAAATGAATGTTTTATTTAAAAATATTAGTCAGTATTAGGTAGCTACTTGCTCTTTTTGTTGTACCTCAAATCAAATCCTGCGTTGTCAGTGTCTATCTTGTCTTTGATGTGGAACCTTTGTAAAAGAGCTTTCAGCTTAAAGATATTGTAATCCTCAGTATCAAATAAATATATTAAGCAAGGGAAAGCAGGGAGGACTTTCTTGTCACTCGTGCAGGACTACTTCCTCATTATACAATGGCATGAAAGAATCCTGGACACTGATTGGTTAGACTTGGACTGGACCTGTGGTGTTATCCCAGTACAACATCACAGGTCTAATCCCGGCACTCAGAAGAATACAGCAACATTAACAAAATTACTCCAGGATCCCTGCTCGACACACGCTGCAGTAATTCCTGCTCACAAGCCGCTTTCAGTGTCAGCGGCTCCTAAACTACAATCGTTGTTTCAGAGAAATTCCCCAAAATACCAATTCTTTCAGCAAACTAAATTAAGGCACAATTTCCATATAAATAAAATGTAATATTGATAGCAGGATTTTTTTCTCCACCAAACGGATCAAAGCAGCTTTAGTGAACTGCGGAGACCAACTGCCGGTCACGTGGTTCACTGACGCAGCTTCCTTCCTTCCAAAAAAAAGCTGCCATGGCAAAGTATTTTTCCGTCTGAACCAGCTAGCATCCTCATTAACTGTCTTGCGTCCCTTTCATAAGTTGAGTAAGATAAAGCCTCCTTCCCCCACTAGTTTCCACTGATATTGGCTCTGGAGTGAGTGAGAAAGAGAGAGAGCGAGCAACAGCACATTTATACAGTCACTGTGCAGCTCATTTTATAACACTCACTCTCTCAAGAAAAATTATTTTTTTCCCTCCACAATATAAAACGAGAGAGAGAGCGAGCAACTGCACATTTAAACAGTCACTGTGCGGCTCGTTTTATAACACTTGCTCAAGAAAAATAATTTTTTCCCTCCACAATATAAAACAAATCCCAAACACCCACAAGAAATTTTTTTTTTCCTCCACAATATAAAACAAATCCCAAACACCCACGCAGAGGCATATTAACAAAAATTGTTTGCAACAAAGGTCGATGGAGTGAGACAAAAGCCACAGCAAAAAACAGCAGCTTTGTCTACTGGCTCAAAGAATAAATCTGCACTGTTTTTTAATAAAGTATACCTACACAATCAAAAAAATGACAAATAAATTACTGTAAATGTATTTTTTTAATCTTTTTTTATGATTCTTTTACAAACAAGCCATTGTGTAATAGCAGTAATGGACTCCAAGGTGTGTGTTGTGCTGGGATAACCTCACTTCTGGGGTGATTAGTCACACTCGGCCTGTGGCCTCGTGCCTAATCACCCCAGGCATGATGTTATCCCAACACAACACACACCCTGTCGTGCATTATTGCGTAATTCAACATGTCAGGCATGGGACAAGAAGGCATGTGGTTCTATATTTGCAACTGGGTAGTAGGGATCCAGTGTCCAGAACACTAAAAGTTTGGGAGCTACTACATAACAGACACCATCATAGGATTGGATTTTTGGTAATGGGGGAGCTCTTTCACCAAAACTAAGACCAGGACATTAAACTTCAGGAGGGCTGATTTTAATAAGCCAAGAGAGACGATTTTGACTAAGTTGATGAATACACAACTTAATGGGAGTGCTAATGCAAAGTGGGAGGGCCTGAAGAAAAATATATAATGGAATCATAAACATAATGTGTCCCCATGTGCAACAAGTAAAAAAGGATAGATGTAGACCTTCATGGGTGTCCATGTCTTAAAAACTGCAGGAGAAGCAGAGTTAAAAGGGTGTATGATAAGTGGAAGAATTGTGGTAACAGGGCAATGGGAAAATAGGACAGTTCTGAAGGAATGCAAGACAGATATTGCCCAAGCCAAGACTGGTCGGGAAGACAGGAACATACAAGAGATCAAGAGGAATGATAGAAATGTTTTCAATACATACGGAGCAAATGGAGAGCCAGAAATAAGGTTAGAACCCTGATCATTGGGGAAGGGAAGGAACTATTTTGTGAGGCAGGTGGAACAGCAAATGCACTGCGTAACTGCTTCATGTCAGTACTGAGCCTGGAAGTTAGGTGGCATGGCCAGCTGAAGGTGATAGTCATAAAAGAACTGCAGACCACACATGAAAAGGTGCTGATTACCCCACAGTTTATTAGTAAGGATCTGGAAGGTGTGAATCCAGATAAAATCCATGGTCCCACTGGCATCCACTCAACATTAATAGCGATTTAAAATGAGTTCTAATTGGGCCCCTCACTAATATCTTTCAGGGCTATTATAGGGAGGGATAGTGCTGGGCAAAAGTTCTAGTACGCTTGTGAAATTGTGCAAAATCACCTATTTCAGATTTGTGCAATTTTCGTGAAATTGTCCCAAAATCCAATGTAATTTTGTGTCCCTTTTTCCTCAAAAATTGCACATTTTCCCCCAAATTGCGCATTTTTAAAAAGTGAGCTCTTAAATATATGCAATTTCAGCAAATAGTACCTTTTCACCCAAATTATACATTTTTAAAAAATGGGGTTCCTATAAATGTGCAATTTTAGCAAATAATGCCACAGGCTGAGCTTAAACTTTCAAAAGTATTCAGTTTTATGAGCCTCAATTTTCAAAACTGCACAATTTTATCTATTTTTCGCAGAAAGCTACATAGTGCTGTATAATGTGCTCAGTTTGCAAACTTGTGCAAAATCATGCAAAAAGGTGTAATTTTGTGAAACTTGTGTGAAATGGATTTTCACAATTTCACCCAGCACTAGACCAGGATAATGGTAGGGGATTGAAAAACAGCCAGTGCCATCCCCTACTTAAAAACATGGTAAGGTTAGACACAGATTATTACAGGTCTGAGATCCTGACCTCAGTGCTGGGGTGCAGGAATGCATGGGAGAAGCACAAGGGAATCATAGTGGAAAGGAAGGCGGGGAGGAAGAAAGAGCTGTAGATCACGTACGGTATGTGGTGATAGTGTTGGTAGGGAGAAATGGGCATACTGGATTGACCAAGCAGTCCTTATCTGCCGTTAAATTTTGTGTTTCTGTATTTCTAAGGGTGGCAAAGTGTTTTAGTCATTCATAAAAGAAGTGGTGTTTCAGCATATGAATGAAAGTGGGCTGTTCTCTAGCACGCAGCATGGTTTCACAAAAGGTAGAGCCTGCCAACCAAATCTTATTGCCTTCTTTGGGAAGGTAACTAGGGTGGTGGATAGGGACTCGGCAGTGGATTCAATCCATCGGGACTTTAGCAAGGCCTTTGACACTTTACATATGGAAAACAATGGTGATAGTACTATATTATGGAGTTTACAAAGTTGATGGATGTCTCCATTTAATGCATAGAGGTGAGCTGAGCAGGGCATGTCAAGGGTTGGTTCTGGCTTTATTGCTCTTATCTAGTAATGATTGGATGGACAAGGTCAGCAACAGGCTGTGGAAGTTTGTTGATGACACTAAATTGGCAACAAGAGTACACACAGCAGTGGGTGCCCAACAGGGGGAACTGCACACATTATGGCAAGAATGAGAAGTGGGGTCTTAACTTCAAAGACCTAGTGGAACCAAAACAGGCAGACAGGAACATGATACAAATTTTAAGAACTAGTCAGTTGTAACTTTTTATTTCTGAAGTATTTTACTTTTTCCTTTTGCTCATTAGAAAGTGTTTTATGTGATAGTATTGTGTTGGATGTGTAGCATAGAGTGTCAGCTGACATATCTTTCTCTAGTCCTCCCTATACATCATCAGCATTGTGATCTCACTGACAGTGACATCTTAGGTGACTGATCTGGCAGCCACTGAGTGCCTGTTCCTAAGCAGCAGTGATGTCACAGTGAGGTCACAATGCTGATGATGTAATGGGTGGAACTGGGCTAGATATGTCAGCTGCCAGGAAAAGTGCTGTTATACACAGCACACATACTAATACCAGGTACACAATCTTCTAATTAACCAGAAGGAAAAGAAAACAGTACCTCAGATGTAAAAGGTAATGGTAGACTGCTTTTAAAAACTAATATTTGTTTCAGGTGGTACACTAGCTCTTTAGTATGATGAAATGTATAGTACTACATCAAGGAGCCAGAAATGTGGATCACACATACACCATGTGAGCAGTGGCCAGCACAACTGAGGTAGAATCTAGGGTAATTGTGGACCGGAAGCTGAAGTCAGACAGGCAGTGTGCTGCTGCATTCAAGACTGCAAATGTAGTACTGGGATGCATTAGGAGAGGGTAAGGTGCAGATCAAGGGAGGTGATCATTCCCAAGCACAGGGCTTTTGTTAAACCACAACTAGAGCACCATGTCCAAGTCTGGTCACCGGAGTCCAGAAAGGACATTGAAGATTTGGTGAGGGTTCACCACAGGCCCACTAAGCGGAAGTGTGCTAGGGGCCAAGAGCTACGAGGAGAGAGTGGACATACTCATTTATTGTGTCCAGAGAAAAGAAGACTGAGCGTGAATGACCATGATCATGGTGTTCCAAATACTAAAGACATAGACAAGGTGGAGTCAAGCATACACAAATATTTAAGCTGGTGAATGTGTGCCAAACCAGAAAACATGCCCTTAAATTGCGGGAGAGGGCAGAATAAAAAGAAACATTAGAAAGTATGGCTTCAAATGGAGTGGGGGTAACATGACATAGGCTACCCAGTGAGGTTGTGGAAATCAGCAAAGTTTGGTCTTTCAAAACAGGGATAGACATTTTCCGGAAGGAGAATGGTACTGAGGGTTACACAGCATAAGTAGGGTTAACATTCCAGCTGCTAAACTTGGATATTTGTCCATAATCAAACTGGGTATCGACTCTGCCATGAAGCAGGAAGGGCAGATGAGATGAACTCGATGCCCCTTCCATAATCACAACAGCTATGTTACAATGTTACTGTAAGTGTTAGATGTACAGTGCATACAATAAAATATGCATCTATTGCTTTTGGTGTCTGCAAGAAAGATTTAAGCATCCTCATGAAGTTCACGTGGGCAGGTCAGCCCTTTTCCTTTGGTCATCCAGTTGACTTCGCTGAGTACAAAAGCAGCCATGTGAACCCTGCCCCAGCTTTTCACAAAAAGAAGCAAAAACTCAAATGTTCAACAACTGGTCCATTGTCAGGCTTGCTTTAGCCTCCATTTGAGCAAGTCAGAGCTTTCCCTGGAAGGCTTGCCTCACCGTCTGAGAAACACTGGCTAAGCCCTAGCCAAAGTGGCCCATTCCAGTTGAGAATATTCAGCAATCTGCTGTCCGGGTACAATATCTGAGCCTAACTAGAGACTAGCATTTCCCCCAGCACTTCCAATATTTCCAGGAGAGGGAAAGAATTCCAGGAATGAATCTGGAAAAGAAATATGAAATGTAATAATGTCTTGCTATGGAAAGCAGCACTGGTTAACAAATTCTGTGTTTAGAGGTCGAAGAACAATTAATGGCAACATAAAACCTATTATAATTCATGTTCATGTTCAGGGTATGTTTGTAACAAATACAGTATATCAAATAAAACTAATGCCAAAATGCACCACAGATAGCTTTTTTTTTTGTATTTAGCAGTTTATTGAATTTTAAAAGATAAAATACAGTACTTTTGGAGATATTGAATAATGCATAGAAAAATAGCTCGTAATGCCTGACAAATAAAATAGTGTGCATTTTTTTTCAACTCTCTTTATGCACCTACTTCTCTGAACCTTGGACTCTCTCCGGTGGGACACGTGGCACAACCTTATCCCACCTGCCTGAAGTACCAGCCTTACCTTCAGACTCAGTGAACTCCTCCTCACTCCTCTGGCACCCCAGCCCCCTGGATCTAAGCCCCTTGGGGTGAGACTGACAACTCCTCCTGGAGACCTTTTGGAAATCTAGACAGGCTGCCATGGAATGAAGGGAGCACCAAAGGCAGGCTGAGGACCTGGCACTGGGCGTGGAGGTCAACCCCTGGTCCCAACCATTGCCTACCAAGGGTCAGGGCTTTCCATGTTCACTGTTTCCACAGGAGCGCGGATATGCAATGATGTCTGCACAGGTGCAATGCTGATGTCCCCTGCTGCTCCACCCCCCTTACTGTGCCTGCTCGTATAGGACCCCCAGTCTCCATCGGGATGGCTCAGGGAGCCGAGTGAAATCTGCAACCCAACCTGGGAGAGGAGAGCTGTCTTCCAGATGCTCAATCCTCTCCCTCCCCAGCCAATTCTTGGCAGCACGAGTCCATTTCTGAACCCAGGTCGCCGGCGTGGCATGAGGTGAGGTGTCCAGCACCTCAGCCCTCAGCACCACCAGGCCAACATTGCGTTATTTAAAGAAAGATATTGCACGGATCTGATTATGAGACATAAAAACTCATGCAGCATTTTGTTTTTGATAAATAATTAAACTGCATAAGATCAAAATCTCTGAAATCTGCAAAAATGGAATTGAATACAGTTTTATTTATTTATTGAAATGTTTCACCAGGAGGGCACACTGAACAAAAACTTGCTCGTCTCACAGTGCGACCTGGGGGAAGGGGGTTACATAGGGTTGTGAAGGATGATCAGTTCCAATAGTATGTGAGTAGTAAAAACAATACAACATTGTAAGATTGTGCAACAGTTGGAACACAAGGTATTGTACAATAAACAGTAGTGGAACACTGGGTAAATTACAATACATGTCCAAAATAATACAAAAGAACATATAAACGTACAGCAGTCATAATGCAATAGAACCATTTATAGTGCATGAGAGTACCAGGAGCAGGCTCAAGGTAGTACGCAAGTGCTGTTGGAGTAAAAAGGATGGGGTAGGTTGTGCAAACTGGTGACCCAGAAGGGCAGGTGGAGAAGAGAGGGGGAGAGGCAAGAACTGAATATGTGGAGAAGGGGTAGCCATTTTCTGATTTCCCCCTTCAGGATGTTGAGAACCCTGCTGTCCTGGGGGTCAAGGTAGGAAGGCAGAAACTGGGGATAGGTATTAAGGAGGGTTAAAGCAGGAACAGCTGAGGGAAAGGTAATTTTGTAGGACAGAGGTAAGGGAGTAGTTGGAGGAGGAGGAGTGTCATATTTCAGGAGGGAGGGAATTCCAGATTTCAGGAAAACGATGGGTGAAACCAGTCTGACCGTTTGAATTACAGTAAGTATTATAGTGGTGCAGTAATACTACTATGGTTAGGGTTCAGAAAGGTCTTCTGTGTTGAACACTTATTTTTGTGTGCTAATTACTCATCCATTCCTGGAGTGTCCCAGGAGATCTTGACACAGAAAGTTGGAAATAGTCAGTTTAGTAGTTTAAAAGTTCTAGAAAGTTTAAAATGTGGACAATTATATATTTTAGGACCTTTTTCTGCTAACAGAGAGCTAAAAATTACTTAGGGCCTAATCCACAATGCACTCAAGATGCACCACACATATCGAGGTGCTTTTCTCCGCACCCATTTCCTGCCAGACTATGTTAGTATGACCCGCAGCATTCTGTACATACCCCAAGGGCTGGGTCAGGCAGTGAAATCACTGTCAGGCAGAGGGTGATACACAAGCAACTATGGTAGCTCTTTGGGATTCACAACACCCAGTGCCTCTGCATGCCCCCTGCATCATGGAATTTGTCCACTGAATCAGGAACAAGACTATCCCCACCCCTGTATCTGTCCATGATGTGGTCAAACATGTATGACTGGTGTTGGCATGGCATCAGGTGCAGTAGGGGCTTGTAGCAAGAAGCTGTGGGTCCGCAGAGGTCTCTGCATATGCCAAGTGGGACCTCTGTGCTCCAAAAGCCTGTGCAAGCAACCCTCAGCCAATGCATATCCAGTTGTTATGGATTGAGCCCTTGGAATTGAAACCAGAAACTTTCAGGCTTGTTAGATTTGATACCAAACGTATTGCTTTGCTGTATGGTTTAATTGCACAATGTGCCCAATTTAAATTAACAAAATAAGATTACATTTTTGCACATGCACAGTTCTATTTTTCACAAATTTTTCGTAAGGTGTTATTTACAAAAGTGGCAGTGCTGATTTTTATGACACACTATCCATT
The DNA here is from genome assembly GCA_016271365.2 of Neoceratodus forsteri. Taxonomy (NCBI): domain Eukaryota; kingdom Metazoa; phylum Chordata; order Ceratodontiformes; family Ceratodontidae; genus Neoceratodus; species Neoceratodus forsteri. Next base: position 534,135,603 of record CM028137.1, on the reverse strand, counting down.
TTCATAAGACAAAAAGGTCCCTTTTCATAAGTGTATACGGCCATGAAAGTGGAGAGAAATAGGTTACAGACAGGTCAATTTTTGCTCAAAAAATGGCTGTCACATCAACTGCGTAACTTGTGTGGTCGACAGAGTAGGATGTAATGGTGTGGCTTCTACTTTTTTTAATTTTACAAAGATTATTTGAACTATTAAGATAACTCATGGTGTGTCATAAAAATGTTGTGTACTGTTTTCATGATACAAAAACACCTTTTAGTGAGATACGCTGTCTACTTTCATGACTGTGTGTGGTCAAGAAAGTGGAGAATAAAACACTTATCACAAAGTACACATGTGGTCATTTGCAAGGCCAGTCACACTGTACACATGTGGTCATGGATCTGCTTTGTCAAAGGCCCACAGGCCTGTTTGCAAAACATGATATAGGTCTGGGGTACTATGTAACAGATCAGGTGCTTTGCGAATGGCTAACAGGGCCATTTGCAAAGTGTTACATGCTATATGCCTTGGCCGGAATGTGGTGAGTCAGATGCTTTTGAGAATGGCCTGCACGACCATTCAAAAAACTGTTTTTTAGTAGCCCAAGACAGTGTGAGTGACAACGCAGGTGCAGTAAAGCATGTTGTAGACCCAGGGCAGTTTGTGATGGGCAAGGTGCTTTGTGAATGGCCAGCAAGACCATTCAGAAAACACACTATAGGCCTGGGGCATTGTAAGGAGTCATATGCTTTATACAGCACCGTTTGTCACAAATCCATTACTGAGGGTCAGGTCCACTGAGCTCAAAGTGCCCACCCCTAAGTACAATCCATGTCAGGGAGGGGGAAATGGGATGCTCTCTTCATGTCATTCTATAGTGCTCACTGAGTTCACAACTGAACACTCGCCATGAAGTCCCAGGGTCCCCTCTTTACTGTGGGTCAGGGTACAATATTAGTCTCGAGGCTTGTAAACAAATATGAACCCTTCTTGGTTGTTACACAAAGGGGGAAGATCCAAGTGTTACAACCTCTTTGGAGTAGCTGTGTAACCCTGATTCTGCCTTCTCCCACACAGTGTGCAATAACCTGGTTCAAATCCCCCACAGACCCTTCCTTGAGATTTTCATATCCCCCCTATCTTTACCTAGACTTTTCCTTTTCATCCCTTGTTCAGTTTGGTAGCTTATGAGGGCACCCCTTAGCAATAACAGTTTAGTCACAGATTATTACTGAAACATTACACAGTCACACACACAGTATAGCAATCGTGCTTAGGCAGGTTTCCTAAAAACAAATGTTTTTACTAAATAATTAATTATCATACATTTACAACTAAAAGGTTTTACCAATTTGGTCATAGAATAACACAAACAACGAGATTGCCTAACCGTCCAGAGTTTTAAAACTGCTTTAAAAACCTATTTATTTAACCTGGCTTTTGCTGATTGATGGGGTTATTTTATTTATTATGCTGCTATTATATTGTTTTTTGTAGAAATTATATGCTGTTTTTATAATAATTTATTTTATGTATTTTATTGTACCAGCGCCTTGGTTTCAGAAAGGCGTCTCTTATAAATAAAACTGATTGATTGATTGATTGATTGATAAAAGTGGAAAACATACATGGAATATGTACTATAACTGTTATCTAAAGTTCTGCCTTAATGTTCATAGTGAATTGAAAGTTCAGAAGAATAAATAAAGTGTATAGAATTCTTTCCTTCTCTTGCAGCCAATGGTCTTCAGTGTCTGCTGGCAGTTGGTTTTGTCTTGTCAGGAGAGTGTCCAAAAGCAAAGAGTCCTCAAAATGCTCTGTGGAGGGTCTTAAATACCTGTGGTCCAACCTAAAAAAATGCTGTCTGATCCCAAAGGTGGCCTTCTCTTTAAGGCCAGTAGAGATCACTCTTGTGCTTTCCCCACAACCCAGTTTTCTGGCTGCCTCCGAAGTCTCACTGTCTTACTGGTAATACAATTGACATCTATAAGAGAATTCACACAGGTCTGCCAGAAAGGATATTCCTGTTCTTTCACCTCATAAGATGTGATATACTATAACAGTTTCCTGGAACCAAAAGTCTCTTCCTTGAAGTGCAGGGTTTATTACAGGAAAATGGATTTTGGCATATCCTTGTTGAACAGCCCTTGAAGTAATCTGGCTTCCTGCCAGCAAGCTTTCCCCACAGGTCAGGGGAAGGTCAAACATTTTAAAAACCCAGCCTCTCTCTCTATGTGAACCTGTCATCCATTTTCCTTGTGGCAGTTTAATCATACACAAAATATAACAGAATATAACGCCATATATCTGTCTATCTGATTGGCAGTGGCATAGTTCACAACATCCCTTCCTCCTAGACTGAATTTGTGGGAACACGCCCCTACCGCATGGTAAGGTTTTCACAAATTCTGTTACTGTTCTAACTGGTGAGATAGGCCATCTGCATTGGCCAATTTGGCCCTGTGGGTAATTGTCATGTTGTAGGCCTGTAGGGCTATACTCCACCTTAAGAGATGACCAGTTGTTTTACCAATCTGATTTAGCCACACCAAGGGGATATGATCGGTCTGTACCTTGAAGCGTTTTCTGTAGAGGTACTGCTCTAATTTCTTCAGGGCCCCATACCAGCACAAGGCATTCCTTTTCCACTGTGGAATATGCCTGCTCCTGAGGAAGTAGCTTTTTGCTAAGGTACACTATTGGGTGATCTTGTACCTGATTAGTGGTCTGACTGAGGACTGCTCCAATCCCCACATCTGAGGCATCTGTCTGTACAACAAACTGCCTGTTGTAATCTGGACTGGCTAACAGAGGGGCACTGCACAGTGCCTCCTTTAGCCGTATGAAGGCTTGTTCACAGGCTGTCTCCCAGTCTACCTTTTTGGGTTTTCTTTTCTTTAGCAGGCCAGATAGGGAAGCTGCCAGGATACTATAATTTGGAATAAACTTTTGATAGTATCCTGCAGTCCCTAGGAAGCTCCTAACTTGCTTCTGGGTTTCAGGCATAGACCACACCTCTATTGCCTCAATCTTTGCTTTATTAGGGTGAAGCTGCCCCAGCCCCACTACGTAGCCTATGTATGCCACCTCCGCCATAGCCATGTGGCACTGTTCAGCCTTGACAGTGAGCCCTGCCCTGTGTACCCTACCCAACACTTACTTCAGGTGGGACAGGTGTTCCTTCCAACTGGTACTGAAGATGGCAATATCATCCAGATAAGCCACTGTATACTCTTCAGTACCATGTAACACCTGGCTGACCAACCTTTGTAAGGTCACAGGGACATTCTTCATTCCAAAAGACATTACCTGGAACTTGAATAACCCTTTTGGAGTGATGAAGGCCGACCATTCTCTAGCTCTGGTGGTTAACTCCACCTGCCAATAGCCTTTTGTCAAGTGAATTGTGGTGAGGTATGTCACCCCTCCCAACTTGTCCAGTAGTCTGTCCATCTGTGGCATTAGGTGGGCATCAGACTTCGTGACTGCATTGAGTCCATGATAGTCCACACAAAAGCAAATAGAGCCATCCGGCTTGGGAAGGAGGACTACGGGTGAGGCCCAGGGACTGTGGGACTTCTGAATTACCCATAAATCCAGCATTTCCTCCACCTCCCTCCTAATGTCCTTTAGGATGGCCTCAGACACCCGGTAGGCTGTCTGCTGTATGGGCACTTGAGTCCCCGTGTCTACATCGTGTGTCACTAAGGGAGTTCATCCAGGCATGGCCATAAACAAAGGAGCAAAGTCCTCAAAAACCTCCCTCACTTACTGGGACTGTTCTGCGGTCAACTGGGGAGACAGTTTGATTGCCTCCACATATGAGTCCCACTTGCTTTCCCCTAGCAAGTCCAGTAGGGGTCTTCTTCATCCATCCCCTCCCCAGGACTACACACTACATTGCAAATACCATGTCAGTCCGATTTTCATATGGCTTCATCATGCTGACATGGTACACCCTATAGGTATGTCTCCTGTCAGGCAGTTCCACAGTATAATTTATGTCATTAACCTGTTGGACTACCATGTATGGTCCCACCCACTCAGCCTGCACCTTCTCCTTCTGGACTACAACTAGGACCATGGCTTCCTGACCTACACTGTAAGAGCGAGCTGTGGCCCTGCAGTCAGACCAGACCTTTTGCTTCTCTTGGGCAGCTGACAGGTTGCTTTGGGCCACACCCATAAGCTCCTTTCATTCTCCCTAAACATGAGGACATACTCCACTATGGGAGTTCCCTGGGTGGTGTGCTTGCCTTCCAATTCTTCCCTGATTAATTCTAGGGGTCCACGCACCCTACATCCATATAAGAGTTCAAAAGGGTAGAACCATGTCAACTCTTGGGGCACCTCCCTGTACATGAACAACAGGTGGGGAAGGTATTTCTCCCAGTCCCTCTCATGCAGTTCAGCAAACATTTGGAGCATCAATTTTAGGGTACCGTTAAATCTTTCCACTAGCCCATTGGCTTGTGGGTGATAAGGTGTCATGTGTCTCTGCACCACCCCACATTTCTCCCACAAACACTTCATCAGTTATGACATGAAGGTACCCCCTTGATCAGTGATAACCTCCTGCAGAAACCCAACACAGGAGAAAATCCCTAGCAAGGCATTTGCCACTATGTCTGTCTGAAGGGAGGAGAGGCGACCACTTCTGGGTATCAGGTGGAGTAATCGACCACCATCATGATAAACTTCTTTCCAGAGGAGAGTGAGGTACTCAGAGGTCCCACAATATCCATTCTCACCCTCTGGAAGGGCTGCTTCACTGTGGGTAAGGGAATTAGGGCAGCTTTGGTTTTACTGCCTACCTTCCCTATTTGTTGGCACTGGTGACAAGACCTGCAATATTCCTTCACCTGCTGGGTGAACTTGGGCCAATAGAAATTCTGGCCAATTGCTGTGTGGTGTACTCTATGCCCTACTGTCCAGACATGAGGATATCACAAGCAATCTTGAGCAACCTCTCACAGTACCCCAGGGGAATGACAAGCTGCTTGCCCATCACCCCTCGTTCTGTCCTTACATCCTGTGTATACAACAGTCCATTGTCCCAAAATACTCTGTGTCTCATGTCACCTCCCTGTGTACCATCAGATTCCACACAAGCCCTCAACCTCTCCAGACTATGGTCAGTTCTCAGAGCCTGCAAAATCTTCACATTTTCCCAAGGTATGGGACATGTTCCCTTCAGTTCCTAAACTGGGATCCATAGCTCTAGCATCAGGGCATTCAAGAACTGCTATCTGTGGAGGCCCTACCTCACTTTCACTACTCTCCATTTCAGGAGACACAGGCTGGGGAACCAATCTCCCATTTTTTCCCACAAGGGCTTCTATGGGATTCAGGGAATTACAAGTGGCCTTTGCCATCTGACTGCAGGTAACCGCACACACCACCCCCTTCTGCAGATTGTTCCCAACAATCACATCCAGGGCAAGGTTGTCTGCCACTGCCACATTTTGCACTGTCTTTCCTGTCTCACCCTAGTCCAAGAGAACACTAGCAAGTGGTAGAGTTTTCTCCTCCCTAATGAATCCTCTTACCATTACAAACTGATTAGGTATAAGCTGTTCAGGCCCAAACAAATCCCATTTTACTAAGGTAAGAGATGGCCCCATGTCTCTTAACCCATGGGTCTGCACCCCATTTACAGTAACTAGATGTATGTGCTCCCTCAAGTTTACAGGCATGCTTTCAGAGATACACAGTGCACCCAACTCTGTTTGAGCACTACTTTGTCCACTCTGTGCCTTTTTAGGACACTGTCTAGCAAGATGTCCTGGCTGTTTACAAAACCAACAGTCATCATTCTTTTTTCTAAGAAATTCCTTTTTGGTAACTTGAAGCTTCCCCCTTTCTACAGAGGCTGTGAGGGTTTTAGCTGCCTTGAAAGTGTGCTTTTCCCTTTCACCCCTGCCACACCTGCTTCACTTCCTTTCAGAGTAGCCCTGCTCCTGGCAAAGTGATCCAAGAGCTCAGCAGCTTACTGTGTTGCTTTTGGATCTCAGTCCTCTATCCAAGTTTTCAACTCTGCTGAGCAAGCCCATAAGAACTGCTCTAAAAGTACAACCTCCTCAATTTTCCCCACAGTGTTTGTTTCCAGACCCTCCCACCAATGTTTCAAAAACTGACGTTGCTTTGTGGTGAGTTCCTCAAAACTCATGTCAGGGCTTTTTCTGAGCTTGTGGAATTTAACCCTGTAGACCTCAGGAGTCAGTTCGTACTTTTTAAGCAAAGCAGTTTTAAGTTTCTCATAATCTTGGCTGTCCTCATTATCCATTTGGCCTAGCACATTACACCCTTTACCAGTAAGTAGTGGGGATAGCTAGAAGTTCCAGGACTCTCTGGGTATTTTGGCCTGGATATAGACCTTTTCAAACTAATTTAAAAATGCATCCATATCCTCCCCTTCTTTAAATTCAGCTATTAATTTGGAATTTAAATTATACCCCAGCCTTGGAGTTTCAGGCCCAACCCTGCCACTTACCTCCTCTGGTGCTGGTCATTGAAGTCTTATCTTCTCCAGTTCACACTCTCTCTGGTGTTGTTTTTCCTTTTCCTTGGCTTCTTGTTGGTGCTGCCGTTCCTGCATCTCCAGTTAGAACCTCTTTGGCTGTCTTTCCTGCTGGGCTTTGAACTTAAAGGTATAGCAAGCTCAACCGTGCCTAATACAAAGACATTTATAACATTTCTTATACATGTTTCTTAAATTTTGCAGGGGTGCTCCTGATTTGTGGCCAAAATCAGAATCAAACAGTTATAGTACAAGAGCTCTCTCACCCCAAAAAGGCTGCTTGAATGATCAAGCCTGCAGTTCATTTAAATTAATTCCATTTTGTTACTGTGTCTTCATTTAACCAAACACAGACAACAAGATGCCCCCAAATTACTTCTGCCATCTCTGTCAACTTGGCCAAAGCATTCAACACTCTCTCACACACCCCAGTCTCCTGGACAAGCTTAAGGCAATGGGGCTATCTGCCTTCTTAAACAGCTGGTTCCACTCCTACCTACAGTAGAGGACAGGTTACAAGCTGTCCACATTGGAGACATCCTTCTCCCCACTCCCCATTAGCTCAGGCATTCCCCCAAGGATCTGTCAGGGGCCCCATACCCTTCTCTATATTCCTAAATGACCTTTTCTCCATCTGTTCCTCTGCATCAATCCACATGTACACATATGACACTGTGCTCTTTGCCTCTGGCTCCTCTGCTGCAGATCTTACTGTTCCTCTCCAACAGATTTTTGACAGTGTTCAGCACGGTTTTGTTCAAACCTTTTGTCCTTCCACGCCAAGAATACATTCTCCATGACCTTTGGCTCCCAGCAGAGGCTCACCAGACTTGTTTCTATTCCCCTCTTCCTCACTCTTGATTTTACTGTGCTTGAGGATGCCTCCTTCTTTATGTACCTTGGGATCTGGCTGAACCGGCACCTCAATGTCTTGGCACACATTGATTCTGTTCACCTCAAGCTTTACCCTAAACTGGATGCACTGTATAGCAACAAAGCCTGTATCCCTCTTCCTGCCCACAGAGAACTAATCAGGAAGATGATTTTTCTTATCTTCAACTACAGCAACATTGTCTACATTGCCGCTCTCAAGTACAACTTTGCCAGACTGGACCCTCCCTTTCCCTCTTTCTGATGTTTTGCCTTAGACTGCACCCCCTCATACATACCACTGTTCTGGGTACTCCTCCATTTCCCTTCCTTCCCTCGATGCCAGACATCTCACACTCTATGCCACCTTCATCTCCAAAATCTGGGTTGGCTCTCCCTCCCCACCTCTTTGTCCTCCTTTCACCCTCACATCCTCTTACCCCCAAAATGCTGCTTTCCATTTCCTCTCTCTCCCCCAAGAAAACGTCTGTGGGCCAAGCTGCTTTCTCAGATAATTTTCCTCAGCTCTGATCCTCTCTCCTCTTTCCTACCTACTCAGCCTTGTGCTTCTCTGCCCTCAAATCCCTTCATCATGACTTTGCCACCATCTACTCAAACTGTTTCTGATCCCTGACCTTTGTATTTCCTCCTCCCCTGTTGTTAGTGACCCCCCCCAGCTGTAGCAACTACTACCCCCAGGTTTTTTGCCCCTTAATCAGTTACTCTTATCTGGAGTACTATTCTGCTCATGAGCCATCCTACTGCACTGGGTTTGATAGCTTGCACCTTAGAAGACTGGGTGGTGCTAATCCACTACTATCTGGCATTGCTTCCTGTGCTATATAGGATTCTACCAAGTCAGTTCGACAGTAAGTTTGTCAAACGACATTACAGCAATGGCACAATGCTGACAGTCGGCATTGTGTCATCAGTAAAACAAAGTGTTTTCTCAAGGGGGCTTTGCCCCCCGCACCTCCAGCATTTTAAAATAATCAGCTCCAAGCCAGAGATTTGTCAGGGAGGGGGCAAAATCACTGGAGACAGCAATGTCAGTATACAACAGACCATTGCAGCTAACTGTCGATTTTGTCACTGTAATGATCATCACGGTATTTACGTCTCTGTTTGAATGGTATACTACTGTATAGCATGGGTACTTTAATTTGCATTATTGTTTCTTTTTATATTGTGGGGCCCTGAATATTCTGCCTGTATCATGACTGTGCACTGTTATGTACTTCTACTTTTATTTTATTGTATATTGTTTTTATTACTATTGCACCTTGCATTATGTACTATGTATTTTCACTTGCACATCATGTATTGTGCTCTGCACTTCCCCCATCCCTCCAGGGTGCATCTGGAAATGAGGTGTTACAAGATTAGTACATCTTTCCTGTTGAAACTTTTGAAATAAATATGCAAATAACTAACTAAATAAATATACAAACAAAACAAAACCATCAGTGGTTCTGCCAGCTCATTGCTCAGTACCCTCAACACTCTTGGGTGCAACCTGTCCAGTCAAGGGGGCTTATCTGCTCTATGTGCCTTGAGTCCCTTTAATACCTTTGCTACTTATATTTGTCCAATTTCTAATTTATGTTTTGTTCCTTTGCCAGGCTTAACCTTGCAGTCTGGAAGCAGGCCAACTGCTTAAGTCATGAAGACTGAACAAAAAAAAATGAAGGCTATCAACTTTCCTCTTATCCTACATAGAAACATAGAAGTTGATGGCAGAAGGAGACCACTAGGTCCATCTAGTCTGCCCATTTGTTTTAGACCTATTTTGACACTCTAGTTGCACTTTGTAGTCAGGGCTCCCTTGTGTCTGTCCCATGCATTTTTGAATCCTTCCACAGTGTTGACCCCCACAACCTCTTGGGGCAGGCTGTTCCAAGAATCCTCCACTCTTTCTGTGAAGGAAAACTTCCTGATGTTGGTAGAGAACCTCTCTCCTTGCAGCCTGAGGTCATGTTTCCTGGTCCTGGAGCTCTTCTTGAAGTGAAAAGGTTCCTGTGCCTGTACCTTGTTAATGCCTTTTATGTACTTGAATGTTTCAATCATGTCCTTGCTCTCTCTTCTCTGCTCCAGGAAGCACATTTTCAGTTCCCTAAGTCTTTGATCATAGGACATGTACTGCAGACCCTGAATCATTTTTGTCACCTTTCTCTGTACTGTTTCCACCCGGTCAATGTCCTTCCTGAGGTGAGGCCTCCAGAATTGGACTCCATATTTCAGGTGAGGCCTGATCAGCGATCTATACAGTGGTAGTACAACCTCTATCTTCCTGCTTGTGATTCCCCTCCCAATGCAGCCCAGCATTCTGTTGGCCTTCATTGTTGCCTTCTCACACTGCTTACTAATCTTCAGGTCATCTGAGATTTTGATTCCCAGATCCAGTTCCTGGTTTGAGATTGCCAGTCTTTTGCATCCTGGGTAATACTCCTTTCTTGGAGTTTTCTTTCCAATGTGCATGACCTTGAACTTTTTGGCATTAAATCTCAGCTGCCACACTTCAGACCATTCTTCTAGTTTCTTGAGGTCGGCTTCCATCTTGCTCACTCCTTCTGGGGTGTCCACCCTGCTACATATCTTGGTATCATCTGCAAACAGACACACCTTCCCTACCAGTCCATCAGTGATGTCTGCTATAAAACATTGAAGAGCACAGGCCCCACCACTGAGCCCTGGGCACCCCGCTGGTCACCCTGCCTTCTGTTGATTATGCGTCCATTAACCTGTACCCTCTGGGTTCTGCCTTGTAACCAGTTTTGTATGCATCTGACTACTTCTGGACCAACCCCTATGTGATTAAGCTTCTTTAACAGCCTTCTGTATGGAACCAAGTTGAAGGCCTTACTAAAGTCTAAGTAGATCACATCTACTGCCCCTCTGTCATCCACTATTTTTGTAGCGTAGTCAAAAAACTCAAGCTGATTTGTCTGTCACTACCCACCTGCTGTGAACCCATGCTGTTTAGGGTCTTGTCGGCCACTAGTTTTGAGGAATGCTATGATCCTCTGTTTGAGTAGTGTCTCTATTAGTTTCTCTATTATAGATGTCAGACTCACCAGTCTGTAATTACTAGAAAGTACAAAATCACACATGCCCCCACAATGCAAAGCATCATGGGCTGCATATGTAAATCACCACAGAATGTTATGCTGGTCCAACTTTAAGCAGAATTGCATGGTGCCGAAAGGCCTCTCACACAGTTTGCAAAGGGTGCTAACAGAAGACATAGACACGTGTTTCGTCCTACCAGAACTCATCAGTATGCCTCGTCTGTTTGACACCCCAGTGGAATGGACCAGCTACCCTTAAGGCAGTGTGCCTTGGATATATTGTGGTGAACCCATTAAAATAAAACTATTTAAAAGACAAAGAACCTCTGTGTGCAAACACTGAGGCAAGGATTACCCAAGGGCATTTGGCTGGGAAGCCAAGTTTCAAGAAAGTACAAAATCACATGTCCCCACAATGCAAAGCATCATGGGCTGCATATGCAAATCACCACAGAATGTTATGCTGGTCCAACTTTAAGCAGAATTGCATGGTGGCTGCCTTTTAAATAGTTTTTATTTTAATGGGTTCACCACAATATATCCAACGACACTGCCTTAAGGGTAGCTGGGTCATTCCACTGGGGTGTGAAACAGACGAGGCATACTGATGAGTTCTGTAGGATGAAACACGTGTTCATGTCTTCTGTTAGCACCTTTGCAAACTGTGTGAGAGGCCTTCGGCACCATGCAATTCTGCTTAAAGTTGGACCAGCATAACATTCTGTGTGTGATTTGTATATGCAGCCCATGATGCTTTGGTATTGTGGGGGCATGTGTGATTTTGTACTTTCTTGAAACTTAGCCCCAGCCAAATGCCCTTTTGGGTAACCCTTGCCTCAGTGTTTGCACACAGAGGTTCTTTGTCTTGTAATTACTAGCCTCTTCGCAACTGTCAGATTTGTGAAGTGGAACCACTATTGCCTTTTTCCAGTCTTCGAGTACCACACCGCTCTTCAAGGATTTCATGAATAGAAGTGCCAGAGGGGCTGCTAATTCTTCCCCCAGTTCCTTAAGGATTCCGGGGTGCATCTTGTCTGGTCCCATGGCTTTGTCTCCTTTTAGTTTATTTAGCACCTCCCTTACTTTGGCTTCTATAAAGGGACTCATGTCTACCCCTGGTCCTGTGATGTTGTGTTTTTTCAGAGCTGGGCCATCCCCTAGGTCCTCTTTGGTAAACACTGAACAGAAATATTTGTTGAGGATTTCGGCTTTCTCTGGGTCATGCTTTGGGTCATCCTCCTTGGTACATTGTTCTCCATTTGGTAGCTTAACTATACATTATTTGATTCCTGTTTCTCTCTGATGTACAGTTGCAGCCATAGAACATTCAGATATATTCAGATATTTCATGATATATCTTAGGAGATTCTGTCTGGTGGCCCATGGTGGTACTGCCTTGCTGATGGTCTTGTTACATTGGCTGGTTTGTTTAAGGAAGTCCCTAATGATGACACCTATGAATTTCAGCTATCCTCTACATTGTCAACCCTATTACAGAGTGTAGTCATTTAGAATAGTAAGTATGTCTGCTGTTGCGAAGAGGTAATAAGGGGATGTTGTTCCCAGGTGGCAACCTTTTCTTCCTTGGGTTTTCATGCTATCCACTTTTCACACTCATGCTAAGGCAGCCCCATGCACACCAGCCAGAGGGGAGATGGGCATTGCATGTTCACCTATGACATCCAAGGCCTCCCCATTGCCCCACAGGAGGCACAAGCACTATTAGTAGTGCATATTTTTAATTTTATGCAGGATATATATATATATATATATATATATATATATATATATATATTTATATACATTACAGCATAGATACCTATTTTTAAGTATATTCCTGTTAAAACACACACACACATAAAATTGATCTACATGATCTACATCCACACAAAAAACAGCAGATATAATCAGTACAGCCATAATTAGAGTTTGCTAATAGCAGTTCAAGTAAGTGTTATTTCCTTAAATACGGCATTCTGAAATATTTTTTACTGTGCATTTTGCCTTGGTCTCAATAAGCAGATTGTTCCAGTCTGGAAGTCTAGTGGGGGCAACCTTGCCCTCCCTTGCAGATTTTGACAACCTTGCTACACAATATTCCCAGACTACCAGCATCCATTGAGTGGGTAGGTTTACACAGAGAACCAGGTTGCCCACATAGAAAAGTGATGTGCCCCACCACTGCCCTGGGCCAGGCATTGCATTAGCTTTTAAAGTGAATAACCTTTCATAAGGAATGGGGCCACAAATAAATAAATGAGTAATGACTAAAATGACCTTGAGAAATTCTTACAGACCCAAGAGAGATCAGAAAAAGAGTATTAATAAAATAAGAAATTTGACACAAGCCTGTGGCAGTTTTAAGCACTTTTTATTGTAGGAAACAGTATTAATAATATATCTTCACTAGTATGTGCTACTGCTAGTAACATTAATCCTTAGAGTGGCATATCCTTTAAGCATTCTATTTAAGGTTGTTTCCTGGCACAGCAGTGCTTCAATATATATTTCATATTTTTCTTTTTACTTCAGGGTGATTTTCTTGTATTTTCTTGCAAATTAAATTATTTCTCATAGAACCATAATTTTCCATTTCTGTAAGCAATCTGCATCTATGGCAATAGTTTCATGGCAGTATGATCCATTTTCTTGCAAAATACAGGAATCCCTAGAGATATAGGAGCCTTGTGATTTGAATCCGATGTAGATTAGGGAGGCAGAATGACCTAGTGGGTTAAAGCACCAAGCTGGAAATTCAGAGATACAGCAATTGGGTTTGAATTCAACCACCACCAGCCACATACTGTGTGACCTTGAGCAAGTCATTTAACCTCCTTGTGCTCCTGGGATGCATATGGAAATGAGCTGCTGCTGAGTTGCCTTTTCCAGCCCAAATTAAAAAAAAAAGAAAATACTCTGAGTTTAGTAAAATGCATGTTGTAGCTACAACTGTTTGTTCTAAAAGTTACAAAGATGGGTAGAAAAATACAAAAAAAGAAACATAAACTGAAACAAAAAATCCAGGCCTCTTTATAGTGTATCTGCAGTTTATTTATTCTTACCCCAACCTTTTTTAAGATTATTTTCTTATTTCTTTTGTACATTCACTGATTTCTCTTTATTCCTATTTGACATCCACCCTTCTTTAGACCTACACCCCATGCTCCCTCTTGAAACCTTACCACGGCACCCCTTCTAAGTGTTAAATTGTGCCTGTCCTTGCTCTTCTGCCATTTTCTTATGGTGTTGGCATGATTTGTAACTGCTACTTAATCTGGGGACACAGGCCCCTGCTGGAGGTTGCCTAAGCTTACCCTATGCCATCTGTAAAGGGCCCAGATGTCGCAACTACACAACTCTCTCATTCATCATGCCCTGAAGCTATGAATTATGTTACTCTCTTGTTATAATTGAAATTTGTAGCTACAGGTATAGTTAAAGAGCACTGGCATGTAACTTTATAAGGTCTTCCTAGGACATCAGTATCTTGGGCAAAACAGTCTGGGTACAAATATAATAGAGAATGTAAAATTGGGCCTTGGTGAGCAGCCAAAATGACTGGAATGTTACAGAATATATGTGATTAAAGCAGATTAAGGCATGCAGAAGTAAATATAAGTAATATGTAGATATCACATGAGAGGGGAAAATAATATGTAAACCACCAGGAAGGTGATAGGCGTTCCCAACAAGGAGGTCACACATATCTGTGGGTTTATCTGACATGCCCTTTTGTATCTGTGTATTTTATATATCAAGGTCTGAATTTAAACAGTCCTAGCAAAATGGAATTGTGTTTTTGGGAGTTATAAAATTGTAAAGATCTTTACATGAAAACCTAAGTAGATAATGGGACTAGTAAACATTTTTTTTTACACTTTATTTTAGTCAGTATAGTCCAAATGATTTGTATCATCTCCTTTTCACTGGGGTCCATATTATACACCATTTATAGTTGGAAGGGCTGGAAAACAGAGAGGTTAAATGAACTGGTCAAGGTCAAATAGCAAATAAGTGACTCTGGTGGGATATAATACATAGAAGAAATGGTTGTGGTTTTCCTTGATGGAATACCACTTGAATCAGCCAAATACTTGACCTCAGCTATTAAGGGAACTGTCAGTTTTGGACTTCTGGCTCAGAAACATGAAAAGCTTGAGGTGGCAATGCTACAGGATCAACTTCATGACAATATATGTATCAGTATCTCCAATATATACATCAATACACTTGTAACCATAATTGATTGATAAAAGTGCATTTGTATGCAGGACATAATTGTTAGAGCAAGGTCTATTTTAAAATAAAAGCCTGTGGCAACAGCATTACAAAATTACAAAAGTTTCATAAGACCCCCCCCCCCTGCACACAGCTGCATTGCAATATAGTAATTTACTTTTTTCCACCTGGAAGTAATGCTTCCCACTAAGTTGTCTTCATATCTAGACAAGCCTGAAAGTATCAGCAGTGTCTAATTAAGCTAACTGCAATAAAGTGACAGTTTAATGTTCTAAAAGTCTGCCTCAAACCTTACTGAAAATCATATCACTGACATCAGCAATGACATCTAACAATTTCTCTCACACTATATAAATTGCAGTGAAAAAGACACAAAAAATATGTTCTTTATTGCGGATCAAGCCCAGACCATCATCACCTTTTTTTTCTTAACTAGGAGAGACACACTAAGCTGAAGCTTGTTTACAGGTGCGACCTGGCAGCACATGGAAGTTAAGTGACTTGCTCAGGGTCACACAGTATGCAAGTGGATCTATGTTTTATGCTATCATCTCACATGGTGAAACAGAAGGTTTTCCCAACAAGAAACCTATGCAAGGGGAACACACATCCTGCATTCAGTGCAGACCCCTACATCATACACAGCTGCAGAGGAGTTTAGTAATGAACATGTTGTTGACTTGAGGTGATGCTTCCCATTAAGTTGCATTCAAACCTAGACAAGCCCCAAAGTATCAGCCAAACTAATTCATTTCACTGCAATAAAGAAATGGTTTAATATTCTGAAAGACTGCTTCAGACCTTGCTGAAACTCCTATCACTGACATCAGCAATGACATCTTTTTTTTTTTTTTAATATGTCATGATTTTCTCTCCTTGTGGGAGTGGTCCTTCACCGACCCCCAGCCACCGGCACCCACACCCCTGGAGTCAGTCTTGCCATGTGAATTTATATGCCCCATTGCACACTCCAGCCTATGGCAGCATCCCCCCCAGGGACCTGTGGCAACGAAGCTGTCGAAGATGCCTCTCGACTCCAGGGGCGCAGGGTTGGCCATCAGCTGCTGAGGTTGCCCCACCAATTTTCCACCAGTTTTTTGTTCCCCTGAGGAGTCGGTTGTGCAATGGCATTGCACCAACATGCAGACACTGCGCCGTGCTTTTCCCCTCAAGTATGCTGCCCTCTGAGTGCACCTAGCCTCTGCTAGGTGTCACTGCAGCATGGTGCATAGCCCTCACCCACCCCAAAGATAGGAGAGCAGTCACAGGATGCTCAATCCTTCCTTCCCTCCCCCTGCCAATCCCCAGTGGCCTGAGTCTGTTCCCAAACCCGGGTCACCAGCGTGGTGCAAGGCGTGGTGTCCAGTGCCTCAACCCTCAGTGCCACTGGGCCAGCATCAGCAATGACATCTAACGATTTCTCTCATATTACATAAACTGTAATGAGAAAGAAAGCAAAATATTTTTCACTGGAGAGCAATCCCAGACCTTTTCAACTACTGTCTTAGTGCTCTGCCACTGACTGCTATCATCTCACATGGTGAAACAAGAGGTTTATTTAATAAGAAACCCATACAAGGAGAACACACATCCTGCACTAAGTGTAGACTGCAGAGTGGAATTTTCTAATGAGATTCTTCCACTAAATTGCATTCAAACCTAGGCAAACCTCAAAGTATCAGCTATAACTAATTAAGTTGACTACAACAAAGTACTGTAACAGTTTAATATTCTAAAAGTCTGCTTCAGACTTTACTGAAATTCTTATAAATGACATCAGCAGGGAGTATGGCTTGGACCCGACAAAGATGGCAGCTTAACTCCTTCACTCTGTCCAGCCTGGCAATAAATCACATAGATTCTGCTGCAATGCCAGACTGAAATGTCTCACTGACAACTGGAAACACCCTTCCCACCTCTGTTGCCACTAGTTGAATGCTTTTGCTGAGGGAAGCCATGCTGTTTTGATGCCAACTGCAACACGCATATTTTGGGGCCCCTATGCTGAGATAGGCCATAAAGGCCCGAGCGTGGGAGTACAAGCTCCGTTACAACCCCTCCTACCAGTGTACTAGCGCCTGACTTCACAGACAATGGGCCGTGATCAACTGATAATTCTATATACAGGGGAGAGGTTTCTTCAAGCTGCTAAACAGAAACTATTTCACTCTTGAGCATAGGGTCTGACAGGGAGATGGATGCCTCGGGGGACACAGCATCAGGGCCGCATGCTCAAACCACCCACTCACCTCAGGAACAGGGCCAGCTAGGAGAAGCCCTCTCAAATATCATGAAGATGCTAGAGGCTCTCCTCACCAGAGTGGACACTATTGGAGCATCGCTAGCAGGGAATGTAGCTGATGTGCGTAGACTGGAGGACCAGCAAAATGTCTTAGAAAAGAGAACGGAGGAATTAGAAAGACAACATATTTCTGTATTGCAAAGGCTCAGAGACCATGAAGCTAAATTATCCAGATTATGGTATAGAGCTGAGGATCAGGAGGCCAGGAGTCAAAGGAACAACATTAGAATTCTAGGGGTCCCGGAAGGGACCGAAGGCCCCGACATTGAAACATTCCTAAATGAATGACTACCACAACTGCTGGGGCGAGGTGTAGAGAACCTGTGGGAGTGGAAAGGGCACATCAGGTGTTCAGCAGATCGAATAGCACAAAGGGTCCTAGAACAATAATTGCATACCTCTTAAGATTCTTGGTTAAGGAGAAACTGCTTCGAGCCACAAGGGACCTAGGGGAGATTACCTGGAAGAGCAACACTATGTCATTCTATTGAGACTTTACTAAGGAGGCAGGCACTAAACAGAGAGAGAGTACAACCCTTTGAAAAAATACTAACAGTCAACTCCTTCTAATACAGATTCAAAAGGCTCACTGCACTATACCTCTCAAAAGATGGGAAATCCTTTCTCGCTGAATAGTCCAGAGAAGCTGAAGCCTGGATTAATAATCAGTGGCCTAAACTCCTGCCATGAACTACATCTCCCAGATGCCTCTGGGCTCTGAAGAACCAAGCAGATCAGGGAACACTTAAAGGAGGGAGGTGTTCACCAGGAGACAACAATGTTAGTCGGACTGGTCCGAGCACAAGGGAGTCCCCCTACCTCTCCCAACCTTGTCCTCACAATTTAAAAATGGGAGACACTTTCAGGTGAATCCCTTGCCATCCACAACTGAGTGTACAAGTGGAGGAACTGGAAGGTATAAGCAGCAAGATAGTGCCAAAATTTCCACTCTAGGCCAGCAATGCCAGTGATCGAGAAGCCCCAATCTAATGGTGGCAGGCAACTCTCTAGCCTCTCCTCCTGCCAAGCTCCCAAGAGTTGAACTGCCCTTGTCAGAAAGAGCTGAAGATACAGTTTCTCCAGAGGAAGATCCTGAGGAACTGATGGACAACGCTGTTTTCCTGGACTGGGCTACCATGGTGGAGGAGAGTGAAGAAAAATCAGCAGCAGATGCTGGACTATTAAAGCCTGGAACTAAATCCTTTGCTGAGGTGCTGATAACTTTCCCCAGATCTGCTAGAACTGAAAAGTCATGTGTGGAACAATCTGCCACATGTGGAGAAGACAGTTGACTTAATGAAGGACTGAACTCTGTTTTGAACTGATGCTACAGCTTACCATGGCATCAGCCTCGGTGTTTTTGCTCCTAATTGTTACTGCTGATAGCTTACTTTTTTCCCTGGCAGGTGTCTTCCCTGGGCAAGCATGGGTGGCATGCGAAGCCTGTTGCATCCGCTGTTGCACCTTCTCCCCCCCTTCTCTCAGAACTAGATAATGGCTTGCTCAATGCCTATATGCAGAGCAATCATGCTTACCCTTTTTACCTCTACTTTTTGATTGCATCCTAGCCTCAGCATACCTCACAACATGCTACTGATGTTATGGGCGGCTTTGCCCAGGAACGCCCGATGGGGAACCTGGTGTCACTTAAGAGGACTGACAACCTTGCAGCATGTATTGACACCCATGTTCTCCTATACTATGCTCCTGCTACCCTCAATCAAGCACTTAGGGACAGAACTAAGTGGCTGACAGAGGTCTCCCCACCCTAGTTTTTTCTTCGTTCTACCTCCAGGAGGTCCCCCCTCCAGTTTTTCTCCCTTCTACCTCCAGGTTGTTCCCCCCTCCCATTTTTTTCCAGTTGATATACATTCTTTTTGTGCCCTATTAGCAGCTTGTCGATAGGCACTCCTGGCCTCTCCGGACCTAGCTTTTTATACAGATCCATGAGGCCGGGTTGGGACAGCTCACCCATTTTAGGTGTGACCTCTCCCTTTAACTTTTTGGTGTCTGAAGCAGTGTGGCGTGGAGCACTTTGACGTTTCCATTCACATGCACACCTCAGCATCAGTAATCTTTAATCGTTCAGTGTTTATTATACTTAGAGCAATAGCTCTCTTGTTGGTTTATTATATTGCTGTTAACTTTCAATAACATAATATATAAATTTATTTTCTTCTATTTGACCAGGCTCTTACTAAGTGGAGACAACAACAGCTGCTACTCTCTAAATTCTCTCAGTAAATCTGTTTTCTTTCCTGGGACACCAGGTTGGTGCACTTGTATACAAACCAACAACCAGGTGAACCCTCTTTGCTGTCTGCTTTTTGACTTATGACTTTTTCCAGGGTGAGTACTCCTTTTTCTTTCAAATCACTCACGTGGTAACTAATAATGGCCGCTGTATCCTCCGAAACCCATGGATGGAAGTACATCTCCTGGAATGTCAAGGGGCTAAATCATCCAGCTAAACAAACCAAAGTCCTGCAATTCCTGAACACTATGGGCGCTGATATAGCCCTACTCCAGGAGACACCTTACCAGCTGCACTGTGCAATGGCTTAAAAAACTGTGGGTAGGATTCGTGTTTGCCAGCTGCACCAAAACTAAATCTAGGGGGGTAGATATTTTACTCTGAAAATTGGTGCCCTGGGCAATCGAGGATAAACGTATGGATTCTCAAGGGCGGTGGATAGCAATCAGTCTTTCTTACCCGGGAGGTAAAGCAATAGTGGCCAATGTGTATGGCCATAACACGGATTCTGGGGAGGTGTATTCTGATTTGAGCCAAGCCTTCACAGAACTAATGGATGATTTATCCGATGTACCGATACTGCTAGGAGGGGATCATAACTTAGTCCTAGATACCTTTCTTGACAAATCTCTCCACACCCCGCAAACCCATCCCAACGTGCTAGCGACCCTAACTGATCTAATGACAGAATAGAGCCTTTGTGATCCCTGGAGAAGGAGTAATCCGCAAGGGTGTGACTACACCTTCTACTCGGTGATACATCGTACTCACAGTAGGCTGGACTTCTGGCTTGCCAATCATGTAGCTGTGCCAGGGATCACAGACGATTCAATTGGTAGCATTGTGATCTCTGACCTTGACCCGGTATCGATTCTGTTCTCTCCTCCGGGTCAAAGCGCCCCTCCACAAGATGGAGATGCAACCCTTCACTGCTGCAGGACACATCTTTTCAAACCTACATAAAAGAAGAAACCCTCTCATATTTTTCCCTCAACACCCCTGGAGAGACTCGGGCCTCCACGGTGTGGGCAGCTTTCAAAGCTGTTATTAGGGGGAGGATTATCTCCTTTTCAGCTGCTAAACATAAAGCCCAGGCAGAAAATATACATTCTCTACCAGCTGAACTTGCGACTCTGGAGAAACAATTCAAAGTTTCTACCCAAAATCCACTTAACTCCCCCCTGCTAGCCACCATTGCAGGCCTAAAATATCAGATCAACACTCCGTTAAACAAAAAAGCGGAATGGCAGTTAACCTATGCTAAACATAAATCATGGGAGAGTGGGGACAAGGGAGTCAAGTTACTGGTGTACTGTCTCCACAAGCAACAAGCCTCATCCAGGATAATTGCCCTGAAGAATAAGCAGGGTAAAATAGTTTTGGCACCTAAGGCCATTAATGAGGTGATGCAGAGCTTTTATCAAGAGCTTTATCAAACCCAAAATAAACTTTCAGATACAGAGCTGTCCACACAGCTATCTGAACTGTGTAAAGGGATTTCTCTTTCTAAAATTTCACCAGAGCAATGTCATGCTTTTGATGCCCCAGTCACTTCTGAGAAGCTACAGTCCGCTCTGTCTCAAATGGCAAAAGGGAAAGCTCTGGGACCAGACAGAATGACTGTAGAACTCTACCAACTCCTTAAAGCAGAAATTATCACCACCCCCCTTTTGTGAGCCTTACAAGAAGCGCAGAATACTACAGCTCTTCCCCCTACCATGTGGGAAGCCCTAATAACCCTAATTCCCAAGGAATCCTCAGATGTACTGCACTGTGTCAATTTCCATCCCATTTCTCTGCTCTCAGTAGATACCAAGTTACTAGCCAAAGTCATGGCGAACAGGCTAACCCAAATCCTACCCACACTGATACATCCTTTGCAATCTGGTTTTTCCAAAGGGAAGTCGGGAGCGGATATCCTACGCCTAGTCCTTAACCTAAAATGGCTGGCACTCCACTCTAAAACTGCAATGGTAGCCATGGCAATTGACTTTGCCAAGGCTTTTGATTCATTAGAATGGAATTACCTCCACAAGGTCTTAAACCTGTATGAGTTTGGCCCTATTTCTGCTCCTGGATTTCCACATTATACCACCTGCCAACAGGCAGAATTGTTACCAACAGGAACATCCCCCCCCTTTCTGTTTCAAAGGGGTACTAGGCAGGGTTGCCCACTCTCCCCTCTTCTTTTCATTATAGCCCTGGACCCTCTGATTAGAAAACTCATGGGCACCCCAAGCATTACTGATATTCCTGTTAAGGAGAAATCCTTTCTGGTTAATGCCTATGCAGATGACATTTTACTCACGTTGTCCAGCCCAGAGCTCTCCATACCCATAATACTATATACTACAGGAGTTCACCTCCCTCTCCAGCCTGCTAATCAACCAAAAGAAAACAATTCTTTCCTCGCTGAACACAAGTTGTGGTAGAAACTGTCTCATAGGTACTGATATCACCTGGGCCCCACAAGGATTTACCTACCTTGGGATTTTTAGCCCCTCAGCTTGGAAAGATCTGGAAAAGGCCAATTTCTCCCCTCTCCTGGCAGCCCTAGTGGCAGAAGTACAGAGATATATAAAACTGCAGTTAACTCTTAAAGGCAAAATAGAGGCTATCCGTATGTTTCTCTTCTCCAGAGTCTCATACCTTCTAAATAATCACCCAATTCCCCTCTCCCAGAAGCCATTCAATGCCCTGTAGAAACTTATCTCATCCTTTTTATGGGAGGGCAAAGCTGCACGATGGGGGCGCACAAAGCTGCAGGCCCACTGGACCAAGGGTGGACTGGGGCTCCCCTGGTTCACAGGCTATCATTTAGCCTTTTGCATGGCCCAAGCTGCTACTTGGTTTGTCCCTTGCTCTACCCCCCCCCCACAATGGCACTCCTTGAAGCTGCTCTTATACCAGACAATTCACTTTTTTCTTTATTATCCAACAGAAAACCTTCTGGGGACCAGCTTACCCCAATTATGATTGAAACTTGCAGATCCTGGCGTCGAGCAATGACACTTACTGGGGTTCCATGTACGAGCTATCTCCCCCCGATTTGCTATGCCACCCTATGGAATAATAAACTCATTATGGTAGACTGTAGACCCCTGAATTGGTCCCATTGGGCATCTAAGGGCATTCGTGTGGTGGGAGACCTCCTTCTCCCAGACAGCAGAATATTGATGTCTTTTGAGCAGCTTCAGGACACCTTTGGATTGAAAGCACAAGACTTCTGGAGATATCTCCAGATACGGAGTGTACTTGCTTCCCTCTTAACTGCCTCTACTGCTAAGGACAATTGGAGCTGCTTGACCACCCTCCATCAGCCTAGGAAAGGCCAAGGCCTGGTGGGTACTTTTTTATAAAATACCCAGAGATTCTCTGCCATATACCACCTCTGCATGCCTAATAGCCTGGGAAGCAGAACTTAAACACCCCCTTTCCCCGCAGCAATGGTCAGACTACCTCAAGGCAGAGCATACAGCATATGAAGATGCCAGGAGTCAGCTGATACAACTAAAAATCCTCCTTAGGTAGTACAAGACACCCGCAGTGCTTTACAAGCTTAAAATATTGAAGCATGATAAATGTTAGAGATGGCAGTCCTCACCTGCCCACTTGCTCCGCATTCTGTGGACATGCCCAGCCCTTCAGGGGTTTTGGACACAGGTACTGGATGGCTGGTCAAAGATTGAAAGCAAGCTGCTCTCACAATGCCAGTACTCCCTGCTGCTGGGAGGTGTCTCTATCCTGGAATCCCTGTCTGTCCCAACTAAGACATGGATTCTGGCTGCTGCAATGGAGGCAAAGAGAACCATCCTAATGAAGTGGAGACAGTCCTCTGCCCCTGCAATCATGCAGTGGTGAGCGGCCACGGCTCAGCTGGCCATCTTCAAGAGGCTTACAGCGGTAGGGAAAGGTCATCTCCCCAGATATCACAAGAAATGGGATGCATATTTGCAGTCACATATCTGTGCAGTCTCACCCCCCTCCACAACCCCCCCACTACTATGAACAGAGGTACTTCTTCCCCCCTCCTACCTATCTCATTTCTGCCCAGTAGGAGGGAAAAGGAGTCCTCTGGTCATTTTGTTAGTACCACCCTCACATTCCGCCTATTCTATATCTCTGTATACATCTTTTTGCTGCCTATCCCCTTTTAAAAAAAACATATTGGGCTATTTTGTTATAATATGTGTTTGGGATCTGATGGTGACTAACTACACTGTGTTAAGAATGATAGCAAATGGATATGTCACAATTCAGTAGCTGGGGAGTAGTTGGAACATGCATGATATATTTGGGATGACATATATTAGCTTTACTGGAAATTTAGTCTTCCAAGAGTGTAAAGAATACTGAATGTCTCACTTTTATTTCTTTCTAATATCTGACGTGTTATACTACTTTATGATTTTCATGTGATGTCCAATACTACTGTACTTGTGTAAAGATAGAGGTATATACTTGGCTCACAGTTGCCATTATCATGGTTATTTGTAACTGGAAAAACTGAATAACATCTTATATGATAAAAAAATAAATACATGACATCAGCAATTACATCTAATAATTTCTCTTATACTACATAAATTGTTGTGAGAAAGAAAAATGTTTTTCATTGGGGATTGAAATCAGACCCCCTTTATCTACTTGCTTGGTGCTCTACCACTGTGTGCTATCATCTCCCCTGGTGAAACAAATGTCTTGTTGAAAGAAACCCAAGCAGGAGAATGCACATCCTGTATTAAGAACAGACATCCCCTCTGCATGCACACACACACACACTCACCGCACGCACACACACTCACACACTGCTGCAGTGGAGTTTACTAATGAATGAGTCTAGTAATGAAGATTTTGTCAGCTTGATGTAATGCTTTCCACTAAGCTGAATTCAAAATTAGACAAGCCCCAAAGTATCAGCTGGAACTACATTGCTGACTCCTTTGCCCGCCCCTTTTATCCATCACCCTTGCTTACTGCCAGTGTGAGCTCCTGTCCTATTTTCCAGGAATGATATCTCACCCTTTAACCACCACCCTCTATTATCTGCTACCCTCATTTATCCACCAAAATTTAGGATGTAAAGAGGCTGGCAGATGAGAGAGAACCGTAATTAAGTTGACTGCAATAAACAAAAAGTAACAGTTTAGTATTCTGAAAGTATCCTTCAAACCTTACTGAAACTCTTATCACTGACATCATCAATGATTTCTAACAGTTTCTCTCAGACTACATAAATTGTAGTGAGAAAGAAAATATGTTCTTCACTGGGGATGGAAACCAGGCCCCCCTTAACTACTGGCTTAGTGCTGTACCACTCTGCTTTATCATCTGAAACATAGAATCTTTTGGCAGAAAATGACCTCATGGCCCACCTAGTCTGCTTTAAAAGTCCCTACCTACTGTGCCACTACAGATCCTAATTGATCTCTGGACATACCCCCATCACTGTCACTAAGGTCCCCCTGTTCCTATCCCATGCATGTTTGAATCCTGTTACTCTTTCAGCACCCACCACTTCTGCTGGGAGGCTGTGCCAGATGTCCACCAGCCTTTCTGTGAACAAGTATTTCCTCATGTCCCCCCTGAAGTCTCCTTTTCCAGCTTCAAGTCATGCTGCTTTGTACTTGAGCATCTCTTTCTGTGCAAAATCCCGCTCTCCTGTACCTTATTGATACCTTTGAGGTATTTGAAGGTTTCTATCATGTCTCCCCTTTCCCTCCTTTCCTCTTGAGTGTACATATTGAATTCCTTGAGTCTTTCCTCATATGAATTCTGATCCAGGCCATGCACCATATTGTTCACAGATTAGTTGCACTCCTTTAACAAGGCTCATGTAGACAATATCTTTGCAAATGAAAATGAAAGTTATTGAGCAGCAGCTCTAAAATAAAGCCTACAGCCACTTCACTCAGGCTGAGTCCCCAGCACTTCACCCTGTCAATTAGGCTTCATGAGGGGGGAATTACAATGGAGACTATAGTATTTTTTATAATGCCCCAACTGATGACATCATAATGATGTTGACATTTAATGTTCTTTACTTAATTTCAAACATTTAAAGTGATACTAACATAATATACAAAAACTGTGACAGTACAGGAACCAAGATTAAAACTAAAACAAAAAAATGCACACACCCTGCTGTATGGTTTATATATTTGTAATGCTAAATTTTATAAATTGCATACCTTGTCTTTAAATAATACCTAGTGTAAATATTTGCATATAATAAAATAAACTGCTTCAGTGGGAAGGTCCAAAAGGAACCAAACTGGGTTAAAGGGGCACTGTCAGCTTTTCCCCTCAGTTATCATTTATTTTATGGTAGTGGCTCTCTAGGCACATACCTGTGCAAATGCTTTTGTAGAATGTCACTGCATAAAAGAAAACACAATCCGTGTACCTGTTTTTTATAAATTAGCATCCTTTTGAATTCCATCTGTCTCACATTATAATTCCCTGCCCACGGGAAACAGATTGGTGGCGAGAACGCACCGAGAACACATGTCTACCAGGAGCACTGTGCCGACATTCACATTTTAATATCCCCATCCCAACAACCACATAACCCAGTGCTTCAAGTAATTTAAAGGTGCTCCTGGCATTTGTAACAATTGGGCAATCCATTCAGTCTTATGACACCACTGTTCAGAGGATGGGTTGGCTGCACATAGTATGCATAGGAACAACAATGACTCGAGAGCTGCATTGGGAGAAGAGTCACCATGTTAGAGCCAGGGGTAATAATGGATCACTGGTGGGTAACAGAAGTTAACAAAAGGAAGTGAGGGGAGAGAACTGTAAAGCACTGATGGCTCGGGGTAGTGACACAGACTACAGTGTTAATGGAACAGGGTTCAGTTCTGGGAAGGGGAACCTTGGCTGATGTGTCTGGAATTGCAGGGGACTAAAAACAATAAGGCACAGATTAAGGGGCAAAGTGGAGCATAGAGGCGGGCTAGAGCAGGCAATAGGTGCAGTGAAGTAGGAAAAGATAGAGTACAACAGTCACTCCTAGTGGCCTCCCAGTATAATCGGCTAATGGGAAAACAGGCACTTAGAAATAGATAGGGGTGGTCACTTTATTAGTCATGTGAGCATTTGCAGCAATAAGAGGCAAGCCGGCCTTGGGAGGGTAACTGGGGCAGGTTTTGGGCAGTCAATGGGCTAACACCCCCCATGAAATATGCAGCAGTGAAGTAGGAGACAGTTACCTTTAAGGCACCCTCTGGACCTTGCCCCCACATTGTGAATCTGTCTGTGGCTTGGGAGGTAACTGTGGTCTGTGGTCCTGGCCTATATAGGGAGATGGAAACAAAAGGCCAGTGACTAATCAGTATGCAGCAGGAGCCCTACTCTGTAATTCTAGCCCTTGTGGCACTACTGCGCATGCACAAACTCTGTGACCGCACCGAAAATTCTGAATCCCAAGATGTCCTCTATAGGAACAACACTGAGAGGAGATACCACACTACATGGTGGATACCAGCTAGCGACTCTGCAACAGTAAGTCCAACACACACTCTTGGTACCCCCAATAAAATGAAAATAAAGTTCTGTTAGGCAGAAAAACAAGGCTATGCTACACTTGCACAATATACACCCCACAGCAGCTAGCGAGGGACAGATTGCAATTGTAGCTACACAGTAGTAGTAAGTCCATGTAACATGGCAGTTCTTAAGACTCCTGGTGGCATCCAGCAAATTGTCCATCCAGTGAATGATGTACATGCTGTTGAGTCTATCTGTTGTAGTCTGGGTACCTTGCCCCCCCCCCCCCGCGTTGTGAATCTGTCTGTGGCTTGGGAGGTAACTGTGGGCCGTGGTCCTGGCCTTTAAGGCACCCCGGACCTTCCCCCCCGCATTGTGAATCTGTCTGTGATAGAGCTGAGGGAAATTTTCTAATTCTACTTCCCCTGCAATTCCAAGACAGCCTAATTCTCTGGAATTCCATCAAAAGCAGACTTCTAAAATTTTGAAAGCAGAAAGTTATAGTAACTTTGAAATCATATGCTGCAATTTATGTAAACCATGGATTCATTTTCTGCAAACTACAGAATGTTATTCTACGAAGTGCATGATCTGCAGAATACTATTCCATGGTTTAAATAGAAATGCATTTCAGAATTCTGCAGAATTTAAAAAGAAATTCCAAAAAGTATTTTGGAAGTGAAACTGCCATTCTGCATGAATTCTGCCAGAGAAATTCTGCTTTCCACACAGGTCTAACATCAGGGTAACAGGTTTGAGTAATATTGTTGGCAAGCTGTGTTCAAACTGCAGGAAGAGATGTTCAGTGTCTGTCCACTGCAATACCCCCCCTGATGCTCTAGGGATAGTTGTGAACAGTAAGTGGAACCCAGGCAAGCAATATGCTGCCTGTGTCAAAAGAACAAATGTGATGTTGTGATGTTTTAGGAGGGGACAAAGTGCAGATCAAGGCATATGATCCTTTCCCTTGGCTTGTCTTGACCTCAGACCCTGACCTCTTGGCCATGCCTTGATCTGGTCATCACAGTACAGAAAACATACTAAAGGAATCAAAAGTGTCCAGCACAGGATCACCAAGTTGATTAGTGGCTAAAGGGCAAGTGGTAGTAGTAGAGTTATTGGATATATTAAGATTATTTAGGCCAGGGAAGGATGAAAGGAGACAAGAACACAATGTTCCAATCACTAGGGGATAGACAAGGGGAGTACACTTAGATGTTTGAGCTGTGAGTGCAACCACAGCAAGAGTAAATGCTGGGGTTGGTAGTATTTATTTATTTATTGACTGATTGATTAATTGATTGATTGATACTAGGAGGCCTTTGCGCTAAAAGCTCATTTACAAAGGTTCCGCGTTGCTGAACACACAAAGTGAGACATCATAACAGACAAAGATTTCTAGCAGGGATACATCAAAACAGAACAAAGTTTTCTAACAGGAATTCTAAATAAAGACACAATGAGCATTAATAAGTTGAGTACAGTTCTAAGTAAAAAATAATTGAGTACAATTGAGTATAGCTTCAAATAATACAATTAAGTTACAAATAGTAGTACGCTAAAAGAATATTATTCAGAGGCCAGAGGGAGTCTGGTAGCAGTGAAAAAAGCAGGACAAGCTAGGGGGCAAGAGGGGGGTGGCATAGAAGCAGCTTGAGGCAAGCATTGTCATGGGTGAAGATAGGGAGGGGAAGGGAGGGTGGAGAGGAAAGTGGGAGGGGAAATGAGAGGGGAGGTGAGAGAGGAAGTGCTAGTGGCTTGTATAGCCTAGACATTAGAGTAATGAGCTGTGAATAAGCTTGTTACCTCCAGCAAACCTGGGTTTGATTCCCATGACCTCCACTTGCATACTGTGTGACTCTGAGTAAGTCACTTAACCTCCCCAGTGCTCCCGAGTCATCATTGAAAATTGGCAGTTGGGCCTAGTGAGCCTTTCCTGGTAACCACAGAATTAAAAAAAAATGTGCTCAAACTGAAAGGGGGGGCATTAAGAGCATTACTTACTGCCACCCCCCTTAAACTTGCAGAGTCCCTCATTCTAGCTACAGTACTTCCTCCTACAATCTGCAATCCAGTGACTCTCATGCCCTCCTGGTACCAAAAACTCACACACAAATGGGTGACTGAGCCTTCGCTGCGTATGCGCCCAGGGTTTGGAACTCTCTTCCACCAAGCACTCACTCCTCTCCCTCCCACCAGAGCTTTAAAGCCTCCCTCTTAGGCTTTCTCAAAATGGCCTCCACCTGTCTCTGCACTAGACAAACCCTCTCAGCCTGTGATGCCCCAACAAACTAAGATGCTACCTGAACAATATGACTTGGGTAGAGTACATCTGCGCTTATACACCTCCTGTACTCACAGTTTGCTAGAAAAATAGACCACTTAGCCCACCTGCCCAAAAAAGGTGAGCATTATTACTGTGCACTCTGTTATCTTGCTCTGGGTCCACTCTATCCCAATGTGACTCCTCTTTGCCTACCTGCAAGCCTTACAACATTGCTGCCTGGAATGATGAAACCACACTGTACTTCTTCCTACTGCCTGCAATGTAAATCCCTGCTGGTACTGTTGCTTGTATTGTCCCTGTGTGCTAATTCTCCTTAATGTAATCCTTCACTTGTTTTTGCCTGATGTTCATGTATGTATCTTGTAATCTCCCGGGTCGCACCTGAAAATAGGCACTTGGCTGTCTCATGTGCTCACCCGGCTAACAAAAGCAAATAACAAAAGCAAATAAATAAATAAATTACATCACACGGTGTGGTTAACATGCAGAATAGCCTACCCAGTGAGGTTGTGAAAGCTATCAAGACTCAGGCTTTAAAATAGTGCAAGATAAATTTTGAATGAAGATTGCATAGTAAGACTACAGGGAGTAGTCAAGCTTATAATCTTATGTGTCCAAAATGAGAATAGTCACTGCCATGCAACCGACAAACAAAATGGACCCTAAGCTTACTCTTTGACTTCAGTACTATATCATATTTTGTTACTATGAGATGCACATTTTCCTGCTGTCTCAACTTAGTGCTAAAGGTGAAATCTGGCAGTTTGCATTGACGGGGCAGGGGATAACAGAATGGTTATCAGCATAAAGGGACAAGGGAAACCTTGCTTCCCAATGCCAAGGTCCCCAGTGTCCTGAGCCAATCTCTTGAGTGTATTTTTTCTAAGACCCTTGCCCCTAGGACCAACGTGCTCTAGTTAGAAGGGTGAACCACATGCTCTAGTTAGAAGGGTGAGCCACCTCTGTATATCAAAACTGAGTCCCTCTGTAAAGATTCTAAAAAGTAGATGCAAGTGCAGTATATTAAGGTGCACAGACTTACAGGGTAGTGGCACAGATTACAAGTGGTTGGCCATGTAATAACACATAGGAGGTCAATAGCTTCAGAAGATGGAGAATGTATGCATTTCAATGTACAATACTGTGGGACAGGAGCTGATAGTCCTTTTTTAAAGAGGAGGGAGACTGATATGAAGGGAGCAGAGAGGCTGAAAGCTTTGGTTCCACCATACAGTAGGAGAGATAAAAATAAGCCAGCAATAAGACACAACGAGGTGTGGGTTATGGCCTGTTAAAAGCATGCCCCAGGTGCATTATGAGGCATGAGGCTGTTGCGCAGAGTGCTTTTGTACCTGGGGCGTGCTTTTATCAGGCCATAATTGACACCTCGGTATGTCTTATTGCGCTTATAAAATGGGTCCCCCAAGTAGAAATAAAAAATTAAAAAAGGAAAAAGCTGTCAAAATGAAAAAAAGAAAAATATATTTTTTTTTCAGTCACAAGACTAAAAATAGTCCCTCTGTCCTGTGCTGTATTTAGCTCTTGTCGTCAGTAGAGGAACACACACACTGCTCTGATTAGGTTCTCACCACCCCCATTTGTGCAGGCACACACACGCACACACTGTATGTGTAGTTCTTTACTGCTCAGGTTCAGATTGTGTGTTTTAAGAAAACTGACAAAGCCAATTTTACAGGGACCACTCATGTCCCTCAGTAGCCAAGGTAGTGCCGAGCATCATCCATTACAGTGGATCTTCTGGCTAAATGAGTATGGCTTCCAAAAGAAAGTCACTATAGAAGATTTCTGCAGTTTATGACTGTGTGTTTAAAAATAAATCATCTGCGGTTTTATAGAGAGTGCTCCTGTCCTTCCATAGCCACAGTGCAGAGCATCTTCCCTTACAGTGTGTCTCACTAACTGAGCGCTGCTTAAAAAGGAAAGCCACTATGGAAGATTTTCAGTGTGACTGCAGTGACCATCACTGGAAAAATTACCATGTATACATGTAGGTCTCATTACCCGGTAAGGAAATGTAGCATGTATATGCAGTGAAGAAATTAGCTAGGGATTGTTGGCTTTTCCTAGTCAGTCTTGACTCACTACATCATTGAGTTTTATGGGGTGGCTGTTTCTTGCAAGCACGTGTGACTATGTCGCTTAGTGAAACACATGCAGGTGTTTGTGAAGGGACAATCTTTGGCAGTTCTTTCTAAGATGTTGGCACCAGATGTAATATTGTCATTATAAATATTTTACTGTACTCATGATAATTCAAGTGCACTTTGGTAACATAACAGAGTTGCGGGGGTGTGTGTTGCCGCTCGGTTGCTACAGCACAGCAGTTGGCAGTCCCAATATGTTGGTGAAGTGATATCTCTCGTGTGTTGAGTCCAGACTGGCTAAAGAGGTGCCGGTTAGCACAATATGTCCCGATAAGGACACGACCACAGGTACCTCTCAGCTAATCAGGATGTTGAAAACTGGAGACCCATTTCATAATAAAAATGAGAACATAGTGAGAGTAACTAGGTAGTGTGATGCTTGGCCAGCTGGTTATGATTATTGTACACTATTTGTAATATAAAAATATAGTATGTGATTGTCTCACATAAAACATCCTGCGCTTTCATGGGTGCCCCCCCCCCAGGTTTTAGTAAAGCTACAGGATATATGTTAACTGACCAGGAGATCTCTGTAATGTAATTAACTTCCTTGTGAAATTGCATTTTATGGCCTTTTTATGACCTGTTGCTGCCCTGAAGCTGGGAAACTAAAATATACATTTTATGACTTCAGAAACAGGACATCATTAAGCTGATTCCTGCCAGCTATTTCACACTTAGGTAAGGGATTGCAGGGTTGTAAATCTTCAAAAGAACTGGACGATCAAAGACTCATAATTTGGGAAATGAGTTTTTTGCTGATGTCACCCTATTTATTATATCTCCTAGCAGGAAATCATTGTTTGTATTTTTTTAATTCTAAAAAGGAGGAGCTAGATGACTCACCAAGAGGGTGGAGAGATGGAGTTGCAATGCGTCCTTGTAACTGGGGAATACATCATATCATTTTGGGACTCAAGAAAGACAGATCTCTAATCTAACCAAGGCACTTATAGAAGTAATACATTAGATAGAAAAAGTCTAACTATATTGTGGTAAGTGTTTTTGTTTGCAATCTTCCCTTATTCTTTTCTATGATTGTGAGCTCTTTGATATATTGTTCTGTGTTTACATTTTTTCATATTTTTATCATCTTTTAGTAAAATATTTATTTGAAAGATAATGCCTGGGTGTGTCTTCCAAGTTCTTTTTGCATGTGATGTATAGGTGGTTAAGTTTGACAGCTGTTCTGGAGAGCTTGATGGTGTTACTAAACTGGGAAAAGGTAAGAATATACTTAAGGTCTTTTATAGAGTTTTAAGGGTTCATTTTGGAAGCCTGGCTTGGTGCCCCTGGTGAAAGATTGTACTGCAATCCCTGAAGAGGGTACTTATCTGAGCCTGTACATTGGGTATGCTAGCATAAGAAGACTCCCTTCTGGACTTGCTGGAAGAAAAGCAAGTGGGAATCCTCTGTAGAGGCAGTTAAACTGTTACCCTAGCTGGCCCCAGACAAGATCCAGGAAGTAAGGAAGGTTATAGCAGACTTTGCCCCACTGTTTAGTGCCAAACCTGGACTAACCCCCTTAGCAACGCTCAATGTCGAGACAGCGACACAGACACCCATACGGCGGACAGCATATCAGGTGTCAGAGGCTGTCCAAAAGGACATTAGGAGGGAGATGGAGGAAATGCTGGATTTAGGGGTAATCCCGAGATCCAACAGCCCCTGGGCCTCACCTATAGTCCTTGTGCCCAAGTCAGATGGCTGTACTCATTTCTGTGTAGACTGTTGTGGACTGAATGCAGTCATAAAGTCAGATACCCACCCGATGCCCCAGATGGATGAACTCCTGGACAAGTTGGGAGGGGAGATATACCTTACGACTACTGACCTGACAAAGGGGTATTGGTGGGTACAGTTAACTGATAGAGCTAGGGAGAGGTCAGCCTTCATCACTCCATTAGGCTTATTTGAATTTAAAGTAATGCCTTTTGGAATGAAGAACGCCCTGGCCACTTTCCAAAGGTTGGTGAACCATGTGTCAAATGGTGCTGAGGAGTACGCCGTGGCGTACCAGGATGACATTGCCATCTTTAGTGCCAGCTGGGAGGAATACCTGTCCCACCTTAGGGAAGTGCTGGACAGGATACAGAGGGCTGGGCTCACTGTCAAAGCTGAGAAGTGCCAGGTGGCCATGGCTGAAGTAGCATACCTCGGACATGTTGTAGGCCAGGGACAGTTCCATCCTAACCAAGTAAAAATAGAGGTGATCAAGGCATGGCCCAGACCAGAAACACAGATGCAGGTCAGGAGTTGTCTAGGGACAGCAGGGTACTATAGTAAATTTGTACCCAATTACAGTGCCCTGGCTGCTCCCCTATCTGACCTAGTAAAGAAAAAGATGCCTAAGAAAATTACTTGGGAAGCAGCTTGAGAAAAAGCCTTTACCAGACTGAAGGAGGCACTGTGCTGTTCTCCTGTATTGACAAGTCCTGAGTATAGCAGACCCTTTATAGTCCACACTGACACCTCAGATGTGTGTATTGGGGCAGTACTGAGTCAGACATTCAACCAAGGGAAAGACCACCCTGTAATGTACCTGAGTAAAAAGTTACTTCCAAGGGTGCAGGTTTACTCTACTGTGGAAAAAGAGTGTCTTGCCATAGTGTGGGCCCTAAAAAAGTTAGAGCCATACTTATATGAGGTACAAACTGACCACAACCCCCTGGTTTGGCTGACCCAAATGGGAAAAACTAATGGTAGACTATTAAGATGCAGTCTTGCCTTGCAAGGGTATGACATGACGATCATACATAGGGCTGGAGTGACCAGTCAGAACACAAATGGCCTGTTGTGTCTATATGAGGAGTGAACTGAGTTGGGAAGCTCATCCCATGCCGGGGATAGAGCCTCTAAGTGGGGAGGATTGTGACACTTGGCCAGCTGGTTATGATTATTGCATGCTATTTGTAATATAGAAACACAGAAGTTGATGGCAGATAAGGACCGCAAGGCCCATCCAGTCTGCCCATTTCTTTTTCTACCTCATAAATGTGCCATCGGCCTTTGCTCTGTCAATGGTCTATCTATTCATACTCATCTGTATTGCTCCCTTATGTCTATCCCATGCCTGTTTGAAGCCCTGCACTGTATTCATATCTACCACTTCGAGAGGTAGGCCATTCCATGCATCCACCACCCTTTCTGTGAAAAAGAACTTCCTCATGTTATGCCTTAATCAGCCTCCCTCTAATCTAATGCTGTGTCCTCTTGTCCTGCAATCTTTCTTATATTGAAACATGTTAGACTCTTTCACCTTGTCAATGCCCTTAAGGTGTTCGAATGTTTCGATCATATATATAAAAATATAGTATGTGATTGTCTCACATAAGACATCCTGTACTTCCTTGGATGCCCCCCCCCCAGGTTTTAGTGAAGCTACAGGATATATGTTAACTGACCAGGTGATCTCTCTAATGTAATTAACTTCCTTGAGAAATTGAATTTTATGGCCTTTTTATGACCTGTTGCTGCTCTGAAGCTGGAAAACCAAAATATTCATTTTATAACTTCAGAAACAGGACATCATTAAACTGATTCCTGCCAGCTATCTCACACTTAGGTGAGGGATTGCAGGGTTGTAAATCTTTAAAGGAATTGGCTGATCAAAGACTCATAATTTGGGAAAATGTTTTTTGCTGATTTCACATTATTTAATATACCTCCTAACAGGAAATCATTGTATTTTTTTAATTCTAAAAAAGAGGAGCTAGATGATTCACCAAGGGGGTGGGGAGATGGAGTTGAAATGTATCCTTGTAACAGGGGAATATGTCATATCATTTTGGGCCTCAAGAAAGACAGATCTCGGATCTAACTAAGGCACTTATAGAAATAATACATTAGATAGAAAAAGTCTAACTGTATTGTGGTAGGAGTTTTTGTTTTGTAATCTTCCCTTGTTCTTTTCTGTGATTGTGAACTCTTTGATATATTGTTCTGCGTTTACATTTTTCATTTTTTTATCATCTTTTAGTAAAATCTTTATTTCAAAGATACTGCCTGGGTGTGTCTTCCAAGTTCTTTTTGCATGTGATGTATAGGTGGTTAAGTTTGACAGCTGTTCTGGAGAGTTTGATGGTGTTACTAAACTGGGAAAAGGTAAGAATATACCTAAGGTCTTTTATAGAGTTTTAAGGGTTCATTTTGGAAGCCTGGCTTGGTGCACCTGGCAAAAGATTGTACTGCAATCCCTGAAGAGGGTACTTATCTGAGCCTGTACATTGGGTACGCTAGCATAAAGGTCACAGTTTGAATCTCCCCAGAACTTGAGACTACTGGAGTTTGCCCTTTAAGGGGCAAACCATGTTGTCCTGGTGCACCCTTCCCCCCTTATTGTTGTTGGAAGTGGTTTGCTCAGAAGGGAGGGGGAAGGAGGGGGAGGGACAGGGAGCCAGGACAATGGACATACTGCAGGAAGGGAAGGGGCTAAAGGGGGTACAAGAAGGTCAGCACAAAGCTGGTTCAGCCACTTTTGCTGAAGTTTCATTTTACAGAGGAACTACAGCACATCAGATTGGTTAAATCAATTGGAGCAGAGGTTTGTTACATTAGGTTAAAGCAGATAAGAAACCAACAGCTATGTTAACCAAGTGAGAAGTTTAAAAAAAAAAAGACCATGTTTGTTGGAGGGAGCCTGTTTAAGGTGACCTTGTTTTAAAAAAAAAATGCTGGTGGTTACCTTTGTGAACTATGTTTTAAAGTGCTTAAGGGAGCTTGCGTGAGCTTGGTTTTAAAAGAGTTGAGCTAGAACTGCTTGAGAATGTGGCTTAGTTCATAGTTGCTGAGGAATACTGGCATTTACCTGTATAAAGAAAGTGGTTAAAATGGGCTTGCGCTAGAGTTGCAGGTGACTTTGTTAAAAAAATGCTGGTGGTTACCTTTGTGAACTGTGTTTTTAAGAGCTTAAGGGAGCCTGCATGAGCAATTCATAGTTGCTGAGGAATACTGGCATTTACCTGTGTGGAGAAAGTGGGTAAAAGGGGCTTGCGCTAGACTTGCTTGAGACTATGGTTTAGTGATGCTTGCGGAGGAATGCCGGAATTTACCTGCAGGAGGAAATTGTGTGAAGAAATTGTGAGAGAGTAGCTTAATGAGACGCTCGAGCTGTGATGAATGGGAAAAAGTGGGGAAATCCACGAAGATAGGGCCTGGTTGTGAAAAGGGCTGTGAGTGGACAGGAGCAACCACTGGATAGGGGAGAGTCAGTGGAGTGCCGGAGCAAGGGGTTGGAGTGGCCATGAGGTGCGGAACAGGCGCGTGTGCAGGCCCTGGAGGGGAGCCACCTGAACAGTGAATGGGGGGGGAGGCTTTAGCACAAAAAAGCTGAGCGGACTGCAATTCAGAACTGTTCTAAAATTGGACTCTGCAAATCTCAGGAATTTAGTTCTGTTACCTCTCTAGAACTGTGTGCCTGCACCTGCAAGCCGAGCGGAGGCTTTGCAAACTTTGAAAGGGGTCGCATTGGGGGAGCTTGACACATGTAGCGTTAAAAGGGACCGAAGATGCAATTAGGGAATAACTGCAGGGGCACAGCTGACTCTGAGAACCAGCGGAAGTGGCTGGTGGCCAAAAGCAGGGTGAAGCCACATGGCATGATGTCATACGTTGTGGCAAGGGTCAAAAAAAGTGAATTGAGCCTCGGGATACCATGAGGCGTGACGTCACAAGCTACGAACAAAGGGGGGGTGAGGAGTTTTCAGGCGAGCCCCTGAAGTAAGGGCAAGAGAGAACAGTGGGACGCAGGCTTCTAGGGCACATGGGGGAGGGATAGCAGCATAAAGAGGGACAGCAGATGCCGCCTTCTGGCAGGTGTTGTGCAGAGGAGAACTGGGCCTGGTGGCCACGAGGCAGGCCTGGAGCCTGCATGAAAGGCCTGGAGCCTGCAGGAAAGCAGCGAGTGGGATGGATGGAGCTGGGCCTGCCAGCCACATGGCAGGCCTGAGGTGCAGCGGGGCCCTGCATTTCTTCTCTGCTAACAGCAGGTAATGTAACAAAAGAAAATGCAAAGGAGGCATGTGGTACCAGTCTATTCTGCATTTATCAGGGGAAGGGGGCAGAGAAGTGACAGAAAAAAGAAGGGAAGATACCGCTGACATCGGCAGGTGCAAGGAGGGCGACAGCGTCCGGTCACATGGCAGGCCTGATGCCTGTGAATCCGAGGGAGGCGAAAGGGCTAGTTTGGTATGGGGCTCACAGGCCAGTTATCAGGCCATTGGCCCATGAGGCAGAAGACTGGATAAGGGGCATTTTTTAGCGCATTGAGGGTGGAGCTATAGGCGAAGGGAGGAATGCCAGGGTGGAGAGGGGTTGCTAAAAGAAAATAAAGAGCTACAGTTTGTGGGCACAGTCAAGGCAAGTGGGGGGCAAGGCAGGCTGGGGGAAATAAAAAAACAATGCAAGGTCTTAAGGGTTAAAGAGCGACAAGATCGGTGGCTGAGAATTGGAATTGGCTGATCGAAGCAAGACTGGGACAATAGGGATATTTATTAATAAAATGCCTTTCTTTCAGTTTATTCGCAGCTTTAAACAAGCAAGAAGGTGAGATGGTACCTAAGAAAAACAAGCCCCCAAAGGAAGATGCCTATAAGGCCATCATGGAACTGGCGGAAAAAGCTAACAAGATGTGGCAGTTGGTGGAAGGAGAGGAGCCGGGGAGCAGAGGAAGGCGGGAAAGGGAAAGGGCTGTGGTGGGAAAGACCAGTGGGGAAGGCGCAGAGCCCAAAGCAGCTGCAACCGCCAATGGTGGTTCCTCCCCGAGCTGTAAGCCCAGTACCACCACAGCCCTGTGTACAGGAACTGTCAGTACCTCCCCAAGAGCAGGTGGTGCCGACACCACTCGAACCCAGACTGGATCCCCCGACCACAGGAGTTCCTCTGCAGATGATGCCACAGCCAGTGGTCCAGCTGCAGGAAGCCAGGCCAAGGTCTCTGGATGATAGCAAGCCACAGGGAACTGACGTGCCCATAGGTAATGTATCAAGCACAGTTGGAAGCAGCATTAAAGAATACATAGGCCAGATTATTACAGCATTGGGGACAGGGGGGTTAGGGCAGATGGAATCAACACTGGCAGAGATCAGGTTAGATAGAGAAACATCAGGAGAGGTGTAAAAGGTGACAGAGAGCATGGGAAGAGGTACTAGGGAGATAGGAGCCCCAGGGATGAGAATAGGGAAGCATGTACCTCTAACAACGAAGGAAACGATATGGAAAGGGGAGTACGTAGACATTTTTGCCCTAGTCAGTAGGGAGGCGGCGGCAAAATATGAGGAGATGAAAAGTATTGGGAACAGTGAGATGGCAGCAGTGGTAGTTTTGCTGGGTAAAAAAGAAGAGGACAAATTTACAAAAGGTAAGACATGGGATGGGTGGTCTGAGGGTTTCGCCACATACTCGGCTATAGTGCAGGAAAAGAAACCAGAGTTGGGTATCCCTCTCATTACGTACTCGCTGATCATTAGAAGAGCGAAGGCAAAAGGAGGGGTAGGCTGGATATATTATGATGAATTCTTCCGGCAAAGGATGGCAACCTACAGGGACGTGAGGTGGGATACAAAGCAGTTAGATTTGTGGACGGACTGTGTAACTAATCAATCCACACCAGAGAGAGAGAGAGAGAGAGAGACAGGAAAAAGGGGGGGAGTACCACAAAAATGCTGCTGGGGTTATAACAGGGCATCCTGTTCCTGGCCACAATGTTGTTTCCGACATGCCTGCTTAAAATGTGGGGGGGGGCACATCCTGCGAGTAAATGCAGGACTACCTGGACACAGGGGGCCCTTGGGGGAGAGGGACAAGGTACAGGCCAACAGCCCTTTTGGGAAGGCCATGGCTATAGAGGCCAGCC
The DNA here is from genome assembly GCA_016271365.2 of Neoceratodus forsteri. Taxonomy (NCBI): domain Eukaryota; kingdom Metazoa; phylum Chordata; order Ceratodontiformes; family Ceratodontidae; genus Neoceratodus; species Neoceratodus forsteri. The sequence continues at coordinate 534,096,570 of CM028137.1, read as the reverse complement.
ATGGAATAGAGGAACTACAGGCAGAGGATATGGGGGTAGGGGGAATCAAACCTATTGAACAATTAGAGAGATGGGAGGGGGCCAGGAGTGGGGGGTTGGAGGACAATTTCAAATAGCAAAAACCCCTATCAAAATAGATTTGTGGGTGAGATGGTTAAAAGGTTACCCAGATAGACAGGTGGCGGAAACATTAAGAAGAGGTTTGAGAACCGGTTTCCCACTGCGATGAGAAGGCCCAAGACGGGCAAGAGAGGCTAACAACTTGGGGTCAGTTAAGGGGAAGGAAGAAATATTGAAGACAAAGATAGAGAAAGAGAAAGCGGTGGGGAGAGCAGAAGGACCATACCTCACCCCAGGGGTGTAGTTTGTTATTTTTACAGGGGGGGCAAAGTAACAAAAAAGTCCTGATTTTCGCGTATCACGACAGTGAAGAGGGCGGGTGGCTTGCGTAATGCAAACAAATCAACCAGCATCAAATAATGTCCAAAAAACATTTAAGACTACAGCTGAATAACTCCTGGGAGGATCAGCCCAGGCCAAATCAGAGCACTTCCCACCCGATTTACTGCAGCCTGCTCTCAGCCCAACTCCTCCTGAGACCAGAGTCGAAAAACTGACCGAGATCTGTTTTGTATTCAGTTCTTAGTTCTTCTGCCTTGGGTGAGGACTTACTTTAAAGTTGAAAATATGTAAGAACTTAACTTCCTTCTCAAGAGGACAGGACCTCACCTCAGCTTCAATTCAAATCAGTCTTGACCTAATTTTGCCCCACCTGAACCTCCAGGTGGATAGCTCACTAGTCTCTCACCCCACCCTTTTGCTGCCATAACCCTTCCAAGTCCAGCCCTTATAGTGGATCCTGAACTTCTTGAAATGTCTGCTTGAGCTAGCCTTCCCACCCTTGAGAGTGCAAAAGCATGTTTCAAGGAAGTGCAGCAAATAGCATGCCACCTCAGAATACCTATAAACATAGATGGTAGGAAACATCCTAGCATGTGCATCCTCACAGCATGAGCCCTTATTTACATAGATTACATACAAAAATGCGATTATACAATGACAAGAATGAATGCTGGCCTCTGATTGGTCAGTCTTGGGCTAGACCCATGATGTTATCCCAGTACATCCGATTCATCACAGGTCTAGTCTCAGCTTCTCCGTGAACCTCTTGATGATTGTTAGCATTAGGTGTTTTTTTGTATCTTCTCTTAAAAATATTTTTCCACACCAAATAAAACATCTTTAAAATTATTTTTTTTAATTCTGTATAACAACACGCCATTGTATAAAAGCAATAATGCCCTCCAGGGTGTGTGTCATGGTAGGATAATGTCATGCCTCATGTATTGGATGCACTTGTGCCCAATCACCTGAGGCGTGTGATATCTAACATGATTTACGCCCTGTCCGGCGTATTAACTACTCACCAGTGTTAACACTTTTCTTTGTTATAACCAAGTTAGTTCATTAGTCTCCCATCCCATCCCATATTATTCAATGTCACATGCCTACATCTGGTTAGGTAAGGTAAGCAAAGAGGATAATGCTCTCCTCAAGCAAGCAAGCATTGCATACATAAGCATGGGACTTGCTGATATCCCTCAGGTGGTGCTCTTAACAAGCATGCTGATGTACCTGGGACAGTGCAACAGAACAATGTAAATCCCCTAATTGTTCAAGATGATCATGGGCATGGTGTGGTCACCACACACACCACTCTCCTCCCCATGGGCTCTAAGGAACATGCATCTCTGTCCATGCCCAGGGTTACACAACCCCATCCAAGCAAACCGGACTGCCCTGGCACAAAAGTGAGTCGCATCACATAACCTAAGAGAACAGACGCCACAGGAAGTTTGCTGGAACAACGACTCCAGATACCTGTGCACAGCCTCGAAGGACCCACCCTGAAAGGTAAGTACTTGGTTGGTGGTTTTTATTAGCATCACCTATGACAGAGTGTGGTGGGCCGGTTGTGGTAGCCCAGGTTGCCATGGATGCTTCCCCCCAACATACTACTTCAAAATCATCTCATCTGACAGTTTTGAAGGCACAAATGAAACATGGTTGCTTCAGTTTGATGTGGTTTAATGCAGTTTTTTTGTCGAGTGTGTCTCTATTCTTCTACACACAGGCACAGACAGACACACACCACCAAAAAATAAGCTTTTTATACCATGTTTACATTCAGGATAGAAACAATTAAAACAGGTCCAGGCAGTACAACACAGTAAATGAAACAATGCATTTTACAATGCCCAACAAACCACCAAAGGACCACAAAACAACGGACTTTCCCCCTGCCTGGTGGGAAATAGCTAGAGTCTGAGTCAGGGTGCTAAATGAGGAGGAGAGACCACAGGAACATCTTGTCGAACCACACAATGGGTGAAACTACATAAACATACCAATTTTTATACTGTAGAGTTCCATACTTTCCAACAGTTCCTAATTTTGACACTGAAACTTATCTTTAGTGCTCAGAAGCCCCTTGTACGAGGAGGTAAGCATGGCATGGACCCAGCAGACTAGCATACATGCTGAAAAAAAATATTTCTGTGCCAGTATGCCCATCCACCTCCCTCCCTCCATCACCAGTGGCCAGAACCATTTTTCAGCATGTGTACCAGTCCGCCCTGGTCAGCACAGCAGCACAAAGCTGGCAGGGCAGCCAAAGGCACAGCAAGCAGCAGTGAATTAAATGTCCATGCAAAATCTACAGCCTCTCCCCACCCCAGACCTGTAAGGCACTACTCTCCACCCAGACTGGCCAGCTCAGCTACTCTCTGAACCCTGATGGACTTGCACAGCCACTCTCCACTCATGTCCACCCACCAGCACAGCCACTCTCCCACCACCAGCAAGCCACTCTCCCCCCACCCAACCAACATTTCCAGCTCCATTTATATGGTATCTGCTCCAGGCATCCAGGTCTGTGTCTTCCCATCACAGGCACACAAAAATAAATAAAACCACATTTTATACTGCATTTTGTTTATGTTTCTTTCTTTCTTTGGAAAGAGAAATGTTGAGCTACCGATCAGCACAGTTTGCCTGGTGTACAATTACAACCCTTCCCCGACTGATACCAGTGCCTCCACCCACCACACAACAGTGGCTCCACCACACCCACACAATGCCTGTATCCCCAACCCCACCCACAGAATGACCAGTGTCCAGCACCACACACACACACACACACACACACATGACCAGCAGTGTCCCCAACCCCCCACACACACACACGACCAGCAGTGTCCCCAACCCCACACACACATGATCAGCAGTGTCCCCAACCACACACACACACACACAACCTGCAGTGTCTGCAACCCCACCCACACATGACCAGTGTTAACCCCCAAAAATCATGGCCAGTCAGTAGTCGCTATAACAATAGCCAGATAGTAGTATAATCATTTCTTTAGGGCGCATGTTTTAGTGCAAGATTTTTTTTGCTAGTCGTGTAACACTGTACGGGTGAGAACACAAAAAGCTACCCCTTTGGTTGTGTTTTCCAGGCAATGAAGACAGAGACAGTAAGGCCAAGGAATCTGTCTGTTTCACCCCTCCACAGTGGATGATCAGAGAAATCAAAAAAGTGAAAGATTACTTTTACAGCCAGGTAAAAGATGAGGGGGAAATAATGTTTCAACATTTACTAATGTTTGTATGCTAGCTGTGGGCACAGGTCAGTGAGATACATCCCTTGACAGGTAAAGGATGAGGTGGAAATTACGTTTTAACATTTACTTATGTTTATATGCTAACACCCAGTCAGCAAGCACAGAATACCCCCCCTCTAATAGCGCAGACAGTCCACAGAAACCCAGTCAGCAAACATGGACAGTCCCCTTCACCCCACCTACAAGGACAGTCCCCCCCAGACACCGAACAGTCCCCCCCCCTCCCACAGACACCGGGCCAGTGAGCATAGAGTGCCCCCTCCCAACTGACAAGGACAGTCCCACAGACACCAGGCAGCCAGCAAACATGAACGGTCCCCCCATATCCCACCAAGGACAGTCCCCACCCCCATGACACACAGCTAGCAAACACAGAATTTCCCCCTGCTCCACCAACATGAACAATCCCCAAACACCTGGCTAGTAAACACGGAGGTTCCCCTCCACAACAACATTGATAGTCAGTCCTAGACACCTGATCAGCAATCACCGACATTCACCCCCCATAAGCCAACATGGAAAGATTCGTCTCCCAGACACCTGACCAGCAAATAGTCCCCCCCCCCACAAGACACCCGGCAGGCAAACATGGACAGTCCCCTTTTCCACCATTATGGACAGTCCCCAGACAAATGCAGCCAAGTCCACCAAACAATGGCTAGTGTCACCTCCACCATCACAGCCAGTGTTCCCACATCACCATGGCCCATGTCTCCACCCACCAGACCCAGAATAGAAAACAGACTGTCCCCCCCAGCCCCACCAAACACTGACTGCCCTCCCAGTCCCAAACACTAACCACCCAAGCCACAAACACAGATCATCCCCCCCAGCCCCACCAAAGCAGGCCCTCCCCAGCACCAAACACTGACCATCCTCTCAGTGAGTCAGCCCCAAAACACAGACTGTCTCCCCGACCGAACCCACAAAACAGACCATTCCCCCAGCCCACAAAACACAGACCATCCAGTGAGTTTCCCCAACAAACCCCACCACACCAGTAGCACAGTAACTGAGTGTCCCCACCCTAACATGACCAGTGTCCCACATGCCAAACAAACCGACCCCCACCACCCCACCAACATGGACAACTTCAACAGCCAGCAAATCCCCCCACCCAAAGAAACACAAGCTGACAGCAAACCCTTCCACCCCCCCAGACACATGGCCATAGCCAAGACAACCCCCCATAAAAAAACACATTTCTGGGATGTGAATGGTATTAATTTCCAACAACCAGCTTGCAGCACAGTTACTCACCAAATCAGTAAGGGCACAGACAGGGTGGAATGCAGCAGGGCACAGCAAGGCCAAGGAGGCAGGTCAGGTAGCCAAGTCTCTCCCAACAGTCCCGTTCCTCTCCTGATTAATCCCCCGATGAAGCAGTAACTCATTTTTTCTGACACCAGATCAACATGTCACATTATGGGTCTGCTATAGCCTGCATGACCGCTGGCTTCTTCACTGTTCTGGGTCTGGCTTTTCATTGACCTGAATAATCCCTCTCGATGGACCATGGAACTGGTGGGCAACGGGCATGGTGTGGGACTTGCCGACAACACAGTAAATCTTTTTCTGGCCTGCTGGACACAGGAGCTGGGTGTGCAGGCAAGCCTGACCATGCCTCAGACTCACTATAATTGTACTACTCGCTCCTCCGCCTGGTCTGTCCGGTGGTAGAGGCCTTGTGGCCGCAGACCTCCTAGGCTCTTGGGGATGGGAGGCTCAGGTGGCAGCGAGACAGCCCAGAACACAGTTGGCTGCACTGAGAAACAGAAAGTAGGTAGTCAGAGGACTTGGGTGAGGTATATTTAAACTGGGCTGTACAGGACAGGAGGAGGGTGGGAACACTAGATTGACTGAGACACTGGTGACACCTGACAGACAACCAATGACTGTTGCTCGACATCCTCGAATAGCTATCTCTCCTCAGCCCTGCACTATATGGATGCTGCTGCTGCTCCTTCATGGAAGGCACACAGACAACTAAATGGCACCACTAACAGAGTACTGCTCACGCGATGGCGCCAGCTTGCAGCATTCTCTGATTGGCTGTAACATGTAGGCTACTATGGTTGCAGGCTTGCAGCCAATTGGAAAAGGGGATAGTTTTTGTTTAAGAGACACGGCGCCGCTCTGCCACCCCCCTCCCTCCCTCGGAGAGGTGCAGGTAGTCCGGGCATAGCCCTGAGCACATTCAATATTAAAAAAAAAAATACTAACTGGAGAACGGTGGCTGGGCTCCTAAAAAAGTCCTGGTCTAATTTCTCGGGAGGGGCAGCTTGCCCCTCTGCCCCCCGCAATCAACGCCTATGCCCCACTCCCATTACCAAATATGATGATCTCCCGGCTTGGCTTGGTTCCTAAAAAACAGGAAGGGGGAATACAGGGTGATTCACCACCTGTCATTTCCAGAAGGAGACTCAGTGAATGATTTTATAAGGGAAAAACACAGCAGAGTCACTTATGCAACACTGGAAGAGGCAGTGCAGATTATTAGGACGACACCAGATGCATGGATGGCCAAGACAGACATAGAGTCTGCCTTCTGGTTGCTACTAGTTAGATGGGAAGATTGGGATCTATTAGGCTTCAAGATAGGTGACCAGTACTATTTTGACAAGGCCATGCCCATGGGTTGTTCCATAGCATGTGCCACATTTGAAGCTTTCAGTACCTGTTTGCAGTGGATATTCCAGGAACAGACAGGTTACAGAGGAGTCATACATTACCTGGATGACTTCCTGTTAATAGGCAGTGGATGGGAGAAGTCAAAAAAGATGTTGACTAGCTTCCAGAACCTGTGTAGAGAACTGGGGGTACCATTAGCACCAGATAGAACGGAAGGACCCAGTAAGGTTCTAGAATTTTTGGGTATCGAGATAGATGCACAAAAAGAGGTTTTTTAGGCTGCCTGATACTAAGGTATCAAAACTTAGAGAACTGATTCAGGTGCATATGAGCAGAAGAAGGGTGCAATTGAGGCAGGTACAGCAAGTAATGGGACATTTGAACTTTGCCTGTAAGGCAATTGGGCCAGGGAGAACATTCACTAAATGACTAGCGAGGGCCACTGCAGGGGTAACCAGACCACACCACTGGGTGGACATCACAAGGGGAGTGAAAGAAGATTTTAAAGTATGGGAAGAATTCCTCAGCAGCTATAATGGCTCCTCATTTTGGCAGGATGAGTGGGTTTACAACACAGATCTTGAGTTGTATACAGATGCTGCGGGGGGGTTGGCATGGGGGGCTATTTGAGGGGAAAATGGTTCTCTGAGCTTTGGCCAAGCCATGGGGTTAGAGACGGGAAGGTCAGGGACATCACATTGTTGGAAATCATGCCAATTTGGGCCTGCACCCTGGTATGGGGGGAGGAATTAAGGAATCAGAAGATCACATTCTGGTGTGACAACAAATCTGTGGTGGAGGTTCTAAACAACAGGTGCACCCAGATCTGAAACGGTTATGGGGGTGTTGAGACAGCTGGTATTAAGAGCTTTGCAACTGAACATGTCATTCAAGGCCAAACACATGGAAGGAGTAGAAAATACCCTAGCTGACAGCCTTTCCTGTCTGCAGCTGGATCGTTTCCAGATGCTGGCACCAGCAGCAGAGGAACAGAAAACACCCATACCAACGAACATCTGGGACGTTGGCAAGAGGGAGCAGAAATGCTGTTTCACAACTTATGGACACCACCGACATTGAGGGCCTATGAAGGGGCCTGGGGGGCATCGCAAACATTCAGGGCAACACACCACATGGAGGTAAGTGGGCCACTTACAGAAGATCAGTTAGGGAAGTTTACAGTGGACCAATGGCAGGGAGGTACGGCCCACACCACGATGGGGGTTTAACTAGCATGGATTAGTGTAATTTGTAGCCTAAGGAGATGGAAGAACCCTACAAATTCAATGTTGATACGGACAATGATGCAAGGGTGGAGTAGGTTGCAGCAAAGACCCAAGGAGGGGAGACAGCCAATAGCAGACCATTGGCTAGCAAAATTAAAAGGGGTACTGCTGACAATTTGCAGATCCAAGGATGAGGCACAATTATTTCACACAATATACTTGGTGATGTTTGCAGGAGCCTTGAGAGTGAGTGAGGCAGTAGGGCATGGCGGAAAGGACACAGAAGTGGGGTTAGATTGGGGAGACATTACTTGGGGGCAGAAGAAAATGCTAATCCTATCTAAAAGGTCAAAAACGGATCAGGTGGGAAACGAGTGCACCATAATCATTAAGGCTCATGTGGACGTGACAGTGTGCCCAGTTAAAGCTCTGTGGGCATACAGTACAGAACGCGAGATTAAAGAGGAGAGATTATTTGTACACGGGGACGGGAAGAGAGTGACGGGTTACCAAGTAACGGCCATGCTAAAAAAGGTCATGGAATTCCTGGGCAAGGATCCAAGCAATTATTCTTCTCACTCTTTCCGAATAGGGGCTGCTTCAAAGTGGGCAGCAGCAGGGGAAACAGTAAACAGTATGATGGAAAAGGGACGCTGGTGGTCTGCCAGCTATAAGAGGTATATTCGAGATATACAGGTTTGAGATGAACATGTCAATTTCATGTGACTACAGGAGCAACAAAATAAATAAATATACATATGCAAAATATAAACAAGGCAGGAAATTGATTAAGATGTCTATTTGCTTCAGTTCTGTAGGTAGAGGGGAGGAACATGAAGTATGGATCTGCGGGCACTCATACATTTGTTGGGCGGAAAAGAGAGCAGAGAAAAAAGCTGGAGGAAAGCAGCTGTACCAGGATGCCAGACAATGTAGTCTCGTGTGGTGTGGCATCTGAGGAATGAGATGGGCACAGTTGCTTCCTACCTTGAGGGACATGAATGAAAGGCGGCCCCTCCCAGACGTAATTATTGTATACTTTGGGGGTAATGACCATGGGGAGGAAATCATGGGTGGTCATGTATATGCAGTTAAAACAAGACTTAGGGAAGATATGGCAATGGTGGCCCAGGGCGAGCATAGCCTGGTCAGACATGAATACCAAGGAGGGTGTAGAGACAGGAACATAGCCATAGAGCAATAGACAGAGCCAGGAGGAAGATGAATAGAAGGGTAGAAACTTTGGTTAGGAGTATGGGAGAACACATAATAGTACGAGGGGTGGAAGAATGGGTAGAAGAATTCTACAGGTCAGATGGAGTGCACCTGTCAGATCTAGCAATAGACGTGTTTAATACTGAAATGATGAGGTTTATTGAGGCATGGAGGAGACAAGAAGGAGCTAAATAAAAAAAAAAAGGCGGGAAGAGGAAGAACCCTGAAAGGAGGGAAGGACAGTCATCCAACGCAAGCTGGAGACAGACTGTGGGGAAAAAGGGGAAGGGAAAGGAGGGGAGGGGTGGAAGAAAAAAGAAATATGATGAGAAGAAGAAGAAACTGAAGGACAAATAGCAGTCTCAGTTCTCACCGTTACCTACCAGAAAAGAGAAGAAGAAGGCACCCAGGTTTTCACCTGTGGAAGTGAGAAGAAAACAGAAAGAGAGGATCAGAGTTGGAGTTTTGGATGCAACACAAATTCAATTGTAAAAAGACATTAATAAATGACAATGAGAAATGGAAATGAAATGATGATATATACCTGTATATAATAAATTGATTGCCAATCTAAGCACAACAACATACAGGTGGTCTGTCTTTTGTGGGGGAAAGAAAGGGGGAATCCGGGACAATGGAGTTTGCCCTTTAAGGAAAACAATGTTGTCCTGAGTACACCCTCCCACCATAATGTTGTTGGAAGTGGTTTGCTCAGAAGGAGAGGAGAGGAGGGGGAGGGACAGGGAGCCAGGGCAATGGACATACTGGAGGAAGGGGAGCGGCTAAAGGGGGGACAAGAAGGTCAGCACAGAGCTGGTTCAGCCACTTTTGCTGAAGTTTTGTTATCACCCACCCACCCGCAAAAGAGAAGGAGAAAGTGATTAATGAAAAGGGATTGAATTGGACTGTCAGAGGTGGATGACAGAGGAAGTCCGGTCGGACAATGGTGGACTGCCAGAGGTGGATTGTGGGGGAGAAGGGGGAGAAATATGATGAGAAGAAGAAACTGAAGGACAAAAAGCGGTCTTGGTTCTCACCGTTACCTATCAGAAAAGAGAAGAAGAAGGCACCGGTTTTCACCTGGGGAAGAGAAAAGAAAAGAGAGAGAGAGAGGATCAGAGATGGAGTTTTGGATGCAATACAAATAAAATTGTAAAAAGACATTCATAAATGACAATGAGAAATGGAAATGAAATGATGATCTATATATAATAAATTGATTGCCAATCTGAGCACAACATACAGGTGGTCTGCCTTTTGTGGGGGAAAGAAAGGGGGAATCTGGGACAAAGGTGATTCAGACCCAAAAGCAGACAGGAGGGTTACCCTGTCTTACTTGTTTACACTATTGCGCTCAGAGGTTGGCACTGTGGGAGCAGAGGGCCTGACCTGCTGAGTGCATTTGTGACAGGTAGCATTGGTGAAATCAGAAATTTAGGGTTATGTTTCAGTAGGCTGTGAATCACTATGAGTCCTGCAGTTTGCATGCAATTATCTGCTGAACAGTGGGAGTCAGTGGAGGTTCTTCAGGATTGGATTAATATAGTCATGCTGTACATCTGACAGCAAGGAGGTAGGCAATGCAATTTTGAACTCATAGTATGAAGCAGAAATGAGGTCAAAACTGAGAGTTGCAGTAGTTGATGCAGTGGGTAACAAAGGCATAAATAAATGGATATGGTACAGTAGAAGTCATCATATGATTACATACATAGTAGGAAATGTTTAAGAAGTGTGAATGGGCAGATTTTAATATTTGCTAATGTATGCGAAGTAGCACACTGAGATTGCCAACACAAGACACTGGACTGAAGTGAAATTCCAGGCCACTGATGGAGGAGCAAGGGAAATGGTTCAGGGCACTTTACTTACTGAAAATGAAAACATCTGTTTTTCATGATGACCTTGTGATCATCACCTGAAAAAGGAGACAGTGAGACAGTAGTCTGAAAGCTAGTGTTCTGAAATGTCTTGTCGATTTAATAAAATGTATCACATCACCTGTTTTGTTCATCTGTTTTCAAGATGATGAATACAGAAAGTTGGTTTTGATTAAGAAAGTGACCTGGTCAAGACAGAAGTAAAGATTCAGAAAAGGGCTGTCGCTGCTGAAGTCAAAGGAAATACAGAAATGAGTGCCTTTACTCGATTCACCAATAAAAGGTAAAGAAGACCACAGTCATTCAAAGATTTTATAAGATTCTCCAAAAGCAGAATAAGCCAGCATCCAATCCAAAAATAATTAAACCAGTTTTTTTTTTTTTTAGGTGATTTTTTTTTCTGTTTGTTGACTCTGTTTATTCACCTTCTGTACAGTGGGGCTTGCTTAGTCCCTAATCTGCCCTATACACAGGAGCTCAACTACCCTCCCCACAGAGGTGCCCCACCCAGGTGACCCTAATCTGGGAGATGGAGACCACATCACCCTTTGAGTCCCACCCTGACTTACTCCAGGCTTCATTTGACCTGTGAGGGAGGTCCACCATCGTGGGCATCACTATGCTCGTTCAGGAGGGGGTTTTTCTATGATTACCCCTCAGGACATGGCGTGCAATGTCTCCTGTACAGCTCCACGCTACTGCCACTGGAGACTACTGTCATCCCTCCCTCTCCTGCATCCTGTGCACTTTGCATTGTCGCTGGTTTCCACCAGAGGCCACTGCAGCACCGGGAACTCCCTGAATCACACCCCGGGAGAGGAGAGCAGCCCTCCTGATACTCGATCCCCTCCCTCCCCTTGCCGACCCCCAATGGCCTAGGCTCGTTCCCAAACCCAGATCACCAGCATGGTATGAGGTATGCTGTCCAGCGTCTCAAACCTCAACACCACCGGGCTGACATTTTTTTAAGTGATTTATTCAGTACTTATGAAATGGACTATAGAGCACAGTCTGAAGGTCTGAGCTACATAGAAACATAGAAACATAGAATTTGATGGCAGATAAGGACCGCTAGGCCCACCTAGTCTGCCCATTTCCCTACCTACCGGATAAGCTGCAGATCCTAGTTAACCAGCAGCCTACTTCTTCTTACCCCCAACCCCCAGAATTGCCTTATGACTGTCCCATGCATGCTAGAATTCCACCACTGATTTTGACTCCACAACCTCCTCCGGAAGGCCACCATGCATCCACAACCCTCTCTGTGAAAAAATACTTCCTTAAATTACCTCTGAGCCACCCCCCCTCTATCTTCAAATTGGGTCCTCTTGTTCTTGCACACCTCTTTTTTTGAAAGATGCTACCCTCTTGGACTTTGTTGATTCCCTTGAGGTACCTGAAAGTTTCTATCATGTCCCCCCTCTCCCTCCTTTCCTAGAGGCTATACATATTAAGCTCCTTAAGTTTCTCTTCATATGTCTTCTGGTGCAGACCCTGCACCATTTTAGTTGCCCTCCTCTGGACAGCTTCCACCCTGTCTATGTCTTTACGGAGATTGGGTCTCCAGAACTGCACAGTACTCCAGATGGGGTCTCCAGCTGTCTGTACAGAGGGATAATAACTTCCTGTTTTCTACTGGTGATGCCTCTCCCTATGCATCCCAGTACCCCCCCAGCCTTCCTTGCTGCCTCTCACATTGCTTGCCCACCTTTAGGTCATCTGATATGACTACCCCCAGGTCCCTTTCCATTTTTGTTGTTGTTAGTATCTCACCCCCCATTGTGTACTCTTCCCCTGGGTTTTTGTTTCCCAGGTGCATTACCTTGCACTTCTTAGCATTGAATCTAAGCTGCCATACATTTGACCATTCCTCTAACCTTGCCAAGTCCCTTCTCATCCTTTCCACCCCACCCTGTGCATCAACTCTGTTGCAGATCTTAGTGTCATCTGCAAAGAGACATACTTTTCCTTCAGTCCTTCTGCAATGTCACTTATAAAGACATTGGCGAGGACCTGTCCTAATACTGAACCCTCACGGTACCCCACTAGTAACCTCCTTTCTTCTGAGTGGACTCCATTTACTATTACTCTCTGTGTCCTATTCTCCAGCCAATTCTTTCCCAGGCTGTCATCTTGGGACCCACTCCCAGGCTGGCTAACTGTATTAATCTTTTGTGTGGGACTGTGTCAAATGCCTTGCTAAAGTCTAGGTAGGCCATATCCACAGCCCCTCCTGATCTACTACTTGGTCACCCAGTCAAAGAAATCTATCAGATTTGTCTGGCATGACCTTCCGCTATGAATCCATGCTGCCTAGGGTCCTGTGCCCCTCTGGCCTCTAGATACTCAACAATTCTTTCCTTCAGAAGTGATTCCATCATTTTCCCTATCACTGAGGTTAAACTAACAGGTCTGTAGTTTCCTGCTTCTGCCTTGCTCCCACTTTTGTGAGAGGGAATCACATCTGCCCTCCTCCAGTCCTCGGGTACCACCCCATCCTCCCATGATTTGTTAAAAAGGGTAGTCAGTGGTGTCACTAGTTCTACCCTTAGCTCTTTTAGAATTCTGGGATGAATCCCATCAGGCCCCATTGCTTTGTCCACCTTCAGTTTAAGAGTTCTTTCAGAACCCTTTCTTCTGTAAATGGGCTGGTATCAACTTCTGTATCCAGAGTGTTACTACTGTTTGTTTTATGTACCTCCCCTCTTCATTTGTAAATACTGAGCAAAAATATTTGTTTAGTATCTCTGCCTTTCACAGTCTCCCTCTGCCCACCTCCCTCCCTTTATTAAGCCTCACTATCCCTCCCTTGGTCTTCCTTTGCTCCCTGATGTACCTATAAAAGGTTTATCCCCTTCTTAACTGAGTTGGCTATCTTTTTCTCGGTTTGGGCCTTTGCTGTTCTGACTGCCTTCCCAGCCTCCTTTTGCTTTAACTGATACAGTTCTCTGTCCTGCTCCTTCTGCGATTCCTTGTACTTCCTGTATGCTTTCTTTTTCTCTTGAACCTTTACTGCCACTTCCTTTGAGAATCATAGTGGTTTCTTACATCGTCTTGTTTTGTTTAGTTGCTTCACACAAAGGCTTGTTACCTCTGTGATGGCAGTTTTATTATTCCCATTGTTCTTCCACCTCCTTCCTGCCCATTTGCTAGTGCACTCCTTAGGCACTCACCCATTTTGGCAAAGTCAGCCCTCCTAAAGTCCAGTACTTTTGTCTTTGTATGGCTTGACTCTATTGCTGTGTTTATTGTGAACCATACTGTTCGATGGTCGCTGTAGTTCCTCAGATGGCCACCCATTTACATCTGTGACCTCTCTCCATCTCCATTTGAGATAATCAAGTCTACTGTTGCTCCCTCAGAGTGGGATCCAGTACTAGTTGTCTAAGGCATGCCCCTGTAGGGCATCTAGAATAACTGCACTCTTCGAAGTGGCAGCTGCAACTGCACTCCAGTCAACATCTGGCATATTCAGATCATCCATCAGCAATATCTCCCCTTTTTCTGCCATTCTAAGTATACTTTCTATCATTTACCTGTCCATTTCCTCCCCCTGAGAAGGGGGCTAACATGTTGCATTACATCAGAATGCTTTTTAAAGGGCTTTTAGACTGCACGCAGTAGCTTATGTATTGGTGCAGAAATAAAGTACTTTAACAAAGCAACTGGTTTGTTTTTGTGTACAGTTGGTGCTGGCTTCTTCTGTTTTTGCTGGACTTCTTAGGGCTGTTGGGGTAGCCTAGAGCACTATTGTGATCATTCAGTAGCTCTAAAAAGTGGCTAATTGTGTAACCTTCCAATGGACTTTTGGAAGTACACTTCCAAAAGCCCAATGGAGCTTGAACCCCTCCACCACGATCAGCCACTATGGAATAACAGCTGCACTATTTTGGCTGTTACTTCTGCATTCTGTTGCATGAACTGTGCATGTGCAACTCACGCACATGTGCAGTTCTGCTGGTGCCATTATGTTGTGAGTGGCAAGATGCCATTCATTGCAACTGCACATGCATGAGTGCCGCGCTTGCGCAGTTGCATTGCGGTGCTAGCTCCACAGCATTTTGTGCCCCTCCAACAACTTAAGCGGCACACTGGGAGTCCACTGCAGTGTGCCTAATTTTTCTTTTTCTCCCCCCCACCACCACTGACATCAAGGTGCCCAATCCCCATGTTGGCATCCTGTACAACCCCCCAGTGCCTAAATTTATTCTTTTTCTGTAAAAAAGAAAACAGTCCCTCATTGTCGCTGCACTCATTTTTTTTTCCTTTAAAAAAGAAAATGGTCTCTCATCATCGCTGCAGCCCCTCCCCATCCCCACCCTCCCACTGAGCACCTACCTCCCACACACCCCTTTACCCCATACTTACTTCCAGTGGTCAGCACTATCTTCTTCTCTGGCCCGGGACACATCTGCACTCTTCAAAGCCGAACCGTAAACTGAAGAATCTAAGGTAAGCATGCTATAATGCCATTCAATGGGGTTTTCAACTTATGCTGCTAAATCAGCCATTTATTTGGAATTTATGTCCCAAACTTTCAACATGGGTTCTTGGGACCCCACCTCGTGAAAACAGTCACTGTCATTTTGTTACTCTATCTCAAAATGTGATTTCACGGTCACTGCATGGAATCACCTTTTGGGACCGATTCACAAAATGACAGTGCCACTGTTCATGAGGTGGGGTCCCAAAAATTTGATGAAAAAGTTCTAAAAAATGATTGTCACAAATGTGCGTTGTGCAGTTTCTACGCACGCTCCTAACGTCTCCAATTTTTAATATTTTCACTCCACATTTTCAGCATTGCCATTTTTGCACACCTCCTTCAAAACAGTACAGCTTTCATTTTCCACAACCTTCCCAAAATGTGTTTTTGTACCTGTGGTGCAGAACAGTGCGTTCACGCTGCGAAATCACCTTTTGGGACAAGTGAACGAAATGACACTGGCACACTTCATGAAGAGGGTCTCAAAAAGGCCACGTTGAAAATTTGGTGCACCACCTCCAAAAAATGGTCAAGTTACACCCGGGCATTGAATAATTCCTATGCACATGTGTAACTTTGGTCACTTGGTAGCTCTTCAGAGCCCTATTGGCTCTGGCTAGAGTTTGTTTCAAGTAATGCTACTGCATTGATCTCTGGCTAAAAGTGACCCACTCTTGTTTTCCTAGACTCTGTTTTCTTAGTCTTTTCTCACAGGTTCCCCTTGAAAATGGACAGTTCTTGTCCTTGGGTTCTTATCTGGTTAATAAAATAAAATGAAATTAAATTAAATATCCTTCAGATCAGTAACTTGAATGTTTAACTGATCATGACTGTTGTGAAAACACTGGTAACTGTCTTCACTATGGGTACAAACACCCACAGCAATATTAACAAAGAATTACCACACATGAGATCATTAAGATAGAATCTGTATTTTAAATCTGCATGTTAAATATACTGCACCTGTATAACAGGATATGAATCTAACTTGGGACCAGAGTCCCTAAGGCAGTAGCTCTAACCATTCAGGCCAAGGGAAATAACCCACCTCCAGGTGAGAGGTTAGAGTTTTCCTTTGACTTTATACAACATAACCTCAATGACCATAACCAGAGATTGCCTCTTTGCTGTTTTGCCTACTCAGCAGTGTAGATCTCTATTACCTACAGCTGTGGACAGATTGGAACAGAAGATAGCAGCAAGCCAAAGTGATGAGACGAGAAGGCCGTACCAGTTGACCACTGTAGAACCATATAGAAAAGTATGTTTCAGGGTATAGGAGGGTGGGGGCTCATTTATTGTAAGGAATGGGTAAGGGAAGGGGGCTTGACATAGTGAGTGGGGAAGGTTTCATTGGGCACCCGGTGCCAAAAAATGTGAGGTGGCAGCACTGGGGTTGGGCTCCCCTGAACCATTTTTCTTTTTTTTTTTTTAGTGTAGGTATTGGACACCAGAGCTGGGCACCAGGTGTCAGAATGGGGGATCAGTGCAGAAATAAGAAGATGTTTTCTTCTTTTGTGTTGGACTTACAAATCAATCACAAAAGAAAAAAACATAACTGTTCATATATGCAACAGGGGTACAAGCAACAGGTGATGGAAAAGACAAAGCTTGTTTGTTTGTTTGTGTGTTTGTTTTCATTTGTGATGGACTTTGAAGTAAATCAAGAATAAAAAAAGTGATTTTTTCATATATTTTTTCCACAGTGGTTTTTTTCCCCCCACAGGCTTCAGTGATTTTTAAACACATAACTTTTTAATTGGGTCTATTTTTTTCACTGGAAAACAAATAAAATACCCTAATTTGAGTCAATATCTAATGAACTTGAATGTTTCTGGTTTTAAATCAGCGACTTGTTTTCATTATCAAGTGCAAATTTAAAAAAAATCTTAATTGGGGGTATTTTATATAATTAGTGCACTTCACAGTGACAAAATTTTGGTCCAATTATTTTGAAACTAGGCACATTTTCTAGGACTGAGCATATGCATGCCAATTTTCTAAATTCAAGGTTCTTTTTTTAAACTGCAAAGTTCATTGAAGTTCATCATAAAACACAAGGCATAAAGCAACATGTTCATAAATGCATTAGGTACAGGTTTACATAGTACGCAATGGAAAACCTTCACTGCTGCATGTCATTTCAGTTGTACTGCAGTCCGTCCTACTGATGTGCAACCTGTTTTGATGTGGTCTAACTGAGAAGGGGTCAATGCCTGTGAAATAAAAACTGTTTAAATTATGTACAGATATAATAAAGAAAAATATAAAGCGGAACTTGTTTGCAATGTAATTAATCATATACCATCTTCGGATTATTAATGATAAATATCTTAGTTCGTCTGTTATCATTTAGATCTTTTTACCATTTATTATGTTTGCTTGCGCACATGCGCAAGAAACATGTTGTGACAGCTTGCTGGAGAAGCAGGCTGTGGAGTTGCAGTCGTGTTGTAGCCAGCGCTGCCACTGCTTTTGAGGGCTTGTCTCTGTTGCACCAATAAATGAGCACACTCTCTATGACAGCAACTCAGAAGCATGCCACCAACTTAAACCATATTGCTGCTGCAATGAGGGAGCGCCCCCTCATTGCAAGGTGTGCCTTGCCTGGTGTTACATTTTAATAAACATGGCAGTGGCTGTTGCCATCCACCTCTCTCAGTCCCATGAAAGCCGACGTGGGGGGTTACAATCCCCCTGTCAGCATGATCCCTTCTCAGTTAATTTGCAAATGGGATGCCCAGTCCCCTTCGGCATAATGTCCTCCCATAATTTGTCTGACAGGGGGGTTCCCAATCCCCCTCAGCATCATGCCACCCCAACACAGACCCTTTTTCTTTGCTGACGGGGTGCCCAATCCTTATTGGCTCCAGTCCCCCTTCCCCAAAATGCAGGTGGCATGCTGGGAGCCCACCCCAACATGTCAAATGTACCTGTAAAACAAGGAAACCTTCCTGTGAATTTTTTTTAAAAATCTATAGGCGAAAAAGATCACTCGTTGTCTGGGTGGCCCCTCCCCAACCTACCCAGCTTCTATGCCCCACACACACACACCCACACCTCGTACCTCCAGGAGTCTGGTGCAATGATCTTCGGTGTAGCTGGAACACATCTGCATTCTTCAAAGCCAACTGCAAACTGAAGAAATGTCGGTAAGCTGTAGGATGGCATAAATGAGGGGTTTTCAACTTAGGTGGATATCTTGGCCATTTTTGTGACTTTTAGCACCAAATTTTCAACATAGGGTTCTTTGGACCCCACCTCATGAACTCAGTCACTGTCATGTTGCTATTCCGGCCCTAATGGTGATCTCGCTGTCACTACATGGAATCATCTTCCAGGACCAGTTAACAAAATGACAATGTCACTGTTCATGAGGTGGGCTTCCAAAAAGCCTATGTTGCAAATCTGGTGAAAAAAATTCCCCGAAATGACTATTACGAGCATACATTGCACAGTTCTCATGCACGCTAGTAACTTTGAGAATTTTTAATATTTTCACTCCAGATTTTCAACATTGTCATTTTTCCACACCTCCTTATGAACAGTATGGCTGTCATTTTTTACATCCAGCCCAAAATGTGTTTTCACACATGTGGCACATAATGGTGCAGTCACTTTACGAAATCAATGTCTGGGACAGATTAAGAAAATCACAGTGACAGTGTTCATTAGGAGAGGTCCCAAAAAGCTCATGTTGCAAATCTGGTGAAAAAATTCCAAAAAATGACTGCGTTACCAGCGTGCGTCACACAGCTTCTACGCATGCTCGTACCTTCCCCAATTTTTTACATTGTTACTCCAGATTTTCAACATTGTCATTTTTGCACACCACCTGATGAACAGAAAAAAGCTGTCACTTTTCACATCCTGCTCAAAATAAGTTTTCGCACCTGTGGCACACAATGGGTGCGGTCGCTGTGTGAAATCAACGTTCAGGACAGATTAAGAAAATCACAGTGCCACTGTTCATGAGCAGAGGTCCCAAAATGCCTATGTTGAAAATCTGGTGTAATAAATCCCCAAAATAATTGCATTACGGGGGTTGTTGAACAGTTTCTACGCACGCTCGTGACCACCTATTTTATTATATTTTCACTACAGATTTTCAACATTACCATTTTTTTACACCTCCTCATGAACAGTACAGCTGTCATTTTTCACAACCTGTTCAAAATGTGTTTTCACACCTTTGGCGCTAAATGGCACAGTCACTGTGCAAAATCAGCTTTCGGCTAATGAAATGATAGCATCACTGTTCATGTGGTGGGGTCACAAGAAGCCCATGATGAAAACTTGGAGTGAAAATACCAAGAAATGCCAAGGGCATTAAGGTTTCCTATAATAACACCCTACCCTGTAGGGACTGACAGGTGTCAGAGGTGTGACTTGGGACTATCGACCATAATGCTCATGCCGTTCCACCTCCACCTAGCAGCCAGTGACAGGCATTGAGGTGTGCCTTGGACTCTTCTGCCCCAAAGTTCACCCCATTTTCCTATACTGCACACATCTCAGTGTATTTCCTTATGGAATGGGGTAACTGTAAAGCCTAAACACCCCAAGGCACACCTCAACACTTGTCAGCATCTGCAGGGTAGGGTGAGGTGAAATGGCGTGAGCGTTATGGGTGACGACCCAAAGGCACACCCCAATGCTTGTCCATCTCTGCAGGGTGTGAGTGGAGTTGGCATCACTTCAATACTTCACTGTCATTCCTATTCTGCATCTGTCTAACTCCTGCACTTCCAATGCTAATGCCAGCAAGCAAACATTCGGCATTGACAAATGCTTGTTTAGTTAAAGATCATGTGCAGTGGTTTTCAAAACTGAAACAGGTGGCATCACTCAATAAACATTGCTATAAAAACCATATTTGTTCCAAGTTTTGTAACAAAAGTTGACAGATTTGTACTTTTTAGCACTTTTTTGGCATGGTTAATTTCTCCACGGTTACTTGCTGAGTCAGCATTCCTCCAGGCTGCTGATGTCATTTTGGGTGCTACTCTGTTGTTGTATTGCTAGTAGTATTGCAATGTTGGTAACTTCACTGCTGTTGGTCAGTGTCTGCTTTACAATAAGTTTTAATAGGGACCTTATCTGTGTTAATTCCTACTAGTGATTGATGAGTTAGCACTGGTAGAAAGATCATAGAACATGGAACATAGACAATGATGGCAATGGTCCATCTAGTCTGTCAGAGGTCCCTATCTAACCCTGGGACCTATCGTCCATCCAGGGTCTTAGCCCTTCCCTTCCTCCCCAGTTCTCCTTCTGGATTCTGTCACCCAAAGTAACCACTATACCCTTCACCCTGTTTCAACCATGCTTGAAACCATCAACTGTTTTAGTGCCTACCACTTCAGCTGGTAAACTAATTTCTGGTTACACCACCTTTTCTTTAAAATACTTCCTCATGTTCCCCCTGAACCTCCTTCCTGTCAGTTTCCACTCATGCCCTTATGACCTTGAGCTAGCATTCATGCTAAATACTTCCTTGCAGTTCACATTGTTTAATCCTTTTAGGAAGTTGAAGGTCTTAATCATATCTCCCTTTTCTCTTCTGGTCTCCAGTGAGTACGTTCAGTGTCTTGAGGTGCTTTTCGTAAAACCTGCCCTGTTGGTCCTGATTAATTTTTGTTACCCTGTGTTGCACCATCTACAGCCTATCCCTATCCTTCCTGAGGTGACAGCTCCAGAACTGGGCACAGTACTCCAGATGTGAGCTCACTAAAGATCTATAAAGCGGCAGCATTACCCCCCTTTCTACTTCTATCAATACCTCTCCCTACACAACAAAGCATCCTACTTGCTTTGCCACAGACCTTGTTGTACTGGCTTGATTGATTGATGGTGTCACTGATGATAACTCCCAGATCAGATTCTTCAGCCATAGTGCTAAATCTCACCCTTCACATCCAGTACTCTGTCCTTAGGTTCTTATTCCCTGTGTGCATCACTTTGCACTTTCTGGCATTTGGTTTCAATTGCCAAACCTCACACTACCCTTCTAGTTTTTGTTAGTCGTTCTGCATTTTTCTGATTCCCTCATCACTATTAGAGATGTGCAAAGTCTGCGAATTTCACTCCGCGAGTTAATTCATGGATTTTGCCAATTTCACCAAGCAATTTTGCAAAATTTGCCACCGTGAATTTCACAGATTACAGTGCAAAATGTGAAATTTCACCTGTGAATTTTGTGCTTTGCAGGAAAAAAATGGATTTTGTCTGAATTTTAGCGCAAATTGCATGAATCGAAGTTTTGGGAGTTTTTTTGAAACTCTCCGAATTCCGTGAAGAGTAAATTTTTGGTGCTTTGTGTGAACTTCGTGGGCAAAGTTTAACTTCGCAATATCTCTAATCACTATCCACCTTCCTACAGAGCTTAGTGTCATCTGCAAAGAGACACAGCCTGCCTGGATACCTTCTCCAGTATCACTGACGAACATATTAAAGAGGGCTGGGCCCAGGACAGATCCCTGTGGCACACCGCTCTTCACCTCCCTCTTTTTCTAATTTGACTCTGCTGTCCACACAGCCCTCTGCTGCCTACCCTTTAGTCAGTTTCCTACTCAGTCAACTACATCCTTAGCTGCACCAGGATCCTCCATCTTCTTCAGCAAGCATCTATGGGGCACAGAGTTGAATGCCTTGCTGAAGTCAAACTAGAACAAATCCATGGCATGGCCCCTATCCAGTTCCCTCATCACCCAATTAAAGAAAACTATAAGGTTTGTCTGACAGGACCTCTCTGCCACAGACCCCTGCTATTTCTTGGAGAGCATTGCTCTCCATGTAGTCCTTGGTCAGTAACACCATCAGTTTCCCTACAATAGAGGTCAGACTGACAGATCTGTAGTTCCATGCATTTGGAGCTGAATGATGACCACCACCCTCCAGTCATTCAGAGATACCCCCGTGCTTAGTGAGTGGTTGAATAGTCCTACAAGGGGTTCAGCCAGTTCTGTTGCCAGTTCCCTGAGTATCCTTGGATGCAATAATTCCAGTCCTGGGGTCGTATATATCTTTAGGACTGCCAGCCCTTTCATTACCCTGTTGCTTTGTAAATATTTGTTGCCTCACCTCCGGGACCCCATTAATGGCCACTTTGATGTCACTGTCAGGCAAGGGCCTGCCTTCGTCCCTGATAAAAACTGAGCAAAACTAATCATTAAAGATGGTAGCCTTTTGCCTGCCCTCTTCTGTCACCATACACACCTCCAATAGCTTAACAATTCCCCCTCTTTTCTTTCTTATTTTCTCTAACATATTGGAAGAAATATTTTTCTTTGCCCTTGACCCCTTCTGCAACATGCATCTTTGTGTCTGCTTTTGCTTCCCTCACTACCCTCTTTGTCCCCTTATTTCTCAGTAAATATTCTCCCCTTTCTTCCTCCCATATGTTCCTTTGTACTTGTAGAAGGCCTTTTATCATTTAACAGTAAACAATAGCTGAGCCTGAATTTAGGTCAAATAAAAACCTTCCAGGGAGAAAAGACTGGGCTGGTTAAACTCTTGGTAAGGTTTCAAGACAGCATTACATCTCACACCCCATTTACAGAGAGAGGATAGTTGTTGGAGTGCCATCCTGAGAAATCACATCTGTTGAAGTCAGGTGTGAATGAGCATAGAAGTCTTTAACAAGAAAATATGACTCATACCTTTCACTAAAACAGATAGTTACAGAGCCTGCAAACGGTACAGTAATGTGCTACTCTCCCTGTCTTCTGCACAGGTTAAAATTATCAACTTAAACAATTTTTGTGCAATGCTGGCATTGAGCATGACAAAACCAAAATCAAACAGCTGATTGTTTTCACAACAGGTGCAGATCAAAAAAAAGAAAATAACCTTAGCAATGTGACAATCTAACTGGCTTCATCATAGATGAAAGATAATAGCAGAATAGCACCCCAAATTAAATCACCAGAGTGGATACATAGATTACTACAGGGAATATCAAGCCTCAGCATTTAGCAATGTGGCTGAAGCAGAATCCACATGAAATGACTAAAAATGGAATTAAATTATAGAGTATCATGTGAAACACCAGGCAGACACAGCTTTTATAACAATATTTGATGAATGTTGTGACCGGGTTGTGTGGGTGGGGTAAATGAGTGACACAAGACCTCAGTTTAAGGTTAACACATCTTTGCTTGGTGTGATGTTTATTAGTCCTGAGGACTGCTTTTTTGTAAACTGTATATACAAAAATAAAATAACATCCATAAACAACCTTAGACAATAATTAGTCTTAAACTTCAGACAATAAAATAAGAAGAAAATAAATAACAAAAGGAAACAGCTCTTCCTCAAGCTCCAGAACTACCCTACCTCGGTAGTTCTGCCACAGAGTAGATCAATTTCTTTCAACACAATTTACTATAGTCTTCCATGCTATGAAACATCATCTCCCTTCTCACTCCAAGGTTGATCTGCCATTTCTGAGCACTAGGGCAGCTTTTATACTCTTCCCTAGAGTATCATCAGGTTAGCTGATCCACCCCTAATCTGAACCACCATCATTCCTGCCCTAATACATACAGGTTGGAGGATCAGCTGGACCATTCGCTCAGATATTAATATTGTGGTTCATTATAACCACTCTTTGTCCTCCTTTTTGTAGTACAGGACAAGATATAAACAAATACCTACTAATTGCCTGTAATTTGTGTAGCTCCTCCCCCAACTCAAATGAAGTGACAGCTGTCATTTCTTATATAACAGCCTCATCGTGGAGCTGCTGGCTCCTAAAGGCTCCTTCTTCCAAACTCCCAGCACTCAGGTAGGAACTCACTTTATTTCTTCAAACAGAAAGCAGACATGTATTCAGTTCATATGGGCAATGATTCTTCAGTGCACACATACAATAATAATACCCTTAACACCTTACAGCAGCTTCTAAACCCAACGGCTGAAAAGGTAAGCCATCGGTAAAACATTTCAGTTCTGCCATTTTCTCTGTGTCTGTTTCACAAGGGGTTCCTTTTATTTAGTAAGAATAAATTGTTTCTTTAAGGCGCGCGTCAAGGAAAGTGACAGCCTTGCACTTTCAGGGCACTGAGACACTGTGAGCAATCTCCCAGACTGTTTAAACACAGTCTCTCATTGTTTTACAACAGGGAAGCCTTCCTATGCTATGGGTTTCTCTCCCATGGCAGATCTCATGTCACTGAGATCCTATTCATCTCCTTTACCCTCTGTAACCAGCGGCAGTCGTTCCTCTCTCGCAACAAAGCTAAACATGACTCCTTTCAAGGAACAGTCACCCTCGTCTTTATCAGATTCCCACATGGGCTGGTCTGTAGTGCAAACACTCATCAGGGCATAATATATAAAGAAAAATATTGTCCTCTGTTTTCCTAACTGGAAATCATGCTTTCCACAGAGCATATTCAATAACCAACTCTTTCTTACTGGTTCCTTAGTTTTTAACATGCAGGCCTAAGGCAGGGATAAAAAAGAATATACAGAGGGAACAGTCAAGTGAGTTTAAGATACTATAATGGGTGGCCTACCCATAATAGTAGAAAAAGATATATTTAGACAGATAGAACAGATAGAAGTGCTGCTGCAGCAGACTTTAGGGGGAAAAATGCCAAAGCCTGCTTTCAGACAGAGTGTGGGGGTCAAACTACCACACTCCCCCAAGGTCAAGCAAAAACTAAGGGCTACCCCATCTTGTTTACAAGACAACCTACCTAATAAATCTGGGTAAGATGGAACTACAGTTCACCCTCGCTTTGGTAGTTCCATCCCGGGGTCCCTCAAATACATATAAACACATAGATAATACTACACAAGTATCTCTACAATACCCAAATACAACCCTGTGGTGTCTAATACATTTTTACATAACAACATTTCATTTTACATCAACAGGTGCCAAGTACCACCGCATTATCTGATTATTACGGTCTTTCATCTGGCTTATGAAACACAGTAGGTTATGTTCGGTAACCAGTGTAAATGGCGTGCCACACAAATAGAATCGCAATGCCTCAATGGCCCACTTGGCCACTAGGCATTCTTGCTCCACAGTCGAGTACTTCTGTTCATGATCATGGAGTTTGTGTGAAATGTACAGGACCGGGTGTTCTTCACCCTCAACAGTCTGACTCAAGACAGCCCCAATACCTGTGCCCAAAGCATCAGTATGAACCTCAAAATGCTGACTAAAATCTGGGCTGCATAGCACTGGTGAAGAACATAGTGCCACTTTAATATCCAAAAAAGCTTTCTCACACTCTGGTGTCCACACTATTTTGTTACCAAATCTTTTCTTAGTCAGGTCAGTTAACGGGCTAGCCATAGCGGCAAAATTGGGAATAAATCTATGGTAGTAGCCAGCCAGCTCAAGAAATGAATGGACATGTTTCTTCGTCTCTGGTTGGGGACAGTTGGCTATCCCCTCAACCTTATCAATTTTGGGTTTGATGTTTCCGTTACCTAACACAAAACCTAAGTACCTGGTTTCCGACATGGCCAAAGAAAATTTTTCAGGGTTGATGGTCACTCCTGCTTTGGCAATTGAGCTAATGACAGCCCTCAAGTGCGCCAAATGGGTGCTCCAATCTGGACTAAAGATGATGACGTCATCCAGATATGCTGCACAAAAATTAAAGTGAAGTGCCAGCACATGGTTCATAAACCTCTGGAACATTGTCGAAGCTCCATGGAGTGCAAAAGGCATAGTCCGGAATTGAAACAATCCCATAGGTGTACTAAATGCCATTTTTTCTCTGGAAGTGTCTTCTAGGAGAACCTGCTAATAGCCTTTAGTAAGGTCCAAGTTGGAAATATATTGGGCCTTACAGACTTTATCCAGGATGTCATCCACTCTGGGCATGGGATAGGCATCAAACTGAGATACTGCGTTCAGTCCCCTGAAATCAAGACACAGTCTAATACCTCCCTCCTTTTTGGCACCACGACAATTGGAGAACCCCAAGCACTGTTAGATGGTTCTATGATTTTCATTTGCAACAGTTTCTCTACTTCTTGCTGTACTTCTTGTCTCACCCTTTCTGGGAGTCTATATGGTTTCTTCTTTATGGGTGGGATGTGGTCCAGATCTCATGCTCCACTCCCTTAGCTACACCTGGCACACTAGTGAAGGTACTCAGATATTCTAGTAACATCTTGTAACTCTCTTCTGTTTTCAGGGTCTAGGGCAGGATTTACTTTCACCTCCCGTATCCCTTTTCTAGTCTCCAGTCTCCCATAAGCTGTTTCCATTTCTGTCTCGGGTGTTTATGATATTATCAGCATACTCAGCCCTCTGAAACTTTTCTCATGCCATTTCTTCAGCAGGTTCGCATGGTAAATTTTAGTCTTATGAATCTTATCTGGTGTCTCTATCTCGAAGGTAATAGGCCTCATCTGTCTTATTACCTGATATGGTCCCTGCCATTTCACGAGGAGCTTGTTTGCAGTGGTTGGGAGTAACACACAATACTTTATCTCCTTTTATAAATGTTTTGGCCTGGGTACCCTGATCATGTGTAGCCTTCTGCACCATCTGGGTCTGAATGCTCAACTCATGGACCTTTGCAGAATATTTCACCAATTGCTGCCTCAGTTCTTTCAGATACTTCACTATTCCAGGGTGTTTCATGTCCTTTCCTTCCTCCCAACATTCTTTAATTACCTCTAAAGGTCCTCTAGGGTTCCTGCCATAAAGGAGTTAGAACACAGAATGATCAGTGGATGCCTGAGGGACCTCTCTGTATGTGAATAAGGCAAAGGGTAAATACTTGTCCCAATCCTTACCTTCCTCATGAACACATTTTTTTAGCATTCATTTCAGCGTTTGGTTAAAACACTTGGTTAGGCCATCTGTCTGGGGATGATAAGGGGACATGCGGACAGCTACTTTATCCAGCAATCGATACAATTCCCTTAATAATTCTACCTTGAAATTGTAACCTCGGTCAGTCAGTATCTCCTTCAGTATGCCTACCCTACTGAACAATTTCACCAGTTCCTCTGCTATTTTGGTCATAGTGACTGATCTCATGGGGATGGCCTTGGGGTATTTCATCACATAGTCACAGAGGAACAATATATATTGGTTCCCCTTGGAGCTTTTATTGAACGGGCCCACCACATCCATCCAAATCCTTTCAAATGGGGTTGTCACTAGGAGTAAAGTATCAAAGGGACTTCCTCCTTCTTCCCTACTTGGGCCACAAGCTGGCATGCCTCACATTCTCTACAGTATCTGGCAACCTCCTCATGTATTTTAGGCCAAAAGAAATGCTGAGTTAGCCTACCCAGTGTCCTGTCTCTTCCCCCATGTTCTGCCCATGGTAGGTCATGGCTCAAATATAACAAGTCATCTCTAAAACAAGAGGGTACCAACAATTGCTCAACCTCTTCTTTAGTCACTGGATTTTCACACACTCTATACAGCAGATCATGTTTCATTATTATCTTTGGGGTCCCTGGGGTTTGTATTTTTCCCACCTGTTGGAAAAAAGAATGCAACCCCACATCATTTTTTTGTTCAGCTACAACATTGGCTTTCACAAAATTGTTTTGTACATTTTCAGGGGTTAACCCTTTCTGTTTATCATGCCATTGCCTCTGTACCTTCTTTTTCATGTTGTGGGACAGTTTGGTTTTCCCAAGTACATCAACCACCTCATCCTTAAAAGGAAATATGTCCCCCAACTCTTGTTGTCTCTTTTCCTGTGCTCTTGCAGTTACAGCAGTGACAGTTCCATTATTGGGCATTAAGTTGGCAAAGTCCAGAAAATCATGCCTGATAACCATTGGTACTGACAGGTGTGGTACCAATCCTGTTGCCAAGGTGGTGGTTCTTTCCTTCACCACCATGTTTACTGGCACCGTGGGGTATACATGGGTGTCTCCATGAACACATACCACACTCATAGGAGGTCCTCTTTCCTTCTTGGTAACTAATTCTGGGCAGATTAATGTTTGCATGCTTCCAGAGTCTATTAAGGCTGTTACATTTTGGTTTTCTACCTTCACCTCGGTAAAAAGGTAACCAGGATTTAACAATGCCAGATGTGTTGTTTCTCCTCTCCTAGTTGGGCAAAAACATGTAATGTGTCCCTGGCCCTTGCAATTCTGACAGATAATGTCTGCAGGATAGGGTCATCTGGTAGTACCACCCCTGCTATCTGGTCGACCTTCCTATCTCTCATGCCCCGGTTGTTCATAGCTTGGTCTCACTAAGGGGGTTGGTTTACTGTTGGTATTTTCCAACACTCTGGCACCTCCTTTCTTTATATTCTGGTTGGCAGAGAGGTAGTCATCTGCCAAGGTGATGGCAATCTCAGCTCTTTACCCAAATCTGTACATCATGGGGCAGGACTTGTAGGAACTGTTCACCCACTATGGTATCTACCAAATCATCTACAGTTTTCCTTTCCAGCTGCAGCCACTATTACACAGGTCCCTCAATCTTATAAATACCTCACTGGGGGTGTCTTGGGTCTGAAATTTTAAAGCCCAGAACCCTTGATGGTATGTTTCGGTATTAATATCATACAGCTTTAAAATTTCCTTTTTGACTAGATCATATGTATTGGCCGTACCGGCATCCATATTACTATATGCCAACTGTGCCTTCCCAGTTAGGTATGGAACTAGTCATACCACCCACTGTGTCTGTGGCCATGCACATGCCTGGGCAACCCTCTCAAAAGTGGTTAGATACCCCTCTATATCATCTGATGATGTCATCTTTGTCAGCTTGATATCTTTTGGGTTTGGGTTGGGCCTACCCCCATCCTGACCTCTACCTACCCCCAAGTTATGTGAAGCCCAAAGAGTCTCTGCCCACCTGGTATCCTGCTGTCTCCTCTCATGATCTCTTTCTCACTCTATATCCATCTGTCTCATGGCCAGCCATCATAGCAATCTGGGTAATCCCTCTGGTGGTTTCTTAGGGTACATCCTCTGTTCCTCTTCTTTCCGATCCTCATCCTCGTCCTCATGCTCTCGATCCTTTGGTTTGCATGGTATCACAACTGGTCCCAATCCGGGCATCAAGGTCTCTCCAGATTTTGCTACCTGGGTTCTGGTCTGGACTCCAGGTGCCATAGCTCCCTTCATCTTCTCCTCATCATCTGACATTGTCACTTCCTTTACCCTAGTACCAGAGCTGGTACCAGATTCTGGTCTCTCACCTACGCTAGACAACCAGATCCCACTTCAGACACCAAAATCTGTGACTGGGTTGTGTGGGTGGGGTAAATGAGTGACACAAGACCTCGGTTTAAGATTGACACACCTTTGCTTGGTGTGATGCTTATTAGTCCTGAGGACTGCTTTTTTATGAAAGATATATAATAAAATAAAAGAACATCCATAAACAACCTTAAATGATAATAAGTCTTAAACTTCAGGCAATAAAATAAGAAGAAAATAAATAACAAAAGGAAGTAGCTCTTCCTTGAACTCCAGAACTACCCTACCTCGGTAGTTCCGCCACAGAGTAGAATAAATTTCTTTAAACACAATTTACTACAACCTTCTGTACTATGAGACAACCTCTCCTTTCTCACTTCAAGGTTGATCTGCCATTTCTGAGCACTAGGGCAGCTTTTATACTCTTCCCTAGTGTCATCAGGTTAGCTGATCTGCCCCTAATCTGAACTACCATCATTCCTGCCCTAATACATACAGGTTGGAGGATCAGCTGGACCATTCACTCAGATATTAATACTGTGGTTCATTATAACCACTCTTTGTCCTCCTTTTAGTAGTACAGGACAAGATATAAACAATACCTACTAATTGCCTGTAATTTGTGTAGCTCCTCCCCCAACTCAAATGAAGTGACAGCTGTCATTTCTTATATAACAGCCTCATTATGGGGCTGCTGGCTCCTAAAGGCTCATTTCTTCCAAACTCCCAGCACTCAGGTAGGAACTCACTTTATTTCTTCAAACAGAAAGCAGACATGTATTCGGTTCATATGGCCAATGATTCTTCAGTGCACACATACTGTACAGTAATAACACTCTTAACACCTTACAGCAGCTTCTAAACCCGGCGGCTGAAAAGATAAGCCATCGGTAAAACATTTCAATTCTGCCATTTTCTCTGTGTCTGTTTCACAAGGGGTTCCTTTTATTTAGTTAGAATAAATTGTTTCTTTAAGGCGCGTGTCAAGGAAAGTGACAGCCTTGCACTTTCAGGGCACTGAGACACTGTGAGCAATCTCCCAGACTGTTTAAACACAGTCTCTCATTGTTTTACAACAAGGAAGCCTTCCTATGCTACGGCTTCTCTCCCGTGGCAGATCTCACGTCACTGAGATCCTATTCAGCTCCTTTACCCTCCGTAACCAGTGGCAGTCATTTCTCTCTCACAACGAAGCTAAACACAACTCCTTTAAAGGAACAGACATCTCTGTCTTTACCAGATCCCCAATTGGGCTAGTCTGTAGCACAAACTCTCATCGGGGCATAATATATAAAGAAAAATATCACTCTGTTTTCCTGACTGGAAATCATGCTTTCCACAGAGCATATTCAACAACCAGCTCTTTCTTACTGGTTCCTTAGTTTTTAACTTGCAGGCCTAAGGCACGGATAAATAAGAGTATATAGTGGGAACAGCCAAGTGAGTTTAAGATACTCTAATGGGTGGCCAATCTGTAATAGTATAAAAATATATATTTAGACAGATAGAATAGATAGAAGTGCTGCTGCAGTAGACTTTAGGGGGAAAAGAAATGCCAAAGCCTGCTTTCAGACAGGGGGAGGGGGTCAAACTACCACAAATGTTACTGACAGTTTTGTAAATTTCATCACACATGAGCTTTAATTAAAACTGTATTAACACCTTACACTCAAGGTTGGTACCACTGTAGACCATGTTGTGTGTCTTAAGACACCAAAACCTTTCTACTTGGTGTATTTGCTAGTCCCTTATAATAGTTGTTCCAGCACTAGGACCCCTTCTAAGTTTCCTTTCCAGTTAAAATAAGGAAGCCATCTGGTACTCAATTTATCTTTTTGATGTCTAAGAAGAGCTGTGATGGCCTCCATAATTCTAATTTGTTCACAGATTTTCTGCCAGTCTGGTACTGTGGGGCTCTTATTTGTCAGCCATCTGTGGGTGATTACTTTTCTTGAAGCTGCGATAATGATGTAAAACATGTATGTTTGGTCCACATTTCCTATGCCAGCTGCGGGGTAAACCCAGGACCATGTTTTGAAAGTTTAGCAATATTTGCAACTCCAGTATGATTTTTGTCAGATCACATAATTGTAACCAGAATGGTTTGATCAAGGGACAGTCCCAAAATATATAATGGGATATTCCTTTCTGGTCACGTCCTCTCCAGCACTTATCCATGTTGCTCATTTCAACATGATAAGATCTGTCAGGAGTTATGAAGAAATCAAATCTGTCATAAACCTACTGCTGTAGTTTTGTGCCCCCTTCCCCAGTCAAACTCTTCCTCGATCTTTGTGTATCAAATTTATTCCATTCAGAAAAATCAGCACCAGCACCAAATACCTTTCAATGGTTATTTATTCTTTGCAGGTGCAAGTCCAGCACATCATGCCTGTCACATGAAGTAAAATGCCAACTAAGTGCCCCAACCAGTTTCACATATCAAATTTAGAGCAGCTTCCCTCTCCCACCTGTCCTGAACTTGCCATACAGTGGTGCCAGCCTGGGTGCTGAGCATTAATGCTACAGAGTAATGCAATAGCAATTAAGCCAGTTACTGCATTGCATCATGACTGGCTCCGTTCTACATGTATTGCACCCTAGTCCCCAAACAGAGCAGTGTAATGCCTGTAGATAACCTTCTGTTCAAAGTGGTCAGCCCCTTGTTAAACGAAGCCCAATAGGGGCGATTAGTCTATGCCAGACTCACCAGGAAGCAACATTTCATCAGGAATTTTTTCTGGATTGCAGATATAGATATCTAAAGTGATCACTCCTTTGGAGCCCAAATTCTAATTTTGAATGGACTTAGTCAGACCCTACTTGATCACCAGTTTATCCTCCTCTTGTCTTATCACTAAGGTTCCTTTATGCCTAACCCATGCTTTCTTGAACTCGGTTACAGTTTTTGACCCCACCACCTCTGCTGGGAGACTGTTCCAGGCATCCACCACCCTCTTCCTGAAGAAGCACCTCCTCACATCTCCCCTGAGTCTACCCCCCCTCCAGTTTCATAGCATGTCCCCTTGTCCTTGAGCATCTTTTTTTTCTGAAAAATGCTTCCCTCTTGAACCTTATTTATACCTGGAGGTATTTGAAAGTTTCTATTGTATCCTTCTCTCACTCCGTTCCTCCAGTGTATACATATTAAGGTCCTTCAGTCTTTCCTCACAGGGCTTTTGATGCATTCCCTGCATCAGTTTGGTTGCCCTCCTCTAGACAACCTCCACCCTTTCTATGTCCTTCTGGAGACGAGGTCTCCAGAACTGGACACAGTACTCCAAGTGAGGTCTCACTAGTGATCTATATAGGGGTAACATTGCCTCCTTCTTTTTGTTCCTTTATATGTTTCTCTGGATGTTTCAATAAATGAAGAGTATCATCCCTCTGGCCCGGTCCCTGTGACTTGAGCTCATTCTCAATCTCAGGTGACCTGCATCGCAAATGGTAGCACTACTACAGCAGGTGAGCCAACCCAAGGAAAGACATTTCTCAGTGAAATTTGAAGCGATTAAAATGGAAGCAGATTTCAATGGTTCAACATCACAGGGACTGTATTTGAATTACTCTCATACAGAATGATTTTTTTTACTAAAAAAAGTAATATTTGGGGCATCAATACACTTCAAGCTTTAAATAGAAAAAGGCTAAGCAGTTGTAAATGTACTCAGACAAAAGTATTTAATATTTTTACTGATTCCAGTTAGAGGCAACTCATTCAATCATAGCATTATGGAGCATTTAACAAATGCAGCTGTGCTGATCCCTGTGGATTAGCACCTGCTTTGTGAAAGGCCTTTACAGATAAACTAGGGGATATTTATATACATGCTGAGACATGAATGTCATAATACAAGTGAGATATAATGATACTATGAAGCGTGTATTATTTCAGGGTAGAACCCATAGTACCATGACTATACTGTATCTATAAATGTTCTATGGTCTTGTTCTACTTTTTTGTTTTTTTAACAAAAGTGTTTGAGAGTGATAGACTCCAGATTAAGTCCCAAGTACCTTAGTCTTTGTGATAGCAAACTGAAAACACCAATAATAATGTCATTTTGTCCAAGTGGTCTTTGAAGTGGCAGAAATGTCTTAGGGGAAAAATCACTAATTACAAAACATTTTACAAAAAAAGAATTGTTCAGAAATATGTGAATGAGTGAGATATTTAAAAAGAAAAAAGAAGAGGTTACAATCAAGCAGTATATTTATTTTTAAATCAGTGGTTACTTCTAGGTCCTTCACCTTTTGAAAATAAAAAAATTATGGGAACAGCAAAAGACTGATGAGCGTAACATGCCTGTCCATTACTGGCTGCTCTTCAGCACTACTCACCTGTGCTCTCTCACTTTGTTCTCTATATTATCTCCCAGTCTCTCCCTCTCTCTCTCTCCCTCTGGAAACTGTGGGGACCCAATTCTCAGTTGCAAGGACTGTCCAAAAAACTGTACGTACTGATTTTGTGACAGTCTCTTGGCTGGGACCCCTAAGCTCTGCTCAGAGGGGATCTGGGGGCCTTCAGCCTCAGAGAGCACATCAAAGTGTGCTGGTGTGCAGAAGGGGGAAGAGCTGGCACAGAAGTGCCAGTAACAACTTGCACTGGTGCACGCTTCACAGTACTTTTGGGATAGCCCTCAGTTACCGCCTATAAAATCTGTTGGAAGAAGGCCATTGGAGTGTTAGATGAGTGCACACAGGCATTGTGGGCTGAGATTCTTATTGTGGGACCAGTTCAAACATGGCTGTGAGTGTGGGAAACTACTTATGTACTACTAGGAACTAAGGATCAGTGGGGTCTGTATTGGAGGACGACTGGACTACCAGGGAGACAAGTGAGGGACATAAACTACTAAAGTGTCATCAGGCCATAAGCAGCGCTAACATGTGGGTCTGTGGTTTGTGTGACATGATTGTGTCACCCCATGCCTGTACTGTATGATCTTGGCACTATGCCATGGTCATGCATACATGTTGTGGTCACGTGTGCCATTACTGTACTCAGACCATGTTTGTGCACAATAACAGCTTGATGGCCTATTTTGAATAATAGTATTCTCACCAAGGGGTCTACTCCACCTACCACAGATCTAAAATTCTCAGTACAGCAAATTTTCAAGGAGCTAGACATGGAAACTTTCGCACCCAATTTTCCATCATAAAAAATTATGACTGACAGTCGTACCCCATATACAGTAATTATTGTGTCAACAGCCTCCACTGGCAATAAATTGCATGTGTTTATTACCCTTTGTGTACAAAACATGTAACTATAAACTCCCTGTTTGTTCTGAACAGATCTGGGGCCCTATGCTTGAAGGAGCTGAGTGCCTCTGCACCACATATGTGAGGTGCAGAGACACTCCACACCCCTCTGCACCCATTGCGCTGCCCACAAAACAGGATGTGCAGCCCCTATACACACGATCCCCCACCTGCGTGGATCACAACACGCCGGGAGCAGGTGGGGTGTGTGCCACCACTAAGTGACATGGACATAGCTACAAAAAGTTGCACTCAGGGGCACATGGGGGGGGCAGCCGGTATGCCAGGGAAACCCTGCCATAAGCCCACCATGTGCACCGTGCCTCCATCCCTCAAAAAGAAGACTCAACACAGGAGCAGTGATCTCC
Source organism: Neoceratodus forsteri (assembly GCA_016271365.2). NCBI lineage: Eukaryota > Metazoa > Chordata > Ceratodontiformes > Ceratodontidae > Neoceratodus > Neoceratodus forsteri. The sequence goes on along the minus strand of CM028137.1, from coordinate 534,061,644 downwards.
TGCCTGGGGCCACCCACCCCTGCACCCAGCCATGCCTCACACCTCCCCATGCATGCCACCCCCCACACACACACATGGGGGCACTGGTCCCTGGACTGCAGACAACCCCGGCAACACACTGGCTGCTCGCCTCTTGTCCCCTGGCCCCACTGCTGTAGTGGGCAGCATGATCCCTTGCCCAACACACACCCATGTGCCAATGACACCGACCCCAATACCAACCTGTCTGGTTGGGGGGTAAGGCACAGCTGGTGGCACAACCTGCCTCTCACCTCCACAGCCACCGGCTGCGCAGACATCCATGGGGGGGCACAGCCAACATGTCCCCCTCTGCACAAGGGATCTCCTGTTGGTCTCAGGATGGGCATCCGATTGGATGCCCGCCTGGGTCTGCAACAATGCCCCTGGCTACCTCTTGAAATGCTGCATGCGGGGGGAGGCATGCCCATGGACAGGTTGCGGCCATTGGGAAATACTGGCAGCGTGCACCTGTCTGCAGGTGCGGAGCTCCGCAGGTGGGATACATGCCTCGAGCATGTAAATCCCGCCTGTTGGAGCATAGGCCTAGAAGTTTGTATCTACTGTATCTCTGCTAATTTGTTTTTTGTTACCAGGGTGAATAACTGTTCTGGATAAACTTTTATCAATCTGCATCTTAAATTTAAACATATAATTTGATCAACCTGACATCTTCACTTTTCTTTTGAGAATAATTCTAAATTTGCCAGCCTTCATAACAGACTCCTGAAGCCCAGAAACATTTGGTCACCTTATGGGCCCATGTCATAGGTAATTTGAAAATGAGGCTTGAAGCATAAACAAAAGAAACTATTGGTAAGAGATTTCACTTCCTGTGCTGGGTGCCAATCGCTTCTTCTGTCTACGATCCAAGCCTTGAGTGCAAAGTGCTTCTGACTACAGTCAGTGCTGCACAATCTTAAGAGCAACAATGTCATTCCTAAATAGAGATGTTGAGAAATAAAAATTTGCCAGCAAAAGTGCCATGAAATCAGCAATTTCACCGTGTGAAATATTTTCGCAAAATTCATGCATTTTGTAAAATATTTTGCAGGTAAAATGCAAAATTTCACCTGAAACTTGCAAAATTTCACTCAAAAATTGCAAACTTTCACCCCAATATTGTGAAATTTTGCATTTCACAGTGAAATTTTGCATTTGTGGGTGAAATTTCACAATTTTCAGGCAAAATGTTGTATTTCGCACCCGCAGAATATTTCATGAAATGCACGAATTTAGGAAAATATTTCATGTAATGAAATTTCTCAGTTTCACATAACACTATTCCTAAATAATGGTGACCAGAGCTAAACAATGTAACCAGATGTGGTCCCAATAAAGCCTTATAACCTGATGACATCAACTCCTTTGATTTGTTTTGCATCCCCCTATAAGTGCAACCAAAATGTTGCCTTTTTTTTTGCAGCCAGATTGTGCACCCTTGGTTTAATGATCTTTGCACTATAAACTTATTTTCTATTCCTGTTCTGTTTGCTGCAAAGGAGTTGCCTTTTTCAATTCATGGTTTATGCTCTGGCTATTGGAGCATGATGGCCACCATCAGGGGGCAACTGCACTGGGCAATACCCCAACCTCTCCAGCATGTATCTCTCTTTTAATCCCCTCTCTTACCTCCCAAGGTGGGCAAAACCAGGCCTGGTCATTATCTGGCAAGGGGTTGGTCCTTCTAGGTAAGGACCTCCAAGGTGGGGGGTGCCCAGTCATCCCAGCTCCTTCCCACCTTAAACACAAGACCTACGTGTCATACTAAGTAGTATAAGGGGTCTCTCTCTCTCTCTGGCCAAATTCTGGTTCAGTAGTTTCAGATCTTCTCAATGCCCCAGACAAAAAACTCTTGTGGTCCCAAAAGATGATGGGGAGAGAAGGGTCAGAGCTACCCCATCACATACCCACCTCCTCAGAGACATGCTCAGAGTATGCTCAGCAATTGCCCCAGCTCCACTGTGTGCACCAAACTGCCTGAGTGTGCTGTGCCTTTGTCCAGTTAAGTGTGGCAAAGCTGCCAGCCGTGCCCAACGTTTCACTAATATCACATTAACTACATGCTTGAGTCTCCCACATCTCATTTATGAAATCTTCCATCACTTGGGCTTGTAACCTATGCAACATGCCATGTGGCAAGGACCCTTGGATGTTAGAAGCACATCCCTTATTGCAAACATTAAATACAATATTAATTTTTCACAAATATTGTCTGTGATCAACAATATGCACAGCATGTCCTTTGAATTGTTGTGACACCATTCAGTTGTGCCATAGGTTTGACTGGACCTAATGCTTAGCAGGACAGCCATGTCCTTCATGGCATCAGTGTTCTGAGTAGTCAACATTTCCATGAGCACCCCTTCCCAAATCTTTTTAGTATTTATTTATTTATTTATTTTAGGATTGATACCTTTGAGTCAAGGACTCATTTTCAAAGGTTCCAAGTCAGTCAACAAACAGACAAAAATTGCATACAGAATATTTATTTTTATTTATTTATTTGTTAGAGATTGGAATTACAACCCTTTGAGTCAGATACTCATTTCCAAAGGCTCCACATCATAAGTACACATTTAGACACAGCAAGGTAAAACATAACATACATACCAGTTTTTGTGGGTGAAAGCAGTACAGTTCACAGCATTTTTTTTGCTTTGTTTTGTTTTTTTACATGAATATTGTTATGTGAAGTAAGAACAGTGTATACAGGAGGGAGTGAGCCTATGCAGTAGCCTATACAATGGTTTAGCTAAGCCTGTGGAGTAGCCTATACAGTGGTTTGCTAGGAATTTTCATACTGGAGTGGAAAACACATTGCTATGTGAAAACAATTCAAGGCAATCTAGGAGCAAGACTTTGTCTATGTTGCAAATTTGGTAGTAGATACCGTTCTGGGTTGGTGGTGGCCCAGTGGCTGGCAGCTCACTGCTAAGTGCACTGACAGGTGTATGTTGTGAGTATGTGGTTCCTAAGGGTGATTTTGAATGCTCCAATTTTTGGGAGGCTGGTGACACTTGCAAGGAGGGAGTTGAACCAGGATGGGGTCCTGTATGAGAAGGTCCTTTGTGCTAGGGAGGTTCTTACCCATGGGACTGCAAGGGAGGGCTTATCGGTGCTGTGGGTGGAGATGGTGGTGGTCAAACAGTGGAGGAAGGAATGCAACTCCTTGTGGTATTAGTCCAAGGAGGTTCTTTTTCATAAGGCAGGACTGGTATAGTAGCCTTTCCTCAAAGCTGAGGATTTTAGTGAGGGAGTAGAGGGTGCAGAAGTGGGTTAGCCAGTCTGCACCAAACAGGAGCCTGCATGCTTTGTTGATGGACACTTTTATTTTGCTGAGGGCAGTGGTATCTGCAGCTGCACAGATCACTAGACCGTAATCAGTTAAAGACAGTGCTAATGAGGTGATGGCTAGTAGGTGGGCTTCAGATGGTAGGCAGTCTTTGTGGTGGTGGAGGAGGCCAATGCGTACATTAGTCAAAGACATGAGAGCATCAATGTGAGTGTAGAAGGTGAGGGCTGGGTCGAACGCTATGCCTAGGTATTTATAAGAGGTGACCTGCTCAAGGAGGTGGAGGGAGCTGGAGAGGATCTGCAGTGTGGAGTTTCGTAGTTTATTTTGGTGGTGGGCAAATATTATGGCCTTGGTCTTTTTCAGGTTCATGATAAGTCTATGGTCCATGGACCAGCATTCGGTCAGGCTAAAAGAGTGCTGGAGGGAGGTATGCAGACTGGTAGGGTTGGCGTGGGATGCACAGAGGATGATGTCGTCTGCATAGAGTAGAAACTTACCATCATGTGAGTTTGGTAGTGCATTGAGGAACAAACTGAAAAGTAGCAGACCCAGGATGGACCCCTGTGGGACCTCTGAGTGGATGGGGTGGGTACTGGAGAATGTCATGTCAATCTTAATGCATTGTGTTCTAGAGGATAGGTAGCTTGTAAACCAAGCTAGGGGGCCCTGTGAGAAACCCACTTGCTGGAGGGAGTCAAGGAGGAGGGGGTGGCTGACTGTATTGAAAGCCTTGGAGAGGCCTGTGAACGTTGCTCCTGCTAGCTGGCCTTTGTTGAGTGCATCATGGAGTAAATTAGAGAATTCGAGGAGCACCATGGTGGTGGTGCTATGGCCTGGGCAGAAACCATGCTGCTCCTTGCAGAGTAGGTTGTGGGTTGCGAGATAGTCAGCAAGTTGGTTCACCGCTATCTTTTCCAGGGCTTTGGAAAGGAGGGGAATGGAGATTGGTCGGTAGTTCCCGGGAGATAGGTTGTCCCCACCTTTGTGAATTGGAGTTATTACTGCAGTCTTCCAGACACTTGGGAACTGCCTAAGACAGAGGGAATGGTTGATCAGGCCAGTTAGGGGGAGAAGCAGCACATCTAAGGCCAGGCGGAGGAGCCTTATGTCCAAGGGGTTGTTTAGGGGGCTGGACCCATTGAGGGCTTTGGTGAGGTATGGATTGATTTCCCGAGGGGTTATTGTCTGCAGGTAGAAAGGAGGGCAAGAGAGGGTGGGCGGTTGGGAACTTGTTATTGGGTAGAAGAAATTGTTGGGAAGCACTGAGCGTAGGTCAGTAAAGGTTGCATTGAGACTGTCTGCTATACATTTTGGGTCAGTGGTGATGGTGTCATTAAAGGCAAGCTGGGGGAGGCCCTGGATTTGCTGTTTAGCAGTCTGATGTTATACCAAAACTTATGTGATGAGCCCACAGGAGGCAGTTAGGGTAGATCTATAGAAACTGGCTTTTGCCTTTCGAATGACCCAGGTGCACTTATTTTGTTAGGCTCGGTATGCCTGTATGTCACCTGGTCAGTTGGAGTCAGTGGCTTTGTGCCAGAGATTGTCTATTTTCCTTAGTTGAGAGGAGGGATGGGGTAATCCAGGGAGCATTATGTTGTTTAGTGTGGGTCTTTTTGAGTGGGGCAAAGGTGTCACAGGCCTGGTTGAAAGAGCTGGTGAAGTAGTCAAGAGCAGCATCAATGCTGGGAGCAAGGTATATTAGGGACCAGTCCCACTGGACAAGATGCTGTTTGAATTTGGTGATGTTACCTGGATGGAGGTGCTGTCTCACTGTGACTTTGGGTGTGGGTTTAGGTAGTCTACTGGACCACGTGAAAATCACTGGGGAGTGGTCGCTGAGGGAGTTAGGTAGGACCTGGATGTCCATGATTTTGTGGGGTCGGTTGGACAGGACGATGTCCAGTAGGGGTGCGTGTGCCAGTAGAGGGGTTGCATCTAGTGGGCTGTGTTATCACTTGGGAGAGGTCCAGGGCTGCAAGAGTATCCTTGGCTGAGGCAGTGGAGCTGGTGAGCCACTTTATGTTGAGGTCACCCAGCAGGATGTGCTCAAACTTGGGGGCTGATGAGGTACTCCATGAGGGAGAAGAGAGCAAGTGTTGTTTCTGTGGAGAAATGTAGGCCGCCATGATGATAAGAGGTGCCTTTGAGGGGTTGGGAGTGATTTTTATGGATATAGCTTGAGTGCCGTGATCTAGTTTTGGTGGGGGTATGGGTTGGCCCAGTAAGGTGCCACATAAGAATATTGCACAGCCACCACCCCACCTTCCTACCCTATCTTCCCTGAAAATAGAGTATCCAGGGATGGAGATGAAAGAGTCGGGGGTGGATTTGGAGAGCCAGGTCTCACTTAGTCCAAGGATGTCTGGTTGGTGCTGTGAGACCCAGTATTGAAGGGCAGTGGATTTCTTTAGTATGTTGCATATATTTATGGATGTGATACGTAGCCCAGAGACAGGAAGTGAGCATGGTGGGCCAGTGGTGTGGGGCCCTGGGTTGGGGTGGATGTTCCTAGATAGTATAAGCAGCATGGAGATTATCCTGATCGGGGAGAGGTATCGTCTATACCATCCTGAGGAGTGATGCGAGCTAAGTTCATGGGCATGGAGCACAGTATTGGAAGTGAGTGTAGGATAGGAATAGCAAGAAAGAGGGCTGGCCATGGGGAGTTTGGGTTGGTCAGAGGCACGGGAATATGTACTGGCCAGTAGGGGAGATATGGGGGTAGCCAGGTGGGGAGCTACTGGAGGGGGTGGGTTAACCTACTTGGGGGTGGGGGATTGGTTGGGGGGTTGTCACACCAGTGGGAGGGATAGCATCAGTAATAGGAGAGGGGCCAAACTGCGGAGGTGGACAGGAGCAGCCATAGTCATGCATTGTAGACCACCAGGGGCCAAGTATAAGGGGACTATAGTGACACTGTGAGAGAAGGGACGTCACTGTGGTGCAGTGGTAGAGTGATGGACCATGGTGCAGAAGATGCCAGGTTTGAGACCTGGGGGAGGGCTCCTCATGGTACCTGGGTAATCTTAGCATGGCTGTGAGAGAATGACCCAAAAAAGGGTGTCCGGAGTGCAGAGAAAGTGAGGCACAGTAGTAACTCCTAGTGGCCACTGGAGGAGGGGCAGTGTGGGAGGGAGATGGTGCAGGGGCTCGGAGAAAAGGCAGTGAGGAGGTGGGCAGGTGGTGGATGGGGGGAGAACTGGGAGGTATTACTGGAGTAGGAGGAGGAAATGAGTACGAAGAGGATGCTAGAGTGTCGGGGGGAGAGAGGAGAGGAGGGAGATTGGAAGAGAGGCTTGGAAGAGTTAAGATAAGAGATTACTGATAGGATCTCTAGTGGGGGTTTGTATAACCTGCTAAGGGGAAAATAGGGACTTGGCTAAAAGCTGGCACAGGAAGTCACATGTCCAAGGAGGTCCTTAAATGAAGGGCCAGCTTTCTCCCATTGTTGCTTGGGAATCCGGCCTGGTGTTGTGAGGGAGGGGGGTTCCGGAGGCCTATTCATGCCTCTGGGTCCACGCTCTTCTTCTGTTGTTGCTTCCGGAGTCCTGGCTGGTGTTGTGAGGAGAAAACATACATCATTGCACATTAACTAGGGTACATCATTGCACATTAGCTAGGGTACAGGAAGGTTACATAAGGGTTGCACTTACTTTAATATTCACTAATACAGAGGAGTCTAACATAGCAACTATCATCACATAATTCGAACAGTAGAGAGTTACAAACAAGTGCAAAGGAGAAGGTTCGGGATGATATCCCAGCTGGGACGTTCAGGCTGTGATGATGGGGGGGGAGTGGCCAAAGGCAGGCATTATCGATCATGTGCATAAGAAGTAGCTGGGGGTTGGAGCACATCCATTGGTAGGCGTTGTTGAGTGTTTGCAACTGAAGTAGATGGGGTGGGAGAGGGGAGGGGGGAGGAGGGAGGAGGGAAAAGACCAGTGCATTGTGGGGATAGGGAGGGGAGTGAAATCTTTGCCAGTGGGTGTTTAAGAGTAGGAAGATTCATTGGGAGAAGTGGGAAGGGGAGACTAGGGGCAGCAGGGGGGTGGTTGGTGCAAAGGGGTAGTGGATGGAGTTGAAGTGCCCTTAGCAGGGGTTACATGTGGCAGCCAGTATTCTCTAAGGGAATGTCTATTATAGACTTAGACAGTCCTCAAGGGGTCCCTTTTGCGTAGCACATCATACCTTTATTCAGCAATAATGATAGCCAGATTTTTAAGCACACTAAGTTTGACCTCCAGATAGACCTCTTGACCTCCCATATTTTAAATACCTCTACATTCACAGTTTCGAATTTTTCTGCCTCCATTTCAGCAGTCTGCCTCTGCTGGACTGCATCTTCCAGCTTCTCCAGCTAATCATAGAAAGCCTTTAGTTTTGACCTCCAAGTTTCCAAATCACTTAGCTATTTGTTAACAGAATTTTCATACTCAGTTTCTTGACAATCCCCAATGTACAACTAAAGGAATAATGTACGATTGAGTGGGTGTCATTCTGGGATAACATCCCACCTTGGGTGGTTGGGCGTGAGTCCATAAGCGGAGTACATCCAACACCCGAGAAGGGACGTTATCCCAGCACAACACCCACCCTGAAGTGCATTATTCCTATTATACAGTAGCTAATCTTTAAACAGAAGAATACAAATAAAAAGAAATATTTTTTAAATCAGTTTTTTTAACTTGATTTTTGCGTGTGGAATTATATTTATTTAAAAGAAGTTCCTTTTTGCCGTATAGTGTTTATCCTCTAGCTGGAGCTGTGTTCTGTATCTGCTTGCTGGTCTCCCTTGTGGTTTCATTTGTTTCCCTATGGCCCCCATCCCCTGCATTGTGTTCTTGTTGGAGTTCTCCTGGTGCAGCTTTGTATTGTGTTTAAAAATTGTATGGGGAGAGTTTAAAAGTGGGGTGATATGATAACCTAGTTACCACTGTCGGGTGCTCCCGCCCCATCACTGCTGTTGCTGCCTGCCCACCCACCCATTGACACTGCTGCGAGGATGTCTGAAAAGAGAGGAAAGGAGGTAGGGAGGTGGTAGGGGGAATCTATTTTCACCGCATTGGTTTTGCATGGTTGAGTGTTTTTTTTCCCTTACAGCAGAAGTTACTTGAAGAGCGAGCATTATGAAAAGGGGCATGTGGTAACTGTGAAAGCCACCTTCTCACTCACTGGTTCAGTCACTCGGTGCAGTCGGTCCGTGATGACGGGTTTCATTTGGCTGTTTTAAAATAACAAAAAAGTTACTCTGGGGGATGTGTCAATTGTGGTTTTGATTTTAAGTGGTTTCTGCATTGTGGGAGGGAGGGATTTATAGTACTGTGAAGCCGATCAGCAACACGGCTTTCACTTAGGTTGGAGCAGGAAGCGCTGAAGTCAGTGGCAGGATAAGCAATATAGTGATTTTTTTTTTAGCATTTACTATGGTCATAAGTGTGCTGGGACTTGAGTCGGGATGTTCTGCTAGGATAATATCCCGGGTCCAGCCCCAGACGGACCAGTCAGAGGCCAGCATTCTTTCTTGCCATTGTATAATACTTAATAAAGCGGGGTATCTGCCCTTTTCTCTTTCTGCCCTTGAGACATTTTGGGCTTACCAATGGGAACATACAATGCATGGTCAAAAAATTGAAAAAAAAAACATGTTTCTAGTCCATCCTATATAGGTACACTTTCCTTTTCCAAATCACTTCCTATTTTTCTGGGTCCCCCTCTCTGTTATCTGGGTCTCTCACTGTATGTCTAGGAATACCTTCATTAGTAAGTTAGCTTGGCTCAGTTGGTAGCACATCAGCCTCTGGGCCAGAAGGTTATTCATTCCAGTCCCACACCAGGATTTGTCTCATACCTAAATGCTGGCACCCAACTGCAGTACTGGGGGGGGGTACTATCTGGGTGTGCCATCGTTCAGATGAGAAGTCAAACCGAGGTCCCTTCTACCCATCTCTGTTGCTGCCCTGGTGGTTGTCAAGGTGGAAGTAAAAGAACTCAAGGAACTTTTCACAAGGGTAGGAAACGTTCTCTGGTGTTCTTGCTGATGTTCCCCTTCCCATAAAACCAGTTTATGCAATTGTCCAAGGCTGTGTGTGGGTGTTGATGTGCAAAATGGCTACCACTACATGCTCAATCACTTCAACCTCAGTCTATCATTGCTTGTAAAGCACTTTGGGATACAAAGTGTATGACAAGTGCTATATAAATGCTGATTCTTTTCCTTCTAATTGACACTAGGATCAGAAAGATTTCCCTATCCACCGGCACTTTTCACCATGGCTCCCTTGGCTGATTACCAGTTACAAAATGAGTAGGAGAAACCATCCTTCATGATTAGTAGAGCAGATTCCAAAGCTGGGTGGCTTGGCAATAATAACCACATTGCTAAACTTACTTTGTTTTTTTTTACAGAGGACCCATTTTATAAGTGCAATAAGGCACTTCTGGCTCTGGAATATTTATTCACATCCTGTTGTGTCTTACTGCTTACTTGTCATGTGATCAGAATCATCCTCCTGCATGTTTTTTATTTCATAGTTTGCAATGCAACCGGACTGTGAGATGCTTCCTACTACTTTACCCAGTTCATCATTATATTTTTTTTATAGAGGCAGCAGGGTGTTTATTAGTATCCTCCAGAATTCATGAACCCCATATTTGGCTCTTGCCTGCACACCCCCAAATCTACCAGGATCTCAACTATGTAGTTCCCTGTCAGCATTCAGGGAAAACCTTCAGCATCAGCCACTTTGGAAAATGAGATTTTGTGGATTCATTACCATTAGGGCTGATGCTACCACAAATATTGCAAGGTTGAGCACATTTACCTTGATTTTGTTGCCCTGTCCCCCACATGGAAATGTCAGGCAAAGCACTTGCATCATCTAAACATCCCTTATATGCACTGACCTCACTTTTGATATCTTTCTCCCACTTAGGAACCTCAGAAATATTGATGGGGTTGTTAACTTGGGGTCCAGTTTCATAGGCAACAGTGCTGCATTCCGCATAGTCGCCTTCCTGACTTGCATAAAAATTGCAGACGTGCCCTGACATTCCACAGCAGAAATCGAGAGTATTAACAGGCTTACCAGGGGTTAATTGTGCAATCTGCAGCTGGTGCAGAACTCAGCAGTGAGGCTTCTGACCTCCAGCCAGAGGTCAGATCACATCACCCCCTTACTGTACGCTCTGCGCTTGCGACCTGTTAGATGGCGCATTGACTTCCTTGTTCTTTTACTGGTATAAAAAGCCTTGAATGAACTGAACCCCCAGTATCTCAGTGAGTTTCTGACTCCCTACATGTCTTCCAGTGATTTAAGGTCCAGGGGGTGATGGTTGTCTGGGTACATCTGTCCCATTTAAAGCTTGAAGATGATCAGTCTTTTGTAATGGCTGTCCCACCCTTTCGAATGAGCTCCCTGAGTACATCCATGCCACCGGTACCCTTTCCTTGAGAAAGTTACATGTACAGTATGTATTGTATATATTTTATATGTGCTTGTGTCACTGCTATTTTTACTATGTATTGTTGGTTTTACGGATGTGTATTTTTGCAGTCTTGAATTTTTGTATTGTGTAGGCAGTCTGAGCATTGGAGGGGCACCTTGATGTAAAACAAAATACTATTACTACTACTTATAACAGGTTATCCAGACAAAGAACACATATGTACAACTGTTTGGTTAATTCCCTATGTCCTGTCGTTCCTAGTATTTGGGGTTCTTCTCCTTCAGTTGACGCCACATGCTCTTTGCTGGTGCTGTCTTGCCTGGACATCTCTGGTTCCTCTGCATCAGGGTCACGGCCCTCCTCTCTTGTCAAATCGATCCCCCAGCTCAGTTGCTATGACATGGATTCACAGACTTCCTCTACCACCTGCATCGCCAGGTCAAAAAGGGCTAGGATCTGATTCTGGGAACTCACATTTCAAGATTCTACCTTGAGTTCTCTCAGCAGACTTTGCAGTACATCACAGGTGCTGTTGTCTATCTCCAGCTTACCCCTAAATGATAGAAGGAGGTCTAACAGCTAATACCACTTATAGCAAAATAAGGTGAACCAAGGTGGTTGGTTTGACTGGGAAAACTCAAAGATGGAGCCAAACCAGATAATTTTGAAGAGTTCAAATCCTCAGTAGTTTTTATTCCACTCAGAGTTTAAAATACATACAGCACAGTTTTTCTTCAGCTTCACATCACACTTACATTCCTTTTCAGGGAACTTATTCATCAGGTCTCAAACAGCAGTCCCTAAAGGTCTGTTTAAAGTAGTAGTGCATAACAGCAGTGACAATTTTAGATTGCCCCATATCTCCTACAGTAACTTGTTGAATGATAATCTTCTTTCCCAAATTTGAGTCTGCTTTACCATTTTTTTCACATTTGAAATAATAAAAGGAGCGCTCCTTTTAATATGGATTGAACCAGGTTTTCATCAGTATTGTCACCTACATTTAAATAGGCCCTATACAACAGTCCTCTTGACTCTGTTTTACTCTCAGTATACTGTTTCTGGGAGCTTTTTTCTTTCAGGCCCCAAGCAGTTTTACTCACTATAGCTTCACTCAGCTGTAAGCAGGCAGTCTACACCCCTCCCCTCCCCTCAAAAGCCCTTAAAAAAAAAAGCCTGGGGTCCAGAAATGTGACGGAGTGGCCAATGGGCAGATCTACCCTGTTGCAAATGGATAATCTGATCCAGTCAGCCTGGTTCGGGAGACATAAAGTTTGGTGTGTGGACTGTAATAAAGAGGCAGCTCTTACCGTAACTTTTCCAGTCACAATTACAGTGCCAAGAATTATCACAGCAGATCTAAGAGGATCATAAACAGTGTTCACTATGCAAAAGAGGAGATCATTCTCCTTGGGAAGAGCAGTGGCATTTGAAATATACAGAAGTGTATTCTAGTTAACAACCAGTCCAGAGAGGAATCCAGAGAGGCTTCAGTGAAGTTCTGCTGTGCTATTCTGAGAACTCACTATACATGCTATATCTGGTAACTAAAGTGGTATACCCCCTATACAGAAGCTGGATGTTCTATGAATATTTTCATGCCTGAATAAAAGAGTCTATTTTTGCAAGAAAGGCCTGGATACATAGATTCGTCTCCAGGACCACAGCAGAAGTTTTGGACATATTCTATGAGAGTCAATAATCCAGTGATGGTGTTTGCCTAGCAGATAAAAGGATGTACCAAAGAGTAAACTCTCATCCAAAATTACAAAGAAAAATGGGTACTTGTGGCAGCAAAGTCCCAAGCATTTACACATGCAGTACACTAATGAGTGAGCTGTACAGAGTTCGGTAACATGCTAGAAACACACTCTGTTGATTGCAGAAGTCAAGTTCAAATTCGAAAGCGGCATAGTACTGAGACAGCGCTGGTTCGGGTGCTCAATGATCTCCGGATGGCAAGAGATCAGAAGAACCATTCTATCTTGGTTCTCCTAGATCTCTCCTCAGCATCTGACACTGTGGACCATGGGGTTCTTCTCGATCATCTGAGGTTTATCTGTGGCCTGTCGGGTACAGTCCTCAGGTAGTTTACATTTTACCTCACTGGAGAACTCAGAGGGTAGTGTCTGGGCTTTATTCCTCGGATCCAGTCCCCCTGTCATGTGAGGTTCCTCAGGGATCGGTGTTGTCCCCCATGTTGTTCACCATGTACATGCTGCCCCTCGGAGACGTTATAAGTAGGGATGTAAGTTTGTCATGGCAGTCATACACGTCATTGATTCCATGATGTTTGATCTTTATTCAGGACATCCATAATTTTCACTAGTGTCATCAGAATGTAGCAATGATGACAGTGCAACAACATTTACTGTTTACTAATGATTTCATGAGCAAACAATGAGTCATTAAAACCTCATCCATGACAAACTTACATCCCTAATTATAACGAGGCATGGGCTGAGGTTTCATTGCTATGCTGATGACACCCAGCTTTACCTTTCCTTTGCACCCGACCAGGATGGAGCTCTCTCAGGCTTTAATAACTGTCTCATAGAAGTCTCAGAGTGGATGGATTCGAGCTGGTTGAAGTTGAACTCGGGAAAGACTGAAGTGCTGGTTGTGGACCCAGGATACCAGAAAGGGGGGTCGGGAGCAGGTTCACCCTCAGGGCTTTTCCTTGGGGGTCTTCCACTCTCAGCCTCTGAATGGGTGCAAAACCTGGGGGTAATTTTTGATGAAGGGCTAACACTGCACGTGTAGGTGTCAGTCATCGTCCAGACCTCTTTTTACCATCTGAGGAATATCTCCAGAATTAAGCACCTTGTTCTGTCTGGTGACCTTCCTATATTGGTTCATGCCTTTGTGTCCTCGTGCTTGGATTATTGCAACTCCCTCTACCTAGGGCTTTCTGGGGTAGAAATCTGCCATTTGCAGCTAGTGAAGAATACGGCAGCATAGCTTTTGATGGAAACCTCTCAGTCCTGCCATACTCATTCATTTCTGAGTGCGTCTATACAGTAAATGCTCAGAAGGAGCTCAGTCGGCAACTGGCCGTGGAGGTGAGAGGTGGGCTGTGCCATTCGCTGGCTGGGGATGGGTGGGGGTTGACTGGCACTGCTGGGTGAGGTGGATGGGGGCCACTGGAGTACCAGGGATCTCGGGGTTCTATTATTTACACAGTTACAGCAACATATCGGGAGGGGGCATGGATCAGGGGGACACAGTTCTTGGGCACTAGCATTGTGGGTTCGGAGGCATGATGTGTGTGGGCTGCCCTGCAGGGCATTGAGGGTTTGGGGGTTCTGGGGGCTTGGGGTGCATGATGCCCAGTGGGGTACATCTTCTGTGGAGGTTTGGGGGCTGGGGGGTTGTGGGCTGCCCTGTGGGATACTGATGGTGGTGTTCTGAGCTTGAGGGGGAAATCCTGGAGTGGGTGCAGCAGGTCACCAGAACCCCTTGAGGACGTATATACAGTTTCACCAGCCAAATGCTGGTGTAACTTACGTTGCTGGTTCTCCTCCAGGGGTTCTCGTAGAATCCCAAAATTGGGGACTTTGTTGCTGCCCTACTGGTATAGGGCACAACTGCTGCTGTAAACCCCCTAGCACCATGTCGCAGGGGGTTTATGGTGCAACGGTTGGCGTAACTGCTCTTTGGCGTAAGTGGCCTGTGACATGTTGCAGGCCACATTGTAGAACCCCACAAGTCGCAACTGCTGGCATAAGTTGCTACTTGCACCATTCTACTTAGCACAAGTGCTGTTACGCCAGGAGTAACTCTTCTAGAATCGGGCCCAATGGCTGAAATGTCATTTTGCACTATAAGTGTTAAAACATATTTTGGGTAGGATTTGAGAAATGACAGCTGTCACATTTATGAGGTGGTGTGAAAAAATGGCTATGTTGAAAAGTTGGGGTCCAAATACTGAAAATTACCAGTTACAAATGTGCATTAAAACATTTCAATGTAGACTCATAACTTTGTTGTTTTCTTATATTTACACCTCAGATTTTCAACATTGTCTTCTTATGACCCCACCTCATGAACAAGGATGGATATGGATATGTTGAAAAGTTGGTGTCAAAATATTGAAAATTACTAAAGTTATGAGCCTGCATTTGTAAATTTCAATGTAGACTTATAACTTTGTTTATTTTTAACCCAAATTTTCAACATAACATTCTTATGACCCGACCTCATAAGCAACGGCAGAGAAAATGTTCAACCCCTGCCCAAAAGGTGATTTTGCGGAGTGACTGCAAAATCACCTTTCAGGATGCAAAAACACATTTTGGCCAGGATTTGAAAAATGACAGCTATCACATTCATGAGGTGCTGTGAAGAAATGGTTATGTTGAAAATTTGGGGTCAAAGTATTGAAAATTACCAACATTACAAGCCTATGTTTGCAACAAATTTCAATGTAGGCTCATAACTTTGTTGTTTTTCAATATTTTTATGCCAAACTTTCAACATTGCCTTCTTATGACCCCATCTAATAAACAAGGGTAGAGAAAATGTTCAGCTCCTGCCCAAAAGGTGATTTCACACGGTGACTGCGTAATCACCTTTCAGGACATATTTGCCTAATTTCACTGCCAGTTCATGTGGTGGAGTCCCAGAAAAGACATGTTGAAAAGGTGGGGCAAAAAATATGAAAAAATGGCCAACTTATACCACTAAGTTCAAAACCCCACTGAGATACATTGAACCATGGTCCAGTTTTGAAGAGTGAAGATGTGTCTGCAGTCCATAGAAGATTATTGAATTGGACCTCCAGTGGGTAAGTGAGGGCTTGGGGGGTGGGATAGTGGGTGCTGAGTGGAAGAGTCAGATGGGAGGACTAGCGGCACAACAGACATCAATGGACAGTTTCTTTTTTGCAGGGTTTTAAAACAAACAAAAAGAAAGACAAGTGACAGTCATCTTTATTTCAGATGGTGACACTGGGGGATCAGGAACCCCCAGAATCAGTGTTATGTTTGTGGGGTGGTTTTGAGGTGGTGGGTGCTGAGTGGGAAGGTTGGGTGGGTGGACAGTAAAGGGCAGCAGAAACAGACATCGATGGATGCTTTTCTTTTTACAGGCGATATATTTTTCTTAAACTATGAGGGATGGTTTCTTTATTTCAAGTGGCAATACTGGGGGATTGGATACTCCCAGTGTCGGTGTTATGTTAGGTGGGGGAGGGTTGAGAGGGAGGGTTGGGTGGGGCAGTTACAGGGCATGAGCAACAGACATTGATGGACAGTTTTATTTGTTACAGGGTGTAATTCCTCAGCAGGCTGATCTTGACAGATCAGCTGTGCTTGCTGGGTGGCATAGATCAAAGGAAAGAGTTGACCTATGATTGGGTCAACTATTTTCCTTGAAATACATAAAGTTCCACCCAGCAAGCCAGAATACTGTAATGATCACCCTGGTTGATGATTGGTGTGACAATGACAAGCCCCTTGCAGACCACTCTGCATTGAACTGACAGTGTCCCATCCCTCAAAAGCCACTCTCCTATCGTAATGTTCACAACACATGCGCATACGGTGAACATAATGACTTATTAACTGGACATTGGCTGTTGGTTGCATCTAAAAAGAGGCACCCCTGCCTCAGAGCCCCAAAAGCCAAAGGTGAAGACATCAGTGCAGGTTAGTGGTGACAATTTTGACCTATACTTTTTTATTCTACATTAGATTGCCACTTATCTCCACTCTTGTATGATATCCATTTCCCCCATTTTGAGCTGGCTTAACACTTTTTTTTTACATCTGAAATAATAAAAGGAGCCCTCTGTTTAATCTGGATCTCACTTTGCTTGTGACTAAAATGCGCTAGCATGCAGAAGACAGTGATTCATTACCTTTTTTTAATATAGCTTTTTACCCCAGCGGCAACCCCACATCGATCCCCAACTCCCCTCGGCTGGCATCCACCTCCCCTGGAGCTCAGATGATAAACTAGAATTGCTCCAGTTGTCCTGGGTGGCAGTGTTGGCCTGAGGAGGTGCATGAAGCAATAGTCTGCTGTTGGGTCCCTTTCCTGTTTTTCTACTGTAATTCCCTCACAACAGTGGAACATCAGGAGGTGTGCATGGAGGATCACATGCCTGTGGAACCATGGCCCCTCCCTTTCAAGTCTCTTATCTGCCTGCACCGCCACAGGTTCTCCACGCCGTGGCAGTCATAGGCTGAGTTGATCAACCACCCCTTCCCTAGAGAAGAGAGCAGTCCCTGGGACACTCAGTCCTCTCTCACCTTGGTGACCCTCGACAACCCATGCTCGTTCTCGAACATGGATCGGCAGTGTGGCCGGAGGTAAGGCTTTGAGTGCCTTAGCCCTCCATGCCACTGAGCTGGCTAGTGATCTATTACCTTATGGAAAAACAGGTATATAACTGCAGCTGAGAATACTGATAAAAACCTGGACAAAGCCACATTAAAAGGAGCTCTGCTTTCAAGAGTGCTAAAAGTAACTCAAAATGGGGAAAAAAGGGCAATGTACAAGACAGGTGGGATGAAGCAATCTAAAATGAAATTAAAACAAGTCCAGGACAAACATTTCACTGTAATGTGTAATACGTCTTTAAATCCCTTTCTTGAGGGGCACCTGAATATATTTCATACAATATTCAATACTGCAGTACTCAAGGATGATCACTGTGTAGGGGTGTGGCAATGCTTGACATGCTGCTCCATGACTGAGACATATGGATGAGGTCATGTCTCCTTTGTGGATGCTAAAAAATCCCACGGTACTAGCTAAGTGCAGAAGATGATGTTCACCCTGTTACTTGAACCACATTCCCCTGGGTGGTTTTGAGGCCTCCACATCTCAACACAGAAGGTAAGCCTTCTTGTAAACAATGGCCTGTACTTAAACAGAAACACTGTAACTAGAAACATCAACATTCAGATTGGTGCTAATGATAGTGCAAAACTTCCATTAAATAACTAACACAGCAAAGCTAATCTTCTAAAGGAAGCAAGATTTCGTAAGTAGCTTAGCTTCTCCATCTACAAGACTGGGTAAAGGATAGTTGTACTGAAATAACTGTATAACGTAAAGGTTTTTTTTTTTTTATAAAGGTTCTTTCTGGCTTAGAATTTTATATTCAGTCAGCTGATACCATTTTTATCATCACTTGGGGCTGTCCTGATTGACTCAGAAG
Source organism: Neoceratodus forsteri (assembly GCA_016271365.2). Lineage (NCBI taxonomy): Eukaryota > Metazoa > Chordata > Ceratodontiformes > Ceratodontidae > Neoceratodus > Neoceratodus forsteri. The sequence continues at coordinate 534,043,708 of CM028137.1, read as the reverse complement.
GAACGCTGCTCATTAATAATGCATGAGTCAGTGTCCTTCTAATATAAATCATTAAACATAAGGTTGCACATCCACAAATAAGAATACACACTTGGCCAATTTAGACCTCATTGCAATGCCTTTTGAAGCGCTGTTTTCATGGTGATTTACTTTTTGGGCAACACAAAATATTGACATGTGCAACAACCATAACAGAGAGTGAAAATGTCACTTTTCAGGTTAAAATCAAGTCGAGAGCAGTCTATTTTCATTCTGCTTTACGTTCAGAATTGAGCTGGCAACTGCTGAGGTCTAAAATGGATTCTGCGACCAGCTCCACCACAGGCCTGTCATGGTTGACTGATCATCCAAAACACCATTCCCCTATAATCCTGCTGAAGTGCACTGACAGCACAGAAATACCAATTGTTGAAGAGGATTTACCTCCCAGACAGATCTTGATGATTTGAGGTGTACAGTCCTCGTCTCTCAGTAAAAAAAAAAAAAATGAAGTTTATATAAGCCAGAATGACACTATCATACTTGGAAAGCAGAGGTCCTCTTGGGAAAATTATACCAATGCTGCGCTGGAAAATTGTCCCCTTACTGAGTAGTTTTATTGTATATTTTGTTCTCCAGCCAACTGTGTTGTTACAGAAAGATACCCTCTAACCAGTCTTGGATGAAACGCAAAAGCTAAATCCAGTAAGACGACGAGGCTGATGATATACTATCTTAGGTGAAGGTTACAGGATTTTGCTTTTCAAGGTTTTAAGAGACTAAAAGAGGATAAGCATTTTTTAAATATATTGAAAATGGTCTGGGTGACAGTTACAATAAATATACCAGGATTACAAGAATGGGTGTTGCAGTAGTCACTGCTTAGCATATGAAATGCAAGTTGTAAGAAGAAAGAAATAAGGTGGCCAAAATGTGAATTGTACAATACTGTAAATGTTATGATTTATTCACCCAGGATAAACCAACTGAGATGCAACATCTCATTTTCAGTGGGGTCTTGCTTCTTCCCAGTTTTGCAGCTTAGAAGAATGAAGCACAGGGAAGTCAGACGTCTTACTCAAGGCCATGTCAGGGGCCAGTGGCTATGGTGGGATTTTAACCTGGCATCCCTTCTGTGCTCCTACCACTGCCTCACACTGCCTTTCATTAATTGGGCAGGCATGTAGCCTGTAAAAAGTAACATGTGGGGTGAAACTGCATCTTCTGAAAGTGTGTGTAATATAACACCTATGCACAATATTTATATAGTACAGAATGTGGTTACCCCGTGTTGTGCATGAATTTCCCTCCTAATTAAAATGCTGCTATGCTACAGTTCAAAGTTGATAGAATGCTGTTATACCTTTCTGTGGTACAACAGCTTTTTAATTAGAAAATTAGAGTGTAAACTCATGCCATTTGCCACTCTACTTTCATTACACACACACACACACACACACACACACACACACACACACACACGACCTTTCCATAATACATCTTATGTTGTTTTGTCATTTTAAAAACAGAAACCCACCTCTCACTGGAGTAGCTTTCTAGTACTTGGGTATGGGTGGGTTTTGTTTTAGAATAATAAAAAAATTACTCAATGATTTCTTTGAAATAATTGAAAAAGAAGCATTTTGTAATATTTTAAAACAATATACAAAAATACCCATGAGCAACCATGCACAGCTTGTCTGTGTCTCCATCTCAGGGTTCTGATGACAACTGAGATCTTTTTGAGCTTTGCTCTCAAGGTCACTACAATGTCATCAAAAGCCCTGGGTGGAAACTCAACCTTATTGTATGTGGTTGGCCATGCTTTATTCTCTATATTATTGCAATAAAAGGTTTCATAATCTCCAAAAAACTAAACATGCTTCCTCCAGAAGAGCTGTCAATCTAGAACTTTTCCTGATTTACCAGACTGGAAGCACTCCAGTACTGTAGTTCTTTGAACAATTCTAAAAGTAGCAGTAAACTTGAGTGATAATGGGACTTTGTTTAAAATAAGAGTTGTAACTCTTTTATGTAAACAGTGCTGACTGCATTTAAAAAAAAACAGCACCTTTGACATTCAGTAAATGTTCAAAGGAAGGTCCCCTCAGCCTTTTATTCTATTTGCCTGTGTAGTTTGAAGGCATGAACAGTGATTGTCTCTAGTGTACCTTCTTAATTTCATCAGCATTTACATATAAGTGTAGTTACTTAAGTCTGGTGTGAAAACCTACTTGACTCTATTGCAAAGGTCATAACACAAATCTTGTAAAGCATCCTGGAATTTTATGATGATTTATTGCTAAAGCCTGCAGTAGTTACACTGTATCATTCAGTGCTGTTGCTGTCCTCTGCAGTCCCTGTGTTCTTGTCTTATGTTGGCTATAAAACTTTTCAAAGTATAGTAAGTGTTTTGCTGTTTTCTGTAGTTTAAAGTGTATCTGAGTCAGAAAAAAATGTTTTTTAGAGAATACAGAGACTTTACAAGACCTGTAACAGAGCTTGACTGAGATTATAACTTCTGGCTTCTGCAGGTATGCATAATCAACTCCCATTATGCCATGCATGAGTGGGGTCATGATTTTTGCAATGGAGTAAAACAGGTTTTCACACCAGAGCAGAACAGAGCGAAGCAACCTCATTTGTATTTAAATTAGGATGAAATTAGGGGGACGCAAGAGAGGGAATCACTGTTCATGCCTACAAACTACACAGGTATACAGAAAATAGGCTGAGGGGACTTTCCCCTTAAGCTCATTCAGAGCTACATCAGCTTAACACCAAACACCAACGGGCAGGATTCACAAAGCCTCAAAGTGGACAATAGCTAACAGTACATCCAAAGTGGGAACACTGCATCCAAAATTAGTTCTGATCACATGTACGAAAGCAAAACAAATGTTGCTTGTGTCCAAGGCCTCTAATTTACGATGTTTGAAATAATGACATTCTGTTTTCAAGATTTTAAGTTCCAGGATCACACTGGTAATTGCTAGTCTAATTTCTAGATTTTATCAGGATTCTACTTCAAAACTTTTAGTGTGTGCCTAAAAATTCAAAATAAAAGATGACTAGATATACAGGAAATTAAAGAAAGCAAAAGGAAAGAACCATGCAAAAAATAATTAATAGAAAAATACAAGTTCTGTAGATTCACAGATCTGGTAAAAAATGCCAAATTCTGTGAAACGCTTTGTTTTTACCAGCATGTATAGAATATCCAAATTTCATTAAAACCAGACATCAGTGGCCTTGTTTATGTCCAAACTCATTTGCATGTAAAATGCAGACTTAAAGGAGAACTGTGCTGAACCTGTAAGTCATTTTCCACTGTAGAATTTGATTTTTAAATGCTGGTTACAGTTCTGTTACTGGTCCCTCTCCACAAGCTTTTTAGTAACCCTAGTTGATGTTTCTGATTTATACACAGGTAGTAAGTGTCATTTGTCATTTTAGAACTGCATGATGCAGTTTATGTCCCTAGCTTAGCTCTACTATTATTGGTACAATGCATCCATGTTCTGCGACTGAATGGGACATAAGCTACATCACACAGTTCTAAAATGGTACTTAACGGAAGAATAACATTATTGGAAGCAGAATTTAAAAAAAATAGCTTTTGTTGGGCAAAATGACATTCATGTTCAGCAAAGTTCTCCTTTAAAAATGACACACGTTTATGTATATGGACATAAGGATTGTGCTGCACCCAGATTTGTAATGCAATATCCCCAAAAACACAATTCACAGACAGGTGTGACTAGTAGGCGACATGTGAAACAGTCATACCTCGTACAACACAAAAAGGTGATCTAAGCGGACTAGGGAGCACTTTCAGTGACAGAAAATATCAGCATATAGCAATGGGAGCAGGGCACAGCATAAAGGAGGAGGAAGAGGAGGCCTCACCTTGAAATACTGGTGCCAAGCCTGGGCCTGCACAAAGAGTACCACAAGTAAATATTCAAGGTCCATTATGGTGCCACTGTTTTATCCTTGCTGGAAACATGCCCAAAAGGTTCTGTTTCACCACACCCACCAGTTTCACATGGAAGCTAATGGATTGCTGGATCACAGGCAGCATGGGTTCATGAGAGGAAAGTCATGCCAAATAAGTCTGATAGATTTCTTTGATTAGGTAACTAGAGAGATAGACCAAAGGAGGGCAGTGGACCTAGCCTATATAGACTTCAGCAAGACCTTCAACACTGTGACGCACAAAAGGCTGATTAGGAAGCTGACCAATTTTCTGGTGGGGGCCAAAATAGCAAATTGAGTTTAAAACTGGTCAAGGGCAAGGAAACAAATGGTAGGGGTAAATGGCACACACTCTAGGAATGGAGTGGGTAATCAGCGGGTTCTGCAGAGATCAGTGCTAGGACCAGTCCTCTTCAATGTCTTCATAGGGAACATTGCAGAAGAATTGGAGGGGAAGGTCTGTTTTTTTGTAGATAACACCAAAATCTGCAATAAGGTGGGCACCCAGGAGATAGTGGAAGCAATGTTCTGGGATCTAGGGAAACTAGAAGAGTGGTTAAAGGAATGGCAACTGGGGTATGATGTCAAAAAGTGAAAAATCATTCATCTGTGGCATAGAACCCAGTGACAAGAAAAAGATGGAGGGAGGTGTTGGCAGTCACTAGGCTGGGAAAGGAATCTTGGGGTTATTTTTGCAGAAGCACTCAAGGGAACATCACACTGTGAAAAATCTGTGAGCAGAGCAAGTGGGATGCTAGGGTACATAGGGAGGGGCCTCAGCAAAAAGAGGATGGTGGTTCTGCCACTGAACTGATCTCCGGTTTGCCCCCATCTGGAATACTGTGTTCAGTTCTGGAGATCTCACCTCAGGAAAAACATGGACAGGGTGAAGGTGGTCAAGAGAAGGGCAACCAAGTGGTGCAGTGGTTGAAAGAGAAGACTTATGAACAGAAACTGAAATCTCAATATGTACACTCTGGAGGACAAGAGAGTAGGTGGGGGTGACATAATCAAGATCTTCTAGTACCTCACAGGACTGAATAGAGTGCAAGGAGGGACCCTCTTTCAAGAGGGGATGAGCTCCAAGACTCAGTGGGCAAGCAATGAAATTGAAATGGGGAAATTTCAAGAAGGACATGAGGAGCTACATCTTCACAGAAAAGGTGGTAGAAGCATGGAACCACTTGACAAGCAAAGTTGTGGAAGCTATAACAGTAGAAGGCTTCAAGCATGCATAGGATACACACAGGGGCATATTACAGAAATAGGGAGTGAGGAGGTTCCTTGCAGACCATGTAGGGTCTGCACAGGTACTGTACAATAGGCAGGAAATTCTTGGGCAGACTGAGTGGGCCTAATGGTCCTATTCTGCTGACAGTCTTCTATGTTTCTGTGTTTCACTGATCCAGGTGGTTGGGTGAGCTGAGAAATGCAGTGCCAGTAAGACTTGAATATATAAGTAATTCATAGCATGATACATTGCAGGGTGCTGGCCAGCTCCACACCCAAATCAAGAAAATTTGTACTCAGATCACCACAGTAGAGAACTAAAACAGGAATACTTGTAATTTAACCATCACATCTGCTGATATTGCATGACAAACATGTATTGCTGGTGCACCTCTGCTTAGTGGCTGCATCCATTTTGGCCTCACTTGGATTCAGTTGCCATCTATTTTGTTGCTTCCACAATTTTGGATGTACTTTGAATACAACATTAGCAAGTGGATACATCAGTCAGAGTCTAAGTCGAATTTTGATGCAGCATTTGTTACTTGTGGTGCTTTTTGGGGAATCCTGCACTGTGTTTTCCATATACTCTCTCAAAACAATCTTCAGTCGCGTTTTGAGTATTGATGTTTTGCAACAAATGTTGATATTGTGTGTTTTTTGCTTATTTCATTCATTTGTGGAGTTTCCTATATTAACTTTCTATTTTCATTTTCATGTATTACGTCAGAAAGAGGACATCCCTAACATTATAAAAATTTACAAAATAACATACAAAAGAGTTCACAAAATTAGCAGCTGTGAATACTGGGCCGTAACATAATGAGATCCAAGAGTGACATTAAAAACATAAATGAGCAAATATCACAAAGCCATTATGCTAACATCAGCAAATAATAAACATACCATTATGGTTGACAGAAGTATGCCATTGGAAAATCTATTTGCCTTTGATTTGGGGCCCATGAATTCGGTTCAGCTTCAACAATTCAGAATGCAGAGGTGCTTCCCCTGCATTGAGCCAGTACCGAAAGGAAGCTGAGAAAATCAGACTTCAGTAAATGGCTCAAGAAGAAGTATAAAGAGGAAAGCTAGGGATACATAGAAGACTAAAGAAGAGTCTGAGAGGAAAAAACCCTGTATGCACTGGACAGGCTGCACCTCAGTGGGGGGAACTAGGATGCCAAGGGACAAGCTGGGGGCATTCATCAGACATAATTTTAATTTTGTGGGGACTACTATTATCCCTATTTTTGGACACATTCATTTTCATTTCATTTCATTTTATTGAAGGGTTAGACCATTGAGAATTAACTCATTTAAAATGGTGACCCAAGGCAACACAAATCAAGTTACAATACAGAACATACAAAACCATAAATACAAGATATAAGGACACATGTAAATACAAATTACAATAACAAAACAATCTGGCAAATATATACATCTTTGTTGACTGTTCGGACAGAGAACAAATAGTAGTGCTTGGTGCTGTATTTGAATCTGAGTCTTCTACTGAGCACCAGTTTGGGGGTAGATTTGATACCTTCAGATTGGCGGGTCATGTATCCCCCCCCCACCACCACCACCTTATGGCTGTTTTATTTGAAATAGAGACTTGATACAGTGGGGTCTGCATTACTATTGTTTTGTCCTCTTGTTTGGTTATCAGATTATCTAAAGACTAGGGGCTCTATTCCAAGTCGGGCTACGCCAGGGTAAGGTGGATTATGCTACTCTCCATGGTGTATCCCGCCTCTTATGCCACGTGATGCACCCAGTGCCATTCCAGGAGGCATCTGGTGCCAGTGCATCTGCAGGCTGCAACAATCACAAGATAAGACGCAACTGATGCCGCAGCCCACAGTGCCTGGCACAACTAAGGGTTACAACATCCACATAGCCCAATTCCAGGTGGGTGGCTGTCATAACCCGCAGTTGCAATTCCCAAAGCTGCAGTGGTGTAGGGAATTCCAATAGCTCAGAGCTGTCCTAAGTGGCATCCAGTGACTGGCGTTGTCAGATGCCACCACGCAGAGTCCCGGTGACAGTGCCATAGGGACCTCCTAGCCCCCTGTTGCACACCATTGCCCTCTAACCCCCAATCATCAGGGACCCCTTGGGGTCCTATTTTTGTGCCCCCAGATGCCTGTGCCATGTGGCCAGCTCCCCATGCCCCCTGTTGTCTGCCGAGGTGGTCTGGGGCTTCGGGGGCTTCGGGGGGCTGCCTGTTGTCTGGCATGAGTTGCAACCTGCAGCTGTGATATGCCATGAGTGAGCTTCCACCACACATGTGGTGTATCTCACCTGTCGTAAGTGCTGGGACCCTGCTGCTTCTGGAATGCAGAGTAGGGTCCCTGGCATAGGGGCAACTGACGTAGCTCGCAACTCTGTGCAAGTTACGCCAGTCATCTTGGAATTGGCCCCTAGTTTTTTAATGTACAAATTCTGTTCTAGCTTTTAGCTTTATTTGTAATAAGGGACTTTTACCCGTCTATAGCATGGTTACTGATGTAATTCTTACCCTTAGACTTTCTTTATTCTGGTATTTTGTATTTAGATGGTGGTGGTGGTGGAGCTCTCTCCTGGTGTTCAGATTATTTTCATTTTCTTTCTATGTTTAAATTGATATGTTTTCTGCTGAACTTGGGGGTGGTGGAGGTCCATGAGGGGGTCTCTGGATCACATCACAGGCCAGAGTGGCTGTGGAGTGCGGTGACTGGACTGGGGATGATTGATGATTTTTGGTTTATGCTGGGGGGTTGTGGGTTTGGAGGCAAGTGGGGAGTATGGATTTTTTTTGTGCGGGTGTGGAGCAGTTTAACTTCTTGATATTTCATTTATTAATACTGTTTATATTTATGCATTCGGTAAAGGGGAAACCTATGGGGGGAGTGGGAGTTTTGTGCTGTTTATTGCTTTTTGGGATAAACACAATGCTAAGGCTTCAACCTATGATGCGCATTGCTTTTTTGGATTGGTGATCCTTGCTGGGGGTTGGGAGGGGATGGCTGGGTGGACCCGGAGCACACTATGTATGGGGGACGTATTACAGAACAGAGTCTATCTTTTTCTTTTCTATGTCCCTTTCTTTTAACGGTTTTATTTTTTACAAGCAGTCATTTTAGGTTTATTTTGTAGAATGTTAAGGGGGCTCAAGACAAGTGCAAAAGTGCTATTGTGCTTAAGCATCTAAAAAATTTCAACTGGGAGTAGTCTTCCTCTAGGAGACGCATATAAAGAGACAGGATATATTGCAGTTTCGTAGGGAGTTGGTGGGGCAAGCTTATGGTGCTGGTGGTTCCAGTAAAAGGGGGGTTGGTGCTATTTTAATAGCTCAACAGACACCCTTTAGCTTAATACATGAGCGATGGGATCCACAGGGGCATTTTTTATTGTTCCATGGGTGGTTAGGTCTCACAGAGATGCCATTAGGTGTGCTATATGGTCCCAACATCGATTCCCCTCAGTTTTTCTCTAAGATACTTTCCCTTTTGCAGCCTTATACTGGTTTGCTCATTTTCCTGGGGGAGATTAGAATCTGGTTTTCCAATCTGAATTGGATCATTCAGGTTCAAGAGAAAGGGTCTCTTCCAGGGTCAACATGGCTTACAGGAGTTGATGGACACCATGGGTCTCTATTAGACCCCTGGCATGTATTATTCCTTACTGCTTGAGAGTACACCTTCTATTCATCCTCACATTGATTTCTTTCTGATAAGTAAGGATAGTCTAGCTGGGCTCTTCTCCTGCTCTATCCAACTAATGGTCATTTTTGACCACTCTCCGGTCTTGCCTGAGCATTCTTTAAAGGGGTTGGAAGTTCAAGACAGGATATGGCACCTCAACTTGCAGCTTCTTAAGCACCCATCTTGCCAACTTTTTCAAGACAATGAGGGTTCAATTGAGGCTCTGGATATGCTCTGGGCGGCAGCCAAATGTATGTTGAGGGGAGAGTGCATCAGGCTAGCCACCATTGCAAAGAAATCCCAGTCCCAGAAGCTAGATCTCCTCCTGTCTCAAATCCATAGTATTGAACATTCTCTCTCCTCACTTATGGATTCTGCCTCCTGATCCCACCTGAACATGCTTAGAGAAGAATATTATGGGCTGCTAGCAGCTAAAGCGGATTTATCTTTATAGCGGACTAAGATCCACTACTTAGAATCTGGAGAACAGGCTATGAAACTTTCAGCTCTTCAGTTATGCCACTTAGATTCTCAAAAGGTTATTCCCAGCCTCCAGCCTACACTTGGGGGCCCTCTCCTCAGTCACCCGAGAGATATCGCAGAAGCTTTCCGTGGTTATTATAGTGCTCTGTATAGTCAGGAACCCCACTCTCCATCTTTGCTGGAGAAAATCAAACTTTACCTGAACTCACTTTTTCTCCCCAGGCTATCTTGCAACCAGCAGGAGCTTCTGAATGCCCCTATTGCACTGTTAGAAGTACATCAGGTAATTGAGCATCTCCCCCAGGAGAAGGCTCTGGGACCAGATGGCTTCCTCAATCTGTTTTGTATATAGTGTATTGATATTCTGGCCCCCTTTCTCCCCTGCCTTTTTAAATACCTCCTTTCATTAGGTCTCACTGACTTATCTCTTACCCAGGATTAGATCACCCTTATACTCAAGCCGGGTAAGGACGAGTTACTTCAAAGTAGTTATCGACCAATTTCCCTCTTAAATTCTGACCTTAAAATACTGTCCAAGATTTTGACTAACTGACTGCTTTGTGTCTGAGAGGACTTAATTTCTCCTGAGCAAGTTGGTTTTATGGTGGGCCATTACTCCAGTGACTATGTGCAAAAGCCGTTATATAATATTTTTGCATCTGGGGAGAGCAAGACCCTGGTGGTCTTGGTCTCCCTGGGTCCCGAAAAATCTTTTGACAGGGTCTCTTGGCCCTTCCTTTTTGCAATCCTAGACAAATGTGTGTTTCCCCTGTCTTTTTTGTCATTGGATTACAGTCATCTATTGTAATCCAACAGCTAGGATCAGGTCTAACAGAGTGACTTCCGCTTCCATCACACTTTAATGTGGCACCAGGCAAGGGTGCCCATTTTCTCCATTTTTATTCAGTCTGTATCTGAAACCCCTCTTGCATAAGATTCACAATAACCCATTTATTTAGGGTATACTTGTGGGGGATTCCAGATACAAACTGTCTGCTTACACAGATGAGCTCCTCCTTCATCTGGAGGCCCCTGAGGCCTCAATCCCTGTAGCCCTGAAGGAAATTAATCTTTTTTCTGAACTTGTGGGTTATAAGTTGAATCTGAGGAAGACTCAAGTGTTACTTACTTCTGAACATCTATACCTCCCAGGAATCAATTCGGGATTTGGATCTATGCTGGGAACCCAAGGCCATTACCTACCTACCATATTCCTGGTTCCTTTTCTAATCCTCTGAAAGAAAAAATTACTCACCATAGTAATGTTGTTTCTTCTAATGGAGTATTGCTGTATTCTGACTATATGCAGTTAGCTCCAGCACTTGAACTGCTCCGGAGAGTAAAGAGTTAACTCTTTGCCAAGGCATGGAACATTGAGCTCGAGCTCGGTTTTTAAACCTCTGTCCTGGTACTCCTCAGTGTAACTGTCAGCTTCTTATGAGCACTATGCTAACTAACTGACAATTTAGAAATTGTTTTTTAATTTTTTTTTGCCAAAGGGCAATAAACATATTTTTAGGGTTAAAAAGACCAAGTCAAGAACCCCAAAAAGAATCCAAGTAGGCAGTGAAACAAAAACAATATCTTCTTAAATAATAACCATAAATACCTCAAGCTAAAGAAGAGGTAACCAAGGTACACCTCTGGGGTGCAGCACTGCACCTGCTAGACCACATCCCAAAAACAACTAGGTTTCAGGAAGGGAGGCAGGGAGGGAGGTCAGAATACAGCAAGACTCCATTAGAAGAAACAACATTACTATGGTGAGTAATTTTTTTTTTTCGAACAACATGAAGTCTTGCTGTATTCTGACTATGTGCAGACTATGAAGCAGTACACCCTTGGAAGAGGGAGTTACAGAACCTATTTTGGGAACAAACTCTGCAGCACTGTTGTGCCAAGCCTAGCATCACTTCTTGACTGGATGTCAAGAGAGTAATGCTTGGTAGATGTGTCAACAGTTTTCCAGGTGGCTGCTTTACAGATTTCCACTAAGGGTATGTCTCTAGCTGCTGTGAACGAAGCAGCTGTACCTCTGGTGGAGTGAGCCCTCAGGCCTGAGGGTGGCTCTTTACCCAACTTTACATAGCAGAACTGGATACAGTAGACAATCCAGCTGGCAATAGTTCTCTTAGAAGCAGGTTTACCTTTTCCCACATCTCCATAGGTGAGAAGCAGCTGTGAACAATCATTTCTATGGGCTTTAGTGTCTTCTATATAATAACTAGGGGCCCTCTTTACCTCAAGACTGTGTAGTCTTCTCTCCCCAGAAGAAGAATGGTCAGTGAAAAATACAGGCAATAACATAGACTGATTCAAATGAAAGTCTGATACCACCTTGGGAAGGAACTTTCTGTTGATTTGAAGGACCACCTTATCCCTGTGAAATGGAACAAAGTCAGATTCCACTGATAAAGCCTATAATTCACTGATTCTCCTGGCAGAGGTAATGGCTACCAGGAACACAGTTTTCCAAGTCAAGTATTTTAGCTCAGCTGAAGATAATGGTTCAAAGGGGGGCTGCATAAGCTGTGCAATACATATATTCAGATCCCAAACAGGAGTAGGCTCCCTTAAAGGAGGACTGATATGCAGCAGACCTTTGAAAATTTTCTTGAAAAATGGATGAGAGACTGGGGAAGAGCCCTTCCCAGCTGAAAGAAAGACAGAGATCTCTGCCAAATTTACTTTGAGAGTGGTAGACCTGAGGCCTAAACTGTTAACATGAACCAAATAGTCCAAAGCAGTGGCTATGTCAGCTAAATCTGGTTGAATATGCCTCTGAGAACAGCAGAAGCCAAATCTCTTCCATTTGGAATTGCAAGTTTTTGCAGTAGATGTTTTTCTACTAACCTTAAGAATGTCCAAGACTGATAGGGAAAGGTGCAGGCTTGCATATTCTAGCTCATCAAAAGCCAAGCTTTGAGTCTGAGAGTCTCAAGGTTGGGATACAGTATCCTCCCCTGAAAAGAGGTGAGGAGATTGTATTGTATGGGAAGACAAAGTGGTATTGTCACTGACATTGACAACAGTAGGGGGTATCATGGCTGTCTGGCCCAGCCACTAGAATCACTGTGTAATCCTGAGATCTGATCTTGACCAGAACTCTGAATATCAAAGGAAAAGGAGGAAAAGCATACAGAAACTTGCTTATCCAATTCAATAGGAGAGCATCTTGAGGAACAGACTCCAGAAGAGGGGGTCTGCAGCAGAATAGAGGAAGTTTGTGATTGTCAGGGGCTGCAAAGAGGTCTATATCTGGAGTGCTCCATCTTTTGAAAATGACCTGAAGAACCAGAGGATTCAGGGCCCATTTGTGGTGACCTTGAGAAATCCTACTGAGAGCATCTGCTAGTACATTGTCCTTCCCTGGGAGATGCATGGCTATCAGAGAAGCCTAAAGGGGATAAGCTAGTGACCATATTTTCATGGCTTCCGTGCACAAGGCCAAGGACCGAGTGTGCCCTGCTTGTTGTTGTACCACATGGTTGTGGTGTTGTCTGTCCTGATCTGCACCACTTTCCCAGGAATTGTTTTCGAAAATGTCTGAAGTGCTAAAAAGACAGCCCTGAGTTTGAGAAGATTTATGTGCAGAAGAGGCTCCTGATGAGACCATGTTCCCTGAGCAGTGAACTGGTCCAGATGGGCTCCCCATCCCAGTAGGGAGGCATTCTTGGTGAGAATCACTGTAGGAACCTAACTGAGGAAAGGGACACCTTGCCTTAGATTGTCCTCATCCAGCCACCAGTGGAGAGCCTGAACTAGAGTTTGAGACAGTAGAACTAACTTGGAGAGAGGTTGTTTTTCTGAGACCAGAAAGATCTTAGATGAAACTGAATATCTTTCTTTTGAAATCTTGCCCCTTGCACTACAGCAGTGGAAGTTGCCATTTGTCCTAACAACTGTAAGAAGTGCCTGGCAGGTTGAGACACTAGTTAACAAAAAGGGGAAGCCAGGGTGATGAGAGATTGTACCCTTGAAAGAGGAACAAATGCCTTTGCCTGGACCGTATCCAGGTCCACCCCTATAAATGTGAGAAGCTGGGCTGGTTCCAGAACAGACTTTTCTAGGTTCAGAATGAATCCTAAGGAGTCCAGAAGCTTTTGAGTGACCCCTAGAGCTGACTTGACTTGGTCTGAAGACTGACCCACTATGAACCAGTCATCCAGATAGGGGAACAGCAAGATGCCTTGTCTCCTGAGAAAGGCCACCACTACTGCCAGACACTTGGTGAACACCCTTGGAGCAGATGTTAGGCCGAAAAGCATTGCTCTGAACTGGTAATGACCTGAGGGCAACTCAAACCTGAGGCACTTTCTGTGGAAAGGTCTGATAGGTATATGGAAATAGGCATCCTTGAGATCCAGGGAGGCTAGCCAGTTTCCTGTTCTCAGAGAGGGAAGAATTATTCCCAGAGTCACCATGTTGAACTTTGGCTTTAGTATATGTTTGTTTAGGTATCTTAGATCTAGAATGTGTCGCCACTCCCGTCTTTTTTGGGGTAAGAAAATATCTAGAATACAGTCCTTTTCCCCTGTGACTATGAGGTACCTTCTCTACTGCTTGCAGAAGTAGTAGAGAGGAGACTTTTGCCTCTAAAGCCTTTGTCTCCAAGGGAGAGGGAGGACTGAAGGACTTTGCTCTCATTTTTGGGAACTTTTTGAAACTGAAAGCAAGTCCCTGGCTCATTACTTCCAGGACCCATTTGTCTGAAGTGATAGACATCCAAGCCTGGAAATAGTGAGACAGCTTGCCCCCCACTGGAACTGAGGAGGCAACCCTGTCTGACACCTCAGGGTGTCTGTTTGGCAGGGGGCTTGGACTGAGTGGAGGATGGAGTCCTGGTCATCCCCTTTCTGCATCTTCCCCTAAAGAACCCCTTCTGCTGGAAAGAAGAGGAGGAGGCCTGGGCTTGGTAAAAAGGCTTGGAAAAAGGCCTGCCCCTACCAGCCCTAGATTGCTGCTTCTGAGGAGTGGCCTGCTTCTGTTTGGCTGCAGCACTCTTGTAGGTGGCCCTGTACACATCCATCTTTTTCATGTACATCTATGTCTGCTCCCCAAACAGAGAGTTACCAGTAACAGGAAAATCCATGGCTTTAGCCTGGGTATCCTGTGACAGACTGGTACATCTGAGCCAAGCAAATCTCCCCATGGAAACAGATGTAGCCATGACCCTGGAATGCACATCATTCGAGTCCACAGCAGCATGGAATTGGACTCTGGATGCCTCAATACCAGCCACAGCCACCTGCTACAGCTCTTTGTTCAGCTGGGGAGGGGCATTCTTAGCCAGCTCCAGAACTGTATCCCACATAGATTTCTGGTATCTGACTGTACATGTCATGTAATTAGTTTGCCTGAGTCCCAAAGAGGATGCCAAGTACTGTTTCTTGGCCATGGCATCCACTTTCCTGGAATTCTTATCTGGGGGGGTGAGATGCCAGGGGAATGTTAGCCTTGTCATAGGCTGCAGTTTGCACTACCCCAACATGGCTGCAATAATTTGTGAGGAATTCCATCCCAGGACCTGACAAGGTACACCTCCTGTCCATCCTTTTATCCAAAAGAGGTAAAGATGTTGGAAACTGCAGAATTTTTTGTGTCTGTTTCCCCAGGGATTTATGCAAAGGGATAGACACTCTTTTTGACTCTGGGACATCCATCATTTCAACATAGTCAGGCTCCTCCTGATCCTGTTCAACCCCTTTCACTGGAAGCTGAAGAGTATCACCCACTTTCTTGTAGAACAAGAAATGGGAGGGGGACTCAGAAAGTCTGGGAGAAGACACATTAGAAGGCCTGTCTTGGGAGATGTCAGGCTCTACTGGCTCATCTAGGCCTTCATATTCCTCTTCTTCATAATCCCAATGTTCATATAGTTAATTGCCCCATCCCAGTCACCTTTTGCCCACAGCTTTGCTTGGCCTCGTTGGAGTCTCTGGTGGTGGAAGGTAAAGTGTGCTCTCCTAAATTTATTCAGCACTGTTTTGCTATCCCGGTGTATCATCCATTCAAGCATATCCAACTTTCTGGGTCTCTTTCTACCTTTTTGGGCCTGAGTCTTGGACTCCCCTTTCCTCCCCATCCACACAGATCTCTTAACAATTATGGAACAGCCTCATTCTATTTCCAGATGGTACGCTTATTTCCAACTCAGTGATCCTCATGGTCTATTGAGGGTCTGTTATTATTGGCAGCAGCCACTGGGTATGCAGCCAGACCCTAAGGATTGGCAATTGCTCTGGGCTAGACTTTACAAACTTATCAAACAGGATAGATATAATTTTATCCAGTTCTGTCTCTTACACAACTAATATTATACCCACAATAAGCCACACAGGATGGGTAGAAGGGCCTAGGCAAAGTGTTCCCATTGCAGTTTAGATATTGGGTCTCTACTGCATATCCAATGGTAATATCTGAAGATGGTCCCATTCTGGACTCCTATTTGTAATTCCCTCAATCCATTTTTGGGCCTAGACTAATTTTTCACTCCTCATATCTGTCTTGTTAGGGTCTACCCAGAGGAGCTTTTGGGACCTCGGAAGGCCTATATGACTTTGATCTCAATTACCGCCAAGATTGTTATTCTTCATCATTGGCTAGATGACAGCATCCCTTCTCAAAGGGAATGGCACCAGGAGATCCTTCAGGCTTTGGCCACAGAGAAACATATTGCTTCCTGTCAAGCCAGATAGCAGAAGTATAGGGACTGTTGGGAACCTCTTGAGGCTCTTCTCTCTCTTTAACTGTATTCCCCTTTTTTTTTTCCTTCTCTTTGTTGTTCTGGTATTACTGAGTTTGTTATGTTGCCTTCTGTGTGTATATGCAGTATTCTCCCCTTGGTCTTGCTTTGGTGGGACTGATTTGTTGTGATCCGGGTGGGGAGGAGGGTTTGGTGAGGGTGGGGTAAGGGGGTTTGTGATTGGGATTATTTTTGTTCTATAGTGTTTGTTGCTGGATTATTTGTATTTGTAGCATTTACTGTTTTTTCTGGATTTATTGTCATGCACTTGATTATTCTATTTGCTCATTTTTCTGTATTAAGAAAATTTAATAAAATATACAGTACAAAATAAAAAAAAACGTATGGGGACTACTATGGGGCAATGAATGTCATGTTTTTCCCATGAAGGGGACTGACAGATCCTGCAGAGCATGAATAAATTAGTAGAGATGGCCTATGAACATACAGGTGGTGGTGGGAGGGTAGGATAGGAGCAAGGTCAAAAACATAGCTAAGAAGGTGATTGGGGACATGAGGGAGGGGGCATTGAGTGGCAAGAGGAAGACCCTCAAACTGTCATAGCATGAAGGAAATCGGGTCAGTAGCCAAGTTAGTGGCGATAACAGCGAGAAGAAGAGGGAATAGGATGACAAGTATTATAGATGGTGGTTTCAATCAATTCTAGGAACCTTGGGGACAAAATGGCTGAACTCAAAGCTTTGCTGATAAAGTGCCACTTGGATCTGGTGGCAATCACTGAGACCTGGGCATCCGCAAATCAGGACTAGGATGTTTTCATCCCATGGTTCACCTTCCATAGGAAGGGTAGAGCAGGGGGAAGGGGAGAGGTGGTTGCCAAATATTTTAGAGATGGGATTATGACCACAATGGAGAAAATGGGGGGTTACTAAAACTACCTGGTAACAGGCCCACAGAGTGAGGGATTAGGGTGGAGGTAGTGTACAGATCACTAAATCAGAATGAAAGCACACACCAAGAGCTGATAAAGGAGCTTAGGAAGGGTTCATTGCTGGGAAGGTGGTACAATAACAAGGAGTGACTTGAACCTTCTGAATGCAGATTGAAACTTCTGTACAGCCAGCAGTAACAGACGACAGTCACTCCTGGATGCAGTCCAAGATGGCTTTTTAAAACAGTCGGTGAGTAAGCTGACTGAGGATCGGGCACCCCTGTACTTAGTACTGACAAATTATGACTATGTCAGGGACATCAGTATAGTATAGCGGAGCTTTTAGGAAGCAGCAGCCTCCTGTCAGTAAGGTTTCAGCTCAATATAGAGAAAGAAATCCTAAACAAGAAAACATGTGTTCTGTATTTTAAAAAGGCAGACTTTGCCACAATGGGAGTGCAACTGGTCAAGCAACTGGCTGAGCTCAGGGGTGGGGTCAAAGCAGTAGAAGAAAAATAGTCCATCATTAGGAGAGGCATCCAGGAAGTTACAAATACCCATCTGAGTAACACAAACAAACACAATAAGCCACTCTGGTAAACAAGGGAGGAAGTAAGAGCTGTTAGGGATGAAAGAGCTTCCTTTAAAAGATACAGGAAGACTCAATGAGAGAAAGACAGAGTGGACTACCTGGACAAACTCAAGTCAGGGCTTTCTAGTAGGGAAGTGAGAAAGACCAAAGTGGGAGCTGAACTGAGAATTGTGGAGGGAGTCAAGAAAGGTGACAAGACCTTTTTGGGGGGGATGGAGGATGAAGGGAGATCATGCAAAACTGAAACAAGGAATAGAGTGTCTGGATAACAGTAGAGGAAAGAAAAAAGAAATATTGAATGAATTCTTCTGTTCAGTATTCACTAAGGAGAAGGATGGACCATTACCTCAGGCTATTTTCTGGTTCTGGAAGGGAAGGCAGAATTAGGGACAGTAAATCTTATTTGTGGATCCCCAAGAAGACACATTACTATGGTGTGCAATTTTTTTTCTTCAAACAGCATGAATCTCTCAATGATGATTAACAATAAGCAAACTCTAATATTACCTTTTGACGATGGGTCCAGAAGTGATTGAGGAAAAAGTTTGTGTGAGACTGTAGTTATCAGACTGGCACCCCTCCTGGAATGTATGTCCAGGTAATACTGCTTTGTGATTATGTATACTGTTTTCCAAGTAGCTACTTTACATATATCTAGAAGGGGGATGCTCCTTGTAGCTGCTATAGAGGCAGAGGTACCTATTGTGGAATGTGACCTTAGGCCTTTGGGAGGTGTTTTACCAGCTTTTTCATAACAGAGCTCTATGCAAGAGACTATCCAATGCGATACAGTCCTCCTAGCAACTGGCTTACCTTTGCCCAACTCTCCATGAGTAACTAAAAGCTGTGTACCTTGGGACTAGACACCCTTTGTCTGCTCCAAGTTTTGACCTAGTGTTCTTTTTACATCCAGAAAGTGCAGTTTTCATTCACCTGTACTAGAGTTTTCAGGATAGAGCACAGGAAGGGTAACCAACTGGTTCAGGTTAAATTCTGACCTCACCTTTGGTAGGATCTTTCTATTGGTCCTAAGGACTACCTTACCAACGTGGAAGATTGTGTAGTTTGGATCTGTACAGAGGGCTTGCAGCTCACTTACCCTCCTGGCAGATGCCCTGGCAATCAGGAAAACTGTTTTCCATGTGACATATTTTAAGTCAGCAGTAGCCTTAGGCTCAAAGGGAGCATCCATCAGCTGGGCAAAATAGAAATTCTGTGGAGAGACTGGATCATTTGCAGAGGGATAGAGGTGATTCAGGCCTTTAAAGAAACTTTTAAAACAGGTTGTGAGGCCATGGACTTGCCTTGACCTGCTGATGTGTAGGCTGACACTGCTGCCAGACATACCTTCTAGGTTGAGGGTCTCAGACCTGAGGACTGCAGGTGAGACAGGTAATCCTGAACTTTAGGCAGTCCTGCCTGCAGCTGGATTGTCTTCATTGGGGCACACCAGTATGAGAATCTCTTCCACTTAAATGAGTATGCTTTCCCTGTTGCTGGTTTTATGGAGACCTTGAGCATTCTCAGCACCTCCTCTGACAAGCTTAGACTAGAGAATTCTAACTTCTCAAGAATCCTGCTCTCAGGTGTAATGTTCTGAAGTCAGGGGATGTAATTCTGCCCTGAGATACAGTCAGCATCTATAGTCAGCATCGGCATCTCAGTGGCAGATTCATAGGAGTTCTGCTGGACAGGGTTAGGAGAACTGAGAACCAAGCCTGTCTGGCACAGTCAGGGACTATCAGGATCATTGTTGATGGCTCTCTTCTTAGCTTTATAAGTACTCTTTATAGAAACATAGAAACATAGAATTTGACGGCAGATAAGGACCACTTGGCCCACCTAGTCTGCCCATTTTCCTACCTAACAGATAAGCTGCAGATCCTAGTTAACCAACAGTTTACTTCCTCCTACCCCCCACTAGGACTGCCTTATGTCTGTCCCATGCATTCTTGAATTCAACCACTGTTGTTGACTCCATGACCTCCTCAGGGAGGCTGTTCCATGCATCCACAACCCTCTCCATAAAAAAATACTTCCTCACCTTACCTCTGAGCTGACCCCCTCTATTTTCAAATTGTGCCCCCTTGTTCTTGCACATCTCTTTTTCTGAAAGATGCTACCCTCTTGGACTTTGTTGATTCCCTTGAGATACTTCAAAGTTTCTATCATGTCCCCTCTCTCCCTTCTTTCCTCAAGGGTATACATATTAAGCTCCTTTAGCCTTTCTTCGTATGTCTTCTGGTGCAGATGCTGCACCATTTTGGTTGCCCTCCTCTGGACAGCCTCCACTCTGTCTATGTCTTTGCGGAGATGGGGTCTCCAGAACTGCACACAGTACTCCAGATGGGGTCTCACCAACTGTCTGTACAGAGGGATAACAACTTCCTGTTTTCTACTATTGATGCCTCTCTCTGTGCATCCCAGTATCCCCCCAGACTTTCTTACTGCCTTCTCACATTGCTTTCCCATCTTTATGTCATCTGATATAATTACCCCCAGGTCCCTTTCCATTTTTACTGTTGTCAGTATCTCATCCCCCATTGTGTACTCTTCCCCTGGGTTTTTGTTTCCCAGGTGCATTACCTTGCACTTCTTTGCATTGAATCTGAGCTGCCATACATTTGACCATTCCTCCAACCTTGCCAAGCCCTTCTCATCCTTTCCACTCCATCTTGTGTATCAACCCTGTTGCAGATCTTTGTGTCATCTGCAAAGAGACATACTTTTCCTTCCAGTTCCTCTGCAATGTCACTTATAAAGACATTAAAAAGGACTGGTCCCAGTACTGAACCCTGCCGTAGCCCGCTAGTAACCTTCCTTTCTTCACTGAGGACTCTGTTTACTACTACCCATTGCATCCTATTGTCTAGCCAATTTTTTATCCAGACTACCACCCTGGGACCCACTCCAAGGCTGGCTAACTTGTTTATTAATCTTTAGTGTGGGACTGTATCAAATGCCTTATTAAAATCTAGGTAGGTCATGTCCACAGCCCCTCCCTGGTCAACTACTTTGGTCACCCAGTCAAAGAAATCTATTAAATTCGTCTGACATGACCTTCCCCTCATGAATCCATGCTGCCTTGGGTCCTGTGCCCCACTGGCCTCTAGGTACTCAACAATTCTTTCCTTCAGAAGTGATTCCATCATTTTCCCTACCACTAAGGTCAAACTAACTGTTCTGTAGTTTCCTGCCTCTGTCCTGCTCCCACTTTTGTGAAGAGGAATCACATCCACCCTCCTCCAGTCCTCAGGTACCACCCCATCCTCCCATGATTTGTAGTCAGCGGTGTCATTAGTTCTACCCTTAGTTCTTTTAGAATTCTTGGGTGAATCCCATCAGGCCCCATTGCTTTGTCCACCTTCAGTTTTATTAGTTCTTTCAGAACTCTTTCTTCTGTAAATGGACTGGTATCGAACCCCGTCTTCAGAGTGTTTCTTTTGTTTTGTTTAGGTACCTCCATCTCTCTTCCTTTGTGAATACTGAGCAGAAATATTCGTTCAGTATTTCTGCTTTTTCACTGTCACCCTCTGCCCACATTCCCTCCCCTTTATTAAGCCTCAGTATCCCTCCTTTGGTCTATCTTCACTCCGTAATGTACCTATAAAAGGTCTTATCCCCCTTCTTAACAGAGTTGGCTATCCTTTCCTCGGTTTGGGCTTTTGCTATTCTGACTGCCTTCCCTGCCTGTTTCTTTTTTTTTATAATTCAAACTTTATTAGTACATTTTCCATGATAAAAGGCAGTTACAATGAGAATGAAACGAGAGTACAGCCACTTATTAAGATATAGCTGCCCAGCCCTCCCGTCCCTCTCCATACAGCAGTAACAAATCCGTATATCCCATAAATAATAGACTCATTACCAGAGAACCTACAGGGCAATTTAAACTGTGAGATGATTAGGACTGATCAACCAGAATTAGGGAGTGAAGGGGATCCCATATTTTTGTATATGCTGCCAGTCTGTTGTGGAGACTGGCAATCGCTTTTTCGGTATGCAGATTGGCAAGACTTTCAATCACCCATTCTTGAAAAGATGGAGTGGTTTTGTCTTTCCAGTGACGTAGAATAAGCTTCTTGACAGATGAGGCAATCATAGATATATGAAACCTTCTTACTTTAACTCTAATAGAAGACAAGTCCCCTAAAATGCAAATATCAGGTGTAAAATACTCCTGAAGGCCCAGTAAAGGATCCAGGGAAATCTTGATCGAATCCCATAACAGAGAAATTTTAGGGCAGGACCAGAACAAGTGAAGGAGTGTTTCTTCTTCCCGAGAATACTTAGTACATATATTGGAGTTCAAGAAACCCCATTTCTTATATTTTATCGGGGTGCAATACATGTTCTGTAAAATGTGATATTGCATGAGACGCAATCTGTTTTGAGAAACATATTTATGACAGGATCTCCACAGGGACTGCCAATCCAGATGATACTGAGGTAGAATGGAGTTCCAGAATCTGGTGTGTCCAAAAGAGTCCCCGTATCTTTTATGAAACAACACCTGGTATAATTTAGATATGATACCCGAAGACTCAAGTAGTGAAGAAACTTCAGGTATCAGGGCCATGACGATCTGGGAAGGAGGGGTATTGCCAAGAACTTTTGTAAGTAGATACCTTAACTGTACAACTTTAAAGTAAGAGGGAGCCAGAATATTAAATTTCCTAATAATATCTCCTACTGACATCCATTGCCCCTCTTCATCCACAAAGGAGAGCACTTTCCCATCCCCCAGTTGGGACAATCATTTACGGGGAATCTGTTTCTTGTTAATGGTGAAAGATGGGGAATTCCAGATAGACTGGGCCAAATCTAGCTGAGGGGTATATTGCAAAAAGGAACATAATTGTGCATATACCTTTAATGAGGTAACTACTGTAGGGCATTCCTCAGCCATATGCACCTGAGACACTTTAAGATAGAATAAAGTTAGGGGATCCATGTTCTTAGACCTGAATACATCCAATTCAATCCTAAGCCAAACCGGCTATTCTTTTTCCAGGCCGGGACGTACTCATTTCGAACATTTTGCTAAATGGCTAGCCCAATAATATATAGCGAAATGGGGAATCCGCAAACCCCCCCCCTCAAATTTTGGAGCTTCCAATTTATAATAGGCCAATCGAGGATACTTATCTGCCCAGATAAACCTAGTGAATATGCTATGCAACTTTTTAAACCAGAGTAATGGGATAAAACTATTGAGAAGAGATAAAGGGTAAAAAATTCTAGGGAATATGTTCATCTTAATTATGCTGATCTGGCCCCATAGTGAAATGGGAAGTTTGGACCACCTGTCAAGGTCTTGAGTTATATGCTGAGAGAGGGATTCGAGATTTTCATTAAACCATGTTAAGGGGTTACGAGATAGTTTAATGCCCGAATACTTAAATGACCTGGGAGCCCAACATAGACCTTAGGGACTAATGTCATTCTTGAATACCTTATGGTTTAAGGGAAAGAATGAGGATTTGTTAGCATTCAATTTGTAATTGGATAGGGCACTAAATTTTACTATTTCGCCCAGCAAAGCCGGAACAGAGGATACTGGATGGGATAAGTGTATCAGCAAATCATCCGCATATGCAGTGACCTTGATTTCATGGTGCCCAACCCAAATACCTTGTATTGAAGCATTATTGAGAATATTTTGGATCAGAGGTTCAAGGTACAAATTAAATAACAGAGGAGATAGGGGGCAACCCTGTCTGGTCCCTGAATGAAGTGAAAAAGGTTTGGAAAAGGCCCCATTCCCAGAGATCCTTGCTGTGGGGGTTTTATATAATGTAGCAATCCAGGATATAAATACGGGGAATTGAAAAGCTTCCAAAACGCAAAACAAAAAATTCCAGTTCACATGATCAAATGCCTTCTCGGCATCCAGGGAAACCAATCCTGCGGGGAACTCAGCATCCCTGGTAGCCGAGAAGACATGAGAAAGGGTGCACAAGTGGTCTGATGACGACTGCCCCTTCATGAATCCTACCTGGTTCATACCTATTAGCTCAGGGAGAACTAAAGTTAACCTATTGGCTAGTATCTTCGAAATAATTTTAATATCTTGATTTAGAAGGGACATAGGTCTGTAGCTTTGAACAAGCTCAGGGTCCTTATCTGGTTTAGGGAGAATAACAATCAAGGCCTCAAAGAGGTGAGGGTCTACCTCTGCCCCCAGTTAAAATATATTGGAATAGGCGATAAAGTGCTGGTAGTAGAAGATCCTGAAAAACTTTGTAAAATAGGGAGGAGGACCCATCAGAACCTGGGACTTTGTCTACAGGTAATTCACTAATAACCTCAGCAATCTCCTCCTGGGATATAGGGGTAACTAAAAAACCCTTGTGTGGCTCTGAAATGAAGGGCAGCTGGGAGTCCCTCAAATAATTCTCTGTGCTCCCAGGACAGAGAGGATACTCCATGTCAATATACAGTTTCTCATAATATATAGCAAATTCCTGTACTATCTCAGTAGGAGAAACTTTCAGGGACCTGTCTGCCACTGGCTGGATTGATGGGATGAATCTTGCAGATTCTTGTTGCTTTATATGCAATGCCAGTAGGCACCCCACTTTCTCTCCCTGATCTGTATAACTAGCTCTGGTTTGAATAATAGCTAATCCTTCTTTTTCCCTTAGTAACTCTAGATATCTGTCCTTAAGCACTAGGAGCCTCCTCTTGTCTTCATCTGGGGCACTTACCGAAGTGTACACTTCGAGCAACCAAATTTGGGACAATAATGATAATGGTTCTTTCTCCTGTGCCCTTTTCCTACTCACCGCCATACTAACAAGGATCCCTCTCATGTATGCCTTGAAAGCCCCCCATAAGATATCCGGCCTTGTACTGTCTAAAGGGTTAGATGAAAAACAGAACTCAATTTGCTCCCTTATGAACTTGCAATACTTGGCATCTTTAAGAAGTTCTTCATTAAGCTTCCATCTGGTTTCTCTATTAGGTAAATTAAGGAATGCCAATTTGCATAACACAAGCGAATGATCAGAGACAGGGCAGGTAGAATCAAGGAGGTCTTGACCCCGGGTAGAAGAGCCTGAGAAATGAGTATGTAGTCAATGCAGGACTGTGAGCCGTGCGCCTCTGACCTAAAAGTAAACTCCCTAGAGTCAGGATGTAACACGCGCCAGACATCACAGAGCCCGCACTGGTCTACTAAGTCTAAAAAGCCCTGTGCCCGGGAGACACCCCTCCCGGTCCACTGCCTGACCTGTCAAGATTAGAATCTACAACTTGATTAAAGTCGCCCCCCAGAATAATCATGATGGGAAGCATTGGAAGAATAATGGTTATGAGTCTCATAAAAAACCCTGGATCATCCATGTTAGGGCCATATATACTACCAAGTAAAAGTGGAACTGACCAGATAGTTCCGTTAACTAGAATAAATCTGCCCTCAGGATCTTTGATAACCTGCATAGAAACAAAGGGAATGCCTCCATTGATAATAAGCATGACCCCGCTGCTATTAGTTGAACCCTGAGAGTCATAAACCAGCCCCACCTGTTGTCTCCTTATCTGTAAGGCTTCAGCTTCTAGTAAATGGTATTCCTGTAGAAAAGTTATCTGAGAACGTAATAAGCTTAAATGTTTGAGAACCTGGTAGTGTTTGGATTTTTTCCTGATCCCCTTTACATTCCAAGTAGCAAAAGTCACCTCATTGGCCATCTGGTAGTGATTATTGAACTTAGTATGTTCAGCCCTTCGCATAGGTTCCATAAAACATTCAACCATATTCCAGAAGTTACTGCTGTAAAACCCTCCCTCCTCCCCAACCCCCCCACAAATAACTCATCCCCTTCGCCCCCAACCTCCCCCATTTCACCTAGCAGACCCCACATTTACCACCCACACCCAACCACCCATACTGCCATAAGTAACGTTTAGCATAGTACTGGGTCCTTTCCTCCTTCTCCTGCCTCCCAATAATGCCCCTGCTAATAGCCAGTACAGACAATCTCCACAAGTAAATACTAAACAATGCGCATAATATTAACAACCCATAAAAACTAGAGAGCGGCCTTGGGCTTCCAATGCGTGAGCACACAGACACCTTAACATAATAATGAAAGGGGGGGCAGAGTAAAACTGCCAAACTCGTAAATGTGCCAAATAGCCTCAGGAACCTGAATGAAAATTAGGGATTACATTACCCCATGAGAAACCTTTACACAGCCAGAACCAGATCGGAAAACTAATGGAGGGGAGTAGCCCTTTCCCATCGAAATGGGAGCAGGAATCGAGAAGAAGCACTGAGATCATGGGCCCCAGGGAAAGAGAGATGAGAAAAACAACTCTTCCCAGAATTGTACCAGCCCTTAGGCACAAGAACTCCCATTGGGGTAATTTGCTGCCTGAGCTCAAGACAAGAGACAAAACTGAGGAAAATCCTCCTCGAATTAAGAGCAGCATGGTATTACAATTCATATGCATGTTACGCCCTCTTGTGGCCACAACCCGATCCTGACAAGATAATTATATGAGTAACTGAGAAAGACCAACACCGCTCCCATTTCCAGCAAATGTAAAGTGAAACATCAGCCCTAAAACAAAAGTAATGCAAACTTCCCTCTCTAATGCAATTTGCAAAACTGAATGTGCTGGGACATAAAACTCTTTTTCCAATTAAGCCAACCCAGACACCCCAAACGTCCTTGCCCTGAACAACAAATAACTTTATGGAGTTAGGGCTTGACAGACTCTAATAGATAGGCCATATACTAATTAGCACAGTCCAGATGAGAAAACAAGAACTTCCAAGTGTAGCTCATCGACATTGTCTCCGCAAACAAGAAAAGAGAGATAACAGTTCCAGTGAAGCAATTCCAGGCAACTCCTCAACATGTAGACAGAGCCTCTCAGGGCTCTCGGAACATGTCCGGGTTTTAAGGCACAAAAGCGCAGCTTCAGGATCATCAAAACTTAACCAGGATCCGTTTACAAAAGCTTGTAGCCTGGCCGGGTATCCCATCCTGAATTTCAAGCCCACAGCAATGATCTTAGATACAATGCGATGGAACGCTTTTCGTTTCAAACAAACCGATCCTAGGAGATCTTGTGCAATTCTCAATTTAGTATTCTCCCAATGACCCTCCTGTAAAGCTTTCACTTTCTGCAAGAAGTGCTGCCTTTCTAGGAAGTTTAGGAAATGGCAAATAATAGGTTGGGGGGAGCATCCGGAGAAGGCTTCAGTCGTAGTGACCTGTGAGCTCGCTCTATGATATATACTGGGCCGAAGGGAGAGGGGCCAGCAACCCATTCCACCAGCTTCTGTGTGAATGCTACAGCATGCTGGCCCTCTTCTCCCTCTGGTAGCCCTAGTATCACAACATTATTCCTGTGGCTACGGCCCTCCAGATCTTCGAGCTTTGCCTCCCACACGAGATAGCTTCTGCCACGTAGACACTAATTCAGGATCAAGTTTCTCTAGTCATTTCTCCAGCGAGACTATTTGGACTGTATTATCAGAGACAGTTAACGAAACTTCATCCAGCTTTTTAGAGAGAGTCTTCAGGTCGATCGCCATATCTTTCATCTCTTCACAAAAGGGTTTAAACTCTTCTAAGAACCTATTAAGTGTTAAAGATTCTTGTTCCCCAACTTGACTCAAAGGATCAGGCCTATCTGGCCCACCCAAGGCCCGGGATTTCTTTGGGGCCTTTTCAGGAGTAGTGGGGGGGTTTGTTTCTGTGGGGCTTTCTTCATATAAGCCTCCATCCGCCGATCAAACTCACAAAGCAGGCACACAAGATGTTTAACTAACAGGAAAATTCAAAAGCAGAGGAATTTGAGAAATTTAAACATCTAAAAAAGATGATTTAATGATCAGGAGGCAGGAGCTTAGCAGAGGAGCTTCAACTCAGCACTCTGCATCACGTGATCTCCCTCCCTGCCTCTTTCTGCTTTAACTGATAAAGTTCTCTGTCCTGCTCCTTCTGTGTTTCCTTTTATTTCCTGAATGCTTTCCTTTTCTCCTTAACCTTCCCTGCCACCTCTTTTAAGAACCATAGCAGGTTTTTCCTTTGTTGTGTTTTGTTGATTTACTTTACACAAGGGCTTGTTGCCTCTGTGATGGCTGTTTTGATTACGCCCCATTGTTCCTCCACCCCTCCTTCTTGCCTGTTTGCTAGTGCTTTTCTGAGGCACTCTCTCATTTTCCCAAAGTCAGCACTCCTAATGTCTAATACTCTTGCTTTTGTATGGCTTGATTGTATGGCTGTGCTTATCGTGAACCTCACTGTTTGGTGGTCGCTTGTTCCCAGATGGCTACCCATTCTAAATCCGAGATTCTTTCTCCATCCCCATTTGAGAGTACCAGGTCTAAGATTGCTCCCTCCCGAGTGGGTTCCAATACTAGCTGTCTGAGGTATGCCCCTTGTATGGAATCAAGAATGACCCTGCTCTTGGATGTGCCTGCAGCAAAGGTGCTCCAATTAACATCTGGCATATTCAGGTCCCCCATCAACAATATCCCCCCTTTGTCTGCCATTCTAAGGATGCCTTCTATCATTTCCTTGTCCATTCCCTCCCCCTGAGATGGGGGTCTGTACACAACCCCATGCGGATTGTGGTGCCATTTCCTGTCTCCAGGGTGACCCAGAGTACCTCGTCTGCTCCCTGTTTACTCTTTAGTTCTGTTGCTTTGATCCCTTCCTTTACATAGGAAGCTACTCCTCCTCCTCCTCTTTTACTCTCCCTGTCCCTCCTGTAGATTGTGTATCCTGGTGTGTTGACATCCCAGTCATGGTTCTCTGTGTACCATGTTTCTGTGACTGCCACAATATCCAGGCAACCTTCTTCCATCAAGCCCACCAGTTCAGGGAGCTTGTTACACAGACTACGGGCATTGGTACTCATCACCCTCCACTTTTTGATTGCCTTACCCCTTTTAGCCCCATCCCTGTTTTTACTGCCTTTGCCTTTTTTTACATTTACCTCTGTCCTGCTCCCTACTGACTTCTCTACCTTGGTGTTTACCACACTATTTACCATGTTTTGTGGGGGAGGAAGCTAGGATTTCCCTGCTCCTTTTCAGTGCCCCCCCCCGGCTAGTTTAAATGCTTGCCAATAAAGCATTTTAACCTCTCACCTAGGATCCTGGTCCCCCCCGGACAGATGCAGACCATCACATCAGTATAGGTCTACATCCCTCCAGGTGGCTCCCCAGTCCCCAGTGAAGCCAAAACCCTGAGCTCCACACCAGTTTTTCAACCATTCATTGAATTCCTTGGTAAGGAGTACTATAGCATCACCCTTGCCATAGACAGGCAGCACCTCTGAGAAGGTTACCATATGCGCTACTGTCTAAGGCCACTCCCCAACTCTACAAACTCCTCTTGCACTGCTCTGATCCCATTCCTAGCCAGGTCATTTGTCCCCAGGTGGACAATGACATACAGCTCTCTCCCTCATGCAGCTGCTTCCACAATCCTGAGGATTCGCTTCCTGTCCCTCCAAGCCGTGGTGCCAGGCAGGCACCTTACCTCCCTCTCCCCTTCCTCCCCAGCTTCTACCCTCCTAATGATTGAGTCCCCCACAAGAAGCTGTTTCCTTCCCCTGTGGGGTCCCATGGCACCCTCCTGTGGGTCTCCTTTGTGAAGGTACCCAGCATCCTCCTTGGTCTCCACTGCAGGTGCCTCCATAGAGGAACCACTATCCACCAGAAGAGTGTACGAATTGTGGAGAAGTACAGCTGGAGGGATGCAACTCTGTTCCACCACCCTCTCCCTCCCTGAGCCCACCCTGGTCCAGCCTCTCCTCTTTCTTGGGAACCTCTGAGGTAGTGGCATTGGCCCTGGTGGTCCCTGGGTGGGGGAGGAGGTTTCACGAATCCTAGCCAGGTCAGCCTGGAGACAGGCAACCTCCTCCCTCAGACCAGAGAGGTGCCTGCAAATACGGCAGCATCGCAGCCTCTGGAATGTCTCCCGGAACACTGCCGCCCCGTAGCCATTACATTGCACCACTCCTATCATGTCTTATTTTGTGTCTCCTCTCCTGTTTCTCTGTATGCTTACTCTCTCCTCTCCTTACAACTCTCACCCTTCCTGTTCTGGGACAGCAACTTCCTATATTCTTCAGTAGCCTTCTTCTTCTTTGCTCAGTGTCAGACCACCAGCAGCTAGTGGGGGGAGAGTGAGCTGCTTTTTTCCTTTAGGGTTGACAAAACTAATGTTTCTCTATGATCCTTCCCTTCCTACTGCCAAACAGGAAGTTCCTGTTGGCAGCCAAATATAGTGGCTATAAAAGTAGAACTGACTTAGGGTGGGTGGGATGGAGGGTAATTAGTAAGAAAAAAGGCTAGCAACAGGAAGTTGTAATTTGAGTCACCTGCTTTTATATTGTCTAAGCCATGCCCCCAATTAAGCTCTCTCTCCTCCTACTGATTTGGCAAAGTAAGTTGATACAGTAAAATTCCCAGCACAGAACACACACTGACTTTCTTTCTTTTCTTTTTTTTAAGCCTAAATAAGACCCCTTCTACTTCTAATAAAGTATCTGTCTGCTTAATCTCAACAGACCCTGACTCCTGCTGAGACAGAAATGTTAAATTAGAAGAAAATGGTAGTTTCTTTTAGTTAGCTGCTTTCTGCTCTACAAGCTAGCAACAGGAAGTTGAGTAGGAGTGGTGGGAAGGTATGCAGGAACCTCCATGTTCAGTCCAGA
This sequence comes from Neoceratodus forsteri, assembly GCA_016271365.2. Lineage (NCBI taxonomy): Eukaryota > Metazoa > Chordata > Ceratodontiformes > Ceratodontidae > Neoceratodus > Neoceratodus forsteri. The sequence goes on along the minus strand of CM028137.1, from coordinate 534,013,433 downwards.
ACTACAGCATCCTCTGGGAATGTGTCCCTTGCAGGAGGTCTGCAAAAAAAAAAAAAAACAAGAAAACTGGGAGTTAATTTTTATCTCAAGAGAAAAACAGATCTATTTCCAGAGTGCTTCATTTTCTGAAGACTGAGGCCAGCACCTGCTTGTTCAGGGCCCACTTGTGGTTTACCTGGCTGATTCTGCTTAGGGCATTCACTAGAACATTGTCCTTGCCAGAAAGATGTATGGCTAGCATCCCTGCATCTAAAAAGTAAGCAATATCTCAGATCATAGCTTCTGTGCACAGTTTTGAGGATCTTGTTCCTCCCTGCTTATGTAATACATTGCTGTGGTGTTGTCTGTTTGAATCTGAACAGACTGGCCTTGTAACTAGGTGCAGAAGGATTGCATTGCCAACAATACTGTTCTGAGCTCTAGGAGGCTGTGTTCCTGACATGTATGGCCATTTCATCCCCAGACAATTGACATGGACATAATGTCAAAGGGATGAAAAGAAACCACCAAAAATGTTGCAGGGCATATTACATTGTGGACGAATAGTTGCCGCACACTTTGATAGTGGGGCAAGTAGCCGTGAATGCTAGCCAGCCATGGGGAGTTCATTTGCAGCAGAGGAAACATGGGGAGGTCTAAAGACAAGTTACACAACACTCACCAAGCTATAGTTCTTTAGCAGTAGAGGTAACATGGGGAGTTCATACGTAAAGATCCCATGGGGCATGCAAGAACATTAAAGTGACAGAATGCATTCAAATAACACAGCACAACATAGGTTCAAACTAATGTTTTTATTGTAAAAAAATAATTTATAGGGTAAAAGAATAATAGTTCAATAAGAACATTAAAGTGACAGTGGGGCAAAATAAGGCTATTATTCTAAAACAATAAATTATTGGGGGAAAGACTAAAAGTATACATGTTTGTGCAAAAGCATTAAAACATCCCACCAGCCTAAAACTGAATACCACCATTAAAGCTATTTAAAATCATGCTACGTTTATTGGGTGAAAGACTAACAGTATACATGGTTGTGCAAGAACATTAAAGTGGCATTATTTAAAACATACCCCCAGCCCAAAACTGAATACTACCATTAAAGCTATTTAAAACCATGCTACATTTATTTGGATGACACTGGCAATATCTTCTAGGTACTGTTTTTGCTGTCTGTTGATAAAATCAGAGCATATAGTTTTGAACACTTTATTTATCCTAACATACAGTAGTTACAGTTTTTATATGGTGGTTCCTGACCCAGTTCAATCTGACGGCACTGTAGTGATATTGCATGTTGCTCTTGCCTTAGTTTTCTTGCCAATCTGGCACCGGTAGGATGACTTATGGATACTGTATGAGCAAATGCCTGGTGCCGGGCCTCAATGGCATTATTACTTCTTGGGAGGTCACGCATGACCCTCTCATATTGGTTCCAGAAACTGATTGGGAACCTAGGCTGTCTTCTGGTTTGTCAGTTTCCGGATAGCCTACCAATATAATTGTCCTAAAAATGATTGAGAATCAAGTCAAGATCAGAAAAAGTGTCGTCGTCCTGCAACATTTTGAAGAAATTTTTAGCACAGACCTTAGGAACGAAGGCTAGTGCCAGTATGAAGTGTACCTTATGAGCAAAAGCCTCATCTTGAATGTACCACTGCTGGAATCCTTTATTTTGGATCTGGTGCCACATAGACTGTACCAAATGAAAGTTGCACCCACTCAGCTCAGCATTTGGCACAGTGTTCTGCAGAACATTTATGGCTGTCAACTCAAAGTTTGTCATAATGCTTGTTGGGTTCAACTTAGCACCAGTCAGATTCTGGAGGTGCTGAAAAAATTTTCTGTACACCGCTTCACTGCAGTCAGGAAGTAGGGTGTAAACGCATGGGTGATTTACACCTCAGATCAGTGCGTGCAAACTATAAAGCTGGTCATCCTCCTTGGGTGTCACTGATGAAGTACCATCACAAAACCAATGAGAGTTGTCTGCCAGCACTTTAGGATCATCATCACTGGCAAATATAAGAAAGTCCTCCTCGTTCACCCTTAGAAATGGCTCGTCATTGAGTGTTTTGGAAAAAAGCTGGTTGTCGGTGCCATTAATCTCCACCCTGCTGCCTATGGTGATGCACATCTCTCCTGAGGATCTCCTGTGAAGGCAGCAGGTGAGCATGTCTTAGTGCAACCTCCTGCAGCCCACTGCGCACCACATTTCTGGCTGGCTCCTCAGTCTCGCATGTTCTGTATTTCATACTGCCTCGAGTGCTAATGACTGCAGTCTTTCCATGCATGGTTGTGCTCTGTTGGAGGCAGTGTAATACTGTCACCCACAGTGTGGAGCCATGCATGACAGATGTGCTGCTCACAGTGCCATATCAGCTTCCCATCAGCTCTGTCCTTTTCTTTTGTATACAAATAATTGTCCAATGCAAGTTTTACCTTGCCTTTCTCTTTTGGCACAAACTCCATGTCTGCTGTTTGCAAATGAATGAATGAGTAAAAACTACACCTTAAGTACCCTGCTTTATTGGCATGGGCAGCCTACTCTGAATGACTGGTAAAGAGGGACTGATTAGAGCTACCTATAATTAATTACGTGCAGCCTATTCTGAATGGCTAATACAGAGGGACTAATTAAGGAGTGTTACTGTTGCTTTAAAATGGGTATCTTGTTGGGAAACATGCCCCCTTGCCCACAAGTGACTTGGAGGAAAGTACAGGTCAGGTCTGCAAAACAAATTGCAAGTGCAATAGACACCAGAACCACAATGTTTTCCTTCCTCCAGTGAGTGAGTCTAATTTTATTGTGTTGATATCCTGCTGTGTTTGCCATGAAACAGGGAACTGTCGCAAAGTGCGTCATAGGTTGAAGCCTTAGCATTTTGTTTATCCCCGGTTTCTATGGTTGAAATGTTTATTTATATATTTATTTGCATTTGGTAACTGGGTGGGTGCACTAGGCATAAGAATGCCTATTTTCAGGCATGACCCGGGAGAAAACAGCTTGAAATACATAAGTATACATGTGACACAGCACGCCAGATATGCAGCACAGTTAAGAGGGGAATCACATACAATCAAACTTAGGGTATGGAGAGACATTGTTTCGACATGCCAATCAAACTTGGGGTGTAGAGAAATATTGTATGGTAAAATGCAGTTACAATACAGTTTGGACAAGTAAACACAAGATCAAAACAATGTGAGAAAACAGGCATTGCAAGAGAGAGCATACATAAAAACAATACAATAAGTGCCAATTGTGTGGTTATTGAAATGGGGGGAGAGGAAGGGAGAGTGGTAGGAAGCAGAGAAAAGAGGGCAAGGGATGAGAGAGAAGACATGTAAGAAGGGTATTAAGAGAGGTGGGGAAGAAGTGTCAGAGAAGTGGATTACCTAGGGAAAAACAGAGGGCAGGGAGAAAAGATGGTCTAAGGTGGATTAAAGCAAGTACAGAGGCTAGTAGCACACAGATGCTAATGGTGAAATTTCTTAAAACTAGCATGGGTGGTCGCCGACAAATAGTTTGAGGTATGGAGTTCCAGTACTTTGGAGCCATGTATGAGAAAGCACGTGCACCCATATTGGTTCTGCATCTAGGGATGTGAAGAGGGGCTTGGTCAGTAGATTGTAGCCCATAGGAGAGAGGCTGTGAGCGCAGCAGTGAGGCAAGGGATAGGGGGAGGCCTGATCTGGCAATGCAGTCAATTAGTGAGCCAAAAGACTAGAGTCGGTGGGTGGAGGGGCAAGGCCATTTTAAGTCAGCATAAAGCTGGCAATGGTGTTTGTAACATGGGGATGCAGAGGCATAGTGGCAGATGCTATTATAGGTGGTGTCCTATTTATGGATGGAGGATTTTGAGGCTGATAGGTAAGTGACTGAGCCATAGGCCAGGGCTGGGAGCAGAAAGCCTTGTGCCACAGCTAGTCTAGTTGAAGGGGTAAGTGCATAGCTAGTATGGTAGGCACTTCCTATCTTGGCATTGACAGATTTACCGGTAGTTGTTATGTGCAGGACAAAATCTAGAGATTCGTCAAGAGTAATACCCAGATATTTATAGGATCTGGAGATAACCAGTGGGAAGCCATCCGCACACAGGATTTTGAGCACTGAAGCTCATCAGATAAAGTGCATCAGATAAAGTCGCATCTAACAGACGTGACATACTATCAGCAACTGTTTGCTCGGCGACCGTTTGACCCTGAGACAGTTTCTCTGCGGCAATAAAGCCGCTCCATTTTCGAAGGCGACGTTCCATCCGTATGCCATTCCTGAGCCTCCTCTGGTCTCTACTGTAGATGCCACCTACTGTCATTTCCCCTAGGTGGGTGCCCCACCCTATGAGTGAGGCATGCTGAAAGAACACTTGTTGTGGATTGCTAGAGGAAGGGAATGCCCTTTCCGAGTTTGCTTTCCTCATTCCACCATGTAGTGCACACACAACTGTCTTTGTGACAGGCATTAGCTTGGGCAGTAGGTCCCACCTTTGAGACCAGTAGTCCCATGGGTGATATTGAATGTCCCTCATCTGGAATATTGCTCATGGCACCATTGTGATGAAGATGTCAAGCAGCTCAGTAACTGCAGGAATTCCATTGCAGGCCTTAGCTGGCCTGTGTGTAGGATTCTGCTGTAGCAATCAGGTCTAATACCCTTTCTTGTGGGAGGAAAGTCTTCCCCTGCAGGGTATTCAGTTCTACACCTATAAAGTCTAACACCTGAACAGGTTCTGTTTGGGACTTTTGCAGCTTGATTAGGAAATCCAGGTTCTCTAGGGTGCTCTTTACCCTTTGGATAGATCCCTTTTCCTCGTGTTCTGTTTTCCCTAAGACTAGCAAGCCATCTAAATAGGGAAAAAACACCACGCTATGCCATCTCAGGTCCACTGTCACCACAGCTAGGCACTTTGTGAAGACCCTTGATGCTGAAGTAAGACCAAAGGGTAAGACTATAAACTGATACTGGCAGTTTCCCAGCTTGAACCTGAGTTATGTTCTGGGGAAGGTCTGACTGGAATGTGAAAATAGGCATCTTTCAGATCCACTTACCCCAGCCAGTCTCCTGGCTGTAAGGATGGTATCACTGTGCTCAGTGAGACCATCTGGAACCTTTCCTTTTTGATATGCTTGTTCAGATATCTTAAATCAAAAATGGGTCACTACTCCCCATTTTTACTGTGTGTCAGAAAGTATCTTGAGAACAGGCCCTTGTCTCACTGCAAGGCAAGGACCTTTTCTATTGTATGTGCCTGCAGCAGTTTCTTTACTTCAAGTTCCAGCAGACTTCTTTCTTTTGGTGAATGAGCTGGAACTTGTTTTGATTTCTGCAATCTTGCAAACTGTTTGAACTGAAAAGACAATCCCTGACCCACCAATTCCGGGACCCATTTTTCTGTGGTAATTTTTACCAGTTCCTGGACATAGTGAGTCTGTCTTCTCCCCATTGGAAAAGGTTGAGTGACATGAGCAAAACTGTCAGGGATTTTACTTTGGCTGTGGCTCAGGGGCTGGTGCTGCAACGTCATGTCTGGAGCCCCTCCTGTCTCTTCCTTTGTAATAAACTCTTAGGAGTTGGTGCTCAAAGGAGGTGCAGGGTATGGGATAGTAGTGTCTACACCAAACAGACAGACTAGCACTCTCAACCCAACTTGTAGAACCTACAGTAGTGTGCAGCAAAATTGCCAAATAATGAAAGACACTTATCCAAGACCCAAACTTGTGCTGTTTATTAGCTCTATCACACAAAGGTGAACATACAGTACTAGCCAAAGACATGGTCAGATATTTTTACAGATACTATGCCAAATTTCTGAAGTGCTTCTCTCTGTTGCCCCTACTGTGCAACAGTAGAAAGCAGGAGATTTCTCTGGAAATATCACAGAAATTTCAGGAAATATCTGACCATGTCTTTGGCTGTGATTGTAACAGTGAAACACAGCTTGTAACAGTGAAACACAGCTTCTACTACTTCCACCACCAAGTCTGTTATCCAGGTGCCCCAATGCTTCACCCAGTCAGAACTTCATCAGGGCACACTAGCTTCATCAAGTTTGGTTGGGAGTGCTGGTCTATCTGATTTAGTTAAGTTTGGAAATGTATTCCCTGACCATCACCCCTCCTCAAACAGGTGAGTGCTGCACTTTCTGGTTGGAATGATAGTAGTCTCTACCCCTGCCTCCCCTACCATAAGTCCCATCGGAAATGGAGGCATTGTCTTTGTCAGTGTTCTTTTGTAAGTGGTCTTGAATTCATCAACTTTTTTTCATGTACACCTCTGTTTTGTCACCAAATAAGAAATTTCAGTCAAAGAAGAAACCCATGGCCTTGGTTTGGGTGTCCTGGAAAAGGATGGTGGCCATTAGCCAAGCGAACCTTCTCAGTGCCATTATATGGGCTAAGACCTGTGTGTCAGAGTCATTGGTGTCCACAGCCATGTGGAACTGGTATTTAGTGGCAGCCAGGGCTACCTTTACTATGGCAACAAGGTCCTGTGCCATTTCACTTACAACCCTATCAGTCAGTGCCAGCACTGTATTCCACAGTGCTTTCTGGTACTGGGATGTATATGCCAGATAATCTACCTTCCTAAGGAGCAGGAAAGCTGTTGGCATATACTTTTTTTTGGCCATAGTATTCAGTTTCTTGGAATCCTTCTCAGGAGGCTTTGTGGAGAAGGGCACCTTAGCCTTCTCACAAGCAGCTCCTGGGACAACTCCTTCATGATCAGGATGGTCGTATAGGTATCCCAACCCCATCTGTCCACCTGATATTTCTTTTCTGATTTTTTTTATCTATGTCAGCCAGCACCAGAGTCAGGTGCAGATGTGATTTTTGAAGTAGCTTTTTGGAGTGATTTATGTGTGAGGACCAGCAGCCTTCTTGCAGGAGCTAGCCCCATCTTATCCATAAATTCCACTTTCTCCTCATGCTCCTGTGTTTCATGAGAGGGGACGCTGAGGGTGCTCATCATCTGTTTGATGAAACAGGAGTAAGAGGTATAATCCTCTGTAGACTTAGAAAGGAGCCAGACTCTTGTTCAAGTGAACCATCTGATTCTATAGGTTCACCTTCCTCCTACTCATAATACATGTCCTCCTACTCCACAGGTAGATGGTCTGGAGCCTGACTCTTGGGAGGGGAGGCAGGCATATAAATAAAGTTTCCCCATGTCCTGGAAGGCCTGGAAAAACTTTCATACTTTTACCATGTCCTCTGCTGAGGGTATTTGTCTTGAGTTTGCTGCCTGCTCCCTTTCCTTCTCAGGAGGAGTGGCATGGACATGCTTTTCTTTTTGCTGTTTTTTGGCAGGTACTGGTGCCAGTACCTGCTCTGAGGCTCTTTTATTTATTTTTGCAATGCCTGGTCTCATGGTTCCCCCTTTTGGACACCTGGCATCTGAACCATTTTTTCCATGTTTGTCAGATAACTGAGTAGCTTTATCTTTTTTATCTGCCCCCTTTGACAGGGACTGCTACTGTTTTTTAGGTGACCGGCCCTTAGATGTGTGATTTCCACCTTCATTAAGAACTACCTCAGAGCCTTTATTGAGTTTTAGTGACATAAAGCCAGACTGAGAATCCATAAAATCTTTTTTCTTAGCCTTTTTCTTTTGAGTTTTAGTGCAAAACATTTTACAGACTTCACAATTGATAACATTGTGATCTGGACTCAGTCACCTTAAACAATGCTTATGGCAGTCTGTCTTTGCCAGAAACAATTTGCACAATTTTTAAAGCCTGTTGGCCCTGTCTATTTTTTAAGTCTATCTTTCATGCCAAACTCGTAGATCTTATAAAAATTTGCCCCACTAGGTAATGTATCCCTAGTTACAATAATCAGTTTGAAGAAGGTTTAAAATAAAGAATTGTTGTCTCCCCTCACAGTAGTGAGGAACTGCCAGTGAAAGTAGAAGAAAAGAAACAGTGCACAAACCAAGCTTGACAAACTAATTTATTGATGCATATATAGAGCACTAGTCAGACTGTCCCTGGGGCTTCATCACACAGTAGCACCTTTAGGAGACAGGTGTGCTCTCCCTCTCTTTGCCACAGGAACCACTACTGAACAGAGCAGTTTAAGTTATGAGAACCAAATGCGGTTCAGTTCCTAAAAAACGGGAACTAAATCTCAACTAATGAAGACCCTCTTTTGTTTAAAATTGTATGGTTTATGACTGTTTTGCAGCTACTTCTGGCCAGTTCCATCAAGGCAGGAACTACGTTTTGAGGGTGGCCTTCTAAGACTCCTGGAACCAACTGGGAACTAGAGAAGCTGCAATTTATTAAAATCACAAATAAATAAATACTCTAACTAATGCAGAGTATTAAGAAACTAAATTAAAACTTAGTAAAACAACACACTTTAAGAAAATTGAAAACTGTTGACGAGAAAGCTGAAGCTGTCCTTCAGGGTAATTGCTTTCTTCATGCAAAGAAACAAATCTGACATTGAACACTAGGAGGGCATGACCACAGTGCAGACAGAATCTGAACTTGTATTCTAAGTACTGTAATTAGCATAAACATCTCTCTCTAGGGTATTACTCATTGGCAGGATGATTCTGCTTATAGTAAAGCATCGTTGATGGATTCCTGCTGTCTGAACTGGGTTTCAGCAAGGCCTTTGGCCAAGTCCCGCATAAATGATGGATCAAAAAGTTGGCTAGCCTAGTAGTGGGAGGACAAAATGACTAGCTGTGTGGCAAACTGGTTTGGAGGGAGAACTCAGAGAGTGGTGGTTGGGGGGAGGGCTCACAGATGAGGGACTTTACCAGCAAGGTACAACAGGTGTTTGTGCTTGGGCTGGTGCTGTTCAATGCATTCATTAGTGACATTGGAGATGGTATAGAGGGCAAGATTAGCCTTTTCACAAACAATGCCAAGCTCTGTGCTAGGGTGGACACTGAGGAAAGGGCCAGAGACATAAGGGTAGACCTAGAAAGGTTGGAGAGATGGTCCACAATCTGGGAGCTTTGGCTCAATGCCAAGATGTGCAAAGTCATGCATGTGGATAGAAAGAACTCAGGGGTGAAGTACAGGTTAGGGGGTAACTGTCACTGTCTGAAGAGGAGAAAGAGCTTGTGACTGCAGTTACTAGTCACAGCGGTGAGGAAAAAACAGTATGTTGGGTTGCATTAGTAATGGGTTCACTACCAGAAGAAAGAAGGTCATACTTCTTTGAACAGATGCACCTGCACTTCGAATACTATGTACAGTTCTAGAACCTCTATCACAAAAGGGACATAAAACAGCTACAGGTGGTGCAGAGAAGGGCCACAAAAATGATCCAGGGGCAGCAGGGATTGTCGTCAGTGGCGGCTCTACACTAGGGCCCTCCAGGGCACGTGCCCTGGTAAAAAAATGCTGTGCCCCAGTTGGTGCCCCATATGGTGCAGAGATTCCACCATAGTAACAATATATAAGTGCCCTGGCTACCATCTGTTGTGCCCCGGCTGTGCCCTGGTAACCATTTGTGGCTAGAGCCGCTGCTGATTGTCGTACAAATAGAGGCTGGAGAACCTACACATGTACTCACTATAGGACAAAAGAGGGAACAAGAGGACATGATTGAGATCTCTAAGTACCTAAATGGCATCAATACAGTAGGCTCCAGTGAGCTTTTCAGTATCAGTGACAACAGAAGCATGAAGGGAAGCAGCTGGAAACAGATTCCAGAAGGAAAGCAGGAGTCACTTCTTCACGGAGAGGGTGGTGGAGGGATAGAACAGGGTACTGGAAGTGGTAGTTCACATGAAATCCATGGATGGCTTCAAAAGGAGGTGGGATAAATTTATGGGGAAGGTAAGGGTTCCTGGAGAGGGGAGTGGAGCAGCATGTAACTTACATATAAACACGCCCCACATTGAGCAGACTCGATGGAATGTAAGGCCTTCTTCTACTGGCAAAATTCTTATGTTCATCTGCAATACTTGACATGTGGTAAAGCAGACTCTAAACAGGGGGTAATAAAAGCCTTAAGGTCAGCAATGAATGTTTATTACTCTAGCTTCCTTGTGACAGGTGATATTGGTGTGCCACTGCTGGGGGCTGCTGTATGGTGTGGTGTGTGACAATTAGATGTTCTTGGTGCAGTATTAGTGACTACATAGCAATTAAGTCTCAAATTGTAGTGAGAAAGAAATAATGCAACATACTGGGAACTGAACCTAGGACCCTGGAATACCACCCCGGTACTGTAAGCTCACATAGTTGGACCTGGGGTTCCCAGACATACTTCCTTTCTCTGGTATTGCAAATCCTGCAACTAGGAGCAATCAAGATGACAATTAGATGCTTTTGGTGCAGTATTAGCCACAGCTTAGCAATTAAATCACAAATTGTAGTGAGAAAGATATAGTCTGCAACCAGCAAGGCCACAGTGGCACAGCTCACTGAGCTGCTATAGACTGATACATTTTCATTGCTGACTTCAGTGCTTGGACCTTATTGTAGTCCCTACATTACCTTCCTGCCAAATACTGTATCTTATAAAATGATGGACAAATCAAAATCAAAATCCAAAGTTCTGATTGTATAAAATACATCACATGACCATGCGTACATCAGAGCGCAACCGCACCCTTGCACTTTTACCCCCCTTCAAAACAATTTTGACATTTTATAAGATAGATAAACCACTCTGAGGTGTGTGGTTGCACTCTGATATATGCACGCCTTGGGTGGTTGACGCACTCGGCCTGTGGCCCCATGCGTAACAACGCACACCAAGGCGTGCGTATATCAGAGCGCAACCGCACAATTCAGAGTGGTTTATCTATTACTTCTTGTACCCCTATATTTTCAAGTTATAAATACTGTAGTAATATCCCCCCGAAAGAAAGTAATGCATCACAAAATATGCAAAACAAATGAAATATTAAATATAAGGCATTATATTACGTACTTCGGGGGGGTGATTGTGGCCGGCCAGCAAATGTAGTGGATGCCTGAAGGCAGAACTTTCCCTCAGGTGCTCCAAATCCCTCTAACATCGCACCATCCAACACTTAAATACCCATCAAGAACTTCATACCGATTGCCTGTATGTTGCAGAATGTCTGAGAGCCAAAAGAAGTAAACCCAGATCAATTTTGGAGGTGCTAGCAAGCAAAGTATGCAGCTGGAGACGAGGGCAAGATCCAACAGCATGGTGCCTGAGTAGGAAGAGCCAGAGAGTGAACCTGCCAAGCAATCCATCTCACTAAAAGCCCTGAGCAATGAGGAATGAGTTGTGAGCTGGTGTCACCAAAACTAGTGCACCTACAAAGAATACTGGACAGTTTAAGTAAAACAACTGCCTCATACGTGGCCAGGCTATCAGAAGTGGAAAACCGGGTGAGCACAGCTGAGAACCAGATGTCAAAGTGGAGCTGGGAGTGCATACAGGTTAAGGAACAGATTGCTGAGCTTCGAGCAAAAGCTGTTGATCAGAAGACTCACTCCTGGTGCTCTAGTATCCAAATAGTGAGTCTGCCTGTAGAGCTGTTAGACAGATCTCCTGAAACTTTCATTTCTGACTGGTTAAAAAAGCATTTGGGACTGGCAATCAGAGGCATTGGACACTGCAAAGCAAGCCCAGGCATGAAGAGAGGCCCTGGCACTTTCTTGCAAAAATTCCTCAGATACCAAGATAAAAAGGTAGTGTTGCAGATGGCTGGAGGAAAGAGGTCTGATTACCTTTGGAGCCAAATAAATCATGATCTTCCAAGACTACAGCTGGGAACTGAAGAGGGAAAGGCAAAAGTTCAGAGATGTGAAAGCCTGCCTGAGGTTATTTGGATGGCAGCATCAGCACTTGTATCCATCCAAACTGTGGATCTTAAAACTGGGGCAAGCACCTAGAGTGTTGCTGGAAGTGAGGGAAGCAGAGGATTTCAGCAGTAGGGAAGAAGCAGCTATGGAAGGGATGTCGACTCAACGCACAACCACACCTGCACCATATGAGGTGGACTGTGTAATATCCATTGCCAGCATCAGTAAGTCCAGTTTGCCAACCCATTGGAGCCCTTTCCCGCTCCTTTTTTTCATTCCTGAGTCAGCATTTTGTCATGCAAAGCCAAGACTGTAAGCAGAACAGTAACTACACAGCGGGCCGCAGGACCAGCAATGCTCATTGCTGAGGTGTGAGTCTTGTGGTGCCACAAGGTGTGCTCAGCATACACAGAGCACTGTGCACAATAACTTATATTTAAGAACCTTTTTCCTCATGGGGGCTGACTGGGAGAGGAGGGGTGTTGCTTGCTGTGGGCAGAGGGACAGCTTGGTTGGTGCAACTGGAGAAAAAAGGACTGGCTGACCGCAGAAGTGTCCTAACTAAGAGACGCAGTCTTTGCAGCCTAACATTGGGTTGCCAGTGCCAACACGAACAACTCCAAATGTGACTATTCAATTGATAAAATCATTCTGTTTTATAACATTAACTTGTTAGCTGTTCACACAGGAAAAATGAATCCTTGAAATAGTTAGACCAGGAAGGGAAATCAGTTTGCTTCTTCTTCATCTTTTTCTTCGCATTCAAGAAAGAGTAACTGGGGGTGGCTACGCCTCCAGGATCGAGACTCAGGGCAAATAAGATGGCAGCGTGAGATGAGGTAGACGAGGTGGTGCTGACGGTTGGCTGCTACCTGCAGCCCAGTAGTCAACAGTTAATAGTGATTACACCTGGAGGGTAGTGCACCCATGCCCTCTCATGGTTGTAGCAATAAACTGCAATTCTGAGACTGTGTCATTAATGTGCTAAAGGGAATGGAGTGATTATATAACTAAGGTAGTATGAAGAATGACTCTGGTGGGAAGGGGTGAAGCACCCATTGAGCTCACCCAGAAAATGCTCTTCCACCATAGTTGGGGGTTTGCAGAGAGTTAGGCTGGGGAGTGACGCTCATGGGGGGAGGAGATCTTGGGTACCAGGGGGAGTTGGGGTGGCTAGGACGGACCCCTAGGTTGAGGAAAGGGGCAGTTCCTAAAGGCAAGGAGCAGGCAAGATGTATCAGGGTTGTTGATAAGACCAAGATCAAAAACATAGACAAACTCACCTTCACTGACAATGTTCAATAGTAGTTGTATGTGCATCTACTTATGCTCATATGTCTAGCTGTTTAAATGCACTGTCCTGAAATGTCAACTGTTTAAAAACCATCTCAAAAAGGAAAAAAATCCTGGGGGTCATTAAACATTTTATGCCAGATATAGTTTGCTTTTAAGAAACTCATGCCATGGAAAAACTAGAGTTTCTACAGCAGAAGTGGGGGGGGGGGAATAAGACTGGAGCCTGTTTAAACTCTAAAGTAAGGGGGACAGCTGTGTGGATCAGACCCCATGTGCCGGCCGCTGTAGGGAAAACTGTAGATCAGCCAGGGGGTATTTATTCATTAATGCAATTGTGAATGCACACAGGTTAATTGTATGCAGTTGGAATCATTTTACAGGCCAAACCATGATACAGCAGAGTTTTTCTCAAAACCTTCTCTGGAGATGGCAGGGTTGAGGGAGAATGGATTTTGGGGGGAGGAATGCCATCTGGACCCTTGATGGGGTCCTGGACAGATCCTCTTGCAACCCTTACTGACTCTCCAAAAGTATGGGAGCCCTATGCACTCTAATGGGGGAATATAGGTTAGTGGTTGTGTGGCAGTTTCATAATCCCACATCATGGGACTATACATTTTACTCACACACCCGCAACTCCTATGTGCATCTTGACATGGTGTTGGTGTCCTGGGAGTGCTCCAGAATGTTGAGGAGATCACACATGGGAACATAACATTGTCAGACCATGCACCTGTAGTCATGCAAGTGGTAGGAAGTGACCTACAGGGGCAGTTTTGGGTATATGTTGGCGGGAAGATTCAGGAATTCTTGTATAACAATAAAAGGGGGGCACCTCAGATGCCACAAGATGGGAGGCATTAAAAGCCTCACTGAGGGGGGATATCATTTGCATAGCATAAAAACAGGTTAGTAAAGGAGCACCTTAAGGAGCTGGAGACAGAGGGTGCCTTGAGGAAAAGCTGCAGAAAGAAAACCCTCACTCCAGACTTGTACTGCTCTCTCCAGAAAGCCTGAATGAAGTTTAACAACCTCAACATGCACACCCTTGAAAGTAAAACCCTGTTGGCTAGGCAGATTCCTATTTTGAAGGGGATAGAACAGGGAAATGGCCAGCGTGGCAGCTGAAGGATAAGTCAAGGACAACCTTTATCCCCCAATAAAGTCACATGGTGGAGAGACTCTGCTAAGGTTTCAGGCACTGACCAGGCATTCACAGTGTCACCCCAAGAACAGGACATGGATGTATTTTTCAATAGGAGTTAAGGGAGATTATGAAAGAGCAAAGGAGGTTCTTGGATGCTCCCCTATTGGTGGGGAAGATCAAAAATACTATCAGGGGGTTTTTGGAGGAAAGGCCCCAGGCCCTGATGGTGTACCAGTAGACTTTTATAAGGTCTTTGTAAAAAAAAAAAGTACTGAGAATTCTCGTTTGAGATGTTCAGTGACAGTCTGTCCAAGGGAGTGTTGCCCCCATCCATGCAGTCAGCCACTACAATTGTATTGCCCAAGCTTGGTAAAGACCCAACGTTGTGTTCATCATACAACCCCATCTCACTCCTAACCACAAACTATAAGATTATGGCCAAAGTGATGGCCACCAGGTTAGAGAAAATCTTACCTTTGGTGATTCATCAGGACCAAGCTGGATTTGTAAAAGGGAGGAAGGGCAACGAAAACATTAGGAAAACCCATGATGCAGTGTGGCAGTGGGGGGTTGGGGGAGAGAATGCTGCGGGTGTGCTAGCCCTTGATGCGGAAAAGGCATCTGACCACATGGAATGGGGGTACCTCCACAGGGTGTTGCAGCAATATGGCATTGGCAAGATATACAGGGGATGGATGAAAACATTTTACAAGCAGCCCTTGGTGCATGTGTTTATGAATGGGGGACTGACCGAGGGGTTTGAACTGCAGAGGGGAACAAGACAGGTGTGCTCTCTTTTACCCCTCCTATATGTGCTGTCCCTTGAACCTTTGGCAGAAGCTATCAGAAACAAAAAGGAGACTGAGAAGCTCAAAATAGAAGGGAGAGAATTTAAAGTATTGTTGTTTGCACATGACCTGCTCCTGTATGTAAGGTGGCCTGCCATTTCTATGAATCATGTAGCAGAAACATTAAGGACATATGGGAGTCTATCTGGACATAAAATTAACTGGGAAAGAGTAAACTCTTATATATCGGTAAGAAAAGGGGGACCTGCCCTTAGACCCATCTTTGGCAGTACAAGTGGTGGGCAAATTAAAATATCTGGGCACCAACATCCCCAATAAATTACCTAAGCAGTATGACATTAATAAACTCCTACCACTCCTAAAGAAAATCAAAGATGACCTAGACAGGTGGGTGAAGCTCCTGCTGACTCTCCTGGGCATGATAAACACCCTTAAAATGTGTGTCTTCCCCAGGCTGTTAATATATATGTGCTACAGGTGGTGCCAGTCAGGCTCCCTCTCAAGTTCTTAAGGAAGTTTAATAGCATGTTTCTTCACATTTTATGGAAGGGAACACTTTCTATTTTTTTTTTTAATTCTTTCTTTTTTGCTGCTGAGTTCTCAGCCCAGTCACGGACCCCTGGACCTCCACCTCCATACTGGCTGTGACTCCCAACACCCCCGGCTTCCCCCTCTGGGTAAGGTTGTGGCACCTGAGCTCAGTGCCGCAAATGTGGGACCTGAATTGGGAGCTGGCCTGGAGGCTAATCAGGGCCAGGGGCAGGTGTCATGCATGGGGGCCACGAACAAGGTTTTTGCTGCTTGGCTCCCCGAGAGGGGGGTGGTGTGCAATGACATCCTGCGTCCGCCCCACCCCTCTGACTTTTGGATGCTGGCACTTGAGATTCCTCCTGGCCTCCGCCAGGAGTCCTCGCACACCAGGCAATCTCCCCAACCCTCTCCCCAGAGAAAGAGAGCAGCCCTGGGGGTGCTCTACCCTTCTCCCCCAGCCGGACCTCCAACTCCCCAGGTCTGTTCCCGAATCCGGGTCACTGGCATTGCAAGCGGAATTCCAACCACTGTGCCAGTGGGAACACTTTCTAGAATACGAGCCTCTACATTAAAAGTGTGCATAAAAGAGGGGGGGATGGCCCTGCTGAACATAAAACACTACAACTTGGCTGCCTAGCTGGTGTTTGGGGAAAGAGGAGGAAAAATGCACAGACCCATGGAGGTTTATAGAAGAAAAAGAGTTGGGTGGTGCACCTCTAATGAGTGTACTTCTGAGCCCGGGCCTGGGTGACACAGAGTGTCCCAAAATTAACAATCCCCTGACCAGGGTACTATACTTGGTGTGACGCCAGGCCCATAAGTGCATTGACCATAGAGGGAGGATATAACCACCTCCTGCCCTCACAGTGGCCTTTGAAGTACATCAGGGTCATATGATGATTGTACACCAGAGCTTACTAAAGTGGAGGAAGTTAGGACTCAGCTGGGTGAGCAAGCTACTGTATATGATGGCAGAATTATAATGACCTTTGCAGACTTGAGAAAGAGAGTCAGACTGCCAGCCAGCACATAATTCATGTATCTATGTGTTAGAGGGCTGTTCAAGGGTAAATGGGAAAACCTACCCACCCCATCCATGTTCCCTTTTGAGAATATTATCATGGCCCCCTAGCCATATACTGAACCACTGTCATCCCACTGCAAACTCATCTGAGGGGACCAACCCACCCAGAATGAGGGCTACAGGGGGGTGTGGGTCTGGACCTGGGATTGGATGTAACAGATGACACCCGGGGCAAAGCCATACAGTATACGCCTTCTTGTGCTCTGTCGAATAGACTGTGCCAGATCCAGTATAATATATTGTTTAGAAAGTACTTCCCTGCTGAGACACTGCATAGAATGAAACTGGATATGAGTGACATATGCCCCAAAGTGTAAAAGTGCAACTGGCACATTTGGACATATGACACTGTCTTGCCCCAAAACCCTTGCTTTTTGTTGCGTAGTCCAAAATAAAATGGAGGGCATCTTAAAATCCAAATTCCCAGACAGATCCATGGAGTAGTTACTGGGAGAAGACCTGCAAAACAGGGGGAAGAGTGGTGACCTCCATGACAACTAGCATTAGTAGATGCAAGAAAAATGCTAAATACTGGGGACAGGCCGAACCTCTAACCATAACCAGTTGGCTGACTAACCTGATGGACTGCATGAAACTTGAAAAGGCACAAATGAAGGCAAATGGGAAGAGGGAAGGTTCAGTGTCATCTGGCAACCTACAGTATGTTGCAAGCACTAGAGAATGATACTATGTCAGTCTGAGAGCTTGCAGGGGGCCCATAAAAGAGTATAAGCCACCCAGTGAAGCCTAATATGCAGTATTTTGAACCACTGACAGATAACAGAGCATAAGTATTGGTAATTAATAGACAGATGTCTTATCAACTGTAAAACGTGAAAATATGTTTTCTCTTTCTCTTTCTCTGTATTTTTTATTTCTTTTTTTGCTCCTTCCTCTTCAGCCAGCACCCAATCAGCTGCTCCCATCAGCCCTGCCACCTCTCATCTCTAGGGCTTACACTCCCCGCTAAGCAGTGTCCCACAGCTGGTCCCCTGTGGTAGGACCTCCCGGGACCCATGCTTATCCTGGGAGGAGACTGGTATGGGATGTAGCAGCAGGCAGCACAGCAGATGGTACAGGGCCTGCAAGGGAGCTCAGTGTCATCCTGTACAGCCGTGGCTTTTTCCATTTGCTTTTTTTTAGCCCCTTCCCACAGTCATCCAGTGAACTATGACTGGAGAGACTCCCGCAAGTGTGTGTATCACAGTCACAAGGTGCCCTCCCTCCCTGAACTGCAGTGTCTGTGTGCATTAGCTCCTGTGGTCACACAGGTGGTAGTGCGGCAGTGGAGCCAGCAACCCTCCTGCCCCCACAGGAGGAGAGCATCCTGTGGGACACTCAATCTTCCTCCCCCTTACCCCCGAGCAACCCCGGATCACCAGCATGGTGGCAGGTGAGGCATCAGTGCCTCAGCCTTCCACGCCAACGGGCTGGTGTTCTCGCTGTATATTTTTAGATGTGTTGTTATATGATGACCTAGCACTGATGGTGCATGTGCAGTAAATCTGTATGTCAAGGAAATGCATGAACTGCCTGTAAGTGCCATAACATTTGAAATAAACGTTTACAAAAATTGCTTTCTACAATATTTTAAGATCAAGCAATGCAATTTTTAAAATACATATATTTTTTATATCATGGATGCATATTTCATACTTTTTATACTGAACACAACAGAAGGTTGTAGAGGAGGACGGCAAGGAGATGGGAGATGGAGAGGTAAAAATAGTACTTACAGTATTATTCAGGGCTCTTGATATTTTGCAGTTTTACTTCACCTTAAGCACCTTGTACTATATTACTCTGCACTAAACTGTTCTTTGTTTGCACACTTGGTACTTGGTGTCTGCACTGTTACTAAATGGCTTTAAAACTTGCAATTATTTAACCAGACGTGACCTACACTTTACAGATCCAGTCTGAGTATGGTCCTTGAGGTCATTTAAGGATAAGTGAAACTCAGTCATCTCCCCTGATGAGCTTCCAGGATCTTGTCTAACAAAGAAGTCAGGCTAATGGGGTGGTATATTCTGGCCTCCATGTTGTTACACTTGTAACCCCCTGTTACCCGGGGTTACTAGAATACCAGTAAGACCTAGTGGTAGGCAGGGAAGGCAGCTTGTGAAACTCCAGTTAAATAGATTTCACACTGTCTCACTCTGTTCTCAGTCTCAGCTGAGACTGAGGGATGACATCACCATAGAACTCTCGCAGCTGCATGAGCCACACTGGAATCTGCAGTTGGAAGTTAGGATAGAATGTTGGGGATTTTTTTGAACAGAGAGTCTGTGTGCGGTCCTGAAGAGAGGAGCAGCACAGCAGTCTGTGGACAGGCTCTCAGAGCCTAAAGCTCTGTCATAGAGCTACTGTAATGGGAGGTGTGTGTTTCCACCAAAAGAGGAACACAGTAAGCTGTTTGTGAACTGGTGGAGATCACTGTTACTGGTCTATGTGCCCCATCCCTGAGGGGATGGGGGTGGAAGGGTTTGACTGTCTTCCAGGGGCAACCCTCCTGGTTCCAGCTAAGGAAGAAGCTGCCTTATTTCAAGTTGTGCTGCGGCACCAGAAGCTGTGGGAAAGAAATTCCTGTGAGGAATAGCCTGTGGGGCACCTGCAACCAAAGGGTGATTTCACTTTGATATAGGGCCTATGTTTTCACCTGAACTATTGTAAAGTGGGGATTGGACTGCTAAATCAGTGGGAGGCCTAGAGTAATGGGCTAAGCAAAGTAAAAGTATGTTCAAGTCCAGCATAGTGGGAAAGCAAAGACAAGTAGAGGAAATGTGACAGTCATTTACCCTTAATCTACATTGCCAAGCTTTACATAAAGAGATGTTTAATGTCCAGAGAAATGGCCGGGTATGAATTGTGGAAGTGAGAGGTGGGAGACCCTCCATCAGTAGTAACCAAATTCTCCTCTACGGATTTGCTCTGTGGCACCTTTACTTTCTCTTAGGTACTTGGCCAGTGCCTGAGGAAAGTACCTAGATGTGGAATTAAAAAGAAGTTTCCCTTATGGAGCTGAAGGCTCTTAGGTGGTTTTGGGAGCCACCAGAAAATGTTTCCATGACATATGGAAGATGCTTGAGTGGCTGGCAGGGGAGCCAAACCAGGGAAACCCAGAATAGTGTACAAGTTTGGGCTGTGTACCCAAAGCAGCATGCAAGTCCGAGCTGTGTGCCCAGTGGGTTCAGAGCCTGAGGGCTGAAGTGTTGAGGAAGTGTTCTTGATCTTTTTAATCTGCATTACCAGAAGTGTAGCCCCGTGGGGTCCGTCTATGCTTTGTTTGTTCTGCTTGGTTGTGAATAAAGCCACACTTTAGAATCTCATTCCTGGTATTGGACATTACAGTTATTGCTTCCTGTGTTCGGAATTACTTGGGTGCCCCGTGCAGAGTAGCCAAACCTAGCCCTTGTGCCGAGTAACCTATTCCTCCCCGAACCCGGTCCCCACCTGGTACTGCTGTCAGATTCAAACAGCATACCGCCTGTCATTTCAAAAAGGCAAGGGGGTGGGGGTTACAAAATGGAGGCACCGCTGGGATTTAAAATTTATGGAGGAAAGGTGCTCAGGCAAAGGGCTAGCATTTTGGTTATCTGGCAGTGGGTAGCCCAAAAAAAGCTGAAGCAAGGTTAACTGGTGTGTCGCTGTGTGCTGTTGTCCATGTGCTGCTGTTAAAATGTCAACTTTTTACCAAGGAGCAGTAAAGCCTGAGAGAGTGTGCCCTTGTCCTACATCAAAAAATTTACAGCGTTTGGCCAGCTTTTTAAAAAACTGTGTGACAAAGAAAAGTGTGGAAGACTAGGGGTAGCAACAGGAAAATTGTGCCGTGGATGTTGGAAATGCTTTCTAGTGAACTGAGAGACTTGCTGTGTAAATGGCCATGACAAATGTTTGAAATGAGCTCCCGCCATGGAGTCAGTTCAGGGGAAAAAAAAAAGTGTTTTTTGCAGTTTAAATTTGCCTGCTCGATGATCGCCGTAAGGAGAAGAGCACTCGTGAGGGAAAGAGGCTCATTTGCATGGCGTCGTGTGATTGGTGAGACTGCAATCAGTCCCGCCCCAAAGCCAGCTCTACAGTGACTGCCCAGCATTCGAGAGGGATTGTGAGTGGAGTGTGTATACTGGCTTATCGGAGGAGCGTCATGGTGACTGAAAGTGCTGTAAAAGTTTCAAAAAACTGACTTTTTCATCTAAAATCGGGCTCAACCCTCATCTCGATCGACTGGATTGTGAGTGTGGTGTTAGGAGGGACGATCGGCAGGACTGCCAATCCGCTTCCTTCCAGAGGCCTCCAAGACTGGCTGCAGGCCGTTTTCCATCGCAGCAAACAGCTACTGATAACAGTGAGTACCAACAGTAATAATTGCTCAAACAAGTAATTTTTGCCAAAAGCCAGCTGAATCTGTGTGCAGCAGTGTAGTCGCGTTGCAAACAAAAGACTGTGTCAAGTTTTTACCAGCAAAAGCAAGCCTGTTAAGCCATCGACTGTGAACGTAGTTATGGGTTCAGCGTTAGAGTAAAGTTTCAACGCCATGAGAGAGACTGTGAGTTGTATCAATATATGCAGCACTAGTTACAGGCAATCCTGTGCTTAAAATAACTGAGGCTTTAAGGGACTGTAAGCTTGAGCAATGTTTTCAGCAAGTGAAAAGTCCGTGGTAAATCATATAAATGTGCTAGAAAAAAGAACAGTGCAAGTCTGTGCAGTTTTGAGCAAAGTTATCAGTAAAGTGTGTAAATCGGATGCACAGTGGCTTGACCCAATTTCAGACTGTTGATGCACAGGAGTGCTGCCGCCGCCATTACAGGGTGGGGTAGTAACGTAAACACAGCAGCAGAGGAGCCATTTTAAAAGTAAAAGAAGGTGTTCAGTGATGTGGGACTTTCAATAACAGTGAGCGTTTGTTTGTTTTTCTCTGCAGTCATGGCCTCAAGACCAGCCCGCTACCGGGATCATGCCCGGGCTGTGGGAGCAGCAGAAGTAAACAAGTTAAGGGACGTTGAGAGGTGTTACTATGGAGGACAACTGCCTCCTCATGTGGCGATACCTGGATACCCAGTGCAAGTGTGCTTAATATGCTTAAATGTTGGAAGGGACGTCTTCATGGTACCTCACTGTTTGGGGTGCTTAGAGAAATACTGCTTGTTTAAAGCGCCCAAGATTCATTTGGCTCTCACATAGACAAAAGTTCAAGAATTTGCAGTTGGTAGCACACAGCACCAGGCGGAGCCTGTTGGAGGAGGCCCCTCAGGGGAGTGTGGCACAAAGCTAGAGGGTGCAGATTTACAGACAGAGCAATACAGCCTGAAATAAACTGTTTTGTGTTAACCTTTATGTTTTCTGACCAGGCTGGAGAAGTTAAACTGACTGTTTATGTTTTTCTGGAGCAATAACTTACATTTGGAGCAATAAAATTATATTTTCTTCTGTGAACTTTAAACCCAGTGTGTTGCCTCTCCATCTACCATAGGCCAGCTTGTCACACGTGGTTTTAGAAGTGGGATACTGCCCCCTGCTTGAGTGAGCAGGACTAGTTACATTCTGGAAAAATGGATATGGAGAAATTGCTGAAGTTCCTCGCTGAACAACAGCAACAACAGACTTTCAGACAGCTGGCATAGCAGCAGCAGCAGCAGGAGGTGCAACAGTGGGTGCAACAAGCACAACAGGCTCAGCAACAACAGGTTCTCACCCAGCTGGCTCAGCAGCAGCAGGAGGCACAACAATGGCTGGCTCAGCAGCAGCAGGAGGTGCAATAATGGGTGGAACAAGCACAGCAAGCCCAACAGGAGGCACAACAAGTGCAACAAGAGGCACAACAGCAGTTTCTTATACAGCTGGGGCAACAACAACAGCAGCTCCTGCAGCCCCGGTGCAACAGCCACAACAAGATCCTACTGGTGAGGCTGGTCCAGCTATCATGGAGCCAGGGGTTCCTAGGATGAACGCCATGCTGGCCAAAATGACATCTGAGGATGATCCTAAGGCCTTCCTGGTAATGTTCGCATGAGTGGCAGAAGCTGCTGGATGGCTCAGACCCCAGTGGGCTGTCCACCTTGCCCCCTGTCTGACTGGGGAAGGCCAAGCAACCTATTGAGCTATGGACAGTACCACAGCCGGGGAGTACACAGAGGTGAAAGTAACAGTCCTGGACCACCTAGGCATCAACTCAGAAAGTTACCGATGGAGGTTCTGGAGCTTCAAATTTGCAGCAGGTGCATGACCTAGAGCAGTGGGACAATTGTGAGACCTGTGTTGGCGCTGGCTAAAACCTGAAGGATGCAGTGGCTCCAAGGTGGCCGAGTTAATTGTCTTGGAACAATTTCTGAACATCCTGCCCCCAGGAATTCAGAGCTGGGTCCACAAGCAGAAGATCACTATGCCAGCAGAAGCCATGCAGATCTCAGAACAAGTGTTGTATGCTGAACTCTCCTCCAGCCCTGTGATCCAACTTACGAGGCCACCTGGGAAGATGGGGAATTGTCCCGAGAGCCAGACTGAAGGAGTATTGTCTGGAACTGGGAAGGGGGTTAGGGGCCAAATAAGGGTCAGACTCTGGGAAAGACAGCAACCCAGCAGCCCAGGGAGATATTTCCTGAGGACCCACTGCCTAAATCTGGAGGCTCGCCCCATAGCTGAGGCACAGGAGCATGTTTCTCATGTGGACAGAAGGGTCACTTTGCAAAGAACTGCCCCTACATGGACTGTACCTTCATAGACTGCATGTTTACAGATGTGTATTCACTGTACAGTGGGGGTTGGGGTTCTGAATCCCGAGATTTTATGATCCCTGTCAAGGTAGAGGGGATAGAGACGGAGGCTCTGGTAGACTCAAGAAGCCACCAGACCCTAGTCAGGGCAGCCCTTGTGAACCCCCGATGCTGGCAGGACCAGAACCCAGTCCCTATCCGATGTGTGCATGGGGATGTAAAGACCTACCCTGGTGCTATGATTACACTTACTCTGGGGGGCCAAACAGAGACTATAAAGGTGGGGGTTCCCCCGGGGTTACCTTATCTAGTGTTACTGGTCAGAGATTGGAAATGGTTTGATGATTTATGGAAAGCAGACTTATCTTTGGTAATTACCCGGTCTCATGGTCATGAAGGGAAGGGGGTCAGTCACCTGCAGTTGGGGGAAGTTTTTCCACTCTTGGACCCAGGGATTTTTAATCCCCAGATGAGAACCCACAAATCTAAGTGAGAGCAAAAGGCAGCAAAGAAAAGGGGTCCCAAAGGGGCTGGTGCACAGGAGGGAGGTGAAGCAAAGGCAAAAGTGGGTCCAGACCCACAGCCTGACCCCAACACTGACCCACCTAACAAAAGTCCTGGAGGGCCATCCTTATCAGAGCAAGATATGTTAAAGCACTGCCTGGACACTGTCAAAGAACAATGGACCTATGGTATACTCAGCCGGGTATACACCCAGTTGGCTGTCAGGGAAGGGGAAGTGGTAGATGAGAATCAGGCAACACGCTATCCTCATTTTGAGTTACAAGGGGGTATCTTGTATCAATTTAGCATGGAGGCCCAGACGGGGGATACCCAGCATCAGTTGCTAATCCCTCAAGTCTTTCAGGGGGAATTACTATGCCTCGCCCACTCCATTCCTGTGACAGGGCACTGTGGAGTACAGAATACACTGGCCCGACTGTTACCACAACACTTTTGGCAGGGCATCTATTGACATGTTAAAGATTATTGTGCATCTTGTCCCAAGTGCCAGCTAGTAGCTCCAAAGAACAGTCAAAAGGCCCCTCTAGTGCTCTTACCTGTTATGGAGGCACCATTTGACCGGATTGGGGGTGATATAGAGGGACCCCTTGAAAAGAGTGCAGTGGGGTACCAATACATTCTGGTGATTGTAGACTATGCTACCTGGTACCCTAAGGCCATCCCATTATGAACCATTTCAGCCAAAATTGTAGCCGGGGAACTACTAAAGATCTTTAGTCATATGGAAATACCGAAGGAAATGTTGACTGACCAGGGAACTAAATTCATGTCCCGCCTGACTCAGGAGGTTTGTACTTTATTGGGAATCAGCTCCATAAGGACCTCGATCTATCATCCACAGACAGATGGCCTTGTGGAGCGATTCAACAAAACCCTTAAAACGATGCTTCAAAAGTTCATAACCATTGAGGTCAGGGACTGGAACAAGTTACTTCCCTTACTGATGTTCGCAATGCGGGAGATCCCTCAAGCTTCTACAGGGTTTTCTCCATTTAAACTCCTCTATGGGTGCCACCCATGAGGTGTTCTTGATGTAGTAAAGGAGATGTGGGAGAAACCCGACCCAAGACTGAAAATGTGGTGCAACATATCCTGCAATTGAGGGAAAGATTAGATCAGGTGGGGAAATTTGCCCAAGAGAATCTGGTGAAAGCTCAACAAAGACAAGAGTACTACTATAATCAGGGAGCCCGGCTGAGGGAATATAAGCCAGGGGATCAGGTACTAGCTTTGTTGCCGAGCAGCCAGAATAAGCTTCTAGCCAAATGGAAGGGGCCTTACGAAGTTACCTGGAGAGTGGGCCCAGTTGACTATGACGTTTGTCAGCCAGAGAGGTGAAAAGAGACCCAGATCTACCATGTCAATTTGCTGAAAGTCTGGAACCAGAGGCATAGCCTATTGATTTCCTCTGAACCAGACATAGTGGATCTGGGACCCCAAGTGCCGAATGAGAATCTGGGGATACAAGTCCCAATGGGAGAACAGCTGTCTCACAAACAGAAACAGCAACTAGGAGAGTTGGTAAGCCAGTTTTTGGATGTTTTCTCCTTCCTCCCGGGGACAACCCATATGATAGCTCAACGTATAGAAACAGCCAGGGAAGAAGGTACGGCAGTGACTGTATTACTTGCCAGAAGCCGAACGAGACACTGTTAAGAAGCAGTTGCAGGACATGCTAGAGTTGGGGGTGATTGAGGAATCCAGCAGTGATTGGTGTAGCCCCATAGTGTTAGTACCAAAAGAAGGTGGGGCTACCCGCTTCTGTATTGATTTTCACAGGGTCAAGGCCATCTCAAAGTTTGATGCCTACCCCATACCCCAGGTAGATGAACTGTTGGATAGACTAGGGGAAGCCAAGTACATCACGACTTTGGACCTAACAAAAGGGTACTGGCAAATTCCTTTGACCCCAGAGTCTCAGGAAAAGACAGCATTTGCTACCCCCTTTGGGCTATACCAGTTCCTTACCATGCCTTTTGGCTTACATGGGGCACCTGTGACCTTTCAAAGGCTCATGAATCACTTGCTGCGACCCCATGCCCACTATGCAGCTGCTTACCTAGATGATGTGGTGATCCACAGTGCTGACTGGGAGTCTCATGTATCAAAGGTGGCAGCGGTACTACAATCTTTACAGGAAGCAGGGCTGACAGCCAATCCAGTGAAGCGTGCTTTCCCATAGCTGAAATGAAGTATTTAGGGTACTGTATAAGCAATGGACAGGTGAGACCCTTGACCAGTGAGGTCCATGCTATAGCCGAGTGCACGATACCCACCACAAAAACCCAGGTGAGGGCCTTCTTAGGATTGGCTGGGTATTACCACAGGTTCATACCACACTTATCCACCCTTGACAGCACCCTTACAGACCTCACCCAGAAATCTGCCCCCAGTAAGGTCCAATGGTCAGAAGAGTGTGACCAGGCCTTCACACAATTCAAAGCGACACTGTGCAGAGAGCCAGTGTTACACAGTCCTGATTTCAACAGGACCTTTATCCTGCAGATGGATGCCTCTGAAGTCAGTCTAGGAGCCATGCTCTCCCAGGAGTTTGAGGGGGAAGAACATCCTACCCTCTACCTCAGTTGGAAACTCTTTCCCTGGAAGAAAAACTATGCAGTGATAGAGAAAGTGGGTATCTCAGTCAAGAGGGCTGTGGACACTCTCCGCTACTACCTGCATGGCCAGCTGTTTATCCTGGTCACAGATCATGTCCCTCTGAGGTGGCTGCAGGTGATGAAGGATGACAACTCCTGTATCAGCAGGTGGTCCTTGGCCCTCCAGCCATTTTCCTTCATGGTGCACTACCAGGCCAGGACCCAGAATGGAACGCGGACTTTCTGTCCCGGGAGGGGAATAGTCAGGAGCCGACCAACTGTGCCTTCGTGTAAAGAGGGAGGTATGTGACAGTGTAAACACTACACTGGGAAACAAGGGGTTAACATCTTGGCTGAGGTTGAGGAAATTCAGGGAATGCAACATGAACAGGCAAGGGGGTGGTGCCTCCCCAGGTGTTGCTGATTAGAGGGGTTGCTGAAAGGCAGAGAGAATCCAGCAAGGAGTCAATTGGAAGCTGGAAACTGCTGCAGAGAGGAAATACTCCTAGGCAGGGAACCCTGCAAGATGGAGGGTGGAATATAAGAAAGGAACCAGAGCAGAAAGCCAAGGAGAAGGGTTAATTGCTGGAGACAGCGTTTGGGGAAAAGCTGAAACCTGCTGCTGAGAAAGAGACCATTTCTAGAGCAGAGAATCCGGAGGTAAAGAATCAACCTAACCAGCTGGGGCCAAGAACATTGAGTGGAATGTACTGCTAATAACAGCCTGCAAATAAGGCTAAAGGGAAAACTGTGTTTTGTTTGAGACTGTGCATTCAAAAACTGCTGGCCCACAAACTGTTTATTTTGTTTGAGACTGTACATTCAGAACTGCTAGCCCTCATAAGTGGTTCAATGCCTCCTTTTGTCAAGTCAGCCTGAAAGAAACTGTTTTGTGTTAACCTTTATGTTTCCTGACCAGGCTGGAGAAGTTGAAATGACTGTTTATGTTTTTCTGGAGCAATAACTTACATTTGGAGCAATTAAATTACATTTTCTTCTGTGAAATTTAAACCCAGCATGTTGCCTCTCCATCTACCGTAGGCCAGCTTGTCACATATCCCCTAATGCCATGGAGTTACCCATGAGTGCTGCATCCTTATTAAACACCACGTAGAAACAACAATCAAATTCATTAGCCACCTTAAGTCTGATCCTTGACCAACAGGTTATCTATAATCAAAGGCACAACTGACCTGTTTGTGCCCCTGCTTTAATTTACACAGCTGTACAAGTCCTTGATGCTACAGTATCTTTATTGGCAGCTGCTAGTCTTTTTTTTTTTTAATATCCTTTTTGGCCATCTAATACCAGCCTTGTGTTCATTGATTTTGATTTTGTAGTGATGCGTTACTTCAGGGCTACGATTATCTTTGCTAGCCAAATGCCATTTGCTTTGTTTTTATAAGCTTGGTAACTTTTGGTGTCAGACAAATTTGTTTCCAACCCTTGAACTTTTTCAAGAGATGAACTTATTTGAAATTTAAAACACTTTTATTTTTAAACACTTACTAGGTTTACTAGGTTGGTATGAGCAAAAGAAGGCACCTGGCCCATCGAGATTGCTCTCCATATTAGTAGATCATATCCCTTATACCATTATTTGCTTGGAAAAGTAGTGTTTATCATTTGCATTTTTAAATGCATCAAAACTATTAATTTTTACTATATTTTGTGGTGACGTGTTCCATGTTTTTGCTACTCTAATTGTGAAAAAGGAATTTCTATTTATAGTTCTAGCTAATAGGACCATCAATTTCTTGTTATGTGATCTTAGATTATTTCTAGTTCTCATATAGCAAAAGTCAAGTTTGGCTGTTAAAGCAGAGTCATGAAGAATTTTATGTAATGAGAGTAGGTCACCTCTTTGTCTCCTATGTTCAAGAGAATGAAGATCTATAGCATAAAGCCTTTCGGTATAAGAACTGTTTTTAAGTCTAGGTATTAATTTGATTGGCCTTCTCTGGACTTTCTCAACCATGTCAATATCCTTAATGAAATATGAAGTCCAGGCTTGAGAGCCATAGTCCATAATTGGGTGAACATAAGAATGATACAAAGCAGTAATACACTGCTCATAGAAACATAGACTTTGATGGCAGATAAGGACCGCTTAGCCCACCTAGTCTGCCCATTTCCCCTACCTAGAGGATAAGCTGCAGATCCTATTTAACCAACAGTCTATTTCTTCCTACCCCCCACAAAAACTGCCTTATGTCTCTCCCATGCATTCTTGAATTCTCCCACAGTTTTAGACCCCACAACCTCCTCAGAAAGGCTGTTCCATGCGTCCACCACCCTCTCTGTGAAAAAATACTTCCTCACATTGCCCCTGAGCCATCCCCCTCTATCTTCAAATTGTGTCCCCTTGTTCTTGCACATCTCTTTTTCTGAAAGATGCTACCCTCTTGGACTTTGTTGATTCCACTGAGGTACTTAAATGTTTCTATCATGTCCCCCCTCTCCCTCCTTTCCTCAAGGGTACACATATTAAGCTCCTTTAGTCTCTCCTCATATGGCTTCTCTTGCAGACCCTGCACCATTTTAGTTGTCCTCCTAAGAACTGCCTCCATCCTGTCTATGTCCTTGCGGAGGTGGGGTCTCCAGAACTGGACGCAGTACACCAGATGGGGTCTCACCAACTGTCTGTACAGGGGGGATAACAACGTCCTGTTTTCTGCTGGTGATACCTCTCCCTATACATCCCAGTATCCCCTCAGCCCTCCCTACTGCCTTCTCACATTGCTTGCCAACCTCAAGGTCATCTGATATGATTACCCCCAGGTCCCTTTCCATTTTTGTTGTTGTTACTACCTCCCCCACAATTGTGTAATCTTCCCCTGGGTTTTTGTTTCCCAGGTACATTACTTTGCACTTCTTTGCATTGAATCCAAGCTGCCATACTTCTGACCATTCCTCCAACCTTGCCAAGTCCCCTTCTCATCCTTTTCATGCCTCCTTGTGCATCAACTCTGTTGCAGATCTTTGTGTCATCTGCAAAGAGGCATACTTTTCCTCCAGTCCCTCTGCAATGTCACTTATAAAGACATTAAAAAGGACTGGACCCAGTGCTGAACCCTGCGGTACCCCACTAGTAACCCCTCTTTCTTCAGAGTGGACTCCATTTACAATTACCTTCTGTGTCTTGTTGTTCAGCCAATGTTTTACCCAGGCTACCACCCTGGGACCCACTCCCAGGCTGGTTAATTTGACTACTAATCTTGTGTGGCACTGTGTCAAATGCCTTGCTAAAGTCTAGATAGGCCATATCCACAGCCCCTCCCTGGTCTACTACTTTGGTCACCCAGTCAAAGAAATCAATTAGATTCATCTGACATGACCTTCCCACTGTGAACCCATGCTGCCTTGGGTCCTGTGCCCCACTGGCCTCTAGGTGCTCAACAAGTCTTTCCTTCAGAAGTGATTCCAACACTTTCCCTACCACAGAGGTCAAACTGACAGGTCTGTAGTTTCCTGCCTCTGTCTTGGTCCTACTTTTGTGAAGGGGAATCACATCCACCTTCTTCCAGTCCTCAGGTACCACACCATCCTCCCATGATGTTTTAAAAAAGGTAGTCAGTGGTGTCACTAGTTCTCTGCTTAATTCTTTTAGAATTCTGGGGTGAATTCCATCTGGCCCCATTGCTTTGTCCACCTTCAGTTTTAGGAGTTCTTTCAGAACCCTTTCTTCTGTGAAAGGACTGGGATCGACCCCTCCAGAGTGCTTCTGTTAATTGGATTAGGCACCTCCCCCACTTCTTCTTTTGTGAATACTGAACAGAAGTATTCATTCAGTATCCATGCTTTTTCACTGTCACTCTCTGCCCACCCACCATCCATTCTATTCAGCCTCACTATCCCTCCCTTTGTCTTTCTACGCTCCCTGATATACCTATAAAAGGTTTTGTCCCCCTTCTTAACTGAGTTAGCTAACTTTTCCTCAGTTAGTGCCTTTGCTATTCTGACTACCCTCCCTGCTTTCTTCTACCTTAACTGGTACAGTTCTCTGTCCTGCTCCTTCTGTGTTTCCTTATACTTCCTAAATGCTATCTTTTTCTCCCTAACCTTCACCGCCACCTCTTTTGAGAACCATAGTGGTTTTTTCTTTCATTTTGATTTGTTTATTTGCTTCACACAAAGGCTTCTTGCCTCTGTGATGGCAGTTTTGATATTTCCCCATTGTTGCTCTACCCCTTCTTCTAGCCTGTTTTCTAGTGCTTTTCTAAGGCACTCTCCCATCTTGCCAAAGTCAGTCCTCCTGAAGTCCAGAATCCTCACTTTTTGTATGGCTTGACTCTGTAGCTGAGTTTATCATGAACCACACTGTTTGGTGGTCTCTTGTTCCCAAATGGCTACCCACTTCTAGATCTGAGATCCTCTCACTGTCCCCATTTGAGAGTATGAGGTCTAAGATTGCTCCCTCACGAGCAGGTTTCAAAACTAGCTGTTTGAGGCATGCCACCTGAAGGGCATCAAGAATGGCCCTGCTTTTGGATGTGGCTGCCGAAAAGGCACTCCAGTTAACATCTGGCATGTTAAAGTCCCCCATCAACAGTATCCCCTCTTTCTCTGCCATCCTAAGTATGCCTTCTATCATATCCTTGTCCATTCCCTTCCCCTGACATGGGGGTCTATATACAATCCCTGTGCGGATTGTGGTGCTATTTCCAGTCTCTAAGGTGACCCACAGTGCCTCCTCTCCTCCCTGTTTACTCTGTTGTTCAGTTTCTTTTATCCCTTCCCTTACATAGAGAGCTATCCCCCCCTTCTGCCCTCCCTATCTCTCCTGTAGGTTTTGTACCCTGGTATGTTAACATCCCAGTCATGGTTCTCTGTGTACTATGTTTCTGTGACTGCTACAATAGCCAGGCATCCCTCTTCCATCAAGGCCACCAGTTCAGGGAGCTTGTTGCCCAGACTATGGGCATTGGTACTCATTACCCTCTATTTCTTGATGGCCTTACCCCTTTTTGCCCCATCCCTGTCCTTATTACCTTTGTTATTTTCTTCATTTACCCCTGCATTTCTCCCTATCAACATCTCTATGTTGGTGTCTACCTCACTTAGTACCCTGATATTTTGGGGGGGCTGGGATTTCCCTGCTCCTTTCCAGTGCCTCCCCCCTTGGCTAGTTCAAATGCTTGTCAATGAAGTATTTAAACCTATCACCTAGGATCCTGGTTCCCCTCCTGTACAGATGCAGACCATCATGCCAGTATAGGCCTGCATCCCTCCAGATAGACCCCAGTCCCCAGTGAAGCCAAATCCCTGAGCTCTGCACCAGTTTTTCAACCACTGATTGAATCCCATGGTGTGGAGCACCCTAGTCTCACCCATGCCATAGACAGGCAGCACCTCTGAGAAGGTTACCATGTGTGCTATTTGTCTAAGGCCCCTCCCCATCTCCACAAATGCTTCTTGCACTGCTCTGATCCCTTTCTTACCCAGGTCATTTGTCCCTAGGTGGACAAAGACATCCAGCTCCCTCCCCTGTGCAGCTGCTCCTGCGATCCTGAGGATTCGCTCCCTGTCTCTCCAAGCCATGGCACCAGGCAGGCACCTTACCTCCCTCTCCCCTTCCTCCCCCAGTTCTACCTTCCTAACAATGGAGTCCCCCACCAGGAGTTGTTTCCTTCCACTGTAGGGTCCCATGCCATCCCGCTGTGGGTCTCCTTTGTGGAGTTTTCCAGCATCCTCATTGGTCTCCACTGTGGCTGCCTCCATAGAAGAACTGCACTTTTCCAGAATGGCATAGAAATTGTGGAGAGGTACAACTGTAGGGATGTGCCTCTGTTCCACCACCCTCACCCTCCCTGAGCCCACTGTGGTCCAACCACTCCTTTTTCTTGGCAACCTCTGAGGCAACGACAGTGACCCTGGTGGTCCCTGGGTGGGAGAGAAGGTCCCACAAATCTTGGACAACTCAGCCTGGAGATGAGAAACCTCCTCCCTCAGCCCAGAGAGGTGTCTGCAGATGGGGCAACACTGCATCCTCCAGAACATCTCCCGGAAGACTGCTGCTCGACAGCCAATGCACTGCACCACTCCCATCATGTCTTTTTTCTGGCCCCCTAACTGTTATTTGGAATACTTACTCTTTCCTCTGTTTGTTTATTTCTTTTTTCTTCTCTCTCTACTTACTTACTGCCTCTGCACCCTTTTAGCTCCTGATCTTCCTGTTCTGAGACAAGAAGTTCCTATATTTCTCAGTAGTCTCCTTACTTGCTCTGAGTCAGACCTCCAGCAGCTGGGGGAGGGGTTGAGAGCTACTCTTGCCCTTCTAGGATGGTGAGTCTTTGGTGGCCCTGTGATCACTCACTTCCTGCTCCCAATCAGGAATTTCCTGTTGTCAGTTAAATCCTGTTCCTATAAAAGTAGAACTGGTTTAGGGTGGGGGGGTGGAGGGGAGGGAAGGATGGACAATATAGTCCCAGTAGAGAATTTTTAGTTATACCAGTAGCTTCCTCCTCCTGGTGTTCTGTCTGTTCTCTGGCAGAAGCTATCTAGGGCAGTGTTTATATCTGGTCTTAACCTGGCTCCTTATAGCTAAGCCACTCCCCCTACTTTGCAAATCTTTCTACACTTAGTTAATTTCACAGAAAACAATTCCCTTCTGACACCTGTGACAAGCACCTAGATAAGTACACAGATAACACAGATAACAGATAACAACTTACTTCAACTACCTCTGACAAACACACCAACTCCTTTTTTGTGTGTTTTTTACCCTAAATTGAAGGTCCCAGTACAAGAGATCCAGTTCTTAGTCCCAGTAGAGAAGTTTTAGTTATACCAGTAGCTCCTTTCTCCTGGTGTTCTGTCTGTTCTCTGGCAGAAGCTATCTAGGGCAGTGTTTATATCTGGTCTTAACCTGGCTCCTTATAGCTAAGCCACTACCCCTACTTTGCAAATCTTTCTACACTTAGTTAATTTCACAGATAACAATTCCCTTCTGACACCTGTGACAAGCACCTAGACAAGTACACAGATAACACAGATAAAAGATAACAATTTACTTCAACTACCTCTGACAAACACGCCAACTCCTTTTTTGTTTGTTTTTTACCCTAAATTGAAGGTCCCAGTACAAGAGATCTAGTTCTTAGTCCCAGTAGAGAAGTTTTAGTTATACCAGTAGCTCCTTCCTCCTGGTGTTCTGTCTGTTCTCAGTTCTCAGTCTGTTCTGGTAGTAAAAGATATTTTAATGTTATTTAACATTATTGATGCTTTTTTTGAAATTAAAGTGCAATGTCCCTTGGGGATCATTTATTATTGACTAGGATCCCAAGATCCCTTTTAACTTGAGATGCTTGGATGATAGATTGATTCAAAATATAGGAGTATCTAGGATTATTATGACCAAAATGAAGGACAGTTCACTTATTAATATTAAAATCCATACCATTTGTAATTGTGCAGGTCTCAATTTTGCCAGGGTCCCTAACGAGTAATAAATGACCATCAAAAGAATTAATTTTTCCTCCGATTTTGGTGTCATCAGCAAATTTAATTAAGTGATTTTCCAGATGTTGGTAAATGTCACTAATAAATATGTTGAAGAGTGTGGGTCCCAAGACAGATCCCTGAGGAACACCACTGGTCACATTAACCATATTTGATTTGGCATTTTTTTATTCAATGTATAGTGTTCTCCCATCCAGTAATATAGAAATCCATTTAACTATCAAAGGGTTGAGTCCCACTGAAACAAGTTTTTGAATAAGCTTGATGTGGGGGACTTTATCAAATGCATTGGCAAAGTCCAGTAATATAACAAAAGTCATTGTTTAAGCTCTTACTAATTAAATTGTAAACGGGAATTAAATTTGAAATGCATGAGCGTCCTTTAGTAAAACCATGCTGCATTTGGTCAACCAAACCATCATTTGTAAAATGTTTCTATTTGTTTTTTGATTAATTTTTCTATTAGTTTACTACAACGGGAGGTCAAACTAAAGGAACGGTAGTTTTCCAAATTTTCTTTGTCACCTTTTTTGAAAACTGAGATTATGGCTGCAGTACACCAGTCACTAGGGACTGATCCTTCATTTATGGATTTAGAGAAAATGATGGTTAAGAGATAGGCTAAAAAGAATGCTGAGTTTTTTAAAAGAATTAAACTAATTTGATCAGGACCAGGACTGGAATTTATATTCAAATTTAACAATTCAGTATATACCTCTTCATATTTTAAATAAACGGGAATACCGTTTGCGGGTATATCAATTATTGCCTGTCCTAGTTTTAAATTGAAAATAGTGGCAAAATAATTATTAAAGCTGTCCGCTGTATCATTATCATTATTCTGTATTTCCCCACTAATTTTAATTGGACCAATCGCATTAGCCATTGAACTACAATTTGAGTTAATGTAAGAGAAGAGTAATTTATTATTTTTACAATGTGCCAATTTGAATTCAATACCCCCCTTTGCTTTTCTTATCAAAATGTTTAACTTCTTTATCTCATGGTACAAAGCAGTTTTATTGTTGTCTATTTTGTTAGCCTTGTACTTTTTAAATGCATTTAGTTTGGCTTTAATTTGTTTTTTAATCACATTATTAAACCAAATAAGGATCCTGCCCTTGTTATTGCATTTGTTTTTGAAGGGTACGAACTGGTCTTCCAAGAAAGGATAATTTTTTTGAATATTGTCCAGGCATCTTCTACATTAATATCTTTAAACAATAAGTCCCAATCAATTTTAGAAAGTCATGAAAACATTGACGTATAATCAGTTTTGAAATAGCTCCTAATTTTAGTAATTAGGTTTGGTTTAGGTCTACTTGCAAGTAGGGTACTCATGACCATGATATGATCACTACTGCCTAATGGATTTAATATTGTTACATCTAATATATTATTCATATTGGTCAAAATAATATCCAGAATTGAGTCAAATCTTGTTGGTACATTAACTAACTGGTCCGAGCCATGAAGGGCGAAGTTTTCAATTAATGTTTTATCTAATTGTGTTTTACCAGACATTACATCCCAATATACACCTGGCAGATTAAAATTGCCTAGTATTAGAATGTTGCCCATATTAAATGCTTCAGCTGTTTCTTTAAGCAAATCATTGTTATAGGTTTCTGATGAGTTTGGGGGTCTATAGCAGCAGCCAATCATTAAGGGTGGTCTGTTAGGTATAGGCAATAGCTAGTTTTACCCATACTGATTTCATACATGATGCATAATTAATTGGAAAAAATGCAGGCATGACATAATATTATTTTTGAAGTATAAGCAGACACCCCCACCAATTCTAGAATCTCTATTTTTAAAATATAATGTATAACCATTAATATTCTTCAACCAGTCTGATGCAGAATCCAACCAAGTTTCGGTGACTACCATGATTTCAATGTCATGTGTCTTGGCAAATACTTCCAGTTCATCTCTCTTAATAGAATTTAAGCTTCTAGCATTGGCCAAAATGAACTTGTACCCAAATATGTTTTACCTCAAGCTGAATGTGCTAGATCATCCCTACGGATTAGTGGTATCACACCCCCCCCCATATCAATTTAAATTCTTACTAATAAAGGACTAAATTTTTCTACCAAGTAGCACAATGCCATGCTTGCTCAGATGTAATCCATCCCATGAATATACATGTCCCAATGGGTAAGAGAAGAAAAATTATTTGACAAACACCATCCCCTTAACCAGTTTTTAATAGTTTTGATTTTACTTGAGACAGAACTAGTTGCTCTGGGGATTGAAGGATTTCTGAAAAACAAATTTGACAATGTTTGGCTTTTAACTGTTCACTTAGTATAATGAAATCCTTCTTGATCTCCTCAGTACATCTGTTCATGTTATTAGTCCCAGCATGGATAATTACAAGTGGGTTTGCACCAGCATTATGGAGTATAGTATTTAGCTGGACTATGGTGTCTGCAATCAGGACTCCCCTTAAACTACTATAGGTTCTATTGTATTTACCCAGGCTACAAACTACCTGGTCAATGTGCTTAATTATGGAGTCACCAAGGACAAAAACCTGGTGTGGTTCAGTCCTTAACTAAGTAGTATTTTCATTGCTTAAATCACTAACACTTTCTAAGGCATAAGCATTTGTATCTATTACCTGGGATGAAGCGGGAAGACCTGTTGTCACACCTTTAATATTGAAAACATGCTGCAATTGTGGGTTTGCATCATTTTGAGATTTTGAGTTTGTATTAGATATAACAATATCCATATCATCATCATTATTTGGTGCATTGCAGCAATTATTATCTACAAGGGGAACAGTTGTAGTTGTGGAGATATCTAGGATATGCATATGTTGTTCATGGTTCCCCTGGTTAATCTGATCTGAGGCCATGGGACTTTTGTATTTTGTATGCAGGTGGGGGGTAGGACTTAGAGTATTTTCCACATCACAAGTGTGATCTACACCCTGAGGTACACTCAGAGTTAGTGTAAAATACACCAACAGGGATATTAGGAACATCAACATTGGGGAGGAGCCAGTAGACATGGATGTAGTTGCTCGAGATTCTGAATTAATGGTTTCAAGATCAATTTCTGTTAGGCTAGAAAAATGATTTTGTAAGGGTATAGAAGAAGGCATGGCTCTTCAACCTTTTTTGCGAGTTTGAGTCGGTACTGTTGACCATTCTACCTCAGATTCAGAAAAATCATCACTGTCCCTGGCTTTCTTTTTTGTATGCAATTGTTCTCAAACTGGGGTCTTAAAAACTTCATTTGGGACATTAAGATGATCTCCAAATGTAATTTGTGTCTCTGAGTGAGCCAAAGGGGTGGTCGTGAAAGACTGATTAGTGCTTTCTAGATTTTTTAAGATGAGTCTGGATTTCATGCTGTTAAGTAAGAATTCTCTGAAACTTAGTTCTAAAATTATTAATCTCCCCTGCAGAGTAGTGATCTTAAGACATTTCTTACAGGTGAAATCTGCATTGAAACTAAAATCCAGAGATACAGTGTACATAAAACAAGCTTGTCAGCTCCATTACATAATTGGTTTGATTCCTCGTTCCATTTGTGCTGTTCATCTCTTACTCTTCTAAAGTTTGCCATTCTTCAGTTATAGCTATGAGTATTGCCTTTTTCCTTTACATTGCACCTTCTCATTGTGACGTACCATATTATGGTTGCTACTGGACAGCTGTTTTTTAGTAAAAAAAAAGTCCTCCTTGTCAGGGCTTATATTGGAGCTCACAAGATCTAGAATGTTCTTGCCTCCTGTTGCTTGGTAATCAGTATGAGGTTGAGGTCAACATAAAGTTCAGGAAATCTGGTGCCACACTTCCCTTTATATCAGAAGTTTTCCCAGTTTATTTCCACATGGTTAAATCACCCATTATACATTTTTTTAATTTATATTTTAGTGGTTTTATGAAAAAAAGAAAATAATAACTATCATGTCAGACAATCAAAACAGATCACAAACAGGCTACATCCAATACAGTCTAAATAATCTGTCTTTTGGATAGGGGGAATATCTCCAAAATGGATTCAATCCCAAGCAGTCTTAACAATAATCACTAAACCCTTCAAGAATATGGTGGCCAACAAACAATAAATAATTCTCCCAACATACAAATTATTATCAGCTAGAGAGTTGATATGACCTCAAAACCATATATGCAGCAATACTCTGTGTGTGTGTGTATGTATGTATGTGTGTGTGTATGTATATATATATATATATATATATATATATATATATATATAATCACTTTTACCCAAGACTCCACACCCATATAAGGATAATTCCCTGCCATTAACTTATCAACTTTTAACCTGATAATAGAAATATGAGGAAAAGAGACAAAGAAGTGCACACCATTGCCTGTAAAGGTGCCACAGACAAAAGCAACTGTGTAGCAAAGGAGGAGAAGCTGTGCACACACCAACAGGATTTGTCAAGCATGGTTTATTACCACAAGGCAAGAACAAAAGAACCAGCACCACCACTGTACAGCAATAAACATCTAACACTGTGCAATGTAAATCACATTTGTAAAGATTTATTACCACCAGTGTACAACACAACCTCTCTCAGGAGAACGCCTTGCCAATCTGCTTGTTATTATTGGTATTATATTTGTGATAAAAATATGTTTCTTGAAATTTCTGCTTGGAAAAGTATGGCAGTCAGGACAAGAGCATTATGGGTACTTTCAAAAAAATACTGTTCTCTTTCTGAGTGGAAAATCTAATTAAGAGCTTCCTTTAGACACCAGGGGCCCAATTCTAAGACACATGTCACAACTCGCAGGTGTATGTGAGTTGTGACATGTGACACTATGCCAGGGACCCTGCATCCTACTCCATGACCAGCAGGGTCCCCGGCACTTACATCCTGCACCATGGGGTAGCTACAGGCTTGCACCATGGGAATGGCAAAACAGACCTTGGTGTCATAAACAGCCATCCACGGGGAACAGCCCCCCGAGCTCCCAGCCCCAAAATGAGTGTGCAAGCCCCTGGGGGCCATGGGGTGTTGGCAGTGCAGAACAGGCATGAGGATGGCACCACAGAAAATGGACCTGGGTGCCCAAGGGTGGCACCTTGGAATTGGGGGGGCATCTATGTGATGGGGGTGTCCGTGGGGTATGTCTGTGTGCATGTTGTGGCACTGAGAGGGGGCAACCACCATTTGGCAAGGACAGATGCCCATTAGACCAGCTAACTGCTGGTCTAACCCCGCAGTGGCACAGTGTGTCTTGGAATGACGTAAGTGGGTTATGGCAGCCACCCTTTCAGAATAGGGCACAGATGCTGCTGTAACCCCCCCCCCTTCTGCTGCACCATAGAGGTTGTGGCCAGTGGAAGCCCACGCCTTGGTGCAGGCTGCATCTTGGAATAGCAAATGGCGTAACGCATATCGCAAAGTGTGACTTGCACCATTGGGTTTGGCGCAAGTCATCTTGCGACATGCATAACCCATTTTGGAATTTGGCCTCAGGTTGTAACAGATTGTAAAACACCAATTTACTGTGAAATCTATGAAACTGGCCATAAACAAGCTGCATTTTATGACCTATTAGGAGGAAAGCAACTTCTAACAGATATCTGTCAGATTTCTCACCACTGAGAGAAATAGCTCAAGAATTTCCTCTGAAGATGAAAGGGATAATTCTGACCTGCCATAAAGCAGGCTCACTAATTAAAAAAAGTACATATAGATATATTTTTTTGTGTATATGGGATGCTTAGCAACATGCAGATGCCTGAGCCTAATTTGGTATGTAAGAAAAGAGTGACCTCACAGCCAGCATCACCACTGAGCTGTGAACTCACAAGCTGGGTGGGACCCTTGTTCCCTTTAAATGGTCAAAGCTAAGAGAAGATTGTGCTTTTTGATCTCTGGACTCCTAAAAGTACACACTCTCAAGAGCACTTCTACTGAATTGGGTAATTCAACCCCCACTATTTGCTAATTGAAACTAGGGTAGGATTAGATACTCAATAATAAGGCAGTTTTGTTTAAATTGTCTATTTAATTTGTATGACTGTACACTCAATGTTATATGTTCTGTGTTTTGTATTTCATCTACTATTTTTAATACTAGTAAACTTTGTTTTCTTTGAAATTCTGCCTGAACCTTTTCCTCATTTTGAATGTGAATATTGGGACAGTGTTGATAATTCTGACAGGACAGTTAAGTGCGTATAGTGTGTTACCATATGCAGCAAGGTAATAAAAGTACCTAGGTCTCAAATGAGTCAAAAGGGGGTGTTGTGAACCAGGTTGGGTGCCCACTGGGTTAAGTATTGCATTGCATTTCCCCAAAGAGGGTATGCTATTTGAACCGTTAACTGGGCAAGCTAGAGAAAAAGGGTTCATATTTGACCCCAGGAATAGAGACTAGTAGTTGTTCAGACTCAAAACAGACAGGAGGGTTACCCAGTTTGTCTCCTGTTCACATATTGCACTTCAAGGTTGGGCACTGTGGAAGCAGAGGGCCTAACCCCCAAATCACATTGGTGAATCTGTTGCTTGGTGCACTCTAAAAGATTTGGTTTGCAGTGCTGCAATCAAAAGATTTTTTTGCATACTGTGAAATTATTTGGTGACACGAGCATTAACAGTCCAGTGTGTCAGATTGATAAACTGTAACAGTTCACACACAAAATAAGGCAGTGACTTAAAAATAAAGAAATATATCATTGGGGTTACAGTCAAAGGTTCCCTACCTGTTTTATTGCTTTTGGGTGGGTACAAGCTAGTGTAGCCATAGATTAGGGAAGAAGATGACTTCTACCTACAGTGAGTACACTGCAGAATACCTAAGGCAATTGTGCCAGGAGAGAGGAGTCAGTTGCGAGGGGTGAAATTAGCAGCACCTCGTCGAGGCTCTTGTGGCACCCGATGCCCAAGACCTCGAGTCACAGTTGGTGACTGAAAAGGGACTGAATGGGACCAGACCTTGGATGTGGAGAGGCCAGGGTCCACTGCAGTGTCCAGACCTGGTGAGTAGGACAGCAGGATCAGTGTGAACCGAGAGCCACCACAGCAGGGGAAGGTCGCTACCATGCTGGAGCCAGTAGGGATCAGGCTGCAGATGGAGTTGCAGAGAATGGAGCTGGAATTTGAACAGAAAAGGTTTGCAGCCCAACAATGAAGGGAGCTTGAACAGAGGAAGATGGAGATGGAGAGAGAGACAGAGGAGAACCGAGAGCAGTGAGAGGCTGAATGAGCCTGCCAGAGGAAATTTGAACTGGAGAAGCTACAACTCCAAAGACCAGCACCAGAACAGGTAAGTGGCATGGGTGAACCTGGGACTCCAGGACTGGGTTACAAATTAAATTCTAAATTGATAGCTAAATTTAAAGAGGGGGAAGATATAGATGCATTTTTAAACTCATTTGAAAAGGTATGCATTCAGGCAAAAATTCCCACAGAGTCCTGGAGCTCCCAGCTATCCCTGTTGCTTACCGGGAAAGCTCATGATGCATTGAGTCAAATGGACAATCAGGATAGTAATGATTATAGCAAACTTAAAGCTGCATTGTTAAAAAAGTATGACTTGACAGCTGAAGTGTACAGAGTTGAGTTCCGTAAGCTCAGGAGAAGCCCCGATATGAGCTACAAGAAGCTAGCCACTAAACAATGTAAGTTTTTAAAATGTTGGTGGGAAGGGACACAAGCAGACTCTAGAGAAAATTGAGAATGTTGTATTTTTGGAGCAGCTCTTTTGGGCTTGTCCAGTAGAGCTGAAAACCTGGCTAGAGGACTGAGATCCAAAAACAGTGCAGGAGGCTGCCGAGTTCTCAGACCGCTGTCCCAGGTGCAGATCTGCTCTAAGAGGGAGTGGGGTGGGCATGGCAGTGCAGAAAGGGAAAAGCGCCCCTTCAGGGCAGCTAAAACCTTCACTGCCTCCACTGAAAGCAGGCAGCCCCAGGTTACAAAGAAAAGATTTGCCTGATAAAAGAAATGAATATTGGTTCTGCAAACAACCTGGACATTTGGCAAGATGGTGTCCTAAAAAGGCAGAGAGTGCACAAAGTGATGGTGAGAAAGAAGTGTTTTTTGTGTATCCCTGAAAACATGCCAGTAAACATAAGGGAGCACATACAGCCAGTTACTGTGAATGGGGTGCAGATCCATGGCTTAAGGGACCCTTACTTTGGTAAAAGGGGATTTGTTTGAGCCTGAACAGCTTATACCCAATTGGTTTGTTACAGTATGGGGATTCACTGGGGAGGAGAAAATGCTACCACTTGCTAGGGTTCTCCTGGACTGGGGTGAGACATGAGAGACTGTGCAAAAAGTTGCAGTGGCAGAAAGTCTTGCCCTGGATGTGATTATAGGGAACAATCTCCAAACGAGGATAGTGTGTGCAGTTACCTGGAGTCAAGCAGTTAAGGCAAATTGTGGTTCCCTGGACTCCATAGAAGCCCATGTGGAAAACACTGAGAGGCTGGTTCCCCAGCCTATGTCTCCTGATATGGAGAATAGCGAAAGGGGGGTGGAAAGTCCCCAGGTAGCAGTTAATAGAACAGCTACAGAAGGTTACTCTTAGGAGGGTGGGGTAGCCAATTGTCAGAGGGTTAGGGATGGCAGTGATACTGAATGCCCTGACGCTAGAGCTAGGGACCCTAGTTTAGAAACTGGAGGGGACCTGTCCCATGCCTTGGGAATGTGTAAAGATTTTGCAGCTGCTCAGAAAAATTACCTCAATTTAGAGAGGCTGAGGGCTTGTGCAGACTCTGACAGAGCACAGGGAGGTGAGGGGAAACCGAATTTACTGGGACAATGGACTGCTGTATAAGCAGGATGTAATGACAGAGGGAGGGGCGATGGGCAGGCAGCTTGTCATTCCCCAGGGGTACCGTGAGCAGTTGCTCAAGATTGTATTGATATTTCCATGTCTGAACATTTGGGAATTGCACACACTATGCAGCGATTGGCCCAGAATTTCTATTGGCCCAACTTCACCCAGCAGGTGAGAAATATTGCAGGTCTTGTCACCGGTGCCAAGAAATAGGGAAGGCTGGTAATAAAACCAAAGCCACCCTAATTCACTTGCCCATAGTGAAGGAGACATTCCAGAGGGTAGGAATGGATATTGTGGGGCCTCTGAATAGCCCCAGCTCCTCCGGGACAAGGTTTATCCTAACAGTGGTGGATTGTCCCACCCAGTACCCAGAGGCAGTCGCCCTATCCTCACTGAGGACAAACAAAGTGGCAGATGCCTTGCTAGGGATTTTCTCCCATGTCAGGTTCCCGCAGGAGGTTATCACTGATCAAGGAGGTTCCTTCATGTTGGACCTGATGAAGTGTTTGTGGGAGAAGTGTGGGGTGGCGAAGAGATGCACAACTCCTTATCACCCGCACACCAATGGGCTTGTGGAAAGATTTAATGGTACCCTTAAATTGATGCTCAGAGTGTTTATAGAACAGCATGGGAGAGACTGGGAGAAATACCTTCCCCACCTGTTGTTCGCATACAGGGAAGTGCCCCAATAGTCGACAGGGGTCTCTCCGTTTGAGCTCATATGGATGCAGAGTGCGTGGGCACCTAGACTTGATCCGGGAGGACTGGAAAGGCAAGCACACCAGGGAACTCCCATAGTGGATTATGTCCTTATGTTTAAGGAAAAGCTGAAGGAGCTTATGGGAACAGCCCAGAGCAACCTGGCAGCTGCACAGCAAAAGCAAAAGGTGTGGTACAACCGCAGAGCCAGAGCTCGCTCATGCACTGTGGGTCAGGAGGTCATGGTACTAATCCCAGTCCAGAAAGATAAGCTGCAGGCTGAGTGGGCAGGACCATACAAAGTAGTCAGACAGGTGAATGATGTAAATTACATTATAGAACTGCCTGACAGGAGACATACCCAAAGGATGTACCATGTCAACATGATGAAACCATGTGCAAATAGGGCTGACATG
The DNA here is from genome assembly GCA_016271365.2 of Neoceratodus forsteri. Lineage (NCBI taxonomy): Eukaryota > Metazoa > Chordata > Ceratodontiformes > Ceratodontidae > Neoceratodus > Neoceratodus forsteri. Next base: position 533,969,607 of record CM028137.1, on the reverse strand, counting down.
GTTTTTGCAGTGTGTAGTCCTGGGGAGGGGACGGACTAAAGAAGACCCCCTTCTGGACTTGCTGGAAGAAAGCATGTGGGAGTCCTCTGTGGAGGCAATTAAAATGTCGCCCCAGTTGACCACAAACCAGATCCAGGAAGTAAGGGAGGTTTTAGCAGACTTTGCCCCATTGTTTAATGCTAAGCCTGGACTAATCCCCTTAGCAACGCACGATGTAGATACAGGGACACAAGCAGCCATACAGCGAACAGCACATCAGGTGTCAGAGGCCATCCAAAAGGACATTAGGAAGGAGGTGGAGGAAATGCTGGATTTAGGGGTAATCCAGACATCCCACAGCCCCTGGGCCTCACCCGTAGTCCTTGTTCCTAAGCAAGATGGCTCTACTCATTTTTGTGTGAACTATCATGGACTCAATGCAGTCACAAAGTCGGACGCTCACCCAATGCCATGGATGAATGAACTACTGGACAAGTTGGGAGGGGCGACATACCTTACCACTATTGACCTAACAAAAGGATATTGGCAGGTGGCGTTAACTGCCAGAGCTAGGGAGAGGTTTGCCTTCATCACTCAGATAGGGTTATTTGAGTTTAAAATAATGCCTTTCAAAATGAAGAACGCCCCTGCCACCTTCCAAAAGTTGGTGAACCAGGTGTTAAATGGTACTGAATAGTACTCCATGGTGTACCTGGACGATATTGCCATCTTCAGTGCCTGCTGGAAGGAACACCTGTCCCACCTTAGGGAAATGCTGGGCAGGATACAGAGGGCCTGGCTCACTGTAAAAGCTGAGAAGTGCCAGGTGGCCATGGCTGAGGTGGCATACCTTGGTCATGTAGTAGGCCGGGGACAACTCCGTCCTAATCAAGCAAAAATTGAGGCAATCGAGGCATGGCCCAGATCTGAAACACAGAAGCAGGTTCAGAGTTTTCTAGGGACCGCAGGGTACTATGGAAAATTTGTATCAAACTACAGTGCCCTGGCAGCTCACCTATCTGGCCTGTTAAAGAAAAGAATGTCTAAAAAGGTTAACTGGGAACCAGTCTGTAAACAAGCCTTTACATAGCTAAAGGAGGCACTGTGCGGTGCTCCTGTATTAGTCAATCCAGACTATAGTAAACCATTTGTAGTCCAGACAAATGCCTCAGATGTGGGTATTGGGGCAGTACTTAGCCAAACTTCTGACCAAGAAAAAGATCACCCAATAGTGTACCTCAATAAGAAGTTACTTCCCAGGGAGCAAGCTTATTCTATGGGAGGGCTTGCCCAAGGTTCAATGTGGGGAATAGCTCCTCCCACAACCTCTACATAAGCCCTCCTCTAAAACACCTCCCTTGCTTAGGGAGTGTTTTTCCTAGGCATCTGCATGACTTGTGTGGCTGTGCATGGCCTGTCTGCTGCCAGGTTTGTCCTGTTTCCATCCCTCCCCTTCCCTGCCTTGTCCTGCATTCCATTTTGTTTGTGTCTCCTCTTGTTCACCTTTCCATTATTGTGCTCTCCCCCCCCCCCCGCCACTCGCCTCCTGTTTTGCCTTTCTGCTTTGTTTCTTTTTGTGCTTCATTTCTTTTTTGGCTTCTTTCCTACCCGCCACGCCTTCCTCCACATCCTCTTCAGCCCCAGACATTGAACTATTCTTACGTTCCAGCTGTTAAGGTACCTGGTAGGCATGAAGTCAGCCCTGCCGATTTCTCTAGCTCTCAGCTTCTGCTTCCTCCGCAGTCTGTTTCCTTTCTCCTCTGCTTGTGCCTCTGTCTGCAAAGCCCGGGATTCCATCCAGGAGAAGTACATATTGCTACGGATGCTATCTGGACCTGGTTCTCTACCTTTTTGGCACCTCCAGAAGTATTTCTACATTATAGGACCTCCGACATACTCCTGCAGCTAGTCACAGGTCTCCCAGCTCTACTCCATATATCGAATACTCGGCACTCATGGGAAGCACAAGCAGCTGCCATTAGTACCATACAGTGCAGTGTTCATTTACCCAAGGTGGGGACACGTTCATTTCACTCCCATCCAAATTGGGCTCTTCTCCTCAACACCTTAATTCACTGGATAAGGGTACTGTATACCTCCCCATAAGCAACAGTCTCATGCAAGGGGTCATTATCCTCACCCCTTCTCTCTGTACCAAGGTACAAGGCAAGGATGCCCATTCTCCCCATACCTGTTCAATTTGTTTCTAGAGCTTCTAATCCGCAAACTTAATACTTCCCCTAGCATTACTGGTACACATATTGGTGACATGGAATACAAATTGTCAGTGTACACCGATGACATATTGATGCATATCTCATCCCCTGCTGCATCAATACCTGCTGCTCTGCCGCTTATATCTCAGTTTAGTATGCTCTCTAATTATAGGTTGAATTTACACAAAACTTAAGTGATGCCACTCAACAAATATACCATTAAGGCAGGTCTGCAACACCTGAGGTTTCTCTGGGTGAAAGATAAACTGAAATATTTAGGGATTGTCCTCAGTACATCTCCCCAGATAATCAAACAGAATAACTTGGACTCCATAGTAACAACTATTAAAACAAACTTAAACCGATGGAAACTACTACCCCTAACTCCATGGGGTAGGCTCAGTATCATTAAAATGAATATTTTACCTTGCCTATTATATCCCCTTCAGATGTTTAATGGGTCACTGACCCAGAGTTGTTTCTCTCAAATTAACAAAATCTTAGCCTCTTTTCTCTGGCAAGACGAAAAGGCTAGACGGGCATATGTCAAACTAATGAGACATAAGAGAGAAGGAGGACTACAAGCCCCCAATCTCTACTTCTATTACCTAGCTATACATTTAGTGAGGTCTTTGCACTGATTCAAACATTCCCTTGTCTCCCCAACTGGTTCATATACCCCTCTTTGGACAGAAATTAAATGTGCGCTCTGTTCCAATTCTGGCATGGATGTTACAGCTCAACCCTATCTTTCGAAGAAACAGCTACCTAGTCAGCTACAGGACACCCCTCTAGGATACTCCCTAGTTTCTCAATCCCAACTAAATATGCTGCTAAAAATTCATCCGAACTATGACATCGCTCAGCCAATATTTGGTAACCCTAACCTCCAGATTTCAGGCAAGATCCTTTCGAGGGATAAGTTTTGGCCTAATATGGGTGTGGAGAGGGTGGAGGACCTGACAGTCCAGCAAAAACTAATGACCTTTCAAGAAGCTAGTCATCTTTATGGCTGGTTCCCCCATCTGGTCTTCAAGTTTTTCCAAATCACTCACATGCTACATGCCACACTGGGCAATGGTCAATGGACAAAACCTCTCCATACGGTCATCTCTCCTTACTTGAGCTCCATCCCCAAAATTCACCTAATTTCATACTCATACCAATTCCTACAAATCCTTTTTGTTTCCAGGGACAATCTGCAGCTTTATTGGTGGGATCGGGCCCTCCCTTCTACTTCCGTCTCAAGAGATTGGTCCTGGATCTGGAAGCACCTGTACACTATGATTCACTGGGACCGCTACCGGTTCATGCAATTTCAGATTAACCATAACCTCTATTATACCCCCTCCAGATTGCACAAAATGGGCTATCATCAGATATCTGTACAAAATGTGACAAAGAACCTGGTACTCTCTTACACATACTATGGTCACGTGAGACTGTTGCTCCTTTCTGGTCCACCATTCAGATTAGGCTTGACCCCTGTTAGGTCTACCCCAGCAATTCAATCCTGCAGCCTGTATCATTGGAGAATATATGGATCTTCTGGTTGGTAATCAACACCCACACATAGCTATGATATTGGCTTGTGCCAAAAAAGTGATCCTAAGACACTGGAAAGACCAGATCACCTCCACGTTACATAGAATGGTATAAGGAAATCATGTTTGCACTACAGGCAGAGAGAATGATAGCGAGTATGTCCAACAAAATGCATAGATTTAACCGTATCTGGGAGCCCCTGTACACTCTTCTGTCACTACAATAAACCACAAAGAACTAACATGTACCTGGTAAGCCCTCTAACGAGTCAAAAAATTCTTTCCTTGTTGGTTTATACTCCTAGCGATGGTATCTCCCTCAATTTCTCTGCAGGAATATCCTACCCAACTGAATTCTATATATATCTCCAGTGGAGGGGGGGAGGGGAGAGTAAGGTGAGGGGACGGGTAGTTTAGGAGTTTTATATCTTATATAAAATGTTCCTATTGTATTTTATGCATGTAACTACATGTAAGCATCCAGTAATTATGTCAAATATTTGGTATGTCTGCTGTTCAACTGTTTACTAATAAAGTATATTAAATAAAATAAAAAATCGGGCTCTTCTGTTCCTATGTCTTATGCCTACTACCAGGTGCTTTGGTGTTCCAGTGCCATTTTCACCACGGCCAGGTATGTTTTCTTGTTTATCATGCATACTACTTGTGTGGGTTATCTCCTCGCTCCTAAAGAGAACTGCAGTTACATAAATTAGCTGCCTGCCTCACACTATTATTGCTTACCCCAGCATACTGCTACTTTACAAATGGGAGAGGGGCACGGCATTGAACTGTAAAGACTTCCTGATATTGCTTGGGATGTTCAGCTTGGTTGGCATGGGGCAGTTTTGGATCAATCACTAGTTAATCCTTGAGACTTCAGTTGACAACCATTTCTCTCAAAGTTATGCTGGTGATACAAATTCCTTAAACCTTTACCACACTGAGGATCAGTATTATGACTGCACTACAATAGGAATCAAAACCATACCATTAACCAATGCTACCTGTGGGATATCCGACTATGTTTTATCTAGTTATTTACTTGACTATTCCTTCATTGTGTACTATGCCTAAGCATTCACTGTTCACTGTATACTTCTCTTCCTGTCTCATCCATATCCTGCTTCTATTATTAATTCCAGACTACATCCTTTCCTGTACTTATTCATTACTTGTCTGTATTTTATCCTTGCAGCAGTTTAGTGCTTTGTGCAGCCCATACTAGGAGTACTCCAGTCTCTGTCCCTAACTCACAGTTTTTGATGTGCTGAGCAAAGGTAGGCTTCCCCTGTCTACTGGGGATGGGAGTCTGTTTCACTCATCACATCCTACTTCTACCAGCCTGGCATCCTCCAACCCTAACTCTTCTGGACAGCATCAAGTAAAGGTTTGCTTGCCCCGACAACTGGGGATGGGAGCCATGTCTACCATCTATGGAATGTTATCATACCTTCTCCATCTCTTACCAGTAGCTGCTTCCCTTCAGGAACAGAACTACCTTCTATTTACAAACTCAACATCCTCCATCCCTAACTCTGCTTAGCAGCATCGAGTGCAGGTTAGCTTGACATGACTACCAGGGGGTGGAAGCCATGTCTCCAATATGCAGACTTATGCCTTGCCTTCTCTAACTATGCTAATTACTGCTTCCCTTCGGGAATGGAACTATCACACTCTGTGTACCCTCATTTACTTCTGCTGCTTCCAGTCACCACCATTCATCTACCATCCCTGACAGTTGCCTGGGTCTCCAGTCTACTGCTTTATCTTACATGTCCTCAGCCAGGTATGGGACTTTGCTCATCTTGCTTCTCCATCTTATCTCATGTGTAGCCTAGATGACTTCCTTGGCCGGGACCCTGATTCTAATATGGAACATCTTCACTGTTTGCATCTCCCCCGATGCAGAATGCCAATTTCATTCTGGAACAGGATTTCTCCAACCAAGTTTTCTCGTCATTCACATTCCCTAGCCAACTCCAGCCTGGATCATCTTGTCTTGAATGACTCATCTGGACCATGTCCTTCTGTTCTGCTGTCTCACATGTGTTTTCTTCACCTGCTGCTTGATGTCATGACCTTCCTGGACTCGGACCTCTTCCTGCTGAGCAGTCTCCAAATCTCCTTGCTGCAGTTGTTCTTCCAGCCTCACCATTCACGCAATACAGAGTCTACCTTGCCTGGTCCGTGGCCCTATCTCCCAATGCTGTGTCCACTGTCTGCTTTTTACCAACTGCAGGTCACTGCTCCCCTTCGGGACCGGGGCATTTTCTCTCCTCCACCCTTCCACCTCTCAGCTCTGCCTACGACTTTGCCTATGGTTCCAGGACCTCATCAGTTGCCCTCATCATATAGATCCTTCTGGCTTATTCAATCCCTCTCTCACTCCAGGTCGACCACCTCATGGACTTCCTTGCTGCAGGTTCCCCATTCAGCTGCTGTACAAACTTGTTTTCTTTTGCAGATGCGGAACCCAGTCCTTCATCACTCCAGCACCTTCCATCATTTTCTCTGGTTGCTTCCAGCCTTCATCAGATGTGAGACTCCCGTTGCTCACAGTGTTTGGCTTCTTGGCCTTCTGTGGATCATTATCCAATGCCTTGCTTCAACTTTCCAGCAATTCACTGCTGTTCACTTTGTAACTGACATTGTCCTGCTCCTTCCTGCTGTGGATATCATCTGGCTTTGCCTGGCCCATAGCTTCCCTGCTTATTCCTTCAGTTAATCAGGATCCACACCGTATTTCCTTCACATTTGACTAGCTGCTATCTCCTCTTTGCCTTATCGGCTCGGGGATTCATACTGTTTGCTGTGGCTCTTTTGGACCCTGCATCCCATCTCCGACCAGTACTCCTACAAGTCATCTGTTTGTTCATACAATCCATCCCCTGCTTCTACTTCTGCCCTTCTAACATTACCCTTCCGCTATTCTTTTGAGCATTTATACATTACTCTGGAGTAATACTACTGCCAACAAACATTCCTTGGCTCACATACCTCACAGACTCTTATGTTATCATAGACATCTCATACTGTCCATTCAGTTCTTCGCAGTCATTCATGGAATCACATTCACCTGGATGATAGGAAGATCTCCTCCATCTCTATTGGATATATCCTCCTATCCCTGTACATATAATCACCATGACTAATCTGATGCCTCGTCTCATTCACCATTCTCATACATGGAAAAGACTAAAATCCTTCTGTTCCATCAGACTTCGTAATCAGCATTGCTTCTATAGATACTGGAAATCACCAGATAACCCATTCAACTATGGGCATCATACATTTTACTTTATGCTACCTTTTATTTCAATAATGACTCTGATGACCCAGTTACTCGACTCCTACTTCCCAATAGTCATTGCTAGTTTCAGGAATTGCACAGATATTATCCAGAATCTTCATCGTGGGATCTCCATTGCCTAGCTGATTCCTGACTCCATGCTGTCCACAACTTTGATTTCACTCCTGGACATCATTATTCCTTATACTATTATCCACACCCGGGCACCTAGTACTGTCAGCCAGGTCAACCATTCTTCCAGCGGACCATGCAGCCTCTTCTTCTCGAAGTACCTTCATTAATCTCTACAGTAAAGACCATCACCAAGAACTGGCTCTCCTGAATTCTAACTAGCAATCCATATCAGCCTAGACAAATTCACCAATTCAGCCTTGCATCCCAATCGGTATCACCCGGCTGTAGCACTAAATCCTATGGCATCCTGCATTTATCGATCTCTGTACCAATCCAGCCTACAGATTCTTCCTCTCATTCTCCCTAAACTTCTCATATACTTCAGCATCAGGATTACCCATAAACTTAATCACCTTTGTCACCACAGTGCATCTCCTAAATGACCATGCCACAGGACCACCCACATGTATTTCAGGCAGCGTACCAGCAAAGGATTAATTGGAAAATCATGAACATCATGGCTAAGGAAGTCATCTATTCCTTATACTGCATTTCCAATCATTCCTCATCAACATTAGGTTACCATCTGGATGGCTCTGCAAATCATCTTCTGGGCTTTACTAATCACTTATGGAATTACTCTCATCAGGCACTCCAATTCCTCTACTCATCTTACTCAGGAATGCTTACCTAGTGACTTTCACTCACTAATTGATTCTTTACCTTCAGACTACCTTGAATATCAAACCTTATACAAATTGGAGCAGTCCCTCATAACTTTACTAATCATAGCAACTACCACAGTGAACTGTCTGGCCTTATATCAATCTCATCTTGCTCTTCCACCTCATAACCTTCATACAATCCCTTGGACAGCCATCCTTTGTCACTTTAGAAATATGGTCTACATTAGCCCTTCTTTAACTGGATCTGCTTTACAGATAGGATTTCACCATTCCTATGGAAAGATGTACCCTTCATCTTCAGGATCATCATTCAAGCTGTATCATCCTTGGATCAAGAATGAACCATCATCTCCATGTCACTCTAAGACTCTTCCACAAATTCTACTTTATGGATGTTACCTTAGTGACTTCTTGTTCAATACAGAATTCCTAGCCTCCAGATCATACCCTTACATTCAAGCCTGTCACGAGCTGGGTCATTCACTGATAACTTCTCCTATCATTGCAGTTCCACCATCCCTAGTATACTATCTTATCGATCCAGTCATGATCCCTCTGCCTATTACAATTTGTTGGACAATCATCATTCATCATCTTGGATACTTGGACTTCCTTCATCCTCAATCACTCAGATTTACTTATACTTGTGATTCTATCACTCATTCAGAACAGATCTCCTCTTCAACCTTAGGATCATCATGTGATCAGCATCATCCATGGATCGAAGATAGACTATCGTCTCTCCAAGCAACTCACCAACCTTGAATTAGCTATGGTTATTAGAACCTAGATCCTTCTCCATTTAGTTTGCCAAGAAGGATGGGCAGACCTCCAGCCATGGGTCCTCAGAGGCTTCCTCCACGTGGGGTTTTTTCTGTCCTGAGTGCTAGGGGTCATAGCTTCTGTGATTTGGAAGAGGTTTCTTTTTGGGACTTCTATTCCCTACAAATTACTACCTACCTACTACTCAAGGGTGGGAATACAGTAAAGCCACAAAAAGTACTACAAGTTACACAAACACTATATACCCATCTCTCCGTATTACTATTCCACAAACATTGAACAGTGGAGAAATAATGCCTTGCAATGATGTGGGCATGAAAGAAGTTAGAGCCATACCTATACGGGTGGTATTTTGAGGTACAAACAGATCATAACCCCCTGATTTGGCTGGCACAAATGGGTAAAACAAACGGTAGGCATTTAAGATGGAGCCTTGCTTTGCAGGGTTGCAACTTGACTGTCACTCACAGGGCAGGGGCAGCAAACACAAACACAGATGGGCTATTGCATCAATTAGAGCAGTGAACTGAATTTGGGAATCTCATCCCATGCCTAGGAACAGATTCTTCCAAATTCAGTCTAGAAGGGAGGACTGTGATGCTTTGTCAATCTGTTTGTTATTATTGGTATTATATTTGTGATAAAAATATGTTTCTTGAAATTTCTGCTTGGAAAAGTATGGCAGTCAGCACAAGAGCATTATGGGACTATGGATTTTCAAAAAAATACTGTTCTGTCTCTGAGTGGGCAATCTAATTAAGAACTTCCTTTAAATACCAGGTTGTAACAGATTGTAAAACACCCATTTACTGTGAAATCTATGAAACTGGCCATAAACAGGCTGCATTTTATGACCTATGAGGTGGAAGGCAACTTCTGACAGATACCTGTCAGATTTCTCACCACTGAAAGAAACAGCTCAAGAATTTTCTCTGAAGATCAAAAGGGTAATTCTGACCTGCCATAAAACAGGCTTACTAATTAAAAAAAAATATATATCTTTTTTTGGTGGGGGAGATGCTTAGCAACATGCAAATGGCTGAGACTAATTTGGTATGCAGGAAGAGAGTGACCTCACAGCCAGCATCACCACTGAGCTGTGACCTCACGTACTGGGTGGGACCCTGGTTCCCTTCAGATGGTCAAAGCTAAGAGAAAATTGTGCTTTTTTGATCTCTGGACTCCTGAAAGTACGCATTCTCAAGAGCACTTCTACTGAACTGGGTAATTCAACCTCCACTATTTGCTAACTGAAACTAGGATAGGATTAGATATGCAATAATAAGGTGGTTTTGTTTAAATTGTCCATTTAATTTGTATGACTGTACACTCAATGTTATATGTTCTGTGTTTTGTATTTCATCTACTATTTTAAATTTTAGTAAACTTTGTTTTCTTTGAAATCCTGCCTGAGCATTTTCCTCATTTTGAATGTGAATACTGTGACAGCGTTGATAATTCTGACAGGACTATTAAGCGCTTACAGTGTGTTACCATACACACCAAGGTAAGAAAAGTACCTTGGTCTCAACTGAGTCAAAAGGGGGTATTGTGAACCAGGTTGGCTGCCCATTGGGTTAAGTATTACACTGCATTTCCCAAAAGAGGGTGTGATATTTGAACCTGTTGACTGGGCATACTAGCAAAAAAAGAGTTCATATTTGACCCCAGGACTCGAGACTGGTAGTTGTTCAGACCCAAAACAGACAGGAGAGTTACCCTGTTTGTCTCCTGTTCACATATTGCACTTTAAGGTTTGGCACTGTTAGAGCAGAAGGCCTGACCCCAGAAGTGCATTTGTGACACTGGACAGCTGTTTTTTTAGTAAAAAAAAAAGTCCTCTTTGTCAGGGCTTATATTGGAGCTCACAACATCAAAAATGTTCTTGCCTCCTGTTGCTTGGTAATCAGTATGAGGCTAAGGTCCACATATAGTTCAGGAAATCTGGTGCCACACTTCCCTTTATATCAGAGGTTTGCCCAATCCATTTCCACATGTTTAAATAATGCATTCTACATTTTTTTATTTATATTTTATTGGTTTTGTAAAAAAAAAGAAAATAATAATAATAACTATCATGTCAGACAATCAAAGCAGATCACAAATAGGCTGCATCCAATATAGTCTAAATAATCTGTCTTTTGGATGGGGGACATCTCCAAAATGGAGTTGATCCCAAGCAGTCTTAACAATAATCACTAAACCCTTCAAGAATAAGGTAGCCAACAAACAATAAATATTGCTCCCAACATACAAATTATACTCAGCTAGAGAGCTGATATGACCTCAAAGTCATACATGCAACTATATATATATATATATATATATATATATATATATATATGTGTGTACTGTATATGTATATGTATAGAACTTTTTTCCTCAGACTCCACACCCATATAAGGATTATTCCCTGCCATTAACTTATCAGTTTTTAACCTGGTAATAGAAATATGAGTTAAAGAGACAAAGAAGTGCACATCACTGCCTGTGAAGGTGCCACAGACAAAGGCAATTGTGTAGCAAAGAAGGAGAAGCTGTGCACACACCAACAGGTATTTGTCAAGCATGATTTATTACCATAAGGCAAGAATAAAAGAACCAGCACCACCACTGTACAGCAATATATGTCTAACACAGTGCAATGTAAATCAAATTAGTAAAGATTTATTACCAGCAGTGTACAACACAACCTCTCTCAGGAGAACAGGGAGCACCAACCACCTCCAACCGGTTTCGCCGTTAAAGTGTCATCAGGGAGTGGTAACTACTAGTGAGACATTCATTTTATAATGAGTGCTTACAGGGGTACATACAGATAATAGCCATACTGAACCAATAGTGTCACATGATAACACATACGGAAAGACACAATGGTCCCATAAAATGGGTCTTAAAAACAACTTCTTACCCTATATAAATACAAATATAAAGACAGATGTTATTATAAAGATAGATGTTAAATATTAGAATAGAACCATCAATAAATATATTCATATATAAATATATATAAATGTATGCATATACATATATACACAGGTCGTAGGTCATGTACCTCCACCCCCCACAAAAACACATACATATTTACATCCAACTTACATGTAAAAAACCCAGCCATGATTATCGTACATTAATAATTAAATCCAAACTTGAAATAATGTGTGTGGAAAGGGCACCCACTTGTGAAATTAAAAGCAAAAATGAGAACTCCAATCTAACTCCATACATGATGAAGGTACTGCTCACAAATTACATAAATGAATTTATGATCACTGTGGAATACATTTGAAAAAATTATTTATTACAGCTTAATATAGTAAAATACCTGATTGGGCAAGCCATAAATAATACAGTTACTGATAATACTGCATAAACAATGTAAACCACAATGAAAAAATAGGGGGTTTCTTTAACATCATTATTTTTATCATAAATATAGGACAGCTATTACAACCTACATTTTGTTTTGAATTTTAGGTTTTTAATTCTTTTTCAAAAAGGTTCTTAACTTGATACCATCATTTAACCCTGGGGGTTAATGCCCACCCAGATTGAAAATCTAAAATGCTTCACGTTCGCTAAGCCTGCTGTCCAAATCACTCCCCCCCCCCAAGGTCCCACATTTACTCTTTCAATACCACAAAATTAAAATGTGTGCTTTTTGTCATGGCCACATCTAAACATATGTATAGCAAGAGCATTGCTGAGATTTTTGTTCCTAATAGTGCCCTTTTCACACACATTATTTCATGTTTGGATTTAATCACTAATGTATGATAATCATGGTTGGGTTTTTTACATGTTAGTTGGATATAAACGTGTGTGTTTTTGTAGGGGGGTACATGACCTACGACCTGTGTATAAATGTATATGCATACATTTATATATATTTATGTATGAATATATTTATTTGTGATTCCATTCTAATATTTAACATCCATTTTATGACATCCGTTTTTATATTTGTATTTACAGTATATAGGAAAAGATGTTTTTAAGACCCATTTTATAGGACCAGTGTGTCTCTCCATATATGTTATCTTGTGACACTATTGGTTTAGTATGGTTTAGTATCTGTATGTACCCCTTTTTTACGAACTCCCTATAAAATGAATTTCTCACTAGTGGTTACAGTACCACTCCCTGATGATGCTTTAACAGCGAAACCAGTTGGAGGTGGTTGGTGCTCCCTGTGCTCCTGAGAGAGGTTGTGTTGTACACTGCTAGTAATGAATCTTTACTAATTTGATTTACATTGCACTATGTTAGATGTTTATTGCTGTAAAGTAGTTGTGCTCGTTCTTTTGTTTTTGCATTCTGAGTTTTTCCAGCATACCTGAACAGGTTGTTTTGGGGTGGTTTATATGCTGCTTAATGATTCTATTTTTACCTGCCCACAGTCCATGTCAGCATTTTTGTCTAGTGCATATCAGTATGTTGTGTGCTCACACTTCAATTCACCTTGTGGTGGGTACCACAGTGAATAGGAATGTCTCACAATCAAAGAGATATGCATTTGGGAAGTTCAAGGGGCAGCTTTGTAAATGCTGTTTTTACAAGTTTGGATAATGAGGATCCATTCATTGCTGTACAATCTGGTCCCACTACAGATTCAACATCACAGGCTGATTTACAGCTGGCAAGGCGTGCACAACCTGAGATTCAGGCTGTCTTTTGAGAACTCAAACATTTTGCCCTAAAATCAAAGAGAATCCTTTGGCATAAGAGTACCCTAGAGGTTTATGTGCATGTTAATCAATCCCCACGAGGACTCAGAGTCATTAAGTGGCCAGGGTATGGCATGGATAGACCAATTCTTGTTACAGATTGAAAAAATCAAATGCAGGAAGATTCCATGCTGTTCGTTAATTGTTTAATTAGAGATTACATAGCAAAGCAGGGGGAACTCGAATCCATCTTATGAACACTAGAGCAGAACATTTTACAATTCAAAGACTATCCAGATTTTGAAAACTTTGCAACTGAACTTAAACAGATTCTAGAGGAGCAGAACATCAAATTAAAGGCTAAAAAACTTGAAAAATTTGAATGCAATAGGAAGGACTGTGCTTTAGATTCCATTTTCACATGGAAGCAAGCATCTAATAATAACAAGCAAAAGAGGCACAAAAAAGAGCAACAATAAAAAATCAAAAATAAATAAATCTGGTTCTACTAGCACCAACTATGAATCCACAGGACAGTATCCTGGGAAATCTATCCTTAAAATTATTAACATAACGGGGGGCCATGTTACCTCAGCTAGCGAATCAGCAACTGACTCTTCTGAAGATATCCAGGATGAGGAAGGTTTGGAGGAAGGGGAACAATGACCAGTACAGCAACAACAGCAGCAAACAGCGAAATCAAAATCTGTGCATTTTTGGGAGGTGAGCGGAGCCAAGACCGCACAAGAAGGGGTGGTCGGAAAAAGAGGGGCAGATACCAATAAGGCAAAACCACAACATTACCTACACAACCAACCGAAGAAACAGTCGAATGAACCAGTCAGGAGGTCATATCAGAAACAGCACCCATAAAGGTAACAATTGTAAATCTTTCCTCATTTACTTTAACAGAGCCACAAAAGTCTTTACTAGAGAAAGGTCTCAGTTTTGTGCCTACCTGCTTCTCTAGACCTTTCAAACTATACTGTACATAGATGTGAAAAAGTTCTGCCAGAAGTTACATTTGAAAACATTTTTTGCCAAGAGACATTCAATAGCTAATCATGATGCTGGTGCTGATTTTACTGTTGCAAGTGATTTAACCATGGACAGTGATTCTTACATTACCAATAGTGTTCATCAGGCATGTATAGATGCGGGAGATGCTCCAGAAACTGACTGTTTAAAACAACCCTCCGCAATCATGCCCCCTTATAATCTTGCAGTCCTGACTTTCAAGACAGCCATTTTAAATGAATTACAGAAACAAACCATAGAAACTGGGCAATTTATTCACCGTAACATTACAGTGGCTGAGAGGATGGCTCTTAAACAACTTCAGGACCGTACTGATTTGGTGATGAAACCATTCTGTTTTGCAGAATAAGGTGGATTATTGTCATGAAGAATACCGGCAACTAGCAAACACAAATTTTTATGTCACGCTGAAAACACTATACAGTGAGGTTTAAAGCTGAAATTGATCAATATCTGTGTGGCCATCCTGAGGCTGGAATTATCTCAGCAGTTAATTACTCCTTTATCACTGCACCAAATCCCATACGTTAGACTTTATATCTGCCACCCAAGATTCACAAAACACTTTTCAGCCCCCCAGGACACTCAGTAGTTTCAGGAATTGCATGTCTTACAGAATCCTGCTGCAGATTTGAGGATGAGCATGTAAAATACCGTGTGCCCGTGTTAAGATCATACATTAGAAACACTACAGAGATCCTAGGCATCATGGGGATCTTCAGTTGGAAACTGATTGGTATTTGGTTACCTTGGACATTGAAGCACTATATATAAATGTCCCTCACCAAGATGGAATTGATGCTTTGCATTTTTGGTTACAGACTTGTTCCAATTATAGTGCTGACTTTATTGATGTTTAGGTAAATTTAGCTTTACACGTACTAGCAAATAATTTTTTTCTATTTCGGACAGTACTATTTACAAAAAAGTGGATTGTAACAATCTTTGCCCCACTTTGCTAATTTATACTTAGGATTATGGGAAAAGGAAACCTTGTACAGTGATAGTAACCCTTTTTTGCATTTGCTTGATATGTGGAGGAGGTACATAGACGATGTACTTCTTATATGGCGAGGTAGTGTAACAGAACTACTAGATTTTGTACAGTTTCTGCAGGATAGCAATCCAGATTTGAAGTTTACTGTAAATTACAGTCCCAACACAGTAACCATTTTGGATCTTAGCATATCTAAAATGGCTGATGGTACAATTGTCACAGACCTTTTTAGGAAAGAAACTAATACCAACAGTTTATTGCTTTCTAGCAGCTGTCGCCTATGACATACTACAAACAATATTCCACTCTCACAGTTTATGAGGGTGAAACGCAATTGTTCAGAATCTAGAATCTACCACATGAGGGCAGAAGAGCTAGTGAATAGATTTTGAAAAAAGGGCTACAGTGATTCCCTTATTTCTAAGATGCAGGATAAAGTGGAACAAATTCCACGAGAGGTTTTATTATAGTATAGACCTAAACAATAGTCCAACACTGGTGAACGATGTTATTTTGTAACAGATTACTGCAATGATAGCTGCAAGGTCAAACAGTGTCTTCTGAAGTTTTGGCATATTTTAGGTACCAATCTGAATGTAAAGGAGATAGCTGATGCTGATTTATTTGAAAAATAATTAAAAATCTAAAATTCAAAACAAAATGTAGGTTGTAATAGCTGTCCTATATTTATGATAAAAATGCCAATGCTATGGTACCTGATACTACAACCATGACCCTGGGTCAGCTCACATTACCACATGTAAATCTCCTACCCCAGAACAGGTAGCACTAACTCCTCTCTTCCCCACACCGAACTTCTTTGAAGACTCTTAGATATATGTAACCTATTGAAATTACTGTTCTGCCTCACTCCTTTGTATGACTGTTGCATGATCATATAAACAACAGCCTATTAGTTAGATATATGTAACCCATAGAAAAGACTGCTCTGCCTCACTTATATGTATGACTGCCACATGCCTATAACCTGTATATGTATCACTGTCTATTAGTTCATGTACTGTTATTCCTGGGTCGCCCCTGAAAAAGGGACCTCCGAGGCCCAGTGGGCCTATCCGGTCATCAAAATTCAATAAATAAAATAATGATGTTAAAGAAACCCCCTATGTTTTCACTGTGGTTTACAATGTTGATGCAGTATTATCAGTAACTGTTTTATTTATGGATTGACCAATCAGCTTTTTTACTATATTAAGCTGCAGTAAACATTTTTTCCATATGTATTCCACAGTGATCATAAATTCATATATGTAATTTGTGAGCAGTACCTCCATCTTGTATGGAGTTAGATTGGAGTTCTCATTTTTCCTTTTAATTTCACAAGTGGGTGCCCTTTTCACACACATTATTTCGTGTTTCGATTTAATTAATAATTTGTGATAATCATGATTGAGTTGTTTACGTGTAAGTTGGATGTAAACATGTGTGTGTTTTTGTGGGTGTGGGAGTACATATGAACATACAAACATATGAAATTTGCCAGCAGATAAAGGCCTAGAGGTCAATCAGGTCTGCTTGAATGTGCAGCTAGCTCCCCTTATTCTGCAGCTGCCCCTCCCTTCCACCCTTCCCCTTCATTATCCCTCCCCCTTGTCCTGTCCCATCCCCTTTTGAAGCAGTCCACTGTTCTACTGGATACCACTTCTGCAGGTAATGCATTCCACCCAGCCACCACCCTTTCTGTAAAAAAGTGTCTCCTCATCTCCCTCCTGAACCTTCCTCCCTCCAGTCTCATATCATGGCCTCTGGTATCCCTCCCCTCCCTTACTTTGAACAGCCCCTCTGTACCTGTCTTGTTTAATGCTTTCATGTACTTAAAGGTTTCAATCATGTCTCCCCTGTCCCTCCTCTCCTCCAATGAGTACATGTTCAACTCCCTCAGCCTCCTCTCGACCTCTCTCATGACCTATGACCTGTGTATATACTGTATGTACATGCATACATTTATATGTATTTATGTATGGATATATTTATTGGTGGTTCTGTTCTAATATTTAACATCTATCTTTATGATAACATCTGTCTTTATATTTGTGTTTATATAGGAAAAGAAGATCTTTTTAAGACCCATTTTATGGGACCATTGTGTCTCTCCATATGTGTTATCATGTGACACTATTGGTTTAGTATGGCTTAACATCTGTATGTACCCTTTTAAGCACTCACTATAAAATGAATGTCTCACTAGTGATTACCACTCCCTGAGGACACTTTAATGGTGAAACCGGTTGGAGGTGGTTGGTGCTCCCTGTTCTCCTGAGAGAGGTTGTGTGGTACACTGTTGGTAATAAATCTTTACAAATTTGATTTACATTGCACTGTGTTAGACATTTATTGCTGTGCACTGGTGGTGGTGGTTCTTTTGTTCTTGCATTCTGAGTGTTTTCAGCACACCTGAAGAGGCTGTTTTGGGGTGGTTTGCATGCTACTGAAATATTACCACAAGCACATGTGAATGGGCCCTTGAAGAAGCCTCCTTGTGAGGCAATATGTAGGGGTGTTAGCCTTGCACATACATGTCTTTGTGGTAATACACCTTGCTTAACAAATACCTGTTGATGTGTGCACAGCTTCTCCTTCTTTGCTAATAGAAATATGAAACTACAAAGCATCTCTCAAAAGAGATTAATAAACTTTAACAGCATAGAATCACATTTGGTAGCATAAACAACAGAATCCATAGCACCATGACTAGTCTACAGTACTATATACAAGTATATATATATATCCATGTAATGAATTTATGGAATTATGTATCATGACTATGACGTAAGCATCATTCAAAAGTAAGAGAACATGGATATTAAACTTTGTTTCATCCTGTAACGGAGCTGACCCATATCTAATGTCCAACAATGAGGTTAAAAGAAACTAAAAACCTTATGGCATCCGCCATCTTAAAATATTCAGAGACAAGATCCAAATTCAGAAAATACTCAAAACATAATTGTAAAATATGGCAAAGTCCAGCTCAGTCATGCAGTTCTGTCAATGGCATCACTATGCACATGCCAGTATGTAGGACTCCGGTTGGTTGTTGCTCCTCCACCCCTCCTGCAAGTTGCAGTCTTGGCATTCTGCCCCCCAGTCACCACTACAGAACAGGTTAATACCAGTCACCACACCACCCCACTGCATTGGAGGAGAGCAGTCCCTCAGATACTCAGTCCTCCTCCCTCAGATGACTCCCCGATGATCCAGGCTCATGGTGTAAACCCAGGTCACCGATGTCATGAGCAGTAGCTCTATCACTGTACTGATGGGCCTGCTCAGTGTGGTTTAACATAAGAAAAGGAGAAGAGGTGAGCCATATGAGGATAAGAGTCCTGGACTTGAAAGCAGTTTTTAAAGAAATGTCTGACTGCCTCAGAAAATAACTTTAAAGCAGGGATTGCCAAGGGGATAGAAGCACAGTGGGGTAGAATAAGAGAGGGTATAATTAGGTCAACAAACCTCTGCATGAAAGAGGTAAGCAAAGACAAGAGGAAAAGGGGACTGTTTTGATTCTTCATTGAGGTGGCAAGGGTAGTGAAAGTAAAAAGGGTGGCATTCAAGAGATACAAAGAGAAACACAAAGGGAGGAGGACAGGGAGGTGCATCAGGTCATGTGAAGGGAAGCAGGAAAGGCAGTCAGGGGAGCAAAGGCACAACGAGAGAAAAGGATTACTAGGGGGGGTGACTAGGGGGATAAGACATTCTTCAGATACATTAGCCAGAAGAGAAAAGCAAGGGAGGGATAGCGAGAATTAAAAAGGCAGAAGGGAAAGACTGTGTAGAAGAGGACCAAGAAAAGTTGACATTTGAAACAGATACTTCTGCTTGGTTTTCACAGTAGAGGGAGGAGGGGACAGGCTATCCAAGAGAAGAAAGGATGGGGTTGGACACAAGACTATTTTCAGAGGAAAGAGTCCTGAAAGAACTAAAGGACTCCCTGCCCAGAAGGTGGATAAGGCTATGGGACCAGACAGGGTACACCACAGGGCACTGAAAATGCTCAGGGAAGTGGTAGATGCCCTGCTGACAGCCATGTTCAACAGCTGTCTGGAAACAGGAGTGGTTCTAGAGGACTGGAGAAGGGTTAATGTGGTCCCTGTACAAACAATTAGTAGCAGTGAGGAAGCTAGCAACTACAGGCCAATAAGCCTAACTCCACTGATGGGGAAACTAATGGAAACCCTACTGAAAGAGATGCTGGCTGAGTATCTACAATCCAGTAGGCTGCAGGCAGCACAGGCTCACAGGGGCAGGTCATGCTAAATGCATTTGATAAATTATTTTGACTGAATGACCAGGGAAAGAGACCAGTGATGGCGATGGAAGTAGCCTATCTGGACTTCAGCAAGTCTTTCGACACTGTGTCAAACAGAAGGCTAATTAGGAAATTGACCAGCTTAGGAGTTGGGTTCAACTTGGTAAACTGAGTTTGAAATTGGCTGTCAGATAGGAGACAGCAGGTATTGGTTAATGGCACACTGTTTAAGGATGGGGGAGTGATCAGCGGAGTACTACAGGGTTCAGTGCTGGCACCAGTCCCCTTCAGTATCTTCATAGGGGAGATTGCAGAGAAACTGGAGGGAAAGGTCTGCCTTTTTGCAGATGACACCAAAATCTGCAATAATGTGGACACCCGGAAGGGCATGGAGAAAATACTCATGGTCCTAGAGAAACTTGAGTAGTGGTCAGAAGCATGAAAGCTGGAGTTTAATGCCAAAAAGTGCAAAATATTTATTTATTTATTTGAATTTTGATGACCGGGTAGGCCCACTGAGATAATCTTATCCCTTTTTCAGGGGCGACCCGGAGAAATACAATTCCAGTAACAGAGGATTGATTGCAAAACAGCATGAGAGATTACAGATACCAAATTAGAGTCTGTCCAACAATTTTAGTCAGATGGTTCTACAGAACCATGGGGAATTAATACATGCATAACTAGGATAGGTATTACAAAACAGTAAACAAGATCAATTGTATACATACCTGAACATATATACATGGATAGGTATTATAAAACAGTAAACAAGATCGATTGTATACATACCTGAACATATATACATATATACATGGAATAGATATTATAAAACAGTAAACAAGATCAATTGTATACATATATACATGGAATAACATGAGCCACAAAGCTAGAGTTGTAATAGACGTGTTTACAATGGGATATGTGAACTCTGAGAGGTAGCATGGTGGTGTTGGAATAGGTGGAGGAGGAAGTACATATTCAGACAGAGGGAAAGAGAAACAGGAGGAAGAGGAAGTACAGAAACAGATAGGGGGACAGGTGTGATTGGGGGTGTTAGTAGCAAGTGCATGTAGGTGGGGGAAAATAAAGTTCTTTAAAGCAATGTTTGAATTGGGAGAGGGACGAGCAGGATAGTAGCCCATGCAGGAGGTTATTCCATTTGTGGGGTGCTATGTAGGTGAAGGATTTCTTACCTATAACTGGCTCTGTCTTGGGGAAACTTAGTAATGGGAGGTGAGGGTTTTAAGGTGAGCAAGTTACTTAGGATAGGTGGGGAGGGAAGGTGGGTGAGCTTGAATGTAGTGTAGAGTAGGGGGAAGTCAAGCTTAGCCTCAAAGGACGGCCACCCTAGGGATTTGAGGACCTCACAGTGGTGCGTGCAAGCTGGGGCCATAGCTGCAAAGCATGCAATTCTGTGATAGGATTGTTTTAATTTGGACAGGGTTGATACTTTTGCTGAATGAAGTAGAGGGTCTCTGTAGAATAGAGTAGGAAGAAGAGTTGCTGAGGTGATTGTTCTCCGTGACTGGGGGGCCAGATTCATACTAAGATTGTATTAGGAGCTAGGGAGCAATGAAGCTCATAATTGCTCCTATCAATTAATAATAATCAAAAGTTGTATGTGTTATGATAAATTTGTCCAAATGTTTCTTAAAAAGTTCTTTTGAAGTGCTAATAATGACATTGATTGGAAGGATATTCCAAATCTTCACAACACGTAATGTAAAGAAGTACTTCCTTGGTAAATGTTTATAACGTATTTGTTGAATCTGCAATGGGTGTCCTCTGAGATTATGGGTGTCTTCTTTAAAATTAAACCCAAGATTTTCCAGTAAAAAAGGGTCATTTACAATGTCATACATTAACAGATCACCTTGCAATCTTCTTGTATACAATGACATTAGATTAAAAGATTTTAGTCTATTCTCATATGACATATGTTTCAAGCCCTTTAACATTTTAGTAAATCTCCGTTGAATTTTTTCAATTTTAATAATATCTTGTCTTTTATAAGGACACCAAAACTGTGACATAAAATCTAAATGAGGGAGAACATATGCCCTATATAGTAGCATAATTACCTCTTTTTCCTTTGATTTAATATTCTGTCTTATTGCCCAAATGACACTATTTGCTTTGCGTATTACTTCATTAATTTGAAGATTGGGAAGGAATTTATCAGTTACAATAACACCTAGATCTTTTTCTATTTCTGAATCAAGAAGTAGTTCGTTATCCAACAAATAGACATGTTTTGGATTATTTTCCCTAAAATGCAAGATCTTACATTTATCGTGATTTAATTTCATACCCCACTTTGCAGTCCATAAGAAAATACTGTCTAAGTCTTTTTGTATTATATTTATTTGCTCACTGTTTTCACATGGTCCTCCGATCTTAATATCATCTGCATATTTTATCATTTTAGAGAAACAAGTCTTAGAAATATCCATTACAAATAGATGGAAAAGACATGGGCCTAAAACAGAGCCCTGAGGTACTCCGCTAGAAATGGATCCTAGATCTGAAAATTGACCATTTATTAAGACTTGTTGTGACCTCTTATTCAGCCAATTAGCTATCCATTGTATTAAAGTAGTAATAAGGGGCAATTCAATAAAGTAGGCCCAGTTTTTGGTGTGTAGTCTAAGTAATTTTGTGAGAGTGAGCATCAAAGTTTAGTTTATCATCCAGGGTAATTCCCAGATATGTGAAGGAGTCTCCTCCTTCAAGAGCTGTTCTATTAGAGGAATGAATTAAGAAGGGATGCTGGGTGGACCCACCAGAAGAGGTGTGGTGGAACAGCATTTGTTTAGTTTTTTTCATATTGAGGATCAATAGGTTTTGCCTAAACCATGCTTCGAGTTGCCAAAAGTCATTTTGAAAGCCTGATTGAATGGAGGAGATGTTTCTACCTGATCTATACAGAATGGCATCATCTGCATAAAGTTGGACTGACGCACCTCCACAATTAAGGCACAGATCATTGATGAAGATGGAGAATAACAGAGGACTCAGGATAGATCCCTGTGGGACTCCATCTGAGATATGTGCAAGGGAGGAGGTAGCTCCTGCCCACTTGACACATTGCAGCCGATTGGACAGGTAGCTAGTAAACCATGAGAGGGTCTGGGAGTCAAGACCAAGGTTGCTAAGTTTGGTTAGGAGGAGGCGGTGGTTAACCAGGTCAAACGCTTTTGTCAGATCCATAAATACTGCCCCAGTAGCACATCGCTTATCCATGGCCTGACAGATATCTGTGGTGACCCATAACAGAACAGATTCAGTCCCATGTAGTTTTTGAAAACCATGCTGTGAGATGGTAATGGCATTTGTCCATTCAAAGAATGAGTATAGCTGATTATAAAGTATTCTTTCTTGAATTTTGGCTAGGGGACACAGTATGGATATGGGTCTATAGTTGTATGTGCGGTTTGGCGGGCAGCTTTTAAGCACAGGGACCCCTATTGCTATTTTCCATTTGTCAGGAATGGTGTGAGAGAGGAAGGATCTATTAAGTAATTGAGTAATTGGGTAAGCAATAGCAGAGGCACCAATCCTAAAGAATTTGGGTGGAAGAGAGTCAGATACTGGAGATTCATCGGGGTCTAGTTTATTGAGCTTGAGCACCTCAGTGCACAAGGTGAGTTTCAGGTGGAAGGGAGTGATGGCAGGACTGTTGTCATTGGGGTAGAGTGGGGCATTAGGTAGGTCTTGCTTGTATCTGTCTAGATCAGTGAAAAATGTATTTATGCCAGATGCGATTTCATGGGGAGATGACAGAGCTGTACCATTACTGAACATTGTTTGGAGGAGGGTACGTTCCTTGCCCTTAATGAGGGTATTGTCTTGTGTCCAGAAAGTTTTAGGGTTTGCAAGATGGTTAATTTGCAGGGACTGGAAGTGGTGTCGCTTGGACTTTGTGATCTTAGTTTTGGAAACATTTCTTAAGTAACTGTATGTCTGCCAGTCAGAGCTGAGGCCAGACTTTTTGTAGTTATGCCAGGCCTTATCGCAAGAGAGCATTAAACACTGCAACTCCTGGGGCAGCCAGGGGGATTGGAAACCTTTGGCCCACCTTTGCTTGAGTGGGGCATGTGACTAAAGGTTGGAGGAAAAGGTACTAATAAAAAAGTCAAGGGCTAGGTTAATATCGGGGAAGGAAGTGATTGGATCCCAGTTCACAGAGTTCAGACTTCTCAGGAAAGCATCAGTATTGAAGTTGGTGAGGTCTCTGGATTTTATAGTTCTGGGGGTGAGGTGCAGGTGGTTGTTCTTCCAGATGCAGAACGTGGAGGAGTGGTCACTTATAGCATCAGGGAAGATTCCTGCAGATTTGATGTGGTGTTTGTTGTTAGTTAATATCCAGTCAATTAGGCTGTGCTTGCCCGTCTTCATATTGAGTAACGTAGGTTGGTTGAAGACTTGTTCTAGATTTGCATCCCAGAGTGCAGCTAGATACTGGGCTTTGCATTCTCCTAGCCAATCGAGGTTGAAGTCGCCACATAGGATAATGTTCCTATGCAGTAGGGTATCTAGATTTGAGAAGCGTTCATTGTAGCAGGAGGTTGCAATACAGTGGGGGTAGGCAGACACATCCTATAATTAGGTTCTTGACTTGCCCTAGGGTGACTGTGAGGAATAGATGCTCTGATGCTGTTTCAAATTTTATCTGTCCCAGTTTACAGGCTGCTAATTTGGCCCTGGTATAAACCAGAACTCCCCCACCCTTCTTTGGGGTCTGATCTTTCCTAAAGGTGGAGAAGCCTGGGAGTGCAGTATAATGGGACGGAATTGAGGGCTTAAGCCAAGTTTCAGTGATGCAGAGTATGTCTTGCTTATAGTGCTGTACCCAAGTGTCGAGCTCAGCCATTTTATTCCTGATGCTCTGAATGTTCATGTGGGCTACTTTAAGACCTTTTACACATGACCAAGAGCTGCATGAAAAAAGAGGTGAAGTCACAGCCCTCATTATAGGCCCTGGGTTCAATTCAATGTCACCAGATAGGAGCAATAGGCATGTGAGTGAATGGGGGGGGCCTCTTGGAGAGTTTCTTACTCAGGAGTGTACGAAGAATAGTTTTGTTTCATTGTGTCTGAGTCAGCACAGAATGAGAGGAGCTCAAATTGTGCAGGGTATAGTCTGGGTAGCAAGTGGGAGGTTGCAGTGACAGGCCAGTGGGGAGAAGGAGGCGTGGTTGTTCGGTCCTGGTATTGCATGTCATTCTGGTGATGCAGTATGAAGGCACAGCTCGAAAGCAGAATTTTTAAAAGATGAAGGGAGGGCATTGTGAGGTATTAATGGGAGTAGTTGGGCGACAGTAAGGAGTAATATCAGGGGCTAACGCTTTGTGCCATACCAGGTGGCTGAGTTGCATATGTTCATAGTCCTAGCTAACTTACTGGGGGAGTGAGTATCACACCTGTGTTAATGCTCCCAGGGAATAGGAACCCACATGCCAAGTATAGGATTGGGGTATCGGCAGTCACTAGGCAGGAAAGGGACCTTGGGATTATTATACCAGAAGATCTCAATGTGGCAGCTCAGTGTGACAAGTCCCTTGGGAGGGCTAGTGAGATGCTGGGGTATATAGGGATGGGCATCTCCAGCAGGAGGAAGGAGGTGGTGCTGCTGCTATATCCATCTCTGGTATGCCCCCACCTAGAATACTGTTTCCAGTTCTGAAAACCACACCTCAGAAAGGACATAGACAGGGTGAAGCCAGTCCAGAGTAGGGCTGCCAAAATGATGCAGGGGTTGCAAGAGAAGCCCTACAAGGAAAGACTTAGGGATTTCAACATGTACACTCTGGAGGACAGGAAAGCAAGAGGTGACATTATTGAGACCTTGAAGTACTTCACAGGGATGAACAGGGTGCAGGTGGCTAGCCTTTTCCAAATGAGCATGAGCTCCAGTACTAGGCAGCATGCAATGAAGCTGGATGGGGGTAAATTCAGGAAGGATGTCAGGATATTATGAAGGGAGTTCATCCTCCGGTGGGGAATCTAGTCCACCATGACACAGAAATTCACTGCATATCTATGCACTATTACACCCAAATGTATACCTCTGAAGATGCAGTGCCAAGAAACCAGGTTAGCACCTTCCTGGCTAAACTGCATTTACCGACACTGCAGGAAAACCATTTAGCAGACCTGTTATGCCCCATAACACAGGAGGAGGTCCTTTTGGGTATTATGCTGCCTAAAACTGCAAAATATCTGGGACCAGAAGGGTTTCAGGTTGAATTTTACAAGTTGCATACCCTTCAAGAATGGATCCTCCCTACCCTGGAAAAAGTATATGGAAATGTAATGGAGGGAGACTCACTCCCACCGTCATGGCATTTTGCCACCATCTCGGCATTGCTGATGCTGCAGAAAGAATCGATAATCCCTTCCTCCTACTGCACAATCTCCATTTTAAAATTATGACTATAAATTACACATGTCAGTCTGGGCAGGGAGCCTTGCTGGACATAGACCAGGCAGAATTTGTTCAGAAACATCAAGCTTACGATAATGTGAGATGTACCCTGCCGCATCTGAAACACATTACTAGTCACTCACTCTCCCTTGGCCTGACCGGCCTCGATGTGGAGAAAGCATTTAGCAGAGTAGCCTGGGCTACTTTAGAGATATTTGTATTCCCTAATCTATTTATATCCATGCTTTGGCAAATTTATAGAGGACCTCAGAACTTTGTTAAAGTTAATGGCTCACTCTCACAACTTATAGAGTTAGGACAGGCACCTGCCAAGGATGCCCCCTTTCACCCGATTCATTTTGCACTTTTTGTTGAACCCTTAGCTGCCGTTATTCATCAGACAGAAACCATCCAGGGTATTCCCTTAGGTGGCAGGGAGTATAAGATATCCTTGTTTGCTGATGATACACTCCTTATGCTTACTCCCCCCCAGACACATCCTTACAGGCAGCATGGGACACATTGAAACAATGTGAGTCCCTAACAGGTTTTAGCCTCAATAAGACCAAAACCGAAGTACTGACTTTCCACTATGCCCCAGATGCCTCAGTCAAACTGAGATTAAGCATTCACTGGAATTGTGAATCCCTTACTTATCTTGGTGTACAGATTACTAAGAACCATCATCACCTTGATGTTCTTAACTATGCTCCACATACAGATGATACTGCTGAAGACCTGACTAGATGAAATCACCTGGAATTAAGTTTCTTAAACAAGGTGGAAGCAATTAGACAGAATGTATTACTCAGGATTCTTTATTATTTTTTTTAATTTTAAACTAATGCTGCCACTTACGCTATACCCCTGTTATTTCCAATCTTGGAACAAAATGTTAACCAGATTTCTCTATGACTGTGGTAGGCCCCATGTGCAGTTTTCACTTTTACACCTACTTCCTGAAAAGGTGGAGTAAATTTCCTGAACCTGAAACATAACGCACAGGCAGCACAACTTTGATTAATTTGTCTTTGGACTTCAGGAACATATTTAGTTCATTGGAAGTGAACAGAGTTTGTTTTAAATGATTTACAGAGAATAGAAAACATATTACATGCTTCCCCTCCAGAATCTCCCATTTACGATTAGAGATGCAGCGAATTAAAATTTCGCCGGTGAAGTGAACGCAAAGTGGGCACTTCGCGTTGTCACTCCACTTCATGGAGTGGCCAGCATGAAATGCCCACTTTGCCTTATTATTATTACTTTGTGTTGTCATTCTGCCTTAAGGCGAAGTAAGGCAGAGTGACAACAATGTTGGTAGCCCCCCCACACAGTCACTAGAATTAATGCGGATCCCCAAAATACTACTGTCGTCTTGTCTCCAGAAAATTCCCCAGTGCTGACAAAGTGAAATGAGAGAGTAACAAGAAATGCAGTCTCCCAGAATTAATGGCACACTCAGTCATCAGGGCAGTTGTCAGACAAAGTCACCAGAATTAACGTTCATCCCCAAAATGCTACTGTCTTCTGTCCAGAAAATTCCCCACTGCTGGCGAAGTGAAATGAGAATGTAACAAGACATGCAAAGTCCCCCATCTTAGAGATGCAGTGAATTAAAATTCCACCAGTGAAGTGCCCGTGAAGTGGGTACTTTGCATTGTCACTCCGCTATGCAGAGTGGCCAGCATGAAATGCCCACTTCGCCTCATTACTGTGATTGTGACTTCTCATTGTCATTCTGCCTTAACCTGAAGTAAGGAGGAGTGATAACAATATTGGCAGCCCCCGGACCCCCACACATCACATGGTTTACAGTACTGTAACTCACATGTTGTACAGGAACGCGAATGCCTACAGCTGTAGTTCCCCGATGACAATGACCTGTATCACAAAACTCCCCAATTTGAAAACTCATAACAAAGAGTACAGTGGTGAAGTCTGGAGAGATACTACAAAACAGGCTTACATGGTGCAAGTAAGTAGTAAAAAAATTAATTTTGTGATTCGTGATGTGATCGGGAATCGTGACTGCATTCGTGACCGTGAAATATGAATTTATTTTTCTCAGACTTGGAGCTGATGAGCATATTGGGAATGCGAATGCCTACGGCTGTACTTCCCTGATGACCTGGCTGTTCACAAAACTCACCAGCTTGAAAACTCATATTAATGGGTACAGTGGTGAAGCCTGGAGAGATACTACAAAACATTAATTTTGTGATTCATGACATGATCGTGAGTTGTGTGCACCACACCAGTGTTCCGAAGGGAAGCCAAAGAAAACAACTGTGACTTAAGTAACAGATGGACATTGGGCCCTAAAGAGATGCAAATGCACAGACTGATTAAGATTGCACTGCACACTAAAGAGATGCAGACACAAAGGTGCAACAACAATACCTAACCAGTGCTCACCATCAGAAATCCAAATTTGGAAAAGAATACCTTTTGCCATTTGGGGGGGGGGTAGTGCACGGCAGTAACAGTCCACTACTACCAGTAAAGATACCACAAGCAGTACAAAAAAGTCATGCAGGTGTAGTGGATAGCAGGTTCACACTGCTGCAATTACTCTGTGGCACAATAAATGGTATCTGATTTAATGGCACGCATGCATCGCACATGCACTCTCACACACACACACACACACACACACACACACACACACACACACACACACACTACAAGTAATGCATAGCAAATTGAAAACCTTTAGTAATACAACCAAATGTTTTAAACAAACTGAAATTACACACTGCTGCACCACAACAATCAGCAAAAAATGCCAAGAATTACTGAAAATATTACTGTTTGTACATTAACACAGTTATACAAAAAATATAACCAAAACAGAAAGACTGCCTTTTCTCCCAGTTAATCTACCTACACACATTCCTCCCCTCCCCAAAGCTCACTTCACAGTACACAGACTGACTGTTCTAAATTAACATTCAAAATCCACACACAGCAATAAACACTCGATGATATGAGCACAGAAAGGTTTCCTACAATCGATGTACTAAATTCTGAGCAAAAAAAAAATGGCTCAAAAAGGCTTTTTTAACAGCTTTTAGAGGATTTGAATGGCAGAGCTCTGACAGGAAACTGTCTCCATCTTCCACTACACACACTACACAGAACTGAGGCTGTGCAGAACAATCTAGAGCCCATGTGACCTGCAATCCCATGAAGCACTGCAAATTCACTTTGGAACTCAATAACAAGGCGAAGTGATGCGAAGTACATTGATTTCAGTGTTACTTCGCCTTAAAAGTGGTGGAGAAGTGGTTTGGGGAAAGCAGAGTAACATGAAGTCATTGTTTTCAACGGACTTCACGTTCCCCATTGTAACGTGAAGTACTCTGCTTCGCATTGCGGAGCACTTCACAGATTCCGCCAAGCATTCGTATCACTTTATGGAGCGAATTTAGCCCACTTCGCCCACCCTTATACCTGATTTTGTAGGTATACTGCAGTTGTTCTGAAGTCATGGCATGCAAATCTGGATGGAGTGGCTTTGGGGATTTAAAACAACTGCTTGTAACACTGTGGCTGGCCCAAGACTGCCCCCTCAACAAAACAGACCCATTTTTAAAGACATGATCCAGGGAAGGTCTGACCGATCATCACCAGTTCATAGATGAGGCAAGGGTACAACCCTTTCATGCTCTGCAGGAAAAATACCACTTATCTGATATGGATCAGTTCAGGTACCTTCAAGTGAAGACATACATTAGAACACTGAAGCCACAATATTAGCAATTACCTGAACACCCCCCAACACTGACCTTGCACTTATTGCACCACCGGGGTGGGGTTGGTTCACATTTGGTAGGGCAACATTACACACGTTTGAGAGAGCTATTAGACTAGGTGGGCCAGATGGTTCTTATCTGCCATCACCTTCTATGTTTCTATGTTTCTATCCAAGAACTCTATAGCCTCGGTCCTCTGTGGGTGAAATGAAGAGCTGCAGAAAATGTCTGATAACTGCAGCATCCCACTTGTGATCCACGTCCCCAGATTTGCCTGGCTGCCACCACCTTCTGCTACCTTTCCACTAACCAGTTTCCCACCAACTTGACTAATCCCTTCTCTACTCCTAAGTCCTCCAACTTTTTGAGCAGCCTTCTGTGAGGCCTGGAATCAAACAGTTTCTGGCAGTTAAAGTACAAAAAATGCACTGCCTGGCCTCTTTTCATGGCCCTAGTGACCCAGTCAAACAAATACAATCAGGGTTGTCTGACATGATCTTCCCAACACAAACCTATGGTGCCTGCTGTCCTGCAGCCTATTATTCTCTAAATAGGTAACTAGTCTTTCCTTCCCAATGATTTTTATCAATTTTCCTATGATGTAACTATGGTTTACCAGTCTGTAGTTGCCTGGATCCCCCTTGTTTCCCCCTTGTGAAGCAGGGCTACGTCCACTGTTCTCCTATACACTGGTACTATCTCTGACTCCAGTGAGTCATTAAATAGCTGTGACAAGGGTCCTGCCAGCTCAGAAGCAAGTTTCCTAAGTACTCTTGGGTGCAGGCCATTCAGAGCCAGGTCCTTGTCCAACCTAAGAGCGGCTAACCCTTCCCCTACTCATTCAGCTATGCCCCCCATGTGTCAGCCTTGATCCTGCTTTGTGGCACAGGTCCATCATCCTCTTCTCTGAACACTGTGTAGAAGTAATTGTTTAGAACATTGGCCTTCTGCTCATTGTCTTCCACCACCCTTCCCCCCTCAGCTAACCTAACAATCCCTCTCTTAGCATTCCTTTTCTCCTGAATGTATCTAAAAAACTCCTTTACCCCTCCTTTCACACTCTCAACAACATGCAGCTCTGTGTCTGCCTTTACCTTTTTTACCACCACCTTCACCTCTTTCAACTTTGCCCAATGTTCCTCCCTTTCTTTCTCCCCTTTGGCCACCTTGGAATCTCATGGAGACCTTCCTGTTTGCCCTCACAGTCTCCCCCCACTTCAGAAGAGAACCAGATCTCTTATACTTGTTCGTTTTTGTGACCTTCTTGGCTCTGGAGACTTTTGTCTCCAGAATCACTCATTTTATCATTCCCCACTTTTCCATTACCTCTTGATCTTTTCTACCCCAGCCAAGTTATCTCTCACCCTTTCGTTCATCCAGGTAAAATTTGCCCATTTGAGGTCCAGAAATACCACTCTCAAGGGGAAATCGGAGTTTCCCCATAGCCGTCTCAAACCACACAGAATCGTAATTGCTGGATCCCAATTGTTCCCTGACTGCCACTCCACCCACCAGTTACGAGCTGGTGGTTATCAAACTGAGGATGGTGTACAGCAGTGTGGGTTCCCTAACCCTAACCTGCACCAGTGGAAGCAGACAGTCCTGCATCATGTACAGCAGCGCCTGACCCCTGAAGCTCCATGCCACATATGTCCAGCAGGTTCAGATCTTCTACCAAAACTAGGTCTCCTTTTGCTAACCCCATCCTAATTTTCTCACCCAATTCCATATCTCCCTGCTCATTTTCCTCCAGTGGTCTGTAGACTAATCCCATCCTAACTTTTTTACCAGCAGCCATGGTTAGCTGTACCCAAATAGACTCCACTCACCCTTCTTCCCTCTTGATGGTCCTGTGCTCCATAGCTTCAATACCCCCCCAATGTAGAGGACTACTCTACCACCTTTGCTTCTGACCCTGTCCCTCCTGTACACACTATATACTGGAACTGCCAATCCCATTCATTGTTCTCTGTGGCCCATGTATCTGTGATGGCTACCAAATCTAACTCAGCCTTAGCCAACAGTGCCTGTAGATCACTGATCTTATTATTCAGGTTCCTGGCATGCAGGCAGCCCCTCGCTCCTTCCAACCTCACTTTTTATTCTCCTTCCTATTACCTGTTCCCAGGTCCCTGCCCTCTGCAACCTTATTCCCTCCTTTTCTCCACCAGTTAACTGAATTATTGTAACGCTAAACCTCCCCCTTCCCTTCCCAAACCTTTTTGGCCCCGTGTTTGCCATCACTGACACTCCCTAGTCTCCTTCCCATTTTTGAGGATTCCTGCTAGGTACTCCCCATCCTGTCCCCTTCTACTTAATTCGTAGCTTCTCTGTCGCCCCCTTCATTTTAAATAATGGTACACATAAACATCAAACATTTGCCCTAACACGCTTGTTCCCACCTTCATAAGATGAAGGCCTCTCCCTTAAATAACTTTCTATCCCAGAAGTTACTCCAGTTTCCCACATATCCATATCCCTCCTCCTGACACCACCCTTGCAACCAAATGAAAGGCCCCTTTAGGAGCTTACTGGTTAAATTATTTTGTGGTGACAGTGTCTGGAGCTGGGGTCCTGTCTACCAGCGGAGGGGGGCCTCCTCCCACGGGTATAAGTAGGGAGGTTTTGGTGCATAAAGAGAGAGTTGGTGAGTGAGAGAGGAGAAAGGAGACCTGAGTGTGCTTCGGTCATAAAGGCTGAGGTTCAGGGCTGGGGTGGGCCAATTGCCTCCCTGGTCCTCTGCCCTCAAAGACCTGTGTAAGAATGTAGCGGTTGGCAGTCCAGAGCTGTATGGGGACCATCTGAGCCTGTTGAGAAGCACAGCCTGGGAAGAAGCAAAGTGGCCCACCTCATGACTCTCTGGCACCTTGGTGGGGTGGCACAGGTGGGTCCTCCCAATGTCTTCATCTGTGGGCAAATGCAAAGAAAAGTCCTGTGTCAGGTCATTGGGGCAGCACAGTGGTGGCAGTCCATGCTGCAGAGGGCACAGTGGTGTCAGTCTGCCTTCTTATCAAGTGGCATTTCGTCCTGGCCAGGGGGTGCTGGGAAGCCTATTCAGCCTATGACCAGAATATGCACATGTTTCTGAGTGGCCAGGGCTAGCAGAAACACCCTGGAATGCTTGGAGCTGCACAAAGGCTTAGTATAGAGAGGACTCGGAGGGTTCTGTAGGGACTTTGTTTGCTGTGAGAAGAAGTGATCATAAATTCATATATGCAATTTGTGAGCAGTACCTCCATCTTGTATGGAGTTAGAATGGAGTTCTAATTTTTCCTTTTAATTTCACAAGTGGGTGCTCTTTTCACGAACATTATTTCATGTTTGGATTTAATTATTAATTTATGATAATCATGATTGAGTTTTTTACATGTAAGTTGGATATAAACATGTGTGTGGTTTTGTGGGGGTGGGAGTACATGACTTATGACCTGTGTATATATGTATATGCATACATTTACATATATTTATGTATGGATATATTTATTGGTGGGTCCACTTAAATGGAAGCTCTTGATCGGATCCCCAGGCACTGGGAGGACTGCTTTTGGTGTTCGACTACTCTTCACCCTGTAGCCAGTTGTGCACTGTGTGGCTTGTGAAGCAGACCCAGAAAATGTGTAAAAGATAGTACATTTGTGCAGGAGGGAGTTTGGGGAGAAAAGATCCATTTTATGACCTGTATTTGGCCCGCTTTTTGTTTGCTCCTGCAAGGATTGTGGATCCTGTTCAACCCTGAGAGAGGACTGCAGAGTGAAAGCTTCTAACAACTAAATGTTTGCTGCAGACTGCATTGGGCAGTTCTCCCTAATGGTTTCCCACTGTGTGATTTGCACCCACCTCTCCACTGAGTGAGTCTACTCAAATGTGATAAATTAAATCTATCTTTTTTCTTCTTTAATCTGGAGTGGACAATGGACTTAGTCATTTGGCTTATAGTGTGTCTGCATTAATCAAGTTTGCCCCCACAGCTGCTGTACCCCCACTGCTAAATAAGGGCCAGCACCCTGAGACATCTCCAAGAACCCAGGTAATGAGAGGCATTATTTTCTGAGACTGTGTTTCTGTCATGCCCCTCCCAAAGTTTAACATCTGGCATACCCCTAGATGCCGGTGGGGGCTTAGGGCTTACAACATGGTGCTTGTCTGGGATTAGACTGATCATTTTGGGGGTTCCAGAATTGTTCCTGGACTATAATTGTGAGGGTACAGCAAAGTGGGAGATTTCCTTGCTGCTAGGTGCCATTTTGAACTCATAAAATTTCACATCTTCAGTGCAGTGTCATTTCCTGCCAGCATGGACTGATTAGCATACATTAATGTATGCTGAATTTTGGGAATCATATACCATTGGCTGGAGGAAGCAGGGCTTGGGGGAGAGGTCACAGTGTGAAGAGCGAGAGTGCCATTTTGTGGAGAACCACAGTGAAATGCACCATTTCACAGCTTGAGGGAAAATTTGATAGCGAAAAGACTCTTTATATTTTGAGCAGCACCAGCGAAGGAGTAAGGACCAGAAACTGGATGGCTGAAGCATCTGGTGATGGGAACAAGATGGTCCCTGTTCCCGCTTCACTCCTATCCTGGTGGGAGGTGGCTCTAAAGGGTAGCACACAGGAGAGATGTGTGGTCTGCCTCAAAACAGAGAGACATGTGAAAGTGCTACCAGTTTGCTTGCACTGTGCCAGCAGTGGAGTGCCTCCTCCAGCCCTACCCACCTTGCCTTATCAGCCTGCCTGGAGTTGGGCCACCACCTCAGCTTTGGTCAGTACGGACACCTCCAGCTTGGAAAATTGGGATGACATGGAAGCTGCAGTTGGTGAAGTAGTTTCTGGGGAAAAGAGCACTAGCTGTCTGCTCAGCCCTGCTCCTCCATCGATGCCTGACTCTCCCCGTGGCAGAGACAGGGGCTGTGGGGTGGCAGGGAAGTTTAAGTCATCAGTACCCCCCCTCAGGATACCCTCCCACCTGCAGCAGTCACCAAGAAGACAATCTAAGGATCCCCCCCCCGCACCGCAGTGGGTGTTGCAATAGCCGAGAAACCAGATGTGGAGGTGGAGGAGGTCTTCTCCCGAGGAAGACTCAAGCACTGTGGAAGACACAGAAGGACTAGATGCAGTGTTTCCTGATCTGGGTGTCCATGACAAGTCTTTCGCTTTCTATGATTCTCTGTGGAAGGGAGGCATTCCAAGGCCTTACCATTTCCCTAGCCTAAAATATCCAGACACCATCTCCCGGCTGCCGCAGCTCTGTCAAAAATGCAGAAAGGACATGGAACCTTCAGCCCATATGACCCTTGCTACTCCCAGTACACCTCAGGGAGATGGCTTCTAAAGGGTACTGCACCTAGAATCAGTGTGAGGAGCATACCCAAGTGGTCACAAGCTGAGCACTGGATAAGAAGGAGGATAAAAAATGAGTATCCAGGAGAGAACTATCCATACTTGTGCGAGAGGATATGGGACATCATCGAGAAAAGGAGAGAGGACTGGGTCTTCCAAGGAGCCCTGGACAAGGTCAAGAAGAGAAGCATAGGAAGTACCCTTGATGTGGGAGGCCAGGAGCAGCAAGCCATCAGGAAGGCGAACAGATGTGTACCTTAATGGTGTGGACTGGAATGACATTGTTTAAGACTTTTGCAATGGTCCACCATGGAGAGGGACAGAGGATAAAGTATTACATTATCCGTGAGGGTATCCTGTCATATGGGCAAAACAAATTGAGTGACTCAAATATGAGTCACTCAATTTGCATGCCCGACGGGCTAGTGAGTGTGGAGAAATAGCGAGGAGAAATAGCGATGGGAGGGGATAGCAAGTAAGGAGTGATGCAATGGTGAGGGTGGATGATGGGGGAGCTGAAAAGTGATGCAGGTAGAATGCTGCAATTAAGCCTACTGCTGCCGAGCTCTCCGCCTGGTGTGGCAGATAAGGTCACTGACTACAGTGGTGATGGTCCCGGGTCAGGGACTGCACACTGGGAAAAATGTTTTTAGCGGTTTTGGCTGTTAGAATTTTTTTTATTCTGCTGTCCCCCAGCCCGTTAGTGCCCCAGGCATGATACCCCCTTGGAATGCTGGTGCACCCCCTCCTGTGTATTCCTCTTTCCCCAAGTGTATGTCCTCACCGGAGTTGATTATATTAGTTTGGGGGGTGAGTGGGCACAGCCCCCCATGTTAATGTCAACATGCACCAGTTGCCATCTTGGCAGTCATTGAGATGGATTAGGAGCCAATTTTGCATTCTGCGAAATGTACTTGCTCTTGTGCGAGTCACTGTAGAAAAGCCGCCCTTTTGACATGAAACCATCTGCGAGGATGCTTTTGGAGAAAAGTGTACTAAGCCTGATCCAAAGTTGTACTATGCCTCAGAACCCCAGAAATAAAGTTGCTTCCAATACAGACTGCTCAAAGACTGCACTGTATAGATCTGTGTCTGGACTGGTTTCCCCCCACCCTCCAATGCAGGCTATTACATTTGGTGCATTGGCAGAACTGAAAAAAATATGGACCTCCATCGCTGGATGCTGGGTGAGATCAACCCCTTTCATTGTTCTTTGCTGTTTAAAATGTTATATGTTTTAAGTGGTTGACTCCCCAGTTAGTTGAAAATGTGTGCTGTTTTCCTTCTGGAAAAAAAAGTGTTCTGGTTAGGTAACCTTAGTAGGAGGAGGCTGGACTGAAATATACCCCTCTAAACTGATAGTTAAACTGTAATACTATGTGTGGGAATGTAAGGCCAGAGTGAGTGATATGTACTGCTGGACTGGATCTTCTCAAACTGACCAGCCCACATCACCAACACCACTGTCCTCCCTGACTCACTGAGTGATCATTCACCCGTTAACTGCACCTGGCAAAACAACTTCTGCAAGCCCCCATTCAGAACCATAACCAGCCGTGTACTCCTCAAAGGGCACCTACCACAGCTCAAAGTGGATCTTCAAGGCCTAGACTAGTCTGACCTACATGAAACAAATGACGCAGACATCGCACTGGGATGCTTCATCACAAAATTTAATGCCACTTGCGATAAACGTGCCCCCCTGAAAACAAGAAAATCTAAAGCTGTCTGTAACCCCTGGATAATGCCAGAACTCCTGCTACAACTCAATGCTTGGGACCAACTCTGGATAAAGGCACGTGCACATGGTACAGCTGCCAATATCCAGTTATATAAAGAAGCTAGAAATGAGTGGAGAAAGGCTATTCGCCTAGCAAAATTCTCCTACTATAAGGAAGCTCTTTCCAACTCCTGGAACTGCAGCAAATCCTTCTGGACCAACCTCAGTGATATTACTGGCAAGGATCCCAAAACAGCCCCACTCCATGCTCCTGGTCAACGATGTACCCACAGTGAATCCACTCCAAATAGCTAATGCCCTAAATACTGCCTTCATGGACCTAAGTGGAGTGCTCCTAGTGGATTACATCGACCCTCCAGTCCAGAAGCACCCAGTAGGTGATCAATCCCCTATGGGGAATTGTCAGCTTTTTTACTTTAAAGAAGTCAGCACTACCAAGGCTAGAAAGTACCTTGAGAAGGTGCTGGGCAAATTGAGGCACAGTGGAGACACCCTGGACCTTAAGTTCATCACTATGGCACTTGCGGAAGTACTAAGCCCCCTGACCACCATCATCAACCTATCCCTCTGTCACTCTCAGTTCCCCAGCTCTGGAAGTTGACTTCTGCAACACCAGTTCACAAAAGTGGAGACCAGGCACTACAGAACAACTACAGACCGATCTCCATACTCCCATCACTCTCCAAAGCACTTGAACGGATAGCGGCGGATCAGCTTGTGGAATACCTGAACATGCACCAACTCCTATGCTCAGAACAACATGGGTTCCAAGCAGGACACAGCACTATCATGGCCCTGTTGGAATTCACTGGTTATATCCACCAAGCCCTGGATCAAGGACAGCTAGTGGGGGCTACCTTCATCGAACTATCAAAAGCTTTTGATACGGTTCACCACACACTCTTCCTTGAACAGCTAGCCAACACTGGTCTCTCTTCTGATACAGTTCTATGGTTTAACAGCTATCTAAGCAATCACTCACAGTGGGTCAAGACTGGGGACATTGTATCAGATGGCAAACCTATCCACTCAGGGGTCCCCCAGGGATCAATATTGGAGCCCTCCTCTTTAGTATCATCTTAAATAACCAGTCACATGCTATTCTATGCTGATGACGCCATCATTTTCACCTGCAACCCCAACCCTGTACTACTTCAAAATGACCTCCAACTAGGATTTACTGCTGCTGAAACATGATTTAAGGAGCACAGACTAATCCTTAACTACAAGAAAACTAAGACTATGATCTACTCCAGTACCCACAGCAAACACAAGACCTTCCCACTATCAATCCTTAACAACAGTGGCGATGTGCTGGACCTCATGCAGCACTTTAAGTACCTGGGTATCACCCTTGACTCCACCCTGTCCTATGTACAGCATATAGACAACACAGCCAAGGCCATCAGTTCCAGAATCGGGATACTCCACCGCCACAAGCACAGCCTTAAATATGAAGCACATAACATGGCCATCACCAGCTCAATTGTTACCCTCATTGACTATGGCATGGCAGTTATGGTTCTGCACCAGACTCAGCTTTCCATCGCATCTCTCTGTCCCTTAATAAGGCCTGCTGGCACCTCACAGGTGCTGCAAGGCTTACACACACCTGTGAGCTCTATTCATGGGCAGGATGGCTCCAGCTGAAGAGCAGAGTTAAGTACCATACCTGTCTACCAGCCAAAAAAAAATCACACTAAATCTGATCTCACCAGGAGTCCAGAATCTGCTCATGCGCCATGTAAGTGTCAGGCTGACCAGAAGCACCCACAGCCAAATTTTCAGTGAACCTAGATGCCGCACTGCAAGGATCAACATGCATTCTACTACCGAGCACCACACTAGACCAACGCCCTTCCTTCAGCCATCTCCAATACCACAACCATTGGTGCTTTCTAGCGTAAGCTCAGGCAACACCTAGCCACAGATGACAACTGTGACTGCATTGGCCATTCATGATGACCAAACAACTTTCCTACATCTGGACCACCATAAAGCAACAGCACTTAGTGTTCCACCTAAACCTATGGGGACTTAGGGACTTACCGTCACAACACTTCATTGTTCTACTCCCCATCTACCCTACTCCCCTCCCCACTGGGCACCCATTCCACTCTCTGTCCCCACCTTCATGCTCCCCGTCTGCTGTTCTCCTAGGATCATTGTCTCCAACCTTCCTTAAGTCTGTTCTTAACCCCTTTATGCAGGCATACACTTCACTATGCCACAGCTGTGCCTGTTCTCCACTCTGTTTCTCCCTCCACAAGTATGCTTAACTCTCCGATGCAGGCACCTTCTCACCAATGCCGTAGCAGTGTCTAAATGTTATACCTTAAGCTAAATGCTATCCCAGTCTTGTAATTCACACTAATTTATTGTCTACCTAGCTTGTAATGTATTGTTTTGTACCAGTGCAATTTTGTACTTGTTTGTAATGAAATGCTTTGTAATGTAATGCTATGCACCTATTCAATTTTTTCTTGTAGCTGACGTAGAACCTATAAATGAGCATCCGCTCACAGGTGTTCTGTAAGATATCAAAAAAAAAAAAAATTAAATGTAGTGTCATGCCTGGGTGTGTGTGGTGTATGAGACAAAGGTGTGAATGGTTAGTTGACATGGAAAGACAAAAAATGTTGAAAAGTTTCATAGTGTTATGCCTTTAAAGATGTAGTGTGTTGTGCCTGTTTAAAATAACTGTGTTGCTTATTCAGTTTTATGTAACTCCTTTCACTATGCAATGTTAGCAGGTGTGGGTATGCTTTAAGCTATACCTGGCAACAGCAACCTTTAAGGGTTTTGGCAGTTTGGGAGCTGATAGGTGGGGGGTGGGATGCTTGAAAAGTTAGTAAACTTTCAGTTAAGTGCCTACCTTGATACCAACAATCTCCTTAACCCAGCTCAATCTGGGTTTAGATCTATGCACAGCACCATCTCTGCCTTAGCAAAAGTTACAAATGACTGGCAGACTGCCTTAGACAAAAAGAATAACACCTGTGCTGTGTTTCTGGATCTAAGCAAAGCCTTTGACACTGTGGACCATGAACTACTAATCTCCTCTCTGAACTCCATAGGCCTTGACTCACTCTCTCTTAAATGGTTCAGATGCTATCTCTCCGGAAGATTACAACTGGTAAAAATGAAGGTGACCTATCTACCTCTAAACCACTCCTAAGAGGTGTACACGAAGGCTCCATCCTGGGCCCCATCCTCTTTGCCATTTACATCAACAATATTGACTCCAATCTCTCACAATCTAATATTCACCTTTTTGCAAATGATACTGTACTATATGTCAGTAATCCCTCACCATCAAAAGCCTGTGAGCTTTTACAGTCTGAGTTGTCCCTCCTACAGCACAATTTATTAGAAAAGAAATTACTACTAAATGCCAAGAAAACGAAAGCTATGTTCTTTGCCACCAAGAACTGCTCTTCCACTGTCCCATCACTCACCCTCCCACAATTATCTACCATCCTTGGTGAAAACCTGGAATATGTGGACAAATTCAAATATCTTGGAGTCTGGATTGACAATAAACTTGATTACACTAGCCACATTGAAGAGCTCCTGAAAAAGCTTAGACAAAGACTTGGCCTATTTTATAGGATCAAACACTACCTGACCAGAGATTCCAAACAAAGGCTAATCCTGGCATCATTCCTATCCCTCATTGACTATGCTGACTTCCTCTATGGCCACTGCTCCCTCTCCCATTTAAATAAATTAGACACCTTGTATCATAGAGCTATTAGATTCATTACAGATCTTCCCTCCAGCACCCATCATTGCTCTTTCTACAATGCAGTCAGTTGGACATCCCTGCAACACAGAAGAAACAAAATGCTGCTGTCTGGATCTACAAAGCTCTGACAAACAAACTCCCTTCCTACATCTCAGACTGTTTCAACCGGATCACATCCAGGCCTTACACCCTAAGGATCAATAAACTCATCATGCTGAAGATTCCTATCACCTGCACCCGGTATGGAAGGGCTGCAATCAG
This sequence comes from Neoceratodus forsteri, assembly GCA_016271365.2. NCBI lineage: Eukaryota > Metazoa > Chordata > Ceratodontiformes > Ceratodontidae > Neoceratodus > Neoceratodus forsteri. The sequence continues at coordinate 533,928,723 of CM028137.1, read as the reverse complement.
CTATTCCCTAGCACTTATCTGGAATTCTCTTCAAAAGACCTTGAAATTGGATACCCTCATTCCTTTAACATCCTTCAAAAAACTGTACACTAGTCTATTCCCAGAATCATGCAACTGCTTCCATAAGGCCTAGTCCTCCCACACCCCCTCCTTCCCCCACCCCTTTTTTATGCTACCCCATATTTCTCTATCGTTCTTCTAGCTTGTTCTCCAACCAACTTCATACAAAAATGCCCACCCAAGTCCAACTATCTGAGCTTTATCCCTACTATACTGTTTGTTTCTTTCCTTTTAATATGATTTAGGTTTATTGTCATTTTGCCTTGTATATATGTAAATATCTGTATATCTGTCTCATTCATAAATCATTGTATTTGTGTTTATTCAGTACCATGTTTTTGTGTAAAATTTGTAACCTTATATTGTTATGACCACTCAGGTCCATCTTGTAAATGAGCTATGCTCAATGATGTTCGCCTGAATAAATAAAGATTTTGATTGATTGATTGATTGGATGCCACTGCTGTAGTACCTGGAAATCTATCCAAGGGAACCAGCAGGTGGGTCACCATGGGATCCCGTAGGTTGGCTATATGTTAGTGTAGTAAGGGTGCCCTTATTTTTTGGGGTGGTATTGGGTTCCACCATTGTGGTGGTGATTACTAGTGTTTTACTGGCCTCCGGGGGGGGGTGCATATATCTCCTCTGGGAGGTCCAGGGTGGCAGCTGGTAGGCATTCACCAGGAGGTGAACATTTTGTGTGGAGGTGAAGTGTAAGCTCCCTTTGGGAGCTTATTAGTTAATTTATTTTGTGGCCACAGTGTCTGGAGCTGGTGCCCTGCCTGCCAGTGGGGGGGGGGGCCTCAACCTACAGGTATAGGTACGGAGGTTTTGGCATGTAAAGAGAAAGTCGGTGAGTGAGAGAGGAGGCCAGAGTGTGTTTCAGACATGAAGGCTAAGGTTTGGGGTCAGAAAAAAAATGTAGTGGTCAGGAGTCCATAGCTATATGGGGACCACCTAAGCCTGTTGGGAGCCAGACCCTGGGAAGAAACAATGTGGCCCACCTTGTGACGCTCTGGCACCTTGGTGGGGTGGCACAGGTGGGACCCCCTAATGTCCTCGTCTGATAGGGGAGCACAGAGAAAATTGCTGTGCCATGTCATTGGGTCAGCTAAGTGGTGGCAGTCTGTGGTGCAGGGGGCACAGTGCTGGCAATCTGTCTCCCTTTCCAGTGGCTCTTCAGCCTGGCCAGAGGGTACTGGGAAACCTATTCAGCCTAAAAGCAGAGTGTGCACATATCTCCAGGATAGCCAGGGCTAGCAGAAATGCCCTAGGACTCTAGGAGCTCCACAAAGGTTTAGGATAGAGGGGATTCAGTGTTTTCTGTAGGGACTTTGTTTGCTGTGAGAAGACCACCAAAATGGAAGATCTTGATCAGAATCCCCAGCGTCGGGAGTAAATGTGGAAAAGAAAGCAAGTTTGTGCAGGAGGGAGTTTGGGGAGAAAAGGTCCATTTTGTGGCCTGCATTTGGCCTGCATTTTGTTTTCTGCTAACAGAAATATAGAAAGTTACGGTAGAAGGGGACCATATGGCCTATCTAGTCTGCCCTCATTCCTACCCCCTTCCTTAACTGCTACTCAGTGTTATGGTGCCCTTGTACCTATCCCAAGCATTTTTGAAAGTTTCCACCATTTTTTCCTCCTCCACTCCCCGTGGAAGGCTGTTCCATGCATCTAGCACCCTCTCTGTAAAGAAGAACTTGTTTGTGTTGCCCCGGAATTTGCCCCCTCCAGCCTCATGTAGTGCCTCCTGGTTCTGGTGTGATTCTTGATCTGAAACAGGTCCAGAACCTGCACCTTGTTTATTCCATTTAGGAACTTGAAGGTCTCTATTATGTCTCCCCTCTCCCTTCACTGCTCCAGGTAATAAATGTTTAGGTCCCACAGCAGTTCATCATATGTTTTGCTGTGCATTCCCTGTATCATTTTTGTTGCTCTCTTTTGCACTGTTTCCAGTCTGTGCATATCCTTTTTAAGGTGCGGCCTCCAAAACTGGATGCTGTACTCCAGGTGTGGCCTCACCAGTGATCTATACTGTGGCAGGATGACCTCTCTTTTTTCTGCTACTAATTCCCTTTCCTATGCAGCCCAGCATGCCATCTGCCCTTAGTGCTGCTTTTTCACATTGCTTGGACATTTTCAAGTCATCCATTATAATTATTCCTAGATCTCTGCCGATCTCTACAGTGCTCCCTCAGGGCCGTACCTGCTGCCAGGAAAGTGGAGCCTGTTCGGCCCTGAGGAAGCACTGCAGAGTAAAAGCTTCTAACAACTAAATGTTTGCTGCAGACTGTATTGGACAGTTCCCAACCACGTGATTTGCACTCACCGCTCCATGGAGTGAGTCTACTCAAATGTGATAAATTAAATCTATCTTTTTTTCTTCTTTAATCTGGAGTGGACAATGGACTTAATCAGTTGGCTCATTGTGTGTTTGCATTAATCAAGTTTTCCCCCACAGCTGCTGTACCCCCCCCCCTTCACTTCTAACTAAGGCTGACACCCCCTGAGACATCTCCAAGCAATCCAGGTAACGAGTGGCATTATTTCCTGAGACTGTTTCTGGCTGCAAGTGCCCCCCTTCCCCAAAACTTAACATCTGGCATATTCCTAGACACCAGGAGTGGGGGCTCACACAAACATTGAATGCTCAGTTTTCTTCTGCCTCACCCTACTCTCCGCTCTGCCTCATACTGATCACACTTCTGAGAAGGCTAGTAAGACTGTTTTCCCCCTTTAGCCCCCCTCCCAGCCTCCGGAAGTTAGATGTAACTTTCTAAAACCTTTGAATTACCAGGTTGTTTATACCCAGGTGTACAAGGACATGCAGCACCTCCCTCATCCTGTCTATCATCCTCACTATCCTTTCCTTATCTTTGACAATCCATGCACAAGGCAGGCATCTGACTTCCCTCCTTTCCCCCACATATCAGCCTCTCCACACCCTAACCATAGATTGTTTCTCTATGATAAACATTCTGTCTGCTAACTTTTTTCTGCTCTCTGCCCTGCAGGGTGATACTCCCCCTGTGTCATCCTCCTTCATGACTGGTTTGCAGCCTCACCTGGTGGAGTCAGGTAATGGCAACAGTGCCTCCTCCAGGGATGCAAATCTGTTTGCAATCACTACTGGGAGACACAATCTCACATATGTAGAATGTTTCTTCCCACCCTTCTTCCTTCCCACCACCCTCTGGGGAAGGGGGAAGGGGCAGTGGTTTAGGATTCCAGCTCAACTTTCTGCACAGCCGGTTGCCCGCAGCTGTACATGTTGCTCCTCAAACCTCCTGCAAATAGGGAAATACCCACACATCAAGAGCATGGCCCAGGAAATAGTGCAATTGGGCACTGCCCTATACCTGCTCACTGGAAGCAGCTAGCCTGTGTCGAATAGGAGTCTGCAACCTTCGCTATTTTAGTAGCCACCTCAGTTCACATATCTTGATCCCCCTAGGCAATCAGTAATGATCTCCACTTTTGCATCTATAGCCTGCATAGAAGGCACTAACAATTGCCATGGAGGAGCTGTCAGCTGTGCTGGTGGTACTCTAGCCTGACTCCATCCTGGGCTTGTTGATTTTTGGAGCCTCCTCTGCCTGAGTGCTTCAGTTGTACCATGGTAAATGTAATATTGATGGAATCGGAAAGTTTTCCTCTTTCAAATGCTTGTAAAAATCATAAGTCCGATGTTGCATTACTAATTCATGTTTGCTAGGTAAATTCTCTGAAGTGCAATGCTGCACAAAAGTGTGCCTGCTCAGCAGCAGTGCTCAAAGAGCCCCTCTAAAATCACCCATTGTAATACCATCACCTAGAGCTATTGCTCATCCAATTTTCTCCTCAAAGATAGTGTCTATGACATTGTCGCAGTTCAGAGGTCTATAATAGACCCCTAGTGTTAGAAATTTGGCACTGGGGTTAATGAGTTTTACCCACAGGTTTTCAGCTTAAGAAATCATTTTTCCCTTCAGTAGGTGCAATTTTTAAGCTAATGCAACACCTGCACCTTGCTTGTCCCATTTGACATGATGGCATGGCCTGTAGCTTTCCATATCCTTGCCCCATGAACCTTTTTCATTCTTGCAGGTTTCTGAAATGTCAATTATGTCACAAGCACTGCTAGATGGTAATGCCTCAAGGTCACTTCTTTTGTTGTCCAGCCTCATATTTATAAGCAATACCTCCTTCTCTGGCTGGTTTCCTCAGTAATGCTTCATCCACTGACTGCTGCCCATTCTGTGACTGGTTTTGTAACCTTTTCTGGCTAGTAGATGCCCAATCTGATTTTACAATGATGGTTAAAAGGCAGTTTATTATTGGTATTGCTGGGGAGGGAAACTGGAATGTTTGCCACATAATTTAAGGCATAAGATGAATGTTTATGGGTATTAGGAGGCAGTATAGCTCTGTGGTTTAGGGCACTGAGCTGCAAACCAGGAGACCTGGGTTTCAATGACACAGCTCCCACTTGCATACTGTGTGACCCTGAGCAAGTCACTTAACTTCCTTGTGCTCCCAGGTCGCATCTGGAAACAAACTTCAGCTCAGTGTTCTTTTCCTGGTTAAACATTTTCCCCTTTCCCTGTTAAGCCCGATAGTCAAAGATTAGCACACCCACAAATAGGATTTGAGGGTGTGCTAATCTGGAATTGTGTACGTGGTCCCAGACGGCCCATATTCAGAATCCCTGGGAGCACAAGCCCAGAGCACCAAAGCACTATTATATATAACACAGCTAATATATAATACCGCTGCACTTATGCAAATCAGGGGGTTCCCCATGCATATCAGATATCTTCAAAGGCTTGTGGCAGTGATAAACAGTCCCCAAGTGGCACTATTTACCACCAGCAAAAAACACCTCTTACTGGGGAGCCCCACCACCCCAAAGGCAGGCCCTCTGTACTGCAGCTGACTGCCATCAGTCACCTGTTCTATTTATTATGAGATCATACACTGGTGTCTAATATCATCCCCCAACCGATCAACTGTTCTATGTATACAGGGGATCGCAGGGGTGAGGTTGCCACTGGACACTAGGGGTAACTCACTGTACAAGGAACGAGTGATCAGGGGGGTGGGGGTGTCACAAGACACTGGGATATCTCACTATACATGGAGTGGGTGATCGGGGCCAGGGGCCACTAGAGACCAAGGAATCCATGCGATATACTACAGAATGGGCACTAAAGGGCTGCTGTGCACATGCACATGTGCCCATATTGAGTATGCAAATGGCTCTTTAGAAACTTGCATGCCCAATGGGCTCATTTGCATACTGTGGCAGAATATAGCCCACAGGGGGTCTTAAAGCTATCCATTTCTGGTAGTGCTATTCTCTGTAGGCTATATACAGCCCAGGTGTATGCCAGGACAGTGCAGTTTCACTTAGAGCTGTTCTGACATGATCTGAAATTCAGTTGGACAGTGCCGGACTGCCATCTGACTGAATGTAGTAGCCACCGGGTCAGACACTAGCGAAAGCACAGCACAAATATTTGTGCAGCACTTGCATTTTTTTTTCAATATCTGGGCCTTAGACTTATATCAATGCTAATTAAATTGTGAGAACTAATACCAAAATTCAGAAGACGTGCAAACATTTATTTATTTTCTTAACCATCATGAGTTTTTCCATGACCGTATTTAAATGTGTTGATATACTTTCTTGTTATGGAAGAAGTATTTCTACAATATCTATTTTTAAAAAAAGGGGACCTCTGTCATAATGTAAATATATATATATATATATATATATATATATATATATATATACAGTATATTCATTGCAAGAAAATGTTAATGCATCAGTTAGGGTTGAAGGGACAAAGCAGGGAAATGAGGTGATAAGGTTGAGATCCTACACCCCCACCTACCACCCATCCCACCCTCCACAGACCAACAGGCTCACGGGGTGTTTCTTAAATACATCAGGCTCCAATCTCTACCCACCCATGCGTGTAGGAAAGCTGACATGGTACAGTATAGGAGAATGGGGTAAGAGTTAGGTCCGATGACCCCAAGGCATACCCCATTGCCTGTTGGCCTGTGGAGGTTGAGGGAGTGATAGGATCTCAACCCTAATACCTCATTTCCCTATTTTTGTCACCTCAGCCCTAACTGTTGCATTAACAAAGTTTTTTACAATGAATTTCCTTACTTTTTGAGAAAATGTAATGTTACCCCATATGGTTTTGGGAGCACAGGGCCCCATGGTATCAGTTTTTTCGTAATGAACTGTCATCTCCCTGTGGAAGCACAGGGCCCAGTAATGCATAATGGATCACTCTTCAGTACCATACAGGCCCTGTGCTCCCATCTATCCATAAGTGCACAGACATTGTAATGAGCTGTCCTCTCCCCGTGTGAACGCAGGGCCCTCTGGGTCCTGCACGCCCAGTATTACATAATGAATGGCACAGCAGTCCCATTACTACATAATGGTATCAATATGTGGAACACTGGGCCCAACCTACCTATAATTGTAGAGACACAGCACAGGCCTAGACACATTCCAAGTAACCCTTGTGCTCCAAATGGTGTAATATCTCAGTAACTGTAGCAATCTCAGAAAAATTTCCATTGTGGTTGTAATCATGGACCCGTAACCTGCACATGTGCTTACTAAGCTGCGTTTAGCGAAAAATCTGTATCTCAAATCATTTTCGAGATATAGGCACCGAAATGCACTGCGTTTGTTACAGTGTTATCCTATGAAAAATTTCTCAACTATGGAACCAATACAACTTTTTACAACAAACCAGCATAAGTTACATCTCTGGGACACCACCTTTCTACCTTGCAAATTCCAAGCCAAAAGTCCTAACTGTTTCTTTGCAGTGCAGTGGCAAAGAAACAGCAACCTTTTAAAATCCCTGTTTGTGAGCTGTCAAAATCCTTGTTCGTGAGCTGAATCCCTGTTCATGAGGTGTCAAAATCTCTGTTCATGAGCCAATCCCTGTTCATGAGGTAGGGCCTTTTGGTCATCATCTCACGAACAAGGATTTTGACACCTCACGAACAAGGATTTTGGCAGTTCACGGACAAGGATTTTTAGGGCCATCTGGTTGTCGTCTCACGAACAAGGATTTTGATCATCTAACAAGGATTTCTCACGATCAGGGATTTTACACCTCGTAAACAGGGATTTTGACACCTCATGATAAAGGATTATTTTTTATAATCCCTATTCATGAGGTGTCAAAATCCCTATTTGTGAGCCAAATACCTGTTCGTAAGGTGTCAAAATCCTTGTTCATGAGAAACCTGTCCATGAGATACTGTCATCTGTTCACTGTCTCACGAACAAGAATTTTGTCAGCTCACAAACAAGGATCGGCTCATGAACAGGGATTTTGACACCTCATGGATAAGGACTGGAAGCGAGTCATGAACAAGGATTTTCAAAATAAGAAGTGGCAATTTTTTAAGAAAAGTAAACAGAACCAAAGCCATGGGTTTGTGGAGGGTGTCACTCTGAACAAAACCCATACATCAATCTCCACAGAAGACATCTGTGGGGCAAGTTACAACGTTTTGTTTTTTGCAAAAAATGAAAACAAGATGGTGGCTCAAGAACAGGGATTTTTTTCATATGAACAGAGATTAAATGAATACCTGTTCGTGAGCTGTTAAAATCCCCGTTCATGAGGCCAAATCCTTGTTTAAGGCTGTGCAGCTATCCAAAAGACTGAACTGAGCATATTCAGAACCTGAAATTTCAAATTGAATAACTTTGGAATAGATTAATATTTTTTCACCTAACCAATGCTGGCTTGTTCTTCATAGAAAGCTCTTTCTTTCCTGAAAATTTCAAGCCAAACTTCCAAACAGTGTAGCTGCAGCACGATGAGGACAACTCAGAAAAAATGGGCAAAAAAAGTGAAAAACACACTTTTTTCACTATGCACTGTGCAAACTCTGCATATCTGATCAAAACAAAACTTTGCACGCTAAGAGATCTACCCCACAGGACAGTGCATACCAAATTTCATGCAAATCTGTTAAACAGTTGTAATGTTATTAAAGTGCAAAATTTGAGGTTTAACATTAAACTGCCTACTCAACCCTAACTACAGTGGCACTGCTGTACCGCTATAATATATATATATATATATATATATATATATATATATATATATATATATATATATATATATATATATATATATATATATATATATATATGTAATAGTGGCACAGTAGTGCCACTATAGTTAAGGTTGTAGGGTTGAGCACCCCATTTAAGGTTAAAGTGTGAAACTTTGCATCTTAATAACTTTGCCACCATATCACAGATTTACCTGAACTTTGGCAGACACGGAGTGGTACTATAGCTCTCTGGATCTGCCAAGTTTTGTACTGGTCAGATATACAGTTGCGGAGTTATGAAGTGACATTCCATAGCACATTTATGCTTTTTTGCGCATTTAGTGCTCACACTTACAGGTAGCACGGTTTGTGCGACCAGTCCGAAAACTTCAGAGAACATGTGGCCAGGGTCCCCAATGTGCCTTTTGAAGATTTTGTGAAAAAATATTAAACGGTTCAAAAGTTATTCAAAAAACAAGTCTCCCATTATAGTCAACGGGAAACGTTAACAAAATGTTCGACAGTGTCACAAATGCAGTTTTTAGTGTTGCAAATGACCCCTGTAGTGTCATGAGTCAGCCATTCTTTTATTAGTTAGTGGTCACAGAAATGCTTGCCATTTACATTTGGGACCCCCTAGGAACACAATTCTTTTTGTGTTCACCTAGTCGGACCCTGAGGGTGTTAGCCATGTCTTTTGGGGGTTAAACACCCCAGAAATATGTTTTTGAAATTTTTGCAAACTGTAGTGTCGCAAAGTAGTGTCACACATGCGACACTTTCATGATTTTCTTTTGCAAAAGTGCTGTAATTTGCAACACTACTTTGCGACACTATGGCCAAAATAACAGGAATTCTTTGCCACCCTGCTGCAAAAGAACGGTTTGGTCTTTTGGGCTGACATTTGGAGGAAAGAAAGCCAACATCCCACAGATGTGCCTTTTGGTGGTTTGATGATAAAATATTACAGGGATGCAAAGTTACAGTACTCCAAAGTTGACACTGTTTCCCATAGACTAACATTATGGTGTCCGCCGCGCATTTCAGGGCCCGTATCTCGGAAATGCTTCAAGATACAGACTTTTCATCGGAAAAATGCTTAGTCTCCCACCAGGGGGCTAAGTGCAAAACTAGCCAGGAAAGTCATAATTTATATGAAATTTTATTTTTTTTTCTACGTCATACGGTTCCTGAGATATAAGCAATTTAGTATTGCAAGTGCTCATTTTCTGCTCCGAGGCCCATTATTATGCATACATTCTTTGTATTCTCTGTGTTTCTCTATGCAGCTGTTGGTGAAAAAAAGGGTGTGCGCTTTTGTTACTGTCACAGTTAGCGTTCCCACTGGCATTACCGTTCCCCTCTATGCCACCGTGTGCGTTACCCTGTGTGTTTTTCTTTGCTCTTGCACTTGTGTTACTGTTACCATTTGTGGTTCCATTACTGTTTTTGTTTGTGTTTCATTTTGCTTCACTGTGTCCATTACCATTTGCTTTTGCATACACGCTTCCGTTTGCATTTCCTTTAGCATCATCGTTGCTGTTACTGTTAGCATTTGTGTTTCTTATTGTGCTACCGTGACCGTGCACGTTACCATTTGTGTTTCTGTACGTGCTTGCGTTTGCATTTCCATTTGCGTTATCGTTCCCATCTACTCCACCACGTGTGTTACCCTTTGCATTTTTATTTGAGCTTGCATTTGCGTTAAAGTTAACATTTGTGTTTCCATTGATGTTTTTGTTTGTGTTTCCTTTTGCATCACCGTGTGCATATCCATTTGCATTTGCGTACTTGCTTCTGTTTGCATTTCCATTTCTGCTTGTGTTTCCTTTGGTGTCATCGTTGCTGTGACCGTAAGTGTCTGCATTTCCAATTACATTACCGTGACTGTGTGTCTTATGGTTTGCATTTGCGTATGCGTATGCGCTTGCGATTCTTTTTTCATTAACGTTTGCGCTTGTGTTTCTACAGTCCCCTCCACTTATAGTGCCCATGGTTTAAGCAGGCAATAGTTTTTTCCAGGCAGATGTCATTAACCATTTGTCAGTTCCCTATGCTGTAATATTAAAATCGCTGGTTATAACATTCCATGCCTGCCTTCTATTTCAGGCAGATTGGCTGCTAATTAGTGTCAGTTCACACTTCAGTATGCAGTTTGCAGAGCATGCCAAAGTGTGAACTTTGACAAATTAGCAGCTAATCCACATGAAATGAAATAGTATCATAGCTGTGGAGACTGGGTAGGGGCTCAGTTTTTCAGTTGTAGATGCATCATTTAGCTGTGAGGAGGAGACAGGAAATAGAAGACACAGTTGAGAGAATAGACAGATAACGGAGTCTTCCTTTGTTATGGCAGATCAGAACTTAGTTCATTGCGGCAGATCAGAACTTGCTTCATTGCGACAGGTCAGAGTCTTGCTTGCTTGCTTGGTCAGGTAGGGTCACTGCTGTGTAAAAGCTTTGTCTTATGTGAGTGCAGGCTCAGAAGTGGGAATCAATAGTGAGAGTCCCCCTGCTCCATATTGGCAGTTTCTGTAAGTTCTGTAAGTTCTCCTGCTCCTACCACCAGCACTGTACCTTCATGCCTTACATGTGCGTACAATAAGTATGCTGATACTGTACAATCATAGAAGGAAGGAATCAGGGGAGGTTTACATAACTACAGTACATGGAGTTGTGCAGTGTTCTTCACACTGGACTGGACTAGTGAGACAACACTGTGGTTTGAATAATAGTCCATCAGAGAGGACTAGCACCTCGTTTATCTAAAAAACAAATTGCCTTTGGTTACAGTGCCCACTGCCTATAATGGGCAAAATCTGCTTACACAGATGTGCCTGTTATAAGCGGCTTGCACTGTATTACCATTTGCATTCTTGTTTAAGTTTGCATCACCATGTGCGTTACCGTTTGCACTTGTGTTTCCATTGCCGTTACTTCATTATTTATAGTGCACATTCTCAAAAAGAAGGGAAATTCATGGCAAAAAAATAATTTTAATGCATCAGTTACAGTTGTTCCTCAGTAACAAAAGCAAGGAAATTCGATGTTAGGGTTCCCAGCCCCCTTGCACCCCAACCCCACCCTGCCCCCACCAACAGGCATCGGAGTGTGTGTTGGGGTCATCGGTCCTAACTCTCATCCCATTGTCCTATACTGCATCACCTCAGCTTGTTTACACATGGGATGGGGTAAGAGTTAGGACCGACGACCCCAAAGCACACCTCAATGCCTGTTGGTGAGAGCGGGATGGGGTGCAAGGGGGGTGGGAATCCTAACATCGAATTTGCTCACTTTTGTCACTGTGGAACAACCCTAACTGATGCATTAAACTGAGTTTTTTGCCATGTATATATAGTGGCGCAATAGTGCCACTGTAGTTAGTTAGGGTTGAACAGGGCTTTCTATAAATTTTGCACTTTAATAATTTTGCAACCCTTCAACTGATTTGTACAAACTTTTGTACACATTGTCCCACGTGGCAGTAGATCTCTTGTTGTGTCAACTTTTGTTCTGGTCGGATGTGTGGATTTTGAGATGCGTATAGTGAAAAAAACGTACAAGTCACTGTTTTTGCAGTTTTTTGTCATCGCACTGCACCCAGATGGTTTGAAATTTCAGTCTGACATTTTCAGGGTAGAAAGGGCTTGCCCCACAGAAGTGCTTTTTTGCTGGTTTGGTAGAAAAAAAAATTAATCCATTACAAAGTTGCTTGCTTTTAAAGTTTCAGGTTCTGAGCATGCCCAGTGCTGTCTTTTGGATGGCAAAATGGAACAAAAAGGAATTTGGTCTGAACAAAAAATTATCCTTTTTTGTTCAGGCCAATCTTTTTTTGTATGAAAAATCCTTTTTAATTTTTCATCATCTTGTTTTCCATTTTTTTTTAAATAAAAAAATTGAAAACCCAATACACAGACACATGTATCTTGCTCATCGGGACCCGGTTAGTTGGATTCTGCACTTAACTGTTGCAGAAATTCCCTTGAAATGTTATTTTTTTAAGATTATAAATCTTTTTTCATGACTTGTGATATGGAAAAAGATTCTTTTTTTGTAACACGAATCACGAAAAAAGATTTATAATCTTAACAAAAAAACATTTCCAGGGCATTTCTCCAACAGTTAGCAGCAGAATGCAGCTAACAGGGTCTCATTAAGCAGGACACATGGGTGAAATTCTATAAGTACAACATACAATGCAATGTGGCCATATCCAGCATGCTAATTGCCAGTGAGCACTCCCAATGCGGTCCTGTTACTGAATTGGCAAATATTGGGTCAGAGAGATTCTTGTTTTGTTTTTGGCATTTCCCCTGGTACCATTCCTGCAAAAATGTTTAAATGTATGGAAAGATTTTCACTACAAGTATCAAAGCAGTCCTTGCTGTAGCCTAATGTTTCAATATTAACACTCTGATCAAGGGAATTTTTGAGTTTGGATTCATTGAATCAGATGTATCATTGCTGTTGCTATGGCCGCTATTCTCTATTAAATGAGAGCTGCTATGTGGGTGGTCCAGTTTCTCTACAGAAATTCCTGGTTCTTTTAAATAATTTTGTTTAGAAGAACTAATAGAATTCAGTCTACAGGCTGCAGCTATTACCGCAAGATGCTTTTTTTTTGTGCTCCTAATTTTTTTTTTTTTTTGTATAGTGGTTAAGGGATGAGGTTTCCAGTTGACCTGCTGCCTTCAGGGATGCTGAAACCCAGCAGCTCAGGAGTTGGGCAGCAATGGCCCCATGAATAGTCTCCATGTCTGGTAGGTCCCATTGGTCTGTTAGTAAGGGCAGCTCCACTCCGTCCCAGCCTTGCTGGAGTTTTCAATAACATTACTGGAGTGGCAGAGACAGCAAACAGTAAAACAGATCCTGATTTATTCAGAGTTCTCTTCCTAGCACCAATGCTTAGATCTACCTTAATCAGTTTTGTTTGTACTAATGCAGTAGGAATGCCGGTCCTCCCAGTCAGACTTTGCATCTGAGGTTGCACCAGGGTGCAACTTAATGAAAATTCCACTTCTGTCTGTTTTCTTTTTCATACCGTGGTCCTCTTGGAGTCCCTAATTCCTGCCAGTTTGTTACACTCAATGCAGTTGCAGTCTCCATGGAGTTCAGTAAATCAGGAGTACTAGTAGTACTAGGAGATGCACCAAGGTTAGGAGCAGGAGTGTGTGTATCCACAGTAGAGATGGCAATAGCTGTAGATGATGTCAATTTCAGAATACCCTTCATGTGACTTATCTGTAATATTTTGCTAGTTATTTACAGATTTTTTGAGTCTTTCTTTTTGCTTATAAAAAGGGCCTTTGCTTCGTAGGGCCTGCAATACTTTTTACACATGCCAGGGGAGAGTGGGCTGAGGCTTATGCTCTGCTTGTGCACTGAGTGGCTATGAATAGGATGCAGCAGAGAAGGGCAGGTGCCAGTCTTCTGCACTTCAAAGAGGTGTTGGAGGGACATCTCTAACAGGCTTGTATTTGGTGACTTACATACAGATACTTAGGAGGATTTTGATGCTCCCTTTAGCCCTGCCTGCTTTGTCATGTGGTCATGGTCACTTTCCATTGCAGACTGAGGTAGGACAGTTGGGGTTTTGCTGTGTTTCTGCTAGTGCTCAGGGATGGTTGGGGGAGCAGATACGGGTTGAAGCTGCTTGGGGTGTCTTGAGAGCCAAGGGACTGGAGACACTAGCATAACTTTGTGTATTGTTTAATAATGCTGTTAAAATTGGTGTTAAGTTACAAACATCACTGTCATCCAGTGCTATGTGTAGATGTAGTGTAGGCAGACAGTGCAGCTCCCTTAATGGGACTCAATGAGTGCACTTCTGAAAAAGTAGATAACTTGTAGTATCAGTACAAGTAGTATGAGGAACTGGTGAAAAGCCTGGTCTCACCAACAACACGAGCAGACTAGATAGGCCAAGTGGTCTCCTTCTGCTGGCAACTTTCTTATGTTCTTATTCAGTAAATCAATTTTATTTATAAGAGGTACACCTTATTCTGTGCTAACCAACATTCTGTGGAAGAGTCCACTTTATCTAGATACGTTTTTCAGAATGCAGAGGGGTCAGCTACAACATCTGAGTGAAATAAAATAAGGTTTGCAGCTTGGACTGTGTTGCCAGTGGTTGTGTCTTTTGGATCCTAGGCCATTTTGTGTGGCTTCAGGCCGTGTCTGTTCCTACAACTCCAATATCCCCCAGTGCTGGCAGAGACGTGGTTGGACTTATGACAATACTATCACAAAAAGTAAATTCACTGAAAAAAAACATCATTAATGTGCTAGTTAGGGTTAAGGCAACAAACGTAGGGAAATGTGGTGTTAGGGTCTCCAGCCCTAACACCCCACCCCTGCATGCAGCAACAGAAAACAAATTACAGTTTCACCTCTCCTACATCTTCACAAATCAGGCATGGGGTGTGCCTTGAGGTTGTCAGCCCTAATGCTCACCCCATTCTCATATACTGTACACAACTCAGATTTTTTTTACTGATGAAATGGGGTGAGTGTTATGGTTGACAACCCCAAGACACACCCCATGCCTGATTTGCAAAGTCACAGGAGAGGTGAAACCATAATGTTTTTTTTTCTATTGCTGCCTGCAGGGGTGGGTGTGGAGTGTTAGAGTTGGAAACCCTAATACCACATTTCTCTACTTTTGTCACTTTAACCCTAACTACAAAATTACAATTGTTACATGATAATGGTACAATAACAACAACATTTCTTCATGGCTGGACTCCAAGCTTGTATTAAAAAAATTAAGTTTGTAGCCCCAGCAGATCTGAGTTAGACCTTTCTAAAGATTGTTTTCTTTAAAACGTGATAACTTTGGAACAGTTAGGACCAGAGATCTAATTGTTTTTCTTTTTAAATGAAAGCTTGGAGTCAGCTAAGTATATATATCAATAATATATTACCACAGCAACCATATATTGATATAAAAAATAATGCTTCATATTGATGTAAAAACACATAGAATGCATCATTACATTTTTAAAGTTCTGTCATTTTCAATAACATATTATATCAAAATGTATAAACATGTAGCAATACTGGAGAACTGTATGTTAGGGTCTATACATATTGATCAAAGTCTAATCTTTCATTTAAAAAAACTTAAGTTGTTATGATTAACAGTTCAAATGTTACAGCTTTCAAAATTCAGTTTCATGCATTATAAAGTGTAAGATTATTTTGGAAACAGTCAGAAGATACATATGCATTAATCCACAAAAAAGGAGGGTTCTACTAGGAAATTAATGCCTGGTTGGCGGGGGGGGGGTGTGGAGCATAAGGTCACAGGCCGGGCGCCTCCAACCACCAACCAGGCATTAATTCCCTAGTACAGCCTGACTTTGGAGTGGATTAATGCACTTGTAACATGGCAAGTGTAAGGTAGGTATTAATGCTGTTTCCCTTACAATGAAAGAAGCATGAGGGCAGTCAGTAATTTTGGTTAATAAATCCATTTTGGTACACAAATTAAGCTTCACTTTCCTCCATTAAAAAGTTGTGTGCATCTTTGAACATGCGTGTCCACACTGTACGCTCAACATACATTTATATAGTGTTTAGTAATTTAACAGTGGTCCCAACTTTCGATTACATTGAGCAACTCAAAAAAAAGGTAATATGTGCTTGTTTTTCTCTATCGTTTTCATGCTTTGCCCTCCATTACTACATGTAACTGATGTATTACAGTACAACTTTGTGGGGGAAATGTAGATGTCAGTATCCACAATACATGCATACTATGCTAATTTTATCAGTGTACTTCTTCTTTATGTTCACAATTCATTTACGAGACGTGTTGTGATTATAGCTCATAATCCCACTGTGATTCTTGTGTTTATCTCAACGATCTGAGTGCTCTCTAAACTACTGGAGTTGGGCACAGCATCTGTGTCATAAAACATTGCTGCATACTACTACACAGCCAGTAAGAAACTGCACTTCAGTGTACAGCACCACCTATAGGGAACTGCTGAGTGGTTTAGTAGGCGTGCTCCCGAGCAGATGATAGAAGTTGGAGATGACATTATAGAAGTTGGGAGCAGGCATTACTTGAGAAGTAATGCCGTGTCCAGCTTGTATCATGTGCTTTGTTTGAACTAATCAATTTACTTGTTCTGGGACTCGTACATTTTGTTATGTTACAATAGTGTTTTTTCTCTCTAAGAATTATTTTCTAGTTACAGTCCATATCCTGCCACTCAGTATCCGTATCCCCGCCTATTTAGTTCAAACTGTCCACATGGTAAAGGCCCATTCTTTTCAAAAAGGTATCCCAATGGTGAAGGAATATCCTGTCTTCTTTTCTTGATCAATTTCCTAACTAGCAATTAATTTTAATTCCCGTTTGCCAACCACAATTATCCCCTGGTACTGGAATTATTTTGGAGATGACCACACTAAAGTCATGATCCTTTAAGATTTTATTTAAGTCACAATAGTCACTCTGAACATCATCTTCCAATTTTCTATCAATGTCACTGGCCTAAACATGGATCACTACTATTGTGTAATTTTCTGCCCCCTCACTGTTCTCAATCCTTTTTTTTAATGTGCTTAGCCTGGCAGAGGGGAAACAACTGACTATTCAGTTTCTCTTGTGTGCATCTCATGTTTGCCTTAGTGTTTTGTAATTGAATTACCTGTTTCCTGGATTTTCTGGAGGAACTGGGATGTTTAATTGCCATTTTACCAGGACTAAGAACTTCTTGTTAGACAGAATTCTCTGATGGATTATATGTCAGTGCACTCTGGTAAGCAGTGTTAAGTAAGTTACTTTTTCTATTACTTTCTATTTCTTTTAAAATTGTGATCCAGGAGGCTCTTTGCAGTCACTAGCAAGGATGGAGAAGTACTAGAAAAAGTAATACACCTGACAGTTACAGTTACTTATTTCTTTTTATACAAAAACAATACAAAATAATAAAAAACTATAACAGATGACATTTATTTAAAAGTAATAGGTTAGTTACATAGTACTTTTGTATAAAAAGACATAAGTAATTGTAACTGTAAGGTGTATTACTTTTTCAGTACTTCTCCATCCTTGCTATAACTTTGACAAGTTTCAAAAGTAATAGAAAGTAATAGAAAAAGCAACTTAACCTACACTGCTGGTAAGGTACAGTTGCAGCAGTTGACATGGTCAGATATTTCTCGCATATCTCTAGAGAAACTCCCTGACTGCCCGTGGTACCAGTGTATGGCCACCAGAAAAAGCCTCTTTAGAAACATTGCAAAATGTCTGGAAATATCTGACCATAGCAGTTGCTGCAACTGCACCTTGGGGCTCAGACCTATTACTTTAGGATAATAAGGGGTGATATGTTTTCATATCCCTCTTTGACATGCATGTTATTTCAGATGTAGCCTAAACCTTCTCCTCCTCCTCTTCCTCCTCCTCCTCCCTTGATCTTTTTCTTTGCCCATGATCAGTTTTCACTAGAAAGATTGATCAACATTTCAATGTTTGTAATACTGTCTTTCTGATTACACCCCATTTACACTTGAATCCTGACCACTCTTATTTTTCTCAGTCTAGTAAAATGACCATTAGGGAGCGTGGATGTTACTCTCAAGTTTTTTAGTTAGTAAGCACAAACTACAAATGAATCCACCTTCAGGTGTTACCACATCCCCCAAAGGTGAGCATATCACATTCTCCACAACATGTTCCTGCCTTGCCATTAAGAATGGGCATAATACTGTCAGCCATTTATTGACAGGTTTATTACCTTATCGAAGGAGATAAGGATCAGCATTCTTGAATTCCCGACCTCCTCCTTGGCTGGCTTTAGAGCAGACATTGCCTCTGCTTTGTTGCTTCCACTTTACTCATTGACACTCCAAAAAGGAAGGGACTTTTATACCTGCCACACTTCCTGTGACTACAGCTAATATCTCAGAATGGAAGTGACCCTTATTGGTTCTTTCGCCCAGTCACAGTTTTGGAAGGGTATGGGGGGTTTAGATGTAACAATCAGAACCCAAATGGAGCCTGATATGTCCTTGGCTATTTGAAACAAGAAATGTCAGTTTTGTAGTTACAGGAAAAAGTGGCCATGTCACCAATCACATATGATATTAGGTTCTACCCTTCATCTCGATCTCTGGCAAGACTGATTGTCCCGAGTAAGAAACAAAAATTGCTACTAAGTATTAATGTTTTACCTATTACTGTAAGGAAAGTGTAATAAAAGTACTGACCAATTCCAGTAATCTAAAAATCATTATCCAAACCCCCTTCCGTTTCCCAGCCTCCTCTTTCTTTGTTTTCTTGGAGCTTCCTGTGGCAACTGTACTCTCAGAATCATTTATGCTGACTGTACTGTAGTAGATAAAAGTATTTGTTTTCTGGTTTTAATTTTCTAGTAGATGTTTCTAGATAGAAAGAGAGGAGACAGTTTGGGACAATTTAGAATAATGAGCTGTAAATGAGCTTGAGTACCTCCAGAAGACCTTGATTCACACAACCTCTGCTTACATACTGTGTGACTCTGAGCAAGTCACTTAACCTCCCCAGTGCTCCCGGGATGGCCCTGAAAATGGGCACTTGAGCCATTTGGGCCTTACCTAGTGTGGTGATCTTATCAACTGAGTGCTGACCACGAAGATCACCTATCCCAGCTGCACACCTAACGTCACCTCAAGCAGGTGGATTGGCGAGACAACACTGGTTTGAATAAGGTTGGGTGAAAGAAAACACCCATTAAGGAGAGGAAGGAGACAATCTGGAAGTTTGATGCCCATCGGGCTTTATTCATATACAGGAGAGGTAGACACTGTCACAGGGGAAGGAAGGGGAACAAATATTAGAAGTAGTAAATAACACTCTACTCACTGTACTTTTCTTACTACTCTATAGGTGCAGTTTGGCTTAAGGCCACTCTATAATACTCTATGATATTTTGCTATAAGGCCCACACACCAAGGAGATGTAAACTTATATCACTTTGTCACGAGATGCAACAAGCTTACAGTGTACAGTAATCCCCAGGAACTATAACACTCTTAAAGTCTATAAGATCCAGATGTTCTGTCATCTTTGTGTGCAGCTGAGGAATAGGAGTAAAAGGGAAAGGGAACTCCTGCTTGGTGCCAAGCTTACCAGTGGAACCTATGAGAGGTTGCAAGGGGAATGGAGAAATTTGTAAACAGACCTTAGTCTTGGCCAACTCACTCTCCAAAGTTGCCGGAATATCAGGGCACAGACTAACTGAACTGGGCTAAGCTCTTCCCTGGCACAAACCCTTGACCAGGGCTGCCAAGGATGAAGAACATGGAATGTGGCAAGGAATCCACCTGCAGAATTGCCACAAGACAAGAATCTGCTGCTGTCTCCCCAACACCAACCCTTGACAAGGGCTGCCAAGGATGAAGAAGACAAACTGCTGTGGGTTTTCTGGCACTGACCCTCAACCAGGGCTGCCAAAGATGAAACACAGGACTTGGTGAAGAATCCACTTAGAAGATTGCCAAGGTTGAAGACACCAACTGCTGAGCTGCTTCGGTGGCAGATCCACTTGGAGGACCACCAAATGAGCTGGATCCCAGAAGATTGCACAGGTTATGCAGGTTGGAACAAGCAGGAAGAAAAGCTGGAAGATGAAGATTAGGATTCCACAAGGTTCAGAACAAAATAAGAAATCGACGGACGCGAACACACCTTGGCCACGACGGACTCAACTTTCAGCGGGCATCTGGGAGTGACGGACAAGGCTTCTTCCAGTCGTCTCACTACCAAGCTGACCAGTAACTGGTAGTTGCGACTCTCTAAGGGACGTCGATTTCGGCTTACGGCAGATGATAGGGCAAGAAGATGCTGAAGTTCTCTGCTGGCTGAAGACTGCTGAGGTGAAGAGTTGATGGCTGCTGAAGATTGAGTCCACAGACTTTATACTAAACACTGATACTTCTGTTAGCACTGCACACTAGAATTTAACTTGTAGGGGCAATTTGCCAGGAACAGGGGAAAATTGCAACAATCCGGGGCAATTGTTCACTTACAGGGGCTATTTGCCTGAAGCAGGGGCAAATTGCAATAATCCAGGGCAATTTTTCACTTGCAGGGGCCATTTGCCTGGAGCAGGGGCAAATTGCAACAGTCCGGGGCAATTGTTCACTTGCATGGGGTAAATAAACACAATCCTAATGTATCTCAATACAGTCTCGATGCTTTTTGCAATTAACACAACACTTTAGATGCTTCAAGAATAAACATTTTGTAAACAGTACATTAGCTGACAGTCACTTTATAGCAGGTTGTGTGCTAAGCACCCCTTGGTTGGACCCTTATTTCCTTTTGGGTCTTCCTTTACTAGGATCTGGCTACCCCTGAGAACTTTGGTGTGAATAAACCTAATTAAATAGGGTCTAGATGCCCTAATTACCACTGGGCCTGGCTTCCCTAAATACACTGGGCCTGGCTGCCCTAATTACACTGGGCCTGGATGCCCTAATTACTGCTGGGCCTGGATGCCTAATTACTGCTGGGCCTGGCTGCCCTCTTTAATCTGGGCCTGGTTGCCCTACTTACTATTGGGCCTGGCTGCCCTCTTTATACTGGGCCTGGTTGCCCTACTTACTACTGGGCCTGGCTGCACTCTTTATACTGGGCCTGGTTGCCCTACTTTCTACTGGGCCTGATTGCCCTCTTTACACTGGGCCTGGGTGCCCCACTTTCTACTGGGCCTGAATGCCCTCTTTACACTGGGCCTGGCTGCCCCACTTTATATTGGGCCTGGTAACCCCTTTTGGTTTTGGGCCTGGCTGCCCCCTTTATGCTGAGCCTGGCTGCCCTCCTAAATACTGGGCCCCTTTAAATCTCTGTAGGATGACTGAGCCTGCTGCCACTCTATCCCTTGGTTCCTCCATATTCCCCACCCCCTAATAAATATTTAAAAGGCCTTCTATATGGCCTCACTTGCTGGCTCCCCCCCCGTGGGCCTCACTAGCCCAGCCCACTTCTGAATATTAAATTAAGGGTCCTTCTGGCCCAACCCTCCCTCAGCGCTCAGCTGCTTTTCTTTGTGCCTCAGAACAACTGTGGCAATAAACAATTACAGTCTTTACTTTTCCTTTGGGCGGACAACACAAATCGGGTGCTGCCGCCAACTCACCACTCCTCCTGGGCTCTGAAGTGGGACCGGGAGGTGAGAGGTAGTCTGGCAGTGGGAGAGCATGAATGCAGGCAATGCGGCAGATGTCAGGGGGCCTCTGGAAGGCCAATGGCTGAACTGGTGATGCGGCCCTTGCTAGCCACCGACATGGGACCGGGGAACTTTAATTTAAATTTAAAAAAATAAACACACGGGGCTCTTAGTCCAAACAGCTGAACCAGATGTTTTTTCTTCGTTGTGGTGCCCCGATGGCACCACCAACCACGCTGCACAGCTGCTGGCAAATCTTCAAGCAGTGGAGGCAGAGCAGGCACTCAGGCAAGTCCTCGGGAATGGCTTCAACCACCAGTAAGCCCTTTTTCCTAGTCCCCTTAACTTACTGCGGCCTCTCTCCTCAACAGCTGCCCAGGAACTACCAACTGATTGAATAATTTTAAAACTAAACCTTCTCATTTCAGATTGGCTGGAGTGGAATACTGTGCATGAGCAGTTCAGCACAACATTCCATCCAGACCATTGTTACTTGTTGCAGCATATAAAATCTATTTTACTACAGCGTAACAAGCACGGGGAACCTTTTCTATCTTTTACCAGTATTTTCCCACTATAATGAGGGGAAACTAACTTATAAGAGGCCCATTTTTATTGCTCCCTGCTAGCCCACACAACAACAGGGGACCCTGGGCACCTGTAAACCTTTATTCTTTTATTGCTTCTGTTTTTCTGTAGTGCCCCCAACTTTGGAGCATTACAGATTCGTGCCCACCTAAAAATACATGTCCCCATGTATTCCCTTTAAACATTCTATGAAACGTTTCATAAATATTACTTCTATAGGCGTTTATAATATCTCTCACCACTTTAATAATTTATTTAAATCTCTATATAATCTTACTTTAGATAAAACACTCTTAAAACATATATAACTTTTAGAAAACTTTTTCTTACCTAAGTGACCATGTCTGGGGAATTACTCTGAACAGATCTATCCATAAAAGGACGGTGCTACTTGAAGAGCTTCTAGTACGTATCTCTGAGGAGGGATACCAAAATTACATCTCTGAGATCTACATGGCTGAAAAGCCACTGGTTCTACAGGAATGTGTTCTGGCTCTCTAGGACTAACTGTTGGTTCTGGTAAATCAGGAGGTTCTGGCATTGCTATTGGTTCAGCTAAAGGGCAATTATCTGAACGTATGGGTGTATACCTAACCCAAGGATCTATACACCATTTTGTCAGTAAATCCATTTCCATCACTTTGCGGGTAGGGTTCTCCTACCTCTCCTCTGACGTAGCTTTCTTTGTAGTGTTGGTTAGAACACTGTCTCTGAAGGTACAAGGTTTAAGATTTCTATGCACTATGTTTGTGCCACTACCAGTCTCTTTTTGAATCTTGTACATGGGTAGGTCAGGGTAGGGGATCTCAACAATGAGGAAAGGTTCTGTTTTCCATCTGGTAGCTAACTTGTGACACTTCTGAGTCATTTTTAGCAATACCCATTCTCCAATCTGCAATGGGGTCGCATTGGCCTTAGCATCATAGGTCACTTTTTGCTTAAGTCGTACTTGATCTATGCGTTGACATACAATCTGACCAGCTTCTTGTAATCTTTTGTTGTGTTCTTGTACCCAGTCTGTAACAGGTGATTCATTTGGTTAGACTTCAAGTACTAGATCCAGGGGAGTCTACCATGATGACCAAACATTAGGTAGTGCAGTGTGTATCCAGTCGAACAGTGGACTGTATTATTGTACAAATAGGCGAGTTCAGGGAGTAAGGCTGGCCAATATGGATGCTTGTATTCAGGAAGAGCTCTCAACATTCCCAGGAGTGTTTGGTTTGTTCTTTTGCATTGTCCATTGCACTGAGGGTGATAGGCGGTGGTTTTTACTTTTTATTGCCATACAAGGTACAGCGTTCTTTGAAGAGCTTCAATTCAAAAGCAGTTCCCTGATTAGTCAAGATCTTGGTAGAATACCCACAAGGACGGACAAAGAGTTTCAAAAATGTCTCTGCTGTGGTTCTGGCAGACCAGTCTTTAACAGCACTGACGACGATGAACTTGTCGTAATGATCCACCATTGTTAAAACGTATGTTTGACCATTAGCACTGGGTTCTAGTTTGAGGTGATCCAAAGCAACTAGTTCAAGAGGTGCCTTACTAACTATAGGATGCATGGGAACTCACTGGTTGCTTTTATTAGGACGTTTTAGAACGCAGGTTGGGCATTCTTCACCATTTAATAATGTCACTTCTCATCCCTATCCAATAGAATCTCTTTCTAATTATGGCTTCTGTTTTTTTGTGACTGAAGTGTCTAGAGTGATCACGATATGCCTCAAGTACTACTGATGCACTCTTTTTGGGAACAATGGTCTGGGAGATCTCACAGTGAGTGGCTGGGTCTTAGGTTTCATGAATTAGTTTAGAATCTTTTATGGTCAAATGAGTTCTGTGTCTCCATAACGTTATGGCTTCTGGATCCATCTTCCTTTGTTCTTGAAGTGGTATATTCTGTTTTGTTGAAACATCGGTTTTGATTTGCTTAACTACTGGGTCTTTGTCTTGCAACTGTACCCACAAGTTATTCTGTTTTGCAAACTGGTCTGGACATTCTGGTTTCTGTTCTGGTTTTGCATCTTCAATTACATTGACTTGACAACATAGATACATAGATACATAGACAGTGTCGGCAGATAAGGGCCTATGGCCCACCCAGTCTGCCCATTTGAGCTTGTAAATTCAGTTTATGTTTTCCAAGAAGTCTGTTGCCCCTTACCCCTGACCTCCAGAATTCCTTTATGTCTATCCCATGCATTCTTAAATCCCGTGATTGTTTCAGCCCCCACCACTTCCTCTGGCAGGGTGTTCCACTTGTCCACCACCCGTTCTGTGAAGAAATTCTTCCTCACATTTCCTCTGAATCGTCCTCCTCCAACTTCATCCCATGCCCTCTAGTCCTGGAACATCTTTTCACTTAAAAATAGTGTATTCCTGCACCCTGTTCCTCCCTGTAAGATACTTGTATGTCTCTATCATATCCCCTCTCTCCCTCCTCTCCTCCAGGGAGTACA
Organism: Neoceratodus forsteri; assembly: GCA_016271365.2. Taxonomy (NCBI): domain Eukaryota; kingdom Metazoa; phylum Chordata; order Ceratodontiformes; family Ceratodontidae; genus Neoceratodus; species Neoceratodus forsteri. The sequence continues at coordinate 533,904,359 of CM028137.1, read as the reverse complement.
TGTTCAGTTCCTTCAACCTGTCCTCATAGGACTTGTGATGCAATCCATGCGCCATCTTTGTTGCCCTCCTCTGAACCTTCTCTACCCTGTCTATGTCCTTTCGTAGGTAAGGTCTCCAGAACTGTACAGTGTACTCCGGGTGGGACCTCACTAGACAACAGGCCTGAATGATTTCTGATGGTACCTGAAGAAAAGGCGGCATTTCTACATTCTCTAGAAATGTATCATCCATCTCACTCTCTGTCTGATTGGGCATTCTGGATAGCGCATCCACATTAACATTAGATCTGCCTGAGTGGTACTTTATAGAAAACTGGTAGTTAGCTAATCTTGAAGCCCATCGCTGCTCTAAAGCTTCCAGTCTTGCCATATTCAAATGTGACAGTGGGTTATTATCTGTAAACACGGTAAAAGTAGTGACTGCTAGGTAGTGCTTAAACTTTTCAGTAACTGCCCAGACCAAGGCTAGAAATTCCAATTTAAATTAACTGTAACGAGCATCATTTCACTCTAACCCTCTCAACCCATGGCTTGCATATGCTATTACACGCTCAATGCCTTCCTGCTCTTGTGCCAACACTGCACCTAGTCCTTTATTGCTTGCATCCGTGTACAGCCGAAATGGTTTGAAATAGTCAGGGTACACTAGTACAGGTGCTTGGGTAGGAATTTGCTTCAGTTTGTCGAAAGCCTTTTCTTGCTCTTTGGCCCACTTGACTGGTCGCTTCTTGGGTATTTGCCCTGTCTTAGTTCCTCTGAGAAGTGCGTTTAGTGGTAAAGCTATTTTGGAGAAGTTCTTAACAAACCCCCCGATAGTACCCAATGAAACCCAAGAATCTTCAGACACCTTGTACCGTTATGGGAACTGGCTGTTCTTTTACTGCTTGCAGTTTCTCAGGATCAGGTGACACACCATTGGCAGACACTATGTGACCCAGGTAATTCACTTCAGACTGCAGAAGATGACACTTGGAGGGTTTCACCTTTAGCCCATACCAGATTAGTCGGGTAAAGACCTCATCTAAGTGCTGCAGGTGCTCTCGGTGGGTCTTGGAATAGATGATGATATCATCAAGGTACAATAGGAAAATGTTGATGTTCCGACTTCCTAAACAGTGTTCCACCAGCCTTTGAAAAGTTCCTGGGGCATTACATAACCCAAAGGGCATGCAGGTGAATTCAAATAGACCAATTGGTGTTATGAAGGCGGTTTTCTTTTGGTCTTCTGGAGTCATGGGTACCTGCCAATACCCACTCATTAAATCAAGGATGAAGAAAATCACAACAGACTGTAAGGTGGTGAGAGAGTCCTCTATCCTAGGTAAAGGGTAGGCATCTTTATGCATTATATTATTTAACTTCCGATAATCGACACAAAACCATATCTTCCCATCCTTTTTAACTAGGACAATGGAAGCAGTCCAAGGACTGTGGCCTTCTTTTATCACCTTGGCTTCCTTCATCTCTGGTGACTGGGTGGGCCATAGGCCCTTATCTGCTGACACTGTCTATGTATCTATGTATCTCCCAAATCATCTCTTTTACAGGCTGGTACATGGCCAGGGAAATCGGTCGAAATCTCTGTCTTATAGGTGGATGTCGACGAGTATGGATATGATGCTGCACCTCTTGAACCAACTCAAAGTCAAGGGGATGCTGACTGAAGTCTTCTCAATTCTTCAATAAAACTTGGATAACATCCTCTTTTTGTTGCACTGTGGTTTCAGGGTTACCCAGGTTAACCTCTCGTATCCACGCTGGTATGCTGGAGTCACAAGGGGTCACTTCCTCCTCCCTGATATCTGGTATTCTGGTTTTCTCATGAACTTTATCTTCTGGTTCTACAGTGTCTTGCAAAGACACAGTGTGCAGCTGAGCCACTGGCTGATTTCTATGGAGTTGCACATCATGATTTCCATAGTTAATGACTCATACAGGTATCCTTCCTTTGGTGACTGTAGCCACACTCCTAGCCACCAATATGGGCTCTTCTTTCTCTGTCGGGCATAGTTCAACCAGGGCATTGTAGTCCTGACCATGAGGTCCTACCTTGGCCTTACACCACAGGGTAGTCTTAGTCCCTAACTTTAGGATGACAGGTCGGGTGTTTAAAACTCAGACTTTCACAATTTCACCAGTGTTGCTCACAAATCGTTGGTGACACTGGAGGAGATGTATTGTCTGCTGCAGAGCTCATTTCTCAATACATGGAGACCTTTTTGCTTGGTTTCATAAGATCTGTACCAAGTCTTCCAGATAATGTTGTAGAAAGTTCATCACAAGGATAAGTGGTGGCAAGCTATCACTTTCTGCCTCACTGATGATGATCCCTTGACCTTCTTGTACATTTTTCCCCAGCTGGATGCTCACTTCTAAGTATCCTAAATATGGAACCTTGGCTCCATTGCTGGCAATTAAAGTGATCCATGACTTGGGCAGTGGCTGAAGATCTTCCATCTTCCAATTTTGTTGAAAGTATCATCCCTGCATAGTCGTGACCTGAGATCCGGTGTCTAACAAAGCCATTAACTTGATTCCATCCTGCAAAACTGGAATGGTTGGACATCTTCCAATAAAACTGGATCAGTTTGTTACTGGGCTTGGACCTGACTGATCATTCTCCGAGGATCAGTCCCTGTCCCTGTTTAAAGCCACCACAGGTTCTGCAGGCTGCTGGCATTGCCTTGCAATATGGCCACTGACTCCACATCTACGGCATATTGGTCTGCATTGGCTATCAAATTTGTCAGTTGGGCACCTTCCTTCTCCCCTTCTCCTGGACTGAGGTTCGTCAAACCGTCTCCTTCATTTGTTTTGTATCTGGGCTGCTTCTCTTCTCCAGCCCTCCTTGTGCCCTTTTATTTCCTGACAAACATCTGTCAGAGCTCACGTCAAGGCAGCAATTTGTTCCATCAAGTCTGAGTTTGGCTGGAGTTGGTTGCCATTGGGCTACTGGTGCTTGTGCCATTTGACCACACAAGGGTCGGGTGTCTAAGAGATAATCTGGGTGCTCATTCATGGATTCTCAACCATAAATCCACTCTTTACCAGACAGTTCATCACTTAGTGGCTGCCTGTGCCACTGGTCTTCTTATGCTAATCCTTCCATTGGATACTTTGGCCATGCTGCACTCAGAGGCATCACCACCTGTGGGTAGGTTACCACATCCTCTCCTGCTTAACCTGATCCCAGGACCTTTATGGCTTTCTCCTTAAAATCCAGAAAGTCTGCATCTGGGTCTTGGAGCTGTAACATCCACAGTTCCCTTCTCAGAGCTTCGCTGTGTGCCCCCTCCACAAACTTTTCTTTTTTTTTAAATTCCAACTTCATTGAAATTTTCCAATAATGCCTTAACATGAAGCATAGAATGTTCACAGGTACAGATAAAGTAACACCAACAACAGCTCCATGCTAGGCACCCCCACCTATACCCCCCAGTTTGGCACTAGAATTCCCATGGGAAGCAGGTACTAAAACAATGACAAATATTGTCCACCAATAATAGAAGAATGGCATACAGTGGAGGACAGTATACAATGATCTACAACACTCACCTAACTAATGTGGTGGGACCCCAGTCTGAAGAAGGTATAAAGCACGAAGACCCTCCCAGATCCTTTTATAGTGGGGTAGAGATCCTCCAAGACTAGCTTTTAGTTGCTCAGCACAAAGATTAAATAAAAAGTTCCTCAACCACTCAGTGCAAGATATGATGTGGCCATCCAGCCAGTGGCATAAGACTAACTTCTTTAAGGTAAGAGATATAATTTCCATATGATACTTATGGTTTTTAATGGTAACCTGAGAGAAATCACCAAGGAGACATATCTCAGGTGTAAATAAATCTTCAAGACCTAACAAGGGATCCTCTCTAGTCTTAATCATCTCCCACAAATCTTTAATCGAGGAACATTCCCCAAAAATATGTTTAAGATCTCCTTCTTCCTGCCGGCACTTAGAACATAGAGCATCTGAAGTTCTACCCAGTTTGTGAAGCTTAATGGGGGTCCAGTACATATCATTTAAGAATTGATACTGCGTAAGCTTCAGTCTATCTTGGGAAACATACCAATGAGAATCTATCCAAGTAGAATCTCATTTGTCTAGTAGATTGGGAAACTGGGTAGCCCAGTACCTAGTAACCCAACTGAATGTATCAAGCACTCCTTCCCGAAGAAATGTGTATATTTGGGATACTGCATGAGGTTTGCCACATAATGGAACCAAAGATTCTACCCAATGGTGCCCTCCCTCATTTTCCTCTATACCTGAGAATTTTTTTATCAGGAGATGTCGTAACTGCCAAACCTTAAAAACTCTATCTAAAGTATATAGGGACATAATTTCTATGTAAAGTATATAGGGACATAATTGTACCAGATGCCAGACAGGACCCCCCTCTAAAGAAATCTCTCACCTTGAGATTATTAATTGATGGGAGCTACAGTGGAGAGATAATTTTGCCCCCTATCTTCAAATTAGGGTTACCCACCACTGGTTGCCTAAGATCTTTAAAATTCCGGTATTTAAGGAAGGCACAGAATTGCGCATGTATCCGAATGGAGGACAGTATAGGAGACTTACACAATTCTGTAGGGAGATTTCTAATAGAGATATGCAAAAGAGCCCAAAGAGAAATATTCAGACTGGATATTAAATCCCTTTCCAAAGTTAACCAATCAGGTACATAGGAATAGGAGTCAACCTCTTCTGGGGGTAAACCATCTCATGTACATAGCCACTTGGCTAGCCCAGAAATACAAACCAAAATGTGGTAGTTTCAGGCCCCCAGCCTTTGTGGATGCCGCCAGTTTCAAGTAAGCCCATCTAGGGCACTTCCCTAACCAGATTAAAGAAGAGATGAGGGCATGCACTTTCTGAAATCAGACTAGGAGTAACCAAGAATTTAACATGCTGAGTGGGTAAAAAAGTCAAGGTAATATATTCATTTTAAGAATACTAATTTGTCCCCACAGAGATATGGGAAGAGATTGCCATCTTTTAAAATCCTGCAGAATAGTATCTAGAAGGGAATGAAAATTCAGCTTTTTCATCAAGCCGTCACTTCTAGAAAGAATCAGTACCAAATACTTTAGGGCGCTGTTAGGGCTCCACTGAACACCAAGTGGAGAGATGACGTGCTTATGGAGCCTGTGATTGAGGGGAAAAACAGTAGTCTTACTTAGACTGATTTTGTAATTGGAAAGCGACCCATATTCTGTAATAACAGACAAAGCTACTGGGAAAGATTGTGCTGGATGAATCAGGGGAAGAAGCACATCATCTGCATATGCCGATAATTTAAAAATATGTCTTCTGAAGGGTATCCCCGACACCCGTTCATGAGCTCGCAGCCTGAATAACAAAGGTTCAAGATAAATATTAAACAGGAGGGGAGAGAGAGGGCAACCCTGTCGAGTCCCAGAGTGTAAGAAAAATATCTCTGAAAACATTCCATTACAATATATTCTGGCTTGAGGGTTTTGATATACAGATGACAGAGGGACAGCAAGGTCAGCACCCAGGCTGGGGACTGACCAAACGAGCAGACACGAAAGACCGTTAGGCCTATTCTGCTGGCATTTTAGTATGTTAGTATGTTAGTATGTTAGATGATACCCATTTAATAAATTTAGTGGGAAATCCAAATTTGTACATAGTCTGAAACAGAAACTGCCAATCTAAGTGATCGAACACCTTCTCCGCATCCAGAGACGCAGGCCAGACGGCGCATCTGAATCCCTGGACACAGAGAAGACATGTGCTAGTTTTTGGAAATGATCCACAGAGTGTCTCCCTTCCATAAACCCCACCTGGTCTGCATGGATATTGTGTGGGAGTACCACCTTCAACCTGCTAGCAAGGAGTTTTGATAATATCTTTATATCACAATTCAAAAGTGATATGGGTCGATAACTACCTGTTAATTCCAGGTCCGTATCTGGTTTGTGTAATATAATAATTAATGCTTCTAGCAGGGAGCTGTCATTAGGGTTCCCCTCCAGTATCCACTCAAATAGGCGGGACAACCATGGGGTTAACTGCTTACTAAATACCTTGAAGAAATTTGGAGAAAACCCATCAGGGCCCTGCACCTTATCAGCTGATAACGAGGTAATGGCAGCCTTAATCTCTGCTTCTGAGATAGGGGTGACCAGCTTCTCTTGTTGGGCCTGAGTAACAGTCTGAAGGGTGAGAGGGTGAAAATAATTTCCAACTACCTCAGGTGCAGGACGATTGGGCATGTGGCTATAAAGTTCCTTATAAAACTTGGCAAATTCTGCAGTAATCTCCTTAGGGGTGAGACAAAGAGATCTGGTCACTTGTGACCTGATGCTTTGTATTATATGAGATGATTCTACTTTTTTTAATCTTAGAGCCAATAAATGACCTGCCTTCTCCCCTTGGTCAATATACCTCACCCCTGTTTTTAAAATGGCATACTCTGCTTTCCCTTGAAGAAGAAAACTATATTGGTCTTGTAGACGAACCAAGAGTACACTATCTGAATCTGTAGTGGTAGGAGATAGCGAAGCCTTTAGGCTACATATTCTAGTCAGTAAAGAAAGGGCTTTTTGATCTCTTTCCCACTTCCTACATGAGGCCACCTTTATAAAAACTCCTTGCAATACACATTTCAAAGTCCCCCACTCTAGATACGGTCTCTCTGTGGAATTCAAATTTGTCTCAGTATACTCCTCAATTTCCTGAGTTATAAGTTTAATAATTTTTTTGTCTTTAAGTAGCTGGTTATTCAGCTTCAACAGTGTGTCCTTGGACATATCTGCCAAGAGAACTATAGTACAGGATACCACCGAGTGATCAGAGATCACCCCAGGAACTATACCAGCTGTCACATAGCCTCGCAACAGCGATTGACTGATTAAGAAATAATCTATCCTGGACTAGGAGCTGTGGACGCTGGAACAAAAGGCAAAATCTTTTAGAGTGGAATATAAGATTCTCCATGGGTCAGATAACCCTAAATGATCTACCATTTCCCGTATGGAACTTTGCACAGGAGAGAGGCCCTTTCATTTGGGTTCTGATTTATCTAAATCAGGGGATAAGGGTAAGTTCCAATCCCCCCTAAGTATACACACAAGAGTTGCGAAAGGCGCCAAAACTTGTAACAGGTCCATGAAAAACAAGGGAGAGTCAGTGTTGGGTTCATATATACACCCCAGTAAAACTGCAATTTTGTCCAGTGTCCCTTTAACAAATAGATATCTACCCCATGGGATCCTAAGAACTTGTTCAGATATGAAGGGGATACTCCAAGTCATCAGGATGGCCACCCCCCTACTCTGGGTGCTATCCCCAGCATTAAAAACCTGGCCCACATATTGCTTCAGGAGAACATTCCCTTCCAATTCCAAGAGGTGCGTGTCTTGGAGAAAAGTAATCTCTCATTTAAGTAATCTGATGTGCTTCAGTACCTGATACCTTTTAACCTTAGTCTAGAGCCCACGTACATTCCAGAAAATGAATTTTTTAGTACATGCCATTCTTAATAATAAAAGATACAACATCCAAGTAACTTCATTTATCCTGCAACATGTTACCCCACAAACCCAGAGTGCCAAGCCGGGCCCCCTTCCTCCCCCCCCGACGACCCTGCTGCATCCCGGATCCCCCCCACTGAATATAGAACACCCTTCCACACCCTAATGCACTGCTGTACCTCCAGAACTTCTAGTCACATGGCCCCACCAACCAAAAAAGCTGCATTGATAAAGATCCAGAAGGAGTACCCTCTCCCCCCTTCCATCAGCTTTCCAGTATGTAGTGCCTTCCTCTGTACAGCCTCCCCAGTTCTCCCACCACTCCCCCTCCTCCTCCTCCTCCCTCGCTACCAAAGACCAGTGCCCTACTATAACAGGATTAATCCCCCCTTAGATAACACCCAATATAATATAATTACCAGGTATGGAGAGGTATCCTCATCCTGTTCCCTAGAAGATGAGGGCTAAACGAAACTTACATCTTCCCCCAGAAACAAAACTATGGGAGAAGTAGGTTCTCCTAGGAAAATGCGTAACCCAAATCAGAACCTAAACCATCACAGGTGGTAGGAGCTCTCCCTTTAAATCCCAGAGAACAGCAAAACATATGGCCAGAAAACTGAAAAAACAATGGGATGTCCCTTTAAAATTTCAGGACTACAAGTACTGGGCCTTCTCTAGCCCACAGATTCAGAAAAAATAATTTGCCTATCAGTTAAACCTCTACATCTGCCCCTCCACTCATAACGTCTCTACCAGACAAATATCTACATGGAGTTTAGGGAGATGTGAGGGGGAAAGATATTAACCTGGGTGCCCCCTCTATATAACACAAATAAGAGGCAGTATAGCGCAGTGGTCTAAGGCTCTGAGCTGCAAATCTGGTGACATCCAGCAGACCAGACCTGGGTTTGAATTCCACAGCTTCCACTTGCATACTGTGTGACCCTGAGCAAGTCACTTAACTTCCTTGTGCTCCCAGGTCACTCCTGTAAAAAAGCCAGCTTAGTGTGCTATTCCTGGTTAAACAACTAAAAAACAAACAAACACTGCAGGGTATGTGGGTCCACCAACTGTAACCTCTCAGAACCAGATAAATCCCCTTTAATCATAAATTATAATCTCTCGGTGTCTGACACAGGATTAAACAATAGGCCTCCTCATATCATGACCTCTAGGAGTCATAAGTAGCTTCGATGGGAGTTGAAACTAGAGACCCCGATACTTAAATGTGTCCTACCACCTAGCGCAGAGAAACAGTTATCTGACAAAGTGTCCCAGTCCAAGCTCCTGTAAAAAAGGAAAAAGGTTACGTAAATAACCCAGCATCTACAAACAGAATTATGCCACTATTAGCCAACAAGAATATTCAAGAAGGTCCATGCTCTCAACATGGCAAGCACCAAGGGAGTTCTGAGTCCTTCTGTTCCATCTTGGAATTACACAATGGGCAGTCAAGTGGCTTTTCTGCTTCTCACCTTCCAAATGAAATCAAGGGCAAAATAATGTCTCAAGTCTCAAACTGTAAGTTCCAGTGGTCAGCATCAAATGTACTCACTGCACCACTTATTAGTAAAACAAGCAATACCCAGAGTCCCAAGATTTAGGCCTCAACCATTCCGAAAGAGATTTAGAAGAACTTTTTTCAGTTCGATCTCTGCACATTATCAGATCTTCCTGTGATATCCATTTCCCCATAATGGAAACCTGGAGGTTAGCTGGATATAGCATACGGAAATGAATATTAGCAGCCAACAGTTTGGTAACCACTCCATGATTCTGGGCCCACTTCTGGCACACAAATGGGGAGAGGTCCTAAGTAACTCTGATCAGAGAGCCTTCCCACAGCACTTCCTTTAATTCTTTAACTTTGGCCAGCAAATGTTGATGTTCTTGACAGTTGAGAAATTTAAATATGAAAGTTCTAGGTTGGGCACCTTGTGGTGGCATTGGCCTCAGAGCATGATGGGCTCTTTCTATGGTGTAATCTGAGCCGAAAGATGAAGGTCCAGAAATTTTAGTAACAAACTTCTGTGCAAATAAAATTGCATTAGAGCCTTCTTCACGCTCCGGGAGCCCAATTATAACTACATTATTCGGAGGCTCTGTCCCTCTAAATCCTCCACTTTAGTATCTAGTTTTGCGATGTGCTGCCTTGTGACTGACATAGCAGGGTCGAACCTCTTTATTTTGTTTTTGACTGAAATGATTTGCACTTCACAGTCTCCCGTACGTTGTGCCAGGTCCTCCAGTTTACTTGTAATTGCTTTCACTTCCTCCGTTAACGAATGAACCTCATCCCTAAATAGGCAGAATTCCTCCAGGAGTCTGTCTAAGGAAAGTGGAATTGGATCTGAAGTGGTAGTTGTTTGTGGGGCTGCCAAGCCAGACTAGGCCTTGACTTTCTTTGCTGCTTTTCCAGGTGTTGTAAGCGGGGTGTGGTGCAGAGGAGCAGAACGCATTTCTGCTTCCATAGTAAGCAACTTTCCTCTGAAAATGTACTCACTTCCAGTGCCTGGCATGTAGAACCTCTCCAATCCGGTCTTTTAGTAGCTAAAATTTGAGAGAAAATCTGTTTTATTCCGGGAATCAAAGGAGGGAGTAGCGGGAGTGCTAAAGAAAGCAGCTAAACAGCCTGAAGCATCACGTGATCTTCCCTCCACAAACTTTTCTGTCAAAACATTATCCAGATCTGTGATTTCTTGGGTGTCCACTCTTTTGATTGCCCTCAGTAACTCTTGGAGACTCAAAGCGTACTCCTGGAGGGACTCTTGAAGCCTCTGGGTACGGGAGAAAAATGTCACTTTTAGACTGGATACAGTGCAAGTGTCAAAAATTTGCTGCAGCCTCTGCAAAATCGGATCAGCCGTGGTCTTTGCACCTGTAGACCATGACTGAACCTCTCTGTGAGCAGCCCCTTTTAGCTGTCCAATAAGTATTTCCACCTTCTGTCTTTCTGGAACTTGATACTATCAGAACATGGTCTGCATTTTGGAATGGAACGCCCAGTAACTACTGGTTCCATTTCCATCCTTCTCTCCTTTGAACTGGGGAAATCAAGGTGCCACAAAGTAATATGGCATTATCAGGGGTGAGAGAGGTATGTTCTCTCTGTCCTCCATCCCAATATCTATATCTCCATTACCCCTCTGGACAATCGACTACCACATCCTGGTACTGCTTGCATCTTCCTCCAAAAGCTCCGGCTTTGGATCCTTAAATTTAAATCCTGATGACTACGCCAAAAAATTTTTTTATCGTTTGGTGATCTTATCAACTGGGTGTTGACCACGAAGATCACCTGTCCCAGCTGCACACCCAGCGATGCCTTAAGCAGGTGGACTGGGGAGACAACGCTGTGGTTCAAATAAGGTTGGGTGAAAGGAAACACCCGTTAAGGAGAGGCAGGAGACATTCTGGAAGATTGATGCCCATCGGGCTTTACTCATGTACAGGAGAGGTAGACACGGTTACAAGGGAAGGAAGGGGAACAAACCTTAGAAGCAGTAAATAACACTCTACTTTTCTTACTACTCTATAGGTGCTCTTTGGCTTAAGGCCACTCTGTAATACTCTGCGACTCTATATTTTGCTATAAGGCCTATGCACCAAAGGGATATAAACTTATACCACTTTATCACAAGATGCAACAAGCATACAGTGTACAGTAATCACCAGGAAGTATAACACTCTCAAAGTCTATAAGATCCAGATGTTCTGTCATCTTCGTGCACAGCTGAGGAGTAGGATTAAAAGGAAAAGGAAAAGGAAACTCCTGCTTGGCGCCAAGCTTACCAGTGGAACCTATGAGAGGTTGCAAGGGGAATGGAGATTTGTAAACAGACCTTACTCTTCGGCCAACTCACTCTCCAAAGTTGCCGGAATAACAGGGCACAAACTGACTGAACTGGGCTAAGCTCTTCCTTGACAGAAACCCTTGACCAGGCTGCCAAGGACGAAGAACATGGAATGTGGCGAGGAATCTACCTGCAGGATTGCCACAAGAGAAGAATCTGCTGCTGTCTCCCCAGCACCAACCCTTGACCAGGGCTGCCAAAGATGAAACACAGGACTTGGTGAAGAATCCACTTAGAAGATTGCCAAGGTTGAAGACACCAACTGCTGAGCTGCTTCGGTGGCAGATCCACTTGGAGGACTACCAAACGAGCTGGATCCCAGAAGATTGCACAGGTTATGCTGGTCAGAACAAACAGGAAGAAAAGCTGGAAGATGAAGATTAGGATTCCACAAGGTTCAGAACAAAATAAGAAACCGGCGGACGTGAACACACCTTGGCCATGATGGACTCGACTTTCAGCAGGCATCTGGGAGTGACAGACAAGGCTTTTTCTAGTTGTCTCACTTCCAAGCTGACCAGTAACTGGCGGTCATGACTCTCCAAGGGACGTCGATGTTCGGTTTACGGTGGACGATAGGGCAAGAAGATGCTGAAGTTCTCTGCTGGCTGAAGATTGCTGAGGTGAAGAGTTGATGGCAGCTGAAGATTAAGTCCACAGACTTTATACTGAACAGTGGTACTTCTATTAGCACTGTACATTGGAATTTCACTTGCAGGGGCAATTATCCTGGAATGGGGCAAATTGCAACAATCTGGGACAATTGTTCATTTACAGGGGCACTTTGCCTGGAGCAGGGGCAAATTGTAACAATCCAGGGCAATTGTTCACTTGCAGGGGCAATTTGCCTGGAGCAGGGGCAATTTGCAACAATTTGAGGCAATTGTTCACTTGCAGGGGCAATTTGCCTGGTGCAGGGGCAAATTTCAACAGTCTAGGGCAATTTTTCACTTGCAGGGGTAAATAACCACAATCCTAATGTATCTCAATACAGTCTCAGTGCTTTTTGCAATTAACACAACACTTTAGAAGCTTGAAGAATAAACATTTTGTAAACAGTACATTAGCTGACAGTCACTTTATAGCAGGTTGTGTGCTAAGCACCCCTTGATTGGACCCTAATTTCCTTTTGGGGTCTTCCTTTACTGGGATCTGACTAACCCTGAATACTTTGGTGCGAATACCTCTAATTACACTGGGTCTAGATGCCCTAATTACCACTGGGCCTGGCTGCCCTAAATACACTGGGCCTGGCTGCCCTAATTACACTGAGCCTGGATGCCCTAATTACCACTGGGCCTGGATGCTCTAATTAGTCTGGGCCTGGATGCCCTAATTACTGCTGGGTCTGGATGCCCTAATTACTGCTAGGCCTGGCTGCCCTCTTTATACTTGGCCTGGTTGCCCTACTTACTACTGAGCCTGGCTGCCCTCTTTATACTGGGCCTGGTTGCCTTACTTACTACTAGGCCCGGCTGCCCTCTTTATACTTGGCCTGGTTGCTCTACTTTCTATTGTGCCTGGCTGCCCCACTTTATACTGGTCCTGAATGCCCTCTTTACACTGGGCCTGGCTGCCCCACTTTATATTGGGCCAGGTAACCCTTTTGGTTTTGGGCCAGGCTGCACCCTTTATGCTGGGACTGGCTGCCCTCCTAAATACTGGGTCCCTTTAAACCTCTGTAGGCTGACTGAGCCTGCTGCCACTCTATCCCTTGGTTCTTCCTTATTCCCCACCCCCTAATAAATATTTAAAAGGCCTTCTATAAGGTCTCACTTGCTAGCTCCTCCCTGTGGGCGTCACTAGCCCAGCCCACTTCTGAATATTAAATTAGGGGTCCTTCTTGCCCTACCCTCCCGTGGCAGTCAGCCGCTTTTCTTTGTGTCATAGCGCAACTGTGGAAATAAACAGTTACAGTCTTTACTTTTCCTTTGGGCAGACAGCACAAATCAGGTGCTGCCGCCAACTCACCACTCCTTCTGGACTCTGATGCGGAACCAGGAGGTGGGAGGTAGTCTGGCAGTGGGAGAGCGTGAATGCAGGCAATGCAGTGAATGCCAGGGCGCCTCTGGAAGGTCATGGCGGAACTGGCGATGCAGCCCTTGCTAGCCACCAATGTGGGACCGGGGAAATTTAAATAAAAAAAAATAAACACACAGGGCTCTTGGCCCAAACAGCCAAACCGGACTTTTTTCTTCATTGTGGTGCCCCGATAGCACCACCGACCACGCTGCACAGCTGCTGGGCAAATCTTCAGGCAGTGGAGGCAGAGCAGGCACTCAGGCAAGTCCTCGGGGACAGCTTCAACCACCAGTAAGCCCTTTTTCCTAGTCCCCTTAACTTGCTGTGTCCTCTCTCCTCAACAGCTGCCCAGGAACTACTAACTGATTGAATAATTTTAAAACTAAACCTTCTCATTCCAGATTGGATGGAGTGGAATGCTGTGCATGAGCAGCTCAGCACAACAGTCCATCCAGACCACTGTTACTTGTTGCAGCATATAAAATCTATTTTGCTACAGTGTAATGTGCACTGGGCACCTTTTCTATCTTTTACCAGTATTTTCCCACTATAATGAGGGGAAAATAACTGATATGGGGCCCCTTTTTATTGCTCCCTGCTAGCCCACACAACAACAGGGCACTCTGGGCACCTGTAAACCTTTAGTCTTTTATTGCTTCTCTTTTTCTGTAGTGCCCCCAACTTTGGGGCATTACACCCAGTTACCAAAGAATAAATAAATAAAGGAATAAAATACATAAAACTGCAGACTCTGTGTCTGCTTTGTGATATCCATTTTGCATACTCCCACACTACTGTATAGAGGATCTCTTTGACTTTTTTAGTGACAATAGTGGGGTGGGGGTACTTGGAACTGGGTAGTGACGGTGTGGTAACTGTTTCTAATACTGCAGAAAAAGATGATACAGTACTAAGGGGCTGATGTGGGGTCTGTGGCTTGGCTTTAGATTTTCTGGGCTGAGAAACTTCCTTTCTTGCTATTTCTCTTTCCATCATCTTATTTTAAATTGTGTCATCTCTGTTTTTGATAGCATCCACACCGCAGTATCCCTATCATCGCTTCTATTCTGGGGTGAAACTGACCTCACACTTTCAAGCTTCTCTCACTTTTTATCCCCTTCTAGGTGCATGCACTTCCCCATGCCCCTCTTCTGCTCCTTCTCCTCTCATACTTTGTCCCCCTGCTCATCCTCCTCCTCTTGTGCTTCTTCTCATGCTCCCATCTCCTCTCTTGCTTCCTCATGACTTTCTCCTCCTTTCATGGATGTATGTCCCCTGCCTCTTCCTCTCCTCTCCTCTTCTCATGTTTCCCCCTCCTCTGCATTCTCTGCATCTGCTTCTGTCCTCTGCACATCTGACAGCTACACTCCCATATTCTCCCATTCACTGGCACTCTTCCTTAAAGAGCAGATGACACGATTGTTGGCTCCAGGCAGGCAACTTTTAACATGGAGTTGCCTGCCATAGTAGCTATTTTAGCCATATATTGAATTTTTTGGTTAGTTAAAAAAATAGTTATTTACTCCATAAAACCTAGCTCATAACTTCCTTGTATGAGTCAAGCTGCCACTGAGCACTGCATCCCCACCCCTAAAAACAGCATAATGATGACACAAGGTAGGGATTGAGGCTGCAGGCACTCTATGAAGCTAGTAATAGAATCAGGGTGGGGGGGCTGCCTAAATGTACTTAGATTATCTTTGCTGGCAGGTATATATGTATAGGGTTAATATATAACATATATTATAGCCCCATACATGTATACCTACCAGCAATGATAATCTAAGTACATTTAAGCTGCCCCTCCCCCGATTCCATTACTAGCTCCATAGAGCTCCTGCAGCCCTATTCCCTACCTTGCATCATCCTTATGCTGTTTTTAGGGGTTGGGCTGCAGTGGTCAGTAGCTGCTGGGCTCGTACAAGGAAGTTACAAACCAGGGTTTACGGAGTGAATAACTATTTTTCTAACTAACCAAAAAATTCAAAATATATTGCTAAAATAGCTCCTAGGGCAGGCAACTCCATGTTAAGGGTTGCCTGCCTGGTGCGTGTCAGTAGCTCTTTAAAGAAGACAGGAAATGCGTGTGAATGTTTTCCTGCTTGTAATGTTCTTATTGTCATAAATTACTGTAGAACTGTTTATTCTCATGCAAGTTATATTTAATGCATGGTGCTAATCAGCCACAATTGCGCAAATTTTATTTCGTGCTGTGCAATTAGCTCCTAATTTATGACCATTGAAAATATGCAATTTTGGCCAAATAGTGTCATTTTATTTTAGCGTAATTGGCACTTAAATGAATATACAGCAGCTATAATTATTTTATATCAAATATAACCTGTTCCACAGTACATTCATGCTTCTAAATTATTAATATTTAACAGTACCTGAATAAAAGTTGGTTTAGAAATCTGTGTTTGTATTGTTTACCTTTTATGGGTAATATTCTGCACAATTATCTTTATGGAAGCAGGACCTTGGAGTTTTGACATTGCCACTACATAGATTCAGAACTGATCTAATATCGTAAGTCAATGACCCATAGTCAGAGTTCTGAATCCATGCAGTGACCTAGTCAAAACTCCAATTTCCTGGTTCCATAGCAAGAACAGTACAGAATGTTGCCAATAAAAAGGACAATGCAAAATCTAATTTGTCACAACAACTTTTACTCAGATGCAGTTAAAGATAAACTCTACAACTCAGCATGTGCTTTCATAGAGAAGATGCTTCAGCTGTTTCAATTTACTAGAGAATGCATTTTTTTCATTTTCAATGTTCCTTCCCTAGGGCGCATCTTGGTAGTCTATCTAAAAGTCTGTATAGAGAACATCTCTCCCCTATTAATCACAAAGGACCTTTATGGCATCATAGTTCACCATGACAACAGACTGTGTTGTCACGAACAGCAATTGTGTTGTTAGCAGGAGAGAGTCAGATATGTTTTGAAAGACTCTAAGAAACAATTGTGGCAGTATCTGCAATGTTTAGTAGATCAACAGCAGGGGAAAGTAAAAAAACCAAAACTAGAAAACAAAGTCAAAAGATAATTTGTGTAAATCTAGAATTTTTAAGCTTTTTATTATAATAGAGAGTTGCTTTTTAAATACTGTATGTACAATATCATTGAGAAGTATGAATATAATTTCTGAAAATAGGCACATTACCAGCAGCAGTAAATTCACTTTAATTTCCTATCCACTTTAAATGCTGTTTTGGTTCTAGTTACTTCATTTTGTAGAACTGCAGCCTCAGTATACCTCACCCTCCTCCTATAAACAAGTAAGCATTAAACCAAGAGAAAGGATGGGTCTAATGTGAAATGAATCCATGGTCGGGGGGGGGTTGGGGCACGAGGCCGAAGGCCGAGTGCATCCAGTCACCCAACCATGGATTAATTCCACATTATACAATGGTGTGTGAAAATCCTGTAACCTCTTTGGTTAAAACATGTCACATGACTATGGGTAAATCCTGCATAACCCACAGCTGAGGAATGGCATTTATAAAAAACATAATTAAACACATTTTAAATTTATTTTACACACGGGTCCATTGTATAATCACAATAAGGCACTCCAGGGTATGAGTTATTAGGTGATTTACCCACTTCGTGTGTGGTTAAATCACTCGGCTGCACCTCGTGACACACCACACAAGGCGTTGGTAAATCCCCAATAACCCACAACCTGTTGTGCCTTATTGCTTAAGTAGACCCATCCTTTCTCATGGTTTAATGCTCTTGTAACAGGGCATTCACTGTATTACTGTTTCACTTTGGTACTGATATTGTTGGATTCAAGAAATACACTGACAACCACTATTATGGCTTCATTTTTTTTCTTTACTTTGTTCACTTTCAACATCCATATGTAGAACACGAGTTCCGCTTCCAAAGCTTACCAACATCATGGTTTCCAAAAGTTACATTTTTGTAACAATTCAGTAACATACACAATGGTTTTCTACATCTAAACATTTATTTCTTTTTCCAAAACCATTTACAGTTCTCTGTACTCATTGCTCGAAAATCTTCTGTGCTGCTATTCAAGACATACATTACATGCATGCTGGGATTAATCACATCATCACAATTTACATGTGGACTTC
Source organism: Neoceratodus forsteri (assembly GCA_016271365.2). NCBI lineage: Eukaryota > Metazoa > Chordata > Ceratodontiformes > Ceratodontidae > Neoceratodus > Neoceratodus forsteri. The sequence goes on along the minus strand of CM028137.1, from coordinate 533,886,861 downwards.
CTTTACACTGTTTACAAGTGTGCAGCTCATGAAAGCTCAGACTTCTGCAGTACGATGCAAAGAACAACAAGCGAACAACATTTAACAACACTTTGGCATGTAAAAATTCTCTTCTTTTCCACATGACACGTATTAAAGTTATGCATTTGAAACATTCTCTTATTTTTCATATGGCACATATTTTATGGAGGCTGTGGGGCTCTTTCAGGTGAGCCATAATACTTACAATTGACTGTGCCATGTATTGTCAGGTTCTGTAACTTAAACTACACTGATTCACTCCACTCAGGTTTACATTGCTTGGAGGACCCTGAATTTCGCTATCTTTACTCGCTATCCATTAGGGTGGGTGGGGGGTGGATGACAACATACACTGCCACTACATTGTGTGGTTCACTATGGTACTACAACAGCAACCATGGGCCTACTAGGAAATTAGACCATGGTTGCTGTGTGGTCACATGTTGCTATTTATCCAATAATGCTGCTGTATTTCTGATGCTTTATTAATGCCCTATTACAACTGTAATTTCACCTCTACTAACAGGATTACAGTAGTGTCAATCCCAGAGTCCAACTCAGTGTCGCCTTCCTCATGCAGCCAGAACACCAAGGATAATCCCCTACTCTAGTACTGTAAGTCTCAACTTCAATCTCCATATTCAGTAGATATGCAAGTTGGTAAACATGAAACTTGGCATTGCCTACCAGACTAGCTATGTGCTCACACCATCTGCTAGGCTTGCTATAGCTTGTGGTATACTCCTACCGTGTCTCACCTATGGTGTCACAGCCTATGCCTCCGCCTGTAAATCTAGCTTTCAAAAATGGGATGTTACCTATCATAACATCTGTCGCTATGCATCCTCCTCGCCTCGGTTGAAACACCAGTGCCTCCTTTACACTGATCTTGGCTGGTTTTCCCCTTCAGCATCTAGATCTTATGCTTACGGATCGCTCATAGATTACATTATCAGATCCCAAATTCCCAAACCACTGGCAGGACTATTTATAAACCACACTTCCAGCTATGGTCTTCATTCTGCTAATAACACCCCTGTCCACATCCCCAGATACAGAATGTCCAAAGGTGCTAGTGCTTTTGCCTGTCGTGCCTCCCCATTTCTGGAACTCCCTCCCCCTAAGTACTCGCCTAGCATCATCCCATGCCTCCTTTAAAAAATTGCTGCGACACTAGCCTGTAGACTCCTCCTGTTGCTCCTGTTTCAAACCACCCTAGCCTTTGTCTCCTCTCCCTATGTTTCCTGCACTTACGCCACTTCTTAGTTTACTAACCCTTACCAATGCATAGCTCTTTCTTCCTACCACCTGTTTTCTACCTTCTTATTACCTAGGGACTTTTATCTCTCATTATGTCCTCATCTTCCTAGCTTATCCTACCCACATCTTCCAATCCCATTTCCCTCTTTCAACTCTTACTCTCCTGCATTATCCTGTATTGACCACTATAATGCCTCTGTCTCCTAGTTATAATCCTCCTAGACATCCATGGTAATGTTAACACTTATGACCAAACCTAATTGTTATTTGCTTTATTGTAATTGTTACTCTCTTTACTTTTATTTTTTTGTCTTTGTTACTTATTTTACTGTGTCTATAATGTAAACTCCAGCCTGTTTTGTATTCCTACGTTTGAATATTGTGAACTCATATATTGTAACCTGTTATCTTAATGTTTTGTTTTGTACCCTCCCGGGTCATGCCTAAAAATAGTAATTGTTATGGCTAGTGCACCCACCCGGCCATCAAACACTAAATAAATAAAATAAGTGCCATGAGATCTTAACTTCCACCTGAACAGCCACCAGAGATGGATATAAGGGACTGTTGCTTAACATCTCATCCAAATGTGGCACCTCAACAGTGCAGTACTCCCCTAATGGTGCATTAAAGTGCCAGTATTGGGTATTAGCCTAAGTTTCTGTTGTGGGACTAGAACCGATAGTCTTGTGATCTGCCTGCCAGAGAACTAAACATGCACTCTTTTGAGCCACTGACACTGTAGTAATCAATGTAAAATAGAATGAGTAATTTGCATACAATTAGTACTTTTTAATATGCCAGTACATACTGAACAACGTAATAGGTTTCATAAGTGGTTTGAAGACAGGAGGCTAGCAAAACTTTGGCGGGCTTGATTTAGAAAGGAAAAAGTTTGACCTATTGCCATGATTAATTGGAGAGGCCCTTAAAAAGCCTTTTCTATGGGTGATCATTCAGAATCATATCATAACTGACATGAAGCAGAAAGTTTTGTATTAGGTCAAGCTTTATGCAGCAACTTCTGCTGTTCTTTTTTTATTTCTGATCGTTAACTTGACTGAGCAGCTTTTAACATCCTGTGGTTCTTTGCATGATAAACAGTCTCAGAGGGCACCTCGAACAACTGTCATTTACCTAATCCTTGTTGTCACAAAATTATGATAAAATTCCTTCATGTCACATCTCACAGATGCTAATAAAAGGGCAGATTATCCTTCTGATTACTGTGGTCCATTTACCACAGCATTGCCCAACTGCTGATAACTGCAAATCAGAGTGCACGCCTTGTACATAATCACAAAGATCCACTTAATAGAAGTGTCCGTCAGCATCTTAATCCATGGACGAGCGTAGGCATGAGAATTGCACTTTAGACCTGTAACTGAGTGACATTGACGTGCTCTCATCTTTTGATAAAAAGCATTTTCATTATCATTTTAAAAAGATATACAGGCTTTGAAGACAGTTGCTTGAATGCTATAAAATGTTAACTGCTGATGTTGTCAGCAGAAATATATCTATGTAATCTCTTATACACCGAACTACAGAATGGTGGAGCAACACTTAAATATTTTAAAGCAGCAATTCATGCTAAAAAAAAATGAGTACACTTTACTAAACACTCCTTTTTAAAGCTGCAGTGCATGACTGCAGTGACAATTTTGACCTTTATGTTCTATTCTTTTTAGATTGCCCATTGTCTTCTGGTTTGTATGATACTGTTCCATCCCAATCTGGAGTCTGCTTTACCACTTTTGTTCACATTTGAAATAATAAAAGGAGCGCTCCTTTTATAATGGCTTGTAGCAGGTTTTTATCAATATTCTCAGTGGTTTTTGTACACCTGTGTCCCGTAAAGTCAGGGAGCACTGTCTGCTGAATGATAGTTCATTGTAGTCACAGGAAAATTGATAAATTGATTGTTAAACAATGTGGGCTCTGCATTCAGCTGGCAACTCATGCATGGAGCTTGTGCTAGCACCAGTAGGCTTGGATAGGGATATTCAGAGGAACTGCCCCAGCGCTAACACCTCTGAATATTGGGCTGTAGTGTCACAGCACAAAAATCATGACGCAGGTGCAGCATGCCTAGTGCCATCACAGTGCAATGCACTTGTGCAGCACTGAATAGAGCACTGAACACAGGGGGCAGCTGTGGGTGTGAGGAGGAGACCAGTGAAAGACAAACACAACACCACAGCATAAGTATCAGACATAAACTTTACTATATAGAAAAGGGCAACTGGCCATAAAACAAACAACATCATCATAATCAGATGATGTAAAGTTGGCCAGGCAGTGTGACAAGGCAATTCAGAGGGCAAGTGGGTTGCTGAGGTGCCTAGGGAGGGGTATAACCAGCAGAAAGAAGGAGGTGGTGTTGCCTCTGTATAGATCGCTGGTAGGACCCAACCTACAGTAGACTACTGTGTCCTGTTTTGGAGGCCACATCTCTGGAAGGCCATAGACAGAGTGGAGGTGGTCCAGAGTAGGGCAACTAAAACAGTGCAGGGTCTGCATCAGAAGCCCTATAAGGAGGATTAAAGGATCTAACTATGTACACCCTAGAAGGGTGCATAGACTAAGAGGGCCAAGCAGCCCTTATCTTCTGGCAAATTCTATGATTCTATGTAATAATAACAATAACAATAGTAACAAAAAATTAAAAGGACAACTGCTCATATGGAGGGGTGAAAAAAAAATACAAGGCAACCACCTATCTAAAGGGGGGTTAAATAAAACAAAAACGGCAATCATCTGTATAAAGGGTGGGGGGATGAAACAAAATAATAAGAGCAACTGCCCATATAAAGGGGGTAAACAAAACAAAATCAGCAACCATTCATATAAAGCGGAGGGTAAAACAAAATAATAAGGGCAACTGCCTGTATAAAGGGGAGGTGAAAAAAATAATAATGGCACCCGCCCCTATAAAGAGGGGATAAGCAGCACAAAAAGGGCAACTGCCTGTATGGGGAGTGTTAAACAAAATAATTAGGGCAACCACCCATATGGGGGGCAATATAACAAGGCCACCCATCCATCAACATGAACTAATTATAAAAGGCACCTGCCCATTACAAAATTAAAAAATAAATGCCCAATGCCCATCAAGGGGTTGAAGGTGGTGGTAGTGACTGCTGGCACAGTCCCTGAACTAATGCTGCCGACAGTTCCTGCATTGTGCTGGTGCAGTCCCCCACCCACAGAATTATCAGATGCAGTAGGCTGACCTGTCTTCAAAAGAGGTTGCCCTGGCACTCAGTCATGGCTGCATCTCTCCAAATCCTGCAGGCTCCTGCATTCCTCTGGACACCTATGAAAAGAAATACACTGAATTCAGTCAGCTGGGCACACAGGATGAGGGACACAATGTGGCATAATGTGCATAACAGAAGTCCAACCAGCACACACATGGGCCACTATATCACATATAGGTGAAGGAAGTCCAACAGCTGCAACAGAATGTGCATGGCATACCAGAGTTAGCACTGTGGACCTGAAGCACAAAGGACTGCACATCCAAGGAGTGCGCCGTGCTGAAACGGAGTATGATTCAGACATGCAAGGCACACATGACACCAGTAAGCGTGCCTGATATGAGAATGCAACACAACCAACAGTAGTGCCAAGCCAGAGCCCAATGGGCAGTGTAATGGTCCAAGTTGTTTGGAGCTGCACAAATACACACAGTGCCCTGGAGACCAGTCATCCAGCACACAGGCCAACATGGGTGTGCAGGACAACAGATATCCATGAGCCAGCCTGGTCGGCTGCAGGGGCAGGCCCAGGTGCACATGTGGGACACACGGCACTGCTATATACAGATGGGCCCGGCATGCAGCACTGTGTGTAGCAGCTAGGGTAACATGCATGTGCAGTGGTGCTGTGTGAGTGTAGGCACTTTACACTCTGTACTATGGTCAACAAGCAACACCAGTGTAGAATGCAGAGCCAACTGGAGGCAGCCCCTGTCTGAGCACATGCTGGCCCCACCCTAGGTACAGGGTTCTTTTTATTCTTTGGTAACTGGGTAAGGTCCACTAGGTACAAGGCCTGTTTTCAGGGGTAAGCTGGGAGCACAGGAGAGGTTAAGTGATTTGCTCAGGGTCACACAGTATGCATGTGGAGGTTGTGGGAATCAAAGCCAGGTTTGCTGGATGTGCCAAGCTCATACACAGCTCATTACTCTAACCTCTAGGCTATACTGCCATCCCAAAGGTACCAGGGTTGTCACTCATACAGAGCCAGTGCAGGACAGTGGCCCTGCAAAGACCCAGTTGTGTCTGAATGCATGCATGGCCCTGCCATAGTACAGTGGAATAATTATATTCTGGTCATCACTGTGTTGGATAGACACTACTGACGATGCATCACAATGTGGAACACATACAGCAAGTCAATGCCCCCCTGCTGTTGACCTCATGCCACAAAAGCCTGGTTCTGTTGAGATGCAATGGCATGACACCCAGTGCTTTTAGCACTGGAGATGGCACTGCTGTAGGCAGACTACCACAGGTGCTATGTGATGCACATGGCATGACACAGTGGTGTAGTGGTATAATACTGGCCCGTGCCTGTCTCCACCAGCTCAATATGTATACAGTGCTCCCTCATTATCTGCCACACTTTTATCTATCACCATTGCTTACTGCCAGTGTGAGCTTCTGTCCTGTTTTCCAGAAATGTTATGTCCCCCTTTTACCACCACCCTCTATTATCTGCCACCCTCTTTTATCTACCAACATTTAGTATGTACTGAGGGTGGCAGATAAAAGTGGGAGCACTGTATATAGTCCCGATCATGTGGCACAACAGACTGACCAACGATGACAGCCATACCAATTGGGGCCATGAGCATTATTGCCAACTCTCTGGTGCACTGGCTTGGTGGCACAGGGGACATGCCCTGCATAGTGAAATGCATGCCAAGGCACACTACACACGCAGGGCAGTATGTTTGCCATAAGGATGTGAACAACAGTACACTGCAAAGACCCTGTCACACCACAGTGTCAGTGATGAGACAATGCCCCCAAGGGCTGGGTGAGTGTCCCCACCCACAACTGTTTAGGTGCTGCACCCACAGGCATACATGCAGCACAGTGAGGCACACATGAATGTCTGTCTCCAACCACAGAAGCATGCAGCATAGGGTACACATGCAACGGGTATGCAGCATAGGGTACACAAACATACAAAGCACACAATATAGGGTACTTATGTGAATGTATGTCCATGAACCTGCCCTCCAAGACCTGGCCAAGCTGGGCCCTGTCACAGCCTGGTGTCTCTAGCCACTGGTCCTGGCAGTGCCACTGCTGCTGCCTTGCCCGGACTTGGCCGTGCTGGGCCCTGGTGTCTGTGGAGGACAAAGGAGACCTGATCAATAGTATGCAGTGGAAAACATAGTATAGTACCATAAACCCTAAACAGTATACCCACCCATATACTATTATTGTGCACCAGCAGCCATATGTGCATGGTGTGGGTGAACAGGACCATGCAGGTCCACGTTTTACCACTGTGCAAAGCTGTGGCACCCCTCAAATATAGGTGTACAATGGCCCAGATGAAGCCAGAATGCTACATCCCACTGTTGTACAGTAGCTATGCCTAGAAACATAGACTTTGACAGCAGATAAGGACCGCTTGACCCATCTAGTCTGCCCATTTCCCTACCTACAGGATAGGCCGCAGATCCTAGTTAACCAACAACCTATTTCTTCTTACCCCCCACAAGAATTGCCTTATGTCTGTCCCATGCATTCTTGAATTCTCCCACAGTTTTAGACCCCACAACCTCCTCAGGAAGGCTGTTCCATGCATCCACTGCCCTTTCTGTGAAATAATACTTCCTCACATTGCCCCTGAACCGTCCCCCCTCTATCTTTAAATTGTGTCCCCTTGTTCTTGCACATCTCTTTTTCTGAAAGATGATACCCTCTTGGACTTTGTTGATTCCACTGAGATACTTAAACGCTTCTATCATGTCCCCCTCTCCTTCTTTCCTCAAGGGTATACATATTAAGCTCCTTTAGTCTCTCCTCATACAGCTTCTCTTGCAGACCCTGCACCATTTTAGTTGCCCTCCTCTGGACTGCCTCTATCCTGTCTATGTCCTTGCAGAGATGGGGTCTCCAGAACTGGACGTAATACTCCAGATGGGGTCTCACCAACTGTCTGTACAGAGGGATGACAACTTCCTGTTTTCTGCTGCTGATGCCTCTCCCTATGCATCCCAGTATACCTGCAGCCCTCCCTACTGCCTTCTCACATTGCTTGCTAACCTGCTAACCTTAAGGTCATCTGATATGATTACCCCCAGGTCCCTTTCCATTTTTGTTGTTGTTACTACTCCCCCCCCCCCCATTGTGTAATCTTCCCCTGGGTTCTTGTTTCCCAGGTGCATTATTTTGCACTTCTTTGCATTGAATCCTAGCTGCCATACTTCTGACCATTCCTCCAACCTTGCCAAGTCCCTCCTCATCCTTTCCATGCCTCCTTGTGTATCAACCCTGTTGCAGATCTTTGTGTCATCTGCAAAGAGGCATACTTTTCCTTCCAGTCCCTCTGCAATGTCACTTATGAAGACATTAAAAAGGACTGGACCCAATACTGAACCTCACGGTGACCCCACTAGTAACCCCTCTTTCTTCAGAGTGGACTCCATTTACAATTACCTTCTGTGTCCTGTTGTCCAGCCAATGTTTTACCTAGGCTACCACCCTGGGACCCACTCCCAGGCTGGTTAATTTGACTATTAATCTTTTGTGTGGGACTGTGTCAAATGCCTTGCTAAAGTCTAGGTAAGCCATGTCCACAGCCCCTCCCTGGTCTACTACTTTGGTCACCCAGTCAAAGAAATCTATTAGATTCGTCTGACATGACCTTCCCACTGTGAACCCATGCTGCCTTGGGTCCTGTGCCCCACTGGCCTCTAGGTACTCAACTAGCCTTTCCTTCAGAAGTGACTCCATCACTTTCCCTACCACAGAGGTCAGACTGACAGGTCTGTAGTTTCCTGCCTCTGCCTTGGTCCCACTTTTGTGAAGCGGAATCACATCTGCCTTCCTCCAGTCCTCGGGTACCACACCATCCTCCCATGATTTATTAAAAAGAGTAGCCAGTGGTTTCACTAGTTCCCCCCTTAATTCTTTTAGAATTCTGGGGTGAATTCCATCAGGCCCCATTGCTTTGTCCACCTTCAGTTTTAGGAGTTCTTGCAGAACCCTTTCTTCTGTGAAAGGACTGGGATCGACCCCCCTATCAAGAGTGCTTCTTTTAATTGGATTAGGCACTTCTCCCTCCTCTTTTGTGAATACTGAGCAGAAATATCTGTTCAGTATCCCTGCTTTTTCACTGTCCCCCTCTGCCCACCCACCATTCCTTCTATTCAGCCTCACTATCCCTCCCTTTGTCTTTCTACGCTCGCTGATGTACCTATAAAAGGTTTTATCCCCCTTCTTAACCGAGTTGGCTATCTTTTCCTCAGTTTGGGCCTTTGCTATTCTGACTTCCTCCTGCTTCCTTCTGCCTTAACTGGTACAGCTCTCTGTCCTGCTCCTTCTGTGTTTCCTTATACTTACGGAATGCTATCTTTTCTTCCTGACTTTCACAGCCACCTCTTTTGAGAACCATAGTGGCTTTTCTTTCATTTTGATTTGTTTATTTGCTTCACACAAAGGCTTGTTGCCTCTGTGATGGCAGTTTTGATGATTCCCATTGTTGCTCCACACCTCCTTCTAGCCTGTTTGCTAGTGCTTTTCTGAGGCACTCTCTCATCTTGCCAAAGTCAGCCCTCCTAAAGTCCAGTACCCTCACTTTTGTATGGCTTGACTCTGTAGCTGAGTTTAACGTGAACCACACTGTTTGATGGTCACTTGTTCCCAGATGGCAACCCACTTCTAGATCTGAGATCCTCTCACTGCCCCCATTTGAAAGTATGAGGTCTAAGATTGCTCCCTCACGAGTGGGTTCCGAAACTAGCTGTCTGAGGCCTGCCACCTGTAGGGCATCAAGAATGGCCCTGCTCTTGGATGTGGCTGCAGCAAATGTGCTCCAGTTAACATTTGGCATATTCAGGTCACCCATCAACAGTATCTCCCCTTTCTCTGCCATTCTAAGAATGCCTTCTATCATATACTTGTCCATTCCCTTCCCCTGACATGGGGGTCTGTACACAACCCCTGTGCGGATTGTGGTGCCCTTTCCAGTCTCCAAGGTGACCCACAGTGCCTCCTCTCCTCCCTGTTTACTCTTTTGTTCAGTTGCTTTTATCCCTTCCTTTACATAGAGAGCTACTCCTCCCCCTCTTCTCCCCTGCCTGTCTCTCCTGTAGGTTATGTACCCTGGTATGTTAACATCCCAGTCATGGTTCTCTGTGTACCATGTTTCTGTGACTGCTACGATATCCAGGCATCCCTCTTCCATCAAGACCACCAGCTCAGAGAATTGGTACATATTACCCTCCATTTCCTGATGGCCTTACTCCTTTTTGCCCCATCCCTGTCCTTCTTGCCTTTGTCACTTTCTCCATTTACCCCTGCCCTTCTCCCTATCGATACCTTTATGTTGGTGTTTACCGCACTTACTACCATGATTTTTTTGGGGGGGCTATGATTTCTGTGCTCCTTTCCAGTGCCTCCCCCCTTGGCTAGTTTAAATGCTTGCCAATGAAGCATTTAAACCTATCACCTAGGATCCGGGTTCCCCTCCTGGACAGATGCAGCCCATCATGCCAGTATAGTCTTGCATCACTCCAGGTGGACCCCCAGTCCCCAATGAAGCCAAATCCCTGAGCTCCACACCAGTTTTTCAACCACTGATTGAATCCCATGGTGTGGAACACCCTAGCCTCTCCTACACCATAGATGGGTAGCACCTCCGAGAAGGTTACCGTGCATGCTACTTGTCTAAGGCCCCTCCCCAATTCCACAAACTCTTCCTGCACTTCTCTAATCCCTTTCTTAGCCAGGTCATTTGTCCCTAGGTGGACAATGACATCCGCTCCCTCCCCTGTGCAGCTGCTCCGGCAATCCTGAGGATTCTCTCCCTGTCCCTCCAAGCCATGGCGCCAGGCAGGCACCTTACCTCCCTCTCCCCTTCCTCCCCCAGTTCTACCTTCCTAACAATGGAGTCCTCCACCAGGAGTTGTTTCCTTCCCCTGCGGGGTCCCCTGCCACCCTCCTGTGGGTCTCCTTTGTGGAGGTTCCCAGCATCCTCCTTGGTCTCCACTGCGGGTGCCTCCAAAGAGGAACCACACTTTGCCAGAATGGCATAGGAATTGTGGAGAGGTATAACTGGAGGGATGTGCCTGTGTTCCACCACCCTCACCCTGTCTGAGCCCACTGTGGTCCAACCACTCCTCTTTCTTGGCAACCTCTGAGGCAACGGCAGTGGCACTGGTGGTCCCTGGATGGAAGAGGAGGTCCCACAAATCCTGGCCAACTCAGTCTGGAGATGAGCAACCTCCTCCCTCAGCCCAGAGAGGTGCCTGCAGATGGGACAACACCGCATCCTCCAGAACGTCTCCCAGAAGACTGCTGCTCCACAGCCACTGCACTGCACCACTCCCATTATGTCTTATTTCTGGCCCCTTAACTGTTTGCAATCCTTACTCTTTCCTCTGTTTTTTTCTCTCTCTCCTTACTTTCTGCCTGTGTGCCCTTTAAGCTCCTGATTGTCCTGTTCTGAGACAAAATATCCTATATTTCTCAGTAGACCCCTTACTTGCTCAGAGACAGACCTCCAGCAGCTAGAGGGGGCCGGAGAGCTAATCTTGCCCTTCTAGGATGGTGGGTCTTTGGTGACTCTGTGATCACTCACTTCCTGCTCCCAAACAGGAAGTTCCTGTTGTCAGTCGAATCCTGTGCCTATAAAAGTAGAACTAGCTTTGGGTGGGAGGGTGGAGGGGAAGGAAAGAGGGCAATATAGTCCCAGTAGAGAAGTCCAGTCACACAGCAGTCCTTTCTCCTGGTGTCTTCTGCCAAGCTATTAGTCTAGCTCTGTTTATACCAGTCCATGCAGTGCCCATATCCAGCTGTCCTCACCACCACTCTCCAGCATACCTCTACAAGTCAGCTATTGGCCATGTACACCTCCATAGTATGCAGTAGGATACATATAGCCCCAGGTCTCATACAACAGGGGCACAGGAAGCATACCTGTGCAACAGTAGGGAAGCACATTGTACCGTAGGTGTAGCCAAACACAGTGGCTGGGCCAAAAGTGGCACACTCTGTGCAATATAATAATACACCATGCATTACCTGGCATACCACCACCATGCTGCATAACATGGGACAGTGAACACAAACAGACTGTACACCTGGCACCATAGCTACCTGTAGACCACATGTTAAATGACATAGTCATCCACTCTGACACTGCAACCATGTCACTGTGTTAGCACACACCTTTGCTGCCATGGCAGGTGCATGCCTCAGAGATCCACAGTGGGTCTTGTAATGTACAGGATACCTAGGACATCTATTGGGACAGTGGTCTGATAAACCTACATTGGTAAGATCACGCTGTACAGTGAAGTAGGTGCCATAGTATAGATGTGACACATCAGGGACACACAGGTACAGTGCACATTCCCTCAAGGACAGTACCCAGGAGGTACATTGTCATGGAAACTGTACTGCACAAAGTACACCACCCAGACCATAAATAGAGCTGTCTGTACTCATGTGACCTTGGTACAGAGCCACTCTCCATCATCATCTGCAGGTGTTGCTGGTGACACTGCTCCCTCCACTGCAGGTCTCTATACCTGTGTTGATATTGGTCACCAGGGTGTATGACCCCTGTTCTTTGGGTAACATACCTCTCCAAAGATGCCCACAAATCACACCTGGGCTGGTTGCTGTCAGCCCCTTTGATCAGCAAGTGGTCCTCCCTGGCCACCACCAGGGTAGCCAGCTGTGTTGCCGACCACCATTGCTCTCTCTGCAGTACAGCCCTGCTCCTTCTTCTAGACATTGTGCTATCCTGCCTAGTCCCAGCCCTCACACCAAGCTGATGACAGTTTCCTGGCTGTATGGGTATAGCCTTTCCTTCTGAGTAACATGTTTCAGCATTAGTGCTGCACTAATGTTGATTAGTGCAGTGTGATGTGTGTTTTCTGGAGGGCCATCTGCACGCAGCAGGCATGCAGTGGCATGTGCACATGGTGTGAATCCTCAGACAAGCACTGCATGTGTGGAATGCCATTGTGCAACACCATGGCGCTCATGCCGGCATTATATGATGACAGTGTCCACATGGTGTGACATCATGTCTGCTCAGCACTAGCAGAAATAACTATAGCGCTTGGTCAAAACTGCAATATTCACACACTGTATACAAATTAGCTAATTTTGCATTCAGAAGTCAAAATCCACATTTGCATGTCATTACTGTAATATACAGTATTCATTAATTTGCATGCCTCATTATGCCTGGCACATACGAAAGGAGAAAGGGCACCACCCAAATTCCACAGAGGAACTTCAGGTAGCTAGAGGTAAGTCTACTGTGGAATGGCCTACACTAGGGACATGGGGATCATAGCACTTTGTTTATGCTGTATCTGGGCTAGATTATTCCCGTATCTGCATTTGGCCAACAGCTGGGTTAGGCAGGCAGCCTGCTGTGTGTTGGGACAGGCAATGCAGGAACACATACATGTATTGGCCAGGGTGAAGTGAGGCCTTCACACCATTGTACCATTGCTCTGTGTTCTGCTGTGGGTATGCAATGCTCAATGCTGCTCTTTCTCTCACTTCCAGCAAGGACTATGGAGGACTCCAATAGAAAAAGACAGTAGAAATCTGATGACAAAGAGATACTGGCCCAGGCCTATGTGACTTGTGAGGGCCTTGTAGGTAGGGGGAAGGAGGCCAGGGCTAAAATCCATGCAGCCTGGAAAGATATAACAGAGGCAGTAATTGCAGTTGAGGGGTGAATCCACACTGTCCAACTCACCTGGAAGAGGCTGACGATCATGAAATAACATACAGAGCAGATCCTGGCTAAGGCACACCAGGACTACAGGTGGTGCCCCCCAAGCAGCTGTGCCCTTAGCACTTGCAGAAATAGTCTTCACATGTATATAGGCCATGGAGGAAGCCAGTGTGCCAAGAGGTGGGTAAGAGAGCCAAATCGGACTGGCGCAGCCATGTGAGTGACTGCATTTCAACCATCACATTGTGTACATTGTGTGTGTGTATTTATGGGTGTATTGGTGTGTATAGGGGTGTATGTGTGTGTGTGTGTGTGTGTGTGTGTGTGTGATACATCGGTAGTGTCGGGGTGTGCAAGGGGGGTTGGTTGTGGAAGGCTCTGGTGGTCCTGTATGGACAGACATAGAGTGGAGGCACACAACCAATGCACATATCTGTGCTATGTGTGCCCATCCAACAGTAAGAATAGTCATGCATTCTTCATGGTCCATGAGACACCACACATGTGGGTCATTACTGCTGCATGCTCTGTCTGTAATGGTGTACCTGCTTGCAGGGTTCAAGAGTCCCACTAGGAAGTCAAGGTTGCTCCATGGTAGAGTTATGGGGAACACACATATTTTGTGTATCATATTTACATGTAATATTCACATTCATGTGTCTCCTTGGTCCCTCCTCTACTAATATCTCATGTTGTTCACTGCATTGGCTTTGCTATTGAGCCACTGGTTACCCAGGGAAGACCCTGACTGTTGAATTTGTAAGCTGGTATGCAGGTATCCTGCTGGGGTGGCCATCTGTGGGGTAATCCCTTACCGTGCCATATATGTGTCATCGTATGTGTGATCACTGGTGATGGGTTGTGTGGTATGAATGTCCCCATGGGTGTATGGGCACTGCACTGTAAAGGTGGCATGGGTGTCAAGACACATTATGTTGAGCCTGCATGCTGCCATGGTCAGCACACAGGTATGTACATTACTCTCTCTTCTCTTCTCTTCTCTTCTCTTCTCTTCTCTTCTCTTCTCTTCTCTTCTCTTCTCTTCTCCTCTCCTCTCCTCTCCTCTCAACAGCACAATCCATTGTAGGGGACACCACCATCCCTGATGATATCCTGGAGCCATCCAGATGGCAGCTGCCCCTGCTGCCCACCCGTGCTGGGGAATACTCAGACTCCAGAGAAGAGGAGAGAGACAATGATGATGGTGAAGACAATGATGACACATTCGTGGAGGACTGGAGGACAGATGAGTCCAGCTCAGACCAGGAGGATGGCCTGCCCTTGCCAACCCCCAACCAATGGGACTCAGCCTCCCCCCTTCCCAGCACAGCCATTGCCAGGCTGCACCAACCCACTGCTCTTACACAGTCACTACTGTTCCACTTCATGATCCCACCACTGGCACCGCACATGCCTTGCCCCCAGACCAATCCCACTGGCCTAGAAAAGACTGTACCACCCCGGACCCTGCCACTGGCACCGCCACCACCCTGTTCCCCCCAGGCCAATCCCACTGGTCTTGGCAGTGCTGTGCCACCACAGCCACAACAACATGCTACACCAACTATGGTGCAAACCTGGGCCACATAACAGCTAAAGGTGCAGCCAGACCCTGTCCAACCAAACAGTCCATGAAGAGAGCAGGAGGCGGCCAAAAGGCAACTGCTGCAGACAGCTGTGGGGGCTTAGAAGGGCATGCAGGCTGAAGTGGCATGCATACACTGCATGCTGCAAGACAACGAACACAGCAAACGCCCACCATGCAAAGCACATAGTGACCTTGGTTGAACTGTGGTAGGACCTGTCTGCGAGCATGGCTGCTGGCTTTAATAGACTGGCTTCTGCTGTGTTGGAGGCTGTGGCCACAATCTCAGCACCATAGGGGATGTCCAGAGCACTGGCCATTCCAGTGGGAGGACTCTCACCCCACAGCAGTCACCTTGGCATACTGTCTCTACCAGTGCAGGCATCCAGGTGCCCAGCACACTCAAAATGCACAGAATACTGCATACTCCTGGCCATAGCTTGCTCCTCAGCAGGGTCGGTACCCCCTGAGACCATGGCTGTGGGTGGGTAACACCGTCTCCATGCTTATCCCCCATTGTGTGGATGATGATCCCCCCACTACCCTAGCAGATATAGCGCATGCGCACCATCCGTCTCCAAGGACATCATACAAGTTGCACCTAGGGTGTATATTGCACCCCTAGCCTCATCCCACATGTGACACCTCATTCCCCACCCTCACATTACCCATGTTTCCCCACGTCCTGCCTGGCCTAATATTTCTGTTCAGCCCCCTTCTCCCCTTGACAGGATGGTACATTATTTATTTTCAGCCCACTTTAACCCACCACCTGTATGGCTTGTTATTTCTTTTTTCATGAACATCATCATTATTGTTATTCACATAATACATTTTCTGAACACATTACAATCTCCTGTGTGGTCTGCACTCACCGTCTGAGTCTGTAGAGGTATGTCAAAGCCCAGACAGAGGAGAAAATAGCACAGAGAGTAACAAAGGGGGACAAAACATTTTTTAGGTACATAAGCAAAAGAAAAAAAGAGTAAGACTGGGATAATCAGGCTAAAATCAACTGAAGGACAGATAGTTGAAAAGGATGAAGACAAGGCAGAAGTGCTAAACAAATTCTTCTGTTCAGTTTTCACTATTGAAGACCAAGGCAGCGGCTCTACTATGGGAAAGGCAGTGTGCAACAGCAGAACAGTAGATGACTTCCACTTCTCAAGAGAGAAGAAAGAGTCCTACGAGAACTTAGCAAACTAAAAGTAGACAAAGCAATGGGACCCGATGGAATCCACCCTTGGATTCCAAAGGAGTTACAGGAAGAAATTGCAACACTGCTCACTGTCCTTTATAATAAGTCGCTGGAAAGTGGCACAATACCACTAGACAGGAAAAAGGCTGTGGTGGTACCCTTACATAAAAGTGGAAGCAGGGAAGAGCCTGGGAACTACCGCCCAGTCAGTCTGACCTCAGTGGTAGGCAAACTTATGAAAACCCTGCTGAAAGATGGAATAGTGAATAATCTAAAAGAATCCAGAAAGCTTGACCCTGTGCAACACGGATTTACTGCAGGAAAATCATGCCTAACAAACATGATAGAATTCTTCTACTGGGTGACCAGAACAGTGGCTCATGGAGGGGTGGTGGATGTGGTGTACCTAGACTTCAGTAAGGCCTTCGACACCGTACCCCATAGAAGGCTTATGAATAAGCTAGAGCAGGGGTGTCCAACCTTTTTGGGGTCGTGAGCTACATTTAAATTTCTAAGTAAGATGCGAGTCATAGCAACGTGTGGCCTGTACCATTCCCAACGTGCGGCCCTTATCATACTCATATTTAGTCATATTTAGGAGTTAAAATAATAACATAGTCATAGTAAATAGTTAATAATCATATTTTATTAAGGTATAGTATTTTTAAAAAATAGTAATTTTAAAATAATTATTCAGAACAGCTCTGGAGCTTTAGATTTGCTTGCAGGCTTACTAAAAGTAGATTGTTCGAGCACTCAGGGTACTTTTCGGCTCCTGTACTTTGACTTTTCTTAAATTTAAAAGACTATGATGTCTACTTGTTACATAATTGACAAATCCCCCAACAGCCACATCAAACTTCTTCGAGAGCAACATGTGGCTCCCAAGCTACAGGTTGGCCACTCCTGAGCTAGAGAATACAAGACTTAGTCAGAAGACAGTCAACTGGATTGCAAACTGGCTCAAGGATAGGACACAGATGGTCTTAGTTAATGGAGATAAGTCAGAGGAGGACAAAGTGACCAGTGGAGTTCCACAGGGGTCACTATGAGGCCCCATCCTCTTCAACATTTTCATCAGTGACATCGCTGATGAGCTGGATGGGAAAGTATGCCGTTTGCGGATGATGCAAAACTCTGCAACTGGGTGGACACCCAAGAGGGAGTCTTGAAGATGGAAATGATCAGAATAGGTTGGAAGGATGGTCCAAAAATTGGCAATTGAAGTTCAATGCCAAAAAATGCAAAGTCATACATCTGGGTAAAAGAAACCCCAGGAAGGAATACATGCTGGTAGGACATCAGCTTGAAGTAACACAGGTGAAGAGGGATCTTGGCGTAATCATTACAGATGACCTTAAGACGAGCAAGCAATGTGAAAGGGCAACACAGATAGCAAATGGCATCCTTGGATGCATTGGAAGGGGTATAAATAGCAGAAAAAGAGAGGTGATAATGCCATTCTTCAGATCACTGGTCAGGCTGCACATGGAATATTGCGTCCAGTTTTGGAGTCCGCACCTGAAGAAGGATATCAACAGACTAGAGGTGGTGCAGAGAAGGGCTACAAAGATGGTTCAGGGTTTGCACCAGGAGTCATATGAAACCAGACTGGCTGATTTACAGCTGTACTCACTTGAACAGAGAAGAGATGGGGGGGACATGATCAAAACGTTTAAGTATATGAAGGGAATTAACACAGCGCGGAAGGAAAACCTGTTTCAGATTAAATCAAAGAGTTGTACTAGAGGCCACAATCTACGATTGGCAGGAGGTAAATTTTGGGAAAACTTCAGGAAGCACTTTTTTTCTGAGAGGGTGGTCAACCCTTGGAATAGCCTACCGCAAGAGGCAGTAGACTCAAAAACTGTAAGGGAATTCAAACTTGTGAGGATAAACACTAAGCGCAAAAAAGGAAATAGTCTAAGAGGCGGTGGGTAGGTATTCTGGGCAGACTAGATGGATCAAGAGGTCCCCTTCTGCTGGCGAATTCTTATGTTTATATGTTCTTATCTATGTAATGTGGTGGGCTGTGTACTCCCATGACCCCCTTGCCATCTTGGGGTAATGCCTGTCAAGATGCTCCTGCATCCCCTGGTCCCCTGGTTTGGCATCTGCTGCAGGATGTTACTCTGGGGCCAGCAGGCATATCCCATGGTTGAGTGCCATGTGGTGTCTTATGCAACAAGCAAGGACTATGGCACCAGCGTTAGAAGGGGTGTATTGTAGGGCACCACTGGAATGGTTAAGGCACTTGAACCACGTCTTGAGCATGCCAAAGACTCGCTTGATGATGTTACATGTAGTGATGTGTGCCATGTTGTACCTGTCTTTTACACGTACAGCTGGTAGGTGTGCAACTCAATAGAATTGCTGCATGGTTGCTGTTCTCTCTACTGATGAGGTAAGGAATACAATGAACTCCACAGCATGGCCCAGCAGAGCATTTATGAATTTGCCCAACATATGTGAAGTGGCAGACTGTGAAATACCAGTGGTGTGTCCCACCAGTATCTGGAAGGTTCCAGTGGCCAGGAAGCACAGAGCTGCTGACACCATGAGCTCTATGGACATTGCATGGGCCTGCTGAGCCTATACTGGCCCATGATTTGTTCATCACTAATGACTTCGAATGTGACTCATGAACGGTACTGTCTGCAGCATAGCACCGCTGGGGCTGTGCTGGGGTCTGGGGGATATTGACCCTGTCATCATCTTGCATGACAAGCTGCATCAGATACACAGTGTGAGCCATTTTGTTGTTGGGTGGGTGAGAGTGTGTGTGTGTGTGTGTGTGTGTGTGTGTGTGCTCTTCTATGCCTCTCCCCTTCCTCCCTCTGGGGTTTGCCCCAGGTTTAGACCTACTTTTTATAGTTAGTATTTGCACTGTGCTATCCTTCTGCACTATTCCATTAGTGCAGCACTAAATCTTTGAATATCGCACTGTGCATAATATGCATGTCAGTCCCCACTGTTTGGGTACTGCATATATTATTTCTGTGCTCAACTGCTAATGATATACATTTTTTTTTGGTCCGGCTTCCCCACTCCACATAGGGAGCTCAGTCTTCACCCACTCGCCACCCCTCCATGCCCAGGCTTAGTCCCCTGGGTGGGGCCACCGGGTGGTCACCCCCTCCACAAAGTCTACGGTAACATGCCCTTGCTTACCCCCAGGGTGGGGCCATGGGAGCAGAACCCTACCCGGCAGACACTGTTGGCAGCAGGGGTAGTGGTGGTGGTGTGGGGATTCATGCTCTGGGCCGAGATTTTTGTGTGTGGCTGTACCTGGTGTCTGGGACATGTAATGATGGCCCGCGTACACCCCGCCCCCACACAGATAACGGCACCAGCACAATGGATCCCCCCCAGCCTCTAACAGGGATCCATGACATGCTGTACAAACTACTCCCCGAAGGAGAGCAGTCCCAAGGATGCTCAGTCCTTCTCTCCCCAGCCAGCCCTCCAATGAACCAAGTCTGTTTCCGAACCCAGGTTGTTGGCATTGCAGATGGATGCTCTGCCTCTGCACTGGCAGGCCAGCCCAGTCACTAATGCTACTGACAAGCACAGTGCTATTTTCTGAATATTGGAACCAGGAGCTAAATGGATACAATGCAACCACTAATGATTAGCGCCAGGTGCAAATCTTTTTGAACATCTGGCCCTGTGTGCTCAGAAACCCTTTCCAGCCATCTGTGCACCGGTCCAAGTGTGCCTGTCAATAGGGCACCAAATTGCTAAATTTGCCACCCCTTCCCCGAGGTCCACCCCCCCCAAGAGTTAGAATAAATAGTCGGAGGGGGTGTGTGGGGAACAGCCCCCCCACACGGGGGGTGCGGGGGGCACAGCCCCCCACATTAAACATGGGAGGTGAAGTAAAATCCTTGGCACCCTAATGACAGGCACGTTCAAATGGGCATGTTCCGATGGTGGAACCCTCATAAACAACAGAGAATACTGCTGAAAACCTTTTCTGAGTCATATTAAAAGGAACCCTCTCTTTATTATTTCAGCTAGAAACACATGTGGAAAAGCAGACTTAAATGGTGGATAAAGGGTTTTATACAAGTCTGGAGATAATGGGCAATCTAAAATAGAATAAAAAAGCATAGGTCAGCATTTTCACTGCACCTTTCGTGCACTGTTGCTTTAACTTCAGATGCTGAACATTGCTGTTCATTTTTTTCAAATCTGTTTATAATACATGGTTAGGGCTTCTCATGAATGGAAATCGATAAGTCTCAAAAAGTTGTTATGGATGGTTTGACGGTTGTTATGGATGGTTGGAAAGTTATTATTGATAGTTAGAAATTTGTTATAGATGGTTCTAAAGTCATTATGCATGTTCTCTCATTACTGAGTCAGCTGGGCTGTGCAGCGTGCTGTCTCAACCCACTCTCTTACACTGTTCTTATCTGTCAGTGCTGCACTTACCACACAGGCATTCTTGCTATGACATTGTGGCTCCCATTCATTAAAACATCTCCACAAATGAAGAAAAAAGTGTTGGCGGCCCTGTTCTCAAAAGAAATGTCACAGAGAACAGTTAATTTTGGACCAAGAGAACAACTATACAGCACAAAAAACAGCATCTAGCATAGACATCCTGAACCTGTATCAGGAGTGTGTGTGTGTGTATCAGTGCATAAAGCCCATAGTCAGTTTTAGTAAATGATGTCACTAAGACTCGGACTTCGCCATGCATTGAGGAATCAAAGAAAAGAAGAAATAATCTCTTCCTTAATGAAACTGAGGACACAGTAGACAAACTGAAACCAGTAAGAGCACTTTTAATGTATTTACAGCAATTTCATTGAGTAAAATCATGACAAGCTCAGTACTTCTCTCTTTATTCTGATGTTTTCAAAAACCATATACTGTAAAAAAATAAAATATGAGTAATCAGAAATAACTAACCTTGTGTTTCCATCTCCGGATTGAGATAATAGCATGGACTTCTCGGGCTTCACTCTTGAGGTCCATACACTGTTATCTCAACCCCTCAATGGAAAAACAAGCTTATTATATATGGCACCCATGCATTATTCTTTATATAGTATATAGTGTCACATTTCATTTAATGTTTTCCATGTTAAGGCTGGATTTTTAAAGTCACCTGGATGCATTTTCTGCTAGGTGTCATGACTGGAGCACACTTGCACTGCTTGTGGCAAAACAGTGGACTTTTTGGTGGAAGTTGCACACAGAAAATTATGTGTAATCCCCCCCCCCATAAATGGGGGTTCTCAAAAGTCTTTCTTGGGTGTGCCTAAATGCTTACTGCCTGGTGGTGTTCTGTGTTCTAACCGTTTAAAAGTAATTGCATGTGAATGCCTTATTAGCCTCTGTGCTTGTTTCTTTAAGAGCTGCCTATCTCATAGTGTATAATTAATCTGGGTAGGGGCTGAGTGTTCCTAAGCTCGAGTCCCGCCTGGGCTGCCAGATTATTGCTCCATTCTGCCATCGCTAATTGCGCAGAGGGAGCTCTGTTAAGAACTGTAATTGTTTGCTGATTATCTGCTTTCTTCAATCAATCAATCAATCAATCAAAATCTTTATTTAACCAGGTGAACACCATTGAGCAAAGCTCATTTGCGACGTGGACCTGGGAGGAAAGGGTACAACAATACATATAATACACACAATTTCAATAATTATAGTACAAGCAATAACAGTATACATCATGTGCAGAACAGGCATATAAATAGTACAGCAATATATATAAGACACACAATTTCAATAATTATAGTACAAGCAATGCCAATGAACAGCATGTGCAAAACAGGCATAAGCTAAGTCTGACAGATTCAGTCAAAGGCAATTATGTACATACAGACCATTGTAGCGGCATACTCAATACTGGAGCTGGCTAGGAAAGGGAAAGAAGGAGGATAAGGCAAGAATAGGGAAAAGGGTGGGAGAGTGAGAGAGAGAGAGAGGGAGAGGGTGAGACAGAGAGAGAGAGAGAGGAGAGAGGCCAGGGGAGAGCTGGACCGGCAACTCAAAGGGGCCACGGCAAAATAGCGGACTCCAGGTGGTTGAGGAAATCTGTGATCAGGAGGAACAGGTGCAGGATTCTGTAAAGTAGTGAGAATATAGTGCTTTGAAGGATGCCAAACTGATGGCTAGCTTTAATTTTAGGGTTTTTTGCAGTTTATTCCGCAATAAAGGTAACACGCAACTAATAGCAGCACAGCCAAAGCTAGATCTGGCTTTGTAAACCTTCAAAAGGAGGTAGGAGGCGCCTCTCAGGGCATACCTATTAGAAGTGCAAGATGGTAGGCAGTCAGAGATATAGATAGGCAATTTATTTAAGAAGACTTTGTAGGTCCACAAGGTAGCGTTTCTTTGGCACCTGAAGCTAAGAGAGGACCACCCAACTGCCTTGTGCAACAGACAGTGATGAGTGGAGTAAGGGAGATCTGTAATAAACCTTAGGGCTCTGTGAAAAAGAATATCTAATTTAGAAAGAGCACCAGCAGGACCTTGGTTATACAGGAAGTCAGCATAATCAAGGAGGGCAAGAAAGGTGGTTTGGACTAGCCTCTTCCTGGCTTCCCTGGGAAGAAGATCTTTTTCCTGAAGAAGAGTCCAAGCCTCTGACGAAGTTGCTTTGTTAATTCTTCAATATGTACCAGGAAGGAGAGTCTATTGTCAAGCCATATCCCCAAATATTTGAAATTGGTTACATATTCCAGTTGCTCACCAAGAAGTGTAGTTACCAGGGGAATGGACCCATTTGAGGCAGGGTTTGATAGGTTAGGAAAAGGTGAGAGGAACATAGCTTTAGTTTTCTTGGCGTTCAGAAGCAGCTTCTGGTTTATAAGCTGACACTGCAGTAGATTGAATTCTTCCTGGAGGACTGAAAGTGTTGCATCGGGAGAGGGTCCACTGACATAAAGCACGGTGTCATCTGCAAAAAGGTGTATTTTAGCCTTACTGATATTAGCATCCATCCTGTTAATATAGATTGCAAATAGCAGGGGACCCAGGATGGAACCTTGAGGGACTCCTCTCAGAAGGGGCTTTAAGGGGGAGACTTCACCTTCTGCTTTTACCTGCTGTGAGCATCCTATAAGGCAATTCTCAAACCATTTGATGGATAAAGTATCTAGGCCAATGTGCCGGAGGGACGGGAGGAGCAGGCAGTGATAGACTGTATCAAAGGCCTTGCTTAGGTCCAAGAATACTGCGCCATCACACTTCCAATCATTAGTTACTTTGGCTAGTGCCGAGATCGTGCTATGCTGTGCTCTGAATCCTGACTGTAAGGGTTGAGCAAATTTGTCTGATCCAGGAAAATCCTAAGCTGTAAATTCACAATTTTTTCCAGCATCTTAGACATGATTGGTAAAAGGGAGATTGGCTTATAATTGTTCACATCACTGGGGATCGCCATTTGAACAGAGGGATGACATGGGCTGTTTTCAATGATAGAGACTGAGAATTTGTCCTTAATGTAAATAGCCATGCCACCACTTCTTGTGCGTCTATCTATTTGGAACAAGGAGTAAGAGGGAATGTTTACTTCGTTGTTACTTGTTGCTGGGCGAAGCCAAGTCTCGGTGACAACCAATACATCAGGGGCAGTGTGACATATCCATGCCTGAATAGAGGAGTTTTTTTCAGCAGGCTACAAGCATTAATATGCATGAAGCTTAACCCCTTTACGGTTCAAAAGGTCTGCAGGAGCTCTGATAGGTGCTGGAGGACCAGGGTTGAGTTCAATGTTTCCAGAGCATAATAGTAGGAGGAGCAGGATTTTCTTAAGTGTTTCAAGAAGCAACCTTGCAAGTTTAGTCCGTATTCACTTGCGGGGACTGTGGTTAAGGCAGGGAGGGTCCCTAGAGTTGAACCTGAGCTGCTTGCATGTTATGTAAAACAGGACCTTGCCGGTGAAGGACAGGGTGAAGTGAGCAGTAAGGGGAGGCACGTTTAAATCCATTGGTGAGGGCAAGTCCAAAAGACCAGTCTACTGTGGTAAGTAGATATGCAGTAACACATAGGAGGGATTGAAGATAAAAATGAGAAGATCAAGTAACTTTGATATATCGCTATCGGGCATTTGGGTAGACCCTGCGGCTGACGACATGCATGATGAGGAGTTTGGATAAGAGGAGATAGAGAGCAGCAAATGCAAGGAAGAGAACACCCACATTCTTAACAGTAGTTGGCCTACGTCCGTGTTCAAAAAATTCTTGGTCAGTTGACAGATGGGGTGAACGAGGCTTAGCATCTAACAAGGGCAAGGGGATAGGGTTCCACCAAGAAATTAACTTAGCTGAAGTTAATGGTAAGACATTGTATAGGAGACAGGTGATAAGGGTTAAAACAGGTCTGAAGTTACCGCACGAGTTGGAAAGACAAAGTATAAGAAGGGGTTAAGGTATGGGGATTGGATAATGAACCAATATGGGCTAGGTAGAGATCCAAAAAGAAAAGGCTTAATGAAGTGGGCGGGAGCAAGGGGCATTTAAGGTGGTGAGGGGGAGGGCCAAAAATTTGAAGCTGAAGAAACAGTCCAGAAGCTCCACCGAGGAGCCGGGGCTGGAGAGCTGTACTCCGTACCTGATTGCTGGGCTGCTGGGCTTCTGAGCGCCGTGGGGCGCTTGCTGCTTGATGCTGAACCGCGGCTGCAGTCACAGCCCGAGGGGGCTACAGAGACCTGGGGTGGATGTAGAAGCACTGGTTAATAAAGCCCCAGAGAAAAGGGAGGGTTCGCTTACAACAGGAGGCACAAAAGAGCTGAGCACTTAATTAACTTTTGTAAATCTGGTGGCGTGTACAGACTGCAATCAGGCGCCGGCTCTGTCTGAGAGCTTAGAGTCAAAGCAACAAAAGGAAGAAAAGAAAGTCAGGGTCAGACAAGCTGGCCTTTTGTTACCAAACAACTAAGTAAAATAAATGGCAGACTTGCCAGGGGATCACAAGCAGGCAATGAGCAATCAGTATATAATTTAATAAATTAGCTAAGTTTGAAGCAGGAGTCCGAGTGGAGACCGACGCTTCCCAGGAGTTAATAATGATATCGTAGTTTGCCTAACCTGCCTTTTTTGCAGCAAGCACTTTTTTTATTAATCACCACCATCTTGGTTCGGGACTGCCAGTATGCACCAATCTGTACCTTTGGGGGCCCGAAAATGGAGCCTACCCCCAAGGGTCTTGTGGGAGTGAATTTCTGTAGGAAGTGTAGTTTTCTCGGCCTGGTGGCGCTGAGGATTGAGGTGCTGAAAGCCACCTCATGCTGCCTTGCGACCCAGGTTCGAGACGGACTTGGGTCGCTTGGTGGCCAGTGGGGAAGTAAGGATTGAGTGTAACAGCTCTCCTTCCTTGGGGTGGGGGGGTTTGTGCTGTGAATGGCACAGCTAGGAGACTCGCCCACGCCCAGGGTGCTTGGCTGCCTCTGCGGAGGTGGAGATAGCTGCTGCACCCATTGCATGGTGTGCAGATGTAAAAGGGGGGAAAAAAGGAGGAAAAATCCACGGTGGTAGGATGACACCTGACTCCTCGTAGGCACTGCTTCCGGGCCGGGCATATGGTAAGCCCTGGTAATTCCAGGGGATGGAGCTGAGGAGGTCGGGTAGAAGGGGGCTGTCAGGGGGAGGGCATAGAAATAGCAGCTGTGATAAAAAAAGGAATTGTAGTTTTCTCCCTTTGGCGCCTAAATGGACCTGGAGGGGGGAGCCCTTGTTCTGACAGTCAGATGGATCAACAAACTGAACCTTTTGGATCACTGGGAAAGTCCCAAGCTGCCTGCAGCAGTGAGTCTGTGTGAAGCAGGTGTTGAGAGTGAGAGGGGCTCGAGAGATTCGAGCAGCTGCTCCTGTGTAGTGCGCAGAGGAAATCATCGAGAAGGCTGTGACTGGCCTGCCTGCTTCCATCTTCCTAACTGAAGAGAACTGAGAACCGGAATCGAGTCTATCCAAACCTGTGTCTTTCTACCTAATTGTGACTAATTCCACCTGAAGAGGGACCGAAGACTTGCTTTTGAGCGATCGGCCTGTCAGGACTTCCATCATGACTGCAGAGCATACGGTTTGTGCAGAAAACCCTGTGTATTGCAACCGGACTGTCATCCGAACTGTGGTACTTACTTGCCTTTACTATAAGTGTGCTGAATGCAAATAGTGGGTCGCGATTTGGTTCCCCACTGCTTGAATGTGTCACGCTTGCTGGAAGCAGTATCCAGTAACTCTGACCGGACTGAATCTGTTTTCCTTCAACCTGTCTGGGCCTCAACCCTACGGCCCTGATTTCTGCTCACGCTGCACAGAACCACCCGACGAGAGACCTGCCTGGGGATTCGGCTCCCTGCTCAACATCAACGAACAGGAATGACACCATGGTGAATCGTGTGGGCCCTGTTTCTCCTGGCAAACCAGCACTTCATCATGAGATCTCCACTTCATCCCTCCTGCAACCTGGTCTGGGTATCGTGAGTAAATCAGAGGGTAGCTCCCTGCAACTACCTCCTAATCAAAGGGTGTCATCTGATTTAATTGCTTTGATTGATTGTCACGATCTGAGCCCTCCAGCTCCAGAACACAAATATTGAGTTAAAGTGTATGTTGTGATTAATTTTTCCTAAGGGCCCCAATGACAACTGCAATGCCAGCCTACCCTGGGCAACACTTCAGGCTAGCCTGTAACTCCAACTGGGTACCTAGAATGTGTGTAACTGTGATAGAAGGACTCTTAGAGTCATGCATGCTTAAACCTGATTTAATCAGTAATAGAATCAAGCACCAGATTACGCCCCTTCCTTGTTCATGCCCCCAAATAAATCAGATCTGAATTGTTTTGCACTTAAACTGTTTGTGGTGTACCTCTGTACAGACAGCATTGAAATACTGTTGGTTGTTGTGGTAAATCTTGTTTTACAAGGGGTCTCCAGGGCTGAGCCAGCTGATCTAGCCCTGGTGGTAAGTGCAACAAGTGTGGGGTTAAATATGTTGTCAGGTGCTAATTGCAGTTGTGTATTCAGTGAAAAATTTAGGCCACTAGAGGGAAAAGAGGGGGGGGGTAACAGTGTCCCAGAGGGCTGTACCCACGGCAGCTACATTACCATTGACCCTGTTCTCCGGGTAGAGGCACCCATTCCTAGAACTCAGGCTCCTCACCCTGCTCTCAGTCACGCAGGCAGGGGTAGTATCCCTTGGGGTAGCGCCACCTAGGGGTTACATCTTGTAGACACCACTGGGATTTGCACCTTATAGTGGTCAGAGGTGGGAACTGCAACCTCCTATGTTACATTTGCAACAGAATGGAGGCGTTTACTATGCCCAAACTTAAAACTGCTCCCCATAAGTTGGTAGTACACCGTATGATGAGGTGGAGTGAGGCTGAGCGGGTAGACCCCCAACAAGCCATATTATTAATGGACATCCCATTAGGGGCCACTAATGCAACTATTATAGAGACAGTTGAACAAGTTAAGTGTTTGGGGAAGGCTGAGGTGAAAGGTCGGGACTTGGATCTGTTTGACCAAACCATGGTGGCCCTCCTCTCCTGCAGCCTCCCCATAGACCCTGCGAGAGTGCCCCCTGTTATTTTGCCTGAAGGGTCCCAGAAAGGGTGGCGGGCATTAATTTGCATAGTGACCAGGCTGCTCCTGGGGGATCCCCAACTACAGACGTGTTTAAAGACAAATTGCTTGGACTGCTAGCCACTGAGGGGTGATCGACTAAGGAATTAATGAAAATGTTGGATCTTTCTGAAGACACCACTCCCTTGCAGTCCCCTTTAGCATCTCCTGCCACACCTAGAGTTTCCCCTGTGGTAACCTCCCCCATAGTAATACCATCCATACACCTGGACTCTTACCATCGACTTAGACTCTTCTTGGGCACGGTCCCGGTGCCCGTGGGGGAGGATGATCTGGAAACATGGATGGATTATGCCACCCCCTTGGTCCAGCAGTGGCAGTGCTCTGAGGGGGAGAAAAGAAAGAGACTCATGGAAAGCTTGAGGGACCCTGCACTGGAGGTCATTCGCTCCACCAGCCCGGAGGCCACTGCTGCTGAGTACCTCTCTGCCCTGGAAGGAGTCTTTGGCAGCACTGAATCAGGGGAAGACCTGATGTGGAAATTCAAATCCGCCAAACAATGGAAGAATGAAAAGCTGTCCATGTTTGTTGCCAGAATTGAACGAGCCTTGAAGAGGGCTCATAGGAAAGGGGAGTGCCTGCCAGTGAACTGAATTGGGTAAGGTTAGAACATGTCTTGATATCTGCCAGGTACTCTAGTGTGATGATGTTGAAGCTGAAATTGCAAGATAGGAAGACAAATCCACCTGAATATTGCTACCTTATGAAGGAAATTCGAGAAGCAAAGAATGATGAGGAGGGGTGGGAGCCCTATGCTGGGGTGGCCCGTACCAGTCAGACCCCCGACCAAAGTGATGAACGACATAAGGAGTCCAAATTGCAACAGATGAGGGAACTAATTAAAGAGCTAAAAGAGATGAGAGCCAGTCAACAAGCCACCGAGGTGGCAAAAAGTGCAACTCCTTTTTCAAACGCCCCCCTGAGCCAAAGAATGAGATCCCACCTGGAGGGGTGGGGGTACACATCATTTCCTCTGAAACCCGGATGGAGAGTAATCTGCTGGAAAAAATATGGGAATTGAGAACCTTGGTAGGAGACCTTATTCAGGCCACTCAAGTAGCTGATTCCTGGAGAGGCTCAGAAAGCAGGGAAAGTGGAACTCGGATCAGAGAGGGACCACAGGGACTTGCCTGAACCACCCAAACAAGGAAGTGTTTTTCCTCCCCCTAGAGACTGTAACAAACCCATCTTTTGTACCATTGTGGGGAAGATGGGCACACCCAGCCTAACTGTAGTTTGCCTGAGAATCTGAGAAAGGTTACTACAATGCTATTGGCTTTAGTTCAGCAAAGAAACATAAGGCCTCATACTAGGCCTGTAAAAAATACTTATTCCTCTAAGACTGCTATAAAGCAGATGACTATTTCCCCTTCACCTGATTGGTGTGAGGTGGTAGGCCCGTCAATGTAGACCACTGTAACTGTGAATGGCGTATCTGCAAGGGCCATACTCGACAGCGGATCACAAATGACAATAGTGTTTCAAGATTGATACCAGAAGCACCTACCTGATGTGCCCCTACAGACTTTGGAGGGCCTACACATGTGGGCATTAAGCAAAAAGTCCTACCCATACTTGGGATACATTCGGATCTGGGTGTCTTTTCCTACTGCAGTGGCCAGAGTGGATAAACAAGTAGAGACGCTGGCTTTGGTGTGTCCTCCTACGGGATTGTATAATGGGGTTCCCTTGTTCATTGGAACAAACGCGCACATGTTTGGGAGACTGACACAGTTGTGCCAACAGAAACAAGGGCGACGGACTGGGCAGGCATTGCGAATCCCAGCCTTGATACAGAGAGCCTATGATCTGCAAAAACAGACTACAGAGGCAGACAGGGATGAACCGGTGGGGATAGTGTGGAAGAAAGATCCTGATTCTTTTACCTCACCACCTAACGCTCGGTGTACTGTCCATGGAGAAGTCCGTATTAGAGGAGCTGTGAAGAACAAGATATTGATGCTGGATGCTCCAGGTGATGGAAAGCTGCCGGATGGGTTAATAGTCAAGCCCAGTATCCTGCCTGCTCAAGCCCACTCCTATGCTCAGCGGGTGATGGTTCGAATAAAGAACGTATCTGATCGGAAGATCCATGTGTATCGGGGATGCACATTAGCTCCCGTGCACTGTGCAGACACTGCAGTGCTAC
The DNA here is from genome assembly GCA_016271365.2 of Neoceratodus forsteri. Lineage (NCBI taxonomy): Eukaryota > Metazoa > Chordata > Ceratodontiformes > Ceratodontidae > Neoceratodus > Neoceratodus forsteri. The sequence goes on along the minus strand of CM028137.1, from coordinate 533,857,085 downwards.
CAAGCAACAAATGTCCCAGTGAGAAGGAAGAGGTGACCCCGGACCAATCTGATTTTGGGGAAACCCCACTGTCTGATGAATGGAAGACTCGAGTCAGCCAGAAGCTTGCCCAGACTAGCAAGTTGTTTTCCCTAAAGGAATGGGATGTCAGATGCATTCAAGGTGCTGAAGATACTATCAGACTTCACGATGATAGACCTTTTTGGGAGCGGTCTCGTCGCCTTGCCCCCACTGATATCAATGATGTCCGAAGGTGCTTACAAGAGATGCTAACTGCTGGCATTATTCAAGAGTCAAGAAGCCCCTACACTTCTCTTATTGTAGTGGTGTGAAAGAAAAATGGGTCCATGAGAATGTGTGTGGATTACCGGACTTTGAACCAACGGACTGTACCAGACCAGTATACCATGCCTCGTATACAAGACACCCTGGACTGCCTGAATGGAAGTCAGTGGTTTTCAGTACTTGATTTATGAAGCAGGTATTATCAGATCCCAATGGCCTCGGAAGACCGTGAGAAAACAAATTTCATCTGCCCCTTGGGGTTTTATGAATTTCTGAGGATGCCGCAGGGGATTTTGGGTGCACCCGCCACTTTCCAGAGGCTGATGGAATGTGCATTAAGGGATATGAACTTGTTGGAATGTCTAGTATACTTGGATGATGTCATCATGTTTGGACGCACATTAGAAGAGCATGAAGCCCGATTATTCAAAGTTCTGGATCGTCTGGAAAAATTTGGCTTGAAAATCTCCATAGACAAGTGTCAATTTTTCCAGGCATCTGTAAAATACGTGGGACATATAGTGTCAATTGAGGGGATACAGACTGACCCCAGCAAAGTAGAGGCCTTGACCACTTGGCCACAGCCCAGCAATTTGAAAGAACTGCAGTGGCTTTTGGGGTTCTGCGGCTACTATCGCCAGTTCATTAAGGACTACTCTAAAGTAATTCGGGCCCCTCCTGAATCTCACTCAAGGTTATCTCCCCACCAACCGCCGGTACAAGAAAGGGTCTATCAAGGATGAAGAGAAGATGTATTTCTGAACAGGTAAACCATTTGGGGCCCAGTGGACCACCGAGTGCAAGGCAGCCTTCTTTGAGGTCATTTATCAACTCACTCATGCACCAGTGCTGGCTTATACTGACCCCACCAAGCCATATGTTCTACACACTGATGCTAGCCTGAAGGGACTAGGGGATGTGTTGTACCAGGACTATGAAGATGGCCTGAGACCTGTGGCCTTCACCAGTAGAAGTTTAACACCCTCTGAGCAAAATTATCCTGTCCATAAATTAGAATTCCTCACCCTCAAATGGGCCATAGTCAACCAGTATCATGAGTGTCTCTATAGGGCCAAGATATTGGTAAAGACTGATAACCCTTTAACTTATACACAGACTTCAGCCAAGCTGGATGCCACTGGGCACCAGTGGCTTTCTGCATTGTCTACTGTGAAGCCCGCCAGGATGAAGCAAAGTGTCACAGGTTTACTACATGACACATGGGATCAACTTCCATTGAAACTGCATTGTTTACTGCAGTAACTCTACTGCAGAAATCTGCAGTGTTGTGCTTCATCCTGGTGGGCTTATCTTTACCTACAATTATGTGGTTGAATACCAGCCTGGACTGAACCATACTGATGCTGACACCCTTTTGAGGTGGCCAAGCCCTCACAACAACTCGGTGCGACTGTCCAAACACTCTATTAAAGCACTGTGTCAAAAATTTGATAAGGACAAGCCGCCATCTGCAGATACTGTGGACTGTTTAGTGGACTATCTTGGGCCTCCCAAAACTTGCATACCTGCAGTCTATTGTCATTTTTCAGCATTCGACATCTACGCTCTGCCTCAGTTCGACAGTGATAGCATCCAGTGGGCTCAACCCCAAGACCCAATGATCCAACCTGCCCTTGATGCCCTACATGCGGGGAAAGATGTGTCAAAGCTACACTCTGCCGACCTACAAACTGCTTTATTATTCAAGGAAGGGCCCCAGACTAAGGTTACAAGATCAGTTGCTATATCAAGAAACAGTGGCTCACCAAGGTCAGGTAGACAAGCAGTAGTTAGTGCTACCCAAGGCCTTCAAACAGCTGGTACTGAGGTCCCTCCACAATCACATGGGACACCTCAGTATTGACTGGACCCTCAACTTGGTGTGGTCATGATTCTACTGGCCGAAAATGTGGGCATACATTGAAAACCATGTCAAAACCTGTAGTCGTTGCCTTCAGAGGAAAGCTTTGCCCCAGAGAGCTGCTCCTTTGATCAACATCTCCACCAGCACCCCCATGGAGTTGGTTTGCATAGACTTTCTGTGTCTGGAGCCTGATCAAAAGAACATTGGCAATGTACTGGTGGTAACTGATCATTTTACTCACTATACCCAAGCCTTTCCAACAAAAGATCAGAAGGCCTCTACAGTGGCCAAGGTACTGGTGGAGAAGTTCTTTGCCCTTTATGGTGTGCCCCAATGCATCCACTCTGATCAAGGGAGAGACTTTGAAAGTAGATTGATCAAGAAGATGCCTTCCCTGTGGGGAGTGCAGAAGTCCAGAACCACTCCTTACCACCCCCAAGGAGACCCCCAACCTGAGCGTTTGAACAGGACCCTCCTGGACATGTTGGGCACACTTCACCCCCAAAGATAAACACAAATGGAGTCAGCAAATCAGTACCTAGGTGCATGCCTATAATTGTACAAAACATGATGTCACCGGGTTCTTTCCATATCGCCTCATGTTCAGAAGGGAAGCCCGGTACCTGTGGATGTTTGCTTTGGAGTGTCCCCGGATGGAATTCATGCTGAGAACTATCTGCAATACATACAAAAGCTAAAGGCCCAGTTAAACCATTCTTTTCAGTGGGCCCAGACTATGGCCGCCAAGAGAAACCTTGCCAACAAAGAAAGGCACGACAAGAAAGTGAAGGCTCATGAGCTACTGCCTGGAGACCGTGTACTGTTGCTCAATTTGAGATTGCATGGAAAGCATAAAATTGCTGACAGGTGGCATCATCTTTCACACATAGTGATCAGTAAACTGGATGAACTGCCTGTGTACAAAGTGTGCCCTGAGGACAACTCTAGAGCTGTTAAAACCATGCACAGGAACCATTTACTAACTATTGGCCAAGTAATGATCGATGCCGAACAGTAAGATCCTGCCCCTCCTGGGCCGTAACTCGTGCTACTTCCAAAAGGTGACAGAGTCAACCCTCTCCAACAGTGCAGCAACCCAGGCCTTCCCCTCAGCAGGCCGAGCCTGATGATGACAGTCAGTCTGAATCTGACAGCAGTGAGTGCAATACTCCTTATTATCCTACTTATGAACTGAATCAATTGTTTCAAGGTCACCCAGTGTATAACTGTGGGGATGAAGCTGGGCCCTCAAGACTGTCTAATCCCCCGGCTCCCTCCCTGGAGCCAGTGCTCCCAGAGAGTGAGGTGCAAAGTATAGTGTCCAAGGTGGTTGACTTGCTGTGCTTGGTGGAATTATTTCAACTGCCCGAGGAGGAGCCTGATGCCATAAACTGTCCTGGTGACATACCAGTAAATGATGATTATGATGAACTTGACCTGGTTGTCCTAAGTGACCCGAGTATTCAGTCTGCTGTAGAGAGTGTCTGCCAAGTGGCTCAAGATACAAATGCGTTAGAATCTTCCTTGGATAACCCATCTAAACCCTTTACAGAGGATAACCCTGTGCCGAATGTGGTGGACCGAGGGACTGATAGTGTTCCACTGCTGGAGTCTTCACCCAGTGCAAAGGTACCCCTCTCAACCCAAGAAGAGACTAATGCTAGTACGGATACTCCAGAGACTATACCTATTCCCCCATGAAAGTCTGGGAGAGTTGTTAAACCAGTTACAAGCCTTAGCTACGACTCCCCCGGAAGACCAGTTCATTATCCTCTGAATGTTGTCCATAAGGGTGTCTATATCTCCCAGAGCTCACTTCCTAAACTGAGCCTTTCTGCTGCCTTTAAATTAATTGTTCATCCTTCAGAACATGGCACCCCTGCCCCATGTAGCCCCAAGTTAACTGATAGGCATGGGTCCCCATCTGTATTGTTTAACATGCAAGAAGTTATAACTTGAATCAGTATAGTAGCCCTAATAATGTGTTAATCATAGTAGAATCAGTCTTATTGAGTATGAGAAATGCATAACTGTTGTCATTACAGATATAATATGTGTGAAGTGTATTGAAAATGTATAGCAATGGGATAAGTTTACGTTTACTAATGCATCAGTCGTTATCTTGTCTAGTGTATTAATGTCACGTATATCTCGTACAGAATATTGTCTTATTACGATAATGCTAAAGTGTAGATTTGATGCGGATGCCAAGTTTTCCCAGGCAGGGAAGGGTGTAACCCCCCATAAATGGGGGTTCCCAAAAGTCTTCCTTGGGTGCGCCTAAATGCCCACTGCCCAGTAGTGTTCTGTGTTCTAACCATTTAAAAGTAATTGCATGTGAGTGCCCTATTAGCCTCCGTGCCTGTCTCTTTAAGAGCTGCCTATCTCGTAGTGTATAATTAATCTGGGTAGGGGCTGAATGTTCCTAAGCTTGAGTCCCGCCTGGGCTGCCAGATAATTGCTTCATTCTGCCATCACTAATTGTGCAGAGGGAGCTCTGTTAAGAACTGTAATCGCTTGCTGATTATCTGCTTTCTTAATAATGATATCGTAGTTTGTCTAACCTGCCTTCTTTGCAGCAAGGACTTTTTCTGTTAATCACCACCATCATGGTTCTGGACTGCCAGTATGCACCAGTCAGTATCTTTGGGAACCCTAATATGGAGCCTGCCCCCAGGGGTCTTGTGGGAGTGAATTTCTGTGGGAATTGTAGTTTTCTCCCTTTGGTGCCTAAATGGACCTGGAGGGGGAGCCCTTGCTGTGACAGACAGAAGGATCAACGAATCAAACTTTCTGGATCACTGGGAATGTCCTCAGCTGCCTGCAGCAGTGAGTCATTGTGAAGTTGGAGTTGAGAGTGAGAGGAGCTCGAGAGATTCGAGTAGCTGCTCCTGTGTAGTGCGCAGGGAAAATCAGCGGAAAGGCTGTGACTGGCCTGCCTGCTTCTATATTCCTAAGTGAAGAGAACTGAGAACCAGAATCAGGCTCTATCTGAACTTGTGTCTTTCTACCTAATTGTGACTCATTTCGCCTGAAGAGGGACCGAAGACTTGCTTTTGAGCGATCGGCCTATCAGGACTTCCATCACGACCGCAGAGCATATGGCTTGTGCAGAAAACCCTGTGCATTGCAACCAGACAGTCATCTGATCTGTGGTAATTTCTTGCCTTTACTATAAGTGTGCAGAATGTGAATAGTGGGTCACAATTTGGTTCCCTACTGCTTGAATGTGTCACATTTGCTGGAAGCAGTATCCAGTAACTCTGATCGGACTGAATCTGTTTTCCTTCAACCTGTCTGTGCCTTGACCCCACGGCCCAGACTCCGCTCACACTGCAGAGAACCACCTGATGAGAGACCTGCCTGGGGATACGGCTCCCTGCGCAACATCAATGAACAGGAACAACACCACAGTGAATCGTGTGGGCCCTGCTTCTCCTAGCAAACCAACACTTCATCCTGAGGTCTCCACTTCATCCCTCCTGCAACCTGGTATTGGTATCATGAATAAATCACAGGGTAGCTCCCTGCAACTACCTCCTAATCAAAGTGTGTCATCTGATTTAATTGCTTTAATTGATTGTCACAAATTGAGCCCTCCAGCTCCAGAATACAAATATTGCGTTAAAGTGCATGTTGTGTTTTCTTTTTCCTAAGGGCCCCGACAACAGCTGCAATGCCAGCCTACCGCAGGCAAGGATTCAGGCTAGCCTGTAACTCCAACTGGGTATCCAGAGTGTGTGTAACTGTGATAGAGGGCTCTTAGAGGCATGCATGCTTAAACCTGATTTAATCAGTAATAGAATCAAGCACCAGACAGAGTCACGTGATGCAGCCAATGGCGTAGGTAGCACTTCATTAGCGCTCCGCTTGCCCGACTTACAATTTTTCTTTAAACACCAGGTAGCTGCTACAGGAAAGTAACTTAAACTACCCACAACCTGAGACTAGCAACCAAAAATCCTTTTCAGTGGAAAAGAGACAGAGAAATGGACTCGGAGATGAGGCAAATGCTGCCGAAGCACACGCCACCAGTGTCGCCCGAGAAACAGCTAAAGAAACCTCACTCTCAGAGTACTGCTACAGGCTGCTCGCTTACTGTCTCAGCCTCCTCCACCCCGCTGGCTGAATCCAACCTGCTAACACTGGACCGATTTCTTTCTGAATTTCAGCCATTCTGGGAAGAGGTCTGCACACTTGTTTCAGAGGTGAAATCCATTTCAGAAGCTCTTGAAGACACTAACAGACATACCTCTGATTGTGAAACCCATATTTTTTTGTTGCAGAAGCGGTTGGAGAAAATGGAAAGCACCACAGTAGCTAATCGGCAAACCACCAAGAAATTAGAAAGCAAAATTGAAGACCTAGCGGGGAGGAGCAGAAGGAACAATGTGGTGATCATAGGCATTCCCGAAAGAGAGGAAGGATCGGATGCTTTGCTATTTTTACAAAAGCTATTCTTTAAAGTAGTGGGGCCCTCTCTCTTTGGGCCCACATACACATTAGAGAGTGCACACCATGCTCTCAGGCCCATGCCGGCTCCTAATGCCCCTCCTAGGCCCCTAATATGCTGATTCCTCAACTTCTTGGAAAAAAAGCACATTTTACAGAAGTTACAAGATATACAAGAGGTTCTTTGGGAGGGTAGGAAGATCAGAGTTACTCAAGATCCCCCTGCATCGGTGCGACAATGACATACTTTATTCCTTCCTATTGTTTTAAAATGTCTGGCAGCCGGAATAAAATTTTGCATGGTCTATCCAGCCAAATTGCAAGTAGAGCCTGCATTAACCCATCTGAAGCAGAAACGACCCGCGTTGTTCACAGACCGATGAGAGGGGATGGTTTCCTAAAGGGGATCACAGAGATAGACAACAACAAGCGAGCGTAAGTCCTTGGGAAGTTTATTTGGATTACCAACAAAGAAATATCTCCCTAAACGATAACTCTTAACTTTTCATTTTGTCCAGAAGGGGTATCACCCTGTCTCATGATGGTATTTATGAGAAAGCTGATGCTCTGCTGCAAGGTATTAATTGGATTTCACTTTAAACTAAAAGGCCTAGTACTACATATACTTTTCTCATGTTAATCTGTCTCTTACTTCTAATACCCCATGTCATGTAGTCATTTGTATTAATACCTCGGGGACTTATAAATCATGGGAAGGAATAAGTTTGTGCATAGTTCACTCAGGGGCTGTCCCAGAAGAAGGACTTATATCTGTTTGAATTACTTTTTTACATAATGTGACAGTCCTTTTATGGATCATAACAAATTTGCAATTTCTATATTTAGTTGTCCTTGTTACTAGTGGATAGAACCTCCTGCAGATAGTACTATGGTCATTATTGTTTAGAGCTCTGAAAGAAGGGGTTCTAGATGTTGCCAGAGGAGATAGACTAATGATTTAATTCAAACGAAATTACAAGGAAATATAACCCTTTAATCCAGGAGGGATTATATTTTCACTATAAATAGGTTGGGTGGGCAGGGCGGAGGATCCTGCTGTTTGCTGATCGCTATGGGCCTATGCCTATATGGGGGTAGTTCTTTGTTAAGAGAATATGTTAAACATATAGATATTATTCAAACTTGTTTCTTAAATTTTGTTTTATTGTTGTGGGTCTCCATTGTAAATCTTTATAGTGGGGGGGTAACTAGGATAATAAGTAGGGGGATAACAGGGAAATTGTGGGGGAATTGGAAAATTCTGGGTAGGTATTACTGTTTACTCACAAGGGGAAAGTGCCATTGAAGTTTTTATAAAACATGCATGACCTGGTCAAAGAGCAATAGTTTATTAAAGGAATAATGCATGACAGGGTGTGTGTCGTGCTGGGATTACGTCACGCCTGGGGTGATTAGGCACGCGGCCGCAGGCCGAGTGCAACTAATCACCCCAGAAGTGACGTTATCCCAGCACGACACACACCCTGGAGTGCATTATTCCTATTATACAATGGGTCGTTTGTGTGAAAAACAAAAAAAGATTAAAAAAAAATACTTGTAAAATAGATTCTTACTCATTTTTTTAATGGGTAGGTATACATAGGAAAAAACTAGTGCAGAATAGATTTACTGTTTTGTCCTGTAGGTGGGGCTGCTGCTTCTAAATGCCTTCTCCACTGTCACAGTCTCTCTGCTTACAGTAGGTGTTAGTGTGTCTGTTTCCTTTGTCTCTCCCCCCCATGACTGCATGTTTTCATTCACACACACACACACACACACACCCACACAAGCAAATTTGGTGTTTCGGGGCTGTTCAAGTGCTATGCTAATTCTGTGTGAGGAAGAGGAAACGGAGCCATGAATCGGTAATTAGAACGCAGTGATTTACTTTTACTGTCACAGCTTGTTCCCAGTACTGTTGGCAGGTGTTTGTACAGGATAAAAAACGATTTACTGGTATCTGCACGGAAGGCAACAGTGGGGTTACCAACGGAACCGGAACCGAGTATCAGTAACTGAAATATGGTGTGAGCAGCCCACGCGCTCACCATCCATTTAGACTTGTGTCAGAAATGACAGTTTACAGCCCGGCTTTAACTATATGTGTTTTTGGGGGAGTGGAGTAGTTTCTTATGTTAATCAGGTGTCCAAATGTGGCCGTTGTTGCAATGCGAGGAGCGAGTCCGAGTACGTCACGTTTGAACTCCGCTTACTGCTGCACAGTCCTGCTGGGGGAAATCAAAAGTGCTGGAGTGAAGGCTTGGGTTTGTTTTCGTTCGGCTTTTTTTTTTAAACTGCGATTAAGCTGGGATCTTGCTGGGGTTATGTGAGCACTGCGTAGTAAGGGAACAAAGTGAACGCTTGGACTGAGTGTCTGCCCGAGGAATGACTGCTGGCACTGTGAGTAGTAGCCGAGCGGGGTCGCTGAAGTTGGCTGTTGAGAGGGAAATTTGAAAGTATAGTAGCGTACCACTGTGAAGCCGATCGCGATGACGGCTGTGCTTCGTTTTGTCTTTTTTGAATTATAAGTAGTGCAAGTAGTACAAATTATGGGTTTTTCTAAGTTTTGTGATGCAGTAGTTTAGGATTTTGTCATTTGGGGCTGTATTTGTGAATGTGGGAGGGAGGGGTTTATTTGAAAAAAAAAGATGAAGTTCTGGCAAACTGTAAAGTGGCCATGGCAAGTGTGGGCAGCTTGGACATGGCAAGTGCAGGGATTCGTTTTACTTTTGATGTGGTCTTGTTTGTGTTGGGACTAGATCCGTGATGTTATGCTAGAATAACATCACGGGTCGAGTCCTATATTGACCAGTCAGAGTGCAGGAAATTTTCTTGCCATTGTATAATAACAGTTAATTATGACGCAGCCTTTTAAGTTTTATACCTGGAACGTCAAAGGTGCAAGACATCCTTCAAAATGTATGAGATTGCTTAAACATCTTAACAATATTTGTTGTAATGTAATGCTACTTCAGGAGACTCATCTTTTATATACAGAGTAGACTTTGTTGAGAAGACAGCAGGTTAACCAGGTCTTTGCGGCAGGGGGCTCCCGTACTAGTAATGGGACAGCTGTCTTGTTTACAAGAGCATTCCCTTTTATATGCGAGCAATGTATTAGGGACAAAAACGGCAGATACGTTTTGGTGATAGGCACAATATAAACCTATCAAATGTTAATAGGTAGTATTTATGGATCCAGTTCGGATTTCCCGTCATTTTTCATGGATCTTCTCTCCACTCTCACACCATTTTTACATATCCCTATGTTGCTAGGTGGAGATTGGACTATCCCTTTCAATCCTAACCTAGATAAATCCACAGGCCTGAAAGGTTGGGGTCTTTCACCAGGACAAAGAGCCTGGAGAGTCCTCGTAGACCATATGGAACTTTAAGATCTGTGGAGGACATTACATCCTACAACACGGGACCACCTTCCGATCAGCAGTTCATGGTTCAGCGTCAAGGCTTGATTACCTTTGGCTGACCAAAACCTTGATTCATGGGTTGGTGGACAGTAACATAGAACCTGGGACAGGATCCGACCATTCTATGGTGACACATTCCCTTTCTATATCTTTGAATTGGGGAAGAGATAAACAATGGAACTGTAACAATCAATTGCTTAAAAATAAAGCAATAGCTGATAAAATGCTACTAGCCCTAGACTCCTTTAAGAAAGAGAATTCGGGTACAACCACGTTCCCACCAATGGAATGGGGATCCTTAAAATGTTATCCGGTGAGAAATAATAAAGATGGCAGCCCTCAAAAAATGCTTGGAGGCTCAGGAATGCAAAAATCTATTGCACCAAATTAGGGAAAAAGAAAGAAACCTTTCTAGAAGGACTTCTGACTCTGAAAAGGAAGCTCTGATTAAGCTTCAAGATAAATGCCAAGAATTACTTAGAGAACAGGCAGAATGGGCAATTTTAAAAAACAAAAGCTACTTACACAGAACAGGGCAAAGAGGGAAACTCTTGGCTCTCCAGTTAAAAAATTAGAAGGCTCGAAATAGATTGCTGCAATAAATACTAGCCCTGCCCTCCCCAATTACTCATGCTAAGGATATAAACATGGCTTTCCAGAATTATTATAACTCATTATACGCCTGTATGACAAATCATCCCTCTCAACAGATGGTCCATAGATATTTAGAGGGGCTACCACTCCCTACCCTAACACAGAATCAAATAAAAGGTTTGACAATACCTGTTACTGAAGCCGAAATGCTTCAGGTTATAAAAAACTTACCAGTAGACAAAGCTCCGGGCCCAGATGGATTCTCTTCAAATTCCTACAAGACGCTTGCTCCCCAGTTAGCTCCCTGGCTTTCAGCAGCATTCAATTCCATGTTAAATGACTTGAAAATAGATCCTATCTTTTTGGAAGCTACTATAGTAGTTCTTCCAAAACCAGACAAGGGTCCATCCCAAATTACAAATGACTGGCCTATAATCCTTAATTCTTAATACAGATCTTAAAATACTAACAAAACTACTAGCTCAAAGGGTTGAGCAGGTGCTCCTGGACATTGTCTCCCCTAGTCAAGTAGGTTTTATGTGGGGTAGATCCTCAGCAGACCACCTCAGGTTACTCTCGCACATTTTCTCTGTGTCCAAAGATTCCCCACAGGCTATGGCATTGGTCTCCCTGGATGCAGAGAAAGCCTTTGATAGGGTTGACTGGCAATTCCTATTTAAAACCCTGAATAGATTCAGTTTCCCCCCACAATTTATTTCATGGTTGAAAATCATATACTCGTATCCCACAGCGTTAGTTTTCTGCAACAGAACCCTATCGTCCAGCTTCCCTTTGGAAGCCAGCACACGACAGGGGTGCCCTCTTTCACCTCTCTTATTTAATTTATATTTAGAGCCTCTTGTGATAGCCATTCAGACATCTCCTGACATACTTGGCATACAAATAGGATCCACCCTCTCCAAAATAGCTTTCTATGTGGATGACATATTGCTCCACATTACTCAAATTAAACCATCCATGCAAGCTTTGTTAAACATTATTCAGGAATATAGCGCTATTTCAAACTACAAGCTCAATCCTGAAAAATCACTAGTTTTTCCCCTCAACCCCAATGTCCTTAAATCAGAAGTACAGGAGTTAGTACTTAAATGGGCCCCTAAAACAATTAAATATCTTGGGATCAATTTAACAACCAGCAAATCACTAATGCGGAAACTCAATTTAGATGATCTACTTAGATTAATAATGCAAGACTTGGCCCGATGGAAGGATATACCACTAACATTATGGGGTAGAGTTCATGTGATTAAAATGAATATCCTTCCACGTTTATTCTACCCTCTCAACATGTTAAATTTGTGGCTTCCCAAAGCATGGTTCAAAAACCTCCACAGCAGTCTATCTGAGTTCCTGTGGAAAGGAAAAACGACACAACATGCTTATCATAAATTAGCTACCCCAAAAAATCTAGGAAGTCTAAAACTCCCCCATTTCAACATACATTATTGGGCCAGTCAACTGAGTAAATATCTCAGATGGTCGTCACCTCCTCCTGCTCAGGATCCCATAAATTATATCCCCCCTCATGGATAACTATGAACAAGAACTAGCAAGCTCAGCAGGAATAGATCCATCGGCACTGCTCTTTCTCAGCTTTAAACATGTTCCTGCTGCACTGCAGCAGAACCCAATAGGACAATCAGTTCATATACATAACCAGCTTTGTACTGCTTTGCGATATATAATTCACAAGACCTCTTCCAACCACTTTATCCTAATTTTAAACTAGGAAGGGAAAAATACCGGGAGCATGGATTCCCTCTTTAGAACAGTGCCAGATAAGAGATTTCTGTACCTCTAATCAAGAGTGGCAAACCGTCCCATCTCTGCTCTCCTCATTTAGACTGTCTAATAGAAGAGCGTATCAAATATTTCAACTTCATCATATGTTGATACATCTCTATGGGAGTAGTCCTCCTTCGAACATCCCCGCTCATCTTAATGACTGGCTTCAAACTGGCAGGATACTGGCCTCAGCCTCACATGCTGTCTCTTCTCTATACAGTCTTCTCTACCCATTCCTCTTTCCTAAAGTAGGTGGTGTTTCTGCATACTGGACTAGCCGATACCCAAACCTAGTATCAACTGGGTCTAAATTATGGGAAGCCTCTCACAAACTAATCACACACAATAGATTGCGTTTAATGCAACTGCATATCTTAAACAATATGTACCTAACCTCAAGTAAACTCCATAAAATGGGCAGAGTTCCAACACCCCAATGTAACATACGTAATAATGACACTGGAACCCTGTTTCATGTTTTTTGGGAGTGCCCAAAAGCTGCCCCGCTTTGGAACTTAATTAAAACTAAGACAGATCCTTTGTTGGGGCTACAAGATTACTTTACACCTGAAGTCTGCCTATTAGGTGATTTTACAGGCTTTCCAGTAATGAACAGGAACTACCATATCACTCTAATTGCTATGTCTGTCAAAAAAGTAATCTTAAAACATTGGAAGGACTCCTTGATGCCCTTGTATCAAGAATGGCTGCAGGAACTCCTCCATAACTTAAGATTGGAAAGAATGATAGCAAGTCTCTCAGACCGATTGGAAGTCTACAAAAGAAGATGGGAAATCTTGCATGTCTTGTACTCAACCTAACAGATTATCTACATCTTGGCATTAGAGAAATTTGAACCAGCCTTTTTCTTTTTCATTGTATATAAACAAAGGATGGTAACTAAACCCTGTTGCTCCTAGCCTTTGTGGTTGGTAATAGAGAGAACAGGACATAACTCATAGTTGGCACTTAGGAGGGTTGGGGGGAGGTGGGGAGGTATAGAAGGTGAATGATATTCAGATTAGGTCTCATTTAACAAGGGAGATGGGAAGGGAGGGTGATTGTGTTCATTATTCTCGCTTTCAATTTTCTTGTATTGAGTTTTAGGTATCACGACTGTAATCATACAGGTATTACAAATGTTTGGTCCTATTATGTAAATCTTGCAATAAACTTTGAATTAAAAAAAAATCAAGCACCAGATTACGCCCCTTCCTTGTTCATGCCCCCAAATAATTGTGGTAAATCTTGTTTTACAGGGGTTCTCCATGGCTGAGCCAGCTGATCTAGCCCTGGTGGTAAGTGCAACAAGTGTGGGGTTAAATCTGTTGTCAGGTGCTAATTGCAATTGTGTATTCAGTGAACCATTTAGGCCACTAGAGGGAAAAGAGGGGGAAACAGTGTCCCAGAGGGCTGTACCCATGGCAGCTACACTACCATTGACCCTGTCCACCGGGTGGAGGCACCCATTCCTAGAACTCAGGCCCCTCTCCTTGACTCTCAGTCATGCAGGCAGGGCTAGTATCCCTTGGGGTAGCGCCACCTAAGGGTTACAGATGTATGCATCTTTTTTTTTTTGCCATAAAGCAGGTTGTAAATATGCCAAAATGTTTGAAAATAACAATCACACATTTTGGCACATTTATTTCGATGTAAACACAGCCCCAAATCAGGAACTGCCCCTGCATTCTAACCCATGAAAATCCCAACCTAGATCTTTAATTTTGTGGCCTGAAGTTAGTTCTGATATCCTCAGTGTCCCACATGGTCAGAGAGCAGTGTCTATTGCATGCTAGTTCATCTTCGTCAAATTAAGTTCTATTAAACACTATTGAAAGTGGAGCAATGGGCTGTGCAAAGTCCCTTTCCTGAGCACAGATTAGAAGTTTGGTATATTTTTATTTATTTATTGGTAACATATTTTACCAGGTAAACAGGCAGAGTCTGGATGGATTGATTTCAAGCTCCGACCTGGGGGAGGAGGAGGAAAGGGAAACAACAAGAAGATATAATACTGACATTACAATGCAGACATTCCTTTGGAGGCAAAGGAAATGAATAAGTATGGATAAAACAAAAGTACAGAATCACAATTCACGAAGGTATGAACATACCTGTCACAAAGTGGTACTAACAATCACTTTACATCTGCAGTAGGCAGAGTCAGGCACAACATACAGACTTCACATTATTCAGCTGAGACAGATGAAACTGCTCATAGAAAACATACAAACATAGACTTTGATGGCAGATAAGGACCGCTTGGCCCACCTAGTCTGCCCATTTCCTTACCTACAGGATAAGCTGCAGATCCTAGTTAACCAACAGCCTATTTCTTCTTACCCCCCACAAAAACTGCCTTATGTCTGTCCCATGCATTCTTGTATTCTCCCACAGTTTTAGATCACACAGCCTCCCCAGGAAGGCTGTTCCATGCATCCACCACCCTCTCTGTGAAAAAATACTTCCTCACATTGCCATTGAACTGCCCCCCCCCATCTTCAAATTGTGTCCCCTTGTTCTTGCACATCTCTTTTTCTGAAAGATGCTACCTCTTGGCTTTGTTGATTCCACTGAGGTACTTAAAAGTTCTATCATGTCCCCTCCCTCCTTTCCTCAAGGGTATACATATTAAGCTCCTTTAGTCTCTCCTTGTATGGTTTCTCTTGCAGACCCTGCACCATTTTAGTTGCCCTCCTCTGGACTGCCTCTATCCTGTCTACGTCCTTGCAGAGGTGAGGTCTCCAGAACTAGACACAGTACTCCAGATGGGGTCTCACCAACTGTCTGAATAGAGGGATAACAACTTCCTGTTTTTTGCTGGTGGTGCCTCTCCCTATACATCCCAGTATCCCCCCAGCCCTCCCTACTGCCTTCTCACATTGCTTGCTAACCTTAAGGTTATCTGATATGATTACCCCCAGGTCCGTTTCCATTTTGTTGTTGTCACTATGTCTCCCCCATTGTGTAATCTTCCCTGATTTTGTTTCCCAGGTGCATTATTTTGCACTTCTTTGCATTGAATCCAAGCTGCCATACTTCTGACCATTCCTCCAACCTTGCCAAGTCCCTTCTCATCCTCTCCACTCCTCCTTGTGTATCAACCCTGTTGCAGATTTTTGTGTCATCTGCAAAGAGGCATACTTTCCCTTCCAGTCCCTCTGCAATGTCACTCATTAAGACATTAAAAAGGACTGGACCCAGTACTGAACCCAGTGGTGCCCCACTAGAAACCCCTCTTTCTTCAGAGTGGACTTCATTTGCAATTACCTTCTGTGTCCTGTTGTCCAGCCAATGTTTTACCCAGGCTACCACCCTGGGACCCACTCCCAGGCTGGTTAATTTGACTATTAATCTTTTGTGTGGGACTGTGTCAAATGCCTTGCTAAAGTCTAGGTAGGCCATGTCCACAGCCCCTCCCTGGTCTACCACTTTTGTCACCCAGTCAAAGAAATCAATTAGATTCGTCTGACATGACCTTCCCACTGTGAACCCATACTGCCTTGGGTCCTGTGCCACACTGGCCTCTAGGTACTCAACAATTCTTTCCTTCAGAAGTGATTCCATCACTTTTCCTACCACAGAGGTCAAACTGACAGGTCTGTAGTTTCCTGCCTCTGTCCTGCTCCCACTTTTGTGAAGGGGAATCACATCCACCTTCCTCCAGTCCTCAGATACCACACCATCCTCCCATGATTTGTTAAAAAGGGTAGTCAGTGGTTTCACTAGTTCTCCCCTTAATTAATTTAGAATTCTGGGGTGAATTCCGTCAGGCCCCATTGCTTTGTCCACCTTCAGTTTTAGGAGTTCTTTCAGAACCCTTTCTTCTGTGAAAGGACTGGGATCGACCCCCCTATCAAGAGTGCTTCTGTTAATTGGATTAGGCACCTGCCCCTCCTCCTCTTTTGTGAATACTGAGCAGAAATATTCGTTCAGTATCCCTGCTTTTTCACTGTCCCTCTCTGCCCACCCACCGTCCATTCTATTCAGCCTCACTGTCCCTCCCTTTGTCTTTCTATGCTCCCTGATGTACCTATAAAAGGTTTTATCCCCCTTCTTAACTGAGTTGGCTATCTTTTCCTCATTTTTGGCCTTTGCTATTCTGACTTCCCTCCCTGCTTCCTTCTACCTTAACTGGTACCACTCTTTGTCCTGCTTCTTCTGTGTTTCCTTATACTTCCTGAATGCTATCTTTTTCTCCCTGACCTTCCCCACCACCTCTTTTGAGAACCAAAGTGGCTTTTTCTTTCGTTTTGATTTGTTTATTTGCTTCACACAAAGGCTTGTTGCCTCTGTGATGGCAGGAATGATACTGAGGGAAAAATACATGGCACACAGACTGGAAAAATTCTAGGTCTACCAATGGAGCAAACTATAAAAACAGGTGTAAATAATAGCTCCTTTGCTATGGCTAATGCTCAAGGGACCCCCCCCCAATTAAAAATCTATGGGCCACCGCTAGGGGAACTGTGACAGGTGTTAGCAGCCTTGAAGTGCTCCTGAAGCTTGTCCTTTGCAAAATGGAAACTGGAACATAAGTGAGTGCATTAGGGAGGCTATTCCATGTGTGAGGAAGTCTATACCTAATTGAGGCTTGCCCAGCATTGCATTTGTACCAAGGGATTTGGAATCCGTTATCAATCCTCTGACTATAAAAAATAGCAGAGATTACAGGATGGGGGTGAATAAATCACTGAGGAACCCGATCAATATTTGGCACCTAACAGGGCAGCATGGAGTGAGTGCCTCAAATGAGGTGGGGCCCAGTTTGTACACAGTACAGCAGTGGGTTTGAGGATGGCAGGCCAGAACAAATCTGCAAAGGACCTTGAAAAGGGGGAGAGCTTAAAGGAAAACACTGGAAAAGGCACAGCTTTACCCAGGCGCTACAAAAATACTTGATTAGTGTTTTCAGGCAGTAATTTTTTTTTTTTTGTAAATTCTCTCTAATTGCTTTTTTAGTGATTTAAACAGTGGCTTTCAATTTTCACTTTCTATTGCTGGCAGCCATCGTTTCATGAGTAGCAGAGAGCTTCCTGAGCTTACCATATGGTAATACGTCCTCCCAACCAGTAGCAGACGTCAAACAGGCATATTAGCATGACGTGAGCTCAGGAAGCTTACTGCTGCTCATGAGATGCGATGGCTGCCAGCAACAGAAAGTGGAAGTTGTGGGTAGCTGTTTTAAATCATTAAAAAAAGTTGTTACTGTTTGATAGCACTAATTGAGAGTTTCTGTAGTGTCTGAGGAAAGCTGTGTCTTTTCCAGTGTTTTCCTTTAAATAAATCAGTATTAGAGACACCAGATAACACCTTATCCCCATAATCAAGCAGGGAGAAGACAGAGCATTCTACCATATATTTCATAATAATAATAACAGAGAGTCAGTGTTTACCCTATAGAAGGCCCCACATGTGGCTAAACATTTTCCGGTAATGTAATTTATGTTGAGAGAGCAATCAAGATGTTGGTCTAGGGTCATGCCAAGCTATTTGTAGGAGGATACAGAGTTAGTGGGATCACCTGATAAGGAGTGTAGCCTCAAAGCAGAAGAGGCTGCCACTGATCTCAGCCAGTGGGTGGTGCCAAAAAGTGTAGAAACTGTTTTCTTTTACTTCATAGCAAACTGAATGGCAATAAACCGTTTTTGTACATAATCAAGGTCAGAACAATTAAAACAGGCTTTGAGCACAGTGTCAGTGCACTAAACTTGTTTAAATATGCCTTGAAGAACACAACATAGAAACATAGACTTTGATGGCAAATAAGGACTGCTTGGCCCACCCAGTCTGCTCATTTCCCTACCTATCAGAGAAGCTGCAGATCCTAGTTTTACCAACAGCCTACTTCCTCCTACCTCCCACTAGAATTGCCTTATGTCTGTCCCATGCATTCTTAAATTCCCCCACTGCTTTTGACCCCACAACCTCCTCAGGAAGACACAAGGTAAGATACTAGCTGGTGTGCTCAGAACCAAGTACAGCCCCCTGCTGGCCACAGAGAGGACTACGGATATGGTTACACAAGTACCTGCCAAGGAGCAAAGTATCAGTTAGGGTATTCCCAAGCATACTGCCATTGTTATACTAAGTTGCCATATTTGAAAGTCTCCATGCAAAGGTCTCATTCTCCGTGCAAGGCCTTAAGAGGTCCTAAGCATCCCATTATCAGTCCAAGTAAATAAAAGGAGCTCCTTTGCTCCTTGTATTGTATAGATACCTTGCACTCTTCTGCACAGGACCTGTGTGTTGTCTTGCCCCCTTCCACCCATTCATGTATCCCTGATGCTAGTAGAACCCTTCTCCCTCATCCAGTCCCAATATAATTATTTAAAGGGGGACAGTCTGCACTAAGAGCCCAATGCCATGTTATGCCACTGGTCCCAATTTGCCCTTTGTGTGCAAAAAAAATAATTAAGGTTTACTGCAGTATAGAAGATTGTATCAGGCTAATTATGCTGACTCCCAAGCTCACATTCACTGTAATTGTAAATCCCAGAATCACATGCAGCTGATGTCAGAGCTAAGCTGTAGCCATGGGAGATTCAATAGCCTGCAGTGTATGTTAAAGCTTTTATAAGTACAGATTAGATGTTTGTTGGGCCTGCTGTTTTCCCTGGGCTAAGTACAGTCCTTTGTGACTGTACTTAGTCCTGGGAGGACAGTGAAGTCATGGAATCACGGAATCATGGAAGGTTATGAGTGGTAAGTCTATTGGCTATGAGGACTCGACACATTTGTTCTAAAAAGGCATATGTCCTGCTACCCATGAACGCATCCAAGGATGTTTAGAAGCTGTCAATCGTTACACAAGGGAACAGCAAACAAAAGATCAGAGTTTATAAATACTCTAACATTTATTTATTTATTATTTATTAAATTTTGTTAACCGGGTAAGCCCACTGGGCCCCGAAGGTCCCTTTTTCAGGGGCGGCCTGGAGTTAGTTGCATATAATTTTGTACATACAGTCAGGTAGTACTCTGTCAGACATATTGTACAAGATTACAAGGACAGTATACAGTTTCACAGTTTTTGTGGAGGAGGGCAGGAGGTACATGACATTAGTGAATACAGCAGTACACTGCAGTACATCTATTACAGTAGTACATCTAATACAGCATGCACTGCAGTCTATTGAATATCCCACCGCTGCAGCATATTAGCTGAAGGGTATTCTGGATGTTCTGGTTACAGCAAATGTAAGCTTGGGATTCAGCAGAATTAGCCTGATACAATCTACTAGAATTGGTTGCATGAGGCACCATCTTATGGTTATAAGAATACCTGGAATGTTTAGAAAATAGTGAATATTGGTTGGACAGCCATGCACAACCAGCCTGTACTGCCGCTGAGGGGTTCTGATTACATAACACCTTGAGAGCAAAGCCCAAGGTGGTGGCACAGGATGGCTGAGCATGTGGTTGCCCAAAAATAATTTTTTATAGTGCATAGTGTCTTTGGTTTGGTTTTTATTTTTCTTTTTAAGTGAAAATGTTTTCACAGTGCTCTGCAGCAGCAGTGAATATGCTGGCACTTTCAGTTTAGAACTTGAACTGATTACTCTGCATGCAGCAGCACTGTGAAAGACACCAGCTGCCTCCATGATTTCCAATCAGGTGGAACCTTGCTGCATCACAGAAGGGTACAACCATGTTCCACGATCTTTGAACTGTGATACAACAAGGTTTTGGCTGACATGGAAATCCATGCAGAACAAATCATCTCTATACACTACTGACTGGCTATGAATGATGTCATGATTTATAAAATCTACTATACTGTAGTAAACAGTGAGTCAAAAGAAAATGTCTTTGCACACAAAGTGTAAATTGGGACCAGCCCCACACTTACAGTAGGTGCAGGGTTCTTAGTGCTGACTGTTCCACTTTAAAAGAACCCCTGGCTCCTGTGGCACCCCTCAACTGATCCTGGTATCATTCTTTAGTAGAATACCTGGCCCTAGTGGAACCCCCCCATCCATCACCCAATCCTGTTACGACTATTTCAAAGAATACCTAGTTCTAGTGGAACCCCCTCCCTTATCCCATAGTAGTATTTCTTTGATGTCCAGTGGCATCCCCTCCTGGGCCCAGTGCAAGCAGTCAGCAAATAACCACCACTCACATCCACAGCTGTCCACCATCTGCCACTATATTTGCCTTCCATAGATAAACACAGAAATATAGAAACATTGACAATTTATTTATTTATGTATTTGTTAACCAGGTATGTGCACTGATCAAAGAACCATTTTCAGGTATGACCCGGGCCATGGAGATGGCACAGGAGACATAAATACAAATATTTAAGGATATAATACGGAGCACTGGGAAATAAAATTGGAGACTATAACAGTAGAGTGCAAGAAATATTGGGTGCCAGCATTACACCCCACAAGGTACAGAAACAGGTTCAATTTCACACATTTACATGAGATAAGTGAGTTATAAAATACAGCCAAGAAAGACAAATGAGTTTAAATACATTCAAGAAAAGAGCAGCAACTTTGTACAAATTAATGCAAGATCTCATAAGAGTGCATTACAATTGTCACAAGATAATGTTAGGGTACAAACTGGAACCAAAACCATGTCAATGCACCCTGGGGAGCAGGAGCAGGTTACAGTGGTCATTAGGTGCATCTTGAGGAGGGACCTGAATTGCTGGTGGGAGTCTAGGGCCCTCAGGGAGGATGTCAGACTATTCCACTGGGTAAGGGCTATGGAAGAGAAAGCCTTTTAACTGATACATGTGGGGACCTCCAGGCAATCTAGCAAGAGACTAGTGGAGTGGCAGAGGTGACAGTCACATGTCTTGGGTTGGAGCGGTGGGGGTAAGCATCATGTTCTCTAATGGCCTTATATACTGTATAACCAAGGATGTGGGAACATCTGGCCTGAGGGAGGAGCCATCTTAGGGCCTGACAGAGGGGAGCAGTGATGGATGGCATTGGGTGCCAGAAGGGCAAATCTACAGATGTTGTTGTAGGTAGTGTTTAATCAAGACAGACCAGAGCAAGAGGTCTGAGAATAAATGGGGAAGCTGTAATCCATTAGGGGAAGGAGATTGCCATGGACTATGGTGAGCCAGGTTTCGGGGCCACGGTAGTTGATTAACCTGTAACTGATCCCCAGTTTCTGATTTGTGCAATGGGTGGTGATCTCAATGTGGCCAGAGAAGGTTAGGGTGGGGTCGAGGGTGATGCCAAGGTATTTAAAGGGGCTGACTGTTTCGAAGAGTGAGCAATTTGGAGCTAGGACAGTAAGGGTATCAGGGGCTTCAGCTAGCTTTGTAAATCTGGGCTTGGAGCCAAAGAGCATGGCCTTTGTCTTTTTGGCATAAAGTAGTAGCCTGTTTGTATGGAACCAGTCATGGGCTCTGCAGTAGTTGGAGGAGAGTGTGACAGAGAGATTGGTCAGGGACTCATCACTCTGGTACAGAATTGGGTCATCCGCATACAGTAAAGCATTGCAGGTGAGACTATCCTTGGGGAGGGAGTTTGTGTACAGCCAGAAAAGAATGGGCCCAAGGATTGATCCCTGGGGGGCCCCAGTAGAGACGGACATAGCGGCGGAGGTGGTATCTCCAGTACAGATTTTCGGTTCAACCAGAGAGGTAGTCCCGGAACCAGGTGGTACTGGTAGAGGACAGTCCAAGACTACTGAGTTTACCAAGGAGGATATTGTGGTTCACAAGGTAAAAAGCTTTGGAGAGGTCCACAAAGTCTGCCCCAGTGAGCTTTCCATTGTCCATGTTGCGGAGAACATGATCTGAGAAGCAGGCCAGGGCCATAGTGATACTGTGGCCCGTTCTAAAGCCATGCTGCTGTGGGCAAAGGAGGTTGTATTTAGACATATGATCAATGATCTGGTGGTGTATGATTTTTTTTGAAAGTTTGCTAAGGTGGGAGAGGAAAGATATGGGACGGTAGTTGACCATAAGGCTAGGGTCCCCAGACTTGAAAACCAGGATTACCCTTGCCTACTTCATTATTGGTGGTACTGAGTCTGTGGTGAGGGAGTGGTTGAAGACCCTAGTCAGTGGACTGGCAATATCTTGGGCCTTGATTTTGAGAAAGCGAGAGAAGAGACCATCACTACCAGCACTACTACTGCTGGGGAGGCTCCTGAGGACTCGCCCCCTGAGGAAGACCCTGTGTTAGGCTAAAGTACTGAGGTTGTAGGGTGTTGTCTGGGCACTTCATGCAACATCAAAGATTTGCACTAGCAACTGTAAGTCTAGTTACAGTTCCACGAGTGCTGAGTCTTGTTCTTTATCATCTATGTATGCTGGCATCCTTCTCAGCACTGCCTGAATTTCCTGAGTGCACCTGTATTGTTTTGTGAGGAGAGTTGCAAGGGAGGTTGCTTGGACCCAGGTACTATCAGGGAGTAAATAGCAGATCAGAAATACCTTGGATTGTCAAAGTTGTGGGACTGGAGATGGCAAAAATACTCAGCTTTACAGGAGTTTACACTTTTTGGTTGCAGAGGTCCTTAGAGAGTCATTGGGTATCACCCCCATAGACTCTTCAGGTGGTTAGTGGGAAGTGTTTGTCCTGAATACCAGTAAGGGTGGAAATAAGGAAGCCAAGGGCCAAAGAGATATCCTTTATATTGTGTAGGGCTGACCAGTTTATTGCCCTGATGTCAGCGTGTAAACTGGTGGCATCGTACTGTGAAAAATGAGAGGGTAAACAGTGATGAAAAGCCATTGATCATGTAGGGTCAGTGGCCACATACAATGTATAGGGCCTACAGGCAGACTGGATGGGTCTAGCGGTCCTCATCTGCCAACAGTTTCCATGTTTCTATGTAAATCATGGAAAGTCAGATATTTAGGAGGGGTATGGGGAGTTTTGGAGGACCAGATATTGTAGGTGGGAGAGTGGTCACTAATAGAGTCAGATAAGACACCAGTGTAAGGGTTCCTATCTTCATAGTCTATCAGTATCTAGTCAAGGCTGAAGTGGTTTTGGGACCAGTTGTTGTGTTGGGTAGGTGTGGTGATGAGTTGGAAGAGGTTTAACTGTTTTATGAGGTCATAGCACTCAGAGTGGGAACTTTCTTGCCAGTTGAAGTTAACATCACCCAGCATAATGGTCTCCTGGGGGAAGAGTGTCCAAAGGTTATTAAGTAGGTGTGAAAGTCTGATTATGCTCCTTTCAGGGGGGTTTATAGCAACAACCAATATACAGTATTTTTGTGACCCCAGATGGACAACTCGGTAATGAGCCATTTGCTGGGAGAGCCGATGATGGACCAACTATCTACAGAGGCACTAAGGGAGCTTTTAAAGTAAAGGAATACCCCACCTCCCCTCTGAGCTCTGCAATGGTCATTCCTAATCATGGTGTAGCCACACAGGTTGCAGCTAGGGTTGGAGTGGCAGGTTTTAGCCAGGTCTCCAAGATTCTGAAAATATCAGGGTTCATACTAAGATTCATACTAAGACAAGTAGATACACAGAAAGCTATAACCCGTCAGTGTGTATCTCCAGCTGAGCTGGTACATCATCCCTTAATTTATAATAGATGGTGATCAAGATTCTGTTTAAATGTTGTGGGGTTTGAAGATTCCATTGCTGAACTGGGCAGTGAGTTCCATAATGGAATAATTATGTGGGTGTAATAAAAGCGCCTTTTATTATTTCTGGGATAAGTAAGTGTCAGTTGATGTTTATGGCTTCTGAGATTACAATCCGGTTGGCTAAAGGAAATTCCTAACTGTGTCAATAGTTTACTGTCAGTTGACATTTTGTGCATTAAAAGTAGATCTCCTCTTATTCTCTGGTGTTCCAGGGAGCATAGGTTCAGTTCCTCCAGCCTTACATCATATTCTTTGTGATGCACGTTTGTACCAATTTTGGTAACTCTCCTCTGTACCCCCTCCAGTCTATTTATATTTCTCCTGAGGTAAGGGCTCCACAGGGGAGAGCAGTAATCTAGATGTGGCCTCACGTAAGCCTTATAGAGTGGTAGAATACAACCCCTGTCTCGTGTATTAAAACTCCTTTTGATACATCCTATTAGTCTATTGGCTCGATTTATAACATGATTACAGTGACTATGAAAAGATAAATCTTGGGTAATTATTGTACCTAAATCGCTATGTTGTGCTACTGGGGTGATGGCTTGACCGTTTAGAGTGAACTGATAATGATTGTTGTTTGTACCCAGATGCATTATAGCACATTTGCTACTATTAAAGAACATATGATTTTTTTGCTGCCCAATTGTCCAATGTTTTTAAACAATTGATAAGATTAGACCTGTCTTCCTCAGTTTTTGCCTGGGCTGCCAGTTTTGTGTCGTCCACAAACTTGATGGTAAAACTATTGATATTGTCTGTCAAATTTGATATAAAAATGGAAAACAGTATTGGACCCAATACTGACCCTTTGTGGCACTCCACTACTAACTGGATGTAATTCTGATGGATATCCCCTAATACACACCCTCTGAGTGCAATTATTCAGCCACTCTTCCACCCAGTTTGTGATGGTGTTATTTATTTTTAGCGCACTCATTTTAGTTATTAAAATGTCATGAGGCACATTATCAAAAGCTTTACAAAAGTCCAGAAAGATCACATCAACTGGTTTGTTACACTCCAAAGTTTATTAATGTCCTCATAAAAGACCAAGTTCCCAGATAGACAGGATCGGTTGTTTTTGAATCCATGCTGGGTTTGATCAGTTAGCCCCTTGATTTCTAAATCCTCTTCCATTTTAATTTTGAGTAGTGACTCAAAAGTCTTTCCTAATACACTGGTCAAGCTGATGGGCCTGTAGTTGGAAATAGCTGCATGATTGCCCTTTTCATAGATCAGTGTTACAACAGCTGTTTTCCAGTCATTAGGTATAGTATGGGACCATAAGGACATATTGAATATTTGATAGAGAGGTTCTACTAACCAGTTCTTTATTTCCCTCAAAAGTCTTGGATGCAATTTGTCGGGCCCTGGGGATTTATTAATGTTTGACCTATTCAGTTTATCCAGAATCTCTGATTTGGAAAATTCCAGGAGATCTTCTGCTTCCTTACCTAATGGTGTATTATTGGTTTTAGTCTCGGGATTGAACACAGAACTGAAGTATTTATTGAATTCCTCAGCAATTTCCTGGGGTGCAGATAATCCCTCGGTGTTAACTGTTAGGGGCCCAATAGTCCTTGATGTTTGTTTTTTATTGTTGATATAAGAATAAAAAACTCTTTCCCCCATCTTTCCTGTATCCCAGACTGTATTCGAACTTGTTTTTTTTTCCATTTTAATTTTGTTTTTACATTCCCTTAGAATCTTCCTATACCTCCATTTGTTTAAATCACAATTGTCTTTTTTCTTAATTTTACATGCCCTTTTTTTTGTTTTATTAGGTTTGATATGTTAGTTGTAACCCATGGTGGGATCCTTCCTTTTTGTTATATATTATCTTATTTGGAACATATTTTGTTTCCAGTTCTAAAATTTTTTCCTTGACTCTTATCCAGAGCTCTGACGGAAAAAAGGACCCATTGCCCCATTTCCAGTCGTATAAGTCCTGTTTAAATTGAACAAAATTTGCTTTGCTGTAATTTTTAAAAACTGTTTTACCCAACTCTGATTTGATGTATATATTAGTGTCAAAGGTTATAGTCGTATGATCACTGTTTTGAATAGGTGTTTTAATGTGGATATTATTGATTTTATTGGGGATATCTGTCAAGAGTAAGTCTAACATATTACTTTTCCTCGTCAGTTTATTAATTAGCTGGTGCAGCCCATTTGTGGAACATACGTCTAGGAAAGAGTTTTCCTGATTATTAGCTCCCACAGCATTGTTTCAATTAATACCGGGGAGATTGAAATCTCCCAGTAGTATAGTCTCATTGTAATTAGATTTGCTGCTGATACTGTATAAAATGTCCTGATGTATGGCTAAGTTTGAATCCAGAGGCCTATAACATAGAACAATAAGTAACTTAGGTTGATTTTCCCTTAATAGTTCTATCCAAATTATCTCAGTGGTTATGTTTTCAGTCAGGTCAGTAATTGGTTTGTACTTAATATTATTTTTAATAAATAGTGCCACCCCACCTCCTTTTTTTCCTGTTCTGTTTTTATGATAAGTTATATACCCTGGTATGTTTGCATTCCAGGCTGAGGAATCTCCCCACCAAGTTTCTGTTACTGCGGCAATGTCAATGTTATCTCTGTTAAGTACCATTTGTAGTGCATCCATTTTAGTTCCACGTAGGCTCCTAATGTTAGTCAGGAGAAAGGACAGACCTGTTTTTTTCGTAATAGAGCTTTTAGTAGTTTTTGTTTTATAATTATTTTCTAGCAGATCATGTTTTCTTTTTTCTTTTTTTCTTATGCTAATTAAAGATTCCCCTTGCTCCATGTTCATCAGTTTTTTGCTTGTTCTTGGTTTAGTATGTTATAGAAAATACATCTGAGACGCTGGGATCCCTGCCTGCTCAAATGAAGCCCATCATGCCCATGCAGTGTGTGATCGTTTTCAAAATTTTCCCAAGTTGTTATACATTGTATGTTGTTTGTAAGACTCCAATTATGCAGTCAATTGTTAAAGCTTTTGATGTTTTTAGTTCTTTTAAAGCTTGCCCTTGGTACAGGTAGGACTTCTGAAATTATTGGAGTTGCATTTAGATCTTGTATTGTTTTTACTGCTCCCTGCATATCTTGGATTATGTTTCCCATGTCCTGTCTACCAAAATTATTTGTACCTACATGGAGCAATACAGTTTTGGGTTCTGGGACATTTAGCAATATGCCAGGTAGTAGTTGGGTGATGTCTTTTATGGTTGCCCCACTGTAGCTACAACTTGTAACATGTTCGTTATTCCCCCTTGTAGTATATCTATCTGTAAACCTCATTATAGAGTCCCCTAATATGAATATTTGCTCTTGCTTTTTGGTTGTTTAGGATAAAGTATCTGCAAGGATGTTGTTAGGGTCTAACTGTTCTTTATTTCATTTAGAGTGGCTGGCTCAAAAGAGGTTTCCTGTGCCATATTAATACTTTCCAGTTCAGTAGTGGACATTAATTGGGGGTGAGGAGTAGTGGAATTGGAGATGGTCATACCTTCGTCTTCAGTTAGTTTAGTTAATGGATCAAAACTATTATGTGGAGGTAGCGTGAAAGCCTTAGCTTTTCTTTCTTTTATTTTTTAACTGGTCTTTTAAACTGTACATCAAACCAGTTGTCATCTGGGTTATCCTGAGTTTCATCACCTCTTATTCTCTTTTTATTTAGAGGGCTATATAGGAAATGACAGGGTTAGTGCAGTGGACTTAGGCTACTTTTGCCAACTTTCCAGTTGCTGTGTATTTTACTTTGTATTTTCAAGTTTAAGTTTATTGGTACTGTGAGTGCTGCCTACTTGTGATTTTTCTGATCTACTTTGAAGGCAAGCACCAGCTCACTTACTCGGATGCTACTCCACCTGTGTTTCTTTTATATAGAGAGACCCATACCTCAAAGACCAAAGGTTCATCTAATCTGTCCAGTGTTCCCTATCTGCCTGGAACCTACTATCCATATGGGATTTTATCCTTCCTGGTCCACCCCTCCTCCACTGCTTCTCCTTGTTATTCTTACTGACCTGAGCTACCACCAAACCCTTCACTCTATCCCAGCCATACTTTAAATCATTTATGGTCTTGGCGCCTACCACCTCTACTGACAGACTGTTCCACACCTCCACCACTCATTCCATAAAATAGAACTTCCTCAAATCCATCTTAAACCTTTCCCCCGCTCCAGTTTCAACTCATGACCTTGGGTTCTTGACTTTGTACTCCTGCTAAATAGTTCCCCTTAATTCATCTTGTTCAGGTGGATGTTAAAGATCCCATGGCACTTATCAAAAAGAGAAGGGGAATTTTCCTGGTGTCCTGGCCAAATTTCCCTCATTCACTAAAAATACCACCAACAGCTTCATCTGGTTCAAGGTCAGTTGGCATTCATCTGTATCCCCCTCCCCCGGGTCGTGCCTGAAAATAGGCAGGATTTGTCTAGTGCACTTACCCGGTCAACAAAAACTAACTAACTAAATAAATAAATAAAATTAAATTCTGTTTAGTAGCTTGAAGGTCTCTATCATATTCCCCTTCTCTCGCCTGGTCTCCAGTGAATACATGTTCAATGCCTTCAGGCAATCTTCATAAGATCTGCCCTGTTGGCCCTGAATCATCTTGGTCACCCTGCACTGCACCATCTCCAGCCTGTTCCTGTTCTTCTTTAGGTGGAGACTCCAGAACTGAACACAGCATTACAGGTGCGGCCTCACCAGTGACCTATATAGAAGCAGTAGTACCTTTTGTTTTCTGCTGTCAATACCCCTTCCAATGCACCCCAGCATCTTGCTAGCTTTACTATAGGCCTTATTATATTGGATTATTTGAGGGATTCACTAATGCTGACTCCTAGGTCCCTTTCCTCTGCTATAGTACTCAGTTTAACCCCTCCCATCCAGTACTCTATCCTGCTTATTTTTGCCCTAGGTGCATAACCTTCTGTTTTTTTGTCTTTAATTTCAACTGTCAACCCTTAGATCATATCTCTAGCCTTTGTAGATCTGTTTGCATCTCCCTGATCCCTTCATTGCTATCTACCCTACCACAGAGCTTTGTGCCATTTGTGAAGAGACACAACTTGCCCAGGATGCCCTCTCCAATGTCACTGATAAACATATTAAAGAGGACAGGACCCAGGACAGATCGCTGAGGCACCCCACTTGTGACGTCCTTCTCTTCTGATTTGACCCCATTCACCACCACCCTCTGCTATCTCTCCTTCAACCAATTTCCTACCCCTCTAACTATGTTCCTAGCTGCATCTAGGTCCTCCAGCTTCTTCAGCTATCTTGTGTGTGGCTCTGAGTCAAAAATCTTGCTGAAATAGAAGTAGAGTAGATACACAGCTTAGACCTTATCTACTCCCTTTGTCACCTGGTCAAGGAAAACTATCAGGTTGGTCTGTCAAGACCTCTCTGCCATAAATCCATGCTGTTTACTATTTTGTAGACCATTGCTCTCTACGTAATCAACAGGGTCCTCTTTGATTATTGACTCCATCGGTTTACCCATTACAGAGGTAAGGCTGACAGGTCTGTCCCTCCTCTTGTGTGGACTATGTTTGCTACCGTCCAGTCTTTCAGTACCATCACTGTCCAAAATGAGCTATTGAATAGTCCTACTAGGGGTACAGCCAGTTCCACAGCCAATTCCTTAAGCACCCTTGGTTGCATCCCATCTGGCCCTAGTGCTTTATCTACCTTTAGGGCTTCAAGCCCCTTCTGAACCCTTTCTCTGGTAAATACTGGCTGCCTTATTTCAGGAGTGCTCCTGACAGACACCTTGATGCCACATTCAGGCAGGGGCCCAATGTCTTCCATTAAGGATGGCTGCTTTTTTGTTCTTCTTCCTGCAGTACGATCCACCCCTGTTGGAGCCTACCAACACCCCCTTCCTGCTTCCTTTTTTCCTTAATGTATCTGAAGAATTGTTTTGCCCCACCCATGACACCCTCTGCAATATGCAGCACTGTGTCTGCTTTTGCCTTCCAAACTGTCCTCATTGCTTCCCTAGTTTTTATTTGGTACTCTTCCTATTCCTCCCCCTCCCCCCGCTGTTCCTTGTACCTGGTAAAAGCCTTTTTCTTGACCCTCACTGCTTCTCTGACCCTTTCCAAGAACCATATTGGTCTTTCGTACCTATTTTATTTTGTAACAATTCTCGTGTTCGACTTTGTTGCCTTGAGAATGGTCCCCTTAATTGACCCCATCTTTCCTCTACACCTCTGATGCTGTCCACTCTTGTCAATTTGTCTCAGACCAGTTCCCTCATCCAGCTGAAGTCAGCTCTTCTGAAATCTAGGATTTCAGTTTTTGATGATTGATTATATATTCATTTATTTATTTATTTAAAAATTGGTAAGCAGGAGAGGCACACTAAACCAAGGCTCATTTCCAGGTGCAATACGGGGGAAGGGAACAGTGGAGAACAGCAGCACAATGCATAACAGCAAAACAGTCGAACAACATTTGGTTAAAAGTTTGTGCAAAATTGGAATAAATACAAAAAATGTATGTACAGAGAATAAAGTGTGGTGCAGCTCAATGAGAACACCTAACACATGCATATACTGAAGTGGCAGCAATACATGGTGAACAAGGACAATATTGACAACAGGAGATTGACCTGTAGGGCAAGTTATTGACTGACCTCATGAGGGAGTGAGAAGACTATAGTGGTGTGGAAGTGAAACCAAGGCTGGAGAGAGGACCCAGCTGGCTGCCTACCAGGATGGTTAGACACAGTCAGGGAGGGGTAGGAGGAAGGGTGACAGGAACAAGTGGGGAGAGGTTAAAGTTTCAACTAGTGCCTAAGGGAGTCAGGGGATGGGAAGAGGAAGAGATGGAGAAGAGAAGTTAATTCCATAGTGATGGAAGTCAACAGGAGAAGGCAGATAACCCAGCAGAGGAGAGGGTGAGAGGTGAAAAAAGTGCAATGGCCACTGGAATGTACAGAACAGGAAGGAGGGGGAGCTGGGAGAGGAGAGGAGAGGTAAGAGGGAAGGGAACCAAATCAGTATTTGGATATGAAGGAGGTACATTCAGCCTAGTGACATGAGAGCAGAAGGAGGATGGACTGGGATGAATACAGTGAACAATGACAGGTGTGATGGGGGAGCTTGTAACAATGTGGCAGAAGAAGTTGCAGAGGGTATCCAGTCTGACAAGTGAAATGGAAGGGGTAGTGCCATAGACCACATCTGGACTGTCGAAGACAGGGAGCACCATTTTGGTAACAAGCTACATATGGACATGTGGAGATAAGCAATCTTTGTTGTGGTACAGAGCACCAAGGTTGGGACAGAGTTTTGCATGGAAAACATTGAGGTGGGCTGAGAAGTCAAGCTTACTGTCTAGCCACACTCCAAGGTACTTGAAGGACTGAACTACTTCAAGAGACATGCCATCTATAGTGGTGAAATGGTGGGGGCAGTGAGTCTGGTCGGTTTCTAACTAGTACCAAAGGTCATGGAAATCATAGTTTTAGTGTTGACTCTGAGTTGGTTGGATTGGAACCAGTGCAGAATGTTCTTGAAGTCCCACTAAAGCAGGTCTTCCACAGCTGCGGTGTAGGTTCTGGAGGTATAGGTGACTCTGCAATCTGCATAAATGTGGTTATGCAAGTTGGCACAGACAGAGGGGAGGTCATTCAGGAAGATTGAGAAAAGGATGGGATCTAGAATGGAGAGCTGTGGAACCCTGGCCTTTCTAGGAAGTGGAGGTGACAGGTTGTCTTGAATCAGTACCGATTATTGTTGGCCCATTAGGTAGGAATGGAACTAAGCAACAGTGGGTGCTGAGAGGTCAGCAGAGCTCAGTTTGTCCAGGAGGAGTGGATGGGACACCGAATAGAAGGCTTTGGCCAGATTGATAAATATAGCAGACATAATGTGCCCTTGATCCATCCCAGAGAAGATAGAATTAGTGACATGCAGCAGGAAGGAGATGTGAAATGGTGCTTCTGGAAACTAGACTGGAAGGGTGAGAAGAAGTTGGAGGATGAAAGGAAGTAAAGTGATACAGAATGGACCAGTTTCTCTTGTAGCTTAGAGAAGGAGGGCAGAGGGAAATGGGATAAAAGTTACCAGGGGAGGAGGGGTTACCCCCTTTATGAAGTGGAATAACTTTGGCCAACTTCCAGGACTGAGAAACAGCACTGAGGGAGAAGAAAAGGTTGAGTGGGTGAGTAAAAGGAGCTAGCTGCAGTGGCAGGAGCTGAGAGGTACAGGAGCTTGGAGTCCAGAATGTCATGGATAGACTTTGACAGGTTGAGGAAGTAAAAAGCAAGCAGGGTTTCCTGGATGGTGATGGGGGGAAGTGGAAATCCAGAAATGGGTGGTGGTGAGCAGGAGGGGAAGGAGAAGGGAGGGCACAGGTTGTGGAGAACTCATTGAAATGAGCAGTACAGAGGTTGAGTCAGACAGAGGTGAACCATTAACTGTGAGGATTGTGGGAGTGGACTGGTCAGGGGGGTTGAAAAGAAGTGGATAACCTTTCAGAATTTATTGGTAAGTTAAGGATTTTCTGGAGATTGGCCTCAAAATAATGTGATTTTGCAGCCCAGGCAGCCTTTGTTTTTCCTCAGAGCCCTGCAAGACATGAAGTCAGGAGTAGGATAATTTGTAACAGGCCTATGCGTGGTCTCAGTAATTGCACAGATCAATGATTTTGGAGGTAATCCAAGGGTGCTGGGAAGTTTTTACTATAGATTTCATGAGTGGAACATGCTTATCCCAGATGGAGGAAACTTTGGAGTGGAATAGTGTGAGGGCCATGTCAATATCAGAGGCAGAGAGGAAAGCTGACCAGTCTGTTGTAGCAAGGTTGCACAGCGGAGCATTGATATTTAGCAAACAGAGAGATCTGAACCAGATATATTTTGGTGAGGAAAGGAGAGGTGAGATTTTTCTGGCACAGAACATCATGCAGTGGTCACTAGAAGAATCTGGCAAAATGCCTGCTGCAACAATGTAGTGGGGATGGGATATTAAAACCCAGTTCAAAAGGGTATGGTTGCTAGAGTAAAGACTGAGCCGGGTGGGTTCTGAAATAACCTGGGACAAATTAAGGGACTCAGTCCTGTAAATGGTAGATTTGGAGGACAGGGACAGCCAATTTACATTGAAATCCCAGAGGAAAAAGTTTTCACCTGTGAAGGAATGAGAGGCGATAGAGGAAAGATAGTCAACCAGGGCTGAATGTGAGATCTTAGGAGAGGCATAGACAACCCCAATAGACATAGGTACAGAGGAGGAGGAGGAGGAGGAGGAGGAGGATGAAAGCCTGATTAGGAGAAATTTGTGTGAGGAGGTTATGGCCTCCCTCCTGGCCATAGCGCATGAAAGGCTCTGGCTGATATAGATAGCAACCCCTCCTCCATGTTTTCCCCATCCTACCAGAAAAGTTGGTAATCAGGAAAAGACAGGCTAGAGTCCCTTTGACAGGGGCATTCTGATCCCAAAGTCCAGCCTGATCCAAGTGGAGTTATGGTGGTTGGAACCCAGTGGCTCCCCTTCCCTCACCCCTCTTACCATCTCTGAGTTGGACAGCACCAAATTGATAATGGCCTTCTGTCCAGTGAGTTCCTTAACCATCAGCACCAGCAGGCAATCCTGCAATTTATCCAACAGGGCTTGACTTTCAGTGCACCTGGCCACTGGAATATCCCATTCAATATCTGGCAGGTTCAAATCACCCACCAACACTACTTTCACCTTCTTCACTGCCCTTGCCAGCTCTTCTCTGAGATCCCTGTCTCTCTCTTTTCCCCTGTCCTGAAACATAGAAACAGAATGTGACAGCAGATAAGGGCCACTTGGCCCACTGAGTCTGCCTATATTATTCATTTTTTTAAATACCTTCATTTTTGCAGTAGACCGATTTTATTTACGGTGCTGTCTCTTCCTCCCCCCTTACTTACCATATGATTCCCATGTGCCTATTCCATGCATTTTTGACCCCTGGCACTGTTTTTATCCCCATTAGCTCAGTCGGATGGTTGTTCCATGAATCCACCACTCTTTCTGTGAAGAAGCATTTCCTTGCATCTTTCACGAACCTTCCCCCCCCCCAGCTTTCTAGCATGCCCCCTTGTCCTAGGGTAATTATTTCCTGAAAAATACTCCTCTCCTGTACCTTATTAACCCCCATGAGGTATTTAAAGGTCTCTATCATATTCCCTCTCTCTCCTTTCCTCCAGGTGTACATATTGAGCTCCTTTAGCCTCTCTTCATAGGGCTTATGATGCAGATCACGCACCATTTTAGCAGGCCTTCTTTAGACCACATCCACTCTGTCTATCATGGTCTATAGATCACCCCCACCTATAATTTCTTGCCTGATGGTGCTGTGAGGTGAACTCACAGTGTTTCCCCTGACATGTCCATCCTCTAAAGTCTCTATGCCCTCATTGACATTCAGGGCTATTGCTCCCCACCCCTTTACCTTTCTCTCTATCTTGTCTGTGAGGATATCTACTGGTTCTGTATTATTTGCTGTTTTTGTACTTCACCATTGTTTTGTTATTGTAAACTGTGTATTGTACTCTCCTGGGTCATGCTTGAAAATAGGCAGGGTCTTGCCTAATGCACCTACCTGGTCAACAAAAGCTAATAAGTAAACATTGTGTGATATGGGACTGACAAGTCACAATCTTTATTCTCTGTGGCCCAGGTTTCTGTGATGGCTACAAGGTCCACCACAGTGACAGCCACTAATACCTGGAGATCACCGATTTTATAACACTGATTCCTGGCACTACAGACCCCTTCCAACTAGCTCCAAATCCTCTTTTGCTGTTTTACGACCCTACACCAGCATTCCTTCCCAGTCTACTTACCTTCTTTTTTTTCTATTGACTGCAGACCCTGAGAGCCTTCCCCACCTTTTCTCTTCCACTACTTCTTTTTGAATCTCAACCTTTTTTTCACTGACTTCACTGTTAACAGCCCCCAATATAAGGGGAGCACTAGATAGTTCCCCTCCCTGACACCCTTTACTATGCTTCCCCAGCCTAAGTGTCCCCAGCAGTCAGTTTAACTGTCTAATGTAGACGTCAGACTTCTGCCCCAGAGTGTTGGTCCCCTCTCATGTCAGGTGAAGGCCATCACCTTTGAAGACCCTTCTGTCACTGAAGTTCCCTCCAACATCTTCCTCAACATCAACATCAAAAGTAAACCGACATCTTCAACAACTCACTCCAGAAGCTACAGCCTTATTTCAATCTGCCTGGAAACATGCAGTGGTTATAACCCTCAATAAAGGTGCATCAGTAGATGACCCAACTAAGGCCCTGTACACACTATACTTTTTAAAACATTTTAAGTGGTTTAAAATATTTTAAAAAGTCGAAACATGGTTTGTGTCTGCACCTAACATGGTTTGAAACCATGATTAAAAACCATGCTCAAATCTTGCAAGGGACCTAGGCTTAAAACCAGTTTTAAACATGGTTTAAAACCAAAAATGCTTTACCCTGTGGTGCAGATGGGCAAACATATGCAATTAAATGAAAACCGTGCTACAGTGCAGCCAGAGAACCATTCTCAATAACCTTACTGGACCTGTCATGTGGCTACATCTTCACCGAATTACAACATGGTGAATACCAGTGTGGACGGGTGATCGTGGTGAGTTTGAAACCACTTTTTAGAATGGTTTCAAAATCGTTACTGCAGTATGTATGTAGCCTAACTGTTGTCCTGTCTACCTGCAGCCTTGATTTTCAGAAGTTCTGAAAAGGCTAGTCAGCTCTTAGCTGTAAACTGAGAAACTTCACCGAGACTTACTTTCCTACTCCTGTCGATCTTGTTTCTACATCAATCATTATACCACCACTTCCTCTCTTAGATTAACTGACTCCATCCTCACCAACATCTAAGTTCAACCCCGCTCTAAGTCTCATAAACTCTATAAATATGTTTATATTGCATTATGTTATTAGTAGTATAACAGTTTTAGCTCCTGTACAGACTAGGGAACTGGAAGTGGTTTAACTACCTTAAACTGTTTTAAGCCTTCAAATACAGTTTGCATCCACACTATAGAACAGTTAAAACTGTGTTGCAGCACTGTTCTAAAACTGTGCTAAAACCCTGCTTGCAGTAAGGCTTTAGCATGGTTTAAGACAAATGCAATTGTCTTAACCTGTGTTAACAGCAATGTGGATGCAATCCATGCTGTAACACAGCAGGTTAAGACAAACCATCAAAAGAGAAAATACTTTTTGTAGCCAGCAGGATTAAAAAAAAATACTTACCATATATTGCTGAACTACCAATGACCTCCCGATTTTATCAATGTACTTTTTGTGGTGCTCCATTTCTGTGCCCAATTGTGAGTATCCCATCATGCATTGTGGCACTCATAATGCTTTGCAGTGGTGCCTCAATTATGCCTGGGAACTCACTAATGCAAGCACGGTGTCGGAGGGCAGTGTAGATGCTTTGACAACTGTGCATTTATTGATAAAATAGAAGATGGCAACCTTTTGCAAAAAACAGTTGCCATACTAACCACACAGCATGAACCACTATTGTATGCACTAGCAAAATTTGCACAGCAGGCAACGAAACCACTTTTATAATTCAAAGCATTCTATTGATGGATCTTAGGCTCTGAATAAATCTTGCTATGTTTGAATAAGGGGGAATTTGGGATTGTTAATTTCTACTGTATTAGGTAATATTAGATAGGACTGTTTGTACTATGGACTGATTGCGAGTATTCATATAGTATGAATAGGAATGTAGTAGTTCTTAAATAGGTCAAATTGAAGTTTTTACCATCTATGACTTGAATTATATTTATTGGTGTACTCTGAATATTGCAATTCTAAAGAATGTGATAAGTCATGATTTTAATACATTTGGAAAATAAAGTGAACTTGAACTTGACTTGAACTTGAACTAGGGAACAGATTATAAAATGTCTCTGAAAACATTTTAAAACCTTTCCCTAGCCTTTACATGGCCTTGCCAATTGCAGTTTTATAAGCTATACAGCTTTGCCATTTGCTTTATTGTAACCTGCATTAATTCACCAATTATTTAATTTTCTAATCACCTCTGTTGCTGTCTCCCTGTGACAGGGTGATCCCTGTCTTAGCAAAAATATCCTTGTGTGTAGGCTGAATTTACACCCCCCTCCCATTTCTTTCACTCTTCATTACATTCAGTATTATCTTTATTTTTTTGTCTCTCTCTCTATATATTTCTTTTCTCTCTCTCTACTCTCTCTCTCTCTCTCTCTCTCTCTTTACTGTAGGCTGGCCACCTATGGTAACCACTCCCCTGTTTTACTATCCCA
Organism: Neoceratodus forsteri; assembly: GCA_016271365.2. NCBI lineage: Eukaryota > Metazoa > Chordata > Ceratodontiformes > Ceratodontidae > Neoceratodus > Neoceratodus forsteri. The sequence goes on along the minus strand of CM028137.1, from coordinate 533,819,772 downwards.
TTCTTTGCCCCCCCTTCTTCATAGGCAAAAAAAAAAACATATAGCATGTAAAGCACAGGATACATGCTCCCGAAGGGAAAAAGGGTCAGCACAAGGTATTACATTTGCAGTCTGGCAGCGCTAGTCTCATGCTTATGAATAAGTAAAATTTAAAGGTAAATATTAATGGTAGGAGCTATATGGCAAACTATGAGGTTTATGCTTAGGGTGATAACTGTCCCCATAGTTGTCTGTTCTGAGGTAGACAGAAAGGCTCCCAAAGGAGGAACAGGTGGAGCCGCATGGTGCACCACTGTTCACTGCAGGATTACATTCCTGAGTCATGCCCCACATTTACAGAACAGAAATTATGGACAGGCAGGAGATCGGAGCTGAAACGTGCTCCAATACAAGTGCGTATAGTACATGGTGCATCTCTTTGTATGCTGATCTGAAGCAAGTGTAAACCTCCCCCCCTTTCCCTGGGGTTCTTAGAATCCCATCCGTGTCAGTGTTAAGTAGGGAAGGCAGCTGGTGAATATCTAGTTAAATAGATTTTCACCTGCTCCCTCTCTGTTTACTTGGTCTCAGCTGAGATCAGAGAGGTGATGTCATTTAGAACTCTCGCAGCAGAATAAGACACTATAGCAAGCTGTGAGTGGGAAGTTTTAGAATTTTCAGTGAGTCTTAGTTCTGTGCTCAGTGTAAGCAGTTGGAGGTGTGAAGAGCTGCTGTGTGGGCTCTGAGGAGAGCCTAATTTTTCTCACCCTAGTCTGAGAACCACTTGCCTGCCTTGTAGAAGTGATGGAAACCATCTTGTAAGAGTTCCTGATGTTCTCATCCCCAGTGGGAAAATAACAATAATAATAATAATCTTTATTTTTAATGCGCCTTTCAGAAAATTAAGGCGCAGAACAGTCTTTAAAATACATCCAAATAACACATCATAAAAATCAATAGAATAAATAATATCAGCCTCATAATAAATAATAAAATCAGATCAGTTCAATATCCTCCCCAAATGCTTTTCTCCACAAAAAAGATTTCAAAGCTTGTTTAAAGCCCCCCACCAATGTGTACTCTACTACAACAGGGTAGAAATTCCAGAGGTCGGTGCAGCGAATACGAGCCTGGGCCCGGAAGATTTCAAAACACCTCGGAATCTCTAACAACCCCTGATTGGCTGACGGAGCGGTTGCTCCGGGATGTAAGGGACCAGAGGCTCTTTCAGGTAGTCAGGGCCCAGACCGTGCAGGGCTTTGTAAGTCAGCAAACCGACTTTAAAGGAGATCCGCCACTGAACCAGCAGCCAGTGCAGGCCCCGCAGCACCGGGGTAATATGGGAGGAATGAGGCATCCCAGTTAACAACAGGACTGTGGAGTTCTGCACCAGCTGCAAGTGACGGATATCAACCCCTGGAAGCCCAAAGTAGAGGAAATTGCAGTAGTCCAAGTGCGAGGTCACAAAGGCGTGGATCAACACTGGTAGGTCTCCAGATGGAACGAGGTGCTTGATCCTAGCGATATTCCTAAGATGATAAAAGGATAGCTTAACGATAGCTGACACTTGCGCATGCAGTGTCAGCCGGTTGTCAAGAATTACCCCTAGGTCGTGCACCTGTTCCGAGTTAGGACGTTCAACCGCCCCCAGGAATAAACCTGAGGGATGGTTTGTCCCCCACCCCCCTATCCGGTGACCAGGATCCATGACCATCACCTCTGTCTTTCCAGAATTCAGCTTCAGCCAGCTGGACCTCATCCATCCTTGGATTTCATCGAGACAATTATTAAACACCGAGAGTGCTCCATTCTGGTCGGGTGCAAAAGACAGGTAGAGCCGGGTATCATTAGCATAACAACGAAACTCCAGCCCATACCATCTTACAATGTCTCCAAGGGGAAGCATGTACACCACAAATAACATAGGGGACAGCACTGAGCCCTGAGGCACCCCACAAGACAGAGAGATAGGGTCGGAGGAAAGTACCCCCGACACCACTCTCTGTGTTCTACCAGTGAGGAAAGATGTAAACCATCTGTGGACCAAACCTGAAAGCCCACATATGTTTTTCAAGTGCTCAAGCAGTACCCCATGGTCTACAGTGTCAAATGCTGATGACAGATCCAACAGGACCAAAATGGACCATTTTTTCTGGTCTCTCACCATCAGGAGATCATTGAGCACCCGAACCAGCGCAGTTTCTGTGCTATGCCTCTTTCTAAAACCGGATTGGAGAGGATTGTAGATACTATGGATGGTCAAATGGTTGTCCAACTGAGTAGCCACTACTTTCTCAATTACCTCCCAACAAAGGGAAGGTTTGAGATAGGTTTGTAGTTAGCGAGGGAGTCTGGGTCCAAAGAAGCCTTCTTCAACACTGGTGTCACCACAGCCTCCTTCAGGGAGCTGGGATATTCACCAGAGTCTAAGGAGCACCAGACTATCCTCGCTATAACTGGAATGATAGTCTTCCCACAGCCCATTATCAAGGCTGTAGGGCCCAGGTCTAAACTACAGCATGTAGTGCGCATACCTTGGACAATCCTCATAACATCTTCGATATCCGGCCTTTTGAAGAGATTCCAGGAATGAGGAGGGAAAGCGACCAAGGACTGGTACACGGCCCTTCCCATAGAGAGTGTTGCATGGGTCTCCGCCCTAATGTTTTCCACCTTATCTGCAAAGAACCGAGCAAGCTCGTCACACTGAAATTGTGAAAAGGCTCTATGAACCTGAAGACAGGCTGGGTTGCATAGTCTTTCCACGGTCCGAAAGAGCTGAGCCAGTCGATTCTATGCGGCAGCAATTTCCCCGGACAGGAACACTGCCTTCTTATGGGCAATTGCTGACTAATAGAGTTGATAATGCTCTAGCAGTCTAAGATTGTCAGCATTCAAGTGGGATTTCCACCAACTTCTTTCTAACCTGCGTCCTAAATGCATGAGGAGGACTGCAGAATGGATCCGAGGGGCAATCCCCTGACTTAATCCAGGGCATTTGAAGCTGCCTTTGTGTGTACAAACTGTGAGTAAATCTGACTTTGGGCATTCCCAGAAGTTACCTGCCTTGTTTTCTTTGGGGTGTTTACTCTGACAAAGGGACATATGCACCCAGTTCTGTTTGAGACTGTTCTCAAGCTTTTCTTGAAATTGGCTGACAACTGTGGAGTCTCCAGTGAAACTTGGCACATTGTTCAGGACTTTAACCTGCACTCAGAAGTAGTGTCTTTCTAATGCTGAATGTGAGTCATTCCAAGATGCATAGTTCTACAGTTTTCTAAATTGTTGAGGTGTAACTCTGAAAGAATGGCTGGGTATGGTAAGGATAAGGAAGCAAAAGGTGGGCAACCCCCCCCATCTGGAGTGACCTGTTCAGCACTTCAGGTTCTGTAAGGGCGCCTATTTATTCAGGTCATTTGACCAATGCCTGAAGATAAACGTTTACCCCTTTATGTGTGTGTTGTACTGTTTTGAGCACCAGTGTGCTGCGTCGTGGCCAGTGCCACATTTCCAGATGTTTAATCCTATGCCATATGGAAAAATGTTCCAAGTCGTGGCCCTTTTCCACTAGAAAAAAATTGTGTGCTCGATTTTGACCCTTTTCCACCAGAAGAGGTGTGTGTTTCAGCTGAGGCTTTGCCAATGAAAAAGGTTCAAAGTCCTATGCAATATGGAAAGTGAGAGTTTCTGTTTGCTACACTTGTTCTGCATTGCCTTGTGCAACAAAGTGTAAACCCTTGGAGGTCCACCTTTGCTTTTGTGTACCAACTTTGGAATAAAGCCACACTCTAGAATCATAGCCTGGTACAGACAATCTAGTTACTGCTTCCTGTGTGGAATTACTGGGTACCCCTCCAGATGTGCAAACCTAGCATAGCCCTTAGCAAAAGTTCTATCCTCAGGACCTGGGTTTAGTACTGGTCATTTTGTGTTTCAGTATTTACTTAGTGCTTTGTACCCCCACCCCCTCTCTTTCCCCTAGACAGAAAAATACAGGAGGTTTGCTTACTAGTTAAACAAGTGGTCAGTGGGGGGTTACACAAGCACTACGGGAGGGTTTTGGATACACATCCCTGTAGCTGCCTGCCTAAAGATAGCTGCATATACTGTAAGTTCTTGTAAGTAGCTAAAGAAAAACGAAAAAGTGAATGCCTACCAAACTGGAATGGATCCAAGAGGCCTTAGTTGTGCTAAATGCAGAAAGGGCTATTGCTACAGTTAATTATACCGCTCAGAATTTCCAGAACTGGTGGGCTCCACTCCTTTCTTTGATTACCGGAAGCTGAAATTTTTGATAAGAGTCCCTTACCCCCTTTATTTACTTATTTCTTTTGAAGCAATTTGGTTGTATAGGTGAAACACCCAAATTATTTGTTGTGTGTTATGATGGCCCTAGGTTTTTCAAATTTGACTTAAAGTATTAAATTTATCAACTGTTTGCATGGGTGGGGGTTTGAGGAGGGAGGAGGGAGGCTGGGGGGAAGGAGTTAGTTTACTTTGATGATTTGGTGTATATATCCATTTGTCTCAGGGACTTTATGTATTTTCATGCACAATGTTTTGTATTGTTCTCTTGTGTTATTTGTTTTATGTATTGCTGTTTATCTTTCTGAAATTTAATAAAGTTTGTTATGTTACTAAACAAAATGAAAAATTGAAAAATGGGTTGTTTGGCTGACGACCAGAAATTAAAAATAAAATTGAGAAACCAAAGCTGAAGTTGCAACTACAGGGTGTAGGCAGAATTAAATATTCAGACAGTTACAGTAGTTCACTTCATAGTTGCTTGCTTCTTCATGCTGCCCGTAATTTAGAAAAATGGAGGGGCTTAGCCAAAAGGTCCCCATAAGCTGGAAATGCACAAAAGCGAAAAGGCCAAAATTAAATGTTTGCCAATGGGCTGAAATTGCAGCTTTTATTTTATTTATTTAGTCAATCATAGGAATTACAACCCTTTGAGTCATAGAGTCATTTGCAAAGGCTCTGTGTCAGCATAGTCATACATTCAGAGATAGTATATTAATGGGACATCACATTTCAAGTAATTACATAAAATAGCCAAGGTGGCTGAAAGTCTATACATGTAGTAGCTAGGGTATTGATATTATTACAGTAGAACAATTATAATACAAGTGCAGCCTTTTTTTTTTAACTTAAACAGTCCCAGATGTTTAGGCGCCAAACCAATACACAAGCCTTCCAGTTGCTAACCTCTCAACTCCCTGCTACTTGCAGACCCATTGTCCTGAGCAGCATTTAAATCAGGCCTTTTTTTCCCAGCCAAGGGCCTCTGCAGCAAGGCTCCCTGCCTAGAGCCGGGGCAAGACTCAGCCAGCGGGTGGTCGTCGTTCCTCTGCCACTGCCCGAGAGCTCAAGACCGGACTCCTCATTCCACAAGGTATGGCAAACACTGCAATTTTTTGCCCACCCTCCCCACCTCCTCCGTTTATTAAATAGAGCTTCGCCCCAACCCTTTCTTTAAAAAAACAAGCTCATTGGTCTCTCACCATCCTATGCTGTCCCTATTAGTACACTATCCTCTGATATCTGAATTTCTGTCCTACTAATCCTACTTTAACCTCTATGGAAGCTGGTTCTTTATTAGGCTATCAAATAAATCCTAGCAACAGTAAACCAGGTGGGATTACATTTATTTAGCCCCACTAACAAAATCTCTTCCTATCTCTCCCCTTCTCACTCATTCGGCTATCCTCCATTATACACCTTATTTTTAAGATACCTCCTTTAATACTTACTACACCTACTCTATGTCGTATATCTGTAGATGTTATCGGACTTCATTCTAGTGAGGCTTCCCCTATTAGTACTCTTTAGTCAAGAATAAATTGTGATATTACTATAATCAGTTTCCTTGTCCAACTCTCAAAATTTCCTTGTCCAACTCTCAAAACTTCACAGTGCTTTCCTTGAGCAGACCCTCTCACCTTAAGAACTACTATGGAGACTAAGCTGTGGATACTACAGTACTTTTGTCCCTCCTCTACATAGAACAATGTGGTCAGTACCACCAGCAATACAATGCTCCAGGGGATGAATGTATATTAATGCTGCTGTGGGCCTAAAACAGACTCAGTAGACTACGTCTGCACCCATAACTACCCTCAGCTACAGCATTACCACCGACTAATATATACGGGTGGGACAAGTACTGAGCTAAACAAGAAGGATACACAGCCTTTGTCTCACAGTATGGAAATTTCAATAATACTCTCTGCCAGAGTATTAGTAATTGCTATACTAGGATGTCAAAATATCAAGTGGAGAACCCTAAGGCACAACTGGAGAACCTGCGAAGACGTGCGAAAACAAGGACCTATAAGATATCCCTTACGGCAATGAAAAAGCTTCTGCTCCCATTGTTACTATGTTCTGGTAATGTAGAGCTCAATCCTGGGCCTCCAGAAACTATCAATTCACCATCTGACCTAACCAGGCTTAAAGGTTTGAGCTTCCTTCACGTCAATGTGTATAGTTTGCTAAAGAAGATCACTATGATCCAAGCGTGGGTGAACCATACCTCACCAGATATTTTGGTGATCTCTGAAACCTGGCTCAGACCTGCCACAATGGACAGGGAAATTAACCTACCTAATTACCTACAATTCTGAGCAGATAGACAGTCTAGGAGTGGAGGGGTGGCCATCTATGTTAAGGACAACTTCACAGTAACTTGCCTTGAATTAACACCTGTGAGGAATGAATATGAATGTCTATCCCTCAAGGTAGTGGTCTCGTACACCACAACATTATGTGTAATAGGATGTTACAGACCCCCGTCTGCTGGTTTTCAACTATTAACATATCTAGGTGACATCATAGGGATAGGGCCCATGGAAACCATTATAATAGGAGATCTTAATTTAGACTGGCTATCCAGGGTACCTACACCTCTTGCATCCTTCTGTGACACACATGGTCTGACACAACTTATCAACGAACCAACCAGACCTAATAAAAAGAACCAAAACAATAGTTCTTTGTTGAATGTTATTCTTGTGAGCAAATCTCACCATTTCTCACATGCTGGTGTGTTCTTCAGTGATGTTAGTGATCACTGCTTCATCTCTAGTGTAAGATCAACCAATAAACCTCTGTCCCCATCAAAGTTCTCTATCAGAAGATCAAGGCGACATTTTGACCTGTTTGCTTACCTAGATGATCTGAAGTACTCGACATGATAGCAAGAATTTTACCTGTCAAAATCTGTACACTCAGTATATGACATCCTAAATGAAATAATTGCAGAAGCCTTAAATAGACATGCACCACTAACTAAAGTGTGTGCAAGAAATAAACCATGTCAATGGTTCACCCCAGATCTCAAAACTGCCCTGTTAGAAAGGGATAAACTATGGAAAAATGCATGGAAATCTAAGACATCGTCAGACTGGTGTCAGTTTAGAAGGACAAGGAACATGCGTACCAGGAAGATTAGGGACGCAAAAGTAGGATACTACCGTTCTGAATTGGATTCCGCTACTAAGAACCCAGCTAAATTCTGGCACACCATCAATGACCTATGGGGCCACACACCAGGGAACTCGCTCCCAATGAAGATCACCTCTGGAAATGAGATCATCACTGACAGATTGGAGATCTTAGAAGCATGCATCAATCATTTCACGACTGCAGACCTAGCATTTGATAACTCTCCTGCTAATTTGATGTGCTCCCAGCTTGGCATCCAACATAATGATCCTGCTGTGACAAAGTCATCATTCCCTCTGCAACCTGCCAAGCCGAAACAGGTTGAATAAATGCTATGCCATCTGGACACAAACAAAAGTGCTGGTGTAGACTCCATTGACCCCTACTTCCTGAAGATTGCCTACCCTGTTCTAGCAGTGCCTTTAACACACTTGTTTAATCTCTCCTTGTCTCAAGGAGAAATCCCCTTTGTCTGGAAAACTGCACAGGTCATTCCATTATTTAAATCAGGGGATCCTCATGACCTTAACATCTATAGGCCCATCTCCATTCTTCCAGTCCTATCCAAGCTGCTAGAAAAAATTGTAAGTATCCAACTGAGATCTTACCTAGAAACTACAAATCTCCTAAACCCTGCACAATATGGGTTCAGAGCCAAGCATAGCACCATCATGGCCCTAGCAAAAGTCACCAATGACTGGCAGAGAGAACTAGACAAAAGGAATCTTATCTGTGCTGTGTTTCTGGACCTGAGTAAGGCATTCGATACGGTTGCCCATGACTTGCTCCTCTCATCCCTGGAATCCATAGGGCTGGGTTCACTCTTCCTACAGTGGTTTACCAACTACCTCTCTGGACACCTCCAACAGGTCAAGGCAGAAGGCAAACTCTCACCCCTTAAGCCGTTGTTAAGATGTGTACCCCAAGGATCCATTCTTGGTCCTATCCTTTTTGCTACCTATATTAACAATATTGATGATAATATTACCAAGGCTACAGTCCACCTATTTGATGGTGACACGGTGCTATATGTGAGCCGCCCATCAACAAAAACAGCTAGTAGTGACCTACAAATGAAATTCAACTTACTCCAACATCAACTCCTACACAAAAAACTCCTGCTAAATGCAAATAAAACAAAAGCAATGCTTTTCTCTTCTGGCATGCATGTAGTAAACCCAACTGTCCCAGGATATCCTATGCAGATAGCCACAATTCTAGGAGAAAAATTAGAATTTGTTGACAAGTTCAAGTACCTGGGAGTCTGGCTTGACAACAGGCTTTCCTTTACCGAACATATGGAGACAATGCTAAAAAAACTACGTCAAAAGCTTGGTCTTTATTTCAGTATCAGCCTTTTTCTTACAAGCGATGCTAAGCTAAGGTTGGTCCAGGCAACGTCTCTTTCTGTAATTGACTATGCGGACTTCCTGTATAGCCACTGTCACACCTCCTACCTGGCAAAATTGGATACACTCCATCATAGAGCCTTAAGATGTATTACAGGACTTCCGTTTACTACACATCATTGCTCCATATATGCAGCAGTAGGATGGACCTCACTTCAGTTTAGGAGGGACAGAAATGCTGCTATATGGACACTAAGAGTGATAACCAATCAATTACCACATTATGTTTCAGACTGTCTACAGCAAAACACAATAAGCAAATATACCCTAAGAAGCTACACATATATCATGCTGAAAGTGCCCAAAGTTAACTCTTGTTTCGGAAGGGCAGCCATTAGCTTCATGCTACCCTCTTTGTGGAATAATCTGCAAAAAAACGATGAAACTAAGTATACCTATAACCATTACTTCCTTTAAATCTCTTTATTCATGTTTTATTAAGGAACACTGCAAATTGTATTTATTTGTTTATTTAGCTTTTGTTGACCGGGGAAGTGCACTAGACAAATCCTGCCTATTTTCAGGCACGACCCGGGAGAGGGGATACAGATGAATGCCAACTGACCTTGAACTAGATTAATCTGTTGGTGGTATTTTTAGTGAATGAGGGAAATTTGGCCAGGACACCAGGGAAATTCCCCTACTCTTTTTCGATAAGTGCCATGAGATCTTTAACATCCACCTGAACTACCACCAATCCAGGCAGATGGGACCTCAGTTTATCGTCTCATCCAAAAGACGGCACTTCAGAAGTGCAGTACCCCCTCTCATGCTGCACTACAGTGCCAGTACTGGGATATTAACCTAAGTGCCAGATGTGGGAACTGAACCCACAGCCCTCTGATCTTCTAGCCTCAGAGGCAAGTGTGCTACCTACTGAGCCACTGACACTGACAGTTAACCAACAACCAGTGCTTCCTGCATTGTTAGATTGATCACATATATGCATTGCACCATGAAGATGACTGACTAGTACATTCAACCAAACATATAACTCTACTATTCTCCTCCGTTATTCTAGTTTCCCCTCTCTATGTGAATCTTCTACGTGCTCCTCATCACTGCTCTTAAATTAGCATAAATACCTCCCTACTCTAGGAGTAGCAATACTTGCTTCACCCTTTACCTCATTTCTTCACCTTGCAGTCATCATCTCACCCCGTGTCCCCTTACGCCATTCTCCCCTTTCTTATAAAGTTCCCTTCTTACAGCTCTCCCTCCCTCCCTAGATTAGCCCACAATTACCAGGTCCCCCTTTCCATCCCCTATGGAAAATTCTGTATGTGATGGAAAGGAGTATACAAAGAGTAGGTATTCTTATCCACCCCTACCTTTCTCCCCACAACAGAAGCTTCTATACAATCCCACTTTGCAGCTAAGTACACATATATTTATGCACAAGCATTGTTATAAATGAGCTAGGGTGGTTCTTCTCATATGTTTTTTTCAGTAATGTTATGAATGATGCTGTACTACTTTGTTCATTTTTTTTTCATTGATGAATAAGTTTATTAGCATGTAGAATATGTATCCCATTGAAATGAATGACCTTGTCCTAGCCAGGTCCATCATGTAAATGAGCTCTGCTAAATGATGTTTCACCTGGATAAATAAAGCTTTAGATTGATTGATTAATTGAAATGACAATAAACAAATAAAAGCATGAAACCTTCTGACAGTGGTTTATTGATTTGGCAGGGGAAGGGAGAAGAGGAGCATGCCCTCATTCTCCTGCTCCCCTTGCCAATCCAGAAAAGCCTCAGTTAAGTATAAATTAAAAGTATAAAATCACTATACCTGGAGAGTGGTACTGCCTTATTATAGGACTGACAACCCTCAAAATGACTGGTTTTATGGTGATCCTAAAGTGTGATGTCACTCCCAAGGGGAAGGGCTTAGTCCCATTACTGCTTATTAAATATGCAGAAGTTGCTTTATGCCCTTCTACTAAGGTAATAGTACTATATAGCGAAATGTTGGATACATACATATATGCTGTGTAAATGAGGATATTGATCTAGAGAAAAAGGAGAAACTGATGCATGTTATTAGGAAATATACTATAAGGTGGATCACCTGTCAGTTATGTCACCTCTGAAAATGTATAAAAAGGCCACCACTGGGGGCTAGTTTTTTCAGATAGATAGTTGCTTCAGTAGCTTGCTGACCACGCAGTGAGGTGGTGCTCATGATTACATGCTGGTCTAAGTACTGCTGAGAAAGACAAGAGATGCTCAGGAATTGGCTGAAGGAAGCTATCACCTGTTTGGTATGATGGAGTAATGCCTTTATTTTCCCATCTGTGCATATTTTATTTTCTTATTTTACAGAGTTACAAAAATAAAATGACAAATGCGCTTGTGTGTTTTTTTATGCATTTGACCTGTGGTCTGCTTGAGATTTGTTTCATCCTAATCCCACACCCCATTACACTCCTCCACGAATCTCTTAGAAACTAGGCTAATGGCCTGTCTGTGAATATCTCAGTAGAAACATAGAAACATAGAAGTTGATGGCAGATAAGGACCGCAAGGCCCATCCAGTCTGCCCATTTCTTTTTCTATCTTATGAATGTGCCATCGGCCTTCTCTCTGTCAATGGCCTATTTATTCACATACATCTGTATTGCTCCCTTATGCCTATCCCATGCCTGTTTGAAGCTCTGCACTGTATTCATATTTACCACTTCTTGAGGTAGGCTGATCCATGCATCCACCACCCTTTCTGTGAAAAAGGACTTCCTCATATTACCCCATAATCGGCCTCCTCTAATCTCTTGCTGTGACCTCTTGTCCTGATATTTTTCTTATATTGAAACATGTTAGTCTCTTTTACTTTGTTAATGCCCTTAAGGTGTTTGAATGTTTCGATCATATTACCCCTCTCCCTCCTTTGTTCTAGGGTATACATACTGAGCTCCATTAATCTGTCTTCATATGTTTTCTAATGCAGTTCCTGCATCATTTTGGTTGCCCTTCTCTGGACTGCCTCAATGTGGTTAATGTCCTTGTGAAGGTGTGGCCTCCAGTACTGCATGCAGTACTCCAGATGGGGCCTAACCAGTGTCTTGTAAAGAGGAATTATTACCTCCCTCTTCCGACTTGTGATACCCCTACTAATACACCCCAACATCCCTCTAGCCTTACCTACTGCTTTAGTGGTCTGCTTGGATGATTTCAGATCATCAGTGATGATGATGCCCAAGTCTGTTTCTTCCCTTGTGACTACCAGCAACTCCCCTCCCAGCCTATAGGTGGCTTCAGGGTTTCTCTTCCCTATGTGCATGATCTTACACTTCTTTGCGTTAAACCCCAGTTGCCACTCTTTCGACCATTTTGCTAGTTTATCCAGATCTCTTCTCATTCTGCCCACCCCATCTGGATCATCTACTCTGTTGCAGTTTTTGGTGTCATCTGTAAACAGACAAACCTTAACCTCCAGTACATCTGCAATGTCACAGATATTGAAGAGAACTGGCCCCAGGACTGATCTCTGAGGTACCCCACTTCTGACTTGCATCTCTTCTGACTGTATACCATTTACCACCACTCTCTGTTTTCTGCCCGACAACCAGTTTGCCACCCAGCTGACCAACTTCTGACCCACCCCGAGCCTACCCAGCTTATTAATCAATCTTCTATGTGGAACAGTATTGAAAGCTTTGCTGAAGTCAAAGTAGGAGACATCAACTGCTCCACCTTGGTCCATCACTCTGGTTACCCAGTCAAAGAAATCTATGAGATTAGTTTGACAGGACCTTCCTTTTGTAAACCTATGCTGTCTTGGATCCTGTACTCCTACGGATTCCAGGTGTTGCACCATGCTTTCCTTAAGGAGTACCTCCATAATCTTGCCCACTACTGAGGTAAGACTGACTGGTCTGTAGTTCCCTGCCTCCTCCCTGCTACCACTCTTGTGGAGCGGGATCACATGAGCCCTTCTCCAGTCTTCTGGGACATCTCCTGTGCTCAGAGACTCACTAAACAGTTCTGATAATGGCTCTGCTAGTTCCACCCTTAGCTTCTTTAGTACCCTGGGATGTATGCCATCAGGTCCCATTGCCTTGTCCACCCTGAGCTTAGCGAGCTCTTGTAGGACCCTTTCTTTTGTGAAGGGACTAGTGCACACCTCCCTCCCCCCTGTGTCCATGGTGCCGAGCTATGGGATCTACCCTACCTTGTCTTCAGTAAATACTAAGCAGAAGTATCTATTTAGATAGATGCTTTTACATGGTCCCCCTCCTCACATGCCCCCTTACCCCCTTTGATCTTATCATTACCTCCTCTGGACTTTCTCCTTTCACTAATGTATCTATAGAAAATCTTGTCACCTTCTTTTACTGTTTGTGCTAGTGTTTCCTTGGTTTGTGCCTTTGCCTGCCTTACTGCCTTCCCTGCTTCCCTTAGGGAAGTTTGGTATGCCTCCCTATCTTTATCCTGCTGCATTCCCTTGTATTTCCTGAAGGCCAGCCTTTTGGCTCTGACCTTTTCTGCTACTGTTTTTCAGAACCAAAGTTGCTTCCTTCTTCTTTTGGACTTCATTTTCTCTCTAACACAATGGGATGTTGCTTCAAGTATTGCATCTTTAATGCTTGCCCACTTTGCCTGTACCCCCTCACCTGTATTTCTTTTTGCCAGGGCTAGCTAAACACTGTTGGCCATCTTATCAAAGTCAGCTCCTCTGAAGTCCCATATTTTTGCCTTGGAATGGAATGATTTAGTTCTAGTGGCCAAATTGAACCATACCATGTAATGGTCATTGGCCCCCAGGTGACCTTCTACCTGGAGATCTGTGATCCTTTCCCTGTTAGTCAGTACTAGATATAGGATAGCTCTGTCTCTTTTGGGTTGTTGTACCAGTTGTTTGAGGCCCTCTCCCTGCAGGGAATCCACTATGTGTCTAGTTCTGGCAGATGTTCCTGCTGGTATTGACCAATCTGTATCTGGCATGTTGAAGTTTCCCATTATCAGAACCTCCCCTTTAGTTGCCATGTTTTGTATATCTTCTAACAGTAATGTGTCTGTGTTCTCACCCTGGTCTAGAGGCCTGTACACAACCCCAGTTCATATGGCTGTCCCATTTCATGTTTCCAGGGTGACACACAGTTCTTCTGGTTCCTTATGTGTATTCTGAATTTCTGTAGCTTTGATATTTTCATTGACATAAAGGGCCACTACACCCCCCCCACACACACATTTTTGCACCTCTATCTCTTCTGAACAGTACATAGCCAGGTACTGAAGTATCCCAAGTGTGGTTACTGGTAAACCATGTCTCGCTAATGGTGACTATATCCAATTTAGCCTCTGTCATTATTGCCTGCAGGTCTAGGATTTTGTTTCCCAGACTGCAAGCATTTGTGTACATGATTTTCCATTGGCCAGATTTCAAAGTGTTAGCTGTTGGGTGAGGTCTGGCATTTCCCCTGTGCATCATATGGGGAGCCGGACCTTTTTTCTCACCTGGTGATGCAAATGAACTACAAACACGCTGAACTCCTGTTTGATCACTAGCTGAGGGGAGAGGGGTGTTCTTTCCATTCGACGTATGGGGTGCTGCACTCCTCTCCCCATTTGCTAGTTTAAATATGCTGCAAAGACATCAAACCTCTGCCCCAATGCACTGACTCCCTCCTTAGTCAGATGCAGTCCTTCAAAGTCCATCAAATTTAAAGAACTTCGGCTCCCAAACTGTTGCCAGTTCCCTACAAATCTGTGTCCTTTTTCCTGGCACTAGCCCTTGAGCCATATGTTTAGCTCCCCTATCTCCCCTTGTCTGACCTTCCATCCATCTGCCCCCTCTCCCAGACTGGCAGGATCTCAGAGAAAGAGATGCCGTATCAAATGGATGATAGTTTGTCACCCAGCCTGGTCAGGTGTTCCTTGGTCTCCACAACTGACCAGCTGGTGAGATCATTAGTCCTTATGTGTACCAGGACATCAATGTTTATCCTGCTTCTTGAACAATTTTAGCAGTGCGGTCAGTGTCTCTCCATGCTGATGTACCTGGGAGACATCTGACCATTACCCCTGGCTGGAGATAGGTATCAACTCCCCGAATCATGGAGTCTCCTATGATCAGAAGTTTTTTGGATTTCCTTTTTACTATTTTTGTTTTGGTTCCTGTTTTGTTGTGCTAGCTCCTGTGCTGCACAGCGTCCTGCTCTGCAGTGTCATCTGCCCCTTTGTTTGATTTCGGAGATAGAGACAGATACCTGTTTGTAGTTTTTATATGGTTTGTGGAGGTGATATGTTGGAGACCACTGAGTGATGGGGCACCCGATTTGCCCCTCCTAACCACCTGCCAACCTCCCAGACAACGTACCCTCTGCGGTCGAGGTGCTTCTGTTGGATGTTGGGGAAATGGCGGGCACTTCTTATAATATATTGCCTCTTGAATATGCAATTTGAGGCATGCAATCTCTGCCCATGCTGCCTGGAGCTGAGCCCTTAGATCTCCAATGGCCCAGCATGTAGGACAGTGTCCTAAATCCTGTAAAACTGCCCTTCTGAAAAGTGTTCTGCAGTACCTGCAGTTAATGATATCCATTCCAGATAAGTTGCTGGATTTATAACCTGGTTAGAGTAATTAGAAGGAAGAAAATGAAAGCAAAAGTTTGATTTTGTGTTTTGTTTGTTTGTTTTTGTATAACTTGTTATAACAAGTTAAATTACTAGTGCCCATGTAAATGAGGTCACTGTGTGGATACCCCTCTGATCCACCCCTTCCTGCTTTGCTACAGGAAATGTCATGACTGTGCTACCCTATAAAAGGAATGTAGTGTGGGGTGATTGGGGATGGGGGTGGGTGGCTGGGACCTTCCCCGCTGAAAAAAAAAGAACCATGGATGAAAGAAACAAGGAGGTAAGAGCAGAAACAATCAGCCAGCAACAAATGCAGTAGCCCTGAAAACTTATCCTAATGATAGATAAAACTATAAAACCTGTAAAGCACCACCTGTAATAATTTCACAGAAGATATACCCTGTAAGAAACACTTGCTACAGAGAAAAATAAAGCAGTAACAGAAGATATACCTTGCAAAAGACAATTTGGATCAGAAGATTACAGCAGTAATCTGTAAGCACACACCTGTAAGCACACCCTGTAATAATGTAGCAGAACGTATACTCAGCAACAACAATTTGAATCAGAGAAAAATAAAGCAATAAAATGTTAGCAACAAACAGTAACAATCCCTGTGAGTACAAAGTAAAAATAACAACACACAGTAAATCTGCCTAGCCAAAAGAAGCCTTAATCCTTTTCCTTGCTCTGGTAAGGTTCTTTGCTCTATCATTTCAAGCAACCTAGAAGCAAAGAGAACTCAGGTGGAGCTAGGTGCCTTGGCCAGCGAACCTAGTCAGTGTGAAAAAATTCTAAATAAATAAATAAAACCATGGACTACAGCCATTGGAGTGGCACTATTTTCACAGAGCTGGAAAAAAGCCTTTTTAACACAGTGAACCACTCCTTCCTACTTAATGAGCTCAACATGATTCTGCTCCAATCAATAGGTGGCAAAACAAAAAGAGAACAGTCACAATGATTCTTGACTTGCAGCACTGGGTGGGTAATTTTCATTATAAAATGGGCATCCAAAATAAAGAAATCTCATTGGTCAAAACATATTAAGTGACCATGCATTAAATCTCTTTAAATGCACAGTCATCCTGGTCCTAAACCATTCACACAATGAGCATATCAGTCCTCCTACAACCAGAATTATCTTCCATCAGTCCCCCTACAACCAGAACTGATCTTCCATCCCAAACATGGCTGCTACCTTTACATGGTAAAAAACCTTCAACTGAGAACTAAAAATAAAACTACCTTAAATAAAAAATAAAATAAATTAATTAAATGTTGATCCCTGATCACCACAATCTTCTTACATACATAAACAAATTAGAAGCATTAAGTATTGTTTATAGTTTTCATTTCAACTGTTTCTTTGCTGGCAATAAAAAATCGCCATTCTGTCTTTACCTGCTTATCAGGGAAATCTCTTCTGATTGCCCTGACAGTGAGATAATTGAGTCTCTGGCTCTAGAAGAGGTCTTTACTGTGCATGTGTACAGTATGTTAGGAGAAGAACATTCTGCCAGTGGAACTGAGCAGAATTTTGAATCCATGTATTCCATGGTAAGCATTCCATGATAAACATTTCATATCTTGAATGTGGGGAAAACAAAGAAAAAAAAAACAGGAAGAAGAAAGTAAGCAATAAACAGAGAATAATGGATAGGCAACTGTGTGTTATGGATTATTTTTACACACCCGAGGTGTGTGATGACCCATAAACCTCAAGAGTAAAGCTCGAGAGGTTTATAAGGTTATCATACACTGAGGCTTTGTAAAAATAATCCCTAAGACCACAGTTGCCTATTCTTTATTTTTTATAATCACTAGTGCAGGGAGTCAATGCTACTGAAATCGCTGCTGCCTTTCGGTTCCTCTGCTAGATATACACACACACACACGCGCGCACACACACACACACACACACACACACACGCACACAATCTCACTGACTCTCCAGTACCTACATTTTATTCTTTCTTTCTTTTTTTTTATACTTACAATGTGGTATAGCGATCATGCCTAAATAGCATTATGGACAGTCAGCCACGACCCCATTCTTATTCGCAAGCATTATCCCCCAAAGCCGAGGAACAGCAGGATCAACCAGATACATGTTTTTAACTATGAAAGTAGGATCAACCAGATAAATAATTATAAACTGAGAATGTCAGGAGAGACTAACGACTCTCATACTGGGGGCTCGTCGCTTAGTGGCAAAGACAGCCGCCAGTTTGAGGAACTGTTCAGCACCGCCCACAAAGAGAATAAAAAACAATAAGGTAGCAGCATCACCACACAATGACTGGAACTGACAGGGCAGTTAAAACAAAAGTTTTGAGAATGCCGTAATAACCCATTTTCGGGTTATTATGGTGTTTGATAGAGCCCTGTTAATAGTGTGATAAAGGGTGTCACCAGTAATTATTACTTCATAAACAAAGAGAAAAGGTGAGAAAAATGCAGTTACCAGTGTTGGGTAAGTTACTTTCTCTATTACTTTCTATTACATTTGAAAACTTGTTTCAGGAAGTTCTGTGCAGTCACTAGCAAGGATGGAGAAGTACTAGAAAAAGTAATACACCATACAATTATAGTTACTTATTTCTTTTAATACAAAAACAATACAAAAAATAATAAATAATTATAACAGATTACATTTTTTGAAAGTAATAGATTAGTTACTAGTTACTTTCAAATAAATGTAATCCGTTACAGTTACATATTTCTTTTGTATAAAAAGACATAAATAAATGTAACTGTAAGGTGTATTACATCTTCCAGTACTTCTCCATCCTTGCTAGTGACTGCACAGAGCTTTCTGGAACAAGTTTTCAAAAGTAATAGAAAGTAATAGAAAAAGTAACTTACCCAACACTGACAGTTACATAAGCAGAGGCAGACCCAAACTGCTTAAATACATTCTTGAAATATATAAAAGCATGTATCATACACCGAGGCTTTGTAAAAAAATAATCCATAAGATCACAGTTGCCTATGCTTTATTTTTTATAATTTCTTTAGGAGGTAGTATAGCACAGTGGTGTAAGGCTCTGAGCTGCAAACCTGGAGACCTGGTTTGAATCCCACAGCCCCCACTTGCATACTGTGTGATCTTCAGCAAGTCACTTAACTTCCTTGTGCTCCCAGGTCGCACATGTAACAAGCTTTTGGCTTTGAGTGTCTCTCCTGGTTAACAAAAAAAAAAAAACATACATTTGAATCATATATGGGTGTTTTCAGGTGAAATCTATCACCCCCCCACCAAAAAACAAAACATACACACACTGCTCTATCTCTCTATCTCTCTCTCTCTCTCTCTCTCTCTCTCTTCTCTCAACCAGAGTTGCTTCCCATTCAAGGAAAAAAAAAATCACACAACAGAACATGGAGGCGGGGGGTTGTTCCTGCATCACTACTGGCAACAAAATAAAACAAGTACTACTGATGCCAGCAAGCTCCATACATTTCAGCAAGTGCACATTGCTGAAAGCAGAAATGGTGACTGTGCACTACAGTGATCCCAATATCAGTGATGATTCCAACACTCTCTCTCCCGGAGTGATATTCAAAAGGGTTGCGCCCCAGCACAATATTCAAAAGGGAAAAGTGCATGGCATAAATCCCAATGTGCCAGAGCGCATCAGTAATGTATGCAGGCACAGGTGGGGGGGTGCCCATGCACACTCTGTACAGCCCGATATTCAGCCCAGGATGTGCAGAGCCATGCATGCACAACCCCTACCTGCGCCAGCACAAAGTTGATCCAAAAAAAAAAAGGAACAACTGATGGCCACCCACAGGTGAGCTGCTACATTGCAGGGCACAACACGGCAGCTGCCACCCCAAGCTCCAGCAGCACCTGGCGGCACCCCCCCATGCCCGATCGCGGGCATCTGTAAAAAAGAAAAGAAACATTCCGTCCTATATCCCGGGTGTTCCAGTGGACCGCTATCTGCCCGATCATGGGCATTTGTATAAAGAAATAAGAAATAAGTCCAATCTCCCTGGTGGTCCAGTGGACCGCTAACTGCCCGATTGCAGGCATCTGTCATAAAAAGGAAGAATTCCTGTGGAAAGTTTCATGACAGCAGCTTGTATAGTTTCTGAGACCCATATGTGTCATTTTCCTCAAGATATCTATTTTTTTACCTATACTTAACATTGTTTAATTTAATTTATTTATTTATTGAGATATTCAGAAAGACCTTTGAGTCAAAGACTCATTTACAAAGGTTCCACGTCGGACATAAAAAGTACACGGACAACATTTTTACAAATTACAGAAAATTAGAACAGGCATAGGATTACATAGTTGTTCAGTAAGTGGCTATCAAACAAGGATAACAGAAGTGATGGATTTGGGTTTGCTGTCACAGCCTACACACAATGGAATTTTTCCCCAAGACTTTCAGGGTAGAAGCATGATGTGGCATGGTAGTGCCTTTGGAAAGTTTCTTGAAAAAATATTAAACAGTTCCAGAGTTATAAGGGTTTAAAGTTTTGTTTTCTCCTGGTGTGAGCATGCTCAGTAGGGTTTTTGGGATAAAGTTGTGAAATGACACCAAAAATTTGGTGTCATGAGAGTCATCATGCTCACAACACCAAAAACATTTTTTCATTTCATGATAGTCATAATCTTGTTTTTGACTTCAGTAACAAACTACTAATTCAAACTTTTATTACAGCTGCCATAATACAAAAAAAAAAACGATCTACTTCATTAGAACATGTTGGTTCAAATTCTGAGGCTTGATTCAGTCATTCATGATTATGGATATATTTTACACATTTCTCCTGGTCATGTCAATGTCTTTCCCAATTTTTTATTGCGTCACGCTTCTCTGTGTCACATCGTTAAGGTGGTGTGAAACTAAATTTAACTTGGGAAGCTGTTTTTTAATTGCAATTCAAAAAAAGTCTGTTAGAAACACATTCTGATTGCCCAGCATTATTTTTGTTTCATAGCAGAATACTGGTTTCTCAGCATAAAATTTGATTGTGCACCAAGATATTTCATTTTGAGACAAAAATTGGTTTCTCAACTTGAAATTTGATTGTGCATCAGAATTTTTTGTTTCACAGCAGAAAATTGTTTTTTTCAGCATGAAATGTGATTGCACACCTTGATTTTTCACGTTGTGACAAAAATTGTTTTCTCAACTTGAAATTTGATTGTGCATCACAATTTTGAGGTTTTTGACTTAGATTGATTTCTCGCCATGAAATTTGATTGCACATCTTAATTTTCTCTTTTGTGGCAAAAAAAATGGTCGCTCGATATAAAATTTCACTGTGGATCATAATTTATCATTGCATGTGACAAATTGCTTGCTGGACATGAAATCTGATTGGGGTCTACAATTCCTAATTTTGTGTGGTGTGGCCTGGATCACGTGATACAGAGCACCTAGCAGCAGCACTAGTCTGGAGCTCCTGCCTTCCATTTTATACCACCGATTTTAACCACTTTATCGGGAGAGCTATGTCTTAAAATCTGATCAAACAAGACCTCCTACCTTCAGTGATTGTGTCTCCATTTAAATTTGCATCACATTTGGCTTCCTTGCTGTGATGGATGCTGATATGAGGCAGGCCCCAATCAAACATATGCCACATACTACCCCAGAGAAAATGCCTGAAAAAAAAGAAGGGCTCAAGGAACAGTGATTACTAAACCAGGTCCCTCAACTTCTTCTGTGATCCCTCTGACAGAGGATCGCTTCCTTCAAGAACTGATGCCATTTTGACAAACTCTGGCTGACATCTCAACCGTGCTAAAAACCATCAGAGGAGACCTTATGTCCCTCACGATGAGAGTCGGAGACTCGGAGGCCCGTTCAACATCCCTGGGAGCATGGAGAGGAAAAATGGAGCCTGAAATTGTGCAACTCCACCAACAAATACACAAGCTGCAACTTAAAACTGAAAACCTCGAGGGGAGAATCCAAAGAAATAACATTTTAATAATAGGGCTACCGGAGGCGGAGGAAGGTTCTGACATCAATACCGTCTTGCAGAAGTTCTTACAGAAAATTGTGGACCCATCTCCACTTAATCCATCCTATCAAATTGAAAGGCTCACAGATCTCTTAGACCGAGACCTCCTTCAGGCACTCCCCAAAAACCAATCATCCTAAAGTTTCTCAGCTTTGTAGAAAAACAACACATCCTCTCGAAAGTAAAAGAGTTGCAATCAATTATCTGGGGCAGTTCCAAACTCCAAATCACAAGAGATTTACCCTTTGAAACCCACCAGAAATGTTCAGCTTTCCATCCCATAGTCAGCAAACTGATCACGGCAGGCATCCCCTTCAAGATGCTGTACCCCGCAAAACTGCAAATTTCCATCGGAGGCTCCTAGGCATCCTACGAAACACCAGATCAAGCATCACCAGATCTTGCCATCAAGCTGCCCAGTCTTTTTAAAACTGGCTGAACATTCTGTGGACATATTTGGTTATAATTGTTACAAGGATATTTTTTTTTCTCCTTGTTGTTGAAGTTGCTAGCTTTTAAGTATACAGTAGGTTACCTGGTTCTTGTGGTGATCTCTCTCCCCAGTTTTGGCCTAGTGGAATCCCTGGCTGAAGAGGGCCAAGTAGGCCACGTTGGGGGGGATAGGCCAGATTCCCCATCATAGTGGCTTCAGGGCACTCCTTGTTAAAAGGGGCAGGAACCATACTTCAATCATCAGTTTCCAGGTAACACCTTAGCAGTGGGACAGTTTTTAGTCCCACCACTATTCTCTTCCCCCTAGCATTTCCCTTACCTCATATTAATATTAGAAGTTGAATAGTTAACCCTGCAAATCGTAGGTTATAAAATGCTACAGGAGTTAATCTTCTCATTTGTTGGGCTTGAGTGGGTTATCTCGCTGGGGGTGACTGGAGAAGAGGCAAGTCTGAATATCTGGGCTACCCAGAGGTGAGTTCCACATTTTATTAACACAGGGCCTTGGTTATTTTATTTAAGCAGAGAGCTGTATGCTTTCAATTTGGAGCCCAGCAATGAAAGAGCCAAGAGAGCAGTTGTACAATACACTGTTTAGATTTCACACACTGACTCCATAATGGTTCTGATTGTCTGTATGGGATCCTACAGTTATTTTAGTTTACTCCCTGAGGGAACATGGCCCTACATGACATTTCTTTGTCTTAATGTATATATCACATTAACAACAGGCTACTGTGGTGGGTGGTAGACAAGGGTGGTTGGGGATGCGGGGGGGCTCCTAGATGACACAGGCTCAAGGTAGAGCTGCATAGTGTACCAGTTATGGGGTGGGGGATTTACTCTCTTGTTCTACATGGTTTGGGTAGGAATATGGTACCAGATAACACAGTTGTTAGTTTTGAGGTACTGGGTTTCAACAGCTACCTTATCTCATATGCCTAGGTACTTTACACGGAGAAGTTTAACCAATGGGGACTGACCTCCTGAGACCTTTAATTTGGTGTTAGGACAATTACTAACTTGGCGGAGGCCTGATGTATATAGTTGCTGGGGTACAAGTGGGGGAGGTGGGGTAGGTCACCAAATGACTTGTTGCCCTCTTTATCAATATGATTTACAGATTCAGTTTTAAAATGAGGGTAATAGTCACAATACATGTATCAGTAGTTGTTATAGTCATTCTTAGAGTGAGATTCCTTTGATGTCAAACCAGTCATTTTGGGGGGGAGGGGCTGGAGTGTGCCTCTTAGGATGTGGTCATTTTCTTGTTATTCACATTTGGTTATTACTTTTTTATGACGACAATGTCTAATAAACCACTAAAAACTGTTACATGGAATGTTAGGGGAGTTAGGGACCTAATGAAAAGATATCAAGTTCTCAAACATTGTGCCTTACTTAATGATGATATAATTTTACTCCAAGAAACCCATCTGTTAGCAAGTGAAGCAATCTGGCTGTGACAACAAGACATCTCTCAGATTTTTGCAGCAGGTGAGTCATCATCAAGTCGGGGTGTGGCTATTTTAATAAAAGGGCAATTGTCTTTCCAGGCAGAAGTTAATATCACAGACCCAAATGGTAGGTTTATTTTAGTTAAAGGGATCTTTAATAACACTAAAGTGGTTTTAGGATCAATATATGGCCCAGTAGGAGGAGACACAAGGTTCTTCATGGACTTAACTAATAAACTTGCTACCCTTTTACCTTCTTCCTTGATTTTGGGAGGTGACTGGAACATACTACCGACTCACGACCTAGATAGATCATATTTATCATTGAAGCCACCTTCTCCTTCTCCAAAAGCCTTAACTGACTTTACTGATATCCTTGGATTATGTGATCCATGGCAGATTCTTAATCCCTCTCACCGCCTCTTCTCTTTCTACT
Source organism: Neoceratodus forsteri (assembly GCA_016271365.2). Classification (NCBI taxonomy): domain Eukaryota; kingdom Metazoa; phylum Chordata; order Ceratodontiformes; family Ceratodontidae; genus Neoceratodus; species Neoceratodus forsteri. Next base: position 533,796,008 of record CM028137.1, on the reverse strand, counting down.
CCAATGTGCATCAATCATGGTCCAGATTAGACTATATACTAATTAGCCTTCCTCTCTTGACCGGTCTTTGCCAGGCTGGAATCAAGCCTATTGTCGTTTCTGACCACTCAGTTGCATGGCTGATGCTGTCCCCTGATCCAGACCTACAGAGAGATACATCTTGGAGATTGAATACACAATTACTTGAGGAAAATACCACTGTCCCTCATATAAAAGCACTCATTCCCTCCTTCATGGATTTTAACAAAGATTCCACACAAAGGGAGGACCTGCTATGGTGTACTCTTAAATGCTACCTCCGAGGTGAATTCATCAAGTTAGCATCCAGAAGGAAATGACAAAGGGAAGCTAGGGCTATATCTCTCCTTACTCAAATTAGAGAGGGCGAAAACTCTCTATCTTCAATCACCTCCTCTGTCTCTTTGAAAACGTTGTTAACATTAAGGAATGAATATGCTGATTTGTTAAGGGAAAAAGCTGAATTCACCATCCTAACGACAAAATCCAAATATACAGAACAAGGTTAAAAAGTAAGTAGACTGCTAGCCCTCCAGTTACGTAAGATAGAAAACTCTAGGCTAATCCCCTCCATACTAGCCCCAGATAGCTCCCCCAAAACCATGCCCCAGGACATTGCCCAAGTCTTTGAATCCTTCTACTGTACACTTTATGGTAAAGGCTCCTTCCCATCATCACCTCAAGTAATAGAATCTTACCTAGACTCTCTTGACCTGCCCTGTTTACTATCCCACCATCGAGCCTCACTGTCATCTCCAATTACTCTCACTGAAATAGAAGAGTCAATCAATGGTCTATCCCTAGATAAAGCACCAGGTCCTGACAGATTTCCCTCTAATTTCTATAAAATCTTCTCTAAGGAACTCGCTCCCCTTCTTCTTAACCTATACAATTACATGTTTAAGGCTGACAGACTAGACCCCACATTACTGGAAGCCACAATAATTCTCTTCCTTTAACCTGACAAACCCCACACAGACCCAGCCAGTTATCGACTGATATCACTTTTAAATTGTGATATTAAAATATTAACCAAGATCCTTTCACTTCGGTTTAAAAAAATGTGGCCCCACTTACTGAGTGCAGAACAAGTAGGCTTTGTTCAAGGCCGTTCCTCTGCGGACCACCTCAGAACATTTACACACATCTCTCAAGCTGCTCAAACCTCTCAGATCCCTATGGCACTGATCTCTTTAGACGCCAAAAAGGCCTTTGATAGGGTAGACTGGAAATTTCTTTGGTCTACATTAAAAAAATGGGATTCCCCTCCTCTTTTATTCAGTGGATACAAACTGTTTACACTTCACTTTCAGCCAAAATTTATTGTAACGGTGTCTTCTCCTCCTGATTTTTTCTACATACCAGTACTAGACAGAGGTGTCCTCTCTCACCTTTTCTCTTCAACCTTTATCTGGAATCTCTCCTCCATCACCTTAAAAGTTCCCCCCCAAATTCAAGGAATCTCAGTATTTCCTCAAAACCTAACTCTTTCAGTATATGCAGATGACATTCTTCTTCATCTAGAACATCTGGTAACATCCCTTGAACATTCTCTAGAGGTTATAATTCAATTTGGTCGTGTATCTAACTATAAGTTAAATCTCTCAAAAACAGAGATCTTCCCTTTGAATGGCCTCACTCATAAAGCAGAGTTCAGTCACCTCGGGATGAAATGGTCACCACATTCAATTAAGTACCTGGGTATATTCTTCACCAGTGATCCCACAAAATTCAAGAAGCTGAACCTTGATGACCTGGTGGATACAATCCAACAGGATCTTCAGAGATGGGTAGCCCTTTCTCTATCTCTATGGGGCCGCATAAACATCATCAAAATGAACATTCTGCCCCGGATCTTCTATCCCTTGAATATGCTGAATATCTGGCTTCTGTTATCCTTTTTCTAACACATACTGTACATTATATTATCTCTAAATTAATTTGGCTACTCAAATACTCCAGACGCTCCCTCCTTAAACTTAATCTTTCCAAAGAATTAGGAGGTCTCCGCCTCCCTGACTTCCTATTATACTATTGGGCCAGCCATTTATCAAGATCCGGAAGACGGTTTTCTGCCATGGATAGTGTACATTCCCCCATTTGACTCCAAATAGAGGAATGACTTTTGAGAACACTCAGTTTGGACTCATCTATCATTTTCTATTTATCGAGATCAACACTTCCAGCTCCACGGCAAAACTCGGTCATTGGTACTTCCCTTAAGGTCCTCTCTCAGTGCTGGGCCTACTTTAAGATCTCCCTTAAATACGATTTTGCTCAATCTCTTTTCATTAATTCTAACATCAAGATAGATGGAGTGTGTCTTTCTCCCACCTGGCTTCCTCAATTACAAGGTGTCCAGGTGGAAAATCTTTTCTCCCACGATTCTCTTCTTTCTTCTCCTAAAATTCTTACTAAATTCAAAATTCTTCAGAAATATATTTTCAAGATCTTCCAGTTGCGGCATCTACTTGGATCTTCTTTTGGAACCATCCCTCAACCATCTCAAGCTAGACCCATATTGGTCCAATTGCAAGAATACTCAGCCAAGCCCCACTGTGTCTCCGTGATATACACCTTTCTTCTAACTTATAACTTCCCAGACCCTCTTCCAGGCTCCAAGGTCTGGATCTTCCTGCTACCTGACATAACCCCTAATTGGGTCCAAATCTGGGAGGATCTTTATAAAAGCCACACCTAGGACAGACTGAGGCTTACCCAATACCATATTTTAAATAATATGTACTATACTCCTGTCACTCTTGCCAAATTGGGTAAACTTCCCGACTCCGCTTGCACCAGATGTGGTAAGGCAGAGGGGAACCTTGTGCATGTATTCTGGCAATGTGAAAAGGTTGCTCCCATCTGGCAAACAATACAATCTAAACTGGACCCTATGTTAGGGTTAGAGGATCTTCTCACTGTTGAAATATCTATATTGGGTATGTTTTCCAACATTAGGGTTAAGGAATGTAAATTCCACTTGGCAATAATATCAATAGTGGTCAAAAAACTTGTGCTCAAACATTGGATGGATCAACTGGTTATATCACATACTGAATGGCTGAATGATTTATCAGTATGTTTTAGAACTGAACGTTTGATTGCTAGTTCTCATAATAATCTGAAGTCTTTTGACAAAGTGGGGCAAATTATATGCTTTATATCTACACTAGAGATAGTTAATGTCTATGTCTTTAACCCCCTAGGGTTGTAACTATGGTGTTGTATTCCTACTTCTACAATATTTTCATAGGCACACTCCAGGGGTGGATAGAAGGGAGGAGGGGTGGGGAAGGGGGGTATGAACTATGTATAGGTCTTCTGGATGTAGTTTATCCTCCTGTAATACACCTGGCACTGAATGTATGTTTTATAAAATCAATAAATATTTTGAATTTCTAATTTTGTGTGGTGTGAAACATGAAATTAAATTTGCCTCGCAAAACTATTTTTTAATTGCCTTTCCAAAAAATTCTGTTGAAAATGCATTTTGGTTCTGTAACATAACTTGTACTTGTGAAAATGGAAATTGGTTGCTCAATATGAAAATTGATTGCAGATCACAATTTCCCATTCCACGACTATAACTGGTTTTGCGACATTAAGTTTTCAGTGTGGATCACAATTTTTTCAGTCTGGAGCTTGATCTGGTACTTTGACATGAAATTGCATTGCAAATAAAATTTTGCATAGCGTGACTTAAATTGGTTGCATGACATGAAATTGATTGTCCAACATATTTTTTTTGTTTCACAGCAAAACATTAGTTTCTTAGCATGAAATGTGATTGCACATCATGATTTTTTTGTCCCATGGCAAATACTGGTTGCTTGACTTGAAATTTGATTGCTCATCATAATATTTGATTTCAAGAATTAAACTGGTTTCTCATCATAAAATATGATTGTGAATATAGTGAAGACAACTCTTCCTTTAGCATAGGGCCCTGCACATCTGCACCAATAGGTGGCAGAGTGCCCTGTGCATTGGTTGACAGATGTACTCTTTCCCCTGTGCATCTGTATCTGCAGCTTCATGGAAGTGCAGAGAACATAGAACCTTGCACTTCCACAGCTCACCTGACAGCTCCATGAATTCTTGGCATCCATCACTGCATGGAACTGCAGGCGACACAAGAGCCTTGCACTTCCATAGGTGGATGGAGTTTTACCTTTCTTCCTTTGAACCCCGCACATCTGCATGTCTTTACACAGGTCCCTTGGGGACCTGCATGAATGAAATATGATTCCACTATCTGAAAAAAAGGAAATACTTTGCAAAAAACAATTTGTTAATGCACCAGTTGGGATTCAAGTGAACACCACAAATCTTTGAAGAGTTTATCAGTATGAGGTACTGGCTTGGAGCTGAACATTGTGCTTCAGACAGGGAGGCTATAGGCTGGGGAAGGGGTGAACACTATAGTTGACAATCCCAAGGAAGAACCCACCACTGATTTGCCAAGACTCCTGAAACCCAAAACCCTATTTTTTTTTCCTTTTGCTTCTTGAGGGAGGGGGTTGGGAGTTAGGCTTGGAAACCTAAATGCCACATTTCCCTGCTTTTGTGGAATTAACTTGTACACTAACTGGTGTATTAATGAAGTTTTTTGCAAAGAATATACAGTACATTATATGTTAGCAGTACAGTAGCACCTGTGTGTTAGTGTTGAGTAAACACTTTAATGTTAAACCCTGATTTTTGCACCTTAATAACTCTGCCCACATTCAACTGATTTACTGGAAATTTAGCCGGCTCATAGTTTGTGCCAGGCTCCCTGGCTCTTGAAAATGTTGTGGCAATCAATTCATGGGGGCAAAGTTACAGAGATGTAAAAAACATAAAATAAACTATAATTAAGACCTGTTTTTGCTCACCTGTAATTACAAAAGTAGGATGATTTCAAACCTTGCAGGTTTTATAGAGTTTTTCCCAAGGTGTGTGCTTTTGTATTTTTTATCTTCCAGACTTTAGTAGTTTTTAAAATACTTAAGAAAACAGTTTTGCTTCTGAACATGCACAGTAGAAAAATTAGTGTTCCAAAATTAACTGAATTTTTACAATCACATCACTTAATGTGGTAAGTTTTCGAGAATGTGTTCATGTTTCATATGGGAGGGCTTTCTTGACATGGTCGTATCAATTTCTGTAGTGTTTATTCGGCAGGAATGGGACTACACCCTGCCCCTCTTGAACAGAGCTGTGCATGTTTGGTTTTTTGCCCTATCTGCCATTAGCCATATCGGGGCCTAATTTTTTTGAACTGGTGCCCAATCCCTGCTACCAGAAAAATGGGAATGTATTCCAACACTGGGGTGCCCATCCCTAGTGCTGGGTTGTCTGAACCCCGTCTGTAATGTTTACCCTCCCACTCCCTGCCACTTTAACTTCCAACACCAGGGTGCCCAATCCTTGGTGTCGATGTAGTCAACCAGCTGACTCAACAGTCAGGGACAATGGGGTGCTCCACTTGGTGCCCCCAAATATCAAGCCAGCACTGAGGTGCCAATTCCCAGTGTCGGTAGATACCTGCAATGATGACAACTGTCCCTCTATGTCTTTTTTTTTATATATACTTACCTACCAGGGGTCCAGCACTGTAATCCTCTCTGGACTAGAGGCACATCTTCACTTTTCAAAGTCAGACCGGCAACTGAGGGAATCAGGTAAGTGTGTTAATGTATTTCAATGCATTTTGAACTTCTACTCATAACTTGGTAATTTTTTAATATGTTCCCCCAAAATGTTCAACGTGGCCTCTTTGGGCCTCCCAACTGATGAAGAAAGTATGTGAAACTTTTCAAATCTGGCCCAAAAGGTGATTTCACAGTCGCTCCCCGAAATCACCTTTTGGGCGAGATCTGCAAAGTTTCACCTAATAAGTTCATGAGGAGGGGTTATTAGAAATATATGTTGAATATTTAGGGTCAAAATATTTAAGCAATAAGGCACGACAGGGTGTGGGTTATTACAGGATATACCATGGTCATGTGATGTGTTTTGACCAATGAGGTTACAGGATTTTCATATCCCATTGTATAATAAAAAACAGCAATGTTACTAAGGTACATTGAAATTTCCCAATGCTTGCTCATAACTTTGGTAATTTTCAATATGTTGACCCCCACATTTTCAACATAACCATTTTTTCACATCACCACATGAATGTGACACTGCCATCTTACTGATTCTGGCCAAAATGTGTTTTCACACTTGTGGCATGAAATTATGTTTTAACCAGGATTTGAGGTGGGATTATAAGAAGGCAATGTTGAAAATTTGGGGTCAAAATATTGAAAATCTACAAAGTTATAAAGGTACATTGTAACTTTTCAATGCTCACTCATACTTTTGTTAATTTTCAGTATTTTGACATAACATTTTCAGCATAGTTATTTTTCATACCTTCTCATGAATGTGACAAGTGTCATTTTTCAAATCCTGGCCAAAATGTGTTTTCGCACTTGTGGTGTTGCTGTTTTCTTCAGTATTACCCAAGGTACAGATTTGCATGCTTGAAGTTTTAAAATTACATAGTTTTTAAATATCAATTAAAAACTGTCCTGTTTTCTGAGCATGCTCTGTTCGAAAAATGAGCATTCTAAGGATAGCTGGATTTTTCGGTAGTGAAAATCAAGGAACAAAAATTGCTTTCATCACTCCAAAAATCACTTTGGAATGTTTTTACTAATGAGAGAATTAATTTTGCTAGAATCACATTCATGATATCGTAGTGAAGCATACAAAAGTGAAATATTTGGTAGTAAAAATACAAAAGTGGGAATAATGTTACTGAAAAACGAAATAATTTTGAAACTTCAAACTTGCGAAAGTGAATACCTTGGCTGTCCATGGGCCTTGTGCTTCTATGTGACTACAGATACAAATGAGCAGCCCTCAGGGCCCTGTGCCAAGGGAAGGGTCTGTCTAGCTTTGGTGCATGCTACATATTAAGTCACATAGGGCTCCAGGGAAAGAATCTGTGGAGCTGTACATGGAGCTGCATAAGTGCAGGTCCACCTCTGGATCCTATGCTTCCATGTGACTACAGATGGAGACAAGCAGGGCCATTAGGGCCCTGCGCTAAAGGAAGGGTCCATCCAGGATCTGTGCAACTATGGATGTAGATGTGCATGGCCCAATGGGTCCTGTGCAAGAAAAGAGTCCTCTTCGGTATAGGATTACTTGTTTTTTTCCACTAACATACTTTTCAGTATCATTATTTTTACTTTCGTATTTTTCACTACCAAATTTTTCACTTTTGAGCAATTTCACTAATGAATGTTTTCACTTTCAAGAGAACCACTTTCATAAGAATCACTTTCATGATGCAGTAGGGAAACATATCAAAGTAAAAAAATAAGGTAGTGAAAAATACAAAAGTGAAAATGCTGTTACTGAGAAGTACATTAGTGAAAAAAACAAGTAACCAAATTGTGAAGAGGATTCTTGAACTTAAAAACTCTGCTCAGACCTAGAGTCTTACCAAGGGAGTCTGGATCCTGAAAATGTTGTGTCAGTCAGTTAAAGGGTTGCAAAGTTCCAAAGGTGCAAACATTTTAAAATTCACACAAATTAAGACTTTGTTTGCTCTCCTGTAGATAAAAAATGTTTTTGTTTTAAACCTGAAACTTACAAGTTTGATAAAGTCTGACCCATGGTACACATTTTCATAAGTCTGAAGTTTCAAAATTATGTAGTTTTTAAACTATCAGTTCAAAACTATCCCATTTTCAAAGCATGCTCCATTTGAAAAAAATGAACGTTCTAAGGATAGCTGTATTTTTGCATTAGTAAAAACCAATGAACAAAAATCACTTCTGTCACTCAAAAATCACTTTCTAACATTTTTACTAATGTGAGAATCATTTCAGTGAGAATCACTTTCATGATGCGTAGAGAAACATATGAAAGTGACAAATTTGGTAGTAAAAAACACAAAAGTGAAAATAATGTTACTAAAAAACTATAACATTTTGAAACTTCAAACTTGAAAAAGCATGCACTTTGGTTGTCTGTGAGCCCTGTGCTTCCATGACACTAGGGATGCAAACAGGCAGGGCCCTCAGGACCCTGCATCAAGAGAAAAGTCCTTCTGCTGCAGTACAGCTATGGCTGCAGATGTGAAGGGCACTGAAACAAGAATCCATGGGGCTGTCTATGGGGCTGTGGAAGTGCAGGGCCCTCCAAATGGTCCTGCACATCTAGATCTGTTTATGCAGTCCTGATGGGACCTGTCTGAATCAGGATGTGATTCACTATTACAAAAATAAATGAAATTCATTACAAAAAATTACATTAATGCAGACATTAGGACTGAAGAATGCAAAGCAGACAAAGTAAGGAAATAAAAAACATGGATTTGGAGTCTTGGGAATCTTGGCAAATCTGTGGTGTGGTATCCCTTGGGGTTGTCAACTCTAATGCCCACCTCCTCCCATGAACAAAAAGATATGTACTCTTGCTTCATGCACTGCGTGAAGAAAGCTATGACTGATTCTGTTGGGTACATGTAGCAAAACATACTTCTCTGCCTCCAAAGAGTATATGCCTATGAGGCTCTGGCTTGGAGCTGTACATTGTCCTTTGGATAGGTATGGGCTAAAGGGGGGAGGGTGGGCATTAAGGTTGACAATCCCTAAGGAACAACCAACCACCAATTTGCCAAGACTCCTGAGATTCCGCACCACAAGGTTTTTATTTCCCTTCTTTATCTACTTTGTGTTCTTCAACCCTAATTTGTGCATTTGCTTAGTTTTTTGCAATGAATTTCATTTCTTTTTGTAATAGTGAATCATAACCTCATTTGCAATGAATACACACACACACAAACACACACTATATAGATATACAGTATATACAATGCATATGTACTGATAAATAACAAGACAAAAGTGTTATCTTGACCCAATGTAATATTATTTTGCTAAGCAGGGTGTGACAGGGTTGAGTAAGGCTTTGTCCCATTTGTTATGCAGAAAGAGATGAACACAAGGATCTGTCCTATCCTCTCCTTTTCTGACTCTTGCCTGCCTGGTTGCACAACCAAATGTTCTCGTGAGACCAAGGAACGGATATACGAACATACGAATGTGCCAGCAGAAACAGACCTCCTGGTTTATCAACGCCTGCTCGAGTGTGGAGCTAACTCGCCTAAGTGTAACTGCTCAACCCCCCTCCCCTTTTGTCCACCCTCGGCCATTCTCAGCCTCACCCACCTGTACTCTCCCCTGTTATCTGTCCCATACCCTTTGAAAGCTGTCCACAGTTTTGCATGATATCACCCTCTTTGGTAGGGCTCTCCACGTTGACACCACTCTCTCTGTGAAGTAATGCCTCCTCATCTCCCTCCTAAATCTCCCCCCCCATTCTTAGCTCATGCCCTCTAGTGTCCCTTCCCTTCTTCAGTTTAAAAACCCAGTTGGCTCCATCCTTGTTGATTCCCCTCAGATACTTGAAAGTTCTGATCATGTCCCCCATCCTTCCTCTCCTCCTGGGTGTACATATTCAGTTCCCCCAGCCTGTTCTTATAGTCTCGCCCCTCCATTCCCTGTATCATCCTCATTACCCTCCGCTGCACTCCCTCCAGTAGCTTGATATCTCTCCTCATGTATGGCCTCCAGAACTGCACACAGTACTCCAAGTGTGGCCTGACCAGTGACCTGTAGAGGTGTAGAGGGGCAAGATCACCTCCCTCTGTCTGGATGATAACCCCCTTACTATACACCCCAGCATCTTGTTAGCCTTCGCTGCCGCTTTCCTGCATTGGGCAGAATTGTTCATGCTCCCTGTTACCATCACCCCTAAGTCCTTCTCCATCTCAGTGATCCCCAGTTTCACCTCCCCCAACCAGTATTGCCTCCTTGGGTTCTTTGCCCCAAAGTGCATAACCTTACACTTCTCATTGAACCCCAGCTGCCACCTCTCTGACCACTCCTCCAGTTTGATTAGGTCCCCCTGCAGTTGCTTCCATCCCTCCTTCTTATCCACTACTGCACCCATTTTGGTATCATCTGCAAACAGACTCACCCTGCTCACCACTCCATGTGTGATGTCAGAGATGAAGACCCCAAATAGCACCAGGCCCAGCACTTAGCCCTGTGGCACCCTGCTCGTCACTGGTCTAGGTGTTGAGAATTCTCCCCCCAACACCACCCCCTGTTGTATCCTCCCACACAGCCAATTTGTAATCCAGTTTGCCATCTTCATCCCCACTCCCACACCAGTTAGCTTCCCCCAAGCTGCCCATGAGGTACTGAATTGAAGGTCTTGCTTAAATCCAAGTAGAGGACATCTACTGCATGGCCCCTATCCAGCTCTCTTGTTACCCAGTCGTAATATTGTATTAAGTTAGTTTGACAGGACTTCCCCGATATGAACCCATGCTGCCTCACATCCTGGAGGTAATCGTCCTCTAGAAATGACACCAGCCTATCCTTCAGTATCGTCTCCATAAGCTTGCCCACTATGGAAGTGAGACTGACTGGCCAATAATTGTCCGGTTCATCCCTTGGGCCATGCTTGTGTATCGGCACCACATGGGCCATCCTCCAGTCCTGAGGCACACATCCTGTATCCAGGGAGGTGCCGAACAGATCTGACAGTGGTTCCACTAGGACCTCCACCATCTCCCTCAGCACCCTGGGGTGGATACAATCTGGCCCTGGTGCTCTGTCCACTTTAGTGCCCTCAGTCCCTCTAATACTCTACTTCCCAATCATTCCATTCATCACCTCTCCCCACCTCCCAGTCCAAGGTGATAGTGATCACCCTTCTCCTGCATGAACACTGAGCAAAAGTATTCATTTAGTGCTTCTTCTTGTTCCTCTCCCTTTTCCACCCACTCCCTACCCCTCTTTATCCTCACTATGTCATCACTGCACTTTCTTTTCTCTCTGACATATCAGAAAAAGCCTCCCCCCCTTAATTTCCTGTGCTAACCTTAGCTCCCTTGAGGACTTAGCTACCCCCACCCTCTTGGTCACTTCTTTGGATCATCTTGCATACTTCTCCCTGTCCTCCTCCTCCTCCCCAGTCCTTCTGAACCTCTGGTACGCAGCTCTATTTGCTCTCACCCCCTCCCTCACCTCGCTGTTTAACCAGCATGGTTTCCTTGCTCTGCTTCTCTTAATCTGTACCTTGGTGCAAGCTTCCATTGCCTCTGTAACCACCCATTTAATAATGTCCCATTTCTGCTCTGTTTCAATCCCTGGCTATATGCCCTCAAGTTTCCATTTCAGTATCTCCCTCATCCTCTCGAAGTCTGTCCTTCTGAAGTCCACCACCTTTGTTAGTGAGCACCCTGACTCCCTGCTCATTGTGATAGTAAACCACACCATTTGGTGATTGTTATCAGCTAGTGGACCTCGACCCTTAATTTTCTCACTGCCTTACCATTCAACAGTACCAAATCTAGCATGTTACATAGCCTAGTAGGTCTAGTGACCAGCTGTCTCAGGAGTACCTCCTGGATCACGTCCAGCAGCACCTGCTCTCTAGCACTGGAAGTGACCGGAGTACTCCAGTCAATCCCCGGCAGACTGAAGTCCCCCACGACGACAATGTTCCCCTTCCTACATACCCTCCTGATTTGTTCTGCTAACTCCATGTCCAGCTCCTCTGCCTGGGACTGTGGCCTGTACACCACCCCAAACCTCAGCCTCCTACCCTTGGAGTCCAGGAGCTGCATCCAAATTACCTCTGTTCTCCTTTCCTCCCCCTTTTCCCTTGTACATTTGTTCCCGTCCCTCAAATAGATTGCCACCCCACCCCTCCTCCACACCCCATGGTCCTTCCTGTGCAGTTTATACCCTGGGATTGTCAGATCCCAGTCCCAGTACTCAGTGGCCCATGTTTCCATGATAGCCACAATATCCACCCTCCTGACTTCCAAGAGCGCCTGCAACTCAGCTGATTTGTTACCAATGCTTCTCACATTCAGTGAGACCACCCTCCATCCTGTCCCCTCCCCTTCCTTTCCATGCATCTCCTCCCTCCTAGTCCCCCCTTGTGAAACTTCCCCGAGTCTTTCCCTGCTAGCTTGGGGGGTAAGCTCGTTTGGCTCCTCTCCTTGGGATCCCCACCTACCAGCTATCCACTTGCCATCCCCCCACCTAGTTTAAATCCACCTTTGTTACTATACACCCCCTCCAACTTCTGCTTTAATACCCCTTCCTCTCCCCTTCCCACTCAAGTGCAGCCTGTCCTCTGCATATAGATCATTACTGCCCCAGGTTCTGCCCCATCTACCCACTACCTGATACCCCTTGGATTGACACCACTCCCCAACCATGTGTTGAACTCCCCAATCCTCCCTTTCCTCACCGTACTGCCACAGCATACTGGGAGCACCTCTGAGAAGGCCACCTACTCCCCTATAACCTCACATAGCCTTCCCACACACTCAAACCTCTCCCCCACTACCTCCACTGTCTCCCCTGCCAGGTCGTGCATCCCCACATGCACCACTATATGCAGTTTCCTCCTACCCATCCTTGCGCACTTTAGAATTGACTCCACCCATATGTGACTATGCCATTTCCCCTTGCTGCCCCATCTGATCCACTTAAATATGGACTCAATACCAATACACCCCCCTCTTCCTTCCTCACTCTCATTCCCACCCTTCTACCCAGGTTCCCATTTCTAGATTCCCCCATATTAGAAGCTTGACTATTCACTCCAGTGGTTCCCCCCTTTCCACCCAGGACCTATACCCTCCGCCCTTCACTGCTCTCTCGCTATCCCTCCCCTCTCCCCATCTGCCCTGGGCTTCTTCCCCACCCCTGCAATGACCCTCACACCCCCTCCACTAGTATTGACTTCTTCCTCTCCTCTTCCCGAGTACCATCCCTTGTGCAATCCCCTCCTGTTCCCTCTCTTGCCCCCTCCTGGAGCCTGCCCTCATTCTCTTCCTCCCCCTCCTGTGTTGATAGTACAACAAACATATTTTTTGCCTCCTCTGTCCTGCTATGCATTGTCTCCTTCCTCCTGACTTTTGTCCCCCCTCTGTTGCTAGGACTGTCTTGAGTCCACCCTCCATCGTTAGGCCTCCTGTACAGTTTGCTCCCGCCCCTCTCCCAACCCTTCCCTCTAAACATTGTTCCTCCCCTGTGGTGTCCTCATGTGTCTCCCTGGTGAATGCCCACCTGTCCTAGAATCCCCTCTCCCCCCATCCTTTCCAGCTCTCTACCAAGCCACTGCACTTCATCCTCAAGCCTCCTCAGCCTGCGGCAGAAGGACACCCTCCCAGTCTCCACAATATGTTCATCCATACTGCTACCCCACAACCATTGCATCCCACAATCCTACCCATGGCTAGCACTATCTAGTAATGAAACAAAAGATGATACGGTACTATCTATACTAATTGTACCAGTCTAGCTCTGTACCCACTATACCTGCAGAAGGCACAAGACAATATTCCTAAAGATACCTAAAAAATACCTATAAGTTATATTATGATCACTCTGACGGTCTCGCAGTTCTCTGCTTCTCACTATCTCTCTGCCTTCACTTGCTGTTTCTGTCTTTTCTTCCCCCTTGCATATCTGCAGTTATAAAAATATACGTAAATCTGTATGTGAAACTGGGATCCCTTGATTTGAAATGTATATAGTTATACTGTTGAAATGATTGCAAAAAGCTATCTGGAATTTAGGGGGTTAACCTGAGATGAAGTTTGAGGTCCTCTCAGGCTTATTTTCAAACTCTTTTGCAGAGCTGTCAGCAGGAGGTCAGCTTGGGACACTTTTCTATTTGCAAGCCTGCTCTGCAAAGAACCTGACAAGAACTCTGATGCATTTTGTGAGAAACAGGATGTCTCCTTAACAAGCTCAGGATGAAGAAGTTAATTATCAGGCAAAGACTTGTTGTAAAAAGAGCAGCAATATTTTTGCTAGAGAGACTGAAACTTGGAATTACAGATACCCTCAGATGAAGGACTTTTTTTCTGTTTGTGGTGTTTTTTTCTGTTTGTACTGCCTTTGTAAATAGTTATACTGAACAATTTTAATTTTTTATTTTACTGTTGTTGATAATAATAAAACACTACTTGTGAATTTTATAACTGCTCCTGGTCTTCCTATGCTTCCTGACCTATGCCTTGAGAACATAGGGTATGTCACAAGGCATACTGAGAGCAGCTTTCACAACACTGATAACATCACAATAACCATGTGCAGTACTGAAGCCAGCAGCTGAAATCAAACAGTTAACCTAAATGCAAACAGTAGACTTGAAAGGTATAACTAGTAAAATGATGTTGTATAGATCGAATTTACAATGGTCTAACTCAAAATATATGTGTAGTTTATCATCACTTGTGAAGGAGCAGGATTTTCATAATTCACTCGTGGCTCTGCAATTTGCAAAGTTATGGTCCTGCCCACGACACATGAGCATAGAGCTACTTTTAATGAGCAACAACAATCCGTAACAAGCAGCAGCAGCAGCTTTTAACAAGCAGCTGCACTGCAGCAACATTTAATAAGAAGCAGCAGCTTTTCAAGATTAGCAACCAGGTTAAGGGATACACTGCTCATACTTTTGACTGCTTTTAAAACAATTGTTTAGAGACAAGTGACCTCTATTACATTAGCAGGATTATAACATAAACTGTGTTGGGACATGTGGCTATGTTTTAGCCAATCAGACTGCATGTTACACACAAATTACACAAATTTCCATGCCAATTAGCGAACCTCACAGAAGGCACTGAGAACCCTCACACACCAGATAAAAAAGTCCTGTTCAAAACACTAAAAAGTCTCCCATATCTGCAAAAACAACAACACCATCCTGACAAAAAAAAACAGTAACTACAGCCTGAGAGTAACCAACAAATCCTCCCTGTCTCTCACCAAACTGCCATGTACCTCAACGCTACTCTCTTAACAGATGCCATGCTCTACATGCAGCCTGTGGCCAACTCCTCTCTCACCGGTCATGTCTCTCAATGTAGCAACTCTCTCCTCAGATGCCATGCCCTACATGCTGCTGTTGTTGACACTGCCCTGTCACTTCCAACTGAAAAAAGTCTTCCCATTCTGAGTGTACACTCGTATACAATTTACACACCACTCCTGACCACACATACCATACTGTTGTGACAGCACAATCCAGCTGAACTAATGGACTGATCACCGCAGACATGCTTCCTTATTAAGAGTACTCTACACTATAGAAAAAGACTAGGGCCAAAATGCTAGCCATACCAAAAACACCACTACACTATGGAAAAACAGTTGGACAAAAAATGGAAAAGGCAAACCGGAAATGATCACAAACAAAATCAAAATATACAATTTCACCATCCTCATGTACTATAAAAAATGATGGGTCAGTCTGCTATGCTCATAAATATGCATGTCTAGGGTGGTACCTTAGGCAGAGTGCACTCCTCTTCACCACAGGTTGTACGACTAACTAATCCTTGCACTATACTAAGTGGCACCCTCATCCTGGATAGGCTTCTGCAAGTGTTGTCTCCTCCATCCCTTGAACACTAACTAATCTACCTTTTGAACTATCAAGCTCCATTGTACTTCTGGCCCCCATTCAGAGCTACAAATAATTTGTATTATGAGCTTTTAGTCTCCCATTCTGGTACTGTGATAAATCTATTTTCTGCTACCTTAGCCCCCGCTCCTTGCTCTTCTGGTTCCCCTTGAAACTGTCATTCTCTGTGTCACCCTCCTCCTCCCCAACCCCTCCTTCCTCTTGCTCTTCTGGGTCTATTTGCTAATACTCAATCCATATATTTCCCCCTCCTCCCCAAACCCCTCCTTCCTGTCTCCCCCTTACACCTGCTGATTTATCATGCTGTCTCAGTATCCCTCCTCCCCTATTTACAATCACATCCCTCCCTCTCTCCCACTGACTCTCCCTCTTTTCCACCCCCCTGGTTTCTCCCTCCCTCCACCTCCCCGACCCTCCCCAGTTCCTGTTCTCACTCTCTCCCCCCACTCTTTCTGGCCTCCTCTCTGCTCTCTTCTCCCAACCCCCAGCCTGGCCTGCCTTCCTCTACTGTTACTGAACTTCTCTGCGCTATCTCCTATCATGCTACAACCAGGGAATGTCTCATCCTTGGAGACTTTAACAAAAATTGGCTCTCCCTCTCACTATCCAAATTCAGTGATAACATCATATCCCTAAACCTTCCTCAACTAATCACCAACCCTACTCACCTCAATCACGAATCTATAAATCACACCCTTTTGGACGGGGCCCTTGCATCCCACCCACACAGAATAATTGCTTCAGGCACTGTGGCAGAGTTAGACTGTGACTGATGGACCACTTTTCTATCTCCTTATTTCCTAGCAACAGTTAACACTTTTCTCTTTGCTTTTCTTCCCTCCCCCACCCTAGGCTGGCCACCTAAGCGTAGCTCTTTACTGTCCCTACTAAACTTCCTACTAGTTCTCTCTTTTTATTCTTTTTCCATTTCCATCCATCCAGTCCCTGGAATGATGCCAAACACCCAGAGAGGTGTTGTGTAAAGTGCATAAGTGCATTTTGTGTACAAAAAGCATGAAGGCTGTTTTAAATAGGAATGAATACAGTTAGTAAAGCCTTTTTAAAGAAAATGTATTTAGAAGTCATATAAAACAATAATAATGTCATGATTAGTACAGTTATAAGAAATCCTTAAGGTATTTTTATAAATTCACACTATAGACCTGTTACTGTATAAGGTTCTATGTATGAGAATGTGGTATACTTTATAAAAGTGTGTAGTCGCTGTGGATCAGAGATACAGAGAGTCAATATCTGTGGAGATATACACTGTACCTTTAACTGAACCAGAAAATCATCTGAAACAACCCCCCACCTTGGTTTTGAAACATCATGTTCAGACGTGAAACACCATGTCCAGATATGTAAATAGAAAAGGGCTCAGTCAGGTGACCCCACCAAAACATATAAAAACCTCTTCACTGAGTTCACTTCAAGTCAGTCCAGTGGGGCTCAGCCCTGAGAGAGGAGAGAAGTTCTACTGCTACTGAAGACAAGCTGTTGAATGAAGATGAGAAGGGTCTTAGGAGCTCTAAGATCGAGGACTGTATTATGGGAGAAACTACTGATGTTAAGTAGTGATTTTCTTTGCAATTGTTTTGTTTTCATTTATTATTTTTCGAACTGTTGAAAAATAAATATCACACCACAGTGTGTTTGAAACCTGTAAATTTGCCTCATCTGAAGTTTATTCCCACATGCTGTGACAGGCACCCTACTGGATGCCCTCGGTGACCACCACATGGTCTACTATGTACGCAAGATTCATTGACCCAAAGCCCCACCCAAACTCCTACTAATTCACTCTTTCCAGTCTTTGGACCTGTCTTCCCTTCATGAAGACCTATTAGTCACTGATGTGAGGAAGTACTACTTTACAGAAAGGGTAGTAGAACCTTGAAACAGTCTGCCGGCTGAAGTGGCAGGTGCAAAAACAGTCAGGGGATTCAAGCAGGGCTGAGACATAATGATAGGAATAGTATATACTGGGGCCGACAGGACCAAGGAGGAGAATAGAGAGCAAGAGAATGGAGAGGGATAGTACCCTAGAGGAACAGTAGGTTCCAGGGATTATAGGGAACCTGAGCAGACTGGATGGACCTCCAGCCTTTTTCTGCTGTCATTATCTATGTTTCTATGTTTCTTTATCTCTACTGCCAGCTCCATTGACTCAGCCCTAAATTTCTTCACATCACACTTCCTGTCTGCTTGAGACCGCCACGCCCCCTTAGGAAAACTAGGGTTGGAGGTTCTCATTTCTCCTGGGTCTCTCCCAAGCTGCTAGCCTGCCTGTCAGCACGTGATCTGGCTTGGAAAGTTCACAAGTCCTCTGGCTCCCCTGCCAACTACCACAAATATTGAGCTTTACATAATGCCGGCACTAAGGCAACCAAACATGCGAAGGCTGAGTACTTTTCCTCCACCTTCCAAAACAATATTAACCAGCCCTCAAAGTTTTGGAAGGTCATTCACTCCCTCTTCTTCCCCCCTACCCAGTCCTCTGCCCCAGTCCTCAAGATAAGAGGTGCCACCATCTCTGACCCCTTTGCTTTCACCACTGAATTTAATGAATTCTTCTCCTCCTGTGACACTTCCCTCCTTTCTGCCTTATCCCCCAACCCCTTGCACTGACTGCCCCCAGCCCCCTCTATCCTTCCCTTTCTCATTCTCTCCAATCTCACCAGCTGCCACTCTCAAGGCCCTCCTAACTCTAAACCCCCATAGGGGCAAGAGTCCAGATAGGCTGAACCCAAAGATACTCCATCTCTCTGCCATTCTCCTCTCTAAAGACGGTGACTCCTCAGTTACTGGGAATTACCACCCTATCTCTCTACTTCCTACCCTAACTATGCTTCAAGAACATGTTGTTGTTTCTCAACTCTCTCCCTTTCTTGACTCATCCTCCTACTTCACCCCTTTCCAGTCAGGATTTCACAAGTTCCACTCCACCACCACCTCCCAACTCAGACTGACTGACTCCATTCTATCTGGCATAGATCAGGGTCTGATCACCTTTGCAATTTTTGTCGACTTTGCCAAAGCCTTGGACACTGTAGCCCACCCCCTCCTCCTTGCAAAGCTGTCTGCTGCAGGACTTCTATCCCAAGCCACAGATTGGTTCCGCTCTACCTCCTGAGCCAAACTCAATCTCTAAAAATTGGCAGCTCCCTGTCCCCTCCTCTCCCTATCAGCACCGGCGTCCCCCAAGGACTGGTGTTTGGTCCCATTTTCTTCTCCATTTTTATAAATAGTCACCCCTCTGCCTGTGCATCTGCATCCATTCATATGCATGCAGATGATACTGTCTTATTTGCCTCTGGCTCCACCCCTGCTGATCTGATGACCAAACTGCAGCTGGACTTCGACAACATCCAGCACTGGTTCTACTCAAATCAGCTGTCCCTAAAAGTTAAAAAAATGGTTGCTTTGACCTTCTGAACCAGACAAAAACTCTCTAGACTCCCAGCCCTCCCCTTCTTCCACACCTGGACGGGTCCCTCCTTGAAGACATCTCTTCCTTCAAGTACTTTGGTGTGTGGCTTGACAGGCACCTACATTTCTCTGTATACATGAACTCTATCCCACAAAAAGCTCCACCCAAAACTAGGTGGCTTATATTGGAATCAAGGGTGTATCCTCCTCCCGACACAGAGAACCATTGCACAGAGAATAATTCTCCCCACCTTTGACTATGGAGATGCCATCTATGGCAGCACTCCAAAGTCCACCCTGGCCAGACTGGACCCCTTCTTCCACTCCTTCTGCCAGTTTGCTCTATAAATATAAATAAATAAATATCTCAGGGGCCAATTAGATATGCAAGTCAGTCATGTATGTTTACTTATATGCAACATTTACCCATCATTTATTCTATAATTAGTTACTGGTTGGGGTTAATTACAACCTGAAACCAAACTTTAAAGAGGACAATAAATCATTTCTTTTTATGGGCAGCATTGTGTTACAGTTCTCTTCACTGAACCATTAATTTAGAATGTTAACTATGTCACAGTTTGTATACAGAACTCTCAGCATGGTTCTGACAGATTAACAGCTCATGTTTAGCATTCTGTACGCAATCTGTGACATACTAAAAAAACTCCAAATTATTGGTTCCATGTAGAGAACTGAGTAGATTGTTGTCCATAAAAAGGGAACACCTGAAAACACAGATTTTTCACATTAGTGTTTATTCAGGTACAATTAAATTTAGATAATGCAGAGTGACGAATTTCATTTCCATAAATACAACCATTACTATTTGCTTTCAATTAGCACACATTTCCCATCCCCTTTAAATTATTTGTTATACACACTGTGTTGCACATGACTGTGTGTAATGGAAAATTGCCTCATTCTCACACACAGCATTGAGCACACAACTGCTGTATCCACATGTACTTTTGTTTTTGATCAGTTCTGCTGCTACCTGCCAATCACGGTTCTGTTTCCAGTAATTATAAAAAATAAAGAATGGAGCCCAGTAAAAACCTTTTTTTTCAAGCATCCTCAGTGTATGATACCATTACAGATCACTCTCTGAAGAGATTTGCACGACCTGAAATTCAGCTTTTAGAAACAAATTAAAGACATGTCTCCTCCTCTAAACCTTTAGGTAGCATTTTGTTATAGTCTTTGTTTGTGATGGTAGTATTCATTGTTATTTATTATATGAATGTTACAGTGGCGTGAAAAAGTATTTGCCCCCTTCCTGATTTTCTCTATTATTGCATATTTGTCACACTGGATGTTTTCAGGTCTTTAGACAAAATATAATATTAGATAAAGGGAACCTGAGTGAACAAATAACATTTTTTTTTTTTACTTATTTCATTTCTTTAATGAAAAAGTTAACCAACACCAACTGGCACTGTGTGAAAAGTAATTGCCCCTAGTTAAATCAACCCAATTAAAGGGATAATTAGAGTCAGCTGATTGAACACAGCCAGGCTTGATTACAGCCAGCCCTGCTCAATATAAACCTCACTTATTTTGGCCCTTACCATCAGAGTCACGTTGCCAGCACAAAGATTCAACAAGCACATTATGCCATGATCAAAGGAAGTTCCTGAAAAGATCAGAAAAAATTTGTTGCCCTCTATCAGTCTGGAAAGGGTTACAAAGCTATTTCTAAGGCTCTGGGACTCCATCGAACCACAGTGAGAGCCATAATCTCAAATGGAGAACACTTGGAACAGTAGTGAACCTTCCAGGAGTGGCGGCCTGCCAAAATTACTCCAAAGAGCAGTGTAAAATCATCCAAGAAGTCTCAAAGGATCCTAAAACAACATCCAAAGAACTGCAGGCTTCTCTTGCCTCAGCTAAGGTCAGTGTTCATGACTCCACAATCAGAAAGAGACTGGGCAAAAATGGGCTTCATGTGAGAGTAGCAAAGCGGAAACCACTGCTAACCAAGAAGAACATAAATGCTCATCTCTCATTTGCCAAGCACCTGGATGATCCACAAGCCTTTTGGGAAAATGTTCTATGGACAGATGAGTCAAAGTGGAACTTTTGGACAACATGGATCCCATAATGTCTCGTGTAAAGCAAACACAGCATTCCACAGTAAGAACACCATACCAACAGTCAAACATGGTGGTGGTAGTGTGATGGTGTGGGGATGCTTGCTGCCTAAGGACCTGGATGACTTGCCATAATTAAAGGATCCATGAATTCTGCTCTGTACCAGAAAATTCTTAAGGAAAATGTCCAGTCATCCTTTCGTCAGCTGAAGCTGAAGCGTAGTTGGTCATGCAGCAAGACAATGATCCAAAACACAAAAGCAAGTCCACATCAGAATGGCTAAAAAGTAAAATTAAAGTTTTGGAGTGGCCTAGTCAAAGTCCAGACTTAAACCCAATAGAGATGCTGTGGCAGGACCTGAAACGAGCAGTTCATGCTCGAAAACCTATCAAATGTTACTGAATTAAAGCAGTTCTGTGAGGAAGAGTGGGTTAATATTCCTCCACAGCGATGTGAAAGACTGATATTGAATTATAGGAAGTGTTTGGTTGCAGTCATTGCAGCTAAATGTGGCATAACCAGTTATTAAGTGTAAGGGGGCAATTACTTTTTCACACAGTGCCAGTTGGTGTTGGTTAACTTTTTTTCATTAAATAAGTGAAATTAAAAAAAAAAACAAGTGTTATTTGTTCACTCAGGTTCCCTTTATCTAATATTACATTTTCTCTAAAGACCTGAAAACATCCAGTGTGACAAATATGCAATAATAGAGAAAATCAGGAAGGGGGCAAATACTTTTTCACGCCACTGTATATATTGTTTCTATTTTAACTGTGATTGTTTAGTTATTTTGTATGAGTGGTCAGAGCTTTGGAGTAGTGCCCTTTGATAAATAAAATTGCCATACCATACCATACCATACCATACCATACCATACCATACCACTTGACCTTTGGTTTCATGGTTTATATGATATCACACACTTAAGGTATGTAAAAAAAACTTGTTACACACTTTTGCCATACATTATTCTCCATACAGTATATTCAGATAATACCCAATCCACACAACCCTAATTTTAACACACAAAGAACCTGCAACCTTATAAGCCACTTATAGTACAACTGTTTAACAGATGGCTAGAAACTGGATAAAGCCATTTCAAATGCAGTAGTTCATTGAAAATCCATCACTTACAGTGAAATATCTATGGTGGCAATAATGCCACAATTACTTTTTTTTTTGCCACAAACCAGCAGGTTGCAGGGGTTTTGCTGTGGCCAAAGTCAGCAGTCCTTAGATCTAAGCTCCAACACCAGTACCAACTTATAGATATTTTGTTTAAATAATTCATGTGACTGAATCTAACAATAAACAAAATAAGTCTACTGTTATCCGTAGTTCAACTTCAAAAAAAGTCTGAATCTAAAATTACTCCCCACCCTGTCTTGAGTGCCACCACAGTGATATGAATCATGAAAGAACTAGACAGGAAAACTAGTTTTGCAGGTATGGACATCATGTCAATCGTTTGCATCACATTCAGTAGGCAGAATGTGATACATGAGCCATTCACGATAAGGTAATTGTTCTTTTAATTGACACAGGCTTAGCTAGCTTTACAGATGAAAACAAAATGACAAAGAGGTAGCCATATCTTTAAAACAGTCACGAGACACACCTGAGCTAAATGCTGAGATAAAAGCCTGGCTTCAGTTGGAAAAGTAAAGATATTTTGAATAAAGGACAAATAAAGAAACCAGCACAAGCTATTAGTCAATTACTGTCAGTAGACATGAAAAGCTATGGGATGATAATGGTTATTAAAAAGTGGCAACAGCTGTAATAAAGAAAAAAAACATAAAAGGCCTTAACAGCCTTGCAGGTAAAAGCATTGATGCTGCCATCAGTATTCCGAAATGTATTTCAAGGGGACTGGATACCACAGCATAGTTATGTTCTGGCTGTTCTCTATTGAAGAGCTGTTTTTATTTCTTCTGTGGGCTAAACAATTGTTGTCCCTGAATTTTTCCCCTGACCACCACCCTCAATCCAGCACCAGCCCTAGCAACAGAAAAGATGATTTGGTGATAAAGTATCACAAGTAATTATCAATTATGTTCAAAGAATAATTGTATTATTAAAAAAAAAGGTATTGTGCTAATCAGTAACAATTATTAAACATCAGTCAAAAACATGTCATGGAAATGGTAATTTGGTTTAAGGATGGGATATCAGTTCTGTTAAGATCAGAACTATGCAGAACCGGTGCCATATTCTATACAAGAACCTTATCAGAACCTTTTTGCCAGGTTCTGGTCATTTATTTTGGGGCTTGATATACTTCCCCAGCAGGTCTTAATCTAGAAAGAAGGTTGCTAGGGGTTGGTGAAAAGAGCCAGAAAGAAGGCTATAGGTGTTGGAAGGATCCCGTTAGCCAGGTCTTTATTATTGTATTGTAAGTGGTCATACTCACTGTGCTGTTACACAGGGGGTGCTAGCTACTGTAGCTACTGTGCATGACACTAAGTGTATTTACTGTGGTTCCATTCCAAGTTGTTTTTAGATTGCTTTACATTCACTGTAGCAGTAATATCTGTTATTGATTAGTCAAATGTGGCTATTACATAGATAATAATGGCTATGCAACATTGTGTTATGGATTTTCTTTTACACACCTGAGGTGTGTGATGACCTATACACCTCGAGAGTGAAGCTCGAGAGGTTTATGAGGTCATCACACACTGAAGGTGTGAAAAAATATCCTTAACAACACTGTTATATAGTAATTATTTTTTTATAATTACTGGTGCAGGGAGTTTTTTTCCTTCGTCTTTTTAAATGACAGTCAGAGACACTTCTTGTAGACTTCTATGCTGGTGCAGGAAATTCTACCACACACACACACACACACACACACACACACACTCCCTTTCCAGTACCGACATTGTTAGTTTTTTAATAAAAAAATAAAATGGTTTAGTCACAGTTTACAAGTCAGGCAGAGTCTCAACTGAGATCACGCTGGGTCAGACTCACAGTTTCATGAACCCGACACACAGCAAGATCAATCAGATACATTTCGGTAAAAGGCAGGATCAACTGGATAATTTCTAAAAAAATAAATAAGTTATAGAGTGACTTACAGTAACAGAAACCCTCCATTGCTGTGGTGGTTCATCACTTAGTGGGAATGGAGCCACCATGTTTGAGGAATTATTCCACTCTCCCACTCACAGAATAGGAGCCAATGAGGTAGCACAAGGATTTAGAGTGATTGGAGAGTTAAAGCAAATGGCGCAATAACAGGTTTTCAGGTTATTACAGCATTTGACAGAGGCTTGTGAAATGTGTGATGAAGGGGGTTAACAGTAACTATAAATAGAATACAATACTGGAAATCGTCAATATCAAGGCTATAGTGTATGGTGGAATGTTACTGTGTATGGATTTCCATACACTTGAAAAAGTCTTCTGCTTCAGTAGTGACATACCTACTAACGCAGAATGACTTTTTATTCTGCGTTAGTAGCTACATTACAATGCAAGTGCCCCCAAACAGCGCTGTTCATTGGACAGGGGGCAGTTGATGATTCATGTGCACGAAGTGGCCGGCTGGCGGAGATACAGAAAGTGCTGGTCTGCGGCCGAAAACACTTGCACAGACCCAGAATAGTAAGCACTTTTTTATTTGGGGCACCATACACTATAAGGAAAAGTGTATGGGAGCCCAAATGCACAACCGCACTATTCTGCATACCTCATGGTTTCCATGATGAAAGGGACCTCTCTAGCTTCGCTCTCGAGGTCCTTGTCATCATGGAAACCTCTCAGTATAAGAAAAGTGTGGTTGTGTATGTGCTCCCATATACTATCCTATATGTAATTCCATCAAGGGATTCTGGAGACATCATTAACCACATGATCAAAGCTCAAGTAGTTTATGATGTCACCAAAATCCTGATAGGGAATGACAAGCCTAGTTACTGCTGGTTTCCTATCTTTTTTTTTTGTACTGTATATGGATCACTTCAAACATTCCCTCTCATAATACCACTGATATAATGTCAGAATGACAGTATTATGATATACTGGTGCCTGAGTGATGGTATTACAAGTTTTTGATGTCACTGATTACCTGTGAGAAAAAAATGACATCCATATATTACAATCTGTTACAAAAAAAAACACAAATAAGACATTAGGATCTAACACAAAAAAATGATAAAACACGCCTTTTACATATCTTGTTTAAAAAGGAAGTGACGCTGGCCTGTCAGCACAACAGCATGGCTGCTCCATGCAATGCTGGTGGCCCGGGTTTGGGAACTAGCTAGGGACACTGGGGGCCTGCATCTAAGAGCATGTTCTCTTCCTCTGGAGAGGGAGGGCTGCATCACCTTGCTCCATTACCACCGCCTGTAGGCATGCAGGTGGTAATGCAGCAGATGGTACAGAGGGGAAGGGCAATGCTGCCAATTGCTTGGAAGTGCATGCACATATACACATTTCTGGTGGGCTGTCCTGGCACCCACATCCCCACAGGGAGAAGGTTAGCAATGGGGAAACTAAGAAGCAAAGACAAAGTTAAAAAAGGGAGAGACAGCCAAATAATGAATTACAATAAGCAGTGTAAAACGTTTTCAGAAATGTAATACCTATGATTCATATAAATTTATGATATTTAGTAATTAATAATGAAGTAAGCACAAGCTGTCATGCAAGTATAATGATTACAGTACATTTGAACCACAGAGAAAATGTCACTCAATTTTCATTATAGGGTATGTATTATGAAACAGTTAATCTGCCTATATCCATTACTAATTTACCATCATGACAGTTATGGTTAAATCTATAACAGAAGGAGAATGATGGAGGCCTGAGCATAAATGATAGCAAGGACAACCTACATAAGAAGAGACAAACCAGGTTGATATAAAAGAAAAATATACCAGAAAGTGGTATTAGTGAAAGCCTCCCTATGATTATTTACTATTAAAGGAAAACTCCATTGTAAAAATCAGAAAAAGATATGTAGTAGTCTTTTTTTCTGTGTTCTAACCAGTTCCCAGCGTTTTCTTTTCCTCTGGCTGTGAGAGATGTATTTTCTAACTTTCCCTAACTGTTTTATTGCCCTTGGAGGTTGCCATTCTGGTTTCTGTTATGGCCTCTAGTCTTCTCAGAATGCCCTTTGGTGGGATGTCTAATTGCCGCTGCAGGAAGTCAGTGTCTTGTTACAGGGTCTGTCACAGCTCAGCCACAGAGAAAATACTTCTTCCAAAGAAGACACACTGCTAGATTTTGGGTGAGTGTAATCATTATTATTTTTTGATATTGTACCTTGTCCTGCTATGTTCGTATGTGTGTGTGTGTGTGTGTGTGTGTGTGTTTGAATCATGTCACTGTTTACTCTATTCCCCTCAGTCACTTTCAGTTTTTGCACCAGTACTAAGTAGCAAAAATTGAACATCACCTTATAGAGTGTAACATAGCAGGACAAGGTACTAATATCAAAAAATAATAATGATTACACTCACCCAAAATCTAGCAGTGTGACTTCTCTGAAAGAAGTATTATCTTTGTGGCTAAGCTGTGACAGACCCTGCTACATCTAAGGGCATAGCTACATCATTGTCACATGAGCCAGGGTGCATCGTAGGAGAAAGAAAGCCAATAAACCTATTTGTGATGGAGATCCCCAGGTGTCGTAAAACTACCATACAGCTAGCAGGCTAATTTAGGAAAAACTCCTAATAGCAGACAGAGGGAAGGACATACTAGGACTTA
This sequence comes from Neoceratodus forsteri, assembly GCA_016271365.2. Lineage (NCBI taxonomy): Eukaryota > Metazoa > Chordata > Ceratodontiformes > Ceratodontidae > Neoceratodus > Neoceratodus forsteri. The sequence goes on along the minus strand of CM028137.1, from coordinate 533,769,212 downwards.
ACATACATATCAAAACACTCTACATAACATATGTTTTTGCACATTCTGGGTGGACTTCTCCTTTAATTGACAATGTCCTTTTTGAACCATGCCTAATAGGTAACATGCAAACCTTTTTAAAACAGTTGGATCATCTGAGGTAAGTAAAAAAGATATTAACTCAGCAGTCGAGCAACAGTATATTGCTCTGCTAATATTGGCCGCAGACATCTAGATCAAAAAGAATTATATCACAGGCAAATCTGTACTCAATATTAAGTAAGAAATAAGGCATAATAGTGGGGATTATGCTATGCTAATCTACTGGGTGGTGAGTTGGAGTCCTGACCTTGAAAGGTGAAATACATTGACATAGCATAATCCCCCTGAAGGAATTGCCTTATTCCACTATTAAATGTTTAATTATGTTATCTTTTAGCAGTATAGTACTGTTGTAATTTGGTGCTGTATCTTTAAATGGTTGCCATTAGGGCATTGGCATTATTAGGTATGCAGTAAGGGTCAGGTTGCAGCTGGTAAACTGCACTAACTATAGAAACATAGAAACATAGAAAGGTGATGGCAGAAGGAGACCAAAAGCCCATCAAATCTGCACTTGAGATTCCGAGATCCTAGGTGATCCTGGGACCTAGCTAGTAGATTCACTTGCGAATTTGATTCCAGCATACTCCTTATCTCAACCTTTTTTGAATGATGATATGGTCCTAGCTCCTACCACCTCAGCAAGTAGTTTGTTCCATGTCTCCACAATACTTTCCGAGAAACAGTGCTTCCTAAGATCCCTCCTGAAACTCCCACCCCTCAGTTTCCATCCATGCCCCCTTGGGTTTGAGTTGGGAGACTTGGTGAATAGTTCAGCGTAGGGTACTGAATTTAAACCCCTCATGCACCTTAAGGTTTCTATCATGTCCCCTTTCTCTCCTATATTCAAGTGAGTACATGTTTAACGCCTCCAGCCACCCCTCATACGGTAGCCCCTGTGTCATTTTGGTTGCCCTTTTCTGAATGGTCTCTATCCTGTCCCTATCCTTCCTAAGGTATGGTCTTCCAAACTGTATGCAGTATTCCAAATGGGATCTTACCATAGATCTGTACAGTGGAAGAATCATCTCCCTGTGCCTACTGTCAAATCCTTTCCATATGCATCTCAGCATTTTGTTGGCTCTACTATATGCTGCTTCGCATTGGCTGGTTTGTTTAAGGGTGTCACTAATAATAACTCCTAGATCCCTTTCCTCTTTTGAGTCACTGAGTTTGACCCTGTTTAGCCAATAAGTTGTTCTAGCATTATTCCTGCCAATATGCATCACTTTACATTTCTTAGTGTTAAGTTTCAGCTGCCAGATACTAAACCATTGTTCTAACCTTTTCAAATCCTTTTGTACGATTCTCATTGCTTTTTCACTGTCCACCCTTCCCCCTAATTTAGTGTCACCCACAAACAGTACAATTTTGCCTTGGATACCTACTCCTATGTCGCTGATGAACACATTAAACAGGATTGGGCCTAAGACTGCGCTCTGTGGGACCTCACTTGTCACTTCTCCCTCCTCTGACATCTCCCCATTGACCACTACCCTTTTCCTCCTTCTGTCCAACCAGTTTCCCACTCACTTAACAATGCAGCCTGCTATTCCCAGATCCTCTAGCTTCTTCACCAAGCGTTTGTGTGGTACTGAATCAAAGGCTTTGCTGAAGTCAAAATAGAGACGGCCCACTAACCAGCCACTATCTACTTTCCTAGATACCCAATCAAAGAAAGTAATCAGGTTTGTCTGGCATGACCTGCCTGTAATAAAACAGTGTTATTCATCATCTTGTAGGCCATACTTATCCACGTAGTCTACTAGGTCTTGTTAAATCAGGGCCTCCATTTGCCTTCCTAGCACTGATGTGAGTCTGACTGGCCTGTAGTTACCGGCCTCTTCCGTGCTACCACCCTTATGCAGAGGCATAATGTTGGCTCTTTTCATCATTAAGTACGACTCCCATCTGGAGAGAATGGTTAAACAGGTGCGCTAAGGGATCTGCTAACTCACTTGCTAACTCTTTAATTATCCTCAGATGTATTCCATCTGGACCAGGAGATTTGTCGATCTTTAAATGCTTAAGCACTTCTCTGACCCTGCCTGCAGTAACACTTGGTGTTTCCATTTTTGGCACTGCCCTGCCATGCCATTTCACTAAAATACCATCAACAGCTTAATCTGGTTTAAGGTCAGTTGGCATTCATCTGTATCCCCCTTCCCCTGGGTCATGCCTGAAAATAGGCAAGAATTTGTCTAGTGCACTTACCCAGTCAACAAAAAATAAATAAATAAGTGTGCTATAATGACACAGTCAGGCACTGGGCCACTGTGCTCTTTGGTGAACACTGAACAGAAGTGTTTGTTCAGAAAGGTGGCCTTCTGCCTGTCCTCTTCCACTATCCTATCCCCATCCCTGATTTTAACTACCCCACTACTCTTCTTTCTGTTTTCTCGCAAATATCTGAAAAACTGTTTGTTCCCCTTCCTGACACCTTTAGCAATCTGAAGTTCTGCAGCCGCCTTTGCTTGTCTCACTGCCGACTTAGCCTCCTTATTCTTTAGTATGTATTCCTCCCATAAATAGTTACCCGGCTTACTACTGAAGTTACGGAATGCTTCCCTCTTGACTCTAATGGCTGTCCTAACTTGATTTACTGTATGAACCAAATGGAGCATTTGTGTCTGTTTCTTTTTGTCACTGTCCTTATACATGCCTTTGTGGCCTCTGTGATGGTTTGCTTATTCTTTCCCCAAATGTCTTCTACAACAAAATGTTGGTGAATCTTAGTTTCTCACTATTTGATTATGTTTGCACTACAAGAATTTTGTTATTATGTTGCTTTAAATAGGTATTCCATACTTTTAACTTCCTGTACAGTACTTTCCATGTGATCTGTGAGGCTAAGCTGGAAGTCTGAGCTGTGCTTCCTGGTCTTTCCATGTGATCTGAGTCAGATCTGGTAGCTTAGGCTGTTGATTAAATGTCATGTAATCTCATTCAGGTGCACAGCTGAGCAGATGAGATTAAAGCACTGAGTTTGAGCTGTCCTTTCTTTTTACCTGCATGCCAGATAGGTAAGTGGATACTTAATTAGCTCTTTGAGCAATGTTTGTAGAAGTTTTGCTGATGGTTTAGTGAGGTATGTGTTGCTTGTTTCTCTTGTTTATAATCACAGTTTTGAAATATAATTTGTGTTTTTAATAGGTGTTTAAAGTGTTTTTCTTGTGTGCTCAGCACTGAGGATTTTGCATTTGGATTTGTGAGTACGGAGTACTGTATGTTTTTTCAAAGTTTTTGAGTGGATTTCCTTTGCAGTTTGTGATTCTTGAGCAATGTTGCTGTGTGTGTTTACTTTAGTCTGCATGGTTTCTTTCTCACAATGCTTTATTGTTTGATTTGCATTGTGACCTTTTTGACCCTGAGGCTATGTAATTAGCATATTGACCTTTTTGACCCAAAAGGTTGTGCTCTTGATTAATTCACCCCTAGCATGTCTTCTAAACAGGAGTATATGCTAGGTTAACACAGTACCATGTGATGGGGTCCTGACCAATGAGGAGTCATAATTGACAGATACCATTTAATAAGCATCTTTGGGTACCTGCATCCCACGTAGGCAACTTATGTTAACCACAGTATATGGTAACTTTTTATATCTTTTGTGTATTTTATAGCTTTTCTACTCCCACCTGCATCTACCCATGACCCCTTTCCTTAACTGAGCCCCCTTCCCCTACATATAGTGTAGGAGTAGCTCCATTGGAAATGGATGTTACTTCATGTATTACGGTCCAAGGGTACAAGAATTAGGCTGAGAGGTAGATTCTGGACCGAAGCATTTTTTGTCAAAAATGCAAGAATAAACCATGTTTCAGTTCCAAAATGTTTCTTTTATTAATATAATCATATAATAAATAATAAAATAATAAAAGAAACATTTTGGAACTGGCTTTATCAATTTATTCTGGTATTTGACAAAAATAAGCTAAGTCAAACTCTGCCTCTCACCCAACATATATTGCCCTGGACATATTGCCCCCCCGTTATGTCTGGTTGGGGTACTTTCCACTAGCCTATCCAAACTCATTTTTTATGAATCACATGCACCTGGTGTGTTGCTTGTGCCTTGCACTGCTTATGATGATGCTCCTTTTGATGTATTGTATTGCTTGTGTGGACTATTATTTTTGCAAATCTTTCAATTACTATTTTTTCTCCTTTTGTAATATATCTCATACTCCTCCCCCCAGGACATATCTCAAAATGAGATGTTATCAGCTCAGTATGTCTTTCATGGAAAAAAATTAAATAAATGCATATCTAGCTTTAATGATCTTTAATTTTGTAGTATTAAACCCTAAAAGATGTCACAATGTTCCATTGTTTGTGTTTGCTTAATATTACCAGATATGATTGAATTTATGCAAATGAACATTGTTTGCTAACAAGGACTAAAATTTAATGTTTCTAATAGCCTCAAGGTCACCCTGCCTTCTGCCTTGCTATAATACAAAGTTTTGTTTTAAATATTAATTTTATATGCGTTACTTAAAGTCACATTTTGCAATGACAAATTCCAAATGTGACCCATTCCAAACTGGTCCAAGCTTTTTTAACCAAACTGATCCACTGGACCTTACAACTATTTTCAAAAGTCTTAGCTGTTCCCTGAAACAGTGAAAATGGAGAGAAGAATGTTCCACGTTAGTGATTCTCAACCAGTAGTTAAGAAATCTATCAGCTGATTTTGTGCTTATATACTGAGATCATATGCACATGAACATACAAAGAATCCAGCAGAAGAAGGACATTTGGTCTATCTAGTCTGCTCATATTGCAGGGTCCACAGCCTGAGTTATTGATCCTACACCCCCTCCCAACTCCTCCCATCCTTTCCATTATCCCCACCCTTGACCCTTACCTTCCCCCATGTCTATCCCAGCCTCTCTTGAAGCTGCCCACTGTCTTCAACATGACCACCTCCTCAGGCAGCACATTCCAACTGGCCACCACCCTCTCTGAGAAGAAGTACCTCCTGACCTCCCTTGTAAACCAACCCCCCTCTAGCTTAAGAATGTGTCCCCTCATGTTATGGCTGCCACATATCTTGAAGAGACCCTCCTTAACCAACTTATTTATCCCTTTCAAGTACTTGAAAATCTCAATGATGTCCCCCTCTCCCGCTTGTCTTCCAGGGAGTACAGGTTCAGCACCCTCAGCTACTCTTTGTATGCCTTACTCTGCTGACCGGTGGTCATCTTTGTAGTCCTCCTCTAAACTGTCTTCTGCAGTTTCATGTTCTTTTTGAGGTCTGAACACGAGTACCAAACTCTATACTCTAGATGTGGCCTCACCAGTGACCTGTACAAGGAGCGTGAAACCTCCTCTCTCCTAATGCTGATCCCTCTAGCTATACATCTCAACATCTTGACTGCTCTTGCTGCTGCTTTCTTGCACTGTGTGGATTGCTTCAGATTGCTAGTGATTATTACTCCCAGGCCCTTCTCCTCCTCTATTGGAGATACGGAGACCCCTCCCAGGTAGTAGAGATGCAGCAAATTTAAAATCCACCAGCGAAGTGAACGTGAAGTGGCCACTTCACGTTGGCACTTCGCTACGTGGAGTGCCCCATAGGAAAGGCTCACGTCACCTTGTTATTATTACTTCGCATTGTCATTCCTCCTTAAATGCAAAGTAAGGCAGAGTGACAACAATATTGGCAGCATCCCACCAATACAGTCACCAGAATGAATGTGCATCCCCAAAGTGCTTCTGTCTTGTGTCCAGAAAACACCCCAGTGCAGATGAAGTGACATGAGAGTGTAACAAGAAATGCAAAGTCTCTGAGAATTAATGGTGCACTCAGTCATGCGCGCAGTGTACAGGTCACACACAGAGTCACCAGAATTAATGTGCATCCCCAAAATGCTACTATCTTGTGCCCAGAAAATTCCCCAGTGCTGATGAAGTGAAATGAGAGCCTAACAAGAAATGCAGTCTCCCAGAATTAATGGTGCCGTGCAAATGCACAGACAGATTAAGATTGCACTGCACACTCAAGGGATGCATACAAAAAGGCACAACAACACCTAACCAGTGCTCACAAGTCACAAATCCAAATCTGGAAAGGAATACATTTTGCCAGTTGGGGGATTAGTGCATGGCAGTAAAAATCCACTACCAGTAAAGATACCGCAAAGCAAGGGGATGCACGTGATGCAGAAAGCCTGAAGGACGCTTCTTCTATCATCTCCCGACACATTAAACTTGATTTTTTACCTTTAGAAAGTCATCTGGATGTCTTAAAATATATTCTAGGAGTGTCTGAATTGTTGGACTCGCAATCTTGTTTGGTTCCAGTAGGATGGAGGTGGAAATGAAGAAAGACCACCCAAAACACACTCCTCCTGCCACACCAGAGAAGGTCCCCAAAAAGGAATGAGCTGGCAGTACCTCAGCTTCCTAGCCCCTATCCCAGCAGAAATTGGACCAAGATCCGTTAACTCTTTCTGGCTTTCTTGCCGAATTCCAACCTTTTCAGGAGGAACTTAGAGGGCTGACATGGGAGATAAAATATCTATCTCAAGCTATTAAGGACATCGCCCTAAGAACAACTGACAGTGAAGCCCGTATCATTTCCTTGGAGAGATGGGCTGATAAGCTAGATCCTGATTTTGTGGTGATGAAACAAAAAATTGCTGAACTTGACCAAAAAGTGGAAGACCTGGAGGGCCATAGCCGCCTGAACAATGCGGTCATTATCAGTCTTCCAGAGACAATGGAAGGGCATGACTCCATTCTCTTTGTCCAAAAATTCATTGAGAAAATTATAGGGCCTTCTCCTTTTGGCTCCCAATATGTCATTGAACGGGCTCACAGGGTGCTCCAGGCAACTCCCACATCTGGGGCTCCCCGTCCCTTAATTTTTCGTTTTTTGAATTATTTAGAGAAACGGCATTTTTTCACGAAAATAAGGGAGATTCAAGACTTACAATGGGAGGGGACAAGAATCTGAGTAGCCCAGGACTTGCCCCTCACAGTCCGGCAATGCAGATCTGCATTCCATCCATTAGTAACAAAAGTTATAGCAGCCGGATTAAAATTTAAAATGATTTACCCGGCTAGACTGCAGGTCCTGATCACTGGAACTTGGCACTCATATGAAGACTCGGAGGTGGTGACCATTGGTCTCAAATCTGCTTTACCGGACTTGTTTAGGAATATGTAATGGCAAGAAGTAGATTAGCTTTTGATTTACAAGAAGCAAGAATGACCAAGCATATACAAGATTGGAGACTCAAGGCACCGGTCAAAGGAATCAGCATTTTGGTATATTAGATCGATCCTCGTGATGCAAATCTCACCAGGATTACTCATTTAGTCTTCTCCTTTGGCGTTCAGTGGGGTACTAAGCAGTGTCCTAGTTTCCCTCATGCTGATGCTGGTTATTCCTGGTGTTTTCGCCGGAAGGATCGGATTCGTGTTGGTGCCCATTCATAAGAACTGAGGACTAGATTTACCCAAATCCTTCTCCATGGGAAAAACTGTACAAGAAATACAGAACTGAAGGGAACTGTAGGTCACCTTGTCTCTCTTTTCTATATGCTGAACTCGGGACTGATAACGAGTGTTATATATTTAAGATTTCTTTATGCTATCAAGCATTATGTTCTAACTAGATGATTAGTAATTATGCAATTGTTCTAATATTCTGTTGTTGGGCCAGTTCGTTTGAAACTATTCCTATATTCACCGATTTCTCATTGTTAATTTTACTAGGGTTTAGAGGGGATGTAATTACTCCTTATATCCGCTAGAGGGGAGTGTTGTATTAGTTTTTTCACCATTTAAGAGTTGAGCCTTTCATGATTACTCTGCCATATATTATGGCCTACAGAAAGGTCAGCCTTTCTCTCAGAATGAGAGATTGGGGAATATATAGTAGGTGGGTTGGCTGGAAAGGAAAGGCGACATTATGGAGGGCTGTAAAATGATTCATAGGACAGTAAGGTGGGAAGGGAGGGTTGGGAGGTTCATGAGTATCATAGGGTTACAAAGATTAAGGTTTTTTTTTTCTCTTTTTTGGGACATAAGAGGTTTGTTGGGGATTTTGTTCGGGAGGTAGGGAAGGGGGGAAAGGTAGCACAGTCCATTATTCACAGAATTTATGTGAATCCAAGACATGTTTGTTTTCCTGTAACTTTAAGTTCTATTTGTTTTGTGTTCAAGAGAAATGGCTAATGATATATGTTTTTCATCATAGAGTGTTAAAGGGGTCCGTAAGAAATTAAAACAATTTAAAATCCTAAAACATCTAGATATTCTACATTCCCATATTTCCTTTATTCAGGAATCCCATTTATTAGACTCGGAGGCCATTCAGATGAGAAGACAGCAAATAGGTCAGGTATTTGCTGCCCAAGGTACCTCTAATAGCTGTGGAGTTTTGATCCTAATTAACAGAAAAGTCCCATTTAATTCTGTGCAGGTCCTTAAGGACTCGCAGGGCAGATTCATATTAGTCCGAGGAACCGTCTACTCCACAGACCTCCTGCTCGGAAGTATTTATGGTCCTGACAAAGATGACCCACTTTTTTTTTATGCACCTACTCAATATTATGCTCCCTTTGTTACCTGCTTTAATAATTTTAGGAGGTGATTTTAACCTGGTATTTGATCCCAGTATAGACCGCACATATTCAGTTTCTGGAGGACATTCCCCAGCTCAACGTGCCTTACAAGATCTAATGGATCGGCTGGGTCTCTGTGACATTTGGAGGGTTCTAAATCCTATGGCTAGGGAGTACACATTTACATCCCCTGTTCACGGGACTTCATCCCATATCGAGTACATGTTGCTATCCTAAACCCTTCTCTCTGGTGTCACCACCTCATCTATCCAACCTGGACCTCCATCAGACCACTCCCTGGTGCTGGGTTGGTTGTCCCTTGTGTCTTTGCCCAAACGGAACCCTCATTGGAAACTGAATGACCAGTTGCTTAAAGACTCCAGGTTTTCTGATAGCATTAGAGATCATATCATGCAATTTTTTGAGCTAAATGCTATTCATGATACGAAGCCTGATATCATCTAGTGCGCTTTCAAAGCATATCTCCGGGGTATTTTAATTGGGCTAGCTTCCAATAGGAAAAAACTCCTAGAGTCAAAATTTTAAAATATGTTGTCCCAAATTCGGTCTCTGGAATTGAACTTACACTCTCGCCCTCTTGACATCGACAAAGGCTTACAAAGTTGAAAGATTCCTATTTAAGTTTACTTAGTGAAAAAGCAGAATTTGCCATTATTCGCACTAAGGCCTCATACACAGATCAAGGGGAGAAGGCAGGGAAATTATTAGCCTTCAGAATTAAACAGCAGGAATCATCTCGGTTCATCCCTCCTATTCGTTCCAGTATGGATGGTTATTTAAAATCTTCACCTAAGGAAATTGTTAACGAATTTACCACATATTACAAGCACTTATATGGAGCTATGACCAATCCCCCTTCTAATTCTATTCTCTCTTCTTATTTATCGAAGGCTCATTTACCCCTTCTTTCTGAGGCCCATAAACGGGTGCTAGTAGCACCTATTTCCACCTTGGAAATAGCCAAAGTGATACAAAGTCTCTCCTCAGATAAAACCCCAGGGCCTGATGGATTCTCACCCAAATTCTATAAGAGCTTTGAGGAACTACTTATCCCATATCTTCTTCCCCTATATCAACACATTTTATCGGGTGCGCAAGTAGATTCCACTTTATTTGAAGCGCACATTGTTCTTCTCCCAAAACCAGACCGGAACTTAGACTCTGTGAAAAACTACAGGCCCATATCCCTGCTTAGTCAGGATACAAAGATTTTAGCCAAGTTGTTGGCAGATAGGCTAAGCCTAATACTTCCAGATTTTTTTTTTTTCGTTACTTTTTACCTCCTCCTATGCTCTGGCTTCCACCTCTCCTTCAGGCCCTTCCTGGTATCTCTCCACTCCTAGCCATCCTCTTTCTGAACGCTGCTCTTGCCACACATCGCAGCCAACTGCTGAGTCATCTGGGAGTAACCCATCTCTGGGCGGGTCCCTCTCCTTCAAGGGGGAAGGCACCGGGGGGCTCGGGAAACCCTAGCACTCTATTTTATCCTTAGGGGCTTGAGGGTGCTTTTGTGGAGGGGCAGGCTCCTGGAGGTTCCAGGGGTGTGAAGGATACGGAGGCCATCATCTGGCAGTTGCCGAAGTTGTTTTCTGGCTTTCTGGATTTATCCCTCCTGCACGCTGCATGTAGTAGTACCCCGTTCTCCACGAGGACACTGCAAACAAGGGTTCCACCAACCCACCCCAGGGAGGAGAGCAGTCCTCTGGACGCTCAGTCCTCTCCTTCCCCAGCCAGCCCCCAACAACCCAAGTCCGTTCCCGAACCCGGGTTGCCGACGTACTTCCAGATTTACTAGGAATACAACAGGTGGGTTTTATGAAGGGGAGATCATTGGTAGACCACCTTCGCACCCTTTCACATGTCTTCTCTATGTCAAGGGATGCCTCTTTCCCTGCAGCTTTGATGTCCCTTGATGCCAAGAAGGCTTTTGACCGAGTTAACTGAAATTTTCTATTTCAAACTTTGAATGCCTTTGGATTTCTGCCCCAATTCCAGGAATGGGTAAAAGTTCTTTATCACAACCCATCCACTAGAATCTCTGGAAATGGAGCAATTTCCGAACCGTTCTCTTTATACTCTGGCACCAGACAGGTTTGTCTCCTTTCTCCCCTACTTTTTAACCTATACCTGGAGCCTCTAATCCATAAATTGTCTCTATGTCAGAACGTACAGGGTTTATTAATCCATGGTACCGAAGTGAAGATATCCGCTTACACAGATGATCTTCTTTTACATCTTTCCTACCCAGAAACATCTATTCCAGCCATGTTAGAGATCATAAAGGACTATAGTAGGCTATCAAATTATAAATTAAATGTTGGTAAGTCTATCATATTCCCCTTAAATCACACAGTATTTAAAAACAACATCATAGCTCTAGGTCTTTCCTGGTCCCAGGACTCTTTATGATATCTCGGTATTGAACTCACTAGGAATATACAGCTTACTATTAAAGAGCTAGTGTACTGCTTGGAATTAATAGTAATTTTCAGATGCAGTCAGCCATCTCTTCCAATATCTGAAGTATTTTTTTCATTTTCTGTTTGCTAATTAGAAGATTTTCCACCTGGTAGTACTGGGGTGATGTGTGAAGCTGCTCTCTGTCTGCAGGGAAAAAAAAGTCAGTTCTGTTCCTCCCACTACATCGTCAGAAATGGGACCAATCACCTTGAGGCACCACAATCCTTGCAGCTTGAGCAGTGACTTTCACAAGCTACCAATCAAAATGCAGGAAATTGTGACATCACTAGTAACCAGGGAGAGCCAGTCTCTGCTATTTCATGTGAAAGTGAAACCTGGCAGTGAGAAATGGTTCTCATTGGTTAGTAGTGATGTCATAGTCAGTGTGGTCACAGTGTTGATGTAGTGGGAGGAACAGAATTGACTTTTTTTTTCCTCCAGACAGAGTGCTGCTCCACACATCAACCCAGTACTGCCAGGTGGAAAATCTTCTAATTAGCAAACAGAAATGAAAAAAATACTTGAGATATAAAAAGTGTTAGCTTACTACATCTGAAAGTTGCAATTAATTGCAGGCAGTTTCCAGGCAGGACACTAGCTCTTTAAGAAAAATTTCGAGTCGCTGTTACAAATTTTGACTCAAGACTTAGACCACTGGTCAACTCTCCCTGTTTCGTTGTGGGGCAGGATAAGTTTAATCAAGCTGAATGTCTTTCCCCGGCTACTATATTCCCTTCAACTACTCAATATTTGTTTGCCGGGTATTTGGTTTAAGAAGGTTCAAAGCTTAATAACAAAATTTATCTGGTCCATGAAACAACCAGGACTAGCGTATCACAAATTAGCTGCCTCCAAACTAAAAGGAGGTCTAAGTCTACCATACCTTAACTTGTACTACTGGGCCAGTCATGCTTCCAAATACCTCAAATGGTTAGCTCCAAATCCCCCTACCCTCCTTCCTCCTTGGCTCAAAATAGAACTAGAATTGATTCGTTCATGTAACATGGATCCTTCCACCTTATTATACTTAACCATATCCTCATTACCGAAAAGCTTAAAAACCACTACAATAGAAACCTCCATAAGAGCTCTTTCCCAGTTATGTGCATTCTTAAAATACAAACATTATATGAATACTTCTCAATCGATTTGGAACTCCCCAGTTTTTAAAATTGTTAATAAGAGATTAACACCTATGTGGCTACCCCAACTTGGAAACAGAAAACTCGCCTTGTTTATGGGACAAGATGGTTCCTGGCTCTCGACGGCAGAACTTACAACAAAATTTAGTATTCTACCATCTGATCATTTCAAGGTTCTTCAGCTAAGGCATCTCCTTATCAAAGAGATTGGTAAGACACCTCCCATACCACCCAAGTTCTCATTTCATTCAGAACTGAGTCCTCTAGCCAATTGCCCCAAAGCAATTTCTAAATTACATGGTACTCTTTATGAATGGCGTTTTCCCGAACCCTTTGGTCCCACAACATATTGGTCAGACCTTTTTCCTCACTGGAATAAAGACTGGCCTAACCTTTGGAATAGTTGTCACCGCTTTGTAACACAGGACCAGTTACGTCTTATGCAATTTAATATCTTGCACAACCTCTATTACTCTCCACAAAAACTGGCTGCTTGGGGATTGTTGTCATCCAATCAACGTACATGGTGTTCTCAGGCTGAAGGTACCCTTCTTCACATCTTTTGGAACTGCCACAAGATAGCCCCTCTCTGGAATGTTATTAAGGACAGAGTAGATCCATTATTGGGGTTGTCTGATCTTTTCACACCTGAGATATGTCTTTTGGGGGATTATTCAAACATAGCTGTGATCAACCGGAAATATCATATTTCTATGATATCTATGTCAGTTAAGAAATTGGTCCTTAGGTATTGGAAAAACACAGCCACTGTCTCCTACTCTGAATGGCTTAACAAATTCTTAGCAAACCTCAGAACTGAAAAAACCATAGTAAATCTCAATAACAATATATCTAAATATAAACAAATTTGGGCCCCATTACATACGTTGTACTCCCTTTAAACTAGTTATTGTGATCCTAGTACCACACAGATGGTTTTTGATTAATTGGACTGTGGGGGGTGGGAAAAGGAGGAGCTGGGGAGGTGGGGCGGTGGGAGGGGGGATGGGATCATGATTCCTGATAGTAAATGTACCTGTATAACTGTGATATGCATGATCCTGTTTGATGTAAAAATGAAAAGTTACAATAAACTTTAAATTGAAAAAAAAAAAGATACCACAAAGCAGTATAAAAAATTCATGCAGGTGCGGTGGATAGCAGGTTCACACTGCTGCAATTACTCTGTAACACAATAAAAGGTGTCTGATTTAATGGCACACATCGCACACACACTCACACGCACACTCAAGTAATGCGTAGCAAATTAGAAAACCTTTAGTAATATAACCAAATGTTTTAAACAGACAAATTGCACACTGCTGCACCACAACAATCAGCAAAAAAATGTAAAGAATTACTGAAAATATTACTGTGTGTACATTGACACAGTTATACAAGAAAAATATAACCAAAACAGAAAGACTGCCTTTTTCTCCCAGTTAATCTACCTACACCACAAATACGTCCCATCCCAAAGCACACTTCACAGTATACAGACTGAATGTTCTAAATTAACATTCAAAATCCACACACAAACAATAAACACTCGATGATATGAGCACAGGAGGGTTTCCTATAATCGACGTACTAAATTTTGAGCAACAAATATTACTCAAAGGCATTTTTAACAGCTTTTAGAGGTTTTGAATCACAGAGCTCTGAGAGCAAACTGTCTCCAGCTACCACTGCACACACACTACCCAGGCCAGAACTGAGGCTGTGCCAAACAATCTAGAGCCCATGTGACCTGCAATCCCATGAATAACTGCAGAATTTCACTTGGAGCTCAATTACAGGGTGAAGAGAGGCAAATTACATTGATTTCAATGTACTTCACCTTAAAATTGGTGGAGAAGTGGTTTGGGGAAGGCGGAATAACACAAAGTCATTGGTTTCAATGGACTTAGCGTTCCTCATTATGAAGCGAAGTACTCCGCTTCACATTGTGGAGTTCTACGGATTTATTTTTTTTCCAATTGTTTAACCAGGTGAGACACACTAAGCTGAAAGCTTGTCTACAGGTGAACCTGGGAGCGCAGGGAAGTTAAGTGACTTGCTCAGGGTCACATGGTATGCAAGTGGGGGCTGTGGGATTCAAACCCAGGTCTCCAAATTTGCAGCTCAGGCCTTAAACCACTGCAGCTATACTGCCTCCTATTCCACGCTACTCAGTGAATCCTTCACCGTAATCGGGGCCGCCGCGCCCACCACTACTTACAGTACTGTAACTCACATGCTGTACGGGAAGGAATATGAATGCCTAGGGCTGTACTTCCCCGATGTAGCACAAAACTCCCCGACTTAAAAACGCTTATTAATGAGTACAATGGTCGAGTGGTGAAGCCTGGAGAGATACTACAAAACATGCTTACAATACATCCAAGTAACTAGTAAAAAATTTATGTGATTCGTGACATGCTCGTGAATCATGATTTGTGACCTTGAAGATGAAGAACGTGAATTGTATCACGAGTGACTCGTGATGATGGTCCTGACTTAAAAACGCATATTAATGAGTACAATATTCATGCAGAATTATGCACCACACCTGTCCAGTTCTCTGAAGGGAAGTCAAAGAAACAATTGTGACTTAAGTTACAGATGGAGATTGGGCCCTAAAGACATGTACATGCACAGACAAATTAAGACTGCACTGCACACTGAAGAGATGCAGATGCAAAGGCACAACATCTAACCAGTGCTCACCATCAGAAATTCAAATCTGGAAAAGAATACCTTTGCCGTTTAGGGTGGGCTGCGGGGGGCAGTGTACTGCACAGCTGCAGTAACAGTCACTAGTACTAGTACAAGTAAAGATACCACAAAGAAGTACAAAAATCACACAGCTGCAGTGGATAGCCGGTTCACATTGCTGAAATTAATATGTGGCACAATAAAAGGTGTCTGATTTGATGACACGCATCACACACATACACACACTAAGTAATGCGTAGCAAATTGGAAACTTCAGTAATATAACCACATATTTTAAACTAAAATTATGCAGTGCTGCACCACAACAATCAGCAAAAAATGGCAAGAATTATTGAAAATATTACTGTGTGTACATTAACACAGTTATACAAGAAAATATCACCAAAACAGAAAGCAGTCTTTTCTCCAAGTTAATCTACCTACACCACAGATCCTCCCCCAAAGCACACTTCAACCGTCTCTCAGTACACAGACTGAATGTTGTACATTAACATTCAAAATCCACACACAAACAATAAACGCCCAATGATATGAGCACAGGAGGGTTTCCTATAATCAATGAGCTAAAGTTTCAGCAAAAAAAATTACTCAAAAAGATTTTTTTAACAGCTTTTAGAAGGTTTGAATCGCAGAGAGCTCTCAGAGCAGATTGTCTCCTACAGCTTCCTACACACACTACCCCAAATTGAGGCTGTGCAGAACAATCTAGAGCCCATGTGACCTGAAATCTCATGAATCACTGCAAAATTCGCATTTGGAGCTTAAAAACAAGGCAAAGTGAGGCAAAGTACTTCGCCTTAAGAATTGGTGGAGTAGTGGTTTGGGAAGGCAGAGTAACGCGAAGTCATTGTTTTCAATGGACTTCGCGTTACCCATTATAACGTGAAGTACTCCGCTTTGCATTGCGAAGCACTCCACGAATTCGCCTTCACTTCGCAGAGCGAATTGGGGCCACTTCACCCATCTTTACCAGGTAGTACTCCATCCTGGGATTCTTGGTTCCAGTGTGCATAACCTGGCATTGAAGCCAATCTGCCAGATCCTGGACCACCTCTCAAGCTTTTTCAGACTGTCTTGTAGGACCTGTATCCCTTCGGCTGTGTCCACCCTCCCACAGAGCTTGGTGTCATCTGGAAAAAGGCACATTTTTGCCCTTAATGTCATCCCTAATGTCATTGATGAAGACATGGAACAGCACCGGTCCCAACACCAAGCCCTGTGGGACCCCACTGGTGACCTCTCTGGTGCTAGATAACTCTCCCCTCACTACCACCCTGAGTTCTATCCCTCAGCCAGTTTCCCACCCATCTGGTCATCTTCTCCCCAAGCCTGAGATCTGTCAACTTTTTGATCAACCTCCTGTGGGTTACAGAGTCAAAGTGCTGAAATCCAGATAGAGGATGTCTACCGCTTTGCCCCTGTCTACTGCATTAGTAACCCAGTCAAAGAAGTTGATCAGATTCATTTGACATGATCTCCCCTCATAAACCCATGCTGCCTCACATCCTGGAGACCATGCAACTCTAGAAATTACAACATGGTCTACATCAGCTTGCACACAATTGAGGTCAGACTGACTGGTCTGTAATTCCCTGGACATTCTTGAGGCTGCTTTTGTGGAGTGGCACCATATGTGCCATTCTCCAGTCCTGGGACACCACAACCAACTCCAATGAACTATTGAACAGGCCCACCTGTGGCCCTGCAAGCTCTTCTGTTAGTTTGCTCAGTATCTTTGGCTGTACTCCATCTGGGCCTAGTGATTTGTTCACCTTCAATGCTAGCAGCCCCTCCCTCACACTCTATTCTCCTCTATCACTACACCTGTGATCCCCTCCCCATATTCCTATTTTTCCTCCTGAAGGCACCGGTCTTTCCTTCTCCCTGATGAAGATGGAATAGAAGTATTCATTTAGTATCTCTGCTTTTCCCCCATTCTCCTCCACCCACTCCTCTCCTTTCTTAAGCCTAAAAATCCCATCCCTGTTGTCCCTTTTCTTATTTATATAGTGAAGAAAGGCCTTATGCCCCTTCTAAATTCCCTCAGCTTTCTGAAATTCCTCCTGTTTCTTAGCCAATCATACTTCCTTACTTACCACACTAGCCAACCTTAGGTAATTCTCCCTATTCACCTCTCTCTTGGTCTTCCTGAATTTCCTGTAGGCTAGCCTATTTTCCCTTACTGCCTGGGTGACCCCAGAACTGAGCTAGCTGGGTGCACTGACCCTCAAGTTCTTCCCCCTGAGCCTAATGCACTCCTCTGTGGCAACCATCATTCCTTCCTTAATGAAGGATCACCTTTGGTCCACCCCATATGTGCCTTGATGCCGGCCAGGTGCCTCCTTAGCACATCACCCATCTTCCTGAAGTCTGCCATCCTAAAATCCAAGATTTTGGTCTTGGTCAGGATGCTTTCCCTGTCCATATCCACCTGGAACCACACTTTGTAATGGTCACTCACACCAAGTGGCTCTCTGACCATTAGGTCTCGTAAGTGCTCCCCATTTGTGAGCACCAGATCAAGCATTGCCTCCTCTCTGGTTGGTTCTGTGATGCCCTGAGTCTAGAACCCACTCTGCAACCCTTCCAGGATTGCCTGACTCCTGGAACATGCTGTGGCTGGTATGCTCCAGTCTACCTTGGGCAGGTTAATCCCCCACTATTATGACCTCTCCTTCCCATGCAATGTCCAGTATTTGCAAGGCCAGTTTCTTGTCCCTCTTGTAATCCTGGTTGGGTGGTCTGTAGAATACCCCCAACTTCACCTTTCTCCCTCTGTTGGACCATAATTGAACCCACAATGCCTCCACCTTTCCCTACTCAGACTCCTCCCTCTTGCAAGTTATTACCTCTCTGATATAAACTGTCACCCCTCCCCCTTCCCTGTAATCCTGTCCCTCCTGTATAGTTTGTATCCAGGGATCAAGAGGTCTCAGTCATGGTGTGATGTGGCTCACGTCTCAGTTACTGCCACTATGTCCATCCCCCCTTTTTGTTAATAGCACCTGCAGGTCAACCATCTCATTTCCAAGACTACACACATTCAGAGACACAACCCTCCTCCTAGAATCTGACCCTCCTTCCCACCTGTCTCTACTTTTTTCCACATTTCTCCCCTCTATTTGGCTCCCCCACCTCCACTTGCTAACTGTTCATCACCCCCTCCACCCTTTGCTAACCCTTCCTCACTCCCTCCACTGCCTCCCTCCAGACCACTTCCACCAGTGTGGGAGGGAGGTCTGTTGACCTCCTCCTCCTGGAGTCTTTGGGCCTGCAGGCCCGCTGTCCACCCTCAGTAGTTTAAATTAAGTGTAGTGGTTATGTATCCCCCCAGTTTGTCCCTGAGCACCCTTGAACTCTCTTTACTGAGGTGCAGCCTGTCAGATGAAAAGAGTGCTTTGTTTCACCAGGTCTCCCCCAAGTCCCAAATACAGATGAACCCCTCCTCCCTGCACCATTTCCTCACCTAGTCATTAAATTCCTCTATTCTTCTCTTCCTAGCTGTGCTGGCCCTTGCTACTGGTATCACCTCTGAAAAGGACAGTGAAGTTACTTCCTCCCTGCAGATCTTTCCTAACTCCCTGACCCTACTTTGCACTACCTCCACCTCCTGTCCTGCTGGGTCATTGGCTCCCATTTGGTTTTCCCCCAACCTCCCTTACTATTTCCCAGATTCTTGAACCCACCTTCCCCATTGTAATCCCAGGCATGCAACCCACCCTTCTTCTTGCATTTGGATTCCCCTTCCTTCCCCAGTGAATACCCTTAATTATGGAGTCCCCAATAACTGCCATAGTTCCTTCCCCTGCACCCATGTTCTCAGTCCTTCCTACCTTACTTGCAGTAGTAGCTGCTCCCCATATAACTGCTCACTGTCCACCAAGCGCTGCATCCACTATTCATCCCCCTAACTGTTTCTCCATTCCTCCTCTGCCCACCTCCTTCTGGCTATCTGTGATAGCTTCCCCTATAACTTCTCCTTTATCTTTCCTTGTGTCTCCCTTCCCCATCCTTTGCTCCATTTTGCCTGTCTCCTCTTCCCTGCCCACCCTGACTAGTTCCCTCTCCTCTCCCCGTCCTCCTATCCTCAGCTCTGATTCACTCCAATCTCCTACTGTACCTCACCCCTGCTGCACTCTCCCACCTACTTGACAGTGGTGCAAATCTATTCAATAAAGGCACCCCTTCAAAAGTTCCCACCCCTGATGTTACCCTCGTATTCCCAACCCTTCCCCTTATTACATGCCATTCCTCCACTCTGGGTCCCCTGGTCCTTTGAGGAAGAGATACTCCCGTATACTGGGTGTTCCCCCCTTTCCCTTCCCCTGCCCCTGCCTGATGCCCTCACTCCCCTGGGTAACCCCAATCAGCCTTTGTCTTTACTGCTCTGCTCTTCTGACTCCCCACACCATCCTCCCTATCTCCCATCTGAGCAATCTAATTTCAGCCCTTAGCTGCTCCAGGCTCTTACACACTATACCGTCCCCTTTACTCCACATCATCCCCAAGAAGACTTTCCCCACAGCTATCCCAGTTTATCACTCTTCTTCCAGTCTCCTGCCCCCCATACATGTACCTATTCCCCCACATCTTCCTGGTTCAGCTTCTCTTAGCCCTGGTTATGTGTCCCTGTGTGTAACCTGGTTAGGGATGATTGCAACAAATGCCTTCAGTTCCCCTAACCCTTCTACTTTTTTCTGCTTGGTACAGTTGTAAGTCGACTCCAGATAGGGCTCAACTGCAAACCCTTCCACCCCCTACAAAGTACTACCAACCCCCTATGGTGTACTTCCAACTGTCTTTCACAATGCTTAGTTCAATGTAAGTAGACCCTAAAATGCTACCAGCTGTAACCCCTTACCAACCCCCTTAAGTGTACTTCCATCTCCTGCCTTGTACTTCCAACCATCTCTGTTACACTTACCTCCCCTTCCTTGACCAACGTGGCCCACAGCCTACAGTCCTCCCTGTGGACACCGTGCCGACACCGCCAGATGAGACTGAGTCAGATGCCATACTCCTGTTTGTAGCACTCACACTTCAGGGCTGCTCACACTTCGGGGTTTGCTAGGGACTGTGAAATTTTATACGAACTACAGCATCCCTATTGGAGGACTGCAGCCATGTGGCCCACTGGGCCCACCACTCAGGCCGACTAGTCCGGCTCAAAACCTGCTATCAATCCTCCCTCTTCTGACATCCTCCCTCCACCCAATCCCCACAGCTCCCAGTTCAAATTCAGACAGTCATTTGTTGTAACTGGTTTGTCTATAAAAATCATAAATCCCCCCCAAAACACAAAATCCTGCCACAAGCATCACCACTTATCTGGCTGATCCTGCTTCACGTCCCTCCTCATGCTCAGCGGCATCCTAAAGTGGGAGCAGACTACACAGAAAACCTTTTTAAACAGTAAAAACTACAATCTTGCTATTGAAGGACTGCAGCCACATGGCTCGCTGGGCCCACCAGTCAGGCCGGCTAGTCCAGATCAACACCCACCCTCGACCCTCCCTCTGCTAACCCCCTCCCTCCACCCAATCTCCACAGCTCCTGATTCAAATTCAGACAATCATTTGGTGTAACTGGTTTGTGTATAAAAATTGTAAGTCACCCTAAGCACAAAATCCTGCCACAAGCAGCCCCAGTTACCTGGCTGATCCTGTTCCATGTCCCTCCTCATGCTCAGCAGCATCCTAAAGAGAAAAACAAGAAAGCAGGATGTTTGTTACTTGAGAATTCATCAGCTCCTATCGCTTATTTCCCAACTGATGTAATAATACTGTTTGTGACATCACAGTTATTGCCATGGCAACAGACAGTGATATCACAATTCAAAACAGAGGATTAAGACGTCAAACTGGGAATATTCTATGGGGCATATGAACTCTAAGGGATAACGATCCTGCTTTCATGCAAACCTCTTAAGTAATAAATAAGGGGAGGATTGATAGAAAATATATGAAATACAGTATAGGCTGATTTGTTTCTAAATATTATGTTTTTCAGAGTTTCCCCACATGCGTCAGCATTGCAGCTTTTTAAGGTCATCCGATACCCAGAATTAGCAATCAGTTCTCTGGAAAACTGAACAGAGAGTCACAGAGAACCAAGAAGAGAAATGAAGTCACCTGGAAATCTGAAACATCCTGCAGGCCCCTCTGCTCTGCGGGCCCAGTGGTGTTGCAGAGTTAGCAGGGTGTCAAGGCCACCTCTGTCTTGATCATAGGCACCTCAATGACTGCACTTTCACCAACAGCTGGAATGGTAGAGAAGTGGCTGCCTTTGTAGACACTGGCAAGTAGGGGGCAGTACATAAGCTCTTGGTGGTTTACACCCTCTCCCCAAAAGAGCTGCAGTCTTCTCATCAATGATGTGTTCAGTACCTCTGGGCTGTCTTCATAGAATATGCCCAAGCAGCTCCATAGTGGGTAGGGGGAGTGTATGAATGCTGTGGGAGGGGTCCAGACCATTCCTTCCAACGAACTGAGGGCTTCTCCTTTATGATGTCTCCATCTTCCTGTGGCTGCGTTCATGGCCTAGACCAGTGCCATTCCACAGTTGGCAAGTAGGGGGTACGTGAATTATTGGGGCATCCGCATCCTCTCTCGTGACTTTGGACTTTCCCATGCTTCAATCATCCCAGCTGTATAACTGGGTAAAAAATGCTCCCACTGAAAACAAGATGTTGCTCATCTTAGCTATCCAGGGTAAATCCTGACAATAGTGAAACAAAAGATACATTAGCAGAGCAATAATAGGAGAGACCCGTTCTCCCACTGCTGTGCTATAACTGACCTGCAGATTAATGAAAGGTTTTGGTCTCCACTGCACATGCTTTATTACCTTTAAAAGGCTGGCATAAAAAGCCAATTTAAAACCTGCATTGAAAAGCAATAACATTTAACCTTCAATTTATTATACATTTTTTATAATTGATTTCTTTATTTGGCATAAGTCAGGTCTTTCTCCAGGGTTTTTATGATACTCGTGCCTCTTTAGAGGTTTGTGACCTTATGGGCCCCAGTTTTTTAGCTCATAGTGGATTGCCAGGCAAAAGACTGTGACAGCTTGAAGAACAGCACTAAAAGCTAATGGAGTAGGGTACTAAACGTAGAGTAAATAGGACATTCATTTCGGCTGCCACCAGACTGTATTATGCAGCAGGTTTATACAGTATGTTCCTGAACAGCAATTTTACTATTATAAGTGTGGTCTCATACATATTCTTGGGGTGTAAGTTCCACAAGCTGAATGTGAGTTGTTCTGGCACCTTAAGAACATATGTGAGAGCACTAATAAGAGTATCACTGGAACATGTACACATATTATTGATTAAGGGTAACTAGTGTAACCCCCTTCTGGGGGCTTACATTGATTGTCCCCTCACTCCCTTGTTTTTCCCGGTTTCCTGGGTCCTTCTGGTGCCCGAAATTTCCCCCAAGTTTCCCGAGAGCCTGGTATGCTGTTTCAGCCTGGATCAGGTTGGAATCCTTGGTTGTGAGCGCTGCCATGTTGCTGTTGGGCCAGCACTCACGCATGTGCCTAGGAGTGCCCTTTAATGTTTTCGACCACTGTTTGCAGTCCACCAGAGGTCTTTCCCATGGTCTTGGTCCCCTTGTTTTCCTGGGTGGGGACTGGAGACCTTGATGAGGCAGCAGAGAAGCCTCAGTTGTTTCGAAAATTAAAGTCTGAGTTCCGGGCGCATAGCAAGGGCTCATGAATAATTCATGAGCCCTCCTGAATATTAATGAGCTCCAATTGCAGCTCCTGGGGCAGTGGAAACCGGAGTTAGTGACATGCTTTCTGGGGCTATTTAAACATGTTAATGTGTTCATTTAGCAGGGGACAGTTGGGGCTACAATACGGTGGGGCTATTATGAGACAGAGATATTTGCTTTTGCTGCACCAGACATTAGAGTGAGCAGAGCTGTGTTGGACTGCAGAGATCTGAATGGGGGCTGACATATTGATGACACTATGACCCCACACAGAAGCCAGTCATATAGTTAGGTGCCTAAACCTGAACCAGAGGGACTCCTGGAAAAAGGAGGGGACTAATTCAGGCTCCTAAATCATGCCCCAATAAACCATCAGAAAATATTGATCACTATGGTTATGGACAATTGATGGGCTCAATCAGCCAATCAGAACCTTGGATTCTCGGGTGACAACCCCTGGACTTTCTGGTTGTTCATCAGTCTGTTCCTGGGCTCTTGTGGAGTGAGGAGCCTTCTGTGAAAGGGGGGTTGGACTGGAGAGGCCTTTCTCAGGTCTCTAGCGGAGACTGTTCTTTTCCCAAAAAGGATCAGCAGGGGAAAAAGAGCGAGAACTAGAATGATACCTTGAATCCCCAGGTACTGTGAGCTGTTATTTTGGAGAGGATAAGTGCTGCAGAAACCCTGCACTGGTGGACTGAATTGTGCTGAGAGGACTGTGCTGTTCTATTTGAGTGTCATAGTTGCTGCTGAGAGTTTGATTTACCTGTGTGGGACTAAAATTGTGATTATGAAGAGGCAAAGTCTCTGGAGTTGGGATGCTAGCCGGGTGCTGTACTTTTCCTGAGTGAACTGGTTAAAGTGACTGAGAGCTGGTCCCAGCTGCAGCTGAAGAAAAGGTTGTGGACAGTTTCTAACTGGAAAGCAAGGACTGGTGAGCAGGGGCCTGTTGTATTTGGATCCCCCTGTGGTTTGCAGCTGTGCTTCATCTGGTCTAGGGCTGGCAACCACTGCAAACTGGCACAGGACTTTGCTTGAGCCACTGCCTGTGATTTCTGCTGGTTTTGAATTCAGTGCAGGGACTGCAGAGGACCCCCACCATTTGGAAGTTCTCACACAGAGCCAGGGAGGGAATCAGCTAACCTTTTCCAAGTGGGGCTCACCATATCAGGAGGTCACCGGCGCTTGCTGGGGTGCTATGGCACCTGTGATCCATTGTGGGGAGTTGGGCTGTGGAGCCACTCCTGGGTCTGGGCCTTCTGGGACTGGTGTGGTCCTGCCACAGAGCTCTGCAATGGGCCAGAAGCAGCTGAAGGTGACAAGCAGCCAGACCTCCAATCAAGGGGGCAAGCTGCGAGATCCTCAAACAAGATTCCACCTGCCCATTGCTGCATGGAGTTCTGTGATCCAGGACAGCTGGAGGCATTCATCCCAGGAGTGTTTGAGTTCTGCAAAACCATGAGTACCCAGGACCTGGTTCCTGGAAACCAAGCAAGGGTGTGTAAAACGGATTTAATTGCTTCCTCAAATAATTGTTTCTATTTCATCAGGACCCCAACAGCCAGCCAACCCATGGAAATGAACAGGCCTCTACCTTTTTGGTACCCCTAAGGACTATCAGAGAAGACACTGGTACCAGTGGGGGTGGACCTCCAGGGGCGGGCTTGGCCTACGGGTCCCTATGGTCATTGTTACTTGTTCTCTGTAACCATTTTTTTTTATTCACAGCCATCCCTTGTCCCGGTATCCCTTCCCTAGTCCTTACCCCCAATAAAGCTGTGATTTATCATTTGAAATTGTATGTGCAGGAATTCTCTGAGTCTGTCAGATCATTACTGTTCATGGTTTATGGTGTTATTGAATGGTTGGGTATTCAGAGTGTGGGGTGGTTGGTAGGGGAGATGGTTAGGTGCAGCATCCCAGGGGGCTGTGCCAGCCAGTCACCTGACCCACTTATAGCTTTCTCTGGATGGAAGCACCATGCTATTTGTATTATCTTTGGAATAGAACCCCCGATCACCACCGTAACAGGACCCAGGCCCCTTAACCTGTTACAGGGCCAACAGGCAGTGGTAGTAGCCCACAGGCACACGGTGCATGGGCTACACTAAGTTATCTAAAAATGCAATCAAAGAAGCACCCTGAATGTTTCCCTTTCAAGGTTAACAGCATGTGAGAAACTTTTTACAGAAAAAGAGTGTCTGACGCACAAGGAAAATGAGTGCTCTGATTAGTCTGGCAAGCTTCCTTGATCAACAGTTATTGATAATTGTTGAAGCTGCCCAAACTGGTGGCTCCAGCTGGTGGTGCACTATATCACCACATGGAAGACCCTTGTTGGAGATATAAGCCTGACTCCTCAGCCTGCTCCCCTGGAATGCAATGTGGAGGCATCACACGCTGCCCCATGGGGAGGGTGAAGCACTTCTTGCTCTGGGAGTGCCACCAGCAGGTGGTTAGTGGGGGCTGCATTGACACTGTTGGTGACCACACAGCACCAGTGGCTCCACACCTGCAGGTCAGAGCTGCAGGGCACTATGGCTGTATGCTCTGGGGGTGGGTGGTCCAAGAGAATGCAGTAAAGAATATCACAGCTCAAGAGGATGACAGAGTCAGCACTATCCACCACGTGCCACCAAACGCCTCCTGCTCCCCTCTGCTTTAACCTCCAAGAACAAAGTCTGCTCCCCCGCAACTGGCAGCTCATCGGAATCCCATTGAAAGGGTAAGCCATGGGTGATAGGAGGAGGTTTGGAGCAGATCTGTCCAGGAAAGAACTTTGGTGGTAAATGTGTGGAGGGGGGTGGTGGTTGTTCATTTGGTGCCCGACTGTATACACTGCATACCCTTGTGACATTTGGTAAATAAAGAATATATTGAAGAAAAAAAAAGAAAATAGATGAGATTCCATAGTTGGTGAGTAGAGGGGTTGTATGAATGTTGGCTGGGTTTTGCCCTCCCTCTCTGGGAGCTAAGGGCTCCTCTCCCCATAATGTGCAATTCCATAATTCCTGGTCCCATATTAGGAAATGTAAGCTCATACATGAACACAGGTCATTCAGGTGACAGACAACACATCACTGTGGATGGCTGCGGTGCTGGATTCAAAGTAGATTCAGGACTTGTCACAAGAGAGTTAAGTTTAGCACTCTAAACAGCCAAGGAACAGAATGTTGGCCCTGCTAGCTGACTTTGGTCTGAACCTTGGTTGCAGTAAATGCTTTGACTAAATTACTGCACACAATCCCCAGCTTCCTGAACCACCAACCAACTGCCCCAATGCAAGTCGTTGTAAGTAAGTAAGTAAAAAGGGCTCAGAAACTAGGGGTCATGGCATGAAGCTGGAGGGAGGAAAATTTAGGGGAAATGCAAGAAATTTTTTTCACAGAGAGGTTGGTGGATGCCTGGAATGGGCTGCCAAATGAGGTAGTGGGGGCTGAAATGGTCACTGGTTTTAAGCATGCATGGGACAGGCACAAGGGGATCCTGAGAGTGCATGGGGAGGGGTGGACTTATCTGGAGGGGTAAAGGGGAAATCAGGAAAAAATAGGAGGGGTGCAAGGGGATACTCAACACATAGAGAGTATCTTGGGATAGATAGTTTACCAACTTCAGTGCAATAGCCACAGGGCGACAGTCATTAGGGCAAAAGCACAATGCCGATGGCAATCATGCTGACCTGCAGTTATGCTGCCTGACAACTGTTGCGCCCAGTGCGGGACGGAAAATGCCAGCTGTTTGAGGGGTCACCCCCTGCACCCCTCGAACTTTACTATTAACACCTCTATGAAGAAGTGTATCAGGGATGGGGCACAACACCTGTGTGGCACTCTGCCTGTAGGGCGCTCTGACAACCAGTTCACCACTGTGACAGGTGAACTGTTTTGTCGCCCTCATTCCATCACTCTGTCAAGGGGATACCAGGACAAACTAGGTGGGCCATGTGGTCCTCATCTGTCGGCAATTGTGTGAATGTATGTATGTATGTATGTATGTAAATAAAGCTGGTATAAATGACCTCAATCCAGTGGAAACAGAATTTGTCAGTGGAAAAGGTCAGCTTGGCCCAGTCTGCCCAGATGTTCTCTGTCTAATCTGACTCTGCAGACTCTGTCTGGTCTCCAGTGACCCTCCCACCTCTCTTCCTATATGTCCCTATGTCTATCCCACACATGTTTAAGCCCCCACTGTTTTAGCCTCCACCACTTCCAATGACAGTCTGTTACAGATGACTACCATTCTTTCAGTGAAGAAATATTTCCTTGGGGTGTGTGGCCTTGCCAGGAACCAAAATAAATGCCTGAGCATAGAGTTTTGTGGGAATCACCCCTATATCTTTGCAATCCATGATTAATACTTGATTTTAATTTAAGTTGTACAAAACTGTTTCTCAGTACCTCTCTATGGAACAACAGAAGAAATCAGTTTTATGCCAGACTCAGCTGCTGTTCAAGCATGTGAAAGATGGCTGTAGAAATCCAGGGCCTACTGACTCACAGCTCAAAGCAGCCATGTGCTCGGGTGCAATGGCAGAACACTTGAATGGAGAACCAGCCCTTCACGTGTTGGCGCACTGTCTCCAAGACCAACGATAGAAGTCTTTGCAGGATTTGAACATCTTAATGCCCAATTCACACATCTTCAAAAACCATCAATGTCCTTGGTGAAATGGCCAACACTCACACAAATTGCCTGGATGAACTGGAATCCATACTGAGAGAGCAGGAGGACCAGTCAATGGAATTGGCAGCAGAACTTATTCTGGAAAATAAAACCATCGAGGACCTAACCAAAATACTCAATGACCATGAGAACAAGCATGAAGGTAATATGAGGTTATCAATCTGCCTGAGGGGATTGAAGGTTCAGATTCCATCCTCTTCCTATCAGCCTGGCTACGGCAAGTATTGGACCTAGACAAAAACAATGGAAAAAAGCACTTTCTAAAAAAGAAAAATGCCCAGACATTTCCTTACAAAGCTCTTACAGCACCCAGACCATGAGAAAGCTCTGCAGGTGGCCCAGAGCAAGAGCAGCATTTGTACCTGCAATCTGGAAGTTAGCTTTAACCCTGATTAGTGCTGCTGCCTGTAGATAACACAACAAGAATTGAATCTGATCCAAAAGTCCCTCCATGAACATCATTGACAATTTGCACGTGTTTATCCATCATGTCTGATAATTTGGCACCAAGCCCTGCCTCCAAAAAACACTCATGAGCCTGGATCAAGTGGCAGCCTTAATTGGCACACAGCTACCAGCGAAAGAGGACAGAGTGGGCCAAAGAAAAATGGGTCTGACTACTTGAAGAGCTTCTTACTCATCATTTCAACACCTGGCCCAGCTGTGATGGACATTGCAGTGACAATGGGTTGGGGGTTACTGGTTTCCCCAGAGTGTGGGCAGCCTGATAACTATTTCACTCCACTAGCTAAGCCACTGGAGCTGGAATAAACTCAAAACCCGTCCAGTAACATCTAATCAACTCGTGATAAATACTGTACATGACCATGGTACTGTATAACTGTCATCATTGTTGGGCCCGAGCAGCTGCCAGGAGGCTCCTGCACTGATACAATGGTGAGTTGCACAGCAGTTAGCCATAGTGGTGGGGAAGAGAGGCCCTGGAAAGTCATCCTACTAGGTTAGTGCAAGCAGTGAACCAGTGCATGCCTCTATTAGCTCCCTGAGGCTGACTAGGGTTGTCCTCCCCCCGAGGACAATTCCTGTGAGAAACAATAGTGGTTCCCCTTAATCTGCCACAGACTAGTACGTCATCCTACCACACTGGGTTAGTGAGTCTACAAAATGAACTGTGTAGCAAAAGAGAGGTTACCACAAGTCAAGGGTGCCATGTGGCGGCCAAAGCTCTACTGGCCCCATTAAACTCCAAGTGGATTATCTACCATGCAGAGGAGAAGATTAAAAACAAATGATGGGCATATTCTTTACATGACAAGAACCATCACTAAACTGTCTGAGCAATCCTAGCTAATTCTATAAGCTGCATAAGACATTTGTGCTTTTGCTGGGGGGGATGGGCTCACCTCTCAAGGGGCGATAACAGAATCTCTGTGGTGATGTCAGCCCTCCTCTTCACTGAATACTTCAGTTAACTATACCTGGTAATGTTTGTTCAGATAAAATACAAGTGTCTTGCTAATTAGGGTGTGAAAGACATTGAGTTTATCTCTCCACAGCCCCACATTAATCCCTCACTGGAGGGACGTGATGCCAGCAGTGATACCTGCTTACTATGCATGATTTGCTGGTTATATTATTGCTATGTTCACCTATGGTTAATATTCAGAGAATGATTCCCAACACCGGCACCATCCACGAAGCAAGCGTATGATTGTTTTTTCAGCCATTAAAAATGTGGCAGTGGACAAGGACTTGTTTTGACACCTGGTGGGGAAGTAGCGAGGGGGGCATCTGCCACCCTCTGGCTGATACTCTATAACACTGACCTTTTTAATGGTTTCTAATTTAAATATACTAACATGGAATGTGAATGGCCTCAAAACAGTGATCAAACAGAAAAAAATATGGTTGTATGTAAAGAACGTTAAGAGAATGTTGTGATGTTGCAAGAGACTCATATGGTGAAGGAGGAGGATCTTAAACTGGAAAAATCCTGGGGAAAAACTTTACTTTCAGTCTGTTTTATTTCCAAGGTGTGGGGACGGCCATATGGTTTTGGCCAGGACTTGCAGTCAGCCTGATTAGGCAGCAGATGAATCCCCAGAGGAGGTACATCATAGTGGTGATCAGACTCAGGGGAGAAACCCTTAGTCTAGCAGATATATATGAGCCAAACTTTGACTACCAGGAATTCTTCCTCCAGCTGGCCCTTCACTTTTGCTGATTTTCTTGACTCATTAGTCATGGTGGTGATTTCAACACCCTGTGGGACACGATCCTGGACAGATCTGCCCCTCCCTACTGGACCCCCCCCCCACAAGGAGTTCCCAGACCCTGAGGCAGTTGGCATCAGAAAGATCGTTATTAGATGCTTGCCCATTTCTGTACCTCATGAACCACAAATTCTTCTTTATTTACTCAGCCCACAAGCTGTATACATGGACAGACCTACTCCTGCTGTCCTCCAGCATCCAACAGCACTTCACCGCAGCCTGCTACCATCTTATTTTATACTCGGATCATGCCCCCACTTTTTTGTGAACTTTTTGAGGACCCCACCATCCCCACACCAATGACCCAAGGCTGCTTGTGTATCAGGAGTTTAAAATTAGGATGCCTGAGCACCTGAAGGAATACCTTGAAAACAATAGTGAGGGGACAACCACCACAAGATAGAAGGTGATGAAAGTGTATTTCCCCTTCTCTTCTTCAAGACATGTGTCATCTTAATGGCCAGTGAACCAGATAGTGCTGGCACATCAGTAGAGAAACATCTTTTTGACTCATATGGGTTCCTACTTTGATGGAGGTAGGAGGTTAAGTGATTGGCATGGAGGCTCAAAACACATGAGGCAGAAAAGGCTATCAATGAGAGATTCCAGATTCTCCAAGTGGTATACTAACAATATTAAAAGCATTGGGCTTCAATACTGTTTGGAAGTATTATCTGACCAGAAATATAGAAGTATATGTACTAGATATAAATTTGAGCTGTTCGAAAGCA
The DNA here is from genome assembly GCA_016271365.2 of Neoceratodus forsteri. Taxonomy (NCBI): domain Eukaryota; kingdom Metazoa; phylum Chordata; order Ceratodontiformes; family Ceratodontidae; genus Neoceratodus; species Neoceratodus forsteri. Next base: position 533,738,845 of record CM028137.1, on the reverse strand, counting down.
ATAGGCTCCAGGTAAGGTATGCCAAATCCTCAGATAAATGTCCCAATTGTGACTGTGAAACTGGTAGTTTAGAGGACCTTATGTATGTGCTCTGGTCATGTAACTAAATCGCAACTATCTATTGAAGTCCCTGTTTCAAAAGACTGACATGGATTTTTTTGGTTTAGATACGGTGATGCTAACCAGAATTTTGATTTTCACTGAGGACGCATTCACAATTAAATGTTTAGCAAATTACTTTATGAATATCTCAAAAGCAAAGAAACAAAAATTGTGCAATAATTAATTAATGCTCTTTAGAGCTTAATAAAAAAAAGATGGCAGTAAGAAGTGAATAGAATTGGATAATTATGGCTGTGGTACCTCTAAACAAGTAAACTGTGTGCTATTGTTTGTATAAAAATATGAAATGAGATGTGAACTTGTTATTTTTTTACATGAGAGAATATGGTTTTAAAGTGGTGTGTTTTATCAATTTTATTGTGATGTAAACTAAATTTAATTGTATTGTAATAACCTTGTGTTTAACAATAAACTTCTTCTACTCTTGTAATATAAACTCCTACAAGGCCATCTCAATAATTAAAACACCCTCTGGGGAGCTCACAACTTCCCAGAAATCAATAGATCAGGCTTTTTCTTCCTTTTATGAGACCTTATACTGTACATGTTAGAAATCACAAAGGGGTTACTCTCTCCAGCATCTTTCCTGGATTACCTCCCCAAGCCATCTCTCTCAGTGGAAACCAGAGCAGCTCTGGATTTGTTACTTTCCCAAGAGGAACTGCAGAAGGCAGTTTACTCCTTAACTTCAGGCAGGTTCTATGTCCTAATAGCGATCACCAAATGGTGATCGCTATTATGGCAAGTGCATATCGCCGAAAACCAAATCAGTGATATGCACTTGTAGGCAACCCAACACCCGGCATTACAAGAAGTGTTTTTGAGGGGCTGCACCACCCACCTCCGCGCCCACCCCTTGTGGGGGCTTTGCCACTCGCACCCTCTGCTTAGATTCTCAACTCGGGGTGCATATCGAGGGGGCACAGTTCAGACCGTAAAAAAAATAAAGTCCTGCAGCTACAGGCACCGGCAAAACTACAACCCTCCTGGCACCAGCCCCGAACCCAAGACCTGCTATGCCAGGGCCAGCCTCCCTCACCATCACACCACACAGCTGGCTTGGCGGCAGCAGGTCCAGTACATTCTCTTAAGCCACTTCCCTATCCCTCCCCTTCCTCTCTCTAACTTCCCTTTCCAGTCACCCTCTCCTTCCTTCCCTGTTGCAGTGGGTCACTACCCTTGTAGTGGCCCTGTGATAAAAGTGCCAAATATGAGTCGCTGTTTTTGCGGTCACCCATATTCTGGCATTATTATCACTGGATACCCTTCAGGTTAGGCCCCAGGCCCATAGGGCCTACTAGTCAAATTCTACAAAAACTTTTGGGAGGTCTTGCAGACACTCTTCATAGATATGGCCCTGGAGTCTTTTGAAAGAAGGAGCTCGACCTACTTTCATGACTCTTGCCACCATCACCATGCTCCCCTATACTTAGAAGGACCCCACGCTATGTAGTTCTTGTTGTCCAATCTTCCTGCTTAATGCAGGCCATAAGATCACAGCCAAATTTTTGGCAAGTAGGATTGAGGGAGTCCTCACAGGTATGATTCATCCAGATCAGGGAGATGTCATTAAAGCGTGATAGGCAAAACATAATATTATGAGAGTTATAAACATTATGTGGACATTGTCAAGAGGAGGGCAGCTCAACCCAGTCTACTGGCTCTTGATGCTAATAAGACCTCTGACTAGGTTGAGTGGCCCTCCATGTTTGCCACCCTTAGATGCTTTGGTTTAGGCCCAGGGGATTATGACCTGGATTGCCAACTTATACTAGTGCCTGAGAACCCAGATTTTGACTAACAGCTCATTTGCCTGTGGAATCCAGCAACGATGACTCCTCTCCCCACTCTTGTATGTCCCCACCATTGAGCCTTTGGCTATCACATTAAAGAACTACCCTGAAATTCAGGGCTTGCAGCATGAGGGAACACATCACAGCATCTCTTTTTTACAGGTAATGTCCTGCTGTACTCTGCAGATCCACAGAAAGCAATGGCTAATTTGATGGGCCTCTTTCAAGTTTATGGGCCCCTTTCTGAACACAGAATATACTGAGCCAAGTGCAAGTGGCTTACACTGGGTAAAGGTAACACAACCTCCTTGAAACTAGGTAAATGAACCCTGGCCCCGGCAACATCCTTCAAGTACCTTGGGGTGACCTTACCGAGGAAACTCTATGTTAGGCCACTGAACTATCAGTCACTCCTATCAGAAATCAGGCAAGGTTTGTGAATGGCGGAGGTCTCTCCCACTCACCCTTATAGGGAGTGCAAACACAATAAAGATGTGTATTCTGCCTCAAAAATTATAAATGTTTCACGACTTGCCTGCACACCTTTAATCCCTCCCTCCCACCCATGAGGCTGAAAATAGGCAAATTGCTTAGTCCTCTTTCACTGGTTAACAAAAACTAAATTAAAATCATGCTAACGCACATTTTCTGCACTTGTTCCAGTATACTGTATGCCTCTCCACCAATGCACTACTTTGCGCGTACGGTAAGGACTTTGCAAGTAGCTCTTCAAGTTGTTCAAATATGCTGCCTCTAAAGTTTTTAAGCACAAATGCCAGACTGAGTATAATTCAAATTAACGTTGTACATCAGGTCTACTGGATGTCAAACATCTCCCAGAAACAGACAAGGTAAACACTTTTGCAAGTTCATAATGTAAGCAAGAAAATGTTGACTTCTTCACCTAATGTAGGATTGTCCAATGGCTAAGATATTTTGGAATAGAGTTCTAGGAAAAATACCTCAGTGAAAAACTCCCAAACTGTTTTTGTTGGGTGTCATACCCCAGGAGGGTTTTTCTGTCACTGTAGGAAAGATTTTAGCAACTACTACTGTTGCCGCAAAAAGTAATTACCCTGTCTCACTGGAAAACTAATCTTCATCTGCAACAGTCTGTGCAAAATGGGTAAACAACCTACTGTATAAGAAATAATTATACTGAAAAAATATTTTACTGTTATGCAGGAAAGAGTCTTTGTTTTAAGGAAGTGTGCGTAAAAGCAATAAGTACAACAGCAAAGTCGACAGACAATATATTCATTTGTACTATACATAAGCTTGATGGGGTAGGGTCATTATGTGTTTTGAATACTGTCTTGGAGCCAGATATTAAAAACTTTGTGCTGGGTACAAACCGACTGTGCTGCAATTGCGCCACATTTATGCCAGATTGCTATATTCAAAAGGCCAAATACAGCCTGTGCAATGTGTTAGCACTGATGCTAAAAGATAATGTATGCATGGGGCAAAGTGAGGGGCGGGACATGCATACAGGCACAATGGTATATTCAAAACTATAGTGGCATGCAACATGCATTAGCGCGACATGTAGCGCAGCATAAATTACAGCCTATGAAAAGGTAGTCTTAACTCTGGGCAAACCAAGGATGGTGGGCATGGACATAGCAGCAACAGAGAATAAGGCTGTATGCAGCCAATGAGGGTAGACGGCCACCCTGGGCCACTCCATATGCACAGGCACCCAAACTGTGAAATACAATGCCTCAACATTGCTTAGAAGCTAATAATCATGTAAATTGTCTAACTGAGCTAAAACTCCACTTGCAGCAACAAACCATTTCTAATTGTTTTAATGTGATACTAAGTTGATATTTGTGACTTGTGGGTTGTTGTTCATTGTATGTATTTATTGTGCACTGTAGCATCTCAGCCACACATGTAGTGGCTCCAGGTCATTCCCGAAAATGTGCCTTGGACCAGTGTGATTACCAGTCAATGAATAAATACAAATAGAAATAAAAAATAAATAGAAGAGACGTGTCGAACACAGATGGCACCTCCCATGTTGCCATCATCTGGCACCAGTCTCAACCCTGCCAGGCATTAGTGGGTGCCCCATTACCCAGTGGACACCATGGCAGTGCGTCCATACAGCACACACCTCCAGTCCCCCCATTGAGGTACACCAACACAATCCAGCACATACATACAGCACTGGGGGAATGGAGGGTGTTGAGGGGAGGATGCACAGGTGGGCAGGCTGCACCACATAGTCAGTGCTGCCTCAAGGCTGGGGCCATCCACACAGTGCACATGTTCCAGTGTTGGAATACCCCAACACCAGTGTGCCTGTCTGATAGTATGTGTCACTCCCCTCCCCACCGAGCACATACTGCTCATCTTCAAAGACTACTTCCTACAGCAGCATGTCAAACAGGGGACTAGGTTTGAATCCACCCTTGAACTCAGCAGTGGGAATGTGGTCATCTTCACCATGAATATCAAGTAACACTTAGGAGGCTGAGGCCACAAACAAGGGGAACTTCTCCCTGGTGACAGGAAAGATGCGCCATGCCTTAGCTACCAAGATCCAGCACTTCAGAAAGGCAGTCTTTGTCACAATGAAGGACTTGGTGCCCAAGGGTCTGAAGCAGCTGCATGAAGCTGATAACACAGAGCACTTGTGGAATTTGTTGAAGAGGGCACTGGTAGCAGCCACAGAGACTTGCATCATTGCAACAATATAAGGGGAGAGGCTAAAAGGTACCCTCAACTGGTTCAACATGACCTAAGTTAACAAATTCTGAGCAAAAAAAAATGTCTATGACTGCTGGAAAGAGTCGAGTTGCTTCCAGAGCATTGACATTATTTGTGGCTTGTTCATAAGGTCTCAGAACTGGAACAAGCTTTTGCAACACTAGATGCTGTCAAAATTGATTTCTTAGCCTTTTTTAAAACTCTGCTTAATAAGGACCAGCTCTGATGTCCAACAAGTCACATCAACTGCTATTCCCATTCCTATATTTCCTGCTAGAAACTCTCCAGGACTTCCACTGGTACTGGTAGCAACACAGTCCAGCTTACCACTCCCAGCAAGGCAGGCAGTGCAAGGACTATTACACTAATCTCTACCTTACATCCTCCTGAAGACAATACAATTTTTGCAATGTCATCTAGATGTGATCGGGTGTGGTGTGTGGCTCACACTGACTTCTTAACAGTTAAATAAGACTTCCCAAAGGGGGTAACCAGAACAGAGGATGTCACGCTGGCTCTTTACAAGGCCCTGGTCAGGTTCCAGCTGGATTACTGCATGCAGTTCTGGGCTCCGCAATGCAAAAAAAGAATTAAGACAGTTGAGAAGGTGCAACATAGAAACAACAAAATGATCAGGGGTATGGCAGACCAAAGGTATGAGGAGAAGCTGTTGGCCCTTTACACATTCATGCTCTAGAAAAGGTGGCAGAGGGGGGAGATATCTCAGTTTTCTGCTTATTGAAGGGTATCAACAAGATCTAACACACATGCTTGATCTGGTGTCCTCCAAAAGGACACAGCAAGATGCCCTAAGACTAAGAGGTAGTAAATTCAGGTTTAACTTTAGGAAGCACTTATCCCAGAGGATGAAAACCCTATGGAACAGCCTACCAGTGGAGACAGAAGACAGGCAGTATAGGCCTTTAAGGCATGTCTGGACAATATTCTGCTTACCAAGGGAATCACTGGATACCTAAGGTGGTAAGTGGATAAGGAGCCCCTTTAAGTTAGTACATGTTTACAAAGCATATTTATTCATACCTGCTTGTGAAGTGGGAGATTGCTGCTGCAAGGAGCAGACCAGCTCAGCTCTTACTCACAGTAGATAGGCTATTACATCTTGCCTGTCTCCGTGTCTATGGGGCAGGTTCAAGCACTAGGTGCAAAGAGCTTGCTTTGTTCTTTGCAGACAAAGTGTCCTCTATCAGGGCCGAGATCTCCTTCGGCATCACTCAAAGGGGGTTCGGGGTCCATCCTGAGCCATGTTGAAACATTCCTCCTGCCTGGGATGAGTTTGAGCTAGCTGGGGTGGAGGAGGTGGTGGAAATAGTCTCGAGGCTGCAACCAACACAGTGTGATCTGGACCCAGGTTCGACCTTCTGGTTGGATGTTTGGACCTGATTGGATCTGTGGTGGCTGAGATAGTCTGGTGTTCCATGTTGAGTGGGGTCTTTCCATTGGTCTTGAAAAAGGCCCTGGTTAGACCTCTTTTGAAGAAGCCCGCATTGGACCCAGAGTGTCTTGTCACTATAGGCCAGTCTCTAACCTCCCATTTTTAGGGAAGGTTATAGAAAAAGTGGTGGCCATCCAGCTCAAAGAGCATCTTGCCTCCTCTTCCTCCACCTATGAGTGTTTTTAGTCTGGGTTCCAAGCTGGGCATAGTACCGATACTTCCCTGGTGAGGGTGTTAAATGATCTCTTGATGCCGAGGGACAGGAGACAGCATACCATATTACTTCTCCTGGACCTCTCAGTGGCATTTAACACTGTGGATAATGAGGTGCTACTTGACCGCTTGCAGTTCTGCTGTGGCCTGTTTGGTAATGTCATCAACTGATTCAGGTCATACCTGACAGGCAGAGTGCAGAGGATGACAATGAGATTGGCTCATCAAAACTCAAAACAGGCCAGCACCACCTAGAGCTGTATTATTAAACTGCACATGTTTGGACATTTCATTTTGTGTCATTGCCTTTTTTAGTGGTAGGTAGTGCTGGCCTGTTTTGAGTTTTAATGAGCCATAACTGTGAACAGATGCCAGTAGTGATACAGTTTGTTGACAGTATCAACAACATCTGAGAGGAATTCATTGAATTTTTTGAGCTTAAGGTTACAACCGGTCTCACCATTGCTAATGAAATAATACATGTCATTGACAAGTGTGGACTGAACTTAAAGAATGTTAGAGGGCAGGGGTATGATGGTGCCGCAGCGATGTCAAGTGACAGAATTGGAGTGCAGGCTCAGATTAAACAACATTCACCTTTAGCAACCTATGTCCACTGCAGTGGACATTGCCTAAACCTTGTGATTGTTCACTTTTGCAAAATTCCAGCAGTATGCAATACATTAGATAAGATGAGAGAAACGTGCATGTTTTTCAACTACAGCCCAAAGAGAGAAGGATTACTAAAGTGCATTATCAACAAACACATAGAAGGAGAGAAATCTTGGAAGCCATTATTATATTTATGCCAAGCATGATGGGCCGAATGTGATGAAGCATTTAGACATTTTTACCAGGCATTCATTTACATGGTGACTGCAATGGAAATAATAGCATATGGCCATCATTCAGAACTGTATGATGAATTATTTACCAGAAGCAACTGGGACCCAAAGACAAAGACAGATGCATGTACACTTCTTCATACTTTTACCACCTTTGACTTTATCATTATCTTGACAACAGTATATTCAACATTGGCCCATCTGCATGGCATTTCTGTGAAACTTCAAAGTACCACAAATGACATTATCAATGCATATTCAATGGTGAGCAGTAATTCCTGTTCCAAACTACCTGTACAATTTGAGGATGGTCTCCAATTGGAATGACTTAACTATTTGTAATTCCAATAGGTATCTGAAGTGAAGCAGACATATGCTGCTCTTCGAGAAGATGTGAATGCAGCTTTCAACAAAATATATGCACAAAGCATCAGACTAGCAGAAAAGGTAGGAGTGGAACCTTGTAGACCAAGGATGGCTGTGAGATAGCAGCTCAGAACTAATGCACCAGCTGAGACAAGCGAAGAGTACTATTTTCAAAACTTGACTATACCGTTGATAGATCATATTACATCTGAACTACAATTGTAGTTCACTGGTACTTGCCTGTTTACAGTATTATATAAACTAAAAGGAAAATCTAAAATGATTGTCATATCTGATGGATTATTTTCACCTACTTTCAGATTTATCCATCACAGCCAGTCAGATAATGTATGTGGTCCCTTCAGTCCTGTGCTCTCCAAGAGCAGAACTACCAACTGTAGATTAACTTATTAATGTTTACAATGATGATTTACCTTCTCCAGAACTGTTATATGAACTTTTCCGATGGAAAGTTAGCTGTTGTAATATATATACTACTGTTAAGGACATGCCAAATACTGTTGCACAGAGCATCAACATTTGTGACCGTGATATGTTCCCAAACATGTATACACCACTGAAGATATTTGCAACTTTACCAGTTACTTCTTGTGAATGTGAACAAAATGCTAGTACCCTGCAGAGATTAAGTACTTATCTTCATGCAATGATGAGAGAGCAATGACTAACTGTGACTTACGTGTGGACATTGACATGACCATAGACTTGTTTGCAAAAATGCACCCGCACAGAATGCAACTTTCATCTGTGTTATAGGTACAGCATCTGTTTTATAGATTCCAATGACAATCAAAATAGCAAGTGAAGTGGACTATAATACATTTTCAGTCCCGTTTCAGTAAAGTTTGTACCAATGTTTGAATCTGTGGCTTTTCACTTAACCATGGCAATGATTGTGGCACTGAATGTTTTGAAAAACATACAGTACAGCAAGTAACTGACACCATCAGGATAGCAAAGGCCCAAACTGAGGAAAAGATAGCCAACTCAGTTAAGAAGGAGGATAAAACCTTTTATAGGTACATCAGCGAGCGTACAAAGACAAAGGGAGGGATAGTGAGGCTGAATAGAATGAACGGTGGGTGGGCAGGGGACAGTGAAAAAGCAGGGATACTGAATGAATATTTCTGCTCAGTATTCACAAAAGAGGAGGAAGTGCCTAATCCAATTAACAGAAGCACTCTTGATAGGGGTCGACCCAGTCCTTTCACAGAAGAAAGGGTTCTGCAAGAACTCCTAAAACTGAAGGTGGACAAAGCAATGGGTCCTGATGGAATTCACCCCAGAATTCTAAAAGAATTAAGGGAGAAACTAGTGAAACCACTGGCTACTCTTTTTAATAAATCATGGGAGGATGGTGTGGTACCTGAGGACTGGAGGAAGGCAGATGTGATTCCCCTTCACAAAAGTGGGACCAAGACAGAGGCAGGAAACTACAGACCTGTCAGTCTGACCTCTGTGGTAGGAAAAGTGATGGAGTCACTTCTGAAGGAAAGAATAGTTGAGTACCTAGAGGCCAGTGGAGCACAGAACCCAAGGCAGCATGGGTTCACAGCGGGAAGGTCATGTCAGACAAATCTAACAGATTTCTTTGACTGGGTGACCAAAGTAGTAGACCAGGGAGGGGCTGTGGACATGGCCTACCTAGACTTTAGCAAGGCATTTGACACAGTCCCACACAAAAGATTAATAGTCAAATTAACCAGCCTGGGAGTGGGTCCCAGGGTGGTAGCCTGGGTAAAACGTTGGCTGCACAACAGGACACAGAAGGTAATTGTAAATGGAGTCCACTCTGAAGAAAGAGGGGTTACTAGTGGGGTACCACAGGGTTCATTATTGGGTCCAGTCCTTTTTAATGTCTTCATCAGTGACATTGCAGAGGAACTGGAAGGAAACGTATGCCTTTTTGCAGATGACACAAAGATCTGCAACAGGGTTGATACACAAGAAGGCATGGAAAGGATGAAAAGGGACTTGGCGAGGTTGGAGGAATGGTCAGAAGTATGGCAGCTAGGATTCAATGCAAAGAAGTGCAAAATAATGCACCTGGGAAACAAGAACCCAGGGGAAGAATACACAATGGGTGGGGAGGTAGTAACAACAACAAAAAAGGAAAGGGACCTGGGGTAATCATATCAGATGACCTTAAGGTTAGCATGCAGTGTGAGAAGGCAGTAGGGAGGGCTGGGGGTATACTGGGATGTATAGGGAGAGGCATCAGCAGCAGAAAACAGGAAGTTGTTATCCCTCTGTACAGACAGTTGGTGAGACCGCATCTGGAGTACTGTGTCCAGTTCTGGAGACCCCATCTCTGCAAGGACATAAACAGGATAGAGGTAGTCCAGAGGAGGGCAACTAAAATGGTGCAGGGTCTGCAAGAGAAGCCGTATGAGGAGAGACTAAAGGAGCTTAATATGTATACCCTTGAGGAAAGAAGGGAGAGGGGGGACATGATAGAAACTTTTAAGTACCTCAGTGGAATCAACAAAGTCCAAGAGGGTAGGACCTTTCAGAAAAAGAGACTTGCAAGAACAAGGGGACACAATTTAAAGATAGAAGGAGGGCGGTTCAGGGGCAATGTGAGGAAGTATTATTTCACAGAGATGGTAGTGGATGCATGGAACAGCCTTCCTGAGGAGGTTGTGGGGTCTAAAACTGTGGGAGAATTCAAGAATGCATGGGACAGACATAAGGCAATTCCTGTGGGGGGGTAGGAAGAAATAGGCTGTTGGTTAACTAGGATCTGCGGCCTATCCTGTAGGTAGGGAAATGGGCAGACTAGATGGGCCAAGCGGTCCTTATCTGCCGTCAAAGTCTGTATTTCTATGTTTCATCAAAACAGCAGGCACTGAGTTAGTGTCTGCTGTTTTTATTGGTATCAGTTACTGCTTTGCTATACATCTTTCAAAACACTCGGTACTCCTCACAATCATTGTAACTGGAAAGTTATACATAAACTGATGTCAAGGTTTGGTCCAGGGAAGGGAGGCGGGGTTATGGAACCTGAGCATGATGGACACCAGAACATAGTGCTCAGAGATCTAACAAGTTAAATAACTTAACCAAGGATATATAATTGGTCAAAATGCTTCTCTCAGTCACAACCACACTATAGCCAATATGCAACCAGTGTCTGGTAGCATATCAGCTGCTATTTGAATTTGCAGCTGAGACTACACAAGCGTGGCTGTATATATCATAATGTTAAGAAGACAGCCCATTGTGCAGCTGCCATCAAAACTGTCATGCTTTGCATTAAATCAGCAGGATAACTTGTCATGTAATAAATGAGACTCTATGGGCTGGATATTCAAACTGCGCTATTTTGTGGCGCAAGCCCTTGCGCTGCACAAAATAGTTGCACAGGGGTGTGGCCGAGGCGATATTCAAAGGAGTTGCGCTATTGAGCCACTCCTTTGAATATCACCCCCCGGCCACAACCACTGTGCATGGCGCAGTGGAACTTGCGCCACCGCAAGTGGTCAGAGTGGAGCATTCAAGTTACGGTGGTGCAAGTACCATTGCGCCATGCGCAAATTTCCCATATTCAAAAGGTGACATGCAAATGGGGCCATAATTCATGCAAGGTGCAGGAGGGTCCATTTGCATCTATTTATGGCCCCATTTGCATGCCATTAGCATGCAGGTGCGCCGATCCCCGAGGACTTGCGCCTGGCGCCCTGCCAGGCAGCAGCCATCGGGGACCGATGCCCCCTGCAGCCCAAACGTGGGCATAAGTTAAAATCCCCCACCCCCTACTGGCCCGATCGGGCAAATGTTAAAACACCCCTCCCCGACTGGCCCGATCGCGGGCATATGTTGAAACACCCCCTCCCCGACTGGCCCGATCGGGCAAAGTGAAAAATAAAACCCACCCCCACCAGCCCGATCGCGGCACTAGCGTATCCAACCCCAAGACCATATCCTGGTGGTCAGTGGACGCTAAGCCGATCATGGCACCAAAGTGTTCAAACCCCCACAAGACCATATCCCTGGTGGTCAGTGGACGCTAAGCCCGATCCGGCACCAAAGTGTTCAAACCCCCAAGACCATATCCCTGGTGGTCCAGTGGACCACTAAGCCGATCGCGGCACCAAAGTGTTCAAACCCCCAAGACCATATCCCTGGTGGTCCAGTGGACCACTAAGCCCGATCAGGGCACCAAAGTGTTCAAACCTCCCCAAGACCATATCCCTGGTGATCTAGTGTCCCCACCCACCCACTCCACGAAGCCCCACCACCTGCCCCCGGCGGCAGATGAATTCATGAATTAATTCATTCACATATCTGGACTGCCTTATGCGTTATGGGCTGCATGCCCATTGGCTCTTGCTCTGTACCAATGGGTGTGCAGCCCTACGGGCAGTCAGTCAGCGGCGGGGTGGCAGCAGGTGGGATGTGCCGCCGCCCACCAGCTGCTGGGGGCGAGATGGTGGGGCTTCGTGGGTGGGTGGGGTGGGGGACACTAGATCACCAGGGATATGGTCTTGGGGAGGTTTGAACTTGGTGCCACGATCAGGCTTAGTGGTCCACTGGACCACCAGGGATATGGTCTTGGTGGGTTTGAACACTTTGGTGCCGTGATCTGGCTTAGCGGTCCACTGGACCACCAGGGATATGGTCTTTGGGGGTTGGACACGTTGGTGCCATGATCGGGCTGGTGGGGTGGGTTTTATTTTTCACTTTGCCCGGACCGGGCCAGTCGGGGTGGGGGCTGTTTTCAATATATGCCCACGATCGGGCCAGTTGGGGGAGGGGTTACTATAAGCCCACAATTGGCTGCGGGGGGCATAGGAGAGGTTGAGGGCCACCTACAGGTGGCAGCTGCTGTGTTGCACCCTGCAATGCGGCAGCTCACTTGTGGGTGGCCCTCGACTTACTCCTTTTTTTGGGGGGCTCAAAGTTGTGCAGGCGCAGGTTGGGGGTTGCGCCTGCACAACTCACTGAATATCGGGCTGTGCAGTTTATGCATGGTTCCTCCCCCTTCGGTTCAGCATGCATTCATTTGCATTACGCTGTTGCTCAGCTTGACTTGGGGGGCACAACTGCCTCCTGCTGAATATGGCAGAATGGCGCAATTTCGGACTTGCGCAGGCGCAACCCTATTGCGAATGGCGTAACCCTTTTGAATATCCAGCCCACTATGTATAAGTCAGAAAAGCACAGTATTCTTTTCAGTTATCTGGAGTGTTCTACTCAGGAATAATTTATCTTTTATGACTTAACTAACCAGATATGTTCACATCTCCATAGCATGCTGTAGAATTTGGTTATATAGTTGTTAGAGTGTGTGGGGGCACACTAACATTTTAGGATTCCCATGTTTGGTAAAGGGGACTAATCAACGCTGGATGTTGAATTCTTCATAATTCTTGGACAACAACAAGTGGACCGACCACCTTTCATGTGGAAGTGAAGCTTTTGGGACTAATATATACAGAACTTTAAATAAAGCAATATTGAAATACCCCCAAATTCATAACCAATGAGCCTAGATTACGATATCCTTTTTATACTATTTTTTTTTTCTGTATTAATTTGTCAATATCTGGCTAATGTGATATGGGACTCTGTGTTTAAGAAAAATCAATAAACATAAAGTTTAAAAAAAAAGAAAAGCACAGTATTCATAGTATCACATTGATGTGATTTAAAACACTCTTGGTCAACCACTGTACAATACTTTCAATTGGCATTCATGATATCATTTTCTACTTTAAGAGTTAAAGAATGTAATACCAGCGTAGATGTGTCAGTAATGTCACAGTTAAAGAAAATCAGTTTAGATGCAGACAGTAAAGGAATATGTCCACAATCTGGTGAGAATGTTAAGGAGTGGGTGGGAGAAAGGGAAACTTGACAGTGTTGTGGCATCCCAGAGCAAAAACGTCCCAGACACAGTGAGGCAAAGTACTAACTTTGATGTCACTTTTAATTTTCACCTTCGACAATCTTGACTGGTTTTAATGGTTGATTAGCACAGTCATTGCTGTTGGTTATTACTTGATGCTACCATTGCAAGTACCACAATAAAGCAGGTAGTGTGGTTGGTATAATGCAGCTGCTTCCACCTGCCACTTAACATGTCAGAGGTAGTGATTCCATTATGTATATTGCTCTATATGTGCATGCTTCTTGCCTTGCAGTAGCACTTGTGCATGACCATAACATACATCCAGATGTTTTAATTTATCATTCCTTACTACTTTGACATGCAGTTGTACTGTTTGAGAGACAGTTATGCTGATCAAATTTAGTTATTTATTTAGTTTTGTTTACTGGGTGGGTCTGCTAGCTATAGAGATGACTATTTTCAGGCACGACCCGGAAGGTTACAAGGAAAAACATTACAAGTAAAGCAGATAACAGGTGTACAGCAGGATATGAAACAAGGTAATTATACATAGGTTGTGCAGTAATTAGCAACATATAATTCAGGTCAAAGCATTTAGAACTTATAAAGCAATATTTAACAACACACAATTCAGGTCAAGGCATTACAAAAAATTCAAATCAATGCATCTAGGCAGTGAAACAGACTGGTGCTAGGCAGTATAGTTAAAAGATGGACTACAGGAATGCGCAAGAGACTAAGCTGAGCTAAGAGAGAGAAAATACAAAGGGTATAATCCTGCAAGATACAACAGATGGGTCTTAGAGGATATAAGACAAATGTAATAATACCCATTATAAGAATTAAAGAAAGTATAACAACATTCAGAAGTAATTGAGGAAAAATATTTCCTGAGTTTCTGGTGCCCCTGTTGGGGGGGGTACAGTAGATAGTGGTTGGCATCCCAGTGCAGTTACCTTCTATGCCAAAGACCCAGTGTAAGAACTGGGTGTTATTATTTATGTCTCGTTAACTTTTTGTGTAAATTAGAAGTTCAAGTGTTTAATGTCACCATAAACAGTTGTGACTAGGTTTAATAATGTTTGGTAAGCACAGTAATTACAGTTGGCCAATACTTGATTATACTATTGCAAGAAGTACACTAAAGCAGGTACTGTCGTCAGTACACTGTAAATGAATCTGCCTGCCACTTAACTTGACAGAGGCAAAGATTCCATTACATCTGTTGCAATGTTTGCATGCTTCTTGGCTTGCAGTACTACCACTGCATAACCATAACCTAGAAGCGAATAGATGGTTTTCGGGTAACATATGTAACACAATTCAGAAATAATAGAGTACAAGAATATTTTCAGAATCTGGTGTGCATGTTCAGGAGTGGGGAAAAAGGCAGCTAGTCAGTGATGTGGCATCACAGAGCAAAGTTAACTTACAGACCCAGTGTTCAATATTGTGTGACACAGTAATGAACACTGAGTCTGTATGTTAACTTTGCACTGTGGGAGACTGGGACAGTTCGCAGCACATTTTTTTTACCCATCCTTTCTTCTACCTAGATATGGTTTTAAAGAACTGTGCTGTAACCTGTAAGCCGTTTCCTCCAGCAGCAACTGTTTTTAAGTACTTGTTCCAGTTCTGTTATTTCCTCTATACAGACCTTTCAGTAAACACAGTGGGTGTTTATGATTTGCACTCTGATAAGTGCCATTTTGGAACTGTATGGTGTACTTTATGTCCCTCTAATCCACATAGTTCTAAAATAGAACATGGATGCATTGTGCCAGCAATGGAAGAGCTGAGCAAGGGACATAAACTACATCACACATTTTTAATATAGTTCTTACTACTTCAGTGTGAATCAGAAATACCCACTAAGATATCAACAACTGTTTCTACCTACTGCTGCTCTTCTCTCCTCCATCTTTCCTCTCAACCTGGCTTCCTGCCTTCTTTCTTTCTAGCCTTGTCCTTGCTTTTCCTAGGCTCACACCCCCTTCCAACTTCACTCCTCTCTCTTAATTTCCTACTTCTCCCTCCTCTATATCCATGCCTTTCTGATCGACAGTATAGCACATATACCCTGGTCTCGATCATGGATCTTTTCTCTAAACTAGTACTCTTGCACTTCTTAGGACCTTTAGTTGTGTGGTTGCTCACAATTTGACTCTATTGAATTCCTACTTAAGGCAATGTTTAAATGCACTTTTACTGTATTTTGTAAAATGTTTGTAATGCTATCTCTCATATTTTGTAACCTGAATATTGTTGAACTTGCACTTGCATTTCTCTTGCTTTTGTCCCAACTGCATTTCTATCTCACTGATAATTGTGTTTGTACCTGTACTCTCTGTATTACCAATTGTTGTACTGCTTCAAACTGTTTGTTATTTGTACCCTCCTGGGTCATGCCTGAAAATAGGCATTGCTATGCCTAGTGCACTTATCAAAAGCAAATAAATAAATAAGCACATAGAAATTAAACAATAACAGAATTGTATGCCACTATGTGAAAATAGGCTTTTAGAGGAGATATTTGACATACAGGTTCAGAGAGTATAGGACTCCTTGAAACTGCTGTTTTTATAAATCTGGGCTCAGCTGAACAATATGACCCATTAGTTTTTTTGTCATTTGACTATTACTTGTTGTTCACTGTCCCACATAGATAAATCTCTGAAATGAACCCTGCAGGTCCAATGCAACAAAGTAGTGACTTTGATCTCACTTATAAGTTGTATAACTTTTAAGGTATCAAGTCTAAATTGTATCTGTACTGTGGAAGAGACAAAAAGTTATACTGATTACAATAAAAAAATATTTGATATCAACCACAATGGCTTCTCAATAAAAAACCTCTGAGAACTGAAAGTTTGGTCTGTTGTCTTCATTATTTCAGGTATTTGTGTAACTCTTGATGTTGCAGTGTTCATGGATGTAACCCTGATTCCAATAGGCTCATCAGTTAGTCTTTTATTGCTGACAGAGATTTATTTATTTAAAAATTTTACCAGGAAAGACATACTGAGCAGACTACTGCTCAATTCCAGATCTGTCCAATTAGACAGGTATGCACTTAATAAATGTCATTAGCTCACATTGAGAATCTGCATGTGGGTTAACAACTTTTAAAATTCTAAACAGTGCATAACAAAGCAGTGTAACTGCTGATTATGGTGGTTAATAGGCACTTACCATACATTATAATTCATATCTAGTGCTTTGTGAGGGAGACATATGGGTCATTACATTCTGAAAACACTGCTGATGGCCTTTGTCATGGACACTGAACATTCAGTATGATTGAAGTACTGCTGCTGTGATGGCTTCTGATTCTGGTGTGGCCTAAGGAATTTCATCTGCGGTCACACCACAACCAGATGCCATTGTGCACAGCATCAAGATATGAAGCACTGAATCTCAAGTGTTTTCTGGGTATATATCAGCTTCTTGCATCCTTGTAGTACTGCAAATGTATTTAACCCACAGTCAGCCATATCGCAATATTTTTAAATAGGGGGTGGAGGTGGGCTCATATATAAGTTATGTACATAACCCACAAAACAGACAACCAGTAATCCATGGCTTCTGGGAGCACAGCAGCCACAAGCCATTGCCCTTAAAGCAAGCTGGCACAGCAAGTTTAGTATTGCACAATACCCAGCTAAAACCATCTACAAACTAACATGAGGTACAGTAGTGATTCTTGCTATCATCAGGTAATGGGAATATTGGTATACAATGT
Organism: Neoceratodus forsteri; assembly: GCA_016271365.2. Taxonomy (NCBI): domain Eukaryota; kingdom Metazoa; phylum Chordata; order Ceratodontiformes; family Ceratodontidae; genus Neoceratodus; species Neoceratodus forsteri. The sequence goes on along the minus strand of CM028137.1, from coordinate 533,721,717 downwards.
GAGCCACACACATAGTAATTTTCCTGACAGCCAGCAGTGGAGGAGAGATGACAGATGGTTCCTTGACCTGTAAAATTATTTTTTTTTGTTGACTTTATTTATTCACCCAGCAGGACCTGGAACTCTCTCAAACCACTCTTACACATCAACCACTCTACCGATTACCTGGTCCCATGTCTCCTTATCGGGTAAGCTGACCTCCACCATCCAATGACTGGGAAACCCCCCCCAGCTCTGAGCTCCCTGGGCAGGGCTGCTACCACTCCTCAATGCTCTATTATAATCCAGTGCCAGTCATGGTGATGGAAGGACAGAGGAGCAGAGGCATGGTCCAGTTGTAGCATGTGGCAGTTGGTACCAAAGGGAGCCATTGCCTATCCAGGCGCAGGGGGATTTTCTATGTAAGGTTTCCCCCAGGTGCGCGGATGTGCAATGATATCTGCACGGAGCCCCGTAGACATCTGCCATGCACCTCCCACTTTTTTTTTGCTTCTTGCTAGCTGTACCCCCAGTCTCCACTGGGGGTCCCCACTGTGGTGGAGAAACCCTTTATCCCACCCCAGGGAGAGGAGAGCAGTCCTTCAGATGCTCAATCCTCTCCCTCCCCTGCCAACTCCCTATGCTCGGGCTCGTTCTCGAACCCAGGTTACCGGTGTGGAGCAAGGTGTGGCATCCAGCGCCTCAACCCTCAGCACCACTGGGCTGGCCCGCTTGACCTGTAAAATTAATCACAAAATGAACCACAGAGCATATAGTAACCCAGGGCTTCTATGGGCCTAGCAGCCTCCAGACCCCTAATATCTGGGCTGCAGGGTGAATTCATACTTCAGTTAACTATGCCAGGTTAGCAAAATACTGGCATTCATCTGGCCTATATAAAGCCAGCTGGTGAAAACTGCAGCCAATATATGAATCAATCATACTGCAATATAAGCATTTGCATAACCTCATGCACAGAATAAAAGTATGTGATCACCCTGCAGCCAAACATGTCAATTTAGAGCAAGGGATTGGGTTAGAGTTCTGCTACAAGTTATTTAGCTTCAAAATAAGCCACAAAATTTACCACAGAGCAGCTGCATCCCCAGACCCTGGCTTTTTCTTTTAAACTTTTTTTTTTTTATTTTATACTGAAAGTTCTGTGAGCAGTGCCATTTTCACAGATGTCCAGGTACAATAACAAATGACAAAGACAAAATACAAAAACAAATAAAACATTAAGAAACAAATTGGACTACAAAATCAGACTTGTAACATACTCACAATACAATAAACAAATCGTTTATAACAATTATAAGTAACCTCTGAGGATAATTAAAGATCCAATAAACCTTTAAAACTTGCAACTCTACAACAGTCAGTAATACCACTTGATAATTGATTGTACAATCGAGTACAATTGAATAGTTTTATACTGTATCAAATTTTGTGCAAAATTAGTTCTGAACCGAGGTAGTTTGAACAAAAGGCTAGTACTAGATCTGGTTCCCATGGGAGAAACATAAATGGGAAACAAGCTGATAACACTAGTAGGGGCAAAACCTAATTGAATCTTATGCAAAAACATCAATGCTCTAATATTAAGGAGAGCATTGAGGGGTAAACATCCTGTTTTATCATATAAAGTACAATGATGGGCCATCCTTGGTAAGCAAGTAATAAAATGCAGAATACTGTGGTACGTAGCTGTTAGTTTGTTCAACATTTTCTCTGAGGAAAATGAGTAAACAACAGAACCATACATAATTAAAGAAACGGATGAGAAGGGACTTGGCAAGGCTGGAGGAATGGTCAAAAGTATGACAGCTTGGATTCAATTCAAAGAAGTGCAAAATAATGCACCTGGAAAACAAAAACCCAGGGGAAGATTACACAATGGGGAAGGGGTTAGTAACAACAATAAAAATAGAAAGGGACCTGAGGGTAATCATATCAGATGACCTTAAGGTTAGCATGCAGTGTGAGAAGGCAGTAGGGAGGGCTGGGGGGATACTGGGATGTATAGGGAGAGGCATCAGCAGCAGAAAACAGGAAGTTGCTATACCTCTGTACAGACCGTTGGTGAGACCCCATCTGGAGTACTGCATCCAGTTCTGGAGACCCTATCTCCACAAGGACATAGACAGGATGGAGGCAGTCCAGAGGAGGGCAACTAAAATGGTGCAGGGTCTGCAAGAGAAGCCATATGAGGAGAGACTAAAGAAGCTTAATATGTATACCCTTGAGGAAAGGAGGGAGAGGGAGGACATGATAGAAACTTTTAAGTACCTCAGTGGAATCAACAAAGTCCAAGAGGGTAGCATCTTTCAGAAAAAGAGATGTGCAAGAACAAGGGGACACAATTCGAAGATGGGAGGTGCAGTTCAGGGGCAATGTGAGGAAGTATTTTTTTCACAGAGAGGGTGGTGGACACATGGAACAGTCTTCCTGAGGAGGCTGTGGAGTTTAAAACTGTGGGAGAATTCAAGAATGCATGGAACAGACATAAGGCAATTTTTGTGACAGGTAGGAAGAAATAGTCTGTTGGTTAACTAGGATCTGCAGCTTATCCTGTAGGTAGGGAAATGGGCAGACTAAGTGGACCAAGTGGTCCTTATCTGCCATCAAAGTCTACGTTTCTATGTTTCTATGTAAATAAAACGCTATTGGCTAATAGAGTCCGTGTCTCAAGAGTAAGGTATTTCTTAACACGGAATAACATACCCAAACATTGATGTAATTTACCAATTAATGAAATAATGTGCTGATCAAAAATTAAATGCTGATCAAGTACAAGACCTAAGTATCTAAAATTATAAACCCTTTCAATAACATTACCAAAATGATCATATAGCTTAAAATCATAATCACTTTGGTTCCTGATTCCTGAAAAAATCACAGACTTTGTTTTAGCAAAATTAAGTATTAATTTGTGAAAAATAAACCATGAATGTAACGCTTCAAAGTTGTTCCGTAAGTCGACCTGGAGCTTCATTTCATTAGAACCAGAACAAAATAATACGGCATCACCTGCAAATAAAATAAGCTCAGTATTTAAACAAATATCCGGTAGTGAATTAATAAATAACAAAAATAACAAGGGTCCTAAAATGGACCCTTGTGGAACCCCATATTTTAGTGAATTCTCCTGAGATACAGAACCACCAATTAGGGTTCTCTGAGTTCTATCACTTAAATAGTGACTGAACTACTCAGTAACCTCATCTGAGAAATTAACCTTTGGCCATCAATCCTTTAAGAATGACATGGTCAAATAAATCAAATGCCTTGGTGAGGTCCACAAAGGCTGCCTTCATCAAGGGCAGCCCGGGCGTGGCCCGTGAACCTCACCAAGGCAGTTTCTGTATCATGACCCACCCTAAATCCATGCTGAGAAGGAGTCCAAAGATCATATTTACCAATGTGATCATTAATTTGATCACTAACAATTCTTTCCAGTACTTTAGACCAAGGAGAAAGAAGGGATATTGGACGGTAATTATTCAAATCAGTCTTTAAACCAGCTTTAAAGATAGGCTTAACTAAGGCACATTTCCATACCTGTGGAAAAATGCCATGACAAAGAGAATAATTAAACAATTTAGTAAGGGGAACAACAATAGCATTACCAGCCTGTTTAAGTATCTGAAAATCAATGGAATCAAAGCCAGTATGTGGCTGAGGGTCCATTTTACGCAAATAATAAAAAACATCCTCTGGCAATAAAGCATGAAAGTAAAATTTTTGAGTATTACACTCCCTATCATGGCCTTTTAAGGGGACTTCTGTGACATATGAATCAAATTGACCATTTGTTCTATATTTGTCCAAACAGGAAAAATGTAAATTGAACAATTTGCTATTTGAAGTGGTTCACTAATTAAATTACCATTAGACTTAATAGTTATGGAATCCGTCTTTTTCTCCTTACCCAGCAATGAATTCAAAGTATTCCACGTAGCTTTAGAGTTTCCCTGGTAATCATTCAATTTATCTCTAAAAAAATTAACCTTTGTTTTGCGAAGTTCTGATTTACAGTTATCACTGGTTTCATTTTTTCGATATTTGGCCAATAATTTATTCCTAATTCTAAACATCTTAAGGAGACTGGGAGTAATCCAATCTTTTTTTTTCGTCCCTTAATCTAACCCTCCGAATTGGTACTAACTTATCATAAATTGCAGTAAATTGAGTACAGAATGATTGGAAAGCATGCTCGATATTACTAATCTCATTTAGAAATTACCAGTCACTGGCCATAATAGATGTTTCAAAAGCCTGAACGTACAAATACCCAATCCTATGATACTTAATAATTTTAGTTTCCTTCTTAATCAATTTAGCTGACCAATGACAAAAAGTAGCATTATGATCACTGAGACTATCTGACATCACACCAACAGACCCAACATGGGATGGGTCATTAGTAATGATCCAATCCAAAACTGACTAATAGTTGGTATAATAATTAGTACGAGTAGTCTCAGTAATCATTTGAAAAAGCCCCAGTTCAGCAATTAAATTTCTAACATTTATGGCTTGGTTGGATTCCCAATTAAGATTAAAATCACCAACAATTAACCTCTCCCTATTAGTTGGCAAATGACCACAGCTAGAAAAAAAAAAGATTCAAGACTAGCTTTATAGTTTCCAGGAGGAATATATACATCACTATTAATAATCAACTTGTTTCCACCAAGTTCGATATCAATAGATAGAGAGTCATAAAGGAAGCATTCTGATGTAACTGGATGCTGTAAGATTTTAATTGCTCAGTTACATAGAACAAACAACCCCCTCCCCTTTTACCCACTCTATCCTTTCTTATTACTTGCTACATAAAAAAGAACATACCTTGGAAAAATCATGGTGATGGCCTAGCAGCACCCAGGCCCCTATTACCTGGCTGACATGGTGAATACATACTTCTGTTCTGTAAGTGAGGTTAGCAAAATGCTGACATTCATGGCATGTCAAGCCAGCAGGTGACAGCTGCAGACTATTTATATAATACAAGACTGTTTTCAACATGCAGCCAGACACCTCATAAGTGTAGAGCAAGGAGGTGGAGGAGGGATAAAATTTGAGTTATTTAGCTTCAAAATAAGCCACAAAATGTATCACAGAGCATATAAAACCCTGGACTTCTGGGGGCCTGGCAGCCGCCAGACACCAGGCTTTTTTAGAAAAGTCACAAACTCCAAAAAAAGAACCGCCCCCATGGAAAACTCCTGGCAACAGCCCTGGCAACACTGTTTCAGTGCTATGACTTATTCTAAATCCGGACTGGAGTGACTCATAGATGTCAAAGGCCATCAAGTGGGCCTCGAGATGCAAAGCCACCACTTTCTCCACTACCTTCCCCATGAATGGAAAATTGGAGACAGGCTGATAATTTACCAAGAGGTCAGGATCAGGTGATGGTTTCTTCAGAAGGAGCTTCACCAACACCTCTTTCAAAGCATCAGGAAAAAGCCCCTCTGAGAGTGAACACTGGACAATCTTGGTGAACACTGTACCAACAGACTCAATACATCCCACTAGGAGACAAGTCAGGCCTGGGTCCAGTTCACAAAAAATGGGTCACAGCTTTGAGATTACCTTAATGACCTCAGACACCTCAACCAGCCTAAACTCACCCCAGACAATAGGAGTGCCTCTGCGCATACAGGGTCCTACACTGCGGGGCAGACCTTGCCCCATTGGAGAGATCCCGACCTGAATGCAGAATACCCTGTCAGAAAAGAACTGAGCAAACTCTTCATACAGTGCTACTGAAACTGCTCTTTTTGGCTGTAGACCAGCTGGAAGAAGTAGTCTGTTGATTGTCTGAAACAGAAGAGCTGATCTGTTCCTTCCTGCAGCAGTCTCCCCAGACAGGAACTCTGCCTTCTTATGGTTGATTGCCCTTTGATATTCACCGTAGTGAATTCTCAAAGCTGGTTTGTTGTCCAGAGACCAGGTCTTCCTCCAACAATGCTTCAACTTCCTACCCTTGGTCTTCATCTCCTTGAGAGCCCCTTCAAACCACAGGGATCTCAAGTGAGAGGACCTCAGTCATATATGGATCAGTGCAATGGCATCAAGTGCCTTGGTGACAGCATTATTATATGCCACCACTGCCTTCCCCAAACCCACCACACACAAAACATTCACACCAGAAAAGTACACCACTGCCAGCAGTCCCTCAGGGGACAATCACCTCAAAGGACAGTAGCAGACCATCTCGACAGGGGAATGACTAACAGGCAGGGCCCTGATTGAGAACTCTACCATACTGTGATCTGATCAAGAGACCGGATCAATACTGAGATTAGCAATCTCGAGCCCCAGTGAGAATACTAAATCCAAGGTGTGGCAGTGGCAGTGAGTCACAGAAGCAACAACTTGTGTGAGGCCCAGCGATGTCATTGTTAGGAGAAAGTTATGCAAAAAGTGTGAGAATTCATCAACAACCCAAGCACTGAAGTCACCAGAATCAACCATCTGGGCATTTCCAATACCCTCTCGGCAACGAAGCCCGTGACTTCCTGTAGGAATTCCCCCTCGAGTCCCACCCTTGAGTCCCAAAGTATGATACACAAGGAGGATCCTGCAACCTGCACCAGTACCCCCACGTACAGCCACACATTTAAACGATGAAGTAGAACCCACTGGGTCCACAGAAAAGTTCAGGTCAGATCTAAAACAGATGGCCACACCCCCACCCCTGTGTTCCCTCCTTGGGCAGTGCACCACAGAGTATCTGGATGGGACAGATGCCTCCAAAACTTGGTCCGCATCATCCCCCAAGCTGGCCTCCATGCTGCAAGCCAGGACAACCAAAGAAATCAAGTCTGCCATAATTGTAGTCTTATTTCCCATTGACCTGGCATTACATAGCACTGCCCAAAGGGGAATTGTGGAAATTGCTGGTCCACCGACTACCTCCACCCCCTTCAGGTTCCAGTATACAAAATCCTCCACCCCAAAAAAAAAACAATCCAGCACCAGGAATACATCCTTGGTTGTTGTACATGTACGTATGTAAAAATTTTATTCATATTCATAATAAAATGAACAAGAATATAGGATAAACTCCATTGAGTTAAAAACTCATTTCCAAGGAGGTCCATGACAAGCATTCAGTTACAAACTTTAGGACATACAGCACATCTTACAAACACAATCATAGTTTTAACAATACAGTGTAGTAAGTCCATATGAACAAAACATGAAACAATCACGTAAATCAGTTACCAAACCTTATGCAAACAAATTATGTCAATATAAAAATGCAAAGATACAGGGAATTACTTTATTTCATCTAATACAGTTCCTGTATCAGAAATGTAAAAAGCTATAACAGGATTTATTTCATATTATGTTTATATAACATACCTTAGCCATAGGTCAATAATAAAACTTATTATCATTTATATATAGAAAAAGCCCTCCAAACTAATTCATTGGCAGCACTGTTTTGAACTATATATAAATTTCTCAAACCATTTTTTTAACATCCTAGGACTGATAAGCACATTACCTTCTTTCATTTCCAATGGCACAGCATTTCAAATTTTAGAGCCCCTTCACAAAACAGAAGTTCTACCCACCCCTAAATTACATTTTGGAATAACATATTGTATGACCCTTGAGAATCGCAATCCCTTTCTTTGTTCTCTAACAACAAACATATCCAAAATATAATTGGGCAATTTCATCCCACCTATTTTTCCCATGAAAATTGCAAAATGGAGGTTTCTCTTTTCTTCCAAACACCACCAATCTAATGCCCTGTACAAATCACAATGATGGGTATTTCTGGGGGCATCGAGGATGAAGTGGGCAAGCCTATTGTACATCACATCTAGCTTAGCCAGCTCCACCCCCCGAGGCCCCCCATACATCAAATCCCCATAATCAAGTACCGGCAAGATCATGTTTTCCACAATCCTGCATCGTGTTTCTTTAGTCGTATAATACATTAGTTTGTAGAGCATTCCCGGTTTCCTATTGAGACTGCTCAACAAACACTCTAAATGCTTATCCCATTTTAACGTACAATCCAACCACATCCCCAAATATTTATAACTTGTTACATGTTGAACTTTCTGGATATGAAGTAGACAAGTCCCTAAAATGGATCACCTGTGTTTTCTTTACATGTATAATGAAATTCAAATTGTACATAGGTTCCCTCTAAATAAAACAGTCCACCACTGGGAGTCCACCCCAGATACTCCCTCCCAAAAAAAATAGAAGGATCAATCTGGCTAGGAGAGACCATCCCTGGTGCTAGTATTTCTGTAGTCCCCCCTCCCCATAAAAAAAGAAAAGAAAGTAAGGAAGAAAGGAAAGAAATTTGATTTTATATAACTAATGTCATATCAACATTACTCTAAAAGCACTTTACCATTCAGGAGTGGGAGGGGGGAGAGAGGAGAAATTGTTACTGTCCTTTGAAATACGCAATGCTTCCGCTCCCTGAGTTTGCCATAATAATAAATAATTCATGTGCCTTCATTTTCTCTCCAGACAAAAAGAACAATTGTGGACTGCTACGCTATATTAATATCCCACAAATTATGTGATAAACTGCATCAGATATACAGTCGGCATATTTTTTCAACTACACACTTTGAACATAAAACAACCCCTCAGTGTTCTTGTGATTTAACTAAAGAGAGAGAAGAAATTATCTTCTTTTATAAAATGGGCACAAACTTTCCTAGATTATGATTGGTTGCTAACCTCCTTCTGCTGTGTCCTTATCAGGACATATCTCAACAACCAGCATTACTAGTGCCAAGCAAAATGCAGCACACAATTATATCAATGTGTGTGCCACCACTTTCCCACTGCAGCTTTTGTTCTCACAGATGCTACCTGAGGAGCTGCAGTGGGAGAGCGGTGGCACAGGCAGACAAACCAGAAAAATGCCACTCAGTGAACACAAGCTCCCCCTTCCTGCAGAAGACCTAAACTGTTAATATCCATAAAACATTATTTTATTTAACTCACTGCCATTCCTTCCTCGCAGATGCAAGTCTTACTCTCGCTGCTAGCCATTTCCAGAGTCCCCCACACCCACACCCCGACGCACTCACTGTACTCTTGTAAGCTGCAACAACCCAGAAGTTTGTACATGAAACTGCAGCCCATTACAGTCACCAGAAAACTGAAAAGTATTTTATTTTCTAACTTGTTACAATTTAGAAACCATGACCCACCCACGAAGCAGGAAATGAGTATCTACAGCAGCCGCTGAGTGACATGCTTGCACTCCAACTCAAGCCTGCCATTTAATTTGAAAGCAATAAAGTGGTTTATCTACAGGAGTCAAGACATGTTTAAAAGAGTAAATAAAAGGAGGTACACCAAAGAAATGCTTTCTGTATTGGGGGGGCAAGAAGCATACTGTTACAGTAAATACGTTAGCCCATTTGGGACACGCTCGCTCCCTAAAAAGCCGGTCAGCATACACACAGGACATATGATGCTGTCAGTCTTCCTAAAAGGCTAAAATACAAAATACAGTATGAATTTAGCAAAAAATAAAGTAATACAAAACAAAATAGCCTATCTCTGCTGTTGGGGGCGGGTTCTGAAACACTTATGAAAGGGGACTATTTTTCAATATTTCACCTATTAAAAACTATATATATAAATATATATACACACACACAAGTATAAAGTTTAGACTTTTTTTGTGCTTCTTTTCTTACAATAATTACCTGGGAGGACCATTTTATAAGGTCTGAGGTGTGGGTTATGTCCTGATAAGAGCATGCCCAGGTGCATGAGGCACTTGGTGCAAGTGCCTCATACCTTATAACGCACCTGGGTGTGCTCTTAGCAGGATACAACCCACACCTCATTGTGTGTTATTGCTTGCATATTAAATTTACAATCAAATTGTTTTCTTCTCTCTTTTCAAAAATCATTGGATGGCTTCTTAAATCACAAGAACATTTTGAGCAATTATTTTGTGTAAAGAGTGTGCATCAGAAAAAATATATACTGTAGCTGATACAATTTTCCACATAATTCTGAAGATATTAAAGTGGATCAACTTAACTGAGTAATAGTCCAGCATTTTCCTTTTTGTTTGCATTTATCTGGCCACTGAGACTAGTCTATCTATTAGTTCAGTTGTGCTTATACAACTGGATGAGATGTATGCTTGTGTGACTTTGATACATTGTGGCTGTTTGCCTCTCTATCCATGAAATATATCACCCTGTAGGGGTATAATGCAAGGAACCCTAGAGGAGGGTTCCTCCCCTGTAGGTGCCATGGGAATAATTCCCTTGGCTAAAGGTAGCTTAGGAAGAAGCCCACAGGAAAGGAAGACGCGCCGCTGGAGGAGGAGGAGGGGTGGATGGTGGGGAAATGAAGAACAAATCCTGGAACAGTCCAGGAGGAGTGGCATTTTAAGGCCTGATGGAGGAGTGATGTTTTTGCTCTACCCATTGAACCTCAGGCTTATAGCCTTCCCATTCAATGGTGCTTACGCAACTGGATGAGATGTATGCTTGTGTGACTTTGATACATTGTAGTTGTTCGGCTTTCTATCCATGGAATATACCACCCTGTAGGGTACGACACAAGGAACCCTAGATGAGGGTCCCCCCCATATGTGCCACAGGAATAATTCCCTTGGCTAAAGGTAACTTACAAAGAAGCCCAAAAAGAATATCCAAAAGGGTGTCGAGCATCGAAGAGGAGATAAATCAGAAGATATCTAGACTGGAAATAAATGTGACAGACATAGATAGAAAGGACAGGAGAAGAACGATAGAAGGCTAGGACAATGCACAAAAGGAAATCTGACAAGATGCAGAAAGGCAGACTTCCTAAGGAGAGAGGGAACAGCCGGGGCCACCATCCGGCTCCATCCAACAGTGGAACCTAATTACGGAACCTATGAAAGCACTAACCCTGACTAATATTATGACCTTTGGGATGAAGGAGAGGAAAAAACCCTTTGAGGAGGAAACCTCTGGGTATCCAAGGCCTAGGTTGCCTTCCCTCCAGGCTGAAAGACGTTTTGATTAGTGACGGCTCAGCTACAGCAATTTAAAATTGAGATTGAGGAAGGAGGAAAAGTTCAAGTTAGATGAAGCTCTCACTGTTGAAGGATGGAAGCGATGCATCTGCAACTAGATACTCAAAAGCAAGAGAGGTTGTATGATGATGGAAAGAAGCTCTGAAGGCCTGAATGGTTCAAGTTGAGGAATGAAATGGAGCATGTACAATTATGAAATTAGGCCTAGAAGGCCGGTACGATTAAGGTGAAATATGAAAAGAAAGATGAACGATGATGGAGTGAAGCCATGAAAGCTGGTACGGTTAAAGGTGAGGTAAGAAATGAACTATGTACAATGATGGAAAGAAGCCTGCCAGCCCTGAGCAAAGGGGCAAGAGACACGAAGGCATGTCTCCGAGTGGAGAGCAGGTCGAGTTGAGGTAGAATGGACCCAAGAGGGTTATGCTCGAGTAGTCGATGCGAAGGAGTAGACCCAATTAGAGGTCGAATGAGTGAGGGATACTCATGAGAAGACTGTTGGTGATAATAACCCGCAGGAGTGCAGCAGTTCTATGAGGTAGTATAAGACCTAATGAGAAGTACTGTATAGCAGATTATATTAGCTTTCTGTTTATATTAGCTGAAAGCAAAGAACCGCTAATATAAACAGACCGCTAATATAATCTGCCATGCTAACTGTACTGCAGCAGTAAGCACTGTGCGCTAAATATATCAGGTGCTAATATGCACAACTGGAGTCATCGCGCTAAATATATCAGGTGTTAATACTAACTACCATACAGTATGCTCGATTAAGCGATGTGAATGAATAGACCCTGAGGTCAAATTGAGCCAAGGAGAACCAGACTCATGTCAAGAGGCAGCTACCCATGATTGGTAACTATGGGAGTGCATGCCAACCAGGTCCATTGACCCAAATTAGGAATAGACAGAATTGCATGAAGGTAGGATCGAGAGCAGCCAGGTGAATCAGGCAACCGACAGTGAGGTAGGCAGTACTGGGAGGACATTTGAAAAGGTTTGACTAGAATGGGGGAAAGGGTTGGAGGAGGAGACAAGTAATGGGGAATATGGTCAGAGGAGGGGGTGAGTAGGCAGGGTGATATATAGGAGGGAATATTAGGCAATGTGGATGAGTAGGGTATGGTGAGATAGCAGGACTGCAAGATAGAGAAGCCCCCAAAAGAAAGCAGAGGTCAGAGAAGGAGCAGAATGGAGGGCAAAGGGAACAGGAGGAGGAGGAGGGTGAGTGCCTACCATGAGAAAACACAGTCAGGATGAAAAGAAGAAAGCACATCATGTGGGCACATTGCGAAGTCGAGAGAGTAGCCATGGGATGGGCCAGGAGATCGACAAAGAGGTGGTATGCAAGGTAAATGAGCAACCCGGGCAGCAAAACACCATACCAAATTACTCACATGGAAAGCAGAGCAAATGAAGGAATACAGAAATCACCGAGACCCACTACATGCAGTCCAATGTCAAAAGATGGGCAGCAAAAGTCTCATCCGAGCCAGAGGCAAGGAAAGACACAGAGGAGCATGGAGTCCCACCTGAGAATGGAGGTGTCCGGGAGGCAACCTGGCGATTATGTCAGCAAGCCACTGAGTGGGGTACGGCTGTCCTCAGACCCATGCCGAAATGCGAGGCAGGGAAGGAAGGGCCAACTAGGGCAAGAGAAAGAGACGAATAGATATGGAGATTGTGGGATACCAAAAGAAAGTACGTTTCTTTTTTTTTTTGTCAGCTGTACTCCAGAATGATACTGATGTTGCAGACAGTACTGTGTAGAGTAAAGCGGAGAGGTTATGGACCCATCCTGAACTCAGACCATGCACTGATGACAGTCTTCTCAATGGTGGTGGGACACACCAAGGAACAGATAATGGCATCTAGACCCCAGGCTCATGCTAAATGAACCCTTTATACAACACATCCATTGAAATGGAGGACCACATAAAGAATAATTCAATGGGCTTTAATGAGGCAATAGAAGGATGAAAAGCAAAAGGTAGTAGCAGACAGTAGGGATGGACTGATAGTGCTCCAGAATCGAGCATTTGGTGTCATTAGTAAGACACAAGGTGAAACGGAAGGAGTGAGGCAAACAACGGGGTGATGGGAGGGCAAACAGACAAGAGAGGATCAAACACAGGAGGTGAGAATAGGAGGGAAAAGCAAAGAAATTGGGAAGTGCTGAGAGGAAGATGAGAAGCAAACCAGGAAAGGCAAGGAAGGCAGGGAGCAAGTGAAGAAATGTCAGCAGCTCAAGGGATGGTGAAGTTGGATGAGCCAGAAGAGCCTAGCAGCAACAGCAGAGGAGGAGATGCAGCAGTCGCTGGGGAATGAGGCACCAGAAGGTTTCACATAAGGGGCAAGGTCGGAGGTCCAGGATGGAGGGGAATACTGGGCAACAGCAGCCTGATGGTGGCAAAAGCAGGAGCTGAAAGGCAGGAATGTCGGATGTTGGCACACCCAGAAGTGATAGTCCCTGGGAGTGTAGGAGGAGTAAAGAGCAGCAGCAGAGCCCCCAAGGAAATGGAACGAAGGACAGAAGACAGCACGGGAGGCAAGCGGGGAAGGGGGACAACAGAGGAGAAAATGAGGAGAAACAGACACGGAGGAAGGGAGAGGCCAGGCAGAAAAAGTTCGGAACTCCAGCCACCCAAACCAGAGCATGGAAGCAGTGGGGGGAAGGGGGACACGATGGCAGCTGGAGGCAAGACGAGAAAACAGGGACGAAATGAGGAGACACATAAAAAGCAGGAGAAAGGTCAGCCGACTGAGCCTCCTGCTGCTACGAAGAACGAATTCTGGAACAGTCCAGGAGGAGTTGCCTTTTCCAGGCCTGATGGGGGAGTGACGTTGTTGCTCCAACCATTGAACCTCAGGCTTATAGCCTTCTCATTATAAGGAGCCTGGGACCCAGAGTAATCTATTTGCACTTCATTTCTCTCTGCCATTTCCTCTCTTTGCACAGGCCAGAAGTAATAAATTACTCCCCGGCATGGGCCTGGCCTACTAGAAAAATGATCTCTTGGTCTATTTTACATACTGTACCAGTCTTATGCTCAGGCATGCCCCACTAGAAGTATTTCATTTATCTCCATTGAAGTCTTTTTCCTACAGTATGGATTATTTTACATTGTATTTTGTTACGTTTTAAGTAGTAGTAGTAAATAAACGAACTTTAATTTGTTCCCTTTGAAGAATCCCTTTCATTTTAGCGATTAGCTTAAGCCAATTAAACTTAAGGGGAAAGAAAGAAATGTTGTAGTAAGCTGAAGCGCTAAACACTTCAGTACAGTCCCAGCAAATGAGGCTGTGGGCATTCTGCACAAAACAAAGCTTAAGAGTTTAGAAGAATGGAAAGAAAAACACTTAAAGATTACTTGGTTGGTTTATGCCTGCAAACCACATACCTCATCAAAATTTGTAGAGGGATTTACCAATGACCCAGATGGGCTGCAGTAGTCCAATTGTAGGCACCAATGTAAAAGACAAAACTCTACAAGGGACTGCAAACACATCTACCTGAAAGACTTTTGTCACCAACCAGATGGCAGCAAAGTGTGAGAGAAGCTTTCTGAAAGAAAAACAATTGATGGCAAGAGATTGGCTCACCTGTGACATGAGCAGAGCTGCAAAACAATACAAACACAGGGCTCCTAGGTCAGTTTGCCCTTTTTACTATACTGTACCTCAGAGGATGAAATAATTTCCTTTGTTTTCCTTTAAAAAGCAGATGACATCCCTGGGAAAACTGAGGAAATTATATACAGTTCTGGTTTTAGTTCATATTTTTCCAGTTTTCATCTTTCCCCTTTTCTCTATTACTAAAGAAATTCATATGGAAACAGGATTTTTACCCTTTGAACTTCGTCTGCTGCTGCTGTTTTTACACTTGTGATATCATAATCTCATGCCTGTGACTTCATAATAATTTCCATGGCAACCAACTATGATTCATAAACAAAAGACTATGACATCACATGTAGACAGGCAGCAGGATCAGATGAAGCCTGTGGGACAAGGATCCTATTTTTAACAGATGAAGAACTGTACCTGCACTCATGTAATTGTATAGAATGTGTATGATGTTGCTGATGCTGTGTCACTTTTGTAAAAGCCTAATAACTAATTCTAAAGTGTTTAACTATGAATTTGCCAGCTGTGCAACTGCAGAAGAGTGAGGCTGCAGTGTACTACAGAACAAAAGATGAAGCAATTATTTCAAATACAGTGATAATGAAATGCAGGACAAAAATATACACTTTCTTGAAGTGTCTAAAAACACAGGATAAAAGTCCACACTTTTTTGAAGTGTCTAAGAGCTTTTATCATGATTTTTTAAGAGATTTTTGTAACAGCTTTTAAGTTTTTTAAGTAATAGCAGGAACACAAGAATGGCACTTCTGTCAATCTTGGCAACTACATTTCTTCTGCAGCCAGTCCACAATCTTATGGGTACAAAGATAGTTCTCACTAGCAAGGTGTCTCATGAAAAAAAAGTTTATCACTGACATCTATTCCAGACAGCAAACAATTATGAGAAATATTAATGTTTTCCACATGGCATGATCTTGACAGAAAGTGAAGTAAAGACATTTCCCAGAGTATTATTCTACATGCAGCTGCCCTGCTGCAAAAGCCAAGCAGGTGCACTCTTGGTACATAGCTCACCTAGTCCTTGCCTCCACAAATCTGCTAACAAGATTGCTAAGCACATGTAAGCACCCCTTCCTGGCTTAGGGGATTAATGAATGAAGACACTTGGCTCTTGAGGTGCAGTTAAATGTTAAGAAAATGGAAACCTTGGTCTGGGGACTGGAACGTTGCTGGGAACCAGGCCCAATTAGTTGCAATTACAGTTACATACATAAATGTCCACAGCCCCAGCATAGTCTAGGTGCTCTTTTATTTACAAACAGATGTAAAGGATAATGGACACTTGAGTCCAAATTAGGAGCTTAAGACAACAAAGTCCAAAACACTCACAATTAAGTCACTGCTTAAATTGATCATGGAGACACTGCTGAAAGAAAGGATAGTGGCACACCTGGAATACAATGGTGCTCAGGATCTGAGGCAACACGGATTCACAGCAGGAAGGTCTTGTCAAACAAATCTGATAGATTTTTTTGATTGGGTGACTAGGGACGTGAATCAGAGAGGGGCAGTAGACATCGCCTACCTAGATTTCAACAAAAGCTTTGATACCTTCCCACACAGAAGGCTGGTTAACAAGATGAGTAGTCTGGGCATGGGGCATAAGGTGATACATTGGGTTAGAAACTGGATGATGGACAGAAGACAGAGGGTGGTGGTAAACAGGATTGAATCCAGGGAGAGAGAGGTGACCAGCGGAGTACTACAGAGATCAGTACTGGGACCAGTCCTGTTCAATGTATTCTTTAGTGACACCAACATCTACAACAGAGTAGATATTCCAAAAGGGGTGCCAAAAATGAAGAGGGACCTGGAGAAGCTTGAAAGATGGTTGGAGGTGTGGCAACTGAGGTTCAATTCAAAAAAGTGCAAGATAAAGCACCTGGGTAGGGGAAACCCTGGGGAGAGCTACAGAATTGGGGGGTGCTGACTGTCACCAAAGAGGAGCGGAATCTAGAGGTTATCATATCTGATGACCTTAAGGTATCAAAGCAGTGTGCAAAGGCTGCAGGGAGGGCCACTGGCATGCTGGGGTGCATAGGTAGAGGCATTACTAGCAGGATACAGGAGGTGTTGATGCCATTGTGTAAAACACAGGTAAGGCCTCACCTGGAGTACAGTACTGTGTGCAGTACTGGAGGCCACACATGAGTAATAATAATAATAATAATAAATAAAACTTTATTTTTAAGGTGCCTTTCACGAAACCAAGGCGCCGTACAGAGTAAAAACATTTAGAATTTCACATATTACAGCAACCCAATAAATATAATCAAACTCCAAATGCATACATCCACAGATACGATTTTAGGCCTTTTTTAAATCCCTCCATGGTCGTGCACTCCCGTAACTGGCGGGGTAGAGAATTCCAGAGGGTAGGGGCCACATACATAAATGTATGTGCCCCAGAAGATTTCAAAGACACCCTCGGGATCTCTAACAACCCCTCGCCTGCTGAACAGAGCAATCGCCCAGGGCAGTAAGGGACCGTTCCAAGCATCCATCACACACTCTCTGTGTAGTGACATAGACAAGGTGGAGACTATCCAGAGAAGGGTGTCAAAGATGGTGCATGGCTTGCATCACAAAACTTGAGGAGAGACTAAGAGTCCTCAATATGTACTCACTGGAGGAGAGGAGAGAAAGGGGGAACATGACAGAAACTTTCAAGTACCTCAAGGGCATAAACAATGTGCAGGTGGGGGATCTTTTCCAAGGTAGAAAAGATATCAGAGGAGACACAATATGAAATTGGAGGGAGGCAGATTAAGCGGTAATGTGAGGAAGATTTTCTATACAGAGAGGGTGGTGGATGCTTGGAACAGTCTGCCACAAGAGGTGGTGGGGGCAAGCACAGTGGAGGGGCCTAAACATGTCCGACACAGGCACAAGGGAACACTTGGTGGGGAGGGAGTGATGAAAGGCCATTGACCACTTAGGGTCAGTGACTGCATACAAGTTTAGGGCATATGGGCAGACTAGATGGGCCTAACGGTCTTTATCTGCTGACAATTTCTATATATCTATGTATCTATGTAACTGCTCTATTAATCTGAGGATGACTGTGTATCTGGCATGCAGACCACAGCCCCCAAGGGGTTACATCATTGTGGTGGAAAGGCATTTTAGCAAACACTTCAGTTCTCTCTCTGTACATCCTACAGGTTAGCTGATGATATGGTGCACACTTGGGTCTTTGGGCACCCAACAGTAATGGAGTAGAGTCCAACAGTCACAGGTAGTAACTGAGTTATTTGCATATAGCACATAAACAGAGACAGTGGTTGTGTGACTTCACAATGTCTATAAACATGGGAAGGGATGGCGCAGGCCCACCTGAGCACCTCAGCTCAACAGCTAAATCCTCTGTCCGAGTGCATAAGGAATGGAACCTGTGGGTGCATCAGCCCCTACCAGGCAGTGAGGAAACCACTCAAACCCCACTCCTGGTAGTAACCAAGGATTGGCGCGGTTTAGGTTGGAGGTAAACACAAAAACATATACATTACAGTTATTGGTGAGGACAATGCAATGACAGCTCCCAGTAGAAGCAAAGTCAATAAGCAAACATGATTCCCATTCTAGTGGAACACTGAATGGCAACAATGAATACAATTAATGTTTTCCAGTTCTCACAGTGGCAAACATAGGAAAAAATCTAAAATTGCACATCAGTAAAGGCACTGTTCTACATCTCTGGTGATAGATAATGACAGAAGTAAACAGCAAAAAACAGACTCATGTTAAAAGGCAGTCCACAGTTGCAGTAGCAGTCCTGACAGACTCCAAAAATTAAGTCCAATCGGATTGCATACACAACTGTAGTACAACCCCCCAAGGCAGACATGCAATAGCTAGATAAACCCCAATGGTCTCTGCCACTTCAAGGAAGCTTTTACAGAATCATGGTTAGAATGAGAGAAATGGGACTTCTGGTGACGTCACAGACATGGTAGGTAGCTAATTTTAAGGGCTCCTTAACCACCTCACCCCAATCCAAAGAAATCGGCAAGAAAAATACTCCAATACAGTTTTTTCCACAGTGAGGTCAGTATTATACATGGCAGGGAATCGCAGAAAGCAAAAGGAAACTGATTCCCTTCATCTTCAGCAAGTAAAATGAAGCAAATGACCCTTAGCAGGCCGCAGGAAAGCCTAACGGCTTTACCACAACGTAGAAGGCTCCCCTCAGAGTCATCAGCCGACTGGGACCAGGATGATACGGAGCATTCAGAAAGCAACCAAACTTTGAAAAAGATCTTAGCTACAGTAAATAAAATTGATTCTGCACTGGCTGACCTGAGACAAGATGTGAAAGCATTAGACAGGAAAGTTTCAACGTCGGAAGCCAGAGTCGGAGATTTGCCTGAAGCACAGGAAACCACAGAGCGATTGCTTTTATTTTTACTCCATAGAGATCGAGAAACTCAAGCCAAATTAGAAGACTTAGAAAACTGTTCCCGTAGGAACAACTTTAGAATTCACGGAATCCCCGAGGGGGCCGAGGAAGGCTTTCCAATGACAGCGGACTTTGTGCAGCAAGTACTGCGAGCAGTGCTCTCCCTACCTCCCGACCTGAATTTAGAGGTAGACCGTGCCCATAGATCTCTAATCCTGAAACCAACAGATCCCAATGCAAGACCCCGCTCCCTGATAGTTCGAATGTTACATTTCCAAACTAAAGAGTGGATCATTCATGAGGCTTGGAGGCATAAAGACTTAAAATACCAAGATACAACAATTTTCTTTGATCAGGATTTCTCCTCAGCCCTGCAAGCCGAAAGGCAAAAAGTAAGAGGGGTTATAAGGGAGCTTCAGCTGCAAAAAGAAATAAAGGCACAGTTGCTTTTCACAGCGAGGCTGAGAATTTACCTGGAGTCAGGAACGAGGACCTTTCCCTCCCTGGTCGAGTCGAGTGCCACTTTGAGGGAACTTCAGGTTGCGGTGCCAGATTTGGAACTTGGGATTTTAGAGAAAAAGCTAAGAGTTGGAGCCTGGAACGTAGTATCCCGCAATCAGACCAGAAAACGAGGCCTGCCAGGATCCATCGCGATAGCGAATGCAGAGGACATTGCTAAATTACTGCTTCGCGCGGAGAAGAGAAACAGGACCCAGAACTAAGAGAAAATGGCCTCACCATCCTCGAAAGACTGAGTTTACTAACATTTGGAAAGCATTTTACAGAATGAGTACTGGAGCACAAATGGGGAACGGCGTATGCCTGTGCGAATGTATCAGTGGTTCCCTAAGCTAACCATTACTATGGCGTGATCGAGGAGGAGAACTATATTTCCTTAAACAGTAGTTCCATACAGACAATCTGTCCTTGGTCCATGAATGCATCTTTCTTTTGTGAGGATACTGGGATTTGAGGGGGTGGTTCACTCTATCCTCGCATAATTGGCCCTACTAGATACTGGAACTGAATGGACAATGACATGCCTGGACTACTAGAGGGTGGCAGAGGGCCATACAGAACATAAATGTTTGATTTTTTTTTTTTTTTTTTTTTAGCTATTTCCCCCTATGGAGATGGCATCGGGAGGGGGCCTCTCTCTCTTTATATCCCCTTGTTTGCCTTTTCTTTTTCTTTCTCTTCGCTCCCCTCCTTTCTCACTGTCAAAACCCTCCAAATAGAACTTTTACTGCTTTAAGTTGTTTTTGTTGTATATATAAAAAACAGGGGGAAAAACAAAGGGGGAATGTGAATGGCGATTAAAAGAAGGAATTGTATTGGAGGATGCAATAAAGTACGTGAGGGTGGGGGTGGCGGGGTGGTTATGGTCTGGTTGGCTCTTTCCATATACACAGGGTGACGTCTAATAGACCAACCATTGTCAGCCCAAGAAGTCACATAGTTGTCCAAGATGACAATGCCCCTTAACATCGGAGGGGTAGTGATCGTGTCACATGTGTGACAACTCTTGGTGACCTTTGACTACCAGGGTTAATTTTCCTGGGAAGTCAAATTAGTAGATACTTGTTTTGGTTTAGATAAAAGTTATTATTTTGGATCCAGGTTGGATCCAATGTTTCCAACTAATTGGTTGGTGTTACTAGTTTATCAGTTTCAAATGTTTCTGGTCAAAGTAAGTCGACGTGGGTTCAAAGGGGAAAAGGGGGTCTGGATTGGCTTTGGGGATCCTGTAGGACAGGGAGGTGTATTCTCATGGGACAGTATGATTGAGAAGATAATTCATTGGGATAGATTATGGTGGTGCTCTTAAGGATTATCTCCTATAATGTAAATGGGTTTAACTCCCCCATTAAGAGAGTCAAAATCCTTTTTTAATTTTTTATTTATTTGTTCTAGGAATTAATACCTTTGAGCCAAAGGCTCTTTTACAAAGGTTCCACATCAATTGGGTACAATACAAGTGTAGTTACAAAGTAGGCAATTCAGTTGAATATTGTCACAGTCGAGGAGGAGTAACACAATACATTAAAATATAAGAAAACAAGTAACAGAAACAGGGAAAAAAGAAAAATAAAAATTATATATTATTCATAAACAAAACAACATTAGATAATGGGATAAAAAAGTCTCGAGAGAGAATATACTAATTGAGAGAGTAAGGGGAGAGGGCGGAGCAGTCAATAGTGAGGGAGAGCCTCACATATGCCTTTGTCAAGAAAATCCTAACAGAACTTAATAGGAGGGGCTGTGACATAGCTCTCCTCCAGGAGACCCACCTCTCAGAGGTGGCGCACACTAAATTAAGACGGCAATGGGTGGGCAGAGTGCTATCTACCTCGGGCAAAGAGACAAAAAAAGCCAGAGTTGTGATATTAATCAAGAAAAATTCCTCATTCTGTATCCAGGAGGTAGAGATCATACTTCAGGGTAGGTGCATCAGAGTCTCGGGTACAATTCAGGGTAACCTGATTCATGTGGTAAATGTTTACGCCCCCAATAGTGGGGCAGCCACTTTCTATCAAGAAGTCTTTCAGAGGGTGGTGTCGCTTCCCAGGGGTCAGCTAGTACTTGGAGGTGACTTCAACACCACATTGTGCCCAGCTTTAGACCGATCCTCTGGTAAATTGGTGACTTCTAAACAGGCTACGAGGTGTCTGAACACACTAATGCGGGGGGGGGCTCGGAGACATCTGGAGACTACATCATAAAAAAGAAAGGGATTACACATTATTCTCAGTCCCCCAGAACTCATACTCCCGTATAGATTTTTTTATAACATATACCACAGATATTCACTTGTTTTCTAACTCTGTAATTTACCCAAGGACTATTTCAGACCATGCCCCAGTTTCTGTTGACTTTGTTTGGGACAGGGAACCTAAGACAACGAATTGGAGACTGAATATTTCATTACTTAATGATAAAAATGTTACACGACAAATCACGCAGGATATAAAAAACCTTATGATAGATTCGCTTATATTAGACAGCACTCCAGTGGTGTGGTGGGATACAATGAAAGCCGTCCTAAGAGGACAACTAATAAGTTTAGCCTCAGCTAGGAAGAAATTTAGGAATAAAAAGATAGAAGAACTGCAAACCAAGACAAAAGTGTTAGAACGGGAACAGAAAGGTAACCCAAGAGGTAAGGAGAAAATTTGGAGGGAACTAATGGAAAGAAGGAAAGAACTTAATGAGTTAGAGGCTGAAAAGGTGGAATGGATGCTGCGTTATACAAATCAAAAATATTATGAGGGTGGGGACAGGACTTTAAAGCTCTTTGCCATGAGATTGAGAAGGGAACAAGTGAGCAGACATGTCTCATCCCTTCATAGTGGAAAAGGGGCCACATCCCGGATAGAGAAACCCAGAGACATAGCTAAGGCCTTTAAAAATTACTATGGGGGGTTATACAGGGAAGGGAGGGATCCAGAAGAGATGCAAAAAAATGCAGAACTCTTTTTGAAGGCCCTGAGACTACCCAAGTTGTCCTCAGGAATGCAGCAAGAGCTTTCTGCCCCTATCACAGAAAAGGAGATAATAGCAGTCATAGATAAGCTTCCCTCAGGTAAATCCCTGGGTCCTGATGGTTACCCAGCTGAGTTTTATAAAAAATTTAAAAAAACATTAGCACCCAAATTGGCTATGGTGCTAAATGCCATCCTAGAAAATAATGAACCCCCAAATTCATGGAGTGAAGCCATAATCACGGTTATCCCGAAACAGGGTAAATCCCGAGAGTTTTGTGAGTCATACAGGCCCATCTTGCTGTTAAACCAAGATTATAAAATCCTTACAAAAATCCTAGCCAACCGACTACAAAAGCATATTGAAAATTTGATACATCCGGATCAATCCGGATTCATACCAAACAGACATATGTCTGACAATATCAGGCACTTGTTAAATATCCTAGACCACAAAAATGCTTCCCAGAACATCCAGATTGCTATTTTGTTTGGACGCGGAAAAGTCCTTTGATAAGCTAAACTGGTCATACTTAAAAGTGGTTTTCACAAAAATGGGGTTTGAAGGTGCCTTCCTACAATGGGCTACTTTGGCCTATCAGAACCCTTCGGCTAGGGTCAGGGTTAATGAGACTCTGTCTGAGGCCTTTCCAATTAGGAGGGGTACCAGGCAGGGATGCCCCCTGTCACCCTTACTTTTTGCACTGGCCATGGAGCCCCTTGCCCAGGCTATAAGGGAGGAGAGCAAAATACAGGGCATTAATATAGCACAGGCCCAGAATAAAGTGTCACTTTATGCAGACGACACAGTGATATGTATGCAGGACCCTGGGAAGTCGATCCCTCCCTTGATGGCCCTTCTGGATCAGTTTGGGAAGCTTTCAGGCTTTAAAATTAATATGGACAAATCTGAGGTCCTGCCCATAAGGGGTAAAATTACATAGAGTTTGTATAGGCTGATTCCGTTTAACTGGGTAAGAGATAAGGTAAGGTACTTGGGGATTCAAATTCTGATCAAATTATCAAGACTACATCAAGTTAATTATGGTGCACTCCAGAAAGCTGTTTTTGCAGATATAAATAGGTGGCACTCCCTGCCTCTTACTTTTACCCATAGGATAGACACGGTGAAGATGAACATCCTCCCTAGATATCTTTTTTGTTCACTAATTTACCCCATCCTTTTCCAGAACGGATTGGAAAGAACTAAAACAAAAGATCTCAAGATTTATTTGGGCAGGAAGCAAACCCAGAAATCGATAGGATCTCCTTATAGAGACAAAGACAAGGGGGGGCAAGGGAGTTCCTGATCTATACAATTATTATAAAGCAGCTCAAGTGGTGCCTATCCTAAGCATATTAAATCCAGGCCAGAGAGGTGGGTGGTCTCTTATGGAACAAGGGGCACATCAAAACATACCACTTGGGTTGCTGCCCTGGGTTGCCAAGCATTCGGATCTTAAACTAATTAATAATAAATGGACCAAACATACCCTCAAAATATGGCTGGAGGTGTGGCAACACTGGGGGGTGGTGACTGTGGTCTGGAGATATATTCCCCTATGCTCTCTGCCGGGATTTCCAGCATCCTCAGGAGACCCTTGCTTCAAGAGGTGGCAGGAAAAGGGATTGCATTTTCTTACTCAGTTTTTTCAGGGGGACACATTGAGATCCTTTTTGGAAATGCAGGGTGAATACAACCTTCCAAGACAGGATTTTTATAGATACCTACAATGTCGGCATTACATCTTGACAAATGTGGGCATGGGGGAGATTCTTTCAGACCCACCGGTCCCAGTGAGAACCACTTTCCTTAAAAGCAGAGGGATAGACTCGAGGGGATATATATCATATATTTATAAGTCACTTCAGGAAGAGGTGGGAAAACTACTGACTCAACAAATTGAATGAAAATGGGAGGAGGAGCTAGGTTTACATCTTGCAGAAGAGGACTGGGTAAGAACTTGGGCAGGGATCCCTAGCTCATCCAGCTCTCCAAGTTGGGGGGATTTTAGGTGGAGAGTGGTTACCAGGTATTTCATTCCTCCAGTCATCTCGGCACAGTATTCAAAGGGGACATCCCAGGAGTGTTGGAGGAGATGTGGAGGAGTCAGTTCTTATGCCCATATATTTTGGGAGTGCCCCCAGATAAATAATTACTGGAAGCTGGTAGCTCAGGCCCTACAGAACATTTTTCAGTGGAACTGTGTGCTGACTAGTTCTCACTTGATCCTGGGTCTTCCACCCAGTGAGGGGAGAACCAAAAATCAGAGATACTTGTACTATATATTAGTAGCGGCCGCCCTAAAAGTGATCACCCAACACTGGCTAAGCTCTGACCATTTATCCATTTCGATGTGGAGAACCAATATTAGCAGAATTAAAGAGATGGAGGCCATAACGTCCCAGTTAAGAATACAAACAGATCAATTCAATGTAAAATGGCTTCCATTTTATGAATACATTGAAAATCTGTAGGGCACTCCTATTTGCTACCCTGAAAACACTTTGCACTCACGTCGACCAGAAAGTTAATTTTCCTTTTCACTTTTGCTTTGGCTTTATTGTTCTTGTTAGAACATGACTAGAGTACTTATGGAAAGATCAAATAATTAAGAATGGATCATTACAAGTATGGTTAATCAAGTAGAACCTATGTAACTGTTAAATAGTTTAAAACAGATTGCACAATGAAGGATTTAATTGATAGGGGAAGCGGGAGTGCATTCCCCATGGCACTTTTTAAGTGTTGGTGGGGTATTTGCACCTTCGCTTACAATAGTAATAAGGGGGAAGTATTCCTGGGAGTCATACTGAAGCTTATATATTCTGAAAAAGTTAGAAGTGGCTTTTAAGCAGTGAATACTGGATGTATTGTAATCCTTCAAAGGAATGTACATTGTACACTGAATTCATGGAAGCTTTTTTAAACTCTTAATAAAAAAATTATGCAAGTTCAAACAAAAAAGAATGAGAGAAATGAGATGAGGGGACCTCCCATGCAACAATGTGCCAGGTATCTCTACTACAACATACCACTAAATCTGACTGATGCTTCCCTGAGTGTAAGTTACAGCACACCAGGCCCCTCTTCCTGCACATGCATTAAAGCATGTGGTAACAGGAGCTCTCAAACCTTCACTCCTAAAGTGCCATGACAGTGAGCAGCATCAGGAAATTTAGGAACCCATAGTATTCCCAGTGGTTAGCTACCCAGCAGTCAATGCTGCACTCCAGTTGCTGAGGGCCCACCCAGTGAAGTGCAACTACAATATGTTGACTAGACTTATCAGGCATCCGATGATGACATTCAAGTATCCAGGAGATAGATCTGTGGTAGGAAAGCATAGTTTCCATGGATAATATTACATGAATGAGAAATTATATGCAGTACACAATTTGCTGGAATTTGTAGAGAATTGAAAATTTAAATTTTTTTACAAAGCATAATTCACATAACTTTCACAGAATGTGAAATTAGCAGAATTTTAACTTCTGTCCATTTCCACACACATACAAAAAAATGCTCACAGCCGTAACCTTAGGTTGCTGCAATACATAGGGTAGGCCTAATCGCTAGCATGAGAATCAACTGTTAGGGGTGGGCACATAATGAGTATTATTTCCTGGAAGCCACAGATAATAGGCTATTCGATAGTCAGATCCAAACAAATGAATATCAGTCTAGATATTTGAAAGGTTTCTACTGTGGTTCAATGGGTGGCTGCCAGACTCCACCCCCTGCCCAACATAAGCCTCATACTCACACACCTTCCCTTTCTAGTGTTTTTCACATGTGATCTTACCTTGATGCTGCCTCCAGTTTCTCTGCTCTCTCTACCATTTTGTTTTCTGTCTCACTCCTTGTGTCTTCTTGCTGCAATTCATTTTGTCTGTCTCTGTTGTTTGCTCCTTTTTCTGCTGTGTGTGCTCCCTTTGCTGCTGCTGTTGTGCTTTCTGTTGCCTGCTTGTTCCTTTTTCCTTCTGCACTCCCTCTACCCCCCAGTTTGTTTCCTTTATTTTCTTTCCTGGTTCCATTTGCTGTGCTTTGCTTTTCATTTCAGAGCTGTTGTCTTGCGTGTGCTGTCTGTCTTGTGCTTTGTTTCTGATGCAGCTCCTCCCCATTCTCTATGCATTTCTGCCCTGCTTCATGTAGTCTTTGGCTTGCTGCCACCTATCTGCCCCTCTTTTGGAGTCTTATTACTTCTGTTTCCTTCAGTTTTCCTTTCCCATTCTAGTTACCAGCTTCCTGATTTCCTTTGCTGGCCAACGACCTCCTTTCCCTGAGAGATCCAGCCACAGCCTTTTTTCCCTCAGTTCCAGCTGTTGGATATCTGTCTTGCAGTCTACTTGTTCCATGCTGCTCCTGGTTGGTGCCTCTTGTTGTTCATAATGCTCAGGTGTTACAGTGGTGTTGCTCTCCCTCAGGAACTCCTACAACACATTCTGGTGGGTGACAGATTCTGAGACCTCCAGTTTGTTCATTAGTTCTTATCACTCCTGGGATAAAGCGATATAGTGGTAGTACAACAGTCTGCACAACCACAGCTGTGCGGTCCTACACCTAGCCTAGCCTGTACTTGGAACCAAGTCTCACACTCAGAGCATTGCTCGGGACACTGGGGGGTCATCTGCCCATAGCAGTTATCTCTTTGGGACAGGATCAACACCCCAAGTCCTACTCAACTAATCTAATCCTTCTTGTAATCCTTCCCAGTTATCACCATCAAAGTTCATGGTCACTAACTACATGATTCGAGCCCAGAGGACAGGAATTCCTGGCAGTCTACCTTCTACTGCATTCTTCACAGGAAGCCTGTTCGAAATCTAGGTTCTGCATTAAGGAATGAACTTTTCCAAAGCTAATGTCTGCACACTGAGTATTGAAGGTCTATAATTTCTTCCTCTGCCAGAAAGCAAGAACTGTTTGATTTGTATCTCACTACATTAACAGCAAAAACAGCCTCACCTTCACCAGCAGTACGTACTCCTACTACCACTCCTGCAATCATTTTAGTCTGAGGAGTCGAAGGTTCTCATTCTCCAACTGGGTTCAGTCACAGATTGGTTTAATTCCAGAGTGGTATCCTAGAATCCAGCTCTTCTACTCAACAGTTGAATTTGGGTCCTTCAAATCAGCTTCCAGGTCTTCCTAGTTATACTCTTGTTCCAATCCTGAATCTTCCTTCATCCTGCATTCCCTGGTTTGTGCCAACAGGCATCATTGCTTCTGTCTCAACCTCCTAAACTAATTCAACCAACAGAATCACTGTCAAGTGAATTGTCTATGCCTTCACAATTTGCTCTTGCTATCAGATATGGTGGTGCTCTATGATTACCACTAGTCAATTTCTGCAAAACAAAAGTAGTTTATCTTTTGAGAGTTAAATCACAAGTATCCTGTTTGACTCTGAATTATGACTTATATAGCAGGTACTGCACTGGACCACCTGCCCTGCCTATTCCATATGTGGGTCATTTTGTCATTTTTGCAGCCTTCCATCCTCTCATTTTATGACTCTTGTTCATCTCCAAATTCCCATTCATCTTATACTTCAGTGTCTGAGCAAACATTTTACATACCAATTAATCGTTATAAAAAGGGCAGCAGATTATATTTTGTTCAGATCAAGCAATTCCATCAATTACTGCAAGAAAACCCACTTTAGGACTGCCACTATTTTTCTACATCTTTCCTAACCAAAGCCACAGCTGACATTTGCCTACTTTTGACTCTAGTTAAAAATTCCTCATCTCCAGCAGTTGTTCTCCACTCATCCACCTGAATCTAATTACATTTAGTCTCTCATGCCTCAGCAAAGGCTTCTAAACCAGACTTCATTCCATGCATCCTCCTCGGTTATTTGTTCTAAATCTTCAGTTTGCTTCAGTAGATCCAGACATCTGAAGACAAACTACTCAACATTTTTGATCTGGTCTCTTCTGTGCCACCCAAATGATCTTGCACAAATGAAAACTGTTATCATTTCTAGGATACCTGAAGTTTGCAATGAGGAATATTCCCAGAGGAAGAAGTTTCATATGTCTTCTTAATGTGGCACATTTTGTCACAAGCACTGTTCTGGATTATCACCTTACCATCACTGTTTCTGTTTGATCAGACCACATCACATGGCACATTTTCTCTTAGACTAGAAGGCATGTACATGTTATTTAAGATCCAGCTCCAGAATCAAAACTTGAGACTTCCTCATTGTAGCCCTATACTACGGTTTTGTGGCATTTTATGGACCATTTGGGTTTTCTTGTCCAAGTCCATCAGAAATCCAAGATAGTCCTCATTTTCAAACCTTGTCTTCCTTGTCTGAACTTTCTTCCTTTTGCAACAGCCGCTCTCACCTGGGGTCACCTTTGGAACAATCAACCTACCTTATTCTAGTCTGATAACTAAGCAGCTTTAGCCATAATAAATATAGGTAATCTTCCTCCTCCATAATGAACTTCCTGAGAAGATCAACACAAACTTTATGCAACTCAGAACTCAAATCTTTTGACTGCTAAAGTCATGATTCCTCTTCCAGCACTTAGGATCTGCATACTTCTCACAAGCAATCGGCCTACTAGTCACATCATACTGCACACAAGCAAGCATCCCGTCAGTCACATCATTACTGCTCACAAGCAATTGGCCTACTAACCACATCATACTGCACACAAGCAAGTGTCCCTTCAGTCACATCATTACTGTTCATAATCAATCTGTCAGCCATGTCTTATTGCTCCTAACTGTTTGGCCTGTTGGCCACATCATCCTGCTAACAGATATCAATCCTGTCAGCCACATCCAACTGCTCACCAGTCTTTGTCCTGGCAGTCACATCATATCACTCACAAGCATTCGGCCTGTCAGCCACATCATACTTCTCATAAGAATTTGGTCTGTCACCCACATCATCATACTTCTCTAAGCCATTGGCCTTTTGGCCCTATCATACTTCTCGCAAGCAATCAGCCTGTCAGCCACATCATACTACTCACAAGTGTTCCAGCCTGTCAGCCACATCATACTGCTCACAAGTGTTCCAGCCTGTCAGGCATATCATACTGCTCACAAGTGTTCCAGCCTGACAGGCATATCATACTACTCACAAGTGTTCCAGCCTGTCAGGCATATCATACTGCTCACAAGTGTTCCAGCCTGTCAGGCATATCATACTGCTCACAAGTGTTCCAGCCTGTCAGCCATATCATACTTCTCACAAGCAATCAGCTACTTGATCATATTATACTGCTCTAAGCACTCAGCCTACCAGCTATATCTCTCAAGCATTAGACCTGTTGGCTAATACCACCAGATGGTATACTATATATTGGGCATTTAGTTTACTTTAATATCAGTCTATCCTAGCTCTTACTTATCCTGTCCAGCGGTTAAAGCATTCCTTCAAGACCTGAGAAAGTTGCTCCTCAAGGACTGCCTCAAGGAAGCTTGTAGTCCAGTTCCTGGACTACATTGCAAACTAACAAATCTTGTATAAGATGAATTCTTTGGTTCACTAATCACCCAACACTTACAAGAGGCTGTAACATAAGCCTTCTTTGGATTATTAAGACCTGGGGGATGTATTGCCTCCTCAGCTGCATTCTTGCCTAACCAGTTCAGAGCTGCTTACCCTCACACCAACAAAGAAATGACTCCTCCACCATTCAAAGACCTACAAATATATCTCAGCCATACTTTTGCTATCTTCTAGAATTCTCTAACTGCATCAATAAGTCTGCCTACAGAATAGCATGGAAGAAATACACAACTTTCTGCATCCTTCAAAACATAGACCCTCTAAGTATTCTGTTTCTCACGTTCTGCCATTTGTGTCCTACTGCGCTCAGACATTTAGCCTGACAGCCACAACAATCAAACAATACAGTACTCCTTTGTTATAATGAACACTTTCAAAGCCATGGCTGCTGTTCATTACAGCTTATAAAATGGCAAGAAAAAAATCTAGAAATCTCATTGGCCAGGAGAGATCAGGTGACCGTCCATTAAATATCTATATAAGCACAGTCATCCTGGTCCTAAACCACACCACACAATGAGCAAATCAATCCTCCTACAACCAGAATTGTCTTCCATCAATCTCCCTACAGCCAGAACTGATCTTCCACCACAAGCATGGCTGCTACTTTTACACTGTAGAAACCTTCAACTGGGCCCTAAAAATAAAACTACCTTAAATATAAAATAAAACAAATTAGTTAAATGTTATTTACTAGCTCATCACACTCTCCTTACACACATAAACAAATTAGAAACATGAAGTACTGTTCATAGTTTTAATTACAACTGTTTCTTTGCTAACAGTGAAAAATCCCCCTTCTATCTTTACCTGCTCATCAGGGAAATCTGTTCTGCTTTCCCTGACAGTGAGATAATTGAGTCTCTGGCTCTAAAACAGGCCTTTATTGTCTGTGTGTACAGTATGTTAGTAGAGGAACATTCTGCTAGTAGAACTGAGCAGAATTTTGAGTCCCTGTATTCCATGGTAAACATTCCATGATAAACATTCCATTTCTTGAATGTGGGGAAACGCAGAGAAAAAAACAGAATGAAGAAAGTAAGCAATAATACTGTATAAACAAAGAGAAAAAGTGTTAAATGTTTCATTATGCTGTTTATCTTTTAGGACAGAGTGAGCAGTTCATGATGCTGTCAGTTAGTGTGGCAGTTTTGAACCATGCTCATGCTTACAGCACCAGGGAACTGAGAAGCCTCTGTTATGGCTTCCTTTTAGTTTTGTCTACAGAGTGAGAAGAATGAAATAAAGTAAGGGGCTATGTGTCATACTTAGAATGAGGAAAACAGCATTTGTGAATTGTTGTGGCTGGCAGGGGAATATGAAACTTAAGTGGGCAGGGAGGAACTCACTATATAACACTACTTTAATCTAGCACCAATAGGCAGAATGACTATTTTATGTTAAAAGCACAGATTCACTTACATTTTTACTTATTTAAAAATGTGTTTCAAAATAAAAAAACTGCTTCTAAAAATAAAGGGCCATTTTATAAACGCAATAAGACAGTCCAGGGTTGTGCATTACGGTGTGATAACTGCACTCCTAGGAACGACCGGCACTCAGCCTTCGGCCTTGTGCCTAACTACACCCCTAGGAGTGCAGTTATCACACCATAATGCACACCCCGTCGTGTCTTATTGCTTACAAGTCATTCATTAAAGCTGGAGAAGCTAATATGGGACTTGTTACAGTGTGGGGATGGGTTCAGGTGAATGTTGTGCTTGAATTGTGCTTGAATAAAACATCAGTTTTGCTTGTGTAATGCTTTTATTGTATTGGTGCATTTTATTTTGTATTTTTAGTCCATTTATGGTGCTTGATCAGCTGTAGTAATCAGCTGTCTGTTAGCCGTGAGCCATATAAACCATTTGCTACAGCAAGGCATTCACTATAACAAGGTTCGTTATAGTGAGGTAGCACTGTATATCTCAAGCATACCGTTTACCTTGCTGTCCATCCATCCTGATACCACATACTCTAAATTATCCTAACAATCAAGGCTTTAATTCAAGGTTTGAGAAAATCTGCTCCTCAATATCCTCTCACAAAAAAGCCTATAGAGTGCAACCTGTATTCTTAGCTGATGGACCTCTTAAAAGATGGAGTTTTTGGATCTTCCCCTTATCTTAATCTACAAACAGCCACCCATGACGTTAGCATTCTATGGATCCCTAAGACCTGGAAAAATTATCTCTTCTTCTCTCTTCAATACTGCAATTCACCTAACAAAGATCAGCCTCAAAAATACATTAGCAAATCACTTTACCCTTATTTTACCAAAATCAAAAACCGGCAAAAGTAGTAGAGGGGTCCACATATCCTATTTCACAACAAACTCTGCTTGGTGTCCTACTGAGGACCTAACTGCAAGCTATAGACAGCCATCCTGATTCTACTCATCCTCTTCTATGTACTGAAAACAATACATCATGACTACTTTCTGCTCTGTCCTTCATGTCAAAGTGTTGCTATCTTCTCTGGGGCTCGAGTCCTCATCTTTTTTTCCAGTCATATTTTCATGAATACAGCAGTCATCTCTGCTTCAGAAAGACCATACCAGCTCACTTCATCAAGATCATGGTTCTCTCACCTCCTACTTTGAAAAGTTTGATACCGCTACCACGTAAACATGGTACCCATTTGAATAGCATGTATACCGCTACTGCACAATGACTCGTGGTGTGTGTAATGGTATACTTTTTGCGCGATCACACTGTAGACATCCAAATTTTCAAACACTGCCAAGCTTATCAGCAGCTAGCTTTATATTTTTTAGAAGCCTGAAGGGAAGGCTAACCCAGTAACCCTGGTTCACCAGAAGTTCCACCACAGGGTATTTTTGCTCTCCTCTGTGTTATTAGGTCTATTCCATGAGCTGGAGGAGGTGGGTTCTGTTACATCACACTTTGGTCTTTTGGCTCTTTTAGCTATCAGTTTTCTTTAGCCATGAGAAACTTCTCCTGGCACCTTTACTATGGGTGGAAATCCAGAGGAACGAGACAAGCCGGAGTAACTTTCATAGTAACACTGTATAAGCACTTACACAACTGACAGTCACACATTGAACTAAAAAAGTTTTGCCTGTGGTTTAATGAGTGGCTGCCAGATTCTACCCCTCTGCCCTACATAAGTCACACACTCACACACCTCCCCTGCCTAATGTTTTTCATGATCACTTCTCACACCTCCTTTCTCTCTGGTGCTCTGCCTCTTGTGTGGCTCTTTTAGTTACCAACTTCCTTTAGCCTCAGAAAACTCTTCCTGGCACCTCTGCAGAAGGTACAAATCCAGCAAAAAGAAACAAGCTAAAGTAACATTGTACAAGCACTTGCTCAACTGGCAACCACACACTGAAATATTTGTTTGGATGCTATCTGGATAGCAACCTTAAAGAAATGCTAAATTGAAAAGATAATGGGCCAGATTTTCAAAGGGCCCTTAGACCGATGCAAAGTGTGTCAAGCAACCACTGTGTATCAAATGCAGGTGCACCAAATACTGCATGCCATATTTTGCAAGAAAAGCATCCCCCATAGCAAAGTCCTCCAAAATGATGCAAGATGAAAACTGCATCAAAAATATGATGCATAGGGTGAGAATGACACAAGCTGAGAATGACACAAGTTGAGTCAAAAATACGATGTATGAAGTGAGATGGAGCAAAAACGGTGCAAGATGAGTTGCAAATATGATGCATGAGTGAGATGGAGCAAAAATGGTGCAAGCTGAGTCAAAAATATTATGCTTGAGTGAGATGGAGCATAAATAGTGCAAGCTGAGTCAAATATATGATGCATGAGAGAGATGGAGCAAAAATGTTGCAAGCTGAGTCACAAATATGATGCATGAGTGAGATGGAGCAAATATGGTGCAAGGTGAATCAAAAATATGATGCATGAGTAAGATGGAGCAAAAATGGTGCAAGGTGAGTCAAAAATATGATGCATGAGTGAGATGGAGCAAATATAGTGCAAGGTGAGTCAAAAATATGATGCATGAGTGAGATGGAGCAAATATAGTGCAAGGTGAGTCAAAAATATGATGCATGAGTGAGATGGAGCACAAATGGTGCAAACTGAGTCACAAATATAATGCATGAGTGAGAGGGAGCTGGAGCAAATGTGGTGCAGGCTGAGTCAAAAATATGATGCATGAGAAAGATGGAGTACAAATGCTGCAAACTGAGTCAAAAATATGATGCATGAGTGAGATGGAGCAAATATGGTGCAAGATGAGTGACAAATATGATGCATGAGTAAGATGGAGCACAAATGGTGCAAATTGAGTCAAAAATAGATGCATGAGTAAGATGGAACAAATATGGTGCAAGGTGAATCACAAATATGATGCATGAGTGAGATGGAGCACAAATGGTGCAAGCTGAGTCAAAAATATGATGCATAAGTGAAATGGAACAAACACGCTGCGAGTTGAGTCAAAAATATGATGCGTGAGTTAGGTGCAGCAACAATGATGTAAGCTGAGTCAAAAATACCATGCATGAGTGAGATGGAGCAAACATGACACAAGTTGTGTCAAAAACATGATGCATGGAACAAAAAATGATGCAAGCTGAGTCAAAAATTACAGTGGATGAAATGGCATATGGAAGCAAGCATTATGTTGTTTGCAATGGAGGACTCCTGCAGCTCAATGTCATGTATAGTACCATAGTCAGATCTGCCCATTTGCTATGGTCCTCTGTATATCCTCTAGTGTCAGTTAGACCAGCTCTGGCTGTTCTAACAGCAGTATGCATCTTTGATACAGTGTCGACAACTTCTACCTAAGAAAATCCAAAAAAGGGGGTGGTGCGTCTTTTTTTTTTTTTTGATGCAATCCCCATTGTGACATGGCACACCCATTTTTTTGGCACAAACCTGAAGCAAGACACATTGGTGCAGGCAGTTCTGCTTTTGATGCAAGCAGTGTTAGAAAATTGGAATTAACACAAGTTTTAATGCAGTTGGCTCCTTGTGCCATTCCTTTCTGGCACAAGCACCTTGCATCATTCACTGATCTTTGAAAATCAAGCCCAATGATTCTTATACAGCTCCAGATGACTTAATTATTCATTCAAAAAGTTTCAGCAGGAAAGGCAAACTGAGCTAAAATAGTTCATTTCCAGATGAGTCCTGGGGGGAAGGGGAAGGGATAAGTACAACTGTTTTTTTACAAAAAAATAAGCTTCACAGAATAAAACTTTATATAGCGATTAAAATAACAGTGAAACAGTTATGTATAATAGTAAAGTATGTGTACTAGACAAAATGCATAGGGAATAAATATAGATAAGAAGAGAAATAAGAAGAGAAGATAAGGCATGGGAGGCATGTCCCATAGTAACAGAGAAATGAACAATGATATAGAGGAGGGCAGTAGGGGGTATACCGTAGGGGGAAGCATAGAGAGGGAGGGAAAAAAGGGGAAGTAGAGAACTAGTGTGGAATGGAATGGAAAGGGAGGAGGGAAAGTATGGTAGACATGGAGAGGCAAACCATCATCCCTCTGGGATGCAAACCCCACAAGAGCCAGACTGACGGTGCTCACCAGCCTCTGATCATCTAACCTGCATACAAGAAGGTAGCAGTGGGGAAGGGCAGGGAGTAGGAAAAGCAGGTAAGAGGGGGCAGAAGAGCAGGGGAGGAAAGGGGGGACAGGGAGTAGGGTAGAGAGGGAGAGGCAAACATTTGTCCCTCTGGGATGCAAAGCCCACAAGGGCCCGACACCGCTGGATGCACAACCAGCTCATTTACTGGTTTCCAGGTCTGCAAAGGAGAAGGGTAAGAGTGGGGAAAGGCAAGGAGTAGGAGAAAGCAGGCGGGAGGAAGAAGAGTAGAGTGAGAGAGACAAACCTTCGTCTCTCTGTGATGCAAACCCCACAAGGGCCAGGCACAGCTGCGTGCACACCCAGTCTGTGTACTGGTTTCCTGGCTTGCCAGGAGAAGGTTAGGAGTGGTGAAGGGCAAGTAGTAGGAAGAATCAGGCAGGAGGGAGAAAGTGGGGTGGATTAGGGCTATGATTAAGGGCATTTTCCTGAAGCAGTACTGGGGTTTATGTGGTATTAACCCTGCTCAGCTGATGAGTTGAACATTTTGTTTTGCAGTAGATTTACTGCAAAACACAGCTTGATCAGAGTAATTCCAAAGATTGCATTGTCTCAAACTAAATATTACGATTTGTCAAATAGTCACCTGAAGGTATTTGTACAACTCAAGACTCTACACCTGCTTTAGATATCAGTTCATGACACCACTATTCTTATACAGAACAAAATCACAGAAAAACCAAAGGAAATAAACAGAAGCAAATAAAAGGTATTTGGCCTGTTATTCAGAGTCAGCCATGTGCACTGTGCTGACAGAAGTGCTGCACCACAATTAGTGCACAGATAGCTCGATGGCAAAATTCAGACTGACTGGAGTGTGCTAACTGTGTGAATAGAGGGTCACATCTGAGCAGTGCATAGTTACTATGTGTGACCCAGCCCCCAACAGAATCTGGCCCACATAAGTCCAATGGAAATAGTGTGGTCCAAACAGTATAGTGCCAGGGATTCTGTGGGCCATCTTCCATCCTATTATGCTAATGGTGGCCATTGGGCATTCAAGCACCATAGGCCATTTGCTTGCCCATTATGGACTCATTAGCATACAGGTATGGCCCACCCTAAGCACCTGTCCTCAATCGTGTGTCTTAGTCCTGGTGGTCTAGCTGTCCCCCATTCCCTGATCTACACTCATTTACTGATATTCATTCTCCTGGTGGTCTTGTGGTCCCCAACAAAGCTGTTTTGCAGTACTCACAATTGCTCACTAACAATCAGACAGTGGCCGACCCAGCTGCTAAGCGGACATCTGTGCCGCTCGCCATCACAAATGCCACAACTTGACATCAGTGGCCAGGGATGCAGGGAGGAGATTCCTGAACAGCTGGGTTGGCAGGGGGATCAGATGCCCTTTTGAGGAGGGGGGGAAGTCCACTAAACCACCAAGTATATTACAACTGCTAGTGTACAGGCAATCAGGAGATGGGAGGACCACCAGACAACTAAGAATATGGATAGAAACAAAGGATGGGTGATTGAGGGTGGGAAACCACTAAACCACAAGGCATATGCATATCAATACAAGACTGGTGATCAGAGGTGCCTATGTGCAGGGATAAGGGCAGTGTTGTTGCAGAGTTAAACAACGCAGCCATGGAAGCTGTTCAGAGCTTCCAAAACTGTTGAATATACCACTGTGCCCGGTATGCATGGGGCATCCCTGATTTGCATAGGTACAGTGTTATATTCTGCATGGTAGTGCTGTTGTGTCACTGCAGTGCACTGGAAGCATTCACTGTCTGACCCAGCCCTGATTTTCAATGTATTTAAGCCCTTGTATGTTTTCTCTTTTCCCCAGGGTCGAGAGGGCTACGGTTGTTGAAAAGCCCTCCCCAGCTCCCCTCGGTTCCCCGAAGCTACAAGCCTGGCAGCAGGAAGGTACGCGATCTCAAGACTGCGCTCGGTTTTAAACCTTGGCGCCTTTTTTCTGCTCAGCTCCCTGGTGCTGTAGTACTCACTGCTGCAGCCACTTTAATCCCAAAGAAATTATTGTATTTTGACTCACAAGACTGTGCCTAAGACTGTGCCTACGATACACTCTAGCCTGCCTACCTTGATTTAATTAACTTTTGCTGATTCTGGTACACTGCAGCTGCTGTTTTAATTAATTTTAGCATATCCTCTAACACAGCAGCTGCTTGCAGGCTTGAAATTTTCGCCCATCCCCCCACCCCCTCCTCAACCATTAATTAAATACACTGGTAATCCCGCCCACTTTTGTTCCAATCTATAAACTCACTTGGAGGGCAGTCCTACCCCTCCCCCTTGCTGCATCAGTCCTAATTCAAACCAGCGAGGCAGTCCTTTTTTTTTTTTTTTTTTTCCTCCACTCACTCTTGCCTATTCTCTATGTTTGCCTCTGTTCTACACTTATTTTGTATGGAAAAGTAACTCAGACTGAGGGTATCCCAGTTTTATCTTTTCCCCTCACCTTTTCAAATTCCCCCCCTGCTCCTGTCCACTCCTCATAAACTGCACTCTATTGGAATACCTGCCTCTTGTGAATAACTTGTATAATTGACTGCCAACCTCTGGCCACTAAGGGTCTCACTGAAACTGCCTTCACTGTAGGTGTCACCCTGCCCTTAAGTCACCATTTCTGTCACTTATATTCTTCTCTTATAAGGGACAATCTACTTCTGATTTACAGAGGTTTCATACAAAGCATACATAATGTTCTCTCTTGCATGCCCAAGGTCACTTCTGGTGGTATCAGGATTACTACCCACCATAATCATCCTCTCCTATCTCTCATGTAACATACCAGCTGGATACCCTGAGTCCCACTGCCATGAAGAATTCTCCTTTGTATTCTCCAACCTTATACCGACTAGAACCTTGCTCCCCTTCTCCTAACCTGTACCTCCATATAACTCATCCTTCCAAATTGGGGCATTTCCTTCTCTATCACCCCCCTAGCATGCCCAAATACCTCAAGCGCAATTACAGATTCTACAAAGAAGTTTGGGTGTTGCTTCTGTGCTTATGCTTGTCAGGAGACATAGAATCTAACCCTGGCCCCCATTGGAATGCCAGGTCCACGGACAACTCCTTTTGGTTTTCCACTAAGGGCATGAAAATTGCCCACATGAATATCAGAAGTTTACCAGCAAACTTTCCTGAACTTGAAGCCTGGATAGCCCTGTACTGTCCGGACATACTTGGACTAACTGAAACATGGCTCAGGCCAGAGATGCCTGATTCCATGTACAAAATACCTGGCTACAGCTTGTCCAGATTCGATCGCCCCACCAAACAAAAGGGTGGAGGAGTTGCCCTTTATTATAAAGAGCATCTCAATGTCTCTGTACTCCAATCTTGGATAACAAATCACTGTGAAGCTCTGCATACAGTTCTACAACTAGGTGGTGATAAAAGGCTAAATCTGATCTGTGCCTACAATGCTCTAAAGGGGGCTCTCCCTGACTTAAATGGGCTTTTGGATTATCTGGCCACTCTAAACAGTAGATCTGAAGTCATACTAATGGGAGACTTCAACCTAGACCTATCAGGGAGTCACGCCGGTACATATACTGAAGCTCTCGCCCGACTTAACCTCGCTCAACTTATCTCTAGCCCTACACGCATCTCTTCCAACTCGGAGCGCCAATCTCTCCTGGACTGGATGGCTACAAATAGAGCAAATAAAATAATTGCTGCAGGGACCTTTTCAGATTCTATTAGTGATCACCTGCCTACGTTCTGTATCTGGAATGGCCACTGCCTTAAACCCCAAGAATCATTCAATTTCGGGATTTTGCCAAACTAAACCGAACTGCACTTCTCGAGGATATTAATAATATAGACTGGTCTCCCATCTATCACACTGATGATGTAAACACAGCACTTGAATATCTGATGTCTCAGCTTCTGGCCCTTCAGGATCTGCACATCCCTCTGAAAAAAAGGCATCTTAGGGGCTCCCCTAATAAATGGCTTAAAAAAGACCTCCTTCGAGCCATGATAAAAAGAGACAAGGCCTGGACCTTGGCAAAGAAGTCCCTACAATCAGAAGACTGGGTTAACTATAAACAACTGAGAAATGCCTGCAAAAAAGATATTCGGAAGGCTAAAAGGAACTACTGCCTTAAGCTTCTCCAATCTTCAGCGGGTGATACCAGGAGTTTTTGGAACCACATCAAAAATTTCATTGGGCAAAGGCCCAAGACGGCCATTACCGACATGACACTGAATGGCATGAAACTGTAACAAGTTACCTACTATTGCTAATGCTCTTAATGCACAATTCTTGGATCTCTCCGAATACACTGAGAAATTCAACCAACCTCTTTCACCTCCTCCTGAGGTGCAACTTTCATGAAACCCCTTTACGTCTCACATTAGTCTCCTCCACAGTGCTGCCATCTCCTCAAATCAGTATCCACCTATGGATCTGCTGGCCCGGATGGGCTACTGCCAAGCTTCTTGAAGCAGGTGGCCCCTGCCCTTGCTGTTTCTATTGCAAGAATCTTTAATCTTTCCATAATTACCCAAACAGTACCAACATTGTGGAAAACCGCTCACGTTGTCCCTGTTCACAAAAAAGGGGGTACCAAAAATATGTCAAACTATAGACCAATTGCCATTCTCTCTACCCTAAATAAACTTCTCGAGAAGGCCATCGCTACTCGGGTCACAAATTACCTGCACCTTTGCAACCTTATATCCCCTACCCAGCACGGATTCCGAACAGGACACAGCACCACAACTGCTCTACTTCAGCTGACAAATGCAGTCCTTACAGCGATGGATAAGAGCCTGCTCACTGGGGCTATATTTATCGATCTCAAAAAGGCATTTGACCTTGTGAATCACTCTCTGCTACTTTCCAAACTGTCCCGCCTTGGCTTTGACCTGTCGTCCATCTCCTGGTTCAATAGCTACCTCTCAGGGAGGTTGCAATTTGTCCAAATTGAATATGCCGTCTCAAATCTTTCCCCTACCTCTGTTGGAGCCCCCCAAGGATCTATTCTTGGCCCACTACTTTTCTCCCTTTTCATTAACAACTTGCCCTTCCTTCCCTGCTCCTCCTCATTAATCCTTTATGCGATGACATGGTGCTTCTCTCCAGTGGTAAAGATCCCTTATCAGTAAGAGCACATCTTCAAGCAGACTTCAACTGCTTGCAGGAGTGGTTACTACAGAACAGGCTCCTAATGAATGCTAAGAAAACTGTAACTATGCTTTTTGGCCCCCCTTCAAGAATCAGATCGCTTACTCCAGACTTACTGATACTTTCTCTAGATGACTCCCCTTTTGAATTCGTTACCTCCTTCAGGTATCTAGGAGTCACTCTCGACCCATCTCTTGACTTTAACCTCCACATTGCGGCTACTTGTAAGACAGTTTACTCAAAACTTGGTCTTGCCATTAAAATTAGGTCCTCCCTCAATGATGCTGCCCGGCTTGCTATTGCACAAGGATTTCTCCTCCCTGCTCTGACATATTGCTCTCAGGTTTACCTTAAAGCTAGCAAAGGAGCACTCCAGAAATGGAGCACCTGCTATAACAGTATATGCAGATTTTCTCTCTCCGCTCACAGACTTACCCATCATTGCCTGCTACTCAAAACTAAATTGGCTCTCCCAGACTCGCTCAGACACTATTCTGCAGGCTGTACAATTGATAATATGATCAGAGCAGGGTCCCTAAATACCTTGCCGAACTATTAACTCAGCCCTCCCAAGCATACCTCCTCAGGGCATCTGCTCCAACCCAACTTGAAATTCCCAGATATCTCACACAAAAAGGAGAATGATACTTTGCCATATCTGCCCCCCACTTCTGGAACTCCATTCCCTTCCACATCAAACTCTCCAAATCCCACAAGGCCTTTAAACTGAGTCTTCAGGCACACCTATTAGAATCCGACTGCTGCTCTTGTGCTGTAACTTGAGCTTCTCTCCTAGCATTTTCTCCTCCCTATGGCACTTACTGATTTCCTACTGGTCTCCAAAATCTGAATGTTTCCCACATCCAGCAGATATCCTATTGTTATAATGCTACTTCATTTAAGTTTTGTTTGCTGTTTGTCGTTTCAATTTAGTCATTGATATATCATCAGATGAAAATAATTAATGTAATGTTATCTGTTTC
Source organism: Neoceratodus forsteri (assembly GCA_016271365.2). Lineage (NCBI taxonomy): Eukaryota > Metazoa > Chordata > Ceratodontiformes > Ceratodontidae > Neoceratodus > Neoceratodus forsteri. Next base: position 533,679,908 of record CM028137.1, on the reverse strand, counting down.
TCTTTGTCGTTACTGATAATGACTGTACCTGGCTGTATACTGTTCAAATGTTTGTTCTCACCTCATGCTGCGTCATGAAATATTCTTTAATGTTGACTCTGGTCTCCCCTGTCTGTACTCTTCCAGGTGGTGCCTGAATATAGGCAACATTGTTGTCTAGTGTACTTACCCGGTAAACAAAAAACAAATAAATAAATAAATAAATATGGTCCTCACCCCACTGGCCAGCAAAATTCATGGTTAGCGTGGCACTAAGCCGGTTAGTACTGTGCTGTTGGAATATAGGAGTCATAGTGCCTGAAACATGGAAACAGGAAAATAGAAGTTGCCAGCAGAAAATGGTCCTGCTGCCCATCAAGTCTGCCTAGCCCTACCTATCTAATGTTGCTTTTGAGGGCCCTTGTAGCTATACATGCATGACTACACTGTACACTGTACACTGTAATACTCTTTAGGAGGCTACATAGCATGCACCCCTATTTAAACTTCACAAATACTCAGAAGTGGAGACCTTATCAAAGTAGTGATTGTTGCCCACTTTATGCACTGTATCCTCTTTTGTTTGAAATTGCTGACTGTTACTGCATATGTTTTCTTTATTTTGTATTTGAATTTCAGAGGTTACTGGGCTACCTCAAATCCTGGACCAATCCCTGCACATATATATGCAGATTAAAGCATGTTTCAAAAGGTCAGAAAATGAATTAATGAAAGAAGGCTGTAAGTAGTGCCAGAGGTCTGGCACTTGGCAATAATGATCCATGCTCTTGCATAAAAACAGCTACATGGACAAAAGAGAAGGCCACTAGAAGCTAGAATAAATTAACATAAGAGGGTCATAAAACATGCACAGCCAGAATGAACTACATTTCCAAATAAACATGGCGGCCAAGCTAGACTTTCACCAGATCAGAGAGTGAAATTACATTTGAATCAACATCCCAAACATCAGGCTAATTAGACTAAAAGTGAAGCAGCAAACACTGGGCCCAGTGCACTACTGCTACATGCTGCTATAAACAGTACATAAGTAGTACTATGTGCATCTGCCACAACAAGTGGGTCAAAAGAGACCTCTGCAGTGTGCACTATGCCCTCCCCTGCTTTTGCCTCCCCTCTAAGACTCGTGCTCATCCCTCACCCAATCCTGGCAGTTGTGCATCGAAACACACACCTCTGTGGTGGTAGTGTGGAGGGGGAGTAGCCACACAGTACGGCATTCACACTGCCACCTATGTGTGGCTCAGAGTGGCAAGGGGTGTATGTGTAACTTATGCAAGGAAATCATCTTTCTCTTATTGATTTTTAGTAAAGTAAAAAGTCTTGGGCCATATATTAAAAACTTTGCCTGGGCACTAAGGGGGGTTTGCCCATGCTAACCGGGTTTTGCACCTGATTGGTGGGTGGGGTCTATATTCAGACACCCCCACAGTGCAGTCAAAACCCATTAGAACCCCACCACTACGTTACTGCTGCACTCATGTAAATGAGGGGGTCCTCCTCTGCATAGGGGCACAGCAGGTAATTGAGAGTTTTGAACAGACCATAAATGCCACCTGAATGGGTGCAAGTTGCCACCTTTGCAAACCCCAAACTAACAGGGCACAAGGCCCCAGTAGTGGGAAAGGTACTGCAGCCTACTGAACCACCCACACCCCTGACCCCTGCATGCTGCATCTATGGAAGCCCTGGTGTCTAGTGGCACCCATCATCCATCCGATCGTCTGACCCGGCAAATGTTTTAAACCATACTGTAGACTGTATGTGCACTCCCTGTCATTCCATACAGCATATGGCCAAGAAGTTGAGAGGAGGGCTGTGCCAATTGCCATATCGGATCCCCTGCATGGCAGCAGTGACAAAGGTAAGGGGGGTTGGCAGGGTGGAGTGCTTGATGTGGGCAATGCATGGGGGGCTACTAGACACCAGGGACTAAGGGCTGTCACTTGGGTCACATGCTCAGGGGAGGCGGGTGCTACTGGACACCAGGGAAAACTTGATGATGCAAAGGTGGGAAAGCGGAGGGTGGGTGGTGCCACTAGTCAACAGGGACAAAGAAACATTTACTGGGATGGAGATCAGAGGATGGGGGGTGCCACTAAACACCAGGAAAAGAAAAACATTTACCAGGACAGGGCTCAGAGGATGGGGGATTCCATTAGACACCAGGGACAGGGAAACAATTACCGGGATCGGGATCAGAGGGTGGTGGGTGCCACTAGACACCACGCACCAGTAAACATTTTCCAAAGGGGGATCAGAGGGCAGGGGTGCCACTGGACACTATGGAGGCCATTTCACTTGCGGTAATGGGCATTCAGGGTGTGTGTGAGGGGCATTCGCCACCATACCTGATATAATGGCCAGCCACAGGAGGGGCGCAAACCTGCCAGTGCTTCCCATGCAAATGAGCCCATAATGGGAATGAATACTGCCCTTAGCATTGTGAATGCCCAATGTGCTCATTTGCATGTTGCAGACTGAATATTGCACTGGGTCTCACTGCACTCTCAGGTCTGGGGGTGTTGTTACCTGTATTACTCTATGGGCTGCATACAGCCTAGGTCCATGTCTGTGCAGCACCACTCAACTTTGCACTGTGCTGACATGGCCCTATATCCAGTCAGATAGTGCCAGTACGCTAACCATCTGAATACCGCATCCTCAGGGTGGGGCCCAAGGGCAAGCGCAGTGCAAACCTTTGTGCTCCTCTTTTGCCCATTTCTGAATACCTGGCCCTTGATGTCTTGCTATATTTGTAAAGAAGGAAATACAATGTATGCTGTCTACTTATATCATTTAATTTCTGATGTTTAAAAATCACATAAAATGTGCTTCAAAAAAAGTTGGTGATAATGCTGGGAAAGGGCGCTAAGAGATCAATCAACTTTAAAAATGTACAAGCCATACCTGCTGGTATAACCATTCAAGAGGAAACTGCCCACTGTAGCCAAATGAAAAAACTTCCAAAATATGGCACACTCAAGGCAGTGAATAATTTACAGATGCCAAAAATTTAAACTTTACATACCACACAGTGCAAAAAGACCATGCTCAAAGCATGGTGTCCCTCATTAAGCCTGTTTCAGCCTCTTGTGCATCCTCCCCTTTACTGCAGCAATCTATGTTATGTATACCTGTATATTCTGCAACTCTGATTGTGTTTTGTCATGTTTGTACCACTTGTCCTGTATTTTGTGTAACATCGACTTGGAATCTTTGTAAAAGAGCCTATTGGCTCAAAGGTATTTAATCCGAATGTGAAATTAATAAAATAAAATACTGAAACTTCTGCAGGCAGGTAGTAGGTGGGTCACAACACTACAACAGAAAACATTGGTGCAGCTGGGAAAAACATTTGTGTGAATGTGTGGCCAGCTGAACTGATTTGCTAAGTGACCAGGGCAAGGGAAGGGGGGCTACAGAATGTCAGGGATGGCTGCAACTATGGGGAGCAGGAGGGGGCCAGGAAGCAGAGAGAGTCAATAGGTCAATGCCTTCACTCTGGCAGAAGCTGAATGTGTCTTTTAAAAGAGCCCACCCTCCCTAACCTGCCCTTCAGGTCCTCAATCCCATTTGGTTTTGAAGGTGTTCCCCTGATCCCTGATCCTTGATTTTGGGGGCAGGACTAGTAAAATGGAAATTGGCTCACTCATTTGCCCACTGCCATTGATCACCCAATCCTTCTAAAAGCACTTTGTGACTGAAGTGAGCAGCTGCACGATTAAGAGGGACAAAGCAGAGACATTGCATCAGTAGTGATGCTAGGCAGACTAATAGGGAAAACAGGTATCAGGGTTCAGGAGCACCTACTAAACAAAATGGATTTGGGGATCTGGCATTGAGTTAGGGGAGTCTTTCAAAAGAACTGGTTGGCTCATGGCACAGTTTCAGGAGACATTTTGTAAAACAAAAGACTGGGGAATGGGGGATAGGAAAGAAGTGTGAAAAGTGACTGGGGCGGGAGTGGTGGTGGCCAGGGCCTGTTTGGTTGCTTTGTAAAGCTTCTAGGCCCCATATCATGGGCCTAAAGTGTCTTTGGCCAACATGTCAGAGTCAAACTGAATTCATGGAGCCTGCTCATAGCTGAACTAAATTCACTGCAAGGCCAATTATCTTACCGCTACCACTGACATTATGTGCATTTGAGTGCAATCTCATGATAAAACAAAATGTGTTTTCGATGAAAAACCACAAATATGAAAAAGAAACTTTTCCATCATCAACTGACTGAGAACAAAAAGAAACCTCATAAAGACACACTGTGGTTAAAGTACAGAAATCTGTACCCAGACAACCAAGGTCACAACTCAGCACAGTCACTGCTGGCACACTTTGTGACCTTAGATGTCTGTCTTACTATACTCTACATTGGCTTCAGTCCCTATAAAAGTGATAGAAGCAGAAACCCACTATAAACAAGGAGCATGATTTTCACAACTTTTGCTCACAATCTCAATATGCAAAACAGCCAGGTAAGGGATTGTGTCCACCAGAGTACAGCACAAATGGGGATAGCATTTTCAAGTTCTGTCTCTAGGGCAACACCTCAGGGCTGAGATGATGTAAATTATATGACATCATAAACACACTCTCATTGCTAGAAAGAGAATTTGCAACTGTCTTGTTCTTAGGGAATTTGCAACCGCCATATTCTCCTTCTCAATGCATTTTGCATAACAAATAATGGGGATCATAGATCGAGGGAGCACTTCTGAGCAATCATAGCTCTACTTTCCACTGTGCCTGAGAGACTCTTATTTTGTAAAGAGTGTCTCACATGAACTTGCCGTACAAATGGGTATGTTCAGGGAATTATTACTTCTATTTCAATATATTAGTAATCAACATTGCTTAATAATATAGTAATATAGTTGGGGAGACCACTCATATGATTGTAAGAGCGACCTCGCACTTACTCTTAGGGTGTCAGAACTGCACGCGTATGGTTCATGGTTCTCACACCTTAAGAACACATATGAGAACACACACACACACACACACACATATACACACATATATATATATATATATATACCTGATTAAATCCAAATAAAAACAGCCACATAACACATAATGGGCATCTGTTAACATACCACTCCACGGTTCCATAGGCCCCACAAAGACTTTTTTAAGAGGAAAGTTTTGAGACCTCCTTTGAATGCCTCCACAGAGGGGGCCTTTCTCAGGGCTTTTGGTAACAAGTTCTGCAATAGTGGACCAGCCACTTCAAATGCTTTGTCACCAGAAGATTTGAATCCAACCCCGAGTACCACCAAGAGGCCCACCTCAATGGAACATAGTGGGTGGGATGTTTGATAAGGAGACAGGTGCTCAGTTAGGTAACCCTGGCCCAACCCCAACATGGCCTTATAGTGTAGAAAACCAACCTTGAAAGCGATACACCACTTCTCCAGCAGCCATTGCAACTAGCGCAGGACCAGGGTCACATGACACAGCCTCAGGAGGCCTGTAAATAAGTTGGCCTTGGCATTCTGCACTAGCTGTAGGCACCATAGAGTACCAGACTAGAGAACAGCAAAAGCATCTCCATCCCCAAGTGTGCCAGGTTCACAAGTAACACCAAGAAGGGGTGTATGTGTGAGCCACATAAGGTGACTAAAGCCTAAATTGCTGCTCTTACAGACACTTAAATAATCCAATGAAATCCAACTGCAATTGCTAAACCTTCGAAAAATTCATTAGCATAAATGGAGAACTAACAAAAGTTGGATCTGTGACACCAGATCCATGGGTTAGAGAGATATCAATATTTAAAGTGAGAGCCTCTCCACTGACAAACCTGGATGATGGCCACCACAGCAGGACTATAAAACCCACTGACAGAAACTTACAGCTTCATAATAAAGTATCTACTACAAGAGGTCCTGAATGAGATCTCCTGCTTTCAAATGTCAATATCTGAGCTCCAGGAGGAGGTACAGAGTGTGCAACACAAGCAGACAGACACAGAGATATTATTTTCCTATATTGATAAAAAGGATACTAGGCATGAATCCAGGATCCAAGAACTTGAGAGGATGGTGGGACTACTGCGGTACCAAGCTGAGGATGCCAAAAACGAAAGCTGATGCAATAACATTTAGCGCTTGGGCTTCCCAGAGGGGGTAGAAAAATCAGACATAAAGTCATTCCTACAGTGAGAACTCCTGAAGCTCTCAAAATATTCATGGAAAGTGCCCCTTAAGATTGAGATGGCATCCCCCCAAGGCAGGAGACTGCCCCAAACCCATCCTGGCAAAGTTATTATGTTTTACAGAGAAGGAGAGAATCTTAAGTCTTGCAAGAGAAAATGGTTCACTTTTCTGGGATGGACACAGAATCCTTATTTTTAATGATTACTCCCCAGAGCTGGCCACCAGGAGGAAAGAATATACAGCTGTCAGGAAAGGGTTGGCAAAGGCAAAGGCAGTAAGGAAAGGGATGGGGCCAAAAGGGGTAAGGCCATCAAAAAATGGCGGGCAATGAGTACCAGCAAGCTCCCTGAACTAGTGGCCTTGATGGAAGAGGGAAGCCTGGATATCGTGGCAGTCACAGAAACATGGTACACAGAGAACCATCACTGGGATGTCAACATACCAGGGTACACAATCTCCAGGAGGGACAGGGAGGGTAGAAGAGGAGGAGGAGGAGTAACTCTCTATGTAAGGGAAGGGATCAAAGCAATGGAACTAAAGGGTAAACAGGGAGGACAGGAAGCACTGTGGGTCACCCTGGAGACAGGAAATGGCACCGCAATCCACACAGGGGTTGTATGCAGACCCATGTCTCACGGGGAGAAAATGGACAAGGAAATGATAGAAGGCATCCTTAGGATGGCAGACAAAGGGGAGATATTGTTGATGAGGGACCTGAATATTCCAGATGTTAAATGGAGTACCTTTGCTGCAGCCACATCCAAGAGCAGGGCCATTCTTGATGCCCTACAGGGGGCATGCCTCAGACAGCTAGTGTTGGAACCCACTCAGGAGAGAGCAATTTTAGACCTGGTGCTCTCAAACAGGGATGGAGAGAGGATCTCAGATTTGGAAGTGGGTAGCCATCTGGGAACAAGTGACCACCAAACAGTGTGGTTCATGATAAACACAGCCATAGAGTCAAATCATTCAAATGTGAGGGTACTGGACTTCGGAAGGGCTGACTCTGGCAAAATGGGAGAGTGCCTCAGAAAAGCACTAGCAAACAGGCAAGAAGGAGGGGTGGAGCAAAAATTGGGAAACATCAAAACTGCCATCACAGAGACAACAAGCCTTTGTGTGAAGCAAATAAACAAATCAAAATGAAGGAAATAACTACTATGGTTCTCAAAAGAGGTGGCGGGGAAGGTTAGGGAGAAAAATATAACATTCAGTAAGTATAAGGAACCACAGAAGGAGCAGGACAGAGAACTGTACCAGTTAAAGCAGAAGGAAGTGGGGAAGGCAGTCAGAACAGCAAAGGACCAAACTGAGGAAAAGATAGCCAACTTGGTTAAGAAGTGGGATAAAACCTTTCACAGGTACATTAGGGAGTGAAGAAAGACCAAGGGAGGGATAGTGAGGCTTAATAAAGGGGAGTGTGGGTGATTAGAGGGTGACTTCTGCTCAGTATTCACAAAAGAAGAGGATGGGAGGTACCTAATCCAATCAATAGAAGCACTCTGGATAGGGGGTCAATACCAGTTCATTCATAGAAGAAAGGGTTCTGAAAGAACTCCTGAAACCGAAGGTGGACAAAGCAATGGACCTGATAGGATTCACCCTAGATGTCTAAAAGAACTAAGGGGAGAACTAGTGACACCACTGACTACACTTTTTAACCAATCATGGGAGGATGGTGTGGTACCTAAGGACTGGAGAAGAGTGGATTTGATTCCCCATCACAAAAGTGAGAGCAACGCAGAGGCAGGAAACTACAGACCTGTTAGTTTGACCTCAGTGGTAGGGAAGATGATGGAATCACTTCCAAAATAAAGAACTGCTGAGTACCTAGAAGCCAGTGGGGCATAGGACCCAAGGCAACATGGATTCACAGCCGGAAGGTCATGTCAGATGAATCTAATAGATTTCTTTGACTGGGTGACCAAAGTAGTAGACTAGGGAGGGGCTGTGGACATGGCCTACCTAGACTTTAGCAAGGCATTTACACACTCCCGCACAGATTAATGAACAAGTTAGCCAGCCTGGGAGTAGGTCCCAGGGTGGTAGCCAAAAAAAAATTGGCTGAACAACAGGACACAGACGGTAATAGTAAATGGAGTCCACTGTGAAGAAAAGGGGGTTACTAGCGAGGTACCACAGGATTCAGTACTGGGACCAGTCCTTTTTAATGTCTTTATAAGTGACATTGCAGAGGGACTGGAAGAAAAAGCATGCCTCTTTGCAGATGACACAAAAATTTGCAACAGGGTTTATTTATTTATTTTTATTTATTTATGTTTCAGAAATAACCTTTGAGCCATGGCTCTTTTACAAAGGTTCCATGTCAGGGACATATCACAGACATACATACAGTAGTGGTACAGAACAAATGGACATGGTTGCACAACAGACACAGTTAAGATCCAGAAATCTTTACGCATACTAATAGTAAATCAATCAGTTGTAGAGGCCTAACAGCATGGCTGGGAATACCAAGGTTTAAAGAGGTGCAGGAAGGTGCAGAAAGGGCACCCTGAGGTCTACTAGCACAAGAGCAATAGTAGTGGTCAGATGACAGTGATATCCCCCTCCTAGGGAGGGGGGAGCAAGAAGCAGCCCCTGACCTCGAACCAGAGGCATTGTTGTGGTGCCTGGGGGGAGGAGGAGGGCGAGGGCTGAGAGGACAGGTAGTGCAAGAAGAGGGGAGGAAGTAGGAGCAGAGGGCTGGTGATATCACTTCCCAAGGGTGGGGGATGGGGGTAGGGCAGCAAGCAGTCTCCAACTAGAGGCTTTGTCATAGTACTGTATGGCAGGAGAGGGAGGGGGCTAGGAGAGTAGGCAGTACAAACTGGATGGAGTGGTCTACAGGCTGAGGGGAGCTGAGGGAGAAGGACAGGTGAGCTGGGGGGACGTGAGGGAGAGCAGAAGGAGGGGGAGGTGACGGAGGGTCAGGTGGGTTGGAGGGAGGGAGCACAAGGGGAAGGCAGATATTATCAGGAAGGAAGTCAAGGCTGAGTAGTGGGGGCTGTGGTACAGCCCTGGGTTATTTTCATTGGAGCGGACAGCACCACTCGGCCAGGAGCAACCGGTGGGTGGCATATCAGTCTTTAGGGAAACAGTTGCACACAGTGCAGGAGGTAAGGTAGTGCTTGAGGTCATATTTGAAGCTGAAGAGGCTGGTGGAATTACGAATGTCCTTAGGAACCTCATTTAGCAATAGTGGGGCTCTGTAGGAAAACACACACTGCCCGGGTACTGTACACCGAACTAGAACCACTATTGTGCCCTGTATCCTCCCTTTGGTGCTGTACTCAGAGCCTGACAGTGCGAAAATGCCAGGTATGCATGGGGGCGCTTTCTCTAGCAGTGCTTTTTTTGCCTAGGAGGCAGGTTTGGAATTTATTCCGGCACCCTAGAGACTCAAGGTTGGTTTGCTTATATAGTGAGTGAGTTCGGGTTAGTTGATCGGCATTCGAGATGAGCCTGCAGGCCTTGTTGAGTGCTGTATGTACCCTCTTGAGTACTGTATCTGTGGCTGCACCATATACTACCAGGCCGTAGTCAAGTAAACCCCAGTTACTTGAAGGAGTGTACCTGTTCCAGGGGAGCTGAGATTTTGTTGGAGATGGCAATGGAGGGGAACCTTTTCTTGAGCTGGGGGCTGGATAGGAGCATGGTCTTGGTCTTTCTGTAGTTGAGTAGAAGTTTGTGCTTGTAGAACCAGTCTTCTACTTTGTTGAAGGAGTGCCGAAGTGCTGATTTGAGAGACTCAATTCGTGTGTTGCTGTTCAGGATGACTGCATCAGCTGCATAAAGGATTATTTTGGAGTCACAGGCTTCTGGGAGATTATTTAAAAGTAGGCTGAAGAGGAAGGGTCCCAGGATAGACCCCCTGGGGGAAACCCAGCGAGACTTCCCTGGGCCCTAACACCATTTGTCCTATCTTTACACACTGTGATCTGAGAGACAGGTAGTCCTGAAACCATCTCATTGCATTGGCAGCCACCCCCAGACTCCATAGCTGGTCCAGTAGGAGGGTGTGGTTAACGGTGTCAAAGGCTTTCATTAAGTCGATGAACACTGACCCAACCAATTTTCCTTCATCCATAGCTCAGTGCACGTAGTCAGTGTATTCCACCAGAGCGGTGGTAGTGCTGTGCCCTTGCCTGAATCCATGCTGATTGGGGAACTGCAGTTGATGTTTATTGAGGTATTCAGTGAGTTGATCCACAAAAATCTTCTTTAGGGCCTTGGATAGGGTGAGAGGATTGAGATCGGTCTGTAGTTAGAAACACTTGTCCTCTCACCACGTTTGTGGATGGGAGTGACCAGTGCTTGCTTCCAGACTGCTAGAAATTTTGCCAGGGTCAGAGATTTGTTGAAAAGTTTAGTAATTGGTACGATGAGCACATCAAGAGCGTGAGATACCAGCTTCGTGTCAATTCTGTCACTCCCCATTCTGGTCTTGCCAAGCACTTTCTTTACATAGAATGCTGCTTCCTTGACAGTTACTCCCTTGAGGTAAAAGTCCAGGTGAGAGTTTATGGTTTATTTGTGATAGGAGGGATCCTTGGCGGGGTGTAGGTAGTCAGGGAGAGGACTGTGCTTAGATCAGTGAAGGTGGAGTTGAAGGACTCCACAATGAGGAGTGGGTCTGAGGTTGGAGAGCCATTAATGTTGAGTAGTTGAGGATGCTACTTTTCATCCATCCCCAGAATTTTATTTATTTTCTCCCAGAACCTTTTACTGTCACCCCAGCTTCTATCTAGCAGTTCCTTGTGGTGGTCAGCTTTGGCCTTCCATATAAGGTACATACAGTGGTTTCTAGCAGTCCTGTAGAGCTGGTAGTCATGATCATTACCAGTGGCCCTGGCTTTCAACCAAAGGTTGTCCCTTTCCTTCATCTTGGCAAGAAGTTCACCTGTAATCCAGCCGTTGATGGTCCAGTGCACTTTTTTTTCCCTTTTACCAATGCGTAGAGGTCACAAATACTGTTGACACTATCAGTGAAGTATTTTAGGGCCAGGTCCAGGTCAGATATCAAGTTGATGGGTGATCAGTCATGGAGAGAAAGGGCAGTTTTAAGCACCACTAGCTGACTTTCCTTCAGGATCCTGCTCTCAATTATGATGGGGGAGTATTTTTGTATTTATTGGACCACCTGAGGGTGATAGGTGAGTGGTTGCTCAGGGTGGCTGGGTGCACCATGACCTCTGAGATACAGGATAGAGAGTTGGTCAGAATCCAATTGAGTAGCATGCTGCTGCCTGTTCTGTGGTTCCTTCTAGTGGGTTCAGACACCAGTTGTGTTAGGTATGTGCTTGCCACAGTTTCCTTATGGGGGGGTAGAGTTGGCACTGTCCCAATTTATGTTGAAGTCCCCTGTTACTATCAATTCAATGTCCTTAGGTAGTAAGGCCACAGCATCCAGGACCTTTAGGAGGCCATCCCTGGCATTTTTGGGGGGCAGGTATATCGAAGCAATGGTAAGTGACTTACCCTGCTGCCTGATCTGTATTTTCATCACTAGAAGCTCATGGTCAGCAGCCATCCTGGAAATGGAGAGGACTGAGCAGTGGAGGGAGTCCCTGGTGTAGATGAGACAGTCCCCTACCTTCTTGCCTTTTGTGTCACTCCTGTAAGCTTGGTAGCCTGTTAGTGATACTTTGTTGTCTTTTATCTTGCCCATCAGCCATGTCTCTGTAAGGCAGACTACATCTGGCCTGTGCAGGGCCATCCAGGCCTGGAATTGAGTGAGCATGGCAGTGAGGCTACAAATATTCATGGCGGTGATTTTTAGGCAGTTAGTTTTACTCCATCCAGGTCCAGTTGGGGATGGTGGGCCAGGATTGGGGTGAACATTCCCAGATAGGAGGAGGAGCAGTAGGATAAATTTCCTTGCTGTGAGGTGGATGGTCACTGTGGTAAGTGTCTTGCATTTCCTCATCTTCTCACAGAATGGCTGATTTATTTTCAGTGGGGTAGTTATAGGATGTGGCTGTCACACTTGGACAGCTAGTTCTGATCCCTGTATCATTTTTTGTAAATAGAAAAACATGTGTAATGGACTGTGTCAAGAGAAACCACTGTCTTGCTGAAGTTGACACAAAACTCCCCAGGGATAAGTTCAAAGAACAGGAGGTATTTTAAACTGCAGATTTCTAAAATGCAATTACCTTGTCAATTTGCTTTGATTCCAGGAAATAAAATAAGCTATTTGCGACGTCCTCAGGGAAATCCTTTGATTTTGCACTAGTTGTCATAATGGAAAGAGCATGCATGTGTTTTGGGTGTCTCCCAGGAAGCCAGCTCACTTCATCAAAGAGACCTTTGATGTACAGATCCCAGACTGCATTGTAGTCCAATATGCATGTGTTGGGGGGGGAGGTGTCATCAGAGGGAAGCCAGCATTAAATCAAAGAGCCTTTGATGTCTGTAGATCACAGACCAGTTTGAAAGGTCACAGGAAAAGAGGAAATTCATTGATGTCACCTATTTTTTTTTTCAAGTATCTTGTTTGGATATCTTGTGTTATGGAATATAAAGCTTAATACTCCAAGGAGGAGTTTGGTGACCTCAGAGAGAAGGCTGTCTCAAGACTGTTTTTAAACCTACTGAGAAAACCTTAGAAGACACACTTTTTCACATTTACTGACTGAGAGAAGAGAGAGACCACGAAGCGCAGAAAAGATTAAAAAGTAAGGACTTTAGACAAGACTAGTCTGAATGTTATTATTGGTAGGAATCTGCACTTTTAAACCTGTTTGTTTTAAGGCTGTATGTGTTGGGATATTTTGTTCTGTAATTTTACTGTTTTCCTATTTTATCTCTTTTAAAGTAAAGATACATATTTAAAAAACAGAAACTGCCTGGTGTGCCTTGAAATTTCTTTTCATAAGTGAAGCTTTGAAGGTTATAGTTGACACTGTGTATGAGCTTATTGTGATACCAAACTGGGAAATGGATAGAGTTCTCTAAGGTCTTGCATAGAGTTCTAAGGGTTTATTTTGCAATACCTGGTTAAGTGCCCATTGGCAAAGATATCTGGCCCCCCAAAGACAGAATTATCTGAGCCTGATAATTGGGTATGCTAACAATAGATTATCAGTTTGAATCCCTCCAGAACTTGAGACTAAGGTGACTCGAACCCACAAAACAGACAAGAGGGTTACCTTGTACTGTTAACTGTCCACAGATCCTACCCTCAGAGGTTGGCACTTTGGGAGTAGAGGGCTGACCTGCTGAGCGAACTTGTGACAGATTGGTTGGCAGCGGTGGCATATAAAGTTTGCTGGTATAAGCTTCATTATTCAGTGTGTCAGCCTGAGACTATTCAGCTCACTTGGAAAAAAGAAAGGCAGTGTTTTATTTTAAAAACGAAAACAGAACTATATCCCTTGGCTTATAGTCAAGTTCCTACCCATTTTATTTTTTTAAGTGCCAGTCAGAGTAGCAGTAGTCAGGAAATATGGCTTCCAACTACAACAGACACACTGTAGATTACTTAAGGCAGTTGTGCGGGGACAGAGGAGTCCCATTCAAGGTGAAAGTAAGCAAGCAGAGCCTCATAAATGCCCTGATGGTAGCAGATACCCAAAGCAGCGAGTCACCAACTGTGACTGGAAAGGACCAAACCTCAAGTGTGGAAGGGCTAGTGGCCAGTGAAGGGTCCAGAGTCAATGAGAAGGACAGCAGGGCCACTGTCAGTGAAGGGCCACAGCAGCAGGGGATGGCCACCAGTATCCTGAATCCAGAGGTACTAAGACTGCAAATTGAGTTGTGTAGGATGGAGCTGGAGTTCCAGAAAGAGAGGGACCGAGAGAGCCGAGAGGCAGAACGGAACCAGCGAGAGGCAGAGCGACAACAGAGGGAGGCAGACCATGAGGAGCATGAGTGCCAGCGAGATGCAGAGGTGAAGAGAGAAGAGCACCAGTGGCAACATGAACTGGAGAAGCTACGACTCCAATCAGCGGCACCAGAGCAGGTAAGCAGCTTGGGTTTAACTGGGACTGCAGGACTGGGCTACAAATTGAACTCCAAATTAATAGCCGAATTTAAGGAGGGGAAGAGATGGATGCTTTTTTAAATTCTTTTGGAAAAGTTTTTATCCAGGCTAAAATTCCTAGAGAGTCCTGGAGCTTCCAGCTATCCCCGCTACTTACCGGGAAAGCTCGGGATGCATTGGGCCAAATGGACAATGAGGACAGCAGTGATTATGGCAAGCTAAAAGCTGCACTGTTAAAAAAGTTTTAATTAACTGCTGAATCATACAGAGCTAAATTCCGTAAGCTCAGGAGAAGCCCTGATATGAGCTGCGAGGAGCTAGCCATGAAACAACGTCAGTTTTTAAAACGTTTGTGGGAAGGAATTGAGGCAAGCTCTGCTAATAAAATTGAAAATGTGTTTATTACAACAGTTTTATTGGGCATGCCCAGCAGAGCTAAAAACCTGGCTAGAGGACCGAGATCCAAAAACAGTGCAAGAGGCTGCTGAACTCTTGGACCGCTGTGCCAAAACAGACCTGCTCTGAGGAAGCATAGATAATGGGCGTGGCAGTGCAGAAGGGAAAAGCACTGCTGCGGGCAGCTTGAAACCCTCTGCCACCACCGAAACCAGTTAGCCCCAGGTTTCAACTAAAAGAGTTCTCTGAAGTAAGAAATGCCTGTTGGTTGTGTAAGGAAACTGGGCATATTGCCATACAATGTCCCAAGAAGGTGAGCCATAATACACAATCGGGTGCTAGAAAAGAAGTGGGTTGTTTGTGTGTCCCTGGAAGCATGCCAGTGAACATGAGGGAACACATACACCCAGTCATAGTAAATGGTGTACAGACGCAGAGGTTAAGGGACACAGGGCATCCCTGACATTGGTAAAGGGGGATCCGGTACAGCCTGGTCAGCTTATACCCAATAAATACGTAACTGTACAGGACTTTGAGGGTGGGGAGAAAATATTGCCCCTTGCTAGTGTTCTCCTAGACTGGGGTGAAACAGGGGGTACTGTGTAACAGGTGCCTTTAGCCAACACATTAGCAGTGGATGTGATCCTGGGTAACAATCTCCAACAGGGGATAGTATTCGCAGTTACCCGTAGCCAAGCAGCAAGGGAAAATAGGAGTTCCCTGAACCCCACAGAAACCAGTGTGAAAACTGCTGAGAGGCTGGTTCCCCAGCCTGTGTCTCCAGATGGGGAGACTGATAAAAAGCTGGTAGAAATTTCCCCAGTAGCGAGTAACCACTCAGCTACAGAGGGTTACTCCTAAGAGGGAGGGGTGACCCCTTGTCAGAGGGTTGGGATTGACAGTGATCCTGAGTGCCCTGATGCTAGTGCTAGGGACCCTAGTTTAGTGACTGAAGGGGCCCTGTCCCATGCCTTAGGACTGTGTGAGGGGTTTGCAGCTGCTCAGAGGAGTGACCCTAGTTTAGAGAAGCTGAGGGCTTGGGCAGACTCAGAGGGCACACAGGGAGCTGACGGCAGACTTAAGGTTTATTGGGAAAATGGACTTATGTATAGACAGGGAGTACAGACAGAGGGAGGGAGGGATGCTAGGCAGGCAGCTTGTTGTTCCCCAGGGATATTGTGAGCAGTTGCTCAAGGTTGCCCATGATATTCCCTTGTCTGGTCATCTGGGAATCATGCACACTATGCAGAGGTTAGCCCAGAATTTCTACTGACCTAATTTCACCCAGCAGGTGAAGGAGTATTGCAGGTCTTGTCACCAGTGCCAAGAAATAGGGAAGGCGGGCAAGAAAACTCAAGCAGCCCTGATCCCCTTACCCATAGTGGGGTGCTCCTGGTAGGCCCCCTCTGAGTAGGTTACCCCCAGCTCTTTTAGCCAACTGCCTGTATCGAGGCAGTGCTCAGGATATGCTGGTGAGGGGGTGTTACATTGGAGTGCACCAGGGCCAACTTCAGTAATTGTGCAGGTGAGAAGTAGTATTAGTGGTAGTAGTGTATAGCCCATTTTGGTCCCTCTGCAGAATAGAAAAAGGTGTGAATTATGTTTGCAGGCTTTGCAGCTGAAGGGTTTGGTTGTACCTTAAGGACTTAACTGTGGGAGGACGGGGGATGATGCTGAGAGCAGTAGGCGGAGTTATTGCATATTTAATAGAGGTTGGGGCCTGGGAGGGAGGTTGGGGCCTGGGAGGAGGGTGGGACAATACTTCACTGACTGTGAGAGGTGCGAGGAGCTGGCGGAAAGGGAGAGCTTTGTTCCAGAGAGGGCTGCAGGAACCAGCTAATTGGAGAGCTCACGCTTTCTGAGTGGGCCAATCAGGAGGTCGGTAGTTCTTTCAGTTAGCAGAGCATGTAGCAGCAGGAGGCCAACTTAGGGTGCTGATCTGGCGGTTGGAGACTGTCAGTGTCTGTGGCAGGAGGCGGTGCCACTTCTGGGTGCAATGCTGGCTGTTAGGATGCCAGTCAGGGGCAGCTGCCTAACGGAAAGAGAGGAGAGAGGAGTTGAGTGTTAAAGGGAGCTAAATTGGTGGGCTTGGACAGGAGCACAGAGGGCAGGACAGATTAAGAGCAGACTTTAGAGGTGAGAAAGTAAGCCTGGTCTGAGGCCGCAGGAGGGCCCCAAGAGCAATGGGAGGGTCACGTTTGGAAGGTGGCAGAGGCGGGAAAACTAGAGCAGAGAAAGTTCAAGTTCAAGTTTATTGCAGGAAGACTCCATTGAGCAAGCCCATTCACAAGGAAGTCCTGAAGGTAATACACATACAATGGCACACTATACAATACAACACTTTGATAACCAATTATACAGAGTGCACACAGTGCTATAAACAGGTAATTCATAGCGAGGTACAAGGTTACAGATATATATGCATGTTCGGGACAAACAACATCAGATGAGGCTACACACTTTGTCACTGTAAGATGCAATAGATAAACAAAAAGTGGAGAATCACTAGTAGCAGGAGGCAATAGTAGTAGTGTGAGTAAGGGGGGAAGGGAAGATCAGCAAAGTGTAAAGTAGGTAGAGGGATAATGGTTTCAGAATGACAGGGCCAATAGATGCAATAGATAAGAAGCATACATAGGGATAACAGGTTGCATAGTGGCAGTTACAAATATCTTTTATTTTAGATGTGATTAGCACTCTGAAGACGTTGAGAGAGACAATGCTGGTTAGTTTTAGTAAAGATTGGAGTTGGTTCCACATAAAGAGGAGGGCATACCAAAATATGCGTTTACCAAAGAATCGAGTCCTAGGCACATCGAGCAAGACAAAGTTTTTTTTCCTAAGGGAATATGTACTGTGGGAGATGCAGATTAATGACGTTAGGTAGCATGGTAGTTTCTGTAAGAGCAACTTAAGGGTCCAAATACCTGTGTGGAGCAGGCGCCTAGTGGTGAGGGATGTCCAGCCAACAGCTGCATATAAATCACAGTGATGAGTACAGTAGAGGCAATTGGTAATGAATCGTAATGCATGGTGATAAAGGACGTCAAGCTTGCTTAGGTTTGAAATTGAAGCTGTATTGAAAATTAAATCACCGTAACTCAGTATGGGAAGGAGATATGGTCTGTCTGAGCCTTGTTCGTAGCTCAAGGGAAATAGAGACCTATTTCTAAAAGAATCCTAATCTTGCTTTGAGCCTCCTGGATAGTTCATCAATATGATCATTAAATGAAAGCTTATTATCTAGCAGGATACCCAAGTACTTAAATTTGAAATGACTTCAGAGATTCACCTAGTGCAGTAATAATAAAATCATTTGGTGGGCCGGGGGCACTAGGGGAGGTACAGCAAGCGAAAATCATAGCCTTCATTTTCTTAGCATTAAGGAGCAGCTTGACTTTTATCAGATTTTTTTCATGCTGAGCAAAATCAGCTTGTAGAACATCCCTGACCTGAGATACCATAGATCCAGAAGTATATAGAACAGTACCGTCCGCAAAGAAGTGTAGGTTGGAGCTCGTTATGTGGGAGTCAAGATCATTTATGTACAGAGAGAACAGGATTGGGCCTAGAATGGAGCCTTGGGGACTCCTCTGACAACCGGCAAGGGGGGGTGGAGAAAAGGCCATCCGCTTTGACTTTCTGTGTTCTCCCTGATAGGTAACTAGTGAACCACTCAGAGGTGGACAGAGTAGCACCTAAGTTGGACAAGCAAGAGATTAGAAGGTTGTGATCAACAGTATCAAATGCTTTGCTAAGGTCCAAGAAAACAGCACCAGTAACCAGCTTAGCATCGCCAGCAGAGATCCAACCATTTGTTACTTTCGCCAAAGCCGTGATAGTGCTGTGATTTGCCCGGAAACCAGATTGGCCTGGTTTAAGGAGGGAAAAGGTTTCGATGTGGAGTTTTAATTGGTTATAGACCAATTTTTCAAACATTTTAGAGAGGATGGGCAAGATGGAAATGGGTCTGTAATTGTTGAGATCTCATGGGTCCCCTGTTTAAAAAAGGGGAAGGATGTGGGCAGATTTCCAACAGGTTGGAACTAGAGCAGAAGTAATTGAGAGGTTGAAGATATGAAGAATCGGGGCTGTGAGGTGGCATAGTCTAATCTTAAAAAGAAAGATTCCAGACCATCATCCCCTGTGCTTTTCCAGATATCAAGTTTAAGAAGTGAGTCTTCAACATCTTTATAGTTACACAAGTGCAAATAGAAGGGGCAGGATGAGGTACAGGCGGACAGGGTGGAGCTAGGCAGACTCTTAGCGTGGCTGGCATAGGGTGAGGAGTTGAATGCTAGTCCAGCTGTAAAAAAATGGGACTTGAGTTCTTCTAGAATTTGAGAATTATTTTCCACGATCCTGCCATTCACACATATCTTAGTAGGAGCGGGGGGGGGGCAGTGGGCCGCCCTTCAGTGGATTTGTGTCCTCCAAATTTTGCGGGAATCCGCTTTTGCCCGTTCAAGGGAAGAGATGTAGAAGTGGGCTTTGGTGGTGCGAACATTTTTTAAGCAGGCATTCCTTGCAGCTCTAAAGGGCTGCCAATCTGCAGGGCTCTTGGATTGCCTAGCTTGGACCCAGAGCTTGTCCCGATTAGTAAGGGCTGCCTTGAGTCCTAGGGTGAACCAGGGGGTGAGTTTTTACAAACTCTGACTTTGATTACGGGGGAATGTTTATTTATCAGTGTGGCAAGGCTAAAATTGAGCACAGAGACAGCCTCATCAACATTTTTGGCAAGGTACAGATCCTGCCATCTGATCTCACCTAGGTCTGAGAGGAAATTTGCTGTATTAAATTTTCGATAGGAGCATTTAGTTATAAATGTGGGCTGCTGACGGGCCTTAGTTTGAGCTGTTATGTAAACTACGACCCCATGGTCACTCATATCATTATGGAAGACTGCTGTCTGTGAGATTTTACGGGGATGAGTGGAAAGGATGACGTCTAGGAGGGAGCTTTTGTCTATGTTAATGGCGTTGGTCCTTATAGATTCACTAACTAGTTGCACAAGGCCAAGCTCATCACAAAGAGATTTAAGGCAGTGAGATTTTGTTGAAAGCCAGTCCATATTAAGATCTCCTAATAGTATTGTTTCTGTATTAGCAGAAAGGAGTTCAGGCAAACAATTCAAAAAATGGCTATAAAAAATTCACTACCCTATGCAGTAATCTGAAGCACTGAGTGATTTTAACAAGGACTACTACAGCTAGCAACAGTAAACTAGGCAGGGAAGAGGTAAAGTAGGCAACCGTTTACAAAATGGCTGTATTTTCACTTCCCTTAGTAGTGATCTATTTTTTTTATTTTTTTTTAAGTCTTTTTCCCTTCAGTTGTGTCTTGTGGGAACTCTCTCTGGCAACCATTTCCTTGTGCCTGCCCACCTGAGATTCTCTGTGGTGTGTGCCCTATCTCCTCCCCCACCTGCTGCCAGAACCCTTGGTTTGACCCACCTGGGGAGGGTAGTCTGACTCCTTCCTTGGGCTCTATTAGCAAGGCAGACTCCGGCATGCAGGCGGGGCCCCAGTGGAGGAGCCATGAGGCCATCCGAGTCGAACCTGGCACTGGGCATGGAGGAAAGGTGACTTCACCTATCCGGCCGAGCCAAGTTTTTCCTTGTTCTGTCCTCTCCCCCGTGCACGCATCCCCCAGCGGCTTGGTGCAGCAGCCCTCTCCAGCGGCCGGCATGCTGTTATGTGACGCCTGCACTTCTGCAGCATCACCGATCTCCACCAGGGGCTGCTGGAGCACTGGGCATCCTGATACCCTCCCCCGGGACAGGAGAACAGCCCAACGGGTGCTCCATCCTATCCCTCCCCTGCCAAACCCCGGCACCCAAGCTCACTCTTGAACTCGGGTCACCGGCGTGGCGTGAGGTGTGGCGTCCAGCGCCTCAACCCTCAGCGCCACCAGGCCTGCCAAAGTAGTGATCTATTAGTGTTTTGCAGTTTAACATAGGCTGACTAGAGGTAGCATCAATAACATAGGCAGTAAATTTCATTTCCCTGAGTAGTAAACTAAGAGCGCTTTACAACTAACAGTAGGCTGACTAGAGCTAGTAGCAGTAAAAATGCAGAGGATGTTTTTTCCACAAAAAAAGAGAAAGAAAATTGTCCAAATTACTTCACAGGCTATAGGAGTAGTGCTGAGGATTCAGCAGAGAGGGAGAGCTTTGTTCCAGAGAGGGCTGCAGGAACTGGCCAATCGGAGGACTTGCGCTTTCCGAGAGGGCCAATCAGGAGGCCCAGCGATTCTTTCAGTTAGCAGAGTGTATAGCAGCAAGGAGGCCAACTTAGGGTGCTGGTCTGGTGGTTGAAGATTGTCGGTGTCTGTGGCAGGAGGTGGTGCCGCTTCTAGGCACAGTGCTGGCTGTTAGGATTTCCGCTCAGGGGCCGCAGCCCAAGGGAAAGAGAGGAGTCGAATGTTAAAGGGAGCTAAATAGGTGGGCGTGGAGAGGAGCACAGAGGGCAGAACAGATTAAGAGCACACAATAGAGGTGAGAAAGTTATCCTGGTCTGAGGCACCAGGAGGGTCCCAAGAGTGGTGGGGTGGTTAGGTTTGGGAGGAGGCAGAGGCAGGAAAGCTGGAGCAGAGAAAGGAGTTCAGACAAACAATTCTAAAAACAGCTGTAAAAAATGTACTACCTTATGCAGTAATCTGAAATGCTTAGCGGTTTTAACAAGGACTACTACAGCTAGCAACAGTAAACTAGGCAGAGATGGAGCAAAGTAGGGAACCATTCACAAAATGGCTATATTTTCCCTTCCCTTAGTAGTGATCTATTAGCGCTTTGCAATTTAACATAGGCTGACTAGAGGTAGCATCAATAACATAGGCAGTAAATTTCACTTCCCTGGGTAGTAAACTAAGAGTGCTTTACAATTAACAGTAGGCTAACTAGAGCTAGTAGCAGTAAAAAGGCAGAGAATGTTTTTGATACAAAAAAGAGAAAGAAAATTGTCCAGATTACTTCACTGGCTATAGGAGCTGTGCCGAGGAACTGGCAGAGGGAGGGCTTCGTTCCAGAGAGGGCTGCAGGAACCGGCCAGTTGGAGGGCTCGCGCTTTCTGAGCAGGCCAATCAGGAGGCCCAGCAGTTCTTTGGTTAGCGGAGCATGTAGCAGCAGAAGGCCAACTTAGGGCACTGGTCTGGCGGTTGGAGAGTGTCAGTGTCTATGGTAGGAGGTGGCGCCGCTTCTCGGCGCAGTGCTGGCTGTTAGGACACCCTGTCAGGAGCTGCCACCAAGCAGGGGGTGGAGAGGATGAGAAGGGACATGACAAGGTTGGAGGAATAATCAAAAGTTTGGCAGCTTAAATTCAATGCAAAGAGGTACAAAGTAATGCACCTGGGAAACAAAAACCCGGGGGAAGAGTACACAATGGGGGGTACTAACAACATCAAAAATGGAAAGGCATCTGGGGGTAGTCATATCGGATGACCTAAGTGTAAGCAAGGAATGTGAGAAGGCAGTAAGGAGGGCTGGGGGGATACTGGGATGTATAGGGAGAGGCATCACCAGTAGAAAACAGGATGTTGTTATCCTTCTGTACAGACAGTTGGTGAGACACCATCTGGAGTACTGTATGCAGTTCTGGAGACCCCATCTCCGAAAGGACATAGACAGGATGGAAGCAGTCCAGATGAGGGCAACTAAAATGGTGCAGGGTCTGCACCAGAAGCCATATGAAGAGAGACTAAAGGAGCTTAATATGTATATCCTAGAGGAAAGGAGGGAGAGGGGGGTCATGATAGAAACTTTCAAGTACCTCAAGGGAATCAACAAAGTCCGAGAGGGTAGCATCTTTCAGAAAAAGAGAAATGCAAGAACAGGGTGGCACAATTTGAAGACAGAGGAAGGACAGCTCAGGGGCAATATGAGGAAGCAATTTTTCACAGAGAGGGTGGTGGACACATGGAACGGCCTCCCTGAGGAGGTTGTGGGGTCAAAAACAGTGGGGGAATTCAAGAACACATGGTACAAACATAAGGCAATTCTGGTGGGGGTTAGGAAGAAGCAGTCTGTTGGTTAACTAGGATTTGCAGCTTATCCAATAGGTAGGGAAATGGGCAGACTGGTTGGGCCAAGCGGTCCTTATCTGCCATCAAAGTCTATGTTTCTGAAAGAGCAGGAGGAGACCCTTAAAGACCTAGAAGCCAAGTTCTGTGCCAGTGGATGTACACATTGAGTCCTCCTGGCACAGACTGTAGGAGCACCATTTAAGGTCACTATGATACTACACCAAAAAAGCAGAATTTGTGCTCTTCTGAATGTGTCAGGCCTTCTGAGAAGTGAGGAGAAGCCCAGCAGACTGCTAGCTTATTAGCTTAATGTAACCCCCTCAATTTGGGGGGCTTATGTTGACTATCTCCCTGGGCTCGTTGGTGGCCACTGCCTGGCAGACGTCCAACAGTAGAGGGTAAATCCATGGTTGATAGTGTCCTGCTGTTGTTCTGCGTGTGTGCGCACATATATGCTGCTGCACTGTTTCTTTAAGAGCTCCAGCCTGTATACAGTGTATGATAGCCTGGGCTAGGTCTGAGTAAATCAAAGCTCGTGATCAGCCAGGCATAGCTCCAATCCACTCCACTCTGCCGTTGATAACAGTGCAGAGGGAGCCCTTCAAAGTTCTGTAAATATTTATTCTAAATCATTACTGTGGCTTAGTTAAAATAAATTGTTTGGACTGCCAGAAATGCTAGTTTCAGTTGTTCCGATGGGAGCCACCATGTTTGGTCTGGGACTTCCTGGTTTGGACCAATCAGAACCAAAGGGTCCTCGAGGGGTCCTAATCACACTGGATTATGGGTGAAACTGTGAACTTTCCAGGTTGGTGCCTGAACTGACTACTAGGAGTGCCGAGACTGTGATTGACAGCTCCTTTAGCCAACCAGGTTATCAGAAGCCCAAACTAACTGTAGGACAGTTTTTGAACAATAGTCAATCCTGCTCAAGCTCTCAAGCTTAAGGGAGCACAGTGTGTTGTAGCTGTATTTCACAGGGGAGGTCTGTATTCACCTCTGGCAGCCTAGTATTTCGTCCAAACAGGGATCCAGTGGTCTGGAACTGTTTCCTTAGCAGACTAGAACAGGTTTTCCAGTAAGCAACTGGGAGAACTGGCCAAAAGCCAAAATCTAGGAGAAGCTACTGTTTCATCAGCCACGAGTTGTGATCTACCGCGTTGGTGGAGACTGTGACCCTGGGGCTCCTAGACCAATACAGGAGCCACTTCAGTGTAGTCAAGACTTTGTTGTGCAGAGGTCCCACTGAAAGGGTCATCAACACGTCGAAGAAGCCTAGCTTTATCAGAGACATTTCTTTCATCTGGGTCTATGCTGATCCTGGCTCATCCAGATTGTTTCTGTGCCTTCTACATCCTGGTGAAAGACCAGAATTGGGGATTCAACCCCTGCACAGCAATGAATCACAGGTTGCAGCCACCTGAAGGGAAAGGCCGTGAAGTGGAGGTGAGTCGTGTTGGCCCAGGTCCCCATCCATAGCTGAAGCAAGCAGTGAGTCTTCATTCCGCCAGTGCCTTCTTCTTGCATCTGGGTACAGTGAGTAAAAGCATGGTAGCTCCCTGCAACCAGTCATCACTTGTAAATGGTACCATCTGATCTGGTTTGCTTATTCAATGTGTTTGCAAATGACTGGGCCATCTGGCCATGGATACAAATAATTTATGTTTTCCAGCTGTGTTACTACCATTCTTTCCATCAAGGGCCCCAACATCAGTGGCAACGCCGGCCAACCCGCGGCACCACTTCAGGCATGCCTGTTTTCCACCTGGGTACCCAGTAGTTGCCAGACTGATAAATTCAGGGACCCAAAGTGATAAAAAACAACATCATCTGCTTTAAATATAACAAAGTAATCATTTGCCTAAATCTGTGCCCCTCCCTTGTTAACACCCCCTTAATAAATCTGATTTACTGTTTGACTGTTAATCTGGCTTGTGAGTATATTATTTCCTGGTCTAAAGTAACTGAAGTACTGCAAAGCATATTGAAAGTGCATGTTGTGTTATCAAAACTGTCTCCTAGAGGGTGTTGCAGGGAGAAGGCCAGAAGACTAAATCCTATTGGTAAGTGGAAGGTGCATGAGCATATCATGAATGCTGGTAATTGTTTATGTTCACTGTGTCAAAGGTTGCAGTCACAAAACAGAGCATGAAAGGTCACTGGGGGGGTAGTTGGTGGTTATAGCTTCCCAGAGGGCTATATCAACTTGGTTACCAATCCAAGCAAGCAATAATACCTGACAGGGTGGGTGGTATTGGGCAATACTGGACTGCCCAGGGGCGTAATAAGGCCCAACGCTGCAGGCGGGGGCCTTATAGCCTGAAGGTCGACTATTGCCCGCCACCACTCTGGAAGGGTATTATTGTCCTAGAAATTGAGCTATCTGTAAACTTTTTGTATTATTTAAAATTTAAAAATAGTAAAAAAAAGACTAAATGAACTTATAGTTGGTTTGTTACTAAAGTAGGCCCTCTACTGGTATCCTTACCAATACTTACCAGTAGAGAGCAGAATAACATTTTTCAGCTGTTTTAGTGGGTGCTTAATGCTATAGTATGTGTCCCTCTTTGGTACATGAGCCTGAACCCCCCGCTCCATCTTCATTCTGTTTCTTTACCCCAATTTTGAATCTGACATCTGGATATAACTGCCATCAATTAGAAGAGGAAAGTGAGCGGGTCATGAAATGGGAGCCACTCGTTAAGCAGCAAGCAAGGGGACAGCGTGTGGAGAATTAGTGCAAGACAAGGGTGAGGAGAGTGCCACATTTTAAGTAAGTGCAGTTTGGAAAAATGCTCACTTTTGTTCCTGCTCTTGTTTTGTGCATTTTATTAGTGCCTCCGTTATACATATGGCCAGTTTACAGTTGAATGCCAATCGGTCAGCAGAGAAGCTCCGAGCTTGTGAGAGCTGACTAACCGGCGTGAGAAGCAGCACTGGTGAATAGTGTGGAGTGGTGAAGTTCAGCTCAATAGCTGACATATTTAGGAAGATTTTTTTTCCTTAATTTGAATTAAATAATTGTGGAGCTCAGTGAGTGTTTTTTTTTTCATGGTAATGGCAGTGGGGGCCACAGTGGCCTAAGCTGCTCGCTAACTGTTTAAAAAAATGGCAGCAGTTTGAATTGTGTGCCCAGTGCTTCAACCAATAAGGAAGCAGACTGGGCACAATGATACCTGGCTGGGCATGAGGCAGGTTTGGTCTGGCACTTTTTATTTGCTGGGTGTCTATTGAAAGTTAATGTACCACCCTGGCAGGAGTACTAGCCAATCGGAGCCCAGCAAATAAAAAGCCCATTTTCTAATTAAATATTACTCTGGGTGGAGGCACCATATTTGTAGTTTTACTGTTGGTAGGCATCCCTCAGTACTTATTATTTCCGGAACCAGGCCCCTCAACCTGTAGACAGGAAAGGAGGCAGGGGTAGTAGCCCTAGGTATAGCGGCACCAGGATTACATTAAAAACTGACAGAAGAAGTCCCGAATCCACTGCATCACTACCATGAATGGGACTCTACTGAGAGGGCATGAAGAAGTCAATACAGCCTTCCTGAACTTGTACCAAACTCTATATATCTGAGGTTAGATCTTCTGAGGAGCAGATGGACTCCTTTCTAAATAAACTCCCCTTCCTCACCTCTCCACGGACCAGAGTGCAACTTTAAAATCTCCCTTTACTGCTGTTGAGCTAACCCCCAGCATGACAAGCATGCCATCAGGGAAAGTACCAGGCAGCGATGTCTTATCAGTGGAAATTTTACGCAAGGTTCCAATCAGTCTTGATGACACCACTGACTGCTGCTTTACAGAATACTTGCAAAGCAGACACATTGCTCCCCTCTGTACACACAGCCAAATCCCTCTCCTCCCTAAGAAACAAATAGACTTGCAAAAATGTGACAGCTACTATCCAATCTCACTGATCCCTGTGTATTGCAAGATCTTTGCAAAAATAGTGGCAAAGAGAATGAAACAAGTACTAAGTGACAAAGTAGGCTTTGTGTCAAGGCACAAAGGATCACATAACACCCAGTGCTTGTCAAACCTGATCCAAAAAGCCTCCTACCCCACCCACCAACAGTCCTCCTCTTGTTAGATGCTGAAAAGGCATTCTATCAGGGTGAGTAGAGTTTCTTTATCTGGGCACTGTGCCACTACAACTTCAGACCCAATGTTATCAACTGGATTTTAGCCTTGTACTTGGCAGTATCTGCTTCTGTGATCACAAATGGCCTCTCCTCCCCTACATTTTCCCAGGCCAGAAGGGCACAGCAAGGTTTGCCCCCTATCCCCAATCCTCTTTATCCTGACACTAGAGCCTCTCCTACAGGTGATTTTCCAGCATCCCAGTATCAAAGGCGTACACTTTGAAAAGGAGTACAATACTCTAGGCTTTGTAGATGACATTATGCTATTTGTGACTGTGACAGAGCCAAATAAGGCCCTGCCCCATTTATTTGCGGAAAGAGTTTAAACATAAGGGTCTGTTCTATTCTCTCCTTTTATGTCTCTTCTCTGTCTGGTTGTGCAACCAAATATTCTGGTGAGACCTAGGAACTGATCACTCCGACGGTTTCACAATTCTCCACCTTTCGCTATCTCTCTACCTTCCCTTGCTATTTCTGTTTTCTACCCCCTCCTTGCATATCTGCAATTATAAAAAATATATGTGAATCTCTGTGTAAAACGGTATGTGAAACTGAGATTGGTTTGTTTAAAACTGTATATAGTTATACTGTTGAAATGATTGCAAAAAGCTATTTGGAGATCAAGGGGTTAAACTGAGAAGCTGGTTTGCAAACTCTCTGAGATGCTGGCAACAAGAGATCAGTTCTGGGTCACCATGTACTGTTTTGCTGCACCTGCAAGGAATGAAACTTACAAGAACATTCTGTAAACTTACAAGAACTTTCTGTGAGAAGCAGGCTCTTTTAACGAGCTCCCTGTGAAGACTTGTTATAAAAAGAGCAGCAATGTTTTGCAAGAGAGAGAGACTGAGATATGAAACTGAGAAGAAACACTCAGAAGGAGGACTGTTTTCTATGTATTGCCTTTGTAAATAGTTATACTGAGCAAATTTTTATTTTTTATTTTGCTGTTATTGAGAAAAATGAAATGCAATTTGTGATTTTTGAAACTACTCCTGGTTTTCCTGTGTTTTCTGACCTGTGCCTAGACGACACTGACCAGCCCGCAATACTCCATCCCCTCACTACTGTCCCTAATAAAAGAGTACGGAGCCTTATCATGTTACAAAGTCAATGTAGCAACATCGACCCTCCCTCCTTCCCTCATATATCGCAGTGATCCAGCTGACAGGATACCCCTGGAACCTTACAGAGGCAAAGAGCCATGCAAATTACTGTACGTAGCGTATGCATCAGTTTCACATGGAACCTTTCCAACATTGTGAAAACATAACCCCACTGTGAAAAAGCCTTAGGGAAATACCTAGAAAGATAGGCACTCCTGCACCTCTTGCACAGGGGAAATGCCGTGCTTTTAAAATGATGGCCTCCTCTAAAATCCAATATGTGCTGGATAACATCCCCATGCGACTCGACCCCAAATTGCTACAGGGCCTCCACAAAGACATACTAAATTTCTTTTGGAAGGCAGGACACAGGTATTTGAGCCACAAAGATTTGGCCCATAAATTCTTCAGATCCAATATGCATCTACGAGACGTAACTCTGAAGAGAACGGCCAATGCCCTACACCATGAATGACCTCCCTTAAGATGAGCACCACCCCAAACCCTGCGGGTTGTGTGCAATGCAAGAAAATTCTCCTGGGGAAACCCCTGATCCAGGCAATCTGGTTTGATAAGAATCCCGAAGGTCTCAGGACACACCCGACTATTGCACATTCTCACCTGGAATGGTACAGGGCAACTAAGCTCACTGGCTGGGTGTGCATGGAAACTCCCACCTCCTCCTCCTGTGGGAGAACCCCAAAATTCAGATAGATGGGAAACCCATCCATTGGAAGGACAGGAAGGAAAAAGGCATCACCTCTTTGACCCACCTGACTGATGTACCCAGCAACTCTGAAACCCTTTCAGCAGTTGAAGGAACAATTTGATATACCTTAACATCATAATTGGAGCTTTTTACAGCTAAGACATGCCCTGCATCCTATTTTAGGCCCCAAGTTCAAAGCCTTAAAACCAGGCATCTTGGACCATCTGGTTTTGTTCCCAAACCCCGAATGACAAAAACATACCCTCACCTTAAACAACGCCCCGACCTATCTATTACAGCCGTACACCACTGGTCAGAGGAGCTTGGATGTGCAGTCAGCCCCAAGAAATGGGACCAGAGCTGGAGAACCCTAGCTGCTTGGGCGAAAGACCCAAAAAATACATTTACCCAGAAAAAAAGTTCTAAGAGATGGTATAGGACTCCACTGCAACTACACAAATAGGCTTAACCAACTTGGACAAGTGCTGGAGTTGCTCAAGTAATGCATGTCATCTCACTCACATTCTCTACACTTGCCCCAAATTAAGGCCATACTAGGACTCAGTCCAGGCTACCTGTAGGGAAGTTGCTTCTACAGGACTTACACTTACACCTAAGCTTGTGATACTAGGAGTAGACAGTGATGAGAACTGGCATCCCCAAATGACATCAAACATATACCAGAAAGGATGGATAGCAGGTGCTCTCATCACTGCCACATGAATCATTCTTAGACACTGAAGAAAACAGTATCCCCCACCATAAGAGCAATGGCTAGCAGAATTGGTTAAGTCTGCCAGCTATGAAAAGGTCCAATTTATGATGAGAGGGAAAGCTGAGACCTTTACATGTATATGGGGTGGATACCTACAGTCCAGATACTGTAAAATTCTGGAATGGTACTACCTTCCCCACTATCTGAGAACATCAGATGGGGGCAGGACCACAGAAGAGCTGTAGTTTTAACACTCTTTAACGCTTAAAGGCTGTGTATGGCAGAACCCTCAACTCAAATTTCCTTTAGAGTTCCCACACCCTACTCCTGCAGTAAACTGAGAAAAAAAAATTGTGGCATAGAGCATCCCCCCTTCCTGTTACTCAAAAATGAAGGTGTTTAGTGCCCAGATAGTAGAATCAGGACATTTCATTATGACTTTAAGAAGAAAAACCTATTATAATACTCTGTACACTATTTGTATTCGGTTAGCTATCCCTTTAGTGTTGTATTTCCAAGTGGACTACCCCAGCTAGGAAAAATCAACATTAGTAATAGTTGCTATATAGTGTTATATACTGTATTCTTCTTTTGTCTGAACATGTTTGAATTGACATATTTCCATGTTAGTGGAAAACGTAAAATTTGGAAATCTTAATAAAATCATTGATTACAAAAAAACCAAAAACACCAAGAAGCAAAAACAAAACTGGCACCACTGAATCAGCATAGTCAAAAAGCAAAAGTCATAAAGTAGAAAGTTTATATGGTGTAAACATCCTGTGCCAAAATGCAAAGTGCTGCTAGGGAGAAGCAGGAAGTGACAGAAACTGTCACATGACCCTGACTGTTTATGTCTTAGTGCCTCTTCAGGGAGTCCCTAAAGAGGCACTGAAGCGAAACCGATCCGGTTGATGTAACAGTTTTTGTCATTTCTTGCTTTTCCCTAGTGGTGCATTGCACTTTAGAACAGGATGATTATACTATATGAACGTTCTACTTTGCAACTTTGTATGTATGTAAGTAATAAAGCCTTTTTATTATATTGCCTGAGTGGTGCTGGTTTTGTTCTATTTCTTACCACAGAGTACCACCCTTGACCCCGAGGTAAAGGGCATTGCAGTAAACAAGCATGTACTTGTGTCATCAGGCCCTCAGGAGCGATAAGAGATTTTTTTTTTATGCCCATGCCTCCTTCTATTCACCGCTTTTGCCTCTTATCAGGGACTCCCATGGTGGGGCCAGCCTAAGCCCAGGAGCTCGGTCCTCTCAGACCCCATCCTGCGATGGATCACCCCAAGGCAGGGAAATTGGAGGTCCAGCTGCCTCCCCACTTACTCCAAATGTGTCAGACCTCCGATCAATGCTCTTGGACCTTACTGCACCCCCACTGGACCCATTGCCAGGCACAGCTACGGGGCCATTTTCCATTTTCTCCCCATTTCCCCAGAGGATGTTAGCAGCCTAGGAGGTCCAAAGAGACAGGTACACATTGAGATGGGATGCTGCTCTGGACCCCAGTGGACATCCACCCCTCCCACAGTGTGCCCTCCGCTGCATCTCCATCCATGTGCACCCAGATGGTGGTGTATCAGCTGGAGCAGCATCCCTCCCTCCTCAGAAGAGGAGAGCACCCCTTTGGTGCTCAATCCTCCTGCACCCGGCCAACCCTCCAGCAACCTAGGCTCATTCCTGAACCCCGGTCACTGGCACCGCAAGCAGTAATCCAACCACTGTGCCAGCAGGCCAGCTAGGAATAAGGGATTTAATCCATCTGATGTTTCTCAGATAGAAAAAGCTGCTGTGAACAACAGCTGACTCCTGAGCCTCAAGTGTTAGAACCTCATCCAGAATTACCCAAAACTTTTCTTAGGGGAGACCTCCAGCTTAGAGGGATCGAGCCAAAGCCCCATCATCTCTTCAGCTGCCCACACACCTCCCCTATGGCCAGGGTGTATCACCACTGCCTCCTCTTGTCCAGGCTGAGTGTCAACCAGCTAGATGGCATCGAATCCTGGATCTCAGACAGACAAAAATTTAGCACCTCCATCACATCAGGCGATTTTAGGGGCAAAAGACTGATACAGCTGGGTACTATCTGCATAGCAGTGAAAACCCGCACAGTATTGTCTAATGAACCTACTCAGAGGCAGCATATACATGGCAAGCAGAATGGGCAATAGGACCAACCCTTGGGGCATGTCACAGGGCAGGGGCAAGGCACGAGGAGAAATTCCCCATCACCACCCTCTGCATCCTGTCCCTGAGGTATGACTCAAACCAGCAGATAACTTTGCCAGTGAGTCTAATGCACTCCTTTAGCCAATCCAAACCATGGTCTACAATATCAAAAGCTGAGAAGAGATCACAGACAACCAGAATTGGCCATTCCCCTTTATACATCTCCCTGAGAAAATAATTTTGCACCCTAACCAACGAGATCTCAGTGCTATGTCATGTCCAAAAACTGGCCTTCAGGGACTCATAGATAACAAAGGCTATCAGGTAGGCCTCAGTCTGTAGCACCAGAGTCTTCTTAATAACCTTACCCAGAAAGGACAGGTTAGAGGCAGGTCAATAATTTGTTATCCTGATCCAAATTTTTTTTTTCAGAAAACGTCTAAAGAACTCGTCTTTCAATGCAGACAGAAAGACTCCCTCCAACAAGAAGCACCATACTATCCCTGCAAACACTGAACACAACTCAGTAATCATGTCGAATGAGGGTCTGGCTCATAAAACGTGGGTCACAGCTCTAAGATCACCTCACAAACTTCTTCAACCATAACTGACCTAAACGTATCCCAAAACAGATGAGTGTGTCTGTGATGAACAGACTCATCCCTTCCGGGTTGCAACAGCCCACATGGGGTGATCCTGGACTGTATGGAGGATACCCTGTCTGAGAAGAATTGAATGAACTCTTCACATTTAGTGGGTAAACATACCCTAACAGGTTAAAGCAAGCCAGATGGAGTAGCATGTCCACACCGTGAAAGAGCTTAGCCGGTTGATTCCTCCCAGCAGTGATCTACCAAGGCAAACAAAATGCCTTTTTCTGGGTGATCACCCTTTGGTTCTCACCATAGTGAACACTCAAAGCCAATTTGTCCTCCAGGGCCCTGAATCTCCTCCAGCAATGCTCCAACCTCCACCACTTGGCCTTCAACTCCCTATGCTCCCCAACAATGCTCTTTTACTGTTATCTGAGCCTACTGTACATAGCTAAAACTTTAGCCACTTATGTTTGATGTCAGGCACTTTGCTTTGCTGTTTATTGTTTATTGACTTCTCTGTTTCCATAGCTAAGAATAAGCTTTATTGTCAAATGTCACTGATTTCCTGTAACACCTTTTGTATGCATTGCCTTGCACTCTCCCGGGTCGTGCCTGAAAATAGAAATTTACTGGCTAGTGCACTTACCCGGTAAAGAAAAACTAAATAAATAAATTAAACCATGGAGAGCCTTGTGATTGTGAAGGTAAACCTCTTAAGCATTGCTGTGGCAGTGATT
This sequence comes from Neoceratodus forsteri, assembly GCA_016271365.2. Classification (NCBI taxonomy): domain Eukaryota; kingdom Metazoa; phylum Chordata; order Ceratodontiformes; family Ceratodontidae; genus Neoceratodus; species Neoceratodus forsteri. The sequence goes on along the minus strand of CM028137.1, from coordinate 533,647,156 downwards.
TCCTTGAACCTGCAATAGCACAAGTCAATGGGTGTACACAATTTAGGGAGGAGTTACGCTTGTGCAGCTTTGTTTATAGTCTAAAGGTATTTGAATGAATGTGTTGTTGACTGACATACGTGAATACTTTGGCCGTTCACACTCTTTCCCATGGGGAACTATCACCCTGTTCGGGTATGTTGAAGGCAAAGGAGCCCTCTTGAGAAGGGTTCCACCCCTAGAGGCGCCACAGGAACATAATTCCTTTATGCTAAATGTACCTTAGGAAGGATCCCCAAGACGAGATGCAAGCCACTGGACAAGGAGGGGAGAATAGCAGAGTAAAGAAACAGTGTTTCTGAGTGAGGCTGGAGAAATCTGGTTTATACAGCTCAGGCAGGAATCATGCCTGGTTGCTCCTGCCCATTAAACTGCAGGCATAGTCTTTGAATTCAATGGGTATACACAACTTTGTGAGGAGTTGTGCTTCTGCAACTTTTTTGATAGTCTGAAGGTATTTGAATGAATGTCTTGTTGACTGACATACATGGATACTTTAGCCATTCACATTCTTTGTCCCATTGGTATAAACAACCACCTAGTTGTGGCACCATGAAAGCAAAGGAACCTCTTGAGAAGGGTTCCACCCTCAGAGGTGCCATGGGAACATAATTCCTTTAGGCTAAAGATAGCGTAGGAAGGAGCCCAAAAGTTCTACACAGCAGGCGGTGAACACAAAGCCTGAGTGAGAACAGATTGACAGCAACTAGTGACAACTAATAACAAACAAACCTAATTAAGCATTATACAGTGTGGTAAATAGAATGAGCCAAATCCTGTATTTTGATTGGTTGGCTTGCACCTTTTCAGCATGATAAATCCTCCAGTGTACCCACTGGAAAAGGTGCCAGCCAACCTCTTTACCAAGATCAGTAGGACCCCCCAAAATCAAAACATATACCCGCCATCTTTATTCCCCGCTAAACTGCTCTACAAGTCCAGTCTGCAACTCAAGTACATAAACTACACTGCTCTCCCGAAACAACTGACGGAAAAAATACTCATCAAGTGAAAAAAAGAAAAAAAAACAGCACCTTGTACTGAGCCTAAATCAGTTCCTGGATGGGACAGTCATCCTTGCCACCTCCCCAGACACGTTTCTCCCTGTAGCCCAAGACCCTTCTAATTACCTGACACCACATTCCCTACAGCTCACAAACTGCAGCTCTGTACTAAACCGCTCGTAACTGAAGCCTCGCTCCATGTCTCATCCGATACTACTCACCACATACCTCTACACTTTCGGGTTTTTTTTCTGCTCTGGCTCCAGTACCACTTACTACCCAACTCTCAAAGTGTCTTCCCCTCTCTCTCTCTCTCTCTCTCTCTCTCTCTCTCTCTCTCTCATGATTGCCCATATCAGAGGACTATTTTCCCCCCGCGCAACAATAAAAATATTAAAAAAAAAAAGATTTAAAATGAAAAGAAAAAAAACTTTATTTTTTCCAAAACAGAACAGGGACATTGTATAATAAAATGTATCCTCCAGGGTGTGGATATACTGGAGGATTTACCACAACTGGTGTGGTTCAGTCACTCAGCTGTGCCTTGTGACTGAACCACACCAGCCGTGGTAAATCCTCCAGTATACCCACACCCTTGAGGGATAAATTGCTTAAATGACTCACAGTAATTGGTAACTGACAGCACACAGAGGCATGACTTCTGTAAGGAGAGAGGGAATGGCAGGATGGAAAGAGAGTCACCATCCTACTAGGATAAATATTATACTATTATACATGTAGTACATTATGGACCATCTCCTATGGAGTCTACCTAACTTTTATGACTCCGGTTTTAGTAAACTTGGAGAGCTCCCTGGCAAGGCAGTGCTAAGTTCCAAAACATGGTAAACCATTTTGAAATGAAGAAGAGCACTCACCTCCCTTATATTGAGTCTTGTTACATTATACAACCTCTTGGCTGTGACAGAAAAAAAAAACCTTGCACAGCTTGGTCCTAGTGCACAAATTCAGCTTTTTGTTATTGCTATCCAAACATGGAAATAAAACTTGAGCAGGAGCCAGTGCCCATATCTATAAATATTACATTTAGAAATCCGGTACAGAATTTCCCCAAAGACACCAAAACCGGCATTCAGTTGCCCAAACTAATGTTTCGTGCCATGTGTAGCCTCATAGTGGTGCATACTGATTGGCTAGCTATCAGTTTAAATGTTGATTGTATACTGCTGCCAGCCCAGCACATATATAATGAGTAAACTTTAAATAAAACTTTAAATTCTGTGCTCCTCACCATCTGTTATCATCTCTCAATTACATAAGTTCATCCAGATACATTTCTCATAGATGTTTCTATCATGGCGCAAAAGCCTAGTGCAGAAGAAATGTCATAGCTCACAATAAAACCTTCAGCTTTATCCTTTTGTTTAAGAGTCCACTGATTCTGCTTCAGACTCAGCTTTACCTGCAGACACAGAAAAATGTTTTTTTTAGCTTGGATAAACTTTGTTGACCAGTCAACATTGTAGAAAAGATGCCATCGCCTCCTATTTTGATCCTGCACTTGACCTGGTATAAAATGGAGAGTCAGCCATTACACGGATGTATATCTTCTCTTAAACTGTGAAACTGACACTTTCTTAGCTGAATACTGTAGTGCACATCAGGAAAGAGAAAAACTTGACATCCTTTATAATGAATTGAACCACATTACTGAGTCAGTTTAAAGGAGAACAGTCAGGACAAAGATCCCCACACCCAGGTGTGGCGCAGATATAATTTGCATTTTGTGTGCAAAAACCTTTTTTTACATAATGTTTACTACCATGCAGTATATTACATTTTATCCGATTGATTTTGTTGACTTCTAAGCTGACATTTTCTGTAACTACAAATCCTAGAATCTCCTGCGGCTGACATCAGAGTAAGGCTGCATCAGTGAGAGATTTAATAACCTGCAGTGCATTTCAGAGTTTTTATAAGCTCTGATCTTTTGTCCAGGGGTGCAACCACGACTAAAATGTTGGGGGGATATGGCTCTACCAAACCATTTGTGCCAACACCATGCTACTGGTTATGGAGCACAGTGATAGAAGACTGCATTATTTTTATAATTTATTTGTTGCAAGACAAAAGATAGAAGGAGAAAAGTTTTGTGAGACACAAATCTATTATTTTCCATTTTGCTAGAAATAAAATGTTGCCAGTAGCAGCATGGTGGCCCCAGTGTGTGTGTGAGGAGGGGGGGGGGCAGGCTCAGCTGGACAAAAGGCAGAGGCAGAAAATTGAGGAAGGGCTAAAGTGGCACATCTTCAGGTGAGTTTAGACAGGCAGTGGGCACTAAGCCTTAATTCTTATGACATGATGAAGCTGCCAAGGACAGCACTGTAGCATTTACGTGAGGTAAAAATTAAGACTGGTAATCTGCTAGTTTTGCTCAGTGCCTGGTGAGGCCCCAGTCTGTAGTCATTTCAGAAGATGTGCCTGCCTTTAAGTTAAAGGGACACTGTCAACTCTTTTTGCATCATAGTATTTCTAGCTAAAAACCCACATTTTATTATTTCTTACCTTCTTTAAAATTAATTGATGTTGCCGTTTGTTTTTTTCTGCTTCCCTTTTTAGTAGACTGAAATTCATCGTAATGGTTTAATATAAACAAACATTGTTTTGTTGCAAATCCTTGATCAACTTCAATTGCATATTTTATGAACACTATGAACACCCCCAAACAGTGCAGTCACCCATGATGCAATAGTCTCCTCTCTTTTCACTGCATCATGAGAGTCTAAACTGAGTTAGGTGTATTCTCAAGACCAGGAAATATGCATTGGAAGTTCATCAAGGAGTGTAAACAAACATGTTTTGGTCTGGTAACACCAGTATAGTGGGTGGTCTGTTTTCCAGTTTTTAAAAGAAAAATAGAATCAGAATCAAATTACCAGCTATATCAGCAATCTTCACAGACTGTGAGGAATCATAAAATAAGTTTTTTTTTTATGTTTGCTTGTGCATGCACAAGAAACATGTTGTCACAGCTTAGCAGAGAAGGGGGTTTGGAGGTGTGGCACTGTGGGATCCAATGGCCCCAGTGCCTTTTGAGGCTTGGCCCACTTTCCCCAGTGTGGTGGCACACTGCTGCTGACACTAGTTCAGCCAGTGTGCCACCACCTTGAAACATTTTTGCTGCTGCAATCAGGGCAGCCTTCGTCATTGCAGCCAGCCATTCCGCTGCAATGAGAGTGACCCGTCATTGCAGGACAGTACCGTCCACATACCCCTACCCAGTTCATTTTGCGGCGGGAGCCCAGTCCCCATTGGCATAATGTCCCCACCCCCAAGTTTCTGTTGTATGCCAAGGGGGTGCCCAATCCCCATCAGCATCATGCGCCCCCCCAACAATCTTTCTTTGCTGATGGGGCGCCCAGTCCCTGTCAGCTTCAGTCCCCTTCCCAGTTCAATTTGCTGACAGGGGAGCTCACCTCCATCGGCATAATGTCCCCCCAATTTGTTGTCTGCCGAGGGGTGTGCCCAATCTCTCTCGGCTCTTGCCCCAACTTAGTATGTGCTAACAGGGGACCCCAATCCCCCATCGGCTACAGCCCCCCGGAAAAAACACTCAGGTGGCATGCTGAGAGCCCACCCCAGTGTGCCAAATGTCCCTGAAAAAAAAAATGTCCCGCAATGTTTTTTGGGTTTTTTTTTTTTACCCTGTAAAACAGAAAACGGTCCCTCTTTGAGTCCGTGGCCCCTCCCAAACCGCACCCACCCTCTGTGCCCTACCTCCCCATACCCCTCACCCCATACTTATCTCCCGATCCCAGCGCAGCGATCTTCGGTGGACGGAACATGTCCACTCCTCAAAGCCGATCACGAACTGAAGAAATGCCAGTAAGCTGTATAATGGCATAAATAGGTTTTTTTCAACTTTGGTGCATATCTCAAGCATTTTGGGGAATTTTGGCACCAAATTTTTCACATGGGGTTATTGGGACCCCTCCTCATGAATTCAGGCACTGTCATGGCGTTATTTGGTCCTGAAAGGTGATTTTGCAGTCATTGGGTGGAATCACCTTTCGGGACCAAGTAACGAAATGACAGTGCCAGTGTTCATGAGGTGGGCTCTCAAAAAGTCTATGTTGAAAATTTGGTGAAAAAATCCAAAAAATGACTGTTTTATGAGCGTACGTTGTGCAGTTTCCACGCACGCCAGTAACTTCACGTATTTGTAATATTTTCACTCCAGATTTTCAACATTGGCATTTTTTCACACCTTCTTATGAACAGTACAGCTGTCATTTTGCACGTCCTGGCAGAAATGTGTTTTCGCACTTCCGGCGCAGAATACCACAGTTGCTGTGGGAAATCAGTTTTCAGAACAGATTAAGGAAAATGACAGTGACATTGTTTATGAGCAGAGGTCCTAAAATGCCTATGTTAAAAATTTGGTGCTGAAAGTCCATAAAATGATTGTGTTACAAATGTGCATTGCGCAGTTTCCATGCACCCTTGTAACTTCGCAAATTTGTAATATTTTCACGCCAGATTTTCAACACTGGCATTTTTTCACACCTCCTTATGAACAGTACAGCTGTAATTTTCCCATCCTGGCCAACATGTGTTTTCTCACTTCCAGCACAGAATAGCATGGTCGCTGTGGGAAATCAGTGTTTGGGACAGATTAAGATCGAGTGAGTGGGGGGGGGAGTGAGCAAGCTCAACTGAGCTCTGTTGGGACTGCTGCAGATTTCTTTGTGGGCAGAAAAAGGCACCAATGCAGGCAGGAGCCCAATACAAGGACAGCCTCCAGCGCGGGAGAAATAGAGCAGGCGAGTGAGGGAGGGAGTGAGCAAGCTCAATGGAGCTCTGTCGGGACTGCTGCAGATTTCTTTGTGGGCAGAAAAAGGTGCCAATGCAGGCAGGGGCCCAGTACAAAAGGGCAGCCTGCAGCGCCGGGAGAAATAGAACGAGCGAGTGGGGGGGAGTGAGCAAGCTAAGTGGAGCTCTGCCTGGACTTTGGAGTTGCCCACCCTCCTGCCCAGGGTCCTCTGTGGTCCTATATTACAGCAGGGTCTCCGAGGTGGAGACAAAGCAATGACTGGATACTTTTAGGATTGCTGTAATAATACAGATTGAGTTATTCTGTTTCTTTCTCTAACTGAGCTATATTGTTAGGATTGCTGTAATAATACATATTTATTTGTTCTGTTTATTTCTTTAACTGAGCTGAGTAATACTTGGAATGCAATAGGATTTCTAACTCGGCTAAGTGAAACTATATGAGAGCTGAGAACAAAAAGTATGGTAGCTGAGGGGTCAAAAACAGACAAGGAGGCTTTAGGATTGCTACAGTAATACAGTATCTAACGGATGAGATTTGAGACTGAATTAACCCAGTCTGCAAGGGGGCAGTCGGAGGACTAGTGTGGAGGGGACCAGGAATTTGAGTAAATAGGGGCCTAACAGTTGAAGTAGGGTACAGAAACTGGGAGTAAGAGCCCATAACATAAGATGGGGGCCAAAATGGGGCAGGTGCCACATGTCAATAGGGCGGTCATCTTTGGAATGGTGTTGGGGTGTACAGGGTGTGGGTCCACCATGATCCTGGACTGGGCTTGGAGGATGGGGGGGGTGTATGGTCTGTAGATGACTGGCTACTTTGAGGGAGGAACTGTGGAGGTTAGGGAGGAGTCTAAGTGGCAGGACAGATGAGTATGGTAGGCATCCTGGCTGGGGAGGAATAGGGGATGGCAAGGGAGGATGGAGGAAGAACAACTAGGGACTGAAACCGACCCCAGTATCAGAGGCACTAGCAGAAAAGAGAGGAGAAGGGAGGGGGTGCTCGAGGCAAGGGGGAGGCCTCCTGATGGGAGAGAAAGAGACCACAATGAGTACCAGGGGAGAGAACAAATGGCTGCGGGTAGGGAGGGACCAGGGGTGGGACCAGGGGTGGCACAGATGGGAACAAGTAGGAGGGGGAACTGATAGGGGAAGAGATGTAGGAGGGGTATCGACTAGGAATAGATTCAAGCCTCTGCTATGGGAGTGAGAGGGGGAGCAGGAACATACTGAAGGGAGGGAGGACAAGCAGGGCATGAGAGGGATGGCAACAGGTAGGGAAAGAGATAGCGAGGACGAAAGAGTAGAAGGAGGGCTAGTAAGGAAGGAGGGGATGGTGACTGGAGGAGAGAAGGCTACAGGAAGGGGGAAGGATGGGAGGGGCATCACTATCGGAGTAGAAGGAAATGAGGGCTGTAAATCGACAACAACAGGGATAGGAAAGGTGTTGGAAATCAGCAGGGGAGGAGGGGAGGTTGAAATGGGAAGCCCAGCAGGAAGTAGTCAGGCTGGGAAGGGGTTCAAGGGGGATGGGAGGAATAAGGCAGAGAAAAGAGGTGAGGTGGACATAGGGGGGTACTGATACAAAAGTCACAGAGGGTGCAGCTGGTGGGGGTAAAGAGCAGGGAAGAATGAATACTGGGGTGGTGGAAGGGGCATTAGAAGGGAAAGGGGGTAAGGGATAGGGGGTACTCATCCTGGGGGATTCTATACTGAAAAGGGTGAGATGGGGTGAAAGGGGGGGAAGACACAGCCATATTTGGGTGGAAACTATCTCCAGGTTGACTGCAGGAGGGGCAGGGCAGGCACTGCTCAAGTGTGCAGCAAGGGGAGGAAGAAACCTCATTTAGTGTTGCATGTGGGTACAAATGACTTGGCGGGGGAGACTATGAAAGTAGTGAGGGGGAGGTTCGAGTAGTTGGGCAGACAGTGTAAGGGGGTGAGGGAGTCGATGGCATTCTCAAAGGTACTCCCGGTACCATGTGCAAGCATGGAGAGGAAGGGGAGGATTGAGGAGTTCAATGAGTGGCTGAGGGATTGGTGCCACACCAGAAATTAAGGGGTAGTGACTAACTGGGGTAGGGTCTGGGGGAATAGTGACTTGTACGCGAGGGGCAGGCTACACCTGAGCAGGAAGGAGAAGGGAGTATTAAAGGCAGGATTAGAGGGGTATATCTCTACTAAGGTGGATTTAAACTAGTGGGGGGGGTGGCCAAAAGACTGAGGTTGGTAGAAAGGTCCAGACAGGGGAGCCTAATGAGCTCACCCACCTAGATATAGGTAAAGGCAGAGGCGTAGTAACCCTAGGAGGGTGCAGGCAGAGTGGTCTGAGTGTAATACATAAGGCACCACCACCACCCGGTAAGAATAAGGAGGAGAAAGGGTGCGGACTACTGGGAGGAGGGACACAGGCCAAGGAGGAGAAGAGTGAGAAGAAGGAGGGGTATGAGGGGAAGGTGGTCTCTCTTAATGGAAGAAGCCTGGGGAACAAAACTGCAGACCTTCAGGCACTCCTTTCAGAGGGGAAGGTGGACATTGCTGCAGTGACAGAGACTTGGGCCACAGAGTACCATGATTGGGGCTTGGCAATCCCGGAATACAGGATATACAGGAGGGACCGGGTGGTTGGAGGGGGGGAGGGTTGCACTCTATGTGAGGGAAGGGATTAAATGCATAAGGGACAAGGGAGAAGAGGAGAGGACAGAGGCACTTGGGGTGCAGCTCCTGGACTCCAAGGGCAGAAAGTTGAGGCTGGGAGTGGTGTACAGACCACCAGCCCAATCTGGTGACCTGGATGGGGCATTGGCAGAGCAGATAAGGAGGGTGTGTAGGGAGTGTGGTGATAATGGGGGATTTTAACCTACCACGGGTTGACTGGATCACCCCAGCCACTAGCAGTACCAGGGAGCAGGTGCTCCTTGATGCATTCCAGGACGGCCTTCTGACATAATTGGTAAGTGGGCCTACAAGGCTTGGTAGCACTCTAGACCTAGTACTGGCAAATGGGGAGGCAGTGAGGGAGGTAAAGACGGAGGATCCACTAGCAGGTAGCGACCACGAAACAGTGTGGCTCATTGTCGCACTGGGCAGGGAGACAGGAGGCACAAGCACTAGGGTGGTGGACTTTATTAGGGTGGACTTTGGCAGGATGGGAGCAATACTGCAAGACAGACTCCAGGATATAAGGCCGGGGATGGATGCAGAACAAAAGTGGGGAGTCATAAAGACTGGGCTAACAGAGGCCACAATAGCCTGCACCAGGGCCAGGAGTAAGAAGAGCAGAGCAAAGAAACCATGCTGGCTGAACAAGGAAGTGCTGCAAGGGGTGAGGGCAAAGACGGCTGCATACAGGAAGTACAGGAAAACAGGGAAGGGAGAGGATAAGGAGGCCTTCCGGAATTGGTCAAGGGAGGATGCCAGGAGGGTGAAAAAAGCTAAGGCCTCCAGGCAATTAAGGTCTGCACAGGGCATAAAGGGAGGGGGAAAAGGACTTTTTTAGGTACAGTGGTGTGAAAAAGTATTTGCCCCCTTCCTGATTTTCTCTATTATTGCATATTTGTCACACTGGATGTTTTCAGGTCTTTAGACAAAATATAATATTAGATAAAGGGAACCTGAGTGAACAAATAACACTTTTTTTTACTTATTTCATTTATTAATGAAAAAGTTAACCAACACCAACGGGCACTGTGTGAAAAGTAATTGCCCCTAGTTAAATCAACCCAATTAAAGGGATAATTAGAGTCAGCTGATTGAACACAGCCAGGCTTGATTACAGCCAGCCCTGCTCAATATAAATCTCACTATTTTGACCCTTACCATCAGAGTCACATTGCCAGCACAAAGATTCAACAAGCACATTATGCCATGATCAAAGGAAGTTCCTGAAAAGATCAGAAAAAATTTGTTGCCCTCTATCAGTCTGGAAAGGGTTACAAAGCTATTTCTAAGGCTCTGGGACTCCATCAACCACAGTGAGAGCCATAATCTCCAAATGGAGAACACTTGGAACAGTAGTGAATCTTCCCAGGAGTGCGGCCTGCCAAAATTACTCCAAGGGCGAGCGTAAAATCATTCAGGAAGTCTCAAGGATCCTAAAACAACATCCAAAGAACTGCAGGCTTCTCTTGCCTCAGCTAAGGTCAGTGTTCACGACTCCACAATCAGAAAGAGACTGGGCAAAATGGGCTCTTGTGAGAGCAGCAAGGCGGAAACCACTGCTAACCAAGAAGAACATAAATGCTCGTCTCTCATTTGCCAAGAAGCACCTGGATGATCCACAAGCCTTTTGGGAAAATGTTCTATGGACAGATGAGTCCAAAGTGGAACTTTTGGATGACATGGATCCCATAATGTCTCACAGAAAGCAAACACAGCATTCCACAGTAAGAACACCATACCAACAGTCAAACATGGTGGTGGTAGTGTGATGGTGTGGGATGCTTTGCTGCCTAAGGACCTGGATGACTTGCCATAATTAAAGGAACCATGAATTCTGCTCTGTACCAGAAAATTCTTAAGGAGAATGTCCGGTCATCCTTCCGTCAGCTGAAGCTGAAGCATAGTTGGGCCATGCAGCAAGACAATGATCCAAAACACAAAAGCAAGTCCACATCAGAATGGCTAAAAAGTAAAATTAAAGTTTTGGAGTGGCTTAGTCAAAGTCCAGACTTAAACCCAATAGAGATGCTGTGGTAGGACCTGAAACGAGCAGGTCATGCTCGAAACCTACCAATGTTACTGAATTAAAGCAGTTCTGGCGAGGAAGAGTGGGTTAAAATTCCTCCACAGCGGATGTGAAAGACTGATATTGAATTATAGGAAGTGTTTGGTTGCATTCATTGCAGCTAAATGTATGCTCAGTTATTAAGTGTATGAGGGGCAATTACTTTTTCACACAGTGCCAGTTGGTGTTGGTTAACTTTTTTTCATTAAATAAGTGAAATAAAAAAAAAAAAACAAGTGTTATTTGTTCACTCAGGTTCCCTTTATCTAATATTACATTTTCTCTAAAGACCTGAAAACATCCAGTGTGACAAATATGCAATAATAGAGAAAATCAGGAAGGGGGCAAATACTTTTTCATGCCACTGTATGTCAGGCAAAAGAGGAAGTGCAAGGAACATATTGTGAAGATAAAGAGGGGAAGGGATTGGGTGGAAAAGGGGGAGAAGCAAGTGGAAATTCTAAATGAGTACTTCTGCTCCATTTTCACTAAGGAGAGGGATGGTCCACTACCAGAATGGGCTGGGGGTGGGGAAATGGGGGAGGAGGTGACGGACAAAGTGATCACAGGGAGTAGGGTGCTAGAGGGGCTGAGGGCAGTAAGGGTGGACAAGGCACCATGTCCCGATGGCATCCACCCCAGGGTGCTGAGGGAGATGGAGCTGTTGGCTGAGCCACTGACAGATCTGTACAACACCTCCCTGGAAACGGGATGTGTGCCCCAGGACTGGAGGGTGGCCCATGTGGTGCCCATACACAAGAGTGGGCCTAGGGACAAGCCAGAAAATTATTGGCCGGTAACTCTCACGTCCATAGTGGGTAAGCTTATAGAGGTGATACTGAAGAAGAGGCTGCTGGCATTCCTAGAGAGTAATGACCTCCACGATGGATGGCAACACGGGTTCATCTCAGGTAGGTCTTGTCTAACCAACCTAATAGAGTATTATGACTGGGTGACAAGGGAGTTGGACAGGGGCCATGTGGTACATATCCTGTACTTGGACTTCAGTAAGGCCTTCAATACAGTGCTTCATGGGAGACTGGGGGGCCAAGCTGACGGCAGTGGGGGTGGGAAAAAAGCTGACTAAATGGATACAGAACTGGTTACAGGGGAGGGTGTAGAGGATGGTGGTGGGAGCTGGCACCTGAGGAGAAGCGGCGAGTGGGTGCCGCAGGTCATGCTGGGCCCGGTGCTATTTGGGCTCTTTATCTCTGATATAGCACATGGAGTGGGGAGCAGGGTTAGTCTGTTTTCAGATTATACCAAATTGGAGGTGGTGGTGGACGAAGAGGACGGATGGGAAAAACTGCAGGGGGACCTAACCAAACTAGAGACATGGTCGGCTGAGTGGCAGCTAGGATTCAACACAAAGAAGTGTAAGGTAATGCACTTCGGGGCTAAGAACCAGAAGAGGGACTATTGGTTGGGGATCACAGAGGAGGAGAAGGACCTAGGGGTATTGCTAACTAAGAAGCATGAACAACTCGGTCCAGTGCAGAAGAGCAGCAGAGAAGGCAAACAGGATGCTGGGGTGCATCGCAAGGGGGTTCTCATCCAGACACAGGGATGTGATCCTACCTCTCTACAGAGCATTGGTCAGACCGCACCTAGAGTACTGTGTGCAATACTGGAGGCCATACCTGAGGAGAGTTATAAAGTTACTAGAGGAGGTGCAAAGGAGGGCAACAAAAATGTTAAAGGGGATGGAAGGAAAGGAATATGAAGTTAGGCTGAAGGAGCTGAACATGTACACACTGGAGGAGGGATAGGGGGGATATGATTAAAGTGTTTAAAGCAGCAGTACTACGAAAAAAAAAAATTGCGCTTTTTTGACAGTTTATTCCCTGTGCCCTGCTAATCATATACCTGGTACTCTTTCTCGCCGGCATTGTACTATCACCGAGTAATTTGCTCAGTTATCCCCCACTTTTGTTTACATTTCTGCCACCCAGCATGTTGCACTGGAACTCCCTGTGCTGCCAACTGCACATGTTTATGACTTGCAGGGACATCAGGAATGATCTGCAGAGGGTCCCTCTGCTGTTGTCAAAAGATGTGATGCGACCTGTAGAAAAAGCAGTGAAATTAGTCAGTCAGCCATATTTGTTGTAGCGCTACAACACTTCAAATGAATTGCAAATATCTAAAAAACTAAAGACGACTGGAAAAAAAACATTTACAGGTATAAAAACTGGAACTTTGGCCGCATGCTTACAGCAGAAAAACAGAATTTTGATAGGTCACTTCCTGATTTCGTAGTACTGCTGCTTTAAATACCTGAAGGGGTAAATAAACCTAGCACCCAGGGGGTATTTAAGCTGAGTAGTGGAACAGAGACGAGGGGGCACGGACTAAGGGTGGAAGGGGGACATTTCAAGAGAGAAATGAGGAGGCACTATTTCGATGAGAGGGTGGTGTCTAGTTGGAATGTGCTCCCAGAGGGGGTGGTAACATGTAGGACAGTCAATAGCTTTAAGAAGGAGTGGGATAAAGCAAGAGGAAGAGTTGGGGGGGCAGGGGCTGGGACAAATGGGGGAGGAACTGAGGGGGAGGAGGCTGGGGTAGCTGCAATTCAGGGTGCTAGCTGCACACTCAGGCAGACTTACATAGACTGATTGGTGTGTTCTGCTGTCAGATTCATATGTTCGTATGTTCATATATTCGTATGTATGTTCGTATGTAAAATTACAGTGACTCTGTTCATGAACAGAGGTCCTAAAATGCCTATGTTGAAAATTTGGTGACAAATGTCCTTAAAATGACTGTGTTACAAGCGTGCATTGTACAGTTTCCACGTACCCTTGTAGCTTTGCAAATTTGTAGTATTTTCACTCCAGATTTTCAACATTGGCATTTTTTCAGACCTCCTTATGAACAGTACAGCTGTCATTTTTTACATCATGCCCCAAATATGCGTTTACAAATCTGTCGCAAAATAGCGCAGTTGCTGTGGGAAATCAATGTTCAGGACAGATTAAGAAAATCATAGTGACAGTCTTCATGAGCAGAGGTCACAAAATACTTATGTTGAAAATTTGGTGAAATAATTCCACTAAATGACTGTTACGCGCATGCGTTGCGCAGTTTCCATGTACACTCAGACGTTTGAGCATTTTCAATATTTTCACTACAGATTTTCAACACTGCCATCTCTTCACACCTCCCTATGAATGGTACAGCTGTCATTCTTCACATCCTGCCCGATCTGTGTTTTCGTACATCTGGCGCACAATGGCACGGTCGCTGTGGGAAATCAAAGTTCGGGACACATTGACAAAATCACAGTGCCACTGTTCGTGAGAAGAGGCCCCAAATGCTTTTATGAGGTGGGGGTCACAAAATGACCATGTTGAAAATTTGAGTGCAAATACCAACAAATGTCTGGGGCATTAGGGTTTCTAACCACAACGTCCCACCCTGTACAGACTGACAGGCATCAGGGGTGTGCCTTTGGATTGCTAACTGTAATGCTCATGCCATTCCACCCCCACCCCACCACCCTGCAGCCAGTGACAGGCATTGAGGTGTGCCTTGGACTCTTCAGCCCCAGAGTTCACCCCATTCTCCTATACTGAACCCATTTCAGCATATGTCCTTATGGAGTGGGGTGACTGTAAAGCCGAACACCTCAAGGCACACCTCAACATGTGTCGGTGTCTGCTGGATAGGGTGAAGTGAAATGGCATGAACCCTTATTGGCGGCAACCCAAACGCATACCCCAATGCCTGTCCATCTCTGCAGGGTGAAGGTGGGGTTGGCATGAAGTTCAATACTTCACTGCCATTCCTATTCTGCATCTCTCTAACTCCTGCATTTCCAATGCTAATACCAGCAATCAAACATTCAGCATTGACAAATACTTGTTTAAACTAGGGGCACTTTGAGCCTAATGGGGTTGACAGTGTCCCTTTAATGTTTTTTAAACAGAAATCTTCAACAACGATTTATAATATCTTTATATGTACAATTTAAATGCCTCTTATTGTTATCACACTTTCCTCTGAAGTCCTTTGTGCCAGAACAGCTCAGCTTCACCTCACCGTTTTCTCACCCAAAGAACAGAGAACTCAAGACCACAAGAGACACATGACTGTACATACATTTAAACACATTGAGCAACTAGAGATGTGACGATAAGATTGGAGAGCAGCTTGTGGGACTGAGCAATTATTAAAAAAGAGCAAGGTTGGTGGTGCTATAAAACCAGATGTCTTTCCTTTGTCAATAACTGGAGATAGGAATGGAGAGACCCCAAAAGATCAGCAATTGTCACTGCTCTTGCTGTACATGTGACAGATGCTTATAAACATGTTAAACTGCTTTCTTTTAAGGACTGAAACCATACCATTCTGATTAACAAGTGGGAATGCATGTGCGGTTGGATCTGTGTTTCTAAACTATAGCCACCCTCATTCATATCAACATCTGGAGGGGACTTTTTATATTTTGACTTGACAAACAGAGCTGCAGCCTACAGAATTGTTCAGTGCTCTCACTTGTAGATGTCTGCAGTCTAAACTGAAGGCTTTCATGCAAGAAAGGTCAGATAAAGCATCTGGACTAATAAAATGCCTACTTGTTGATAATCAAGTACACTGAACATATTGTAGGAGCCTAAGTTGTAGGAGGCAGTATGGCGCAGTGGTTTAACATAGAAACATAGAAACATAGACTTTGACGGCAGATAAGGACCACTTGGCCCATCTAGTCTGCCCATTTCCCTACCTACAGGATAGGCCGCAGATCCTAGTTAACCAACAGCCTATTTCTTCCTACCCCCCACAAGAATTGCATTATGTCTGTCCCATGCATTCTTGAATTCTCCCACAGTTTTAGACCCCAACACCTCCTCAGGAAGGCTGTTCCATGCATCCACTACCATCTCTGTGAAATAATACTTCCTCACATTTCCCTGAACTGCCCTCCTTCTATCTTTAAATTGTGTCCCCTTGTTCTTGCATGTCTCTTTTTCTGAAAGATGCTACCCTCTTGGACTTTGTTGATTCCACTGAGGTACTTAAAAGTTTCTATCATGTCCCCCCTCTCCCTTCTTTCCTCAAGGGTATATATGTTAAGCTCCTTTAGTCTGTCCTCATACGGCTTCTCTTGAAGACCCTGCACCAGTTTAGTTGCCCTCCTCTGGACTGCCTCTATCCTGTCTATGTCCTTGCGGAGATGGGGTCTCCAGAACTGGACACAGTACTCCAGATGGGGTCTCACCAACTGTCTGTACAGAGGGAAAACAACTTCCTGTTTTCTGCTGCTGATGCCTCTCCCTATACATCCCAGTATACCTCAGCCCTCCCTACTGCCTTCTACATTGCTTGCTAAACTTAAGGTCATCTGATATGATTACCCCAGGTCCCTTTCCTTTTCGTTAAGCGCATGCGCCAAAGAGCGTTTTGGGAAGTAGCACGCCGGGTGTGCCACTCCTATCAATGCACTGCTCCCTTGAGCAGGCATGGCGATCCTGCACCAATGGGTGCAGGAGCTCAATGATGACAGTGGTGTTCCTCTGCTTCAAGAAAAAACACCACTGCCATACTGGCGCCCGCTACCGTCCACCATCCGCAGCGCTCCCCGGCATCCGCCACCCCAAAACCTTTCCTGCCATGCCAGAGCCCACCCCAACATGGCAAAGTGTTTGTTTGCCGACAGGGTGCCCAATCCCCGTCGGTTCCTCAGCACCCGCGTAGTTTGCCAACAGGGTGCCCAATCCCCGTCGGCTCGGCCCCCACACATCTTCTGCCATGCTGGGCCCACCCCAGCATGGCAAACGTCCCCTGTAGTCTTTTTTTTGTTTCTGTAAACAAAAGCGGTCCCACGGCGGGTCTCCCAATCCCCTCCCACAACCCGCACCCACCCACTGCGCACTCAGCCTCCCCACACCCCCACCCCATACTTGCCTCCGGACTCTGGGCGCGACGTCTTGGTGGACCCGGAAACCGTCTGCACTCTTCAAAGCCGACCCGCCGAACTAAGGAAATGCGGTAAGCTGTATAATGGGCTACATGGGGGTTCAACTTTATTGCATATCTCAGTCATTTTTGAATTTTTGCCAAATTTTTCAACATGGGGTTTTGGAACCCCTTCTCATGAATGATGTCACTGTCATGGTGTTATTCAGGCCCGAGGGTGATTTCGCAGGCACCGCGCAGTCACTGCGCGAAATCACCCTTTGGCCTCGAATAACACCATGACAGTGACATCATTCATGAGAAGGGGTCCCAAAAACCCCATGTTGAGAATTTGGTGCCAAAATTCCAAAAGATGACTGTTTTACAAGCGTGCGTTGCGCAGTTCCTATGCAGGCTCATAAGTTCGCGAACTTTCAATATTTTCACTCCAGATTTTCAACATTGCCATTTTATCACACCTTCTTATGAGTTGTATACAGCTGTCATTTTTCACATCTCACCCAAAACATGTTTCCGCCCATGTAGCGCACAATGGCGCAGTCGGTGTGTGAAATCAATGTATGGGATACATTAAGAAAATCACAGTGTCACTGCTCATGAGCAGAGGTCTTAAAATGGCTATGTTGAAAATTTGGTGAAAAATTCTAAAATGACTTTTATGAGTCTGCTATGCAGTTCCTACGCACGCTCATAAGTTTGTGAATTTTCAATATTTTCACTCCAGATTTTCAACATTGCCATTTTATTACACCTCCTCATGAGCAGTAGAGCTGTCATTTTTCACATCCTGCCCAAAATGTGTTTCTGCCCATGTAGCGCACAATGGGGGAAACAAAAAGGTCATGCTGACAATTTATTGTGCAAATACCAGCAATCGCACAGGGCATTAGGGTAAAGCACCATACATGCCAAACACCACTGCAAATACCTGCAGGCGAACGTTCGGCATTGACAAATGCTTGTTTGTTGTTGTTACTACCTCCCACCCATTGTGTTTTCTTCCAGTTCTTGTTTCCCAGGTGCATTATTTTGCACTTCTTTGCATTGAATCCTAGCTGCCATACTTCTGACCATTCCTCCAATCTTGCCAAGTCCCTTTTCATCCTTTCCACACCAAGGCTCTGAGCTGCAAATCTGGAGACCTGGGTTTGAATCCCGCAGCCCCCATTTGCATACTGTGTGACCCTAAGCAAGTCACTTAACTTCCTCGTGCTCCCAGGTTGCACCTGCAAACAAGCTTTCAGCTTAGTGTGTCTCACCTGGTAAAATAATTGGTAAAAAAAAAAAATGAAAACTATACAGAGTTAACATCTGCTGAGATATATTGTATTATGTACAGCTAGCATCTCTCACCGAACCTCATTCACTTGAAAGACATTTTTTTTAAAGTACAGAAAGCATTATCTCACACTGAGACAGAACAGACAGCAGCAACAGTATCTGAGAAATATGATATAGCCACAGTCTGACCCAGTTGTAAATATAACATTCTCTGTCTGTTATTTTCTCTCTCTCGCTCTTTCTCAAATGAAGCCACCAGTGTTTATGCTACTGTAAAGAGCAGGCAATGTGCAACCTTAAATGAAACGTCAAATGTCATCTGCTCCACATGAAATCTAACTAAGCATGTGGCAATATTCATGTTTCTCTATAAGCAATATAATTTTTTCTTTTCCAGATTCCAGGGAGGGGGAAGTGGTGTGACTAAAGAAGCTCTAATGTACTTACTGTATCACAGTGGGTGATGACCTAAGGTACGTGTCTAACCTAACTTCACTGAGTGCAACTGCAAACGCTGAAGTTCCAGTCCGGAGCTCTGGGCATAGATATTCCTGTCTGTCCTAGCAAAAAGAAACCAAGTTAACTGGCTTTTTCAACCAGCAAACCTCATTGATTTCCACTATTATTCTTGGTCTCTGTCAAACTGCTAGTGTTTTTTTTTTCTTTTTAGGAAAAAATAAAAATCTGAACGAACCCCATGTGATAGAATAGCTTTCAATGCCAACTTAGAATAGCTTCATTCACTGCAGATTGTGGCCGTGGCTTGTTTGTGGGCAAATAGTTTTATGAAAAAAGGAGGAGCCGAACCTTACAGTCATAAATGACAATCAAGAAAGATTCAGACTGACTTAGAAACATACCAACCAAACAAAATCACTAAGCTGCAGGACATATTTTAAAGAAATAAAATGAGTAAGAGTCACATCACAGTGAAGCTATTCTATCTGAACTCAGTAAAGGTAGGACTGAGTCACTTAATACCAAAAATAGCGTTTACATTTTCTATCAATATTATTAATTTAGCAGTATAGTATCCATTGGCTGCAGACTGTTATTTAGAAGTTTGTTAAAAGTAATGTGTTCCTCACACCAACTACTGTACAAATCATGGATTTTTGGAAGTGATAGGGAGTACTGGTATCTGCTGGGCTGCTAAATTAATAACGAATTTAAAGCTGCAGTACTACGAAAAAGTTTTTTGCTCTTTTTAGACAGTTTATTCCCTGTGCCCTGCTAATCATATACCTGGTACTCATTCCTGCTGGCATTGTACTATCGCCGGGTAATTTGCTCAGTTATCCTCTGCTTCTTTTATGTTTCTGTCACCAAGCATGTTGCATTGGAACCCCCTCTGCTGCCAACTGCACATGTGTATGACTTGCAGGGACAACAAGAATGGTCAGCAGAGGGTCCCTCTGCTGTAGCCAAAAAGACGTGATGCGACCTGAAGGAAAAGCGCAACTGAAAATTAGTCAGTCGCCATATTTATTGTAGTGCTACAATAATTCAAATAAATTGCAAATATCTAAAAAAACTAAAGACGACTGAAAAAAAATATTTACAGGTATGGAAACTGGAACTTTTGCTGCATGCTTACAGTCAAAAAGCAGAATTTTGATAGATCACTTCCTGATTTGGTAGTACTGCTGCTTTAAACAGGATTTTTTAGAATTTAGTGGCTCAGTCCTATCTTTACTGAGTACAGACAAAATATATTCACTGCGGTGTAGCTCTTACTCATGTTATGTATCTCCCTATTTTCTGCTCTAGTATATTTCTTGCTCAGTCAGAGTGTATTAGAGATTTGAGCACAACACCATGCTTTTTTCCTAGCTTACTTTAAAGAAATGCCATTACCTTAGGCTTAAGGTGATCAGTCACAGTGGAGCGATGGTTAAGGTAGCACTGCAGAGATAAGAGAGTCACATCCAGGGTAACTATAGCTACCAGCAGGCAGGATGAACTGGGACTGATGTTTAACATGTACTAATATTTTATACCTCTCTCCCCTTTGTTGAAGGCTGATAGTGAGGTGTGGGTGTACCAGACACATGTGCTTTTACTGCTCTGATAAAGGTGTCACTGATCGCACTTCAAAGCCCACTAGCCAGCACAAAAAGTTGATTCTGCAGCATTCTCTGACCTTACGGGGCAAACAGGTTGTTAATCTGTTCAATTGTTTGTTTTCATGGCTGTTTTACTGCTCTGAGCTGGGGACATAAAAGTTACATTTCTCGAGCTCATCTCCGGATTCCACTCTACAGTTGCACTTTAGTGAAGAGGCTCTTGTCTGAATGTGTTGTGAATTACGCTGTTTATGCAGTTTAAAAACAAAGCCCAAAGTGTTGGGTGGGACATGATGAATGGCTGAAATAATAGAGGGGGACAGGTCCCCCCATCCTCCTAGTGAATGTGCCCATGCTTTTGTCTACTGATCCCACCATCCTCCCCAAGATAAGTACAGTCACCGAGGACTGTACTTAGCCCTGGGAGAACAGCAGGACCAGCAATCTGACTGGAGCTTATAAAACCTCTAACATGCACTGTAGGTCATTGAATCAGCTGCAGGGGATTCTAGGATTTTTAGTTACCAAAAATGTCAGAATGGAAGTTATCAAAATAAGTCTGATACAATCTACTATACAGCAGTAAATAGTAAGTAAAATAATTTTTTTTGCATACAGGGGCATGCCTAGCAGTCAGAGGGAGAAGTCACATCAGTGTGCTCCTGTGTGTACCAATTTATTTTTATTAAAAACATGACTTTATTCACTTTTTCCTGAAATAGTTCACTGCATCACAATAGTTTTACCATGTGCACATCAGTGGATGAGGTTGGGAAGAGCAGGAGTATGAGGAACCCTAAAAAGAACACTCAACAAGATAGTGGCAGGGACAAGACAGGCAAGTCACAAGATGCAGTGCCATAGGACGTGCCTTCTGGTGTATCAAGCACTATGGTTGAACTCAAAAATGGCACATTGCTTCAAACAATTTGGGACTTCAGCTGGAATGTGGCGGGGATAAGTAATAAATTTAACACGTTAGAAGCTAGGTTGGATGGACTGTCGGCTGATGTTAAACAAGCAACAGACCTTGTGAATAATACCTCGATGGCTGTAACTGGGATAATTATGAAGAAAAAAATCCTTAAGAGGAATCAGAAGGACAGAATGCTGTCCATTATGTTATAGAGCTACTGAGTTCTTTGCTGGACTTGGACCTTAATAGACTAATCATAAAAGTTTGCTGCATCACTCCACTCCGCCACCTGGCTGACCCAAAACAACCTCACACCTTGCTTCTATCCACCATGGGCTCACACGTTCGGGACTCCATACTCTTAGCAGCAAAAGGTAAAGGGCAGCTATATACCCCAGATGGAACTGAAACATAGTGCTGTCCAGATCGGAGCTTTGAAACTCAGAAACACCATAAATCCTTTGACCTGTTCTGAGTTTGCCTTAAGGCACTCAGAATTGCAGACAACTCCAGCTTAGATATGCTGGGAAAAGCTATTTATACTCAGACCCTGCAGAGACAGGGGGAAAAAACTAGAAAGCATCTGAAAGGACTTCAATACCTAGCATGTACCCCCCACAACTGAAGGGCAAGACTGATTTTTAGTGAACCATGAGCTGTAAATCATAACTGTCAAACCCCTATGTACATAGAAAAAAAATGATTAAGAGTACCATTAGCCAAATGTCTGGGTTTGTTGTCTTGTAAGCCTAAATGAGTTTTGCTGTTGGTGATTATGGCACCAAAACATGTTAAAAGTTTTTTCATTGGATGGTAGCCCTTAACTGAAGCTGGAAACTGAAGGGAAGATGGCCACTACTGCTTAAACATTTGAATGCAGGATGCTATATACACACAAGCTGTGTTGCCCTGCATGTAGCCATAATTGTCATACCCCACCAGCTGAGGTATAAAATGTAAGACCTATTATTTTGGCTCAAAGTGGTACCTGAACATCTTTCATAATATTTTGAAATGTTCCTATTCTTGCAGTTTAACAGCTCATGTTTCTCTACAAAGACATGAAGGTTTACAGTGCAAGTTGTGGGTTTATAATAGCACAGGCTTTATGGATTTTTATAGTAGTTAATTAAATAACCCTTTCTCTATAAAATACATCCTTTTATATACAGTTCAACCAAAAGTGAATGCTTGCAAAAGTGAATCGAACGTTACATCGGGCACATTCATTGCTTGCTCTCTTTGCTTCTGGCATATGATATTAACATTTATTTTATGAACCTTATAGATGCTAACGCCATCTGGCATGACATTTACTGGGTGCAAAAGTCATCAAATACCACCTTTCTGTACTATATTGTCAGACATTGTCCATGGCTATTTCTGCAGTTTGCTGATGTATGTATGTAATTAAAATGATATACAGATTTTTTTGATTCCCCTCACATGTGGTAAGGTAGAAAGCAACATTTCAAATCCTGTTGTAATTATGATACAATACCTGCTTTATTACACTATGTTTTCAGAATTGCTTTTTTGTGATGTTTCTGTCATACAGAAAAATCAATACACAAAACATTTTAAAAAATGCTTTTGCACACAAAATGCAAATTGAGACCAATCCCATACCTGGGTGTGGGGCTCTTAGTGCTGACTGTTCACCACTGATCACTAGCTCCTAATCACTTTCAAAAGCAAAGGTTATAAGATATTTGTTTGCTCCTGTTAGTGTCTGAGGCTTGGATTTCACTAGTCCCAGAACTATGGGGCTATTCTTTAAACAGGACTCAAACTGGTAAAGATTAGATTTTAGCAACCAGGAATTCAATGCAGGTGCAGTATTTATGCAGCATATCTTTAATTGCAATGAGGATGAACATTTATTCTTTAATTGCTTAGAAATCCCAGCCAGATACAGATTATTATATTTCTGTTTATTTTTCACGTTCTCTGTCTTCCTTCTAATTGCAGTATTACTATGCAGTGTAACTGTGGTCACTGTGTGGATGGTTTCAATGGTTTGTTCAGTTTTGGTTAATCTTCCTCCATTTCTTTTAGATTGTTTTCTATGAAGTCATTCTTTGAGTAAGCAACGTTTAGTTTATTCTTTATCCACTGTACTGCAGCTAGCAAAGTTTCGAAAGAAGCAGTTACCTCTGTTTTTGTTTGACGCTCTAACTAAAGTGTTTCGACTTACCCAGTGAAGAAACTATACTTTCCTGATTGCAGTGCTCACAGACATTGCCGTAGATATAATTATTTGTGTTCTGGCAGATATTGGGCAGATTTTACATGTAAATAAAATTCACAAATGGGGCAAGATTTGATTTGAACTGAGAAGAGTCCCCCACCCATGTAGAAGTTCTTTCTCTTTTTTTTTTGTTTCTTAGAAGCTGGTAAGACCCTTTCTTTATTTTCAGATTAAATTTATACTGAGCGAGGTGGGGGGGGGGACAATACTCCAGAAGTATATATACGTCCACACTCTATATACATTTAAATGTCTCCAGCACTCTGAAAGTTAAATCAAGTGGCACCATCCTAAATGGCCATCTTTGATCTCCTATTTTCTAGAAGAGAAGAGATTATGAAATGTTAAAACATATTTATTTGATAATAAATAGTTATGTTAAAAGTAATTTCAGGAGTCTTTGGTCCCATGGATTCAAATTAAATGAAATGGCAGTTTTATCCTTGCATAGCTGGATTCACCCTTTTTGCACAAGTAAGCAGGGACTTCTCCCTTTTCGCTTCTGCATGTTCAGTTGATTATAGCATAGTCTGCTCCCCCCCCCCACACACACACACACACAAACAGCTGAATAATGTATGCTAACTGTGGCGTGCGCGGTCAGATGACTTTTGAATTTCAAACCCAAGATGTGACGTATCAGTTGGGTTATCACTAGGAAAGTAAGTCTAACTGTAACAAGTATTTGTCAATGCCGAATGTATACGTGCATGCTGTTGTACTGGGTCCTGCTTGTACACATTTTTACTTTACATGTCCCAAGACAGACCAGATGAGGTGAAATATGTTATTTGTTAAGTGGTCTTGATTTTACGCATTTTATACTGCATTTAGCCAGGATAGTAGAGTGAGATGCGATCTCATTTTCAGTGTGGTCCTGCTTTTAAAGTGTATTTTCCAGGACAGATCATCCTAGATGAAACATCTCCTTTTCAGTGGAGTCCTGCTGTAGGGTCCAATTTTTATACAGTTTTACAGTTTTGCAATACAGATATATTTTCCCAGGATAGCCCAGATGAGATGCAATATCTCATTTTAAATGGGGTCCTGCATTGACACATTTCAACTGTATTTATCCAGGATAGCCCAGATAAGATGCTATCTTGTTTTCAGTGGGATCATGCTTTTTTCACTTTTTACACTGTTTTTCCCATGGCTAGCACAGTCAAGATGTAATATCTTGTTTTTGATGGGGCCCTGCTTGTACCCATTTTTTTATAATGTATTTACCAGAATAGCCCAGCTGAAGGGCAAGTTACATTTTTAGTGGTGCCCAGATTTTACAATGTATTTTCCCAGGATAGAACAGCATAGAAACACAGTTTCTTTGGTGGCTCTGTTGTACTGGGGTCCTGCTTTTAAACATTTTTACTAAATATTTACTTATAATAGACCTGATGAGATGCAATATCTCATTTTCAGTAGTGTCCTTCTTTTACACATTTTTAGAGTGTATCTTCCCAGAATAGGGTAGCTGAGCCAATACCTAATTTTTGGTGGGCTCCCACATTTTGGCCCTAAATTTCCAACATAGCCTTTTTATCAGCTGACGTTACGATCAAGACAGGTGGAATTTTTTAAATCCCATCCAAAAGCAGATTTCGTAGTGTGACTGTGAAAACATGTTTCAGAACGGATTTGAAAAATGACCCCTGCCATGTTCATGAGGTGGGGTAATACAAAGGCTATGTTGAGTGTTAGGGGCTAAAATATGACAAAATAAAGTTATAGTATGAGTAACCACTGGATCAATTCAGTGTTTCTTCATAACTTCATTATTTGTTCACATGTTGACCTCAAATCTTCAACATAGCCTTTTTATAACCACCTCCTTCTGAAAATGACAAGTGTCATTTATAAAATACTGGCCAAAACATCATTTCATTCCACAAGTGTGAAAACACATTTTGGGCAGGATTTGAAAAATGACACCTGTCTTGTTGAGGCAGTGTAAAAAAAGGCTACGTTGAAAATTTAGGGTCAAAATATTGAAAATTATCAAAGTTATGAGCATACATTAAAAAATTTGTGTACAATCAAAACTTTTTTTTTTGATATTTTGACTCCAAATTTTCAACATAGTCTTCTTATGACCCCATCTCATGAACCCGTTAGGTGAAAATTTTTAAATCCCGCCCAAAAGGTGATGTCACATAATTACTGTGAAATCACTTTTCAGACCAGATTTGAAAAATTTCACGTAACTTGTTCATGAGGTGGGGTCCCAAGAAGGCCAAGTTGAAGATGTGGGATTAAATATTAAAAAATGACCACGCTATGAGTAGATCCAGAAGCAAATGATTTGATACCTTTTAATGGACCAACATAGATGTAACAACAAGAACAAAGTGCTCTAGCTTTCGGACCAACCAGTCCTTCGTCAGAAGCCTAATGACAATTGTTTAGAAAAAAATAATACTTTTAACAGCTAGATCATGCAGAAAAAAACAGAAAAAAATTCCCATTGGTTTAAAATACTCATTTGAAAAATAACCATGAGGTCCTGGAACATAATGGGCTCAATCACCAACCTCTGTTTCTTCTGTCAACTTAGAGAGTGAGCTCGAGGAGGATGGTGAGCAAGCATCGGCAATGGACGCCACAGTTCATAAGGTATTCACAACAGTTCAAACAATTGTGTTGGCATAAGCCGATCTTAAAATGCATCTCAGAAATATGGACAAGAAAGTGTCTAGTTTTCAAAGTCAGGTGGGGGGGCATAGCTGAGACACAGGACATGCATGGGAGACTCATTACTTATTTGTTAGATAGAGACAGAGTGCAAGACTGTCTGGAAGATGCGGAGGACTGCACATACAGAAGGAGGGGGTTGAAGACAATTTCCCCTCAGTAGCAGGTGTTGCATTACCTCTCCTGGGAAAAGTTTTGAAACTTCCCCAAGACACATCACTTGTAACAGAGCGCGCTCACAGGTCACTCAGTCCTAAGCCAAAGGACGTAACAGCAAAACCGAGGTCGATCATCATAAGGGTGTTACCATTTCAGAAAAAATAATCGATTTTGCGCTCAGCCTGGAAACAAACCAAGATAATGTGGGAGGACAGATATTTTTTTACCAGAACTTTTCCCCAGTGTTACAAGCAAAGAGACAGTCAGCTAGATGGATAGTGAAGCAGATAAAGGAGAAAAAGGGATACAAAGCACAAGTGATTTACCCTGCACGATTGAGAATATTTGCTGAGAAAGGAACAGAAGTGTTTGACAGTGTTATAGAAGCAACCACTACCCTTAAAAAGTGGGTCATTGACTGCCCAACTGTAGAAATGGACACCCTGGAGAAAGAACTGCACCAAGCCACATGGCAGAGGGCTGGCCAAAGCCTCAAAAGACAGTATCAGGGCAGTGAATGGCCAAAATACCTGAGAAAGATTTTAAATATACTCTGCAAGCCCAGAAAGACACTCTGAAAAGCAAACGGAAAAGGACAGATAAAGGACTGTGAAATTAAAAGTGACTGAGGAATAGCTTATTCTGAGCTTTTTTGACAGATTGATGCCCACCATCTTTACCCATTGAGGTAGAGGGGCTCAAGCGGTCCCACGGCAGCATGGCAGAAACAGGGCATTACTGTCAAGCTTAATGTTTTGCTGACTGGAAAATTAATTTCATAATGTTTGCTATGGTTCCTTGTGATGGGATTGAAGGAAAGGAGAGGATTAGTGTGAGGGGGAAGGGAAATAAGGATCCAGAAGACAATCGGAGCCTTGAGGAGTATTAAAATAAGGGCAATACAACTGGAGCAGGGGGGACACAGATACATAAAAAGAATGGGAAATGTTAGACGTGTCTCTCACAACAGGGGCGGAATTAGCGGTGGAGAGGCTAGTAAAGGGTTGAATAACATGTGCTGCACTCAAAGCGGTGGTCATTTTGAATTGGGAATGACCAGGAGGGTTCGGAAGATGGCAGCAGATCTGCAGTACACATCGAGGGGATAGGAGCATCTTCTTCCGAGTCTACCATCAATGCCAGTAGATTTGTGGGGGGTGGAGGAAGGGGGGGGAAGCAGAGGGATAATGAAGATGGGGATTTAATGAGTAAAGAAAAAATGTACACATGACAGCATTTAGCTTGGCTCGAGATCAGCAACTAAAGGAAACAAGGTACAGTGAAAAACACTCAAACTGTAATGCCAGATGTTACAGACCACACAGCAAGCAATCAGAAGGCACAGAGGTTTGATGACCCTGTTTAGCAACCACCAGCCAGGTGTACAAAACTACTGCACTCAGTCTTCTATTTAACATTTGGGGGAAGGGAAAGAGATGTGGGCAGGGACTTATATGAGGCAAAGGAGGGCAGGGGAGAAAATCGATGAACAATGCATTTAATGTCAAGAACTGATTATTCCAGTTCTGGGTGGTCAGGGAGCCAGAAGGTGGGACACCTGCAATTAGGGCACTGGGAGGAGGACGTCAGCAAGTACTGTGCTGCACCACAAAATCACAGGCAAGCAGGAGTGCAACCCAACCAAGAGGGGCAAGGCACTGCCACAGCCAACACACCCACAAATCCACCCTAGAAATGCACACTGGGCAACTGGCAGTGCAGAAACAGCACACAGTACCCCTGAGAAAAGTGCAATAGGGACAGCGGCCCTGTGGGTGCCATGTGTAATGCAACAGGACACCATGGCAATGACACTATGGCAATGGCACCATGGCATGCACACCAGCCCACACATACAGTGCCACTAGGAGGAGGTGTGAAACACCAATGGTCCCTCACGGACCGGGCATGCGATCGTGGGGGCAGTGGCATGGATGACACTTCACCTGACAGGGAGGTGCAGCACTGGACAGACAGGGATCTGAAGGGCTGACGTGGCAGACAGCACAGGCACCCACACCCAGGTAACACCATGTCAGTGGCCACGAAGCAGCTATGATGACAGGGTGCCATGCACACAGTGGTGCACAGGGATGCTGGCCACCAGCAGCAGCACACAACCCAGCACAGGAAAGGCCCACCAACGCTGCACCTGCAGACAGTGTACACCCAATGGGCGGGAACTACCACTGCTCCCTCCCAGCCGTCGATGTGGCATGGATAATTCCCTCTGCACCTCTGCCCGAGCAGCTCCTGCCACTACTGTCCAGCCACCAATGTGGCAAGAAAACCCCCTCTGCTCCTTATGTTGTCTCCAGTGGCTCCCCCACCCAAGACCTCAGTGGCACATCCCCAGCTCCATCCTGTTGGCCACTCCTCTCTGTGCCCACTCGCTCCCCCAAATGCCTATTTTAATACTATGGGGAAACCTAATGGTAAGTTAGAACTGATACCTGTAGATAAACATCTGAGGAGCCAATTATTCTGGTATCTGTAGTCACAGAAAGAAGGTACTGGTGATGTTTCCATACAAAATAAGGATATAAAGCCTGAAATGGCAAAGGTGCAATATGATATTAATAAATCTTTAGAAAGGGAACATGACTTCAACATGCAAGGGAAGAAAGGACGTAAGAACCCTGTGAGTGTAGTACAGATCTGAGAGCTACTAAACCCCATCATTTGTAATACTGTATCAGCGGATGGCGCCACTATAACTGATAGAAGAACGGGGAGAGAACACAAGACCTTAGAGAACCTAAGATCTACAATCCTGGAGATTATGTACATCATTTAGGAGAAATGGTGAGAAATCCATCTCCTTTGTGATTTTCTTTGTCACATGTTTGGCGTAAGTAGTATAATAAACTTTATTAGTACTCCTTGCTTGTTTACGAATGTTTCTTGGCAGACTCCGAGACACAAGAATCAGTATTATTATTATTTACCCTATACACTAAGAGTGATTAGATTACATAAATGATACTAAGGGGATTCTTCAGGAAATAAGGAAACATGTAACATCCCTTTTTACTAGTCAGAACTTGTCCTGAGAACTTTTATAAGCTTGGCTGTCATCTCCCCCACAGTCCTCTGGGGTTGCAAGCCCTCCTAATAGCCCATATTACTAAACATGTACTTAGTTCCATTACTTGGTCCTTATATACAGGGGTAGCACCAGGATCGGATGGCCTGCCTCATGAACTTCATAACACCATGTTTGACACTGTAGGTAATGAATTGGTCTGTTTGTATAATGCAGCATTGAATGCTGGAGGACTGCCAAATAGCTTGTGTATTGCTCATGTTATATAAGACTGGTGACAATGGCAACCTGCAAAATTGGAGACCCCTTTCAATGTTAAATTCAGAATGTACAATGCTCAGAATATTATTAAATAAGAGACATCAGTCCATTCTGGACAGTTTTATCCATCCATTTGTCTAATGGGAGGGAGGGAGGGAAACACAGGGGCACCGCAGCTGCCAATAGCACCACGGCATGGCAACATAGCAGAGAACATGGGCATGAACAGGCTGACCCCAACAGACCCCAACAGTGGCAGTCCACAGCACTAGGTATATTACATGCACCCACCCCCCTGACGTACACACCACATGGTCAGCACCACCCTCAACTTGACACCCGCAGCCCTGGCGCAGGACCCGCCCTGACACAAGGTGAGACGTGCAGCGCACAGCATACAGTGAGAAGCCATATGAGACAGGCAGACGACACCACAGTGAGATCCTCGTGCAAGTGTGGGTGGTCTGTGCCAGGCAGCGCATGGCACCCATGCAACCATCGCACAGTGCACCCCCACACATGCACTGCAGGAGGAATGTGGCATGACCCAGGGGACTTGACTATCAGACATGTACCGGCACACAACAGGACATGCAGGGGCCACGTGTGCCTGGCAGTGGTAGGCCACTCGGCAGGTGATGGCAACCTGGTCCATGGCAGTGGTCCTTGTCCCAGGAAATGTACAACGCCCATGGTGGGGCCACTGGCAGGACATGCGTCACCTTACACCACCGGTGCTGGACCACATGGCATGCATTTGCACAGGGCAACTGTGGACAGGCAGGGGCCGTGTACATGGCAGTGCCCAGGACACACCAGAACCACCAGTGCAGTGCACGCCACAGCCATGGCCGGGCAGGTGGGGGCTGACATGGCACCCATACACGGGGCACACAGGGGCATGGGGACAGACAACAGAATGGCCCTGACCCACCCATGACCCTGGGTGATGGCCGGGAAATGGCTGCACAGTGCTGTGGGGTAGCATTGCTGCACAAGTGGGTGTACAGTACACAGGCCAGGCCATGCAGCATATACAGCCACACAGTGCACAGTAGCAACACGGCTGACATAGGCATGATTGCCCATGTACACCCATGACACCTCCCAACCACACCCATACACCACCACACCCACACCCACAAACAGACGCACACATGCACTGTCACACACAAAACAAAGGTGAGACGGTACTGCTGTTCACACACTTTACTGATGTTGGGAGGATGTGTTAAACTTCACACATCCTCTGGGGGTAGGGGACTGTATGTGGAACATGCCAGCACAGACAGGCGCATGGTCGTGTGGACTAGACTTGCAGGTGAAAGTGCATGGCGATGCCCTCAGGTAGTCCTGGTTGCTGTGCTCCCATACTGCTCAACAAGCTCCATAATCCACTGGCTCCTGTCCCTGAACCTCCAGCGTGGGTGGTACAGCAGGTTCCCCAGCCATGAACTGCTGCACCTTGATGTTGTTCAATTGCTGTTCAGAAAACACAGGCAGTCAATGAATGTCCAGATGCTGGGATGGTCCACCCCCAGCAGGGAGATGAAGCCTCGATTCCACCCTTCTGCCACACTGGTGGTCCGTGGCAGTCCAGACCGTACGGTATCTTAGCAGTTCCAGACCTCTACTGGCAATGTTGGCCTTCCCCTGTGGCCACTGCGCATGGGCCGCCCCAGCCAACTGTCCTCAAAGTAGTCCATGAGGGGTGCTAGCATTTCCTCATGCTCCGTGTAGAACTCCCAGGTCCACAGCTCTTCAAATGTTGCCTCGACCTCACTGGGTGGCACATATGCCAAGGCTGGGAGGAGCCGGAAGTACATGGTGAAATCGGGGTCACTGGTGTATGCATGCTGGATGTCTGGCACCTGCTGCACCTTCCACCACACCACCTGGCACAGGTGGAAGAAGCAGCACCACAGGGTAGCATTGGGGAAGCTTCCTGGAACACCTTGTATGCAGGCCAGTTCATAATCCACCATGATGGTGTGTGGGGCCAGGCCAGGGTGCAGCTCCAGCAGCTTTTGGAGGACAGCTGTGTAGGCGGTTGTGGTGTGCAGTGCCATCAGGACATACTCTGTTGGTATGACGTTACTGTATTCAGTGCCATGGATAATGTACAGCTGACAGAAGAGGGGTGGGCAGCACTTAAATGTCCCATCTGCATACCAGTGGTCACAGAACTCCATGTAGCGCAGGTTCTTTGTGGTATTAAATATCAGGAACCTGTCCAGGCCTGTCCCCGAGTCCCACAGTAGGAACTGACACCCCTTCTGTGTGAGTGTGTATGGCTCAGGCACCTCCAGATCCATTGGTGTCACTGGCAGGGGTGGTGCAGTGCTTGCAGACCTCCTGGTGCACCTAACAGACCTTCGCAGGTTTTCCAGGTGTGGTAGCCAGCATCCCACAGACTCTGGCATGGCGCTGCAGCATGCTGCCACCACCTGTTGGGGTATTTCTGGTATTTGCAGTGCCCTCCACTTGATGTCGGCCCTGACTCGCTGCACTGTGATGTCTGCACAGTCGGGAACATGGTTGTGTGTCCCAATGGCTGTTGCTATCTCATCCTGGGTGCTGTGGGCTCATGCCTTGCAGTGGCCACCACTGTACTCCACACACTTCCAGTAGGTTTTTCCACCCTGTGTCCACTCCTTTCTGTACAGGTATCCCTTGTGCAGCAGCAATCTATTGCCTCTCGGGCTGACTACATACTCCAACAGCATGGTTTGTTCACCTTCTGTGCCTGTGGCAGCTGTGCTGTAGTGCTGCTGTTCTGCCCTTCTGGGTGCACGCCATTGGCTGCCCATTATGCAGTGTACCTGGACACCCTGACAGCTTGCCTCCCTGTGGCCCACCCTCCTTGATCTGTGCACCTTGCATTTTCAGGCTGTGTGTTTCCCTCCCAAGTGTGCCTGTGTATGCACTGTTCTCTCGCTGTGCTGTAGGTGTGTGCACCCACATCCACACACAGCCCATGCCTGCAGTGCTGTGCTCTCCATGACTTGCCTGCTGTTCATTACATGTAGCTACCCTGCCCTCTCTCTCCCTCCATTCCTGCTGCAGTTCTGCTGCTCTTCTGGGTGTGTCAGCATCGCCATGGCAGCACACATTCCAAGGCACTCCAGCAGTTGCCTCATTGTCTCCTTGCACACTTGCCTGTTTGCGGTTGCTGTGGTTACCATGCTAGTAGACGACACCAGGAGAATCCACTGATAGGTGGCCTGCGTTGCTATGCCTACGTGGATGCCGATCCTGCCAGTCTTGCCATCGTGGGTCTACCTTACATTCCCTACTGGCTGTGCACACCGTTGCCTGCCATCTGCTGTTCCCTGTGCTCCTGCAAACATATGCTGTGTTGCTGCTTGCTGTGCATGCCTGTACACCCTTTGGTGGCATTCCCCTGTTCCCTGTTGTGGTCCTGTCATGGTGGATTATGTGCCTCTGGGGCACTGTCCATTGCAGATGCCACTGCTCTTGACATTCTAGTTGTTGCTTCCTGTGGCCATGTCCCAGGGCTGTCCCGTTCCCATCTGCACTTTGGTGTCGGTCACCATGGTTACGGATGATGCCATGCATGCACCCTTATTGTTGGCACCGCTGCATTCTGGTGCTGTGCCCTCCAGCACAGCATTGGCCACTTGGCTGCAGGTTGCCATTTTGTCATGGCGCTCTGCTTGTGGGGGCGCACCTGTTGACTTTTGCATCATGCTGGTGCTGCATTTGTGGGACTCTAACGCCGGCATCCTGACCACCCAGAACCTTCATAAACTATTATGCTTTGGTTCCTCCAGGTACTTGAAGGAAGAGCAGCATTAGTGAGTTGCGAAGACGAGGCTACCAAGCATCTGAACTGCAACTGAAGCATGGGCCTTATGATATTGCTTTTCTTGTTCTTTCTTTCTGCTCTTCTGGTGGTGTTGGGCTGATTCGCATAGCAGTGCTGAAACACATTGAGGGGAAATGTGGGAGTTGGTCCAGACCCAACAAAATGGAATGCAGAAATGGTGATAGAGAAATGTGGGAGGTTCTTAAAGGGGGGGAGGAGAGCCAACTTAGGAAAAGAAAGTAATGTATGTAAAATGAGCATAAGGGGGAGGAATAAAAGTAAAAGGTACCATAAACAAAACTGAATATGTTGGAGGGAGGGAGAATGGGGTAGAGGGAGGGAGAAGGAGAGAAAGGGCCCACAGAAGATAGTATTCATAAAGAGCACAGCTCCCTGACCTGATAAGGCCTAAAACACACAGGCTTTGGCACTCAAGAAGTAATAGGAGGGCTTTAAGCCTAAGGTTCAATGGGTGGAGCAACTACGTCATTCCCCCATCAGGCTTATAAGGTCACTCATTCCGGGCCTCTATAGGATTCGTTTCTTGTTGCAGCCGGAGGCGCTACTCCTCCTCTCTCTGCTGTTGTCTTGTTTCTTGGGATGCCTCTGGCCGCTGGATCTGTCTCCCCCTCATGCACGTGCCCTGGTATTTTGTTCTCTCCCCTGGCCCTTTTTGTTCTCCCCGCTTGACTTGCTACTGAGTTTAAATGAGCCGCTAACGAAAATGAAAATCCTGCCTGCTCTCTACGGATACTTGAAATCCCCCACTGTGTATCACACAGTAAATATAGTCACCGATCTCCTTTACCTCATGCATCAGTGTGTCGTCGCTATATTAAAACACTATGGATGGTGGCGCGAGGTTCGGTCCTCTCATCACATATACCTCTTAGAAGATTTAGAGAAGCTGTGCTGCTCATCTGCACTATTTCCTCAAATAAAAACAAAAAAACCCACGTTGTTTGCTTTTTTCCCCCACTCTGTTGCTGTTTGGGCATTTGTCCCTCACCGCTTCTCTGTGCGGTTCATCCAGTTGGCTTCCTCGACCGCTCATGGTGCCTCACTTCTGGCTCCTCTAATCCCCCTCCCAGTCGGCACCCGAGGAGCCCGTTCCACCTCACATGAACTTCCTTCCTCATTTGTGCAGCTCGTCACTGTGTCACAGTAGTATGGATTCTCCGTTTGTACAAATTTTAACCCCCAGCTCAAAACTGACTGTTCAGCATCAGTTACATTTGGAGACTCAATTGAACATGCGTTTTTTAATTCATGACTGACTTATCCAGTGATTTCTGTAATTACTTCTTCACAGCTTTGGCCGTGAAGCAAGACAAAATTCTTCCCACCTTGGGTGTATCATATAATAAAGACTTGCAAAGGGTGGCACTTAACATTAGCCTGTTCAATTAATTATCCATTCCTTTGTATTTCAGCATCCTGAACTTCATTAGCCACAACTTAATGGTACAGCAGCTGAGATCGCAGGATGGTCATGCAGCCAGGACATGTTTTGCTTCTTGCCTAGCTGAAGTGCTGTCTCAGTTGCTCAAAGTGCCCCAGAGAAAATACATTTTGTGTCTGAATTTTGTGAACCTATTATCGTGTGTGTAATCAGAACACAGCAAGTTCACCTCTGGGGATGACTAATCAGAAGGTTGGGGGTTCTAGCAACACACCAGCACCTTGGGGCAATGCCCATAATTGAACTGGTATTGCAATTTGGGGACATGGGGTGGGCTGCAGTATAGAGCAGCAGTCCTTCTAAAGAGAAAATCCCTTGTGGCATCTGATTCATGGGTAGCATCGAGGTAGTGTCATTGTGCTCTCTTCTAATGTCAGCGCATCCTCTTAATGGGGGGGGGTGCTGCTTTGGAATCCCTGTCTGTGTCTCTGTGCCAGCTCCATGGCTCCATGTTCAGTCTTAGCCCTACATCATTAATCCCTTAATTGATTTTCGCAGTTTCTGCCTCAGTCACCTGCTGAGCTGCTTCACCACAGCTGAAGTACAGGGGGTGCTATCTTTCTCTTTCTTGTTCTGTTTTGCAGTATTTCCTGTGCCTCCATCTGGAGATGCCCACTCAGCAATAAGTAGTTCCCAGCTCTGCTTGATGTTGCTGCTGTCTCTCTCCCTGGACCTGCTGCTTCGTTTTTCTTAACTCCAGCCCTCTCAATTGCTATGATGGCATTCACATCGAATTCTAATCTACGTATTTGGTGTCTGCTTCTCCTGTCATTTTTAAACCCCATGTAGACTGTTCGTAACTGCAAGCCAGCCAGTCAGCCACTGTACAGAGTCTGGGTCACTTTCGTAACTTTCACCAAGTGGCTTATGGATCGGATTCCTTAAGATTCATGCTTTTGGTTCTCCTTCCCTCTTTCGGACCTCATGGCTCTTTTTTTCCTTCGCTCAATCAGTATACTTCTCATCAAATCCTATGCAAGTCTCCTTACTCACATCAATCAATCAAGCATCCTCATTCAATCAAGTGGCTGCCTCCATCTGGCCTGCAATCAATACTTCTGTTGGGCATCCCTATTTCGAATCACATGCCACCTCATCGAACCACAGCCCTTCTGCCACATTCATCAAGTTCCTGACTTCGGTCATCATCTGGGCATACCTATCATGAATCATGTGCCACCTCATTGACCCGAGGCCCTCCTGCTGCATTCATCAAGTTCCTGACTTTGGTCATCATTTGGGCATACCTATCATGAATCCTATGCCACCTCATTGAACTGCTGTGTCTCCTCTTTACACTGAACACCAAGCATACCCAATCTCCATTTCTTCTGACTCTGCACTCTCCTCTACAGGCCCATGATACCTCACCTGCCCTGCTCTTCTATTTACATTGATCTATCAGCATACCTCAAATTGAATCCTATGCACCTGAATTTCCCTCCATCATTGTCTTTTGTCCTTTCCTACCTTGCTTTCATTGTGCCTGCCTACAAGGCTTCCCTCCATCATCATCCGTAGTCCATTTCCTACCTCACCTCACCTGTTCCGTCCTCCATGGCTTCCCTCCGTCATCGTCCTATTAGCTTCTGAGTCTCCCTCCTCACATCACTCATTTGAGCATACCTCTCATTGGGACTTATGCTACCTCATCTTTGTCTGCCAGTTCTGACTTAGGGCTTCACATCCTTTTGGAACACTTATTTAGACATGCTTTTGGGCGCCCTCATTCTGCACCCTTTCCTCCACTCTCTCGACAGGCTCTAATTTTACCTTCCCATACCCCGACCTGTTCCTGGTGGCCGGTCTTCTCCTGACCACATCTGGTTATCCTCATCTCATCCGATCTCATGTAAATCTATTCCATTACATCGACTGCTATCCCTCCTCAAACAGCTGCCCGTGGCTGGTGTCTCTGGCTCATCCAACTTCTACCTGGGTCTCCTCCGTTGCATCACCTTTTTGAGCATAACCCCCTAGGGTCCTTGATACCTTGACATCAACCTGTTCTCCACTCACAACATGCCTTCCTGTCCATTACCCCTTCGCTGGGGGCTGGTAGGCTGCTCTCTATCATTGTTCAAGGTTTCTCCTCTCTTGCTTTCAAGAGTCTAGTTTCCGACATCGCCCACATCCCTCGACAGCTGTTCATTGGTAGGACCGATTCTCCCTATGCTGCCTCACCTTGTCCTGCTCATCTACTTGCATCACTCCATAAGTTTCCCTCTCATCAACTCCTCTGTTCCAGGAATTCCATCCACTGTTGTCCTTTGTCCAGTCATTCCTCATTTTTTACTGTGCCAGCCTCCAAGGTTTCACTCCATTGTCATGCATCATCTATTTTGTTCATATCACTCGTTCAAGCATGCCTCTCATTGGATCCATCCATCTTCTTGGATCTTACGCCACTCCATCGACCTGCCGCTCTCCTGCGGCATTCCTCTCCGTCCGTACGTTCTGTACTGATCGACCTGTATGTTGCTTCACTCCATCTGACCTCCGGGTCTCATCGTTCCTATTCCATAATTATGCATGCCTTATTGGCCTCTGTGTCTGCTTCCTCACGTCGCTCAATCGAGCATATCTCATAGGGTCTTATGCTACCTCATCAACGGGCTGCACTTCTGTGGCATTCCTCATCATCAGTCTTCATCATCCTCCAGTGTGCCTTCTTGGCCTCTGGGTCTCCTTCCTCACATCGATCAATCAAGCTTATCTGTCTTTGGGTCTTCCTCTGCCTAATTGCCCTGCCACGTTCCTGCAGCGATCTTCATCATCATCATTCTTCATCATCCTCAGTCTTCTCCAGGGATTGTCTGGATAACCCTCGCCCATCTGACCTCTACTTTAAATCTTCTTCACATTGACTGCTCCCTACTACCTCGACTCCACCTATTCCCTCGAGCTTCTCATGCCTGCCTCCGGGTCTCCCTTGCTCATCTAACGGCCCACTCCTCCAACCCTCATGCCGGTCTGTTGTGTCACATCAACTACTCGAGCATACCCTTCTCAGATTCCTGCTACCTCGACTCGACTCTGTCCTCACTCTGGGATGTGCCTTCCTGTCTGTTGCCCTTCGCTATGGGCTAGCTGGCTGTTCTCCATCATCGTTTATGTTTCTTTCCTGTCTCCTCTTCCTTAGTCTTCTCACATTGACCTGCTGCCCTCCTGCAGTGATCATTGTCATCGGTCTGCATCATCCTCAGTCTTCTTATGAGTACATCTGGATAACCCTGCAGCAGGGCCAGGAACAACAGCGCTCCTTCTGAGGAGCTCACGGACGCCAACGGGAAGCCGAAGAGGCTGAACCCCCACAGGCTCACTGCCGACTCGCGGCAGGGCCAGGAACAACAGCGCTCCTTCTGAGGAGCTCACGGATGCCACCGGAAAGCCGAAGAGGCTGACCCTCCCCCGCAGGCTCACTGCCAACCGTGGCAGGGCCAGGAACAACAGCGCTCCTTCTGAGGAGCTCACGGACGCCACCGGAAAGCTGAAGAGGTAAAGAGCACCTCTTTCTCACCTGCTGGACTCCTGCTGTGGGGTGCTACCTGGATGGTGGCCTTAAGGACCTATTTTTTATCCCCACAGGAGTTTTGATTGTTTTTGGCTGCTAATATTTTTGCTGCACTCTGCTTAAGTTTATAATTTCACTGTCTGGGACTTTAAGGGCTGTTGCTTTCAGCTCAGTACCCTCGAGACTTAGTCGCTTTGCACGGATCACTTGTTCAGTTGTTGTTTGAGTAACTATCTGCCTCTCTGTCCTTATACTGCTATTCCCCAGGATATTTCAGTTTTATTATGATATTACTGTTAGTGTTGTGATAGTACATACCTGGCTCTCAGTGTCACCATTTTGGGATAGCCACGCATGTGCAGTTCAAGGTTTTGCCTGTACACTCTCCCTTTTCTGCTGCATAGTAATTCCTTTCTTTGTTCTCTCCCTTCTTAGGCTGAACCCCCCCCCCACAGGGGCTCACTGCCGACCTCAGCAGGACCAGGAACAACAGCGCTCCTTCTGAGGAGCTCATGGATGCCCCCGGAAAGCCGAAGAGGTAAAGAGCACCTCTTTCTCACCTGCTGGACTCCTGCTGTGGGGTGTTAGCCTGACGACGCTTCGTGTCGTCTGCCCCACCTGCCCCAACCACCCACCCACCATTCAATTTATAGACCCACCCCTATGACGTCATTTCCTATTGCTGAAATTCTATCTCCCCACTTTCCCATTTGCAGGTTATAACCGTCGGTCACTAGAGGGACTCAGTGGACCCACTCATTATTTCATTGCCCATATAGCATCTGTGCTCCCCCCACTTGCTCGTCCTCCACACCTGTTTTCAGCATATCTCCTCATCTTCCCTTGGCTTCTACTATCCTACATCTCTGTGCCACTTTCCCAACCTGTAACTATCACCTTTCTGGACCACTACCCCCCCAGCCTGCAATTGCTGATCACTAGGAGTCACTACTGAGCACCCTATTTTCAGGCTCAATCACTGCCTGCCCCGGCACCCAGACCCTGACTTTCTGACTCCTACCCAGGTTCATTTTCCTAATACCTTGGGTGAGTCTCGAACCTGGTACCCTGTACACCAGAGGCGGTGTCACTACCACTGAACCAAAGTGGACTACCGGTTACAGGCAAGCCGCTTCCACTTCTCTCTTCCCTTATCTTCTTAGCTCCTTAGCACTATGCCTGCCACTCGACTATGGACGTGCCTCATTCTCAGCCTTTGTCTGTTGCCATTGTCTTACCCTTCTATCTCAGTGGTATTGCAGACGTACCAGTCTTTTGCCCTCCTTTGTGCTCTGAAACTGGACCCCTCCATTGTATCTGGGCCAGCTCTCACACACCTTGCCCTCCTCGGTGCTTCTGCCCACCCTGCCCACCCACCAGCTCTCCAAGCTCCCACCCCATCCCGCATGGGAGACTTATCATTCTTGCTTTCCTGTCCTGTACTACTCTGCCCACCCCTGTGTACTGAAACTCCCCCTCCCGTGTCTGTCATAAAAATACCTTCCACCGCCACCTGGCCAGGGTGTTAGTTTTGCTACTCCTCCTGTCAGGTAACGTACATCCCAACCCTGGCCTGGTTCACAACTGCTCAGCTACAGGCCCCCTTGGACTGTGCATTGCCTCAATGAATATCTGTAGCCTCTTGAAAAAATTTGACTCATTCCAGTGCTGGATGACATCCCAGAATCCTGATGTCATCTCCTTGGTTGAGACCTGGCTGACTAAATCCACCCCTGACTCCTTTGTCTCCCTCCCGGGATACTCCCTCTTCCAGGAAGACCGAGCTGGAAGACGGAGTGATGGCTGTGCAGTCTACATGAAAGACTTCCTCACTGGACTTGCCCTACCAGCACCTGCTCTTGATTCTGGGGTGCAGGCGCTAACCCTGAAACTAACCCAAGACCCTTTAAAGGGCCTACTCTACCTAACTAACTACAGCCTACGTACCCCCCAAAAATCAAACTCTGGCACTGGTCTCTCTAACGGAATACCTCTCCTCACTACCCCACCCCTCGGACCAAATACTAGTGGGCGACCTAAACATCAATTGGCTTAGCTCCTCTTCCTCCTCTACCAGGACTCCTTTGCTGCAGTCAATATGACTCAACTCATTACCCTTCCCACTAGGTCTAACCCAAAGAGAGGCACTAATAATCTACTCGATGTGGTCCTCTCTAATCACCCTAATCGGATCCTTGATATACACGTCCTTCCTGACTCACTCAGCGATCACTCCCCCATACTTTTTCGCTGGACTACCACAGTACCTAAACCCTTAGCACAGTCCACACTTAGACGGCGCCTGAAACCAGGTGGTTTAAAGAACCTTAAGGAACTTCTGTCCCAAATTGATTGGTCTCCTATACAGTACACCCCCGACATTGATACAGCTCTAACCTTCTTTATCTATACATTCAATCAAGCCTGCAACATCTTCGCCCCACTGATAACCCGCCGCTCCAAAGTGCTAAATGCTCCCTGGGTGACCCCCGTCCTGCTCCAACAACTTAAACACAGGGATAACTTATGGCACCGGGCTAACGAAACTGGCCGGCCCAGCGATAGGCAGGTGTATGTTGCTGCTGCCAGAAACATGTGTACCTGGGCCATCAGAAAGGCCAAGGCTGATCACTACCAGTCCTCTCTTACCTCCTCCTGGGGGAATGCTAGAACCTTCTGGGTCAATATCAAACAGTTAAATGGGAGCACTCGATCCTCCCCCAGATCAATATCAATGGCACTATCTCCACTGACCCAGCCCTTATAGCTAATTGCTTCAATACCTCCTTCACGGATCTTAGCCCTGTCCTCCCTAAAGATTTATTCGACCCTCCCTCCCACAGCCTGCCCCAGTCATTACACGCCCGTACTTTCACCTACGCTGAGTCACTGCCCAAGAACTCAGACCTCTCCTAATCAATGCCCTTAGGAGCAATAATACTGGCAGTGACACCCTGGATCCCTGTATCCTTTGCCAGGTATTAGATCTGGTCCTCACCCCAATCACCAGCCTCTTCAATAAATCTCTCTGCCTGGGGCAATTTCCGTCAGCCTGGAAAATTGCCACTGTCACACCCATTCTTAAAGGTGGAGACAGGTCCCTGGTCAGAAACTACCGGCCAATCTCCATTCTCTCTCTACTCTCCAAAGCTCTGGAAAAAGTGGTGGCCTCTCAAATCACTGACTACCTTACCAACTACAACATTCTCTGCCCTGAACAGCACAGTTTTTGTGCTGGCCATAGTACCAGTACTGCCCTCCTAGAGTTCTCAAATTTTCTCCATACCTCCCTTGACTCGGGCTATCTGGCTGCTGCTGTGTTTGTGGACCTATCAAAAGCATTCAACACTGTCTCCCATCCCCTTCTTCTGGATGCCCTCAGTCACTCTGGTCTTGCCTCTGGGCCTGTCTCCTGGTGTGCCAGCTATCTGTCAGCTCGCTCACAACGTGTTAAAATTAGTGGGACTCACTCTGACACCTGTCCCATCCATTCCAGTGTTCCTCAGGGCTCCATTCTTGGACCCTTACTCTTCTCCCTACACCTTAACACCCTACCTGGTTCCTGTACTGGAAATATCCTACTGTATGCAGATGATGCTGTCATCTTTTCCACAAATCGTAACCCTATTGCCCTTCAGGACTCCTTGCAAAGATCCTATAATGAAGCCGAGGGTTGGTTCAAGGAACATAGACTAGTGATAAATCTAAAACAAAAAAAAACATGATCTTTGCCCACCCACAAAACAAGTCCACCAACTTCAAACTTCACGTACTCTGTAGCTCCAAAGTCCCCTCTTGAGCAAGTCTACTCCTATAAGTACCTTGGGATCTATTTTGACCGCACTCTCTCCTTCCATGATCACATCTCTGCCCTTGTCACAGCTGCAAATATTCGGCTAGGCATCTTACACCGGTATAAAAACTGTCTCCCCCCAGAGGCCATCCGGTTTGCGGTCACGTCATCCATACTGTCACTAGTGGATTATGGGCTGCCAGTGTACGATGCTGCTGATCAGACTGCTCTCAACAAAATTTGTATTACACTAAACAAGGCCTGTAGACTAATTTCAGGGGTCCCTAGGTTAACGCACACCTGTCAGCTATATGAAAAAGCCATGCTGCTTGACCTAGATGGGCACCTTAGATATCAGACCTGTATCATAACAAAAAAAACTCTCCTTGGGTTATCCCCCCCGGGTTTGACAGCCTCCATCCACCATGCAAAATCACAAGCACATACTCAAACCTCTAACAAAACTACCCTATCTATACCTAGGGCCAGGACCTCCTGCAGTCAAGGGCCTACTGCTACAGATCCATCCTGGTTCGACCACGCTACCGCTTCTATCTCTAATGCCCCATCTATATCCTGTTTCAAAACCTCCCTCCGAAATCACCTATTCAATACTTGAAGCTGTAATTGTTACTAATTCGGCCTTGCTCAATAGCTATGACAAAGCCACCTGTTTGGCTGCATGTAACAATAGAAGTTTGTCTGCCTTTAGCAATTTATTGGATGTCTCATCCTGTCTGAACCAACCTGTTGTATTTCTCGTTGCTGTAACATACTGTTGTTTTGTGTCTGTTCTTGCTCGGCTGCATATAACAATAGAAGATTGACTGTCTTTTACGATTTATTGTTTGCCTCATACTGTTTTAACCTACCTGGTGTATTTCTCATTGCGGTAACATACTGTTGTATTGTGTCTGTCCTTTTGTGACAAGGTATCTTTGTAAACGAGCCTTTGGCTCAAAGGTCTTCAAACTGCTGCCCAAATAAATAAATAAATAAATACCTCTCGCTCCTCTGATTTCTACATGGATCTCCTCCTTCCCGTCGACTACTCAAGAATACCCCTCTTGGGTCCCTGCTGCCTCCTGATCCTTATTCAATCTGTGTTTTTACTTGTTTTTTTTCCCTATTGTATCATCATCTTCCCTACTCATATCCTTCTCTTTAATGACATACATCCTCAAATCAAACATCGTCGGTCTGGAGGGATGGCAACCTAGGCCTTGGATCCCCGGAGGTTTCCTCCTAAAAAGGGTTTTTTTCCTCTCCTCCATGCCAATGGTCATATTATTTAGAGTTAGTGATTTCTCAGGTTAATTAGTTAGGTTCAGCTGTTGGATGGAGGCAGATGGAGGCCCGACTTTCCCCTCTCTTCTTAGGAAGTCTGCCCTTAATTATCTTCTCAGAATTCATTCATTCATCATCCTCGCCTCTTCAATGCTTGACACCTAATTGGGTATTCTTTTTTGGGCTTCTTCCTAAGCTACCTTTAACTGATGTAATCATTCCCATGGCATCTGTAGGGGGGGGGACCCTCTTCTAGAGTTCCTTGCACCGTACCCCTACAGAGTGGTACATCACACAGATAGAGAGGTGGAAAGCCACAAAGTAAATCATCAAGTCACACAAGCACCATCTCATCTCATTTAGTTGTGTAAGCACAATTGAAGTATAAGTAATGAGGAGGAGGCAAAAATTGGGAAGGCCTGTGCTGCTGATGATAACTATTTCAGTGGATGGGTCTATCCTCATAAGTGGGGACAATTTCTGTGATGACCACTCTGGACTCCATCAGTGCTGGGCACCTGAAAACTTACAAGAAGGTAGAGAAAGAGTTAAAAGAGGGGGGATAGGAATAGAGACCTGAGTCCAAAGGTATGACTCAGAAACAAGGGTAGACTTCCTCTGTATAAAGAAAATGCTCATGGGGGGGAGTGGAAGAGATGCAGCCTCTGGTTACATCTTACAGATTTGAAGAAGGTGAACTGATCAGCTGTAAAGCAAATAGAACAGACCCACAGGATGATTGTGGGGAGGCACCCAGGGTAAGCCCACAAAGCACTGGGTACAGAGGGGTTGGACAGATTGACTCCTTGTATAATCACCTTTGAAGTCATCTTGAAGTACAGAACAACACTGCAAATCACTACACTGTCAGGCAACTGGTTTGTCTTTGTTGTATATAATTATGTTTATCAAGATGTTACTTTCAGTTATTGTTATGGAAATATTGGCATACCCACTCTAGTAAAAGGGAAGACATTAGTGATTATTGATGGAACTCAGGATAAGAAACAACTTGTGTATTTGAGGTTTACAAATAGGGTCCCTTAGGATTACAACATACGATATCAAAGATATAAACTCCATGGTAAAGAGATCCAAATTACTTTCAGAGCTCAACAGGTTGAAGAGTGACATTGTTTTCTTACAGGAGGTGGAGCATAGTAAACTGAGGTGATATCCTCAGCACAGCCCTCAGCTTAAAAAGTGGTATGGGAATCTTAATCCAAAAGGGGGTAGATTTGGTGGTCACACAAAGCAAGACAGATATGGGTGATCAATGGGTCATATCATCTGATAGAGTACAGGGGATGGAACTGAACCTAGTAAATATCTATGCCCCTAACTCTGGAGCACACACTTCTTCAGCACAATAACACAATAAATGGCCAGACTGCCCAAGGAGATTACTATAATGACAGGGGATTTTAACTGTGTTGTAAACCTATGAAAAGATAGAACATCTAAAAATAAATACACAAACAGGGCAACCATCAAAATTCTAAACAAACATTATGCAGAAACAGGGAATGGTGGACCTTTGGAGGGAAGTAAATAAAGGGGAAAACAACTACACATTCTACTCCCATCCCCAGTAAGAATACTCTAGAATAGATATGCTATTTACACATAAAGCAAACATATACAGATTTCAAAATAATGAGATCCACA
The DNA here is from genome assembly GCA_016271365.2 of Neoceratodus forsteri. Lineage (NCBI taxonomy): Eukaryota > Metazoa > Chordata > Ceratodontiformes > Ceratodontidae > Neoceratodus > Neoceratodus forsteri. The sequence goes on along the minus strand of CM028137.1, from coordinate 533,602,450 downwards.
CAATTACATTATCAGACCAAGCCCCAGTAACAGCAGACTTAAAGATAAACCAAAAATAAAAACAAACACAGTGGTGGTTCAACACATCTTTCACTGACCTACGCTGCCAGTATAGTGTTATGCTTGAGCAACTATGTTAGTTTGGTTTTGGCCATTCGCCTCTCTATTCAGAGGAATTACCACCCTGTAGAGGGTAGAAGGCAAGAACCCTCGGAAGTTCCACCTGAAGGTGCCAGGACGATTCCTGTGGCTAAGGTACCTTAGGAATCCCGCTAAGGAGAGAGTGCTACTGCTGGAGGAGGATGAGGAGGGGAGGATGGTGGAGCAAAGAAAAAAAGCTTCACAATGAGGCTAAGAGGAACTGCTTATATAGCTCATGAAATGGGAGTGGCTGGCTGCTTAGCCACTGAGCTCCAGGCAAAGCCTTTCCAATTCACTGACCTATGCAGCCAGTATAGTGTTATGCTAGTGCAACTGTGTTAGTTGGTTTTGGCTGTTCACACTCTCTATTCCAGAGGAATTACCACCCTGTATGGGTATGAAGGCAAGGAACCCTCAGAGAGGGTTCCACCCCAGAGGTGCCACGGATGATTCCAGTGGCTGAAGGTATATAGGAATCCCCAAAAGAAATGTAGTATCATTCAAAAGGAGGCAGACATGTGAGCAGTAACAGTAGCAGATTACGTAGTAGTGGAGAAGCATAAGCAGTTTGATAATGCAATGAGATGCTCAGTTGGATAACATAATGGATACCCAGGCTTGCATAGCATGATACTGATGGTTTGCATTGAGATTAGGGGATCCCCTAAGGAGAGAGGGAATGGCACGACATCCTCCGCCTCCATCCAACAGCAGAACCTACCTAAAGAAACTAGGAGAAACAACTACGCTAACTAAGTGTTATGACCTGAGGCAATAGAGGAGAGGAGAGAAAAAAACCCTATGAGGAGGAAATCTCTGGGGATCCAAGGCCAAGGTCGCCTTCCCTCCAGGCTTGGAATAGTTTAGTTAGTGACGGCTCTGCAGCTGCAATTTTGAAAACCCAATTAAAGGAAGATGGAAAATATTCCAATTTGGAGGAAGGCTCTCACTCAAACCCTCTAGCGGGAACGCCGTGATAGATTGTGAGAAAACTGCAACAATACATGCATCCAAGGCGCAGGAGGAGAGCGACAACTGCTGAGGCACTCACCTGGCCTACCCACCCTAAATCAAACCAGGTTAACCAGAGTCAGTCATAGGGAGAATGCGGTGAAGGTGCCTCACTAGGGAAACCACTAAAGTCAATGGCTAACTGTTATAGTGGAACACTAGATCCAAAGGAGGTAAATTTTTCCACCCTTCACCGCTAGTCTTAAGTTCTACACCAGGAGCTGCTGTCACATAGCAAGCAGCTAAAGCCAAGCCCAGGGTGAGAACATTCCCAGCTATGGGCCAGGTGAGAAGGATCCTGCCCCAAGCTGGACACACTCGAGATGCGGACTAAATGCAGAGCGAGACCGTCGGATGTAGGAACCCTGCACCAGAACAGAATGGCTGACATGCCTCAGAAATTGATTGAGAGCTGAAAAGCTGGTGAGCTGAATGAGCACGGTGTGCTGAGATGGTAATAAGCATTGAGTGCTAAGACCTTGCAAGGTCAAATGCAGATTGAATGCAGCAGAATCCCAGAGGCTGAAGCCAAGGGATGACAGTAGGCATGAAGCAATGGTTTGCGTAAGCAAGGAGCAATAGTTGTGTAAGCAAGTGTGGACCTGCACGTAAGTCAATAAGCAGTAGTAGTGATAGGTGGACCTGCACGGAGGTCTGCATAATATACTGTATAGCATTCACAGCACTGAATTGGGGGCAAGCCAGCCAGACATGAATAGCCAAATCAAGGTGACAAACACTCAGGATTTTTCAGCGATGAGGCAATTTTAATATCATAGCTATATTAACAGCCTCAGCAGTAGCTTAGTTGGCTGACCTCAGAGTTGTAACTACAGTAAAATAGGGAGACAATGCTTGAAAGCAGGTGTAGCCAGGCAGTGCAATGAAGCTGCAAGTAGAATGAAAGCAGGAATGAGCAACACAGCTAGGGTCAGAGTAAACTATGTCAAGTGAAAATAATTGAGTATGCAACATGGATCAGCTATGGCTGAGCTGAAACACACAGATAATGACTGCAGTTGTATTGCAGTAGTTTGAGCATGGTGAGTATGGTGTAAAAATACAAGCACTAGGTACAATAGTAATTAAAGTGAACAGTAGCAGAGGCTACAGTTGTAGGTACCTGAAGCAGTAGCAGGAACTCTGAGTAGCAGTATGCTAGGAGCTTAGAAACAAAGCCCCCCCCCGATAAAAAAGGAAGGAGGCACACACAGACGAAGGCAAAATACAAACCAGAAGCAGGAAAATAAACACAGAAACTCAGCAGAGACAAGCAGGAGTAGCAAAGGGGGGGGCAGGCCCCGGCCAGCCAGGGAGGCCCAAACAGCTCAGAGGACAAACCAACAGAGCCTTCGTCTGCAAAGAAAAAAATGTTTCACAATGAGGCTGAGAGGAACTGCTTATGTAGCTCAGGAAGTGGGAGTGGCTGGCTGCTTGGCCACTGAACTCCAGGCAAAGCCTTTCCAATTATTAAATGATAAAACATTTAAATAAACAATAATGGAGGAAATAAACAATACAGGCAGCACAATGAGGGTGGAGAAGTGGAGACAATAGGAGATGGGATGTACTGAAGGCTGTTTTGAGAGGCAGTATTATCAGCTAGGCGTCCTGGAAAAAAAACAGAGACAAGATAAACACAGAGCCTTGGAACAGCAATTAGAACAATTAGAAGGCCTTCATAAACAGAAACCTACAAAACAATTTTAACCCAGATAACTGGAATAAGGCAGGAAATATAAGACCTTTTAAACTATAAAATAGAGGGGACAGCTCAGATATACAGCCCACAGATGTTACGAGGTAGGTGGCAAGGCAGCAGCAGTGGCTACTGCTCTGCAGCCCTCCCAACTAGCTAATGTACCTCCCTGCTTGTTCTCTCTTTGTTAAATTTTCAACCCCTCCCATCCTGTTGATTCTCCCTTTTGTTCTACTGATTCCCCTCCCCTTCAAGCCTGTAATTCAATTTTGTCCTGTCCCCTTCTTTCCTCAGGGGATTGCTGTGCCCTTTCGGCTACTTCTCTCAAGCAAACTGCATCTGCAGTTTGAAAACCTGCCTAAAGTGAAGCCGCTTGAAGTTCCCCCTTCAAGCAAGGTACGGGTTTTAACTTTTTTGAATTTTGGCACCTACCGCAGGAGAAATCTCACTTGTTCCTGTCCGCCAGCAGAGGTTTCCCTTTCCACTAAGTGCAGCAACCCAGAGATCATCTAGGAACTGATGCCAAGAAATTGATGCCAGGACTGATCTCTCTGCTTGAATATACATAAATATAATATATATATATATATATAGATGTAGATATATCATGGCAGCACGGTAGTGTTACCATTGTTAGGGTTGAGTAGCACTTTTAAGGTTAAAGGGTGAAACCTTGCACCTTAATAACTTTGCCACTGTTCAACAGATTTGCCAGAAATGTGGTATGGTCAATTGGGCATGGTAGTTCTTGGGATATGTCAACTTTTGTATCAGTCGGATATACGGCTGCCGAGTTATTAAGCGACAACCAAATGTGCAATTATGGGTTTTTTGCGAATTCTTTGCTCTCGCCTACAGTTTGCATGATTTGTGCGCCTGGTCCAAAAACTTCAGGGACCATGCGGCCAGGGTCCCTGATGTACCTTTTGAAGATTTTGTGAAAAAATATTAAACGGTTCAAAAGTTATTTAAAAAACAATTTCCCATTATAAGTCAATGGGAAAAGTTAACAAAAAGTTTTGAAAGTGTCGCAAATGCACTTTTTATTGTTGCAAATGGCCCTAGTAGTGTTGCAAATCCACCATTTTGTTTTCAGTTGGTGATCAGAGAAATGCTTGGCATTTAAAATTGGGACCCTCTAGGGACACAATTCTTTCTGTGTTCACCTATTCGGACCCGGAGGATGCTAGCCATGTCTTTATTTTGGGGTTAAACATCCCAGAAATATGTTTTTCAAATTTCTGGAAACAGTAGTGTCGCAAAGTAGTGTCGCACCTGCGACACTTTTGCAAATTTTTGCAAAAAGTGTTGCAAATTGCGACACTACTTTTCCAGACTATGGCCAAAATGACAGGAGTTCTTTGCCACCCTGCTGCAAAAGAACCATTTGGTCTTTTGTGCTGAAATTTGAAGGGAAGGCATCCAACATCTCCTAGATGTGTCTTTTGGTGGTTTGTTGAAAAAACATTGCATGGCTGCCAAGTTACGATACTCTGAAGTTTACATTTTTCCCATAGACTAACGTAATTAGATCTGTCGCGCCTTCGAGGCTTCGTATCTCGAAAACGGTACAAGATAGGGAATTTGCATCATGACAATTCAGTGAAAACGTATCCAGAAAAATCATGAATCATGTGAATTATTTTTTTTTCTATGTCGTACGGTTACTGAGATATAAGCAATTTCGTATTGCAACACCTCATTTTCGTCTCCGAGGCCAATTATTATGCATACATTCCTCATACACACTGTGTTTCTCTATGCAGCTGTTGGGGAAAAACAGGGTATGTGCTTCTGTTAATGTTGCTTTTACTGTTTCCACTTGCATTTATGTACATCCATTTGCGTTACCGTTCCCGTGTATGCCACTGTGTGCTTTACCCTTTGCGTTCCCATTTGCGCTTGCATTTGCTTTAATGTTACGTTTTGCATTTCCACTACTGTTTGTGTTTGCGTTTCAGTTTGCATCACCATGTGCATTGCCATTTGCATTTACGGCAGCCCTTTTATTTGCGTTTGCGTTCGTTTTGCATCTTCGTTGCTGTAACTGTTACCATTTGCATTTCCTATTGCGTTACTGGGCCCGTGCGCATTACGATTTGCATTTCCATATGTGCTTGTGTTTCCTTTTGCATTTCTGTTTCCTTTGGCGTTATTGTTGCTGTTACCATTACCATTTGCATTTACAATTGCGGTAACATGACCATGCATGATACGGTTTGCATTTATGTACGCGTTTGTGTTCATCTTTACATTTCTGTTTCCTTTGGCCTTATTGTTCATGTTAACTTTACCATTTGTGTTTACAATTGTGGTACCATGCCCGTACGCATTACAGTTCACATTTATGTGCATGCTTCTGTTCGCATTTTCGTTTCTGTTACCTTTGGCATTCTTGTTGCTGCAACACTTAACATTTATGTTTACAATACCGGCGCCATCACTGTGCGCATTACCAGTTGCATTTTTGTATGTGCTTGCATGTCCATTTGCATCACTGTTCACTTCGGCATCACTTTACGCTTGCGTTTCTACTAAAGTTTATTTTACCATTTACATTTGCTTTACCATGTGCGTAACCATTGCTGCTGTGTTTGCATTGCAGTTCCTGTAACTATGTAACAAGATATCACGTGGTTCAGGCCCCGCGCTCCCGCCACCACATTCCATTCACTATTTATCATCCTCATTCTCAAAAAGAAGAGAAATTAGAGGCAAAAAACTCCATTTAATGCATCTGTTAGGGTTGTTCCACAGTGACAAAGGCAAGGAAATTTGGTGTTAGGGTTGAAAGCCCCTCTTGGACCCCCCAGCCCACCCCCCCAACCGGCATCGGGGTGCACGTTGGGGTCATCGGTCTTAACTCTCATCCCATTCTCTATACCTTTGCTTCTTTACACATGTGATGGGGTTAGAGTTACAATGACCCCAACCCGCACCCAATGCCGGTTGGGGTTGGCTGGGGTCCAACGGGGGCTTTCAACCCCACACAGAATTCCTCACTTTTGTCACTGTGGAACAACCTAACTGATGCATTAAATGGAATTTTTTGCCTATAATATATATATATATATATATATATATATATATATATATATATATGTCTAGTGTCAGTTTCTCACTAGTAGATTATACAGATCCTCCACTAGAGGGACCTTGTTCTTTCATTTAAAGGAAGTCTGCTCTCTTAAAGTCGCAGCAACTTTACTAGTTACCAGCTGCCTACCCTCCATTTACTTCTGTAGTTACTGCTCTGTGCTGGTCTCTTACTCCAGCTGCACTTCCAAGGAAAACTACACACCTTTGATTACAAAGTAAGCTCTGTAGCCTGTTCACTATCTTTCACCCGTGTTAAACATCCCTTATTTAGTCTAGTCTGCCAGCATGGCATGTAGCTCAACAATTACCTGGGTGCTACTCTGCACCCTTCTTCCACTCATTGGCCAGCGCTTTATCCTTTCAACATACTATGATTGTGGACTAAACACTGTCTCCCCTTCTCTCAGAGGGCTGCAAAACAGAACCATCTCTTATGCACCTTACAAAATTCCCTTCATTTCACCTACCCCTTATGTCACCCTGTTTGTGATCAGTAGTAGCACCATCATTCTGGCTGAACTGTCTGCTCCAACTATAAGGAATAAAGGACCCTCTTTCACCCCAAAATCTACTATAGATGGCATAAATACACACTGGCCCTACTTTACACAGCCTGGTACATAATACTGTTATTGCTCCTACTCTCTGGTGACATGCACCCCAACCCAGGTCCCCCAATTAATTGGACACAGGGTAGGAACAAGGTCTGTGGTCTAAAAATAGCTGTTATGAACATCTGCAGTCTGCTTCCAAAATTCACCCAGCAACAAGCCTGGATGCAGCTGCACGGCCCTGACATTCTGTGTCTTATCGAGACCTGGCTTACCCCTAACATCAAGGATAACTTGATAGCCCTCCCAGGGTACTACACCTTCAGATTGGACAGAACTGGGAAAAGGGGGGGGGTCTCATATATGTTAAGGAATCAATCCAAGGAAGTGTGCTGCCTATCACTGGTACTACTGGTGACTACGAGCTGCTTGCGGTTAAACTACTCATTTGCAGGTGTAGCAAGCCGCTTACCATTGCATCCATATACCTTCCCCCCCGCTAAGACCAAACAGTGGTTCGGCCTGGTCCTGGAAGCCATCTCCAACATTGAGAGGAAAACTGAAGTTATCATTACCAGTGACTTCAATATTAACTGGCTCTCCAAGGACTCTGACCCTATTAAGGTTCAGGTCACCAGCGTGTACCTCACACAAATAATTTCTGAGCATACAAGAATGAACTATAAATCTGGCAAGGGCACCCTAATAGACAGGATCCTGTCAAGTTGCCCTGGTAGATTCAAGAACGTTGAGGGGCTCTCCGACTGTCTCAGCAATCATTCTCCAGTTATATGTACTTGGGTGAATCAAGAGGAAAAAGTCCCCCCACTTACCATCTGGAGCAGGGTATTAAAGAGGAGGAAATTAGGTGTATTTAAAGTAGCTTTGTCTTTAGTTGATTGGTCTCCCCTTGGTGAGGCTAAGGATATAAACAGCACCCCTAATTACTTCTCAACTAGAGTCATTGCAACCTGTGACATCTACCCACCACTGCAGAAAATAAAGGTCGGGGAACCTCAAATGGGTGGATTGCTAGGGATCTTCTAGACAAAATGAGGGACAGGGATAACCTGTGGAGTAGGGCAAAAAGTTCTAGTAATCTGGTAGATTTTCAGAAGTACAGGGCAGCACACAATAAGAACAGATGACAGGAACTGGATAATGGAAAAAGATTTGGGGATATATAAAGGACCTTCTTGGTAAAGATGATAGGAGGCACCCTACGATGCTCAACTTGAATGGTACTCTAACTCTGGATCCTCTCACCATAACTGAAGCTTTCAATATTGCATTCACTGATCTGAGTTCTGTACTCCCACCTGACTACATTAATTCTACTGAACAAACCCCATTAATGTCATATGGCAATCCCCATCATCCCAACTGCTACTTGAAACGTGTCACCTCAAATGAGGCCAAAAAGTATGTTCAGAAGGTACTGGACAAAACCAGGCTTGGTAGTGACTATATCAACATGAAACTGGTGTCTATGGCTCTTAATGAAGTAATAACTCCTATAACCTAAATGTTCAATATATCACTTGCCTTGACTGAATTCCCATCCGAATGGGAACAGGCCCTAGTGACTCCAGTTCATAAAAGCGGGGATCGCTCATGCACTACAAACTACAGGCCTATTTCTGTTCTCTCCCCTCTCTCAAAAGCATTGGAGAGAATAATTGTTGATCAGCTTACCGGGTACCTTCAGAAGTATGGTCTGCAATGTGCCCAGCAGCACGGCTTTCGGAAGTGCCACAGCATGGCCACTGCTTTAGTAGAATTCTCCGACTATGTGCACAAGGCTATGGATGGTGGCAAGTTAGTGGGATCTATTTTCATAGATATCACTAAATCCTGTGACACTGTTAACCATCCTAACCTGCTCCAGATACTGCCATCCTTGGGTGTGGCCCCAAAAGCAGTCATGTGGTTCAGTACTACCTGTTGTGCGGGTAGTAAAGTGTTAAAAGCGGCTCCACCATCTCAACCGCAAGAAATGTCTCTCTTGGGGTCCCTCAAGGCTCCATATTGGGGCCTCCACTGTTTAGCTTGTTTCTAAATATCCTTCCAGATGTCTGCAGGAGAAAAATAATCTTATACGCTGATGATGCAGTCATCCTTGGTAGTAGCAACGATCAACTCCACAGGGAACTACAATTTACTTTCTACCATCTAGAGGAATGGTTCAGCACTCAGAAACTGCTCCTTAATTATAAGAAGACTAAAATGATGCTGATCTCCAGTCACCAGCTCAAGAAAAAGCATCCTGCTCTGACCATCCTTAACAGCAAGGCTGACCCTCTTGAGCAGGTACACTCTTTCAAATACCTAGGAGTAACTGCTGATGATACCCTCTGCTTCACTCAGCATATCGACCAGGTTGTAAAAGCTGTCAAAATTAAGCTGGAAATCCTTCATCGATACAAAGAATTTCCTACACCATCTGCCCTCCGCCTGGCAGTATCTATCTCTATTCTGACACTCACAGATTACAGCTTTGTAGTTTATGGTGCAGCTACTGACACTGCTCTTAACTGTGTAGAGACTGCCCTTAACAAAGCATTCAGACTCAACTTAGGTGTGGATAAAAAAAGCACACACCTGCTTGCTCTATGAGCAGAAAAGTTGGATGAACCTCAGAAATAGGATAAAGTGTCTGACGTGCCTGCTTGGTAAGAATGCTTTGCTTGGTAAAGCTCCCCCTTGCATAGGGAACTTACTACAGGTTAACCTCTATAGTTATCAGACCAGGGGGCATGGCCCGTTGTCCCCTCTCTTCTTCTTTAATGAAAACCTCATTGGAACAATGGTTCTTTGTGTATAGGTCCTCACTTTAGTTAAATGAAGTCCCCATGTCTTTACTAAACATAGATAGTCTTCGCTCTTTTAAAACTGACCTCAAACACTTCCTAGCTGAAACTGGATCTTGTGAGTACAGAATTTTGCCTGTCAATTCTCGCCATTCTATGCCTCGATCTACTCCCTCCTTCCCTTAGCCTGAATCATATGCCCAGTATAAGCTGACTTCAATGACCTGGTGCCTAGCCCTTCTCAGTGTCTTGATGCACTTAAAAAATTTCTCCTCTCCTTCTATACCCTGAGCTCTTGCGACTACCATTCTTCCCACCGTTACCCATTTTACATTTGCCTTTCCTCCTTCCCACTCTACCATTCCTCCCTTTTAACACAAAGACCCCCACTTACATTACCCCACTTACATTACTGTTCTATCCTGCACCCCTTACTCCCCCACACCGTCTTGCCTAAATTTGATCTCTCCCACTAGTCTCCCTCTAGTATCCTCTTCCTCCTCCTCCTTGTCTAAGCCCTCCACCTCCTGGACTGAGCCTACCCTCTAGGCTGCCACCCCCTCAATGGAGCCTACCCACCAGGCTGCCTTACACTTGTTTTTCAAAACTGAGTGATGTGCTTTACTATACCAGTTGAACAAGAAAGTGAACATCTGTTAACTTTACTCATTTTGTCAGAGGTACTCTGAACTTGGGCAATTGCTATAAATCAATTAGTTCATTGCCTGAACATTGCCATGGTTGAATTATCCCTTACTTGCTGTATGTCAAGTTATTAGTGACTGTACATGGTGTTGCTGAATTATTCAATTACCTTTGTAAAATTTTGCCTGTCAATTCTAGCCATTCTATGCCTCGATCTACTCCCTCCTTCCCTTAGCCTGAATCATATGCCAGTATAAGCTGACTTCAATGACCTGGTGCCTAGCCCTTCTCAGTGTCTTGATGCACTTAAAAATTTCTCCTCTCCTTCTATACCCTGAGCTCTTGCGACTACCATTCTTCCCACCGTTACCCATTTTACATTTGCCTTTCCTCCTTCCCACTCTACCATTCCTCCCTTTTAACACAAAGACCCCCACTTACATTACCCCACTTACATTACTGTTCTATCCTGCACCCCTTACTCCCCCACACCGTCTTGCCTAAATTTGATCTCTCCCACTAGTCTCCCTCTAGTATCCTCTTCCTCCTCCTCCTTGTCTAAGCCCTCCACCTCCTGGACTGAGCCTACCCTCTAGGCTGCCACCCCCTCAATGGAGCCTACCCACCAGGCTGCCTTACACTTGTTTTCAAAACTGAGTGATGTGCTTTACTATACCAGTTGAACAAGAAAGTGAACATCTGTTAACTTTACTCATTTTGTCAGAGGTACTCTGAACTTGGGCAATTGCTATAAATCAATTAGTTCATTGCCTGAACATTGCCATGGTTGAATTATCCCTTACTTGCTGTATGTCAAGTTATTAGTGACTGTACATGGTGTTGCTGAATTATTCAATTACCTTTGTAAAATGTACTCTATTCTATTTTTTTTATGAACTGAAGTTCTTATAATGCATGTATGTAGGTATAAGCTTATTATATTGTTTAATACTGATGTAGAACCTTTGAAAATGAGCACCTTGCTCAAAGATTATTTGCGAACCATGAAATAAATAAATAAAATAAAACAAAAACTATTGGCAATTAGACTTTTAAAAAAATGGCAGCAGACAGGACAGTTTCCCGCATTAAAAATTCAGTAGATGTCAGAAAAATAGAGACAGATTCAAATAAGATAGCCCAATAGTTTTAAAACTTCTATTCCTCTCTATACGCAGAAGATAAAGCACTGCAGGTAGTTAAACAAAACACAGGAACCTTCCTCCAAAGGCTGAATCTACCCAAATTAACAGAAGAAGAAATAGTACAGCTAGACGCCCCAATAAGCTTAAGGGAAGTAATAGGTACAATCAAAGACCTCCTGTCAAATAAAGCCCCAGGCACAGCTGGACTTAATTCAGACTTCTACAAGGCATTCAGTGACTCATTGGGCTCCTATGATATGTGACCTTTTTAGGTTCTGTCAGCAGGAGAAGAAAATACCACAATCACGGCATGAGGTGGCCATTTCAGTTCTCCATAAACCTGAAAAAGACCCAGAAAGATGTAATTTGTATAGACCTATATCCTTACTGAATCGGGACCTTAAAATTTATACTAAAATATTAGCTAATATGATCCAAAATGTTATACCTAACCTAATACACACAGACCAAACAGGGCACATCCCAGCTAGACATTTAGAAGACAACGTAAGAAAGATGCTGAATATATTGGAGCCAGATAAAAAGCATAAGCCACACAGTTGGCTATACTAACCACAACTGGCTAGCACCCACTTTTAACAAAACCCAAACTGAAATATCCACCCTAAACCTTAGTCAAACCATCTTGGAACCCACTCGCTCTAATCATAAGTCCGGTAACCACTCCCTCCTTGACTGGGCGCTTGCTTCCCACCCACACCGTGTCGTCAGTTCTGGCCTCCTCCCTGATTCCATCAGCGACCACCATCTAATCTACTTGGTCTGGAAGATCCACAGAACCAAAACCCCTCCCAAATTTGTAATCCAACGGTCTTATAAATCCCTTAACCATTCCCTCCTACTGGCTGACTTGGCCCATTCGAATTGGGTCCCTAGCCCTACCTGCTCTAACATGGATATAGCCCTCTCTCACTTTCGCAACACCTTCCTCTCCATCTGGGACAAACATGCCCCCCTGTGCCGGATTAGAGTCCGGGGATCCCACCTACCCTGGATCTCCCCTGAGCTGTCAGCTTGCCAACAAGCCCATGATAAGGCCTGGCGAAACTACAAATCCTCATCCCTCCCAGATAACTACATTACCTACCGCTCGCTCCGCAACAAATGCACAAAGGCCATCTGATTAGCTAAGGCTGACTATTTCAACAATACCCTCAATGATAGCCTCGAGTGCCCCTCTAAATTCTGGAAGGTCATTAACTCCCTCTTCACCCCCCAAACAATAAGCCCTCCTCCTCCTCTCCTCCTCTCCCATGGGACTCTCCTCTCTGACCCCCTATTGGTCGCCTCCGGGTTTAATACCTACTTTACTACCTACGCACAGGCCCTCCTAAACTTCTTTCCTCCAGCAACCTCTCCCACTCCCCAGTCACCTATCCACCTTCCATCCAGCAGGAACACTTTTTCCTTCAGACCTATCTTCCCTGCCGAAACCCTTGCTGCCCTTCACTCCCTGAACCCCTCCAAGGCAAATCTGATGGCCTGGATAACAAACTCCCTCTTCCTTTCTGCCCCTGCCATTGCTACTCCCTCTGGCCCTACTAAATCTCTCTTTCTCCACCAAGGAACTCCTCCGATTGGAAGCATGCCACTGTCTTACCCTCCCAAAAGCGTGATCCTACCTTCACTGCTAACTACGCCCCATCTCCCTCCTCCCCACCCTCGCCAAACTCCAGGAACACCTGTGCTTTCCCAACTCTCTGACTTTTCTCAATATTAACTTCTCCCTTTTCAGTCTGGGTTTCAGTAAACACCACTCGACCACCTCCTCCCTGCTATGCCTCACGGACACCATCCTCACTGGGATGGATAATGGACTAATCACTGCCGCTATCTTTATTGATCTTGCTAAAGCTTTGACACAGTTTCCCACCCTCCTCCTATCCCACCTAGCTGGAGCTGGGTTAACTGAATCTGCCACTAACTGGTTCAGGGCCTACCTCATAAATAGAGACCCAATCCACTAAAATTGCCAGCCTCCCCTCCCCATCACTACCGGCGTCCCCCAAGGTTCAGTTCTCGGCCCCATCCTTTTCTCCATCCTTCTAAATGACCTGCCTAACTCTTGCTCCTCTACCGCTATCCATATGTACGCGGACAATACGGTCCTCTTTACCTCCGGTTGGACCCACGAAGAGGTCTTCTCCAAACTCCAAACTGATTTCAACAAAATCCAACACTGGTTCAATACCAACCAGCTATCCCTAAATGCAAAAAAAACTGTCTCCATGACTTTCGGCACTAGACAGCATCTATCCAAACTCACCTGCCCCCTCAGCTTCCATACCCTAAATAACTCCATCCTCGAGGATGTGCTCTCCTTCAGATATCTAGGGGTTTGGCTGGATCATCACCTCACCTTCTCGACACACGTGGATGCCATCATTTCTAAACTGCGTCCAAAGCTTGATGCCCTCTATCGCAACCGCTCTAGTCTCCCTCTACCAGTCAGAAGGGAATTAGTACAGAAAATGATTTTACCCTCCTTTGACTACTGTGATGTTGTTTATAACTCCGCTCCCAAGACCACCCTAACAAAACTTGACCCCCTCTTTAATGCCTTCTGCCAGTTCGCCTCGATGCTCCCCGGTCTCATCACTGTGGCTCTATCGATCCCTGGCCTACCCTCTCTGAGCAACGGCACCTAATTCACTAGCTAAATTCACTTCCAACTGTTGGCTCAGCTCCTCCCTCCTACCTTGCATCCTCTCTTCCCCCCCACACACCCACCCACTCCCTCAGATCTGTTGGACGCAAGACTATTGGCCATCCCTCACCATAGGTCCACCTCCGGCCAATCAGCCTTCTCTTACCTCTTCCCTAAACTCTGGAATTACCTGCCAGCTCAAATCCACCTCTCATCTTCCAAACACTCCCTATCCTTGGCCCTCACCAACTTCCTTGCACCAAATTGCAACTGCCCCGACCCCCTTCCCATCAGCTCTCTCCCACATCCCCCCTTGTGCCTAACCAGCGGCTCGACCTTCACCAAATTGTCTGGCTTATACACCCCCTACGCTCTGCATCACCCCCTTCTATTCTATTTTTCTTTTTCCCTCCTATTCCCTCCTTACCCTCCCCTCCCCTTCTCTCCCAACTCAGCTACCCACACTTCTCAACCTCAAGCACTTCTACCACTCACTTCTTACCCCCTACCCTCATCACCTCCCACATGCCTCTCCTACTCCATCTGCCAACTTGATGCAACTCGCCTCAACTCCTCTCATGCTATCACCACTCATGCATTGCTATTAGCACTACTCAAACCTGTATTATCCGGTAGTTGCTCATTGTTATGTATACCCTGGCCTTCATGTTCTTATCTCTGTACTGCTTCACCAATTGTTAAATTCGCTATTGATCGCCTGTATTGCCCCACCTATTGTAAACAATGTACTCATGTTATCCCACCCAGCTATTGTACATCATCTGTATTGCACATTCATTATTTTCAGTTTGTCTGTACATGATCTGCCTCCCCTGTAACCCTTCCCCCCAGGTTGCACCGTGAGACGAGCATCTTTTTGCTCAGTGTGCCTTTCCTGGTGAAACAATTTCAATAAATAAATAAATCAATGTAGAAAAGGCCTTCAACAGGCTAAATTGAGTCTTTTTGAAGCAAATAATGGCAAAAATGGGCTTCTTGGGGGAATTCCTATGATCTATGTGGGCGATCTACAGTTTATCCTGGGCCAGGATTAGAGTAAATGGTTCTCTACCAAATAGAATAAATACACAGAGAGGTACTAGGCAGGGTTGCCCCCTGTCCCCATTGCTTTTTGCTATAAATATGGAACCACTAGCAGAATTAATTAGAAGTGACCCAATAGTCAAGGAGATAGTGGGTGAAGGGGGTAGAGAATAAAATATCTTTATACACAGATGAGACACAAGTCACTGCAACCATTGCTTGAACTTCTGAAAGCATATGGGGTTATCTCAGGGTTTAAAATAAATATTACCAAAATGGAAATTATTACAGTGGGGGCAGAGGGGCAGGTGGCAAAGATGTCCAAGAACTCCTTCCAGGCAAGTGGGATGCAAATGTAGTACTATACTTGGGGATACAGAGACCGAAACATTTATCAGAATTATACAAGAAAAATATATGAGGAAATTGAAGGCGGAAGTGTATGCTGACTTGAAAAGATGGGATGTTTTGCCACTGTCCTTTACTAATAGGGCTGAAACAGTAAAAATGAATATATTGCCTAGGTTTCTTTTCTTGTATCAGACCCTGGCAATCCCCATTGCTGGGAGCAAATGGAAAGAGCTGACAGAGGTCCTTACAAGATTTTTATTGGGCAAAAGCAAACCAAGAAAGAAATGGTCACTGTTAATGAGATGTAAAGAAGAGAGAGGTTATGAGGTCCCTTACTTTAAAGAGTATTACATATCAGCTCAGCTAGGAAACATAATATACATTAGCAGTGATAATTCAGAGACTAGTTGGAAAAAAATGGAGGAGATGGATAACTGGGAGTGATGTTAAAACAGTTTCATATGATCCATACAAAACAGCCTAGACTTAAGCCTACTATCTACTAGATGGACAAAACATACATTTCAAATATGGTTACAAAAATTAGAGACTAGCAATTGAAAATATTCAATCACATTGGGTCCCCATATGGAAGAATAAAAACTTCACCCAAGCCTGGTGCTATGTGACAAGGGTGACTGCAGGACAGCGACCCGCGGAAATGCACACAATCACCAGGATGACTAAAAAACATTATGTTATTTAATGTGGGGGGCTTCGTCCCCGCACCCCCCCATGAGGGCTTCACCCTCCACACCCCCCTTACTTAGGACTCCTACTCCAGGGAGGCGCAACTCGGGGAAAGAGGGCAAATCCCGGGTCGCTCACAATGTCAGCGCCATTGTACCATCGCCCTTACGACCAGTCACCAACATACAGTCACACACATCACAGGCTACGCCCCAGCATCATTAGACTCTACCTTCAAAACTGGGCTACAAAGGTCTTAGAGAATATAGTACAGTTGTACCAAGGAAGGGTAATGAAATCCTTCATGCAACTGCAAAGGGAGATCAGGATGGAGCAAGCAGTCTTGTTCAGATTTTTACAATTAAGTAATGTTAATCAAGGGAAAGGAAATGCAGAGGGAGTGTGGAGTGCACAACACCCACTAGTAGAGAAACTTTATATTCTAATAAATAAATGGGAAGGGAAACATATAGTTTTTAGTCAGTACTGTACACTCAACTCTAGCACAGGTAACCAGGAGGTGAAGCTGGGACAACTGAAGTGAAAGGAAGAAATGCGACAGACAAATACACCTGAACAATGGCAACAGATCTGGAGTTCATTGCATAAAACCACATTATCAGGGAGCTGGAGGGAGTTTCGCTAGAAAGTGGTGAGTTGATTTTTTTCAGACTGCTGATAAGACACGTCATTACAGCCAGACAGGCTCAGATGGGTGCTGGAGGGCTTGTGGGGAGAGGTACTCCCTCATACGTTTTCTGGGAATGCAACACTCTGAGATGTTTCTGGACAGAAGTAACCATATCAGTGGGGAAATGTTTGGACATATCATCTCCTTTGGATGGTATGAACCTGGTTCTAGGCTTAAGTCCAAGAGAGATAAGGGGAACAGACAAGAAATATTTGTCCAATATTTTAATAGTAGCAATGCTGAAGGTCATCACCCAGAGATAGTAGTGTCCATCAGCTCCCACTAGCACGGAGACTGCACTTGTCTGGGTATTGAATAACCTTCTAATGGCTAGAGATAGAAAGGCACATACCATTCTGGTGCTTCTCAATCTCTCTGCTGTATTTGACACTATAGACCATGGTGTGCTGCTGAAGTGCCTGTGGCTTCTTTGTGGGCTGTGTGGCACAGTCTCAAATGATTTCATTCATTCCTCATGGGTAGGTCTTGGAGAGTTGCCACCAGAATCTATTCCTCTGGCGCTTACCCCCTGTCCTGCGGGGTGCTGCAGGGCTCCATTTTGGCCCTCATGTTGTTTGAAGTGTACATGCTGTCATTGGGAGATATCATCAGGTGATAAAGTCTCAGTTTTCACTGCTATGCAGATGATACTCAGCTGTATATATCCTTTCTACCCAGACAAAATGATGCACTTTCTGTGCTAAATAATTGCCTTACCGAGATCAGAACTTGGATGAGTACCAGCTGGCTGAGACTGAATCAAGATAAGACTGACGTGTTGGTAGTGGACCCTGATCATCCAGGGGTGGGTTTGGGGGCTGGACAGCCATCAGATTTATTCCTTGTTGACATACCGCTCACTACCTCAGACCAGGTACGTAACCTGAGCATTATTTTTGATGATGGTCTGACACTAAAATCTCAGGTCTCGGCTGTTTTTACCATCTGAGGAATATCGCCCGGGTGAAACACTTGGTTCCTCCTGACAATCTTCCAACATTGGTCTATGCCTTTGTCACTACCCACCTTGATTACTGCAATTCCCTTACCTAGGGCTACCAAGGGTTGATATCTGCCACTTGCAGCTGGTGCAGAACACGGCAGCCAGGCTCTTGACAGGGACCTCCAGGTTGAGTCATATTACACCTGTGCTTCGTGAGCTGCACTAGCTGCCTCTTCAGTGGCAGATCACCTTTAAGGTTGGCCTGCTAACCTTTAAAGACTTACATGATCAGGGACCCAGCTACCTGCAAGACCTCCTGGTACCCTACTTTCCCATCCATCCTCTCCGATCCACCAATGAGGGATTGCTAGAGATTCCCAGGGTGTGATTGAAGACATCTGGTGCTCATGCTTTTTCTTTTTCAGCTCCAACCCTGTGGAATTCTGTACCTCGTCGGTTAACAGAATGCCTGACCATCAATAGGTTTAAAATTGAGCTAAAAACTTATTTATTTAATTTAGCCTTCCCTAACTATGTTTCATTTGTCTTTATTGACCCTGTTTTTAACTTATATATATATATTTATCTGTATCTGATTTTATGTACAGTGCCTTGGTTCTGAAAGGTGCTAAAAAAATGAAATTTTATTTGATTTGATTTGACTAGAATGGATTGGATAAAAAACTGTAAAAAAACTGTGGAAGGTATCTCAGCCAGATTTCATTTGCTTACAGAAAGATTCAACTCTAGATGACTCCCATTCTACCATATGATAGAATAGTTAGAGGGCATACTGATATTAGACCAGTTGTTAACTGAATAGGTCTACAAATGTTTTCAGTATTGCATCATTAAAAATATACTAAGAGATAGGGTACTAGCCAATTTACCAAGTTCTAAGGCTGCATGGTTATGAAATTTGTTCTATAGTTAGGAACAACCTGAATTAATAGCAGTGGTTTAAGAATAAAGAACTTCAGAGACAGAAATGGAGACAAAGGTCAGAAAGTCCTGAATGTAAGTGTATGATTTATGTATACACTCTGACAAGCATTGGTGGATTAACTTGTATAAAGAGTTTTGAAATAAACTTGAAGTTTTAAAAAAAGAGGGGCCCTGCAATATTTCAGATAATGTTTGTTATGTTCATGATACTTTCCTAGAGCATCTTTTTGCAATCAATATATGATGCAGAGAGGGACTGTCCCCTCGGGTAGTACTTTATAGATCACTAGTTGCAGTGCTTTAATCAAGCCCCCACCCCCCCATAGTTGCTTATCTTAAATAAACTTAAACAGTCCACATTTTTGAATTTTCTTTTGCTAAATATGTGCAGGGGAAGGGATCTTACATTTTGCTCAGCCACCCAATCCCTTCCCCTTCCTGGAGCCAAAACTATAAAGTTCCATCCCCATGCTGCGATGTTTTGTGATGTAGTAATTTGTAGAGTGTGGTGGTGCACTCTGTTGATAGAAAAGACAGTGTGGTTTACAATTTGTTTTTATATTTTAGTGGGCCACTGGGAGCAAATCAAAACCAGAGCTGAACTAATTATTTGTTAAAATAATCGCCCTGTCATCCACATAACATACATCACAGAGCTAAGGGCAAGGCCCTGGCAATCTGTGATTCTGTGCCACACAACTGGTCACCAGCTCACATCCTGTTGCAAAATATGTTACAATGGAATTCACCATTTGTGGTGTTTTTTTGTTTGTTTTGTTTTTTGATTTAAGGTAATTATCCAGTTTCTTGCAAAACACTAAAAACGTAGAATCACAATGTACTGAAAGACATCTGCTCTGCAGCCCAAATAAAATGTACAATGAACAAGAAGGCAGCTGCACACATAAAATAGGTAATAAACTAAAATATTTAGCTCAAGTAGTGTTTTATTCTGTCTAAGTAAACAAAAGAAAAGCATGCCAAAAACATACACTGAGGAAGAACCATTTTGGTTCAAAGCCCTGGGGTGTGAGTTTTTGGCATGTTTTACTTTTGTTTACTTTGGCAGAATAGAACACTACTTCAGCTAAATTTGTTAATTTATGTCCCATTTTTTGTGAATGGCCACACTCGAGTTTCTCCTGCAGAACAATGACTGTTGGAATTAGTGGGACTTGTATCTCATAACATTCCAAAACACATCAATTTCAGGGCATGACAGTCTTTATTATAAAAGATATTTGAATGAAATCAGGCTCTTTGCCAGCTAGCCTTTTTCTATCCCAGTTGCTTTTAATGCCATGAAATCATATCACTCTACTTGTGACATTAGATTAATTTCTATAGCAACAGATTTTGAAGTCATCAGCAAAGGAACATGGCTTCATATCAACAATAAACTTGAACAGTTGATGTCTGGGGGGAGGGAAGATTGTTTAACCAGGAAATGCACACTAAGCTGGAACTTGTTCCCCAGTGCAACCTGGCAGCACAAGGATGTTAAGTGACTTGCTCAGGGTCACATAGTATGCAAGTGGGGTCTGTGGGATTCAAACCCAGGTTTGCAGCTCAGAGCCCCAAACCACTGTGCTATACCACCTCCCCTAAGGGGTCTAAGGGGATAAGATCATATTTGTCTTCTGCACTAAAAAAGGAAAGTACTGAAATTCAATCTTGTTTAAATGAATTCTGCTTATGCCACCTGGCACTTTTTGTTGGGAACCATAAAGACTCTAAACGAATACTAATTTTCCAAACTTTCTGGCATTTCTCCCCTATCACCCCATGTTCACCCATGCAGAAAATATATTTTGTTAATAATATATCTGAATATGTAGTATCTGAAACACATCTCAGATATATGTACATTTTTACAGATATGTTCTAGATAGTTGTAGGATTCAATAATATACATGTATATATAATAGTGGAGCAGTAGCACCACTATGGTTAGGGTTGAGTAGGCAGTAAACCTTAAATTTTGCACTTTTTTAACTTTACAACCGTTCAACAGATTTGCACAAAATTTGGTATGCACTGCCCTGTGGAATAGATCTCTGGACCTACCAAGTTTTGTTTTGATCGTATTTGTGGATTTCTCACTGCACATAGTGAAAAAACACTAAAATGTGTCTTTTTTGGCTGTTTGTTCCTCATCACGCTGTGGCCACACCATTGGGAATTATGGTGGGACATTTTATGGGTAGACAGAGTTTGTCCCAAAGAACAAGACAGCATTGGTTTGGTGAAAGAATATTAATCCGTTTCAAAGTTATTCAGTTTTAAAATTTCAGGTTCTAAGCATGCTCAATTCAGTATTTTGGATAGCTGCATGGTACGAAAAGGGATTGTGGCCTGACGAAAAGGGATTTTGACAGCTAGAATCCCTTTTCATCAGGAAAAAATCACTTTTCATCAGCCACCATCTTTATTTTTTTTTTTAAAGCACAAACAAAACATCATAATTTTGCCCACGAATGTCTTCTGGAGACATCCACGTATGTATTTTGTTCATGTGGATGTCCTTTACTGTTCTGTGCCTTTGTGTTACTTTTATGTGGCCTCAGAATGCTTATTTTGTATTTTAAAAATATTTTTTCACCACTCGCTTCTGTTCCTCTTTAAGGATGCGAGAAAGGATTTTGTCACCTCGCGAAAAGGGAAATTCATCTGGCGAAAAGGGATTACTGGCAGGGCCATCTAGTCTGACAATTCCCATCCCTTTTTGTTAGCTGTCAAAATCCCTTTTTGTCAGCTGATTCCCTTTTTGCGAGGTGTCAAACTCCTTTTTCGTATCGTGAAAAAGGATTAGGGCTTCTCAGACTAGATGGCCCTACTGGTAATCCTTTTTCATCAGAGGAAGCTCATATTCACAAGGTGTCAAAATCCTTTTTTGCATAGTGAAAGGGGATTATTTTTTTTCAAACTTAAGATACTTTATTAAAAATAATTTCAACAACAAGAAAAACAAAGACTCCAACCAAAACATACACAACAAACACAACAAGCATAAAAACAATCACTGTATATGAATCCCTTCCTCCCCCGCCCAATATCTCTCCCCCTCCTGACCAGAACACAAACAAATAACTCAGAAAATGAAATCACAAGAGAAAGGGGCAATAAACCAAATTGTACCAATAGAATAGAGGGCCGTAGTTTAAGGATTTAACCACTAAAGTCAGGAATAAATTAATGGGAAAGGAGAGCCATGAAAGGGAATTATAACAGCTCATGAAAGGGGATGGCCAGCAGGGCCATCTGGCCTGAGAATTACTAATCCTTTTTCATGATACAAAAAAGGGTTTTGACACCTCCCAAAAAGGGACTTGGCTGTCAAAAAGGGATTTTGACAGCTCATGAAAAGGGATTTTAAAAATGGATCCCTTTTCGTGAGCTGTCAAAAAACACTTTTCGTCAACCAATTCCCTTTTTTCAAGGTGGTATGATCCTTTTTCATCATGCAAAACAATATTAGGACTTCTGGGACCAGATGGCCCTGCCTTTAATCCTTTTTTGCCAGATGAATTCCTTTTTCGCAAGGTGCAAAAATCCTTTTTCACATCGTGAAAAAGGATTTTGATATCTCATGAAAAAGGATATTTAAAGTTTATTGTTTCTTTGTCACTTCAATGCAAAGAAACGGTTAGGACATTCAGGCTGAAATTTGTTGGGTACAAAGGGCTTGCCCCATAGATGTGACTTTTGCTGGTTTGATGATAAAATTTACATCAGTTCCATAATTTTAACATTCCAAAGTTTGGAAATTTCCCATAGGATAACATTGTGATGGGCACAGTACCTTTCGGCAGCTATATCTCAGAAATGCTTCAAGATACACATTTTTTCATTAAACACAGCTTAGTACACCTGTAAAGCAATGATACAGGTTGCTAGGCCTTGATTATAACTGCAGTGGAATATTTCCCAATGTCCCTATGGTTACTGTGATATTATGCCATTTGTAGCAGAAGGGTTACTTGAAATGTCTGTAGCCCTGTGCTCTGTCTCTACAGTTATGGATAGATGGGAAGTGCAGGGCCCAGATGGCCATGTGCTCTCACATACGGATGCCTTGAGGTCATCGACCCTATGATCACCCCATTCTCTTATGCTGTACCATGCTAGCTTCCTTACTCATGGAATGGAGTGAGCGTTGGGGCCAACAAACTTCAGGCACACCCCAACACCTGTTGGTCTGTAAAGGAAAGAGGTGAGGTGGGGTGGTAGGGTTGGATTGGGCAGGGTGTTAGGGTTGGAAACCCTAATGCCTTAGTTCCCTACTTTTGTTGCTTTCAGCCTAACTGATGCATTAATGAAGGTTATTTTATATATATATATATATATATATATATATATATATATATATATATATATATATATATATATTTGATAGGAGAGCAGTAACACCCTATAGTTAGGGTTGCTATTGCACTTCAATGTTAAATCTCAAGTTTTGCACCTTAATAACTTCAGCATTTTTCAATGAAATAGTCCATAAATTGGGATGCACTGTTATTTTTTCAGTGTTTCAAGATCTGGAAAGTTTTGTGATGGCAGCATTATTGATTTGTGAGATATAAAGAGATCAAAAACACAAAAATGGACATTTTTTCCCCATAGGATAACATAAGATTTTTTGCCAACATCTACAGACACACATGGAATGAAAGATTCCTTTGTAATTCTCATGTCAGATGGGGTGTGTGCCAAGGGTGTGCCTTTGGATGGTCTGGTGACAAAACATAAAAAAGTTGAATTATAACAACTTTTGTGATAGCTGCAAGACAGGCAGGTTGAAAAAAATATTTAAATGGTGAATAACCTTTTGGACGGTTATTTTACTGTTGGATTCTCAGAGAAAATACTGTTCGTGATTTCAGCCATCTTGTTTTTCTAACAATTTTCAAAAATTGTTTTGTACACAACTACTGCACCCTAAGAACAGTACAACAATTGTACTTAGATCTCGGTGGTATGTTTAGTGCCATGTTTGTCTTAAACACAGTATATTTCCATGCAAATATATGTTTTTTCACTCAAATCCATGCCCACCGTCCCATACTAAGTAATTGCCATTCGATTTGTTATTTACTATTCGAAATGTATTGTTCGAATGGTAAATAACCATTTACACTGATAATCATTCAAGCTTTATCGTTTGATCAGTAAAATTCTAATTTTTTGGTGGTCATCCCCAGCAATTAAAAAATAAAGCCCCAGTAATCCAGTGGTCCCCCCTTCCCCATTCTTTGATTGCTGTCTCCAGCAATAAAAAAATAAAGACCTGGTAGTCCAGTGGTTCCCCCCATTCTCTGATCATCTTCTCCTATTGTAATTTTTTTTTATTTAGTTTGGTGTTCCCGCTCCCCTCCCTTGATGTCTGATTGCCCTCCCATGGCTAACAAACATTTCCTTGCTAGTCCAGTGGTCCCTCCCCCTTCCCTTTTCTCTGTTCACCATCCCTGTATTTTATTGCCACTCCAGTGTTCTGTCTTCCTTCCCGTGTTGGCCAGTCACTGTCCACATGTTGATGTTTATGTCCTGTATGCACTCCAACTATCTGCATGCATAAAGGTGGGGTATTCAGGAAAACATATTATTTAATTATTAACACTGTATATATACTGTATATGTAATATTTTCTATGGTGGGATTCTGCCAATTATTTTATGTTACATTCCTGGTGTCTAGTGGTACCCCCCCTCTGATTTTTCCCCCTTTTTTGTTGGTGGTCAGTGGTACCCCGCACCCTTCATTTTTTTTTCTTTTGGCTGTAAAGGAAAAAAATGTCCCTCGTTGTCTTTTTTTTTTTACTTTTAATTGTAAATAAATAGTCAATCGCCGATCACTCCAGTACCCCCCAACCAACCTCCCACTGTGAACCCTCCTCCCCACACACCCCTGTGATGTCCCCACCAACCCTCCCTCATCTGAGGAGGTACCAGATTCGAGAACCGCTCTGCCAGTCAAAGACACGTCTTGCTGCTAAAACCGGTGACTGCAGTATTAATGAAGGTAAATGCACTTCTATGTATTTCAATGGAGGGGTTCAACTTTCACCCATAACTTGGCCATTTTTTAACATTTTGGCCTCAAATTTTCAGTGTGGTCTTTTGGGGACCCCACCACATAAACAATATGACTGTCATTAGGCAGCTCCCACCAGAAAGGTGATTTTGCATTCATTTGGTGAAATCACCCTTCTGGTGAGATTTGTGCAATGACAGTCATATTGTACATGAGGTGGGGTCATTAGAAGCCTATGCTGAACATTTGTGGTCAAAATTTTAAACACTAATGCCACATTTCCCTACTTTTGTTGCTTTAACCCTAACTGATGCATTAATGAAGTTTATATATATATATATAGATATATAGATATATAGATATATATATATATATATATATATAGATAGATAGATATATATATATATATATATATATATATATCTATCTATATATCTATATATATATATATATATATATATATATTTTCATTCTGTATACTGTATATATTATAGTGGCACGGTAGCACCAGTATAGTTAGGGTTGAGTAAGTACTTTAATGTTAAACCTCAAATTGTGCACCTTAATAAGTATGATGGATTTGCCTGAACTTTTGCATGCACAGTCTGGTACCATAGATCTCTGGATATGGCAAGTTGTGTTACAGTCGAATCTACAGTTGCAGAGCTACAGAACATAAAAAAATGCAAAAAAACAGACTTTTTGCGCGTTTCTTTGCTCGCACCCACAGCCTTCACGATTTGTCCATTTGGTCCAAAATCTTCAGGAAACATACAGTCTGGGTCACCAATGTGCCTTTCAAAGATTTAGTTTAAAAATATTAAACTGTTCAAAAGCTATTCAAAAAACACATTTCTCATTATAGTCAATGGGGGAAATATATGTGCATCACGAAAGTTTTGCAAATGTACTTTTACTTTCACATTTTGGCCATCTTGTTTTCAGTTAGTGAGAGAGAAAAATGCCTGCCATTTAAATTTGGGACCCTCTAGGTAAACACTAACTGTTGGGTTTACCTAGTCGGGCCCTGAGGATGCCAGCCCTATATTTTTTGGGGGTAAATCCCCCCCAGAAATGCCCTTTTAAACATTGGGGAAAAATACTTTCACAAATCATGAAAGAAATTACCAAAATACTTTCACAAATGTGAAAGTTTCATGCTACTTTTTGAGAAACTTTCGTGATTTGTGAAAGTACTTTTTTTTTAAAACTGCAAATCTTTGCCATCCTCCTGCAACAAAATGATTGGGTCTTTTGGGCTAAAATTTGTGGGGTGGCAAGCCCTGAACATACAGATGTGCCTTTTGGTGGTTTGGTGGCTAAACATTCAAGGGGCAAAAAGTTACAGTGTTCTGAAGCTTAGAAATTTCCCATAGGATAGCATTATGATGCCAGTGAGCATCGCCAGTTCGTATCGCGAAAACGGAGAGAGAGATATGGAGTTTTCGCTACTGGCAGTTTAGCTCACCTTTGGAAATCAAAGATGACACCTGCAGTGGAATTATTTTCCTACTTGTTCCAAGGGTTCCAAGGGTGCTTTTTGCAGTGCATTTTGGTGCCCGTATCTCAGAAATAATGTAAGATACAGATTTGGTTGATTTATGTTCCATGAAGTACTTGCTGTCATGATTACACCAGCACTGGAATTTTTTTGTTTCTAGCTGCTACTGTTGCTGAGCTATTAGCAAATTAGTGTTACAAGGATTCCTTGCCCTATAGGGCTGCTGTATGGCTCTATAGTTATGTATAAGTGGGAGCGCAGGGCCAAGAGGGTATGCACTCCCACATGCACATATCATTATGCCAAAAAATGGACAATGTGAAGGGAGCACAGGGCCCAGAGGGCCTGTGCTCCCACTAACATGCACCACTTACATTATACTTTCTCAAAAAAGAAGGGAAATTCATTGCAAAAAACTCTGTTAATGCATCTGTTAGGATTAATAGTACAGCAACAAAAGTTTGGAATTGTGCTGTTAGGGTTCAAAACCCTAACTCCACATCCCCCCCCCACACACACATACACATGCAAAATTGTAAGACACTATACCACTCCGTCACATCTGTAACCACAATAATCACAATACTGTACTTATTTCACATAACACTATGTAATGAAAAACCAAATATACTATCATCGACTCTATACTGCCAGCACATTGTGATGGCTCATTATTGCTGGCATATCTTCTTCATATAATGAGACTTAGTCTGTACACATTTCCAAAATACTGACTTTTATGTGTCACTATTTAACAATTGGGTTGCTGCAGGCTACCACATGGGAATGTGGTAGCAAGACAGATAAAGATGACATATACTACTTTTAAGATACTGCTTAAGCATGAAACTAGAACCTTCACATGTTGTTATATGGCTGTGTTACCTGGAAATATTCATTAGCAGCATGTTATTGTTAACTTTGGATGTTACAACTGTTGCTTTCACATGTTACTTGTAAACTATACAACAGATAATTACTTTTATTACTACAGTTTGTTATTAGGACTGACTCACTCTCTCAGAAAATAAATGCAAACATCCAATGACTGTTGGTAGGCTTATACTAACTCTCATTTCCAAGAAACTGTATTTGGATGACATACAGTGTGTTACATCACTTCTTCACTATTGAAATATAGGCATCAGCTTAAATCTTGTTAGTGCTATTTGTAACACAAAAATGCTTACTGTGGGGCATAATCCATGGTTGCCCAGCATGTGTGTCTACCCCAAAGGCACTATGATGGTGGCAGAACTCATGTAGTTGGTGACCCATGGTAATAGATGTGTCTTGCGGTACATTTAGAGAGTTGTATGTTACTTCTGTTACCTGATGCTGGTTGGCTCTGATTGGTTGTGTTGCCTTGGCCCTTTCATGCTTGCATATGTGTGTGTGTAGGGGGGAGGGGGAATGCGGAGTTAGGGTTTTGAACCCTAACAGCACATTTCCAAACTTTTGTCACTGTACTATTAACCCTAACTGATGCATTAACAGAGTTTTTTACAATGAACACATATATAATATATGTGTGTATATATTTATTTATTTATTTAGTTTTTGTTGACCGGGTAAGTGCGCTAGAAAAATCCTGCCTATTTTCAGGCATGACCCAGGGGAGGGGGATACAACACATGAATGCCAACTGACCTTGAACCAGATTAAGCTGTATATATACACACACATATATTATATGCAAAAAACTGTGTTAATGCATAATTTAGGGTTAAAACACAAAAAGTCAGGAAACAAGACCTTTAGGGTTGCCCCCCCCCGTGTACTCCCATCCTCCCGAGATTGACAGACAGGGTGTGACATTGGGGTTGGAGGCCTAAATGTTACCCCATTCCATGTGAAATCATATTCACAAGCCACAGTAAAGAAGAATGGGGTGAAATTGAGGTCTCACAGCCCCAATGACACATCCCAGCACCTGTCAAACTCGGGAGACTTGGGGGTACACGGGGGGAGGAGGCAATCCTAAAGGTCTCATTTCCTGACTTTTTGTGTTTTAACCCTTAATGATGCATTAACGCAGTTTTTTGCATAGAAGTTCCTTACTTTTTTGGGGCGCCAGAGAGCCATCTTCTAGGTTGGATGCACTCCTGCAGTCTCTCCCACACAAGGTGGCAAAATTGATTAAAAATATAACTTAGAAGTTACTTTACTTGAAAAACATAAATAGCTTTGGGTGCATCAGATAATCCATAACCTGCAGATACCAGATTCAATATGGGTACCACTACTGAGCAGCAAGGATCCCGGGGTGCATTCTACTAAAGCTGTAGGCTCCTCATGCTATCACTGGATAGAAGCCAAAAGATCCAGATGGAGCTGATCTGACAAGGCATTCTTGAGTCCCTGCAAGACATGGACTCAAAGATCGAGAGAACACTGCAGACGTTGGAGAACCAAGAGGTTGTCAGCCCACAGGAGACAAAACCAGTTCCAGCAATGGATCCCTGAGAGGTTTGTGTGCTTACCGTGGCTGCATCCCCAGCTGTGGAACAAGCTCTACTATGAGAACACTCGGAAGCTTCGCAGACTGAGTCCGACCCAGCAGTTCATTCAGTAGACCCTAATAAACAGATCATTGCAGTGGTTGGGATTGTGGACTCTGGGACCTATGAGGAGATAGCCATGATCGCCAGAGCAGTGTATCAAGTGGAGCTCAGTGGAGTGAGTGGAGTGAGTGTTGCTTTGTGCCCAGGCTTTTCTCACCAGGTTTGTGCCTCAGGGAGGAAATTGATTATGATGTGATGACAAATTGGGGGCCTCGGAGTTTCCTGCTCCTTTTTGCCTCCCTTTGGGCAGTGGTTGGTGGAGGGGCTCCCCGGTGATTTGTGGGACAGCAGGATGCAGACTGTTGACTGGGGCAGATCGACCATGAGTCTGTAGCTCAGCAAATTCTCACCATGCTTCTGCTTACTGCTCTGCTGGGAACTTGAACAGTCTATCGATTAAACCTCCGAGATAGGCCTGGATTAAATAGTTAAAATTTCATATCACTTACAGTTTTTCATTGTTTAAAATGTTGGCACTGGTTTCAGGATTCTGGGGGAGTTTAAAAGTATATTTCCTAACTTGCTTACTAAACACAATGGGTGGCACGATAGAGGGGACTGTATATTAAAAGTGATTTTGGGTCTGTGGCTATAATGTCACATGATGGTTGAGGAACCATCATTTTGAATCCCTTCACATAGTGCTATATGCCTGAACATTTTAAGCTGATAATGAGTGTTATATTGAAGCACCAGAGCTGTACAAGTTATAACTGTAACCTTGATTTATTAGTATTCTAGTAAAGATGCCAGAGTTAATACATTTTGTTTGCTATGCTTGTTGGGGGGGGGCTGCATTAGGGGTCATTAATGATTTCTCTTTACTCCCTAGTCATGCAACAGGTTCAAATAGCAATCTCAGGATTGTGTTAATATCTTTAACTGAAGCTTCCCCTACTGGACACACCTTATACCATTGAAGAGGCTGGCAATTATAGAGAGACTTTTGGGACTTGATACTTTAGGACTTTCTGTCTAGAAATACCCCCTATTCCTATTTTACCAGATTACATGGGTTACATAATGTGTATATCAAATATCTGTGGCTGTAACCATATGTTTCCTATGCACTATATGGGTTTTTTGTGGATGTTGATTGTATGCTTACACAGAAAATTAATAAACATAAAGTTAAAAGAAAAGAATTTCCTTACTTTTTGAGAAAGCATAGAAAAGTACAAACTCATGCAAGTTGGTGGGAGCATGGGGCCTGACCACCAACATGAAAATTTCTGCCTAACATAACAGTACAAGTACCGAATATCATATCTATTGTTGGGGGCGCATATCGGTGGGAGTGTGGGGCTCCCCACCAGCTTGAAACAAACCAAAGTTTCATTCATCGGAGTGGCAAGATTCCACACCTGTTTACATTTCAGACACCTAACCACTGAAAATTACCTCCATGGCAGTAAGGCTAGCTACCCTACAAATGTCAAGCCACTACCACAATGTAAAACGCTACACCCAAAATGTAAAGTGTGTCACGAAATATCTCCACAGTAAATTAATTTTCCAATACCTAAATACCATAATTCACATGTACAGGACATCCCATCAACACCCTCTAAATTTGAAGTTAAAAGACCAAACCGTTTCCGAGATATTATATTTTAAAGTTTGAGATTTGCATTCATCGGAGTGGCATAATTCCGCACCTGTTTACATTTTACACACCTAACCACTGAAAATTATCTCCATGGCAGTAAGGCTAGCTACCCTATAAATGTCAAGCCACTACCACAATGCAAAACTATTTCCACAAAATGTAAACTGCGCTATGCAATATCTCTCAACAAATGTATTTTCCAACACCTAAACAAAATACTTCACATTTACAGGACATCCCCTCAAGACCCTCAAAATTTCAAGTTAAAAGACCAAACTGTTTCTGAGAAATTTAATTTTAGAAGTCATGACAATTGGTCTATCTGGTCCCTCCAAATCTGGCCATCCAGTCCCTGCCTCGAGAACAAAGATCGTGATCAAAGAATCTCACTATCAAAGAATTTGCAGGTTTGCAACCAAAGAATTTGCAGGCTCACTATCAAAGAATTAAAAAATGTTAAAACTAAATTTTATCAGAGAAATACATTAAACCACAGACATGACTCGATAGAATGAAGCCCCCTGAGCAAAACCCATCCTAGTTTGACTTCATAAGTTACCCCTGGGCTGAGATATTTGATTTTTAAATCTAGCCATCTAGTCTCTCCCTCGCAATCAAAGATCATGGTCAAAGAATCTCACGATCAAAGAATTTGCAGGCTCGCGATCAAATATCGTTAGCAAGCCATGATCAAAGAATTTAAAACTTTAAAACTCTATTTTTTGACGTAATTACAAGAGACCACAGCCATGGCTCAATAGAAGGAAGACCCCTGAGTAAAACCCATCATAGTTCTACTTCAGAAGTCACCCATGAGCTGAGATATTTGTTTTTTTCTGACTGCAAAATGAAAACAAGATGGCGACCATCGCGATCTAAGAATTCCTCATGGTCAAAGATTCTTTGATTGTGAGCCTGCAAATTCTTTGATCATGAGGAGGGACCAGATAGCAAAAACCCCATTCTTCTTTCGCAAAATAATCATATAAATGTTCCCATAGATTTATAATGGAAACTTAAAACTTAATAACTTTTGAATGGATTCATATTTTTTCACCAAACAAAAAGTGGCATATTCCTTGACCCAAGCTCTTTCAATGTGTTAAGTTGCAGACTGGCATGCCACAAAACAGCTGTGCAGTGCCACAGACAAAATACAAAAAACTGCCCACAAAACTGGCGAAAAGTGAATTTTTCAGTGTTTTGGTGTGCAAAAGTCACAAGTCCACCTGAAACAAAATGTTGTAGTTCAAGAGATCTACTATGCCCCACCACGCATACCACATTTCATGCAAATCTGTTGAACAGGTCCAAAGTTATTAATGTGCAACATTTTGAGTTTAACATAGAAGTGCCTTCATACCCCTAAATATAGGTTTGCGACCACACCCCTATAATATGTATGCATATATATATATATATATATATATACACTACCGGTCAAAAGTTTTAGAACACCCCATTTTTCCAGTTTTTATTGAAATTTACGCAGGTTAATGTCTCAATGTACTCTGAAATTAAAGCATAGAACAAATAAACAATTGGAGATAAAAAAAAAATCATAGAATCATTTTGTTTAACAAAATTTAATCTAAATTTTTGACTCATCAAAGTAGCCACCTTTTGCAGATATACTGTAACCGCCGAACACACTCGTGGCATTCTTCCTACAATGGACACCAAATATTGTTCGGGAAGTTCTTCCCAACACTGTTGCAGAAGTTCCCACAAATGTGTTGCACTTGTAGGTTGCTTTGTTTTCACCCTTCTGTATAGTTCATCCCAAACCAGCTCGATGGGGTTTAAGACTGGAGACTGCGCTGGCCATTCCATGATTTGAAGCCTACCGTCTTGTTCTTTTCCTCGAAGGTAGTTCTGACATAGCCTGGAGGTATGTTTTGGGTCATTATCTTGCTGTAGGATGAACCCCTGATCAACTAGGCGTAGACCAAAGGGTATTGCATGGCGCTGCAAAATGCTGTGGTAGCCCTTTTGGTTCAGGTGCCAGTCACCTGTGCTGTTGTCCTGTGAGCCGCCTATCACACAAGCTGTTGACTCTCAGAAACTTGTCTTCTGATTCTGTTGTGGCTTTGGGTCTGCCAGACCTCTTTCCTGTCAGAGTTTCCTCCAGTTTCCAAGTGCCTTTGATGGTGTAGGAAACTGTACTCACTGACACCTTGGCTTTCTTGCAATTTCTCTACAGCAGTTTTTGCTAACCTAAACTTTTTTTAACCTCTAGCAGTTTACCGCTACCTTTGTACCATTTCAGGTTATTCACTGGACTTGAATTGCTTAAATTTCAATAAAACTGGAAAAATGGGGTGTTCTAAAACTTTTGACGGTAGTGTATATATGGGGATATGACGGACTGAAGATATCATATTTGTCTTCACGAGGGCCAGTGATATCATGATATCTCACGAGTGGCGAACCAACGGAGTGAGATATCATGATATCACTGGCCTCGAGTGAAGATAAATATGATATCTTCAGTCAGGTCATGTCATATTCGGTTTATACAATGTATGCTTTGCCCCCAGCCCCGCAATACAACTCACCACATGCCCCTCTCAATGCAATGGGTGATATTAAGGTGATGGCCCTAGCAATACAATCCCACTTACAGAAAAGCTGGCAAAACAGCAGATGTCATTTATTGTTTAAAAAATATCTGGTGGATCCTGCTATTTATGATTAGTTTTAAAAAGTCTTATCTGGTTCATCCTGCCATGCCCTCCCCCCCAACAGAGGTCCACATGCCCCCCAACATAACAGATTACATAGAGTTTTCAAATATCTGGTTGATCCTGTCAATTTAAATTACTAAAATATCTGGTTGATCCTGGTATTATTTTGGTGAAACGTTATTTTTAAAATGGTTATCTGGTTGATCCTGCCACTCTTAGTACTTTCACTTTCCCTACAAGTGCAGCGTGACCGAGCGCTATGCGGACTTACGATTTGTATATTGGCAAATCTTTTGTAGGAGGTTCCCCTGGGTCAGTAACTCAGAATATGCCGTCATTTCTGTGTTAATTACTTGTATTTCCTTTTACAGACGCTCGCGCTTCATTTTACTGTTGAAAAGCCGCCGGCTCGGTTACTGCTGCACTCTATGTGCAGTTCCAAGGTTTTTTACAAGGAAATACAAGTAATTAACACAGAAATGACGGCGTTTTCTGAGTTACTGACCCAGGGGCACCTCCTACAGAAGATTTGGCAATATACAAATCGTCAGTGTGCATAGCGCTCGGTCACGCTACACTTGTAGGGAAAGTGAAAGTGCTCTGAGTGGCAGGATCAACCAGATAAGTTTCGATATGACGTATAGGAACGTGGAGATAACATATGACGTATAGGAACATGAAGATAACAATGTTATCTTCACTGGCCATCTGAGATATCATGTTTTATACTGCCATTTATCTGTCAACATACATTGTATAAATATATATATATATATAGATGAAATACAAAATCACACATGCCCCCACAATGCAAAGCATCATGGGCTGCAGACACAAATCACCACAGAATATTATACTGGTTCAACTTTAAGCACACATGTATGATGCCGAAAGGCATCTCACACAGTTTGCAAAGGGTGCCAACAGAAGACATAGACACATGTTTCATCCTACCAGGACTCATCAGTATGCCTCATCTGTTTGACACCCCAGGGGAATGAACCAGCTACCGTAAGATGGTCTTTCTGGGTTATGTTGTGGTGAACCCAATTAAAACAAAAAACAATTTAACTCATTCCTTCCTGATGACGCCATATGGCGTCATAAAAAAAATACCTCTTTTTCCTGATGACACCATATGGCGTCCTAAATCATTTGCTGTAGTGCCTGATGACGCCAATTGGCGTCCATATCTTTCTCTTGGTGTCGCTTAAGCATTTGTTTACATTTGATGAATTGAGTTGTACCAGCTAATAGGGACATCGCATCTCTTACTGATTTTACCTAATGTAATATGTGTTCCCATTGGCTATTTTTGAGAAGACAAGCCTTAATACATAAATAAATAAATTTACTATATTTTGCATGTGCTGTGAAAAATGTATTATGTTCATTCTGCCATTAGTTTGTATTGTAACAACAAATCATCTTGTTTTAGTGTAACATGTTAAGCTGATCAGGTTTCTACTATATATTTCATAACTTTTTTTTTTTTTATTCGAGCAATCCGATTGGCTGTCACCACTTTGGTGTATTTTTTTTGTCTTTTGGGGTATTTTTCTACAATAACGTTGTCACTGATATCATGATTGTTACAACTATTAGTCCATTTATACCACTAAGTGAGCTGAATATTTCTGTATTTAAAAATCAAGCTCTGTGATTGGTCGGATTTTCTGACATCATCAATTCTGAATTTAACTGGTATAAAGGGATTGTCTTAGATGCAGGCACCATCCCCCTGATGAAGCCTTAATTGTCGAAGCACCAGGGAACCTGCATGCAGATCTTTTGTTGTGCCTTCCACTATTCTATTCAATGTGTGTGCCTGAAACGTTAGACTAAATCCTTATTTAGCATTCAAGCAAGGACTCATATTTTTTTACAACCATCAGTGGAGGGAAAGTGGCTCTCTGGGCTCTAGAGTGTACAGTGATTTTTTTTTTTGATGTTTCAGTTAGGGGTGACAGCCCTCACCTGCACCCGCCCTAGCTCTGTAGTGCATCACCATTTGGTCATATTGATCCTCACTGTTGCCATGCTTGCTCTATGCTTATTGTACATGTCACTATATCCATTAACCAGTCGGAGCGCACACTGGTGCAGGAAGAGCGTGGTGACTGGAAACTTAGTTTCAAGATGGAGGTGCTGCTCTTATCCTAAAATACTCACTTCATTTTGGTGCCAAAACCTCGATTTGTAATCTGTATTTACTTTATTTGTTTTTATTTTTATTTATGATAAAAGTTTTCATAGTTGTTACTTTGTTCATTTTGGGATAATTTCTGGTCATCCTGTGTGATCACATCTTATGGATCCAGCTGGCATTCCTGATGGGACAGAGTGTTTCTTATGCATGTACTAGATGAGGTCACATGAATTCAGCACCTTTTGTTACTTTTTAAAGAGTTTATGTTCGGATTATGGCTATATTAAAATCTATGTGGCATGTTGCTCTCTCATGCTATGGATGATAAGTGGGTTAGGGTCAGTAGCATGTTTGTCTCATGCTCTGCACTTGAGTTTTCTCCCTAATACGCAGTTGCTGATTGTTTAAAATGAAAAAAATAATGGTGTTGCCTTCAACTTATCTGGCATCAGTCAAGCCCCAATCTCTGATGCATTGTAAAGGCCAAATCAGTTTTGAATCCCTCCACAGTCACTGGTGTTGTCCATCGACTCGTATGATGTCAGTCCAGACTCAACCTCTGATGCACTGTAAAGTGTTCTTCAGGTTAAAATCCCTCCACAGCCACTTGTAAGATCTGTCTCCTTATCATGAGTCATTCGAGCCCCAAACTGTAGTGAACAATGAAGTGCATTTCAGGATCAGATCCCTCCACAGCTGATGGTGTTGTCCATCGACTTACCATGTATCAGTCCAGACCAATCCCACAATGCACTGTGAAGTGCATTTGATGTTCAAAACCCTCCACTTCCACTGGTGTAGCCCATCAATTCATATGACATCAGTTCAGCCCCAATCTCTGATGCACTGTATTCTTCAGGCTCAAATCCCTCCACAGCCACTTGTAAAATCTATCTCCTTATCATGCATCCATCGAGCTCCAAACTGTAGTGAACACTGAAGTGCATTTCAGGCTCAGATCCCTCCACAGCCAATGGTGTTGTCCATTGACTGATCTGGTGTCAGTCCAGCCCCAACCTCTACTGCACTGTAAAGTGCTGTTCAGGTTCAAATCCCACCAGAGTCACTGATTTAGTCCATCAGTTCATCAGTCTTCAGTCCAACCTTTATCTCTGACAATCTGTGATGTGATTACTGATATGGATCCTCCTCAGTCATCATGGTGTAGTCCGTTGAGCACATCAAGATTCATTCCAACACTACCCTCAGATGCACTGTAATGTTCTATTCAAGTTCGAATCGCCCACAACCACTTTAGTCCCTTGTGCTCATAATGCTTCAGACCATCCCTTACCTCTGATGCACTGTGATGTGATCAGTGCCAGTGTATGACGTGACAGTCCATTCAAATGAAACATAGCACACAGTACACATGTGCACCAATGGGCATCACTTCATGGTGCAGGCACACACACTCCTTCCCACCCACACAGTGCGCCATACTGAATGTTGCAACATATCACATGTATGCAGACAAACCATGTGACACAGCACATAATTACACAACTTTACAGGTGTCCATGTCATCACCCTGTATGTACCCACAATGGGTCTGCATGGCATATGAACACCATTACCAGGTGCAGGCAGCCCCACCTGCTTCCCTACAACTGAGTATACCCCAAGGACAGGTGCCAATTCATGGCGCAGAAATGACTGCAGTGCCTATGAGCATCATTCCTTGGTACAGGCACACCCACCCCTTCCCCATGACACAGTATACCCCAAATTACCAGTGCCTTTTCAGCAATTTCATCATCCTATACGATACCCATAATGTATCTACAGTGTCTGTTACCACCATTATTAGATGCATACAGCCCTCTCATTTCCTAGAACATATGAAGTGCATCTGAGCCTGTATTATGAATGCAGGCACCCCCACCACCACCACCACTAACACACAGTTTGCCTCATACAGTCATTTCCTCACCTTTAAACCATCCCATAATACAACCCCAAAAATAAACTATGCCAGGAAATTAAATAATACACAGATTTATGTAACATGATGATTACTGAAAGACTGTGAACCTTTACATGAACACCATCATGCTTCATTTACAGTATGATAAAGCAAACAGCACAAATAAAATACAGTTTCCTATACTTATCATGGGATTTTATTACAAAAATAAAATAAAATAGTTTATTTCAATGAAATTACACATTTTAACTACAGCACATATGCAATTAATCATAGAGAGACCTCCAGCACTAACAAATGTATCCATTTCCTGTGTCAGCTCACTGACCTACACTGAAAGTGTTCTTCCTATTTACATCACGTGACCTCACAAAGCACTTCCTTCCTGCATCACTTCCTGATATGTCCTTCTAAGGTAATGTGTAAATATGTTCTTACTAAACTAGGGGAAAAAACAAAAAAAAATGATAATCAGATTCATAAACTAAAATCAGTGGGTAGGAAGAATTGAACACTGCAAAAATTCCAACCAGTGGAGTGGAACAAAAAACTCAAACTGTAATAGCAAGAGATTCAGATATTGATTTCTGACTAAAAAAAATGGTAAAAACCTTGCAAAATTTATACTTAGACAATGACAGATGTTTACTGAATATTTTTAACAATTTTAATCAACAATTTTACAGAAATGTAATATTTTTGCATGACTATGTAAACAGAGTATAGTTATATTTAGATAAAATCATCAGAATTTATTAAAATATGAAAACAACCTCACACAACATTAAATCTAGTTAAATAGTCATTACCAAACTTCACTCATTTTCAAAAACTTTTTGTCCTGAAAAACTTTTCTTTTTACAGTTTTAAAATTGGATGTATGGTTTTTAAGATATGTAGGTTTAAGCACAGTGTGTTTGTATGAATGCTGCAAATCTAAAACCCATTCAGGCACACAGGTGTTCTAGCAGCAGGCAGAGGGAACCTGAACATTCTAAGTAACAATAGGATAGAATGAGTTAAAAGACAAAGAACCTCTGTGCACAAGCACTGAGGCAATGGTTACCCCAAAGGGCATTTGGCTGGGAGGCCAAGTTTCAAAGAAATACAAACTCACACATGCCCCCACAATGCAAAGCATCATGGGCTGCATATACAAATCACCACAGAATATTATGCTGGTTCAATTTTAAGCAGACATATATGTTGCCAAAAGGCCTCTCACACAGTTTGCAAAGGGATTTGTGCTTACAAATAACATTTTGATTTGATACCCTATACTTACCTCTGGAGGTCATTGGGTGCCATCTTCTGTGGACCAGGACAAGTCTGCTCTCTTTAAAGCCGAACTGTGAACTGAAGAATCAAGGTAAGTACCTTATAATGGCTGTCAATGGCAGTTTAAACTTATGTTGATATCTTGTCCATTTTGTAGGTATTTTTGCACCAAATTTTCTACATGGGCTTTTTGGGACCCCACCTCATGAACAATGGCATTGTCATTTTGTTACTCAGTCCAGAAAGGTGATTTTGTGATAACTGTGTGGAATCCCCTTTTAGGACTGAGTAATGAAACAGTGCCAGAGTTTATGAGGTAGGGTCCCAAAAATCCCTTGTTAAAAATTTGGACCACAAATATCAAAAAATGCCTGAGTTATGCATGGTTGTTGAAAGTTTCCTACGCATGTGCATAATTTTTCCAGTTTATAATATTTTCACTCCAAATTTTCAACATAGCCATTTTTTTACACCATCTCATGAACAGTATAGCTGTCATTTCTCATATCTTGCCCAAAATGTGTTTTCTTACTTGTGGTGTAGAATAGTGCAGTCACTGCACAAAATCACCTTTAGGGATTCTGTAACAAAATGACAGTGCCAGTGTTCATGAGTAGGGCCCCAAAAAGCTCTTGTTGAAAATTTACAGCAAAAATAACATAAAATGCCCGAGTTATTCATGATTGTTGAAATGTTCCTATTTTCCTATGTGCGCATGTAACTTTGCCAATTTTTAATATTTTCACTCCAGAGTTTAAACATGGGCCTGGAGAGGGGGAGGCTGCCCACTGTGTAGACAGCTATCTTGTATCAGGAGTGAAGTATATTGGTTAAGGAGTAAGCTGGGGGAGTTGGGGGGTGTCCAAGGATAAGGGGTGTGGATATGGGCAGCAGAAGGGTGGGGCTGAGGGGAGGCTGGGGCAATGCTCTGAAATTACAGGATATTATGTTACTGCAAGCAGGAGGGGGGATATTAGGGACAGAGGACCCTTAGATAGGGATGTTGACGCTAAGGGGAAAGCGTACTGGGTGAACATTCCGAATACAAAGAGAGTGGAGGGGGAAGAGTCAGGAGGGGCTGTTGTGGGGAAGCCTAAAACAGCAGACTGTGGGAAGGGAGCTCCTAAGGAGGACAGAGCAAGAGGGGAGGAAGAGAGGCAGTTTAGAGGTGCAGTCAGGGGAAACTCAGGCTACTTGGTGGAGGCTGGCATAGAATGTCACAATAAATTTGAGCTACTAAGCAACCTAGAGGGGGAGGAAGGGGTTGGTGGAAATAAGGAAACTGATACAGAGGCCGGGGGGAGGGAGTCGGATAACCATAGTGCATCATAGACCGGCAATGGAAAGGATAGAAATAGTCCCAGAGAAAGAAGGGGAAACATACATGTTAAGCAGATGGGGGAGATGCAACATATTGCAGACATGAGGGAGGAGAGCATGACTGGAGAGAAACTGGGAAACAAGGAGGTGGGAGAGGGGCCCCCCTTCAGCAGGGGGGTCTGTACCAAGGATGGGGCCCTAGGTAAAGGGGACCCACAGAGAGCCTCTGGAGGTAGGGGTGCTATTACAAGGGGGGAGGATGGCGGTATGTGGGAAGGGAAACCATCAGGGCCAGGATAAATGCTTTGGATAAGAGAGGGTTAAAGGGACACCTATTCAGAGGGGTCTGAGTTAAGGGCAAAATAACGAGAGGCAGAAAGGGAGGGTGACAAGGGGGTCTCTAATAAGGCAGGAAGACTCCCATGGAATTGAGATCATGAATAAAGGGGGGGATGGGGGCTGAGCATGCATAGTGGAGGTAACCATAAGGATGATGGCAGTGTTAAGGTTCTGTTATTGGGAGACTCGATGATTAGGGGTATCCAGTGGGAGGGACAGGGGGGTGGATGCCATAGCCAGGTGAAGGTAGTGAATATCTCTGGGCTGACAGTGCACAGATCAAAGTTCATGGTGTACGAACAGGTTAGGGATTGTGGAGGGAAACCAGATTTCCTGGTGCATTTGGGAACTAATGATCTAGAGGGAAATAACATTTTGAAAATCCAAGTAAGGTTCCAAGAACTTGCCAGAGTCTGTCGGGATAATGGATGCAACATTTCCTTTTCAGAGATATTGCCAGTACCAAAGGCCTCAGTGGAGAAAAAAATGAAGATCACAGAGGTTAATGACTGGCTCAGGAAGTGGGGTGAAGAGAGTGGGTTGGGGGTGTTAGGGAACTGGAAAGGAGTTTGGGAGGATAAGGGACTGTTTGCCAAGGACAGGCTTCATCTTGCCCCATTAGGGAAGGAAGTCCTTAAACAGGGGATAGCTGACTACATTCAAGAAAGGTGGGGTTTAAACTTATGAGGATGGGAGGGATAAGGGAGGGGCTGACCAGAAGCCCTCTCCTCCAGATGAGGGGAGTAGCCTTCAAACCCAAGGGGGGGAGGAGGAAACAGACTGAGGGTGGAGGTTTCAGGAGGAGCAGAGGGAGGATGAAAGTATAAGGAACCTGGGTGGGGTTTGACAAAGGGGATCAGGGATAAGGGGTGGGGGTTGGTGTTAGTAAATGCCAGGAACTTGGGAAACAAGTTGCCAGAGTTCCAAGCCATGCTGTTCGGGGATGTTGCGGTGGTCACAGAGACGTGGGCCAACAAAAACCATGACTGGGACTTAAACGTGCAGAGGTACACTATGCTTAGGAAGGATAGAAAAGAGGGCAGAGGGGGTGGAGTGGCTCTGTTCATTAGAGATGACATAGAAATTGCTAGGGTAGAAGAGGCAGAGGGAAACATGGAGGCCTTATGGGTCACCTTACGATCCCCAGCAGGAGATAAGGTCAAGCTGGGTGTAGTATATAGGCCCCCCCAGGATGGGTGATGTTCTGGAGGATGGTTTGCTGGACAACATCATTGCCCAGTGTGGACCAAAAGGGGAAGGAGTGGTGTTGATGGGGGACCTTAATATGCCAGGTACAAACTGGGGAACCATGTCCTCTAAGGTGACCAAGGAACAGAGGCTGCTGGACAGCTTCCAGGATGTGTTCTTAACACAGCATGTGATGGAGCCCACAAGGGAGGGGCATGTCCTGGACGTGGTTCTGGCAGTTGGGGATCTGGTAAGGGACCTGGTTGTAGAGGATCCCCTGACTGGGAGCGACCACAATACTGTCTGGTTTCGAATAAGCATGGGGAGGGGGTGAGACCTAGGACACTGGTAGTGGACTTCAGGGGAGCAGACTTTGTGGGCATGGGAAATATTCTCAAGGATCACTTGAAGGGGATTACATCAATGACAAATGTGGAAAGGAGATGGGAGGTCATAAAACCGGGACTTCATGAGGCAGCCAGGACCTGCGCTAAGGTGAAACGTAAGGGAGCAA
Source organism: Neoceratodus forsteri (assembly GCA_016271365.2). Classification (NCBI taxonomy): domain Eukaryota; kingdom Metazoa; phylum Chordata; order Ceratodontiformes; family Ceratodontidae; genus Neoceratodus; species Neoceratodus forsteri. The sequence continues at coordinate 533,560,911 of CM028137.1, read as the reverse complement.
GGTCACATAAATCATGCTGGTGGTCCAGTGAGGTTCAGGTAGCAGTCAGAGAAAAGAAGGAGGCCTACAAATAATATAAAACAACAAGAGGGGTTAGGGATAAGGAAATGTACCATCTTGCATCTAGAAAAGTCACGCAGATGGTTAGGGGGGCAAAGTCCAGTAAAGAGCAGTGCCTGGCACAGGGGATACATGAAGGGGAAAAGGGGTTCTTCCAATACATTGGGGAGCAGAGAAAAACTAAGGGCCATCTCAGCAGATTGAGATCAAAAGGAGGGTGGCTGGAAGAGGGGAGGGACCGGGCAGAGGTATTTAATGAGTACTTTGCCTCTGTGTTCACTAGGGAGGGGGATGGGATATCTACAAAGCAAGGCACGATGGGGATAGAAGCGGCAGTGAGTGGGATCAGGGAAGCAAAAGAAATGGAGCAAGAGGGAGGGAGAGGTGCCCCAAGGGTGTCACATCAGGATAAGGATAAAAAGGCCAGTAAGGTGGAGGGGTCAGATGATGCTATCTCCACCAAAAGGGTGTGGTTAGCCCTCAAGGCCCTAAAGAAAGACAAATCTCCTGGGCCAGATGGCATTCATCTGAGAGTACTATGGGAATTGGCGGGCATACTGGCTGCACCCCTGGCGGAGCTCTTCAACAGGTCACTTGAGACAGGGAGGGTACCTAGCAATTGGTGAGAGGCACATGTGGTGCCAATCCATAAAGGGGGGTCAAGGGAAGTACCAGGTAACTATAGACCCATCAGTTTGACCTCGTGGTGGGAAAATTAATGAAGAGTATACTAAAGGAACGATTGGGGGTGTACTTGGAGGAGGTGGGAGGTCTGGATAGTCGGCAACATGGGTTTGTGCCAGGTAGATTATGTCAAACCAATCTTGTGGAGTTCTACAAATGGGTAACATCAGAACTGGACAGGGGAAAGCCTGTGGATGTATTATTCTTGGACTTCAGCAAGGCGTTTGACTTTGTCCCCCACAATGGTCTGGTGGAGAAACTGATCGGGTTGGGAGTAGGCCCTTTGATGGTTAGATGGATTGAAAAGTGGCTAGCTGGATGCACCCAGAGAGTAGTGGTCACTGCGGAGCTCTCGAACCCTAGAGAGGTTGGTAGTGGGGTACCGCAGGGCTCAGTCCTGGGTCTGATCCTGTTTAATGCATACATATCGGACATCAGGGATGGTATAGGGTGTGAAATGAGTCTCTTCGCTGATGACTCCAAGATGGGAGCAGTAGTTGAGGGAGAAGAGGGGAGGTTGGCCCTGCAAGGGGACCTGGACACCCTGGAAAGCTGGGCTCACACATGGCAATTAAATTTCAATATCACCAAGTGCAAGGTGTTACATCTTGGGCAGGGAAACCCTAAACACTGGTACACCCTGGGAGGGGAGGTGCTGGAGGCCTCAATAGGGGAAAAAGACCTAGGGGTCATGGTGGATGCATGTATGAATAACTCTGAGCAGTGCAGGAGAGCGGCTAGCAAGGCAAACAGGATGCTGGGATGCATCGTAAGGGGGATCACCTCTAGGAGCAAGGAAGTGATTCTGCCGCTGTACAATGGACTGGTTAGACTACACCTGAGTACTGTGTACAGTACTGGAGACCACATTTGAAGAGGGACATACAGCTCCTGGAGAGGGTACAGAGGAGGGCAACTAAGATGAGGACTAGGATTTGACGATGAGGACAGACTTGAGGAGCTCTGCCTGTTTTCATTGGAGGAGAGGAGAGACGGGGACATGATTGAGGTCTTCAAGTACCTCAAGGAATAAATAGGGTAAACATGGAGGGATCTTTAGACTAAAGCAGGAGGTATCACCAGAGGGCATGGTTTGAAGTTGGAAGGTGGAAGGGTGAGGGGAAAGAGGAGTTTTTCACTAAGGGGTGGTGGACCCTTGAATGCACTGCCTGGCGAGCTGGTTCAGAGATCCACAGTGGAGGGCTTCAAGAGAGGTGGACAGACACAGAAAGTGGATGTATCAGATGATGGCCTGTCCCAGGGGGGTGGGGATGGATGATAGGGGTTTCTGGAACACAAGGGAGTGGAGGGCCTCGGCACCCAACTAGGGATCTGAGGTTCGAGCAGATTCGATAGACCATAAGGCCTAATCTGCTGGCAAATAGTATGTTAGTATGGTAATTTTTTCACAGCACCTCACGAACACTACATCTGTCATTTCTCATACCCTGCCAGAAATGTGTTTCTACGGCTGTGTTGCAGAATGGTGTTTTGCCATGGATTAAGAAATTTACACCTATGGGGTTTATGAGGTGAGGTGTTGAAAATTTGGGGGCACAATGTGAAAAAATTCCAAAGTTATGAGCATTCTTTGCAATTTTGCTATGCACCTATCTCAAAAAGTAAGGGCATTTATTGCAAAAAACTTTATTAATGCATCAGTTAGGATTGAATTAAAGTGACAAAGGCAGGAAAATGGAGTGTTAGGGTTGGAACCCCCACCCTGCAGAGACTGACAGGTATCAGGGGGTGCTTTGGAGTTGTCAGCCTGAATGCCCCCACTCCCACCCTACAGACACTGACAGGTGTAAGGGGAGTGCCTTGCTATCAACAGCCCTAATACTCACCCCATTCCATAAGTAAATAAGCTGAGATAGGTATGGAATAGGAGAATGAGGTGAGTGTTAGGGCTAATGACAGCAAGGCATTCCCCCAACACCTGTCAGTGTCTGTAGTGTGGGGGTGGGAGCATTAGGGTTGACAACTCCAAGGCACCCCCCCGACACTTGTCAGTCTCTGCAGGGTGGGGGTGGGTGTTAGGGTTTCCAACCCTAACACCCCATTTCCCTGCCTTTGTCACTTTAGTTCAACCCTAACTGATGCATTAACAAAGTTTTTTATAATGATATATAACATATTTATATTGTCATTAGTAAATTAATACAGTTTTATATTTAATATGGTTTATATACATTTTACATATATATTTAAATATATGTATAATGCAATCTGTAAATACTGTATATACTGATGGCATTATTTCTATAGTAGTAGTAGTCTATTTTTGTATAGTGCTCCTTCCCAGGGGCTCAGAGCACCTTACACAGTGATACAAAGTGATATGCATAAACACAATTAATAAAACAATCCCAAAACTTAAAACAACAATAAATAAATACATATATACATACATACATACCATACTGATGAAAACAGATGGCATCAGCAGAAACAGAGGCTAATAAATATGATCAAAGGCCTCCTAAATAAAAAGGTCTTAAGTTCCACCTTAGAAGCCTCCAACAGGTTGGCCTCCCTTAGAGATGTATGTAGTGAGTTCCAATCCATAGCACTGAACCAGCTACCTGAAATGCTCTGTCCCCTGATTCAATTCAATTAAATTTTATTTTTATACTGGAAAGTATGAGAGCAAAAATGACCGTTTTCACAAACGTCCAGTGGTACAGAAAATTGATGATACAGAGAAAAAGGTAAAACAATATTTGCAATATTTTACGATATTTACAGTATGGAACACTGTATATGACAGGACCATCTAGATTAGAAAAAAAAATACAGAGCATACAACAGAAGAGCCAATAAACAGATACATATAAACTCCAAGGTAACTCAAGGGTTGGTGGACATTCAGGGGAATTGCCTACTGGGCAGACACAAGTGGTGAATTGGAGGAGGTGGTCTTTGAGGGAGGAGGTGAATGAGCCAATTGAACTACAGGCCTGAAGTTCAGGGAGCAGTTTATTGTAAAACTTAGGGCCCTTGTACGCGATGGAGTTTTGCGCATGCTTGGTGTGGTAAAAAGGGGTGTCGAAGATATGACAGACAGCCCCTCTTGTACTGTGCTTGGGAACCAATAAGGGGAAAAGGAAGTTAACACTGACTGGCAACAGGTTATGTTGAACTTTGTGTAGGAAAGAGAGCATTTTAAGTTGGAACCTGTCTTCAAGGGTGAGCCAGTTGAGGGAGGCATAGAGGGTACAGTGATGGGTCACCCAGGGGAGGCCAGTCACAAAGCATGCAATATTATTGTATGTAGTCTTGAGTTTGGAGAAAAGGGGGATGTGTTGGGGGTAGTAGACAATAGAGCCATAATCAAGGAGGAGCAGGAGAAGGGAGCTGGCAAGGTGTAGGCTTAGCCCTGCAAATCACCAGGAGGCCCATCTCAGAAGAGCAGAGGGGGTGGCTGATAAGAAGTTAGGAGTTCTGTCAGGTAGCCAGGGCCCAGTACATATCAGACCTTATAGGTCAGAAACCAACCTCTTTTTTTTTTTTCAATTCTTTTTTCTTCCCCTCCCAGCCAGAACTCTCTCAGACTGCCTCTCTCGCTGTGACCGCTCTACCGACCTCTGTGTTCCCACCATCTTCAATTGTTACATCGACCCCCGGGAGGCTCGAGAGGGGCTGCACCCCAGGAGGCAGAGGGGAGTGGTGAGGAACCAGCACAGATCGTGGTGGTGGCGCGGCACTGGAGGAGCCATTGCCTATCCGGCAGGAGGGGTGTTTTCTGCCCTTAGTTATGCCCCAGGCGTGGGACATGCAATGCTGTTCAGCCTGCGACGTGGGTGCTCCCACTCACATCCAGAAGACAGCCGCCCACGTCTTCCCCATTTTTTCCAAGCCCCTGTGCATTGCAGTGCCACCAGTCTCCACCGGGGGCCGCTGCTGCACCGGGCTACCCCTGGATCCCTCCCAGAGAGAGGAGAGCAGTCCTCCGGATGCTCGATCCTCTCTCTCGTCTACCCTCAGCGCCCGGGTTCGCCTCAACCCGGTCGCCGGTGTGTGTGAGGTGTGCATCCAGCGCCAACCATCAGAGCCACCGGGCTGACTCAGAAACCAACCTTGAAGGTAATACACCACATTACCAGCAGCTAGTGCAGTTCATGCAGGACCACGATCACGTAGTATGATCTGGGAAGGCCCATCAGCAGCCTGGCCACTGCATTCTGCACAAGCTGCAGGTGCTGTAGGATACTTCCACTAACCGTGAGGTACAGGGCATTGCAATAGCCAAGCCTAGACATCACAAATGCATGTACTAGTGATGGCAGGTCTTTGGGGGGGCAAGAATTTAATCTGGGTGATGTTCCTTAGATGGTAAAAGCCATTCTGCACTACTGCTGACACTTGAGACTCAAATGTCAACCTCTAATCCAGAATGAGCTCCAGATTTTTCACCTTAGCAGAAGTCACAAGTCTACAGGACCTGAACACAAGTTCCGTCATTTATTCAGCCACCTCCGCACCCCTCCTCTGACCATCTCAATCACTAGTACCTCCTTATCAGGTTATGTCTCAGCCTGCTAGAGGTCATCCAGTCCGGGATCTTGGCCAAATACAAATTAAGTACTTTGACTGCATCAGGTCTCTTAGGTACATGCGACAGATACAGCTGGGTATCATCTGCATAGCAGTGAAAACCCAGCCTATATCATTTGACTCTTAGGCTGCCAACACAGTTAGAACGTATAGGAATTCTGGACTGATATATCAGTCCACGGCCCTGCAATGGTTAATGATGTCTCCCAGAGGTAGCATGTAAACTGTGATCAGCTAAGGAGAGAGGAACAACCTCTGGGGCACACCATGGAGCAGGGGCTTTGAGAGTGAAGAGAAATTTCCCACCACTTTCCTCTGTCCTATCTCCGAGGTCAGTCTCAAACCAGCTAATGACCATACCAGTGATTCCACAGTACTCCCTAAAGTGGTCCAACAACAACCCATGGTCCACAGTACCAGAAGCTGAGGAGCAATCAAGGAGGATGAGAACTGACCATTCTCATCTATCTCTTACCCTGAGAAGATCATTCTGCACCCTGACCAATGCAGTCTCAGAACTGTGCCTGGACTTAAATCCAGACTGGAGAGGCTCATAGTTGTCATATGCAGTGAGATGTGCCTCAAGCAACAGCACCACAATCTTCTCAATAGCCTTACCCAGAATAGGAGGTTAGAGACAAGCCTATATATTTGTCAAGCACTCTGGGTCCAGGGAAAGTTTCTTCAGAAGGGGCCTCAGCAGCACATCTTTTAATGATCTTGGAAAGATCCCCGTTGATAGAGTACACCAGACAATCTAAGTGAACACTGGACCAGTACCTCCACACAGCTCACTTGAAGATGTGACAGGCCTGCGTCCAGTTCACAGAAGGTGTGCCAGAGCTCCAAGTTTACCTCACAAACCTCCTCCATCATAACTGACCTAAACTTTCCCCAGGCCAGAGGAGTGTGATCTTGAGATATAAGCTCAACCCTGCCAGGTCATGATAGCCTAGTAGTGGTGATCCCAGCTCAAATAAAGGACACACTGCCAAGAAGAACCAAGCAAACTCTTCTCACTTAGCTGGTGAACTTGCTCTCACCAGCTATATACAGGCTGGATGAAGCAGTTTGTCCACAATCCAGAAGAGCTGAGTGGGCCAGGTGGTTTCTCCCAGAAGCAATATCTCTGGACAGATATGCTGCCTTCTTACAGATGATTGCCCTTTGGTACTCATGAGAGTGAGTTCCCAAAGCCAAGTTTCTCTCCAATGGTCCCAGATCTTCTCCAACGATGCTCTAACCTCCAAACCTTGGATGTCAACTTTCTGAGTTTCCTGTTGAACCATTGGGATTTCTGGTGTGAAGCCTGGAGTTATATACAGACTGTTGGTACTGAATTGAAGGCTGAGGCAATGGCCCTATTATAGGCTGCCACCACCTCCTCCAATCCAGTCTCACATGCTGCCATACCACCCAAGAGATCCATTCCCACCTGAAGTCTTTCTGGGGAAACCCTCTTTAAAGGTGCATAGTGGGTCATCTCATAGGAAGTGAACTATGAAGGGGGACCCAAATGAGAACTTCACTATGCAGTGATCCAACCCACTGACCTGATCAGTCTCAAGGTTGTTAATCTTGAGCCTCAGGGAAAAATCCAAGTCTAAGCTATGTCTGTGTTGGTGGGTCACAGGTAAGCACTTGTTGTAGACCCAGTAATTCCATCATCTGGAGGAAATCCTGTCCAAACTTTGAGTTCATCCTCAATCCAGGCATTGAAGTTGCCCAAAACCAAGCAGCTGGGCAACTCCAAAACCCATTCAGTGATGAATTCCACAATTTCCTGCAAGAAATCCCTCTCATGCCTTGAAGGTCAAAACACAAGAAGGATCCTGCAACCTGCCCCTGGACCCCCACACAAGGCCATGCATTCAAATGGCAAAGTTTCCCCCACTGGATGCACAGTGAATTTCAACTTGGGTCTAAAACAGATGGCCAGCCCCATGAACCAGCAGCTTCACTCAGCCAGGTCTCCATGATGAAAACCCGATCAAGTGAGGAACTAGACAGTAAATCTGCCATAAAGGCAGTCTTGTTCCTCATTGATCTGGCATTGCAAAGCACCTCATGCAGGGGACGGATGAAGGCATCTGCTGTCTTCTCAATCCAGAGGGAGTCCTCAGTATGGGAACCAACCACATTTTGACTCACTCTAGGTCCCATTTTGCCCCTGGGCATCTCCTGATCCTCACCAGCCCAATCCTGCCCACCCATTAGACTTCCCCACACCCTGTCTATCATCACTGCTCCTTGCAATGCCCACCTCCCTGCAGCATTAATACAACATAGCTGATGGGGGGCATTGATGGGGCACAGGTCCAGCAGCTGGGATGGGGAGTAGTAAGCCTGCAAGTCCAAAACCAAGACACATGATGCCACAGTAAACACAAATCCCACCCCCTTCCCTTATACACTAAATCATTTCCAAAAACTTTAATAAAATCCACCCACTCAAACCAACCACAATTCCCTCCATTCCCCAACACTCATACAGCACAGACACTCACTACACCCTCTCTGTCAGCCACACCAACAAAACAGTTTGTTACATTTTGTATTTCTAATTCTAAATGGCAGTACCAGCCTGGTTAAATCTGGTGTTTCAAATTGTTGAATATCAGTATCCAGCTTGGTTACATTGTACTATGCGTCTGTTTGTGAACGGCAGTAACCAGCAGCAGCGGGCAGCACAGAGAGAGAGAGAGAGAGAGAGAGAGAGAGACAGAGAGAGACAGAGAGAGACAGAGAGAGAGACAGAGAGAGCTCAGCAAGATGACTGACTGAGAGCCAGAGCGTTGGTCGTGGTGGACCTGAGGATGCAGAGGATGTTTGAATTTGAAACTAAAAAGAACATCTTTTTCTAAACAAAAGCTGCACTAAAAAACATACTTATATAAGAAAATAGATACTACTGGAGATGTAATAGAGTGGCTGGGCCTGGCAGGCTGTCCAGGGCAAACAGTGGGCACTGGGCATTGGTGGGAGGGAGATGACAGCTGTACTGCACTGAAAAAAATACCCGAAGAAATTAAATATATACTTAAAAAAATATCAGAGAGACAGGCTGGAGCAGAACAGACAGTCCAGAGCAAAAGTGGGTCAGGCAGCAATCCAGGTAGTGGCCATTGGGGTTGGGGGCAGCGGGGCTACAGCTAAACTGCACTGAAAAAAATACCTGAAAAAAAAAATTAAATAAAAAATCAGAGAAGAAGAATAATCAGCATTTATATAGCACTTTTCATACACAGTGTATCCCAAAGCGCTTTACAAACAATGCTAGCCTGGTAGTGAAGTGACTGAATGTGTAGTGGCAGCCATATTGCACATCATCACCCACACACAGCCTGGATAATTGCATGAACTGGTTTATGGGAAGGGGAATGTTGACCAGGACACCAGGAATGTCCCCTACTCTTTGCAAAGAGTGCCCTGGGTTCTTTTACTTCCACCTGGACACCCACCAGGACAACACCAGGATGGGTAGAAGGGACCTCAGTTTAACGTCTCATCTGAAGGACGGCACACCCCAGCAGTACAGCACCCCCCAATACTGCACTTGGATGCCAGCGATTTCTAGGTGCAAACCCAATCCCATTGTGGGACAAGAACCCATGACCTTCTGGTCCAGAGGTGGATGTGCTACCAACTGAGCCATGCTGACAGAGAGATGGGGGCAAGAGCAAAAGCAGGGCCTGGCTGGAGGAAGTCCAGAGTGGCTGTGTTGTGTATTGAGGAGGAGGGGGCTACAACTGTATTGCATTGAAAAAACAAAAAATCTTAAAAAATAATATCTTTAAAAAAAAGGTGAACAGAGAGATGGAGACTGGAGCAGAAGTATGGCCTGGCAGGAGACAATCCATGGTGAATGTGGGCATTAACAGGAAGGGGCTACAGATAAACTGCACTGAAACAAATACCTAAAAGAAAAGATGTGTACTACTCTGTTACAGTTGCCCAAAGGTCTAGTTGCAGTTTGAGCACTTGGCTATTTTTCCTAAAAAAAAACCACAAAATATATAGGACCAGTCAAGTCAGTTAGTGTAGTACACCTCTGCTTGCTGCCACCTAGCGTGCCTGTCTGCCAGCTGTCACATTCATTTTTGTAGTGCTCTGTCACAGTTGCCCAAAGTGTTAGCTGCTTTTAAGAACTTGGTTATTTTTCCTTAAAAAATACAGATTCGAGGGGCATGGCTAACCAGCAACCGAGATGGCATTTTAATTTTAGAGTTCCTTAGCTCCGGAGCCAAGAATCCGCCCAAACTGTATGTATGGCAGAATCCCGACGTCTCATTCGTACTCTAACAAACACGGGTAGTACTCGTCCAGCACTGGGCTGAACTTTAGGGGAATTCTTAACTCGGGAGCCTTTTCTGCTGCTTTAGAAAACTTGGCAGTTGGTAGTGCAGCTGTCCAGAGCCACACGGCACACGCTGCACAAGGAGGAGAGGAACCCTCCATTAGAGAAATGTTCTCCTCGATTATTACCAGCATTGATGCCCTAACCATAGCTGCCAACATTACTGTGGTATCCATCCAGCAGCTAGATGTCAGAATCGATCATACAGAGTAAAAACACATTGCTCAAGAAGACATCCTTCAAGGGCACTCTATGAGAGCAGGCTGCACAAATCCAACAACTGCAGGACAAACTGGAGGACCTGGAGAATAGGAGCCACCGTAACAACTTGAGGTTCCTAGGGTTCCCAGAGGGCTGCGAAGGTAGACAAGTGCTAACTTTTCTACAGCAAGCAATTCCAGAAATCCTCAAACTTCCTCCAAGCATTAAAATCACGATAGAACAAGTTCACCGCTCGCTACAAACCAAGCCTGCACAAGGGGAGAGGCCTCGACCCATTATTGCCCGCATTTTAAACTATGCTGAAAAAGTAGCTATCCAAGCAAGAGCCAGGGAGTTGGGTCAGCTACGACGGAAAGATCAAAAAAGTATGATTTTTCAAGATTACTCTGCTGAGTTAGCATTTAAGCGCAAGTCCTTTGCGGAGGCCCGCCGAGTGCTACACTCTCTACAGATCCCTTTCTCGCTACGCTACCCTGCCGTTTTGCAGATCATGATTAACAGCGCACCACATCAATTCAGTACCCCCGAAGCTGCTTTGGCATTTATAGAAGAAAAGAGGCCCAAAGCCCAAGCTCTCTTACCTACCCGAGGCCCGAACAAGCTCCAGAATGTCGACCCTCAGAGTAAGGGGGTACTACCCCCACTTTGAAACCTCTCCTTTCTTCTACTGAACAAGACTCCCGTAATCAGAAAATCCAGAAGAGACTACTAAAATCTCCTCATACTAAATGAGATCACCCATGGGACCAAGGACTCCATCTGGAGAAGACAGACCAGAACACTCCTCTCCTAGATGCAGATGAACCGGAATACATCAGCCCTTATTTTGCCCATAATCGCTACTCTGTACTACGCGATCTTCCAGATACGAATCCCCGAGAAGACATGGACATCACTCTCACTTCGTCTGACTCTGGGACACCTGTGGAGCTACCTGACTCGTGGGCCACTGCCGCAGATGCCTCGTTCCCGCTGCAGGACTCAGACTGGCCCACCAGGGTTTCTAGCAAAACTACAGGCCACAGCCCAGAAAGTCACTCTGTGGATCAACTCCAGTCTCCTCCGAAGAGCATCCGGGCTGACGTGCTGTATCATCAGATAAGTACAAGTATCTACAAGTAGTTGTGATGCACAGGTTGGGGATACCCAGATAAAAACTGTCAGTGACTCTGGGCAAGGCCTGTCCCACAGACCTACTTCCCCTACAGCCAGACTAGCTGGCGATCTGAACATTAGCTCCCCTATGCATCTACTGTATTTACTTAGCCTAATTACTGTTGTTGTTAGGGTTGGGCTTTGGTTTTGCTTTGGTTAAAATGCTACTGTTATTCTTGTTGTACAGTCAAAATGTTGATGCAATTTATAACCCTGGGGGAATTTTTGATATCAGGAATATCTTTGCAAAGCCTGCGGGTGTATGGGAGACAATGGTTACCCCCCCCCCACAAGAGATTGCCCGTTTACCTGCATCCCCAACACTGGCTTTGCAGTGGCGGGTACTGTTCTCTCACTGCTCCCTTTTGTCAGAAATCTTATACCCATATGGCCCTAATGTTCCCTCTTTTGGGCCACTACACCCGCACTAGCTGCACCCTCATAGTTTGGGTGCAAGGGGTTACGGGCTGGCAGGTCCCTGTGTGGCTCTGGACAGCTGCACTACCAACTGTCCACTTTAGCCTCACAATAACACAACCTCTATTCAAAATCCACCAGTCGGGAGACATAGGGGCAAGTCCCCAATGCTCCCATCTTTGTCTTTCCACGCCTTGCAGAAGAGATCGGACATACCATTGGCTGGTGCTCCAGCCAGTTAAGTCCCATCTCCAGTCTCACTGCTGTTCTTTTTCTTTTTTTCCTTTTTTTTGGTTAATAAACTATAGAGAATTTTAGATAAGTGTACAGTTATGAATATCTCAGCAGGTATATCTTCTGGTATTTTAGGCCATATAAAACTGACAAGTGTTTAACGGCCCCCAAGACACTCAGACAGTAACCTCCTTGAACGTTAGTGTTTTAACTTCTAGTGCCCTTTTCAGGGTTCGAAGGGGAACAGTCTTTCTATTCCCCCTGAGGCAAGTTCTTGGCCCCCTGTCTATAATAGCTGATTGGTAATAGACACACCCCTTAATAGCAAAATGGCCGACATCATTTCTCACACCTGGAATGTTCGAGGGTTAAATTCCCCGATTGAAAGGAAGAAAATGTTGACCCACCTGAAACATCTTTATTCAAAGGTAGCTTTTTTGCAAGAGACTAAATTTACTGGGCTCGGCCACACCTACATGAGGAAAGACTGGGTGGGACAGCAGGTGCATTCCAATACCACTTCCAGAAAACATGGGGTCCTCATCCTTATACACAAGTCTCTGCCATGGACTCTTAATAAGACAGTCTTGGACCCGGACGGCAGGTGGGTAGTGGCGACCTATGACACCCCTGTGGGGCCGATTACCGTTTGCAATCTCTCTGCCCCCAATGAAGACACCCCACAATCTTTCTATAAGATGTTGGAAGCACTACTGGAATTTAACCCCTCCGACTGCCCCCTTGTCATCGGTGGTGATTTCAACCTAACACTACTCCCCTCCCTGGATAGGAATGATGGAAGCAAAGAATCCCATCTTAGGAGTGGAAAAGCTCTACAACAGCTCATTACAGACCAGGATCTCACAGATATTTGGAGACTGTTCCACCCCAGAACCAGAGATTACACCTTCCACTCGGACCCACATGCCTCATACAGCAGGCTAGATTTCTGGCTTACCTCACCCATTCTCACCACAAAAACACTCTATGTCTCTATCCTTCCATGTATTATATCAGACCATGCACCAGTCCAGCTCATGACCCATTGGGACCCTGTAGCCCCCCCCAAACACTGGAGACTAGACCCCCTCTTAATTAGGGACCCAGATTTTGTCTCCTGAGCCCAAAACGAGGCATCCCTTTTTCTTGCCGAAAACCCCACCCTAGAGACATCAGCGGGTAATACTTGGGAAGCCTTCAAGACTACTATGCGAGGCAACAATATGGGTTTTGTTGCAGCCAAAGCAGAGAAAGGGAGCACCAACTGGCTGACCTTGAGCAGAAACTAACCACAGCTGAGCTCACTTTCAAGGCGATGTCTTCCCTTTCCATTCACTCCACACTGGGCAGAACTATCTTAGGCCTCAGATTTGCCATTAATCAGCTTCTCAACAAAAAGGCTGAAGTGGCTATCCTTTGCCTTCATCACACATTTTGGGAGGGTGGAGACAAAGCAGGGAAAGTGTGGGCTTAGCAGTTGCATAAGCAGCAAGCCAGTAGGTATATCTCAGGGCTGAAAGACAAGCAAGGAACTCTGGGCACCTCCCCCGAGGCCATTAATACCACCATGGCCTCTTAGACATAGAAATATAGAAACATAGACTTTGACGGCAGATAAGGACCACTAGGCCCATCTAGTCTGCCCATTTCCCTACCTACAGGATAGGCCGCAGATCCTAGTTAACCAACAGCCTATTTCTTCCTACCCCCACAAGAATTGCCTTATGTCTGTCCCATGCATTCTTGAATTCTCCCACAGTTTTAGACCCCACAACCTCCTCAGGAAGGCTGTTCCATGCATCCACTACCTCTCTGTGAAACAATATTTCCTCACATTGCCCTGAACCACCCTCCTTCTATCTTTAAATTGTGTCCCCTTGTTCTTGCAAGTCTCTTTTCTGAAAGATGCTACGCTCTTGGACTTTGTTGATTCCACTGAGGTACTTAAAAGTTTCTATCATGTCCCCTCTCCTTCTTTCCTCAAGGGTATACATATTAAGCTCCTTTAGTCTCTCCTCATACGGCTTCTCTTGCAGACCCTGCACCATTTAGTTGCCCTCCTCTGGACAGCCTCTATCCTGTCTATGTCCTTGGAGATGGGGTCTCCAGAACTGGACACAGTACTCCAGATGGGGTCTCACCAACTTTCTGTACAGAGGGATAACAACTTCCTGTTTTCTGCTGATGATGCCTCTCCTATACATCCCAGTACACCCCAGCCCTCCCTACCTTCTCACATTGCTTGCTAACCTTAAGGTCATCTGATATGATTACCCCAGGTCCCTTTCCTTTTGTTGTTGTTACTACCTCCCACCCATTGTGTATTCTTTCCTGGTTCTTGTTTCCCAGGTGCATTGTTTTGCACTTCTTTGCATTGAATCTTAGCTGCCATACTTCTGATCATTCCTCCAACCTTGCCAAGTCCTTTTCATCCTTTCCACGCCTCCTTGTGTATCAACCCTCTTGCAGATCTTTGTGTCATCTGCAAAAAGGCATACTTTTCCTTCCAGTCCCTCTGCAATGTCACTGATGAAGACATTAAAAAGGACTGGGCCCAATACTGAACCCTGCAGTACCCCACTAGTAACCCCTTTCTTCAGAGTGGACTCCATTTACAATTACCTTCTGTGTCCTGTTGTCCAGCCAATGTTTTACCCAGGCTACCACCCTGGGTCCCACTCCCAGGCTGGTTAATTTGACTATTAATCTTTTATGTGGGACTGTGTCAAATGCCTTGCTAAAGTCTAGGTAGGCCATGTCCACAGCCCTCCCTGGTCTACTACTTTGGTCACCCAGTCAAAGAAATCTACTAGATTTGTCTGACATGACCTTTCCGCTGTGAACCCATGCTGCCTTGGGTCCTATGCTCCACTGGCCTCTAGGTACTCAACTATTCTTTCCTTCAGAAGTGACTCCATCACTTTCCCTACCACAGAGGTCAGACTAACAGGTCTGTAGTTTCCTGCCTCTGTCTTGGTCCCACTTTTGTGAAGAGGAATCACATCCGCCTTCCTCCAGTCCTCGGGTACCACAAAATCCTCCCATGATTTATTAAAAAGAGTAGCCAGTGGTTTCACTAGTTCCTCCCTTAATTCTTTTAGAATTCTGGAGTGAATTCCATCAGGACCCACTGCTTTGTCCACCTTCAGTTTTAGGAGTTCTTGCAGAACCCTTTCTTCTGTGAAAGGACTGGGATCGACCCCCCTATCAAGAGTGCTTCTGTTAATTGGATTAGGCACTTCCCCCTCCTCTTTTGTGAATACTAGACAGAAATATTCGTTCAGTATTCCTGCTTTTCACTGTCCCCTCTGCCCACCCACCCGTTCATTCTATTCAGCCTCACTATCCCTCCTTTGTCTTTCTCGCTCGCTGATGTACCTATAAAAGGCTTTATCCTTCTTAACTGAGTTGGCTGTCTTTTCCTCAGTTTGGGCCTTTGCTATTCTGACTTCCTCCCTGCTTCCTTCTGCCTTAACTGGTACAGCTCTCTGTCCTGCTCCTTCTGTGTTTCCTTATACTTCCGAATGCTATCTTTTCTTCCTGACTTTCACAGCCACCTCTTTTGAGAACCATAGTGGCTTTTCTTTCGTTTTGATTTGTTTGTTGCTTCACAAAGGCTTATTGCCTCTGTGATGGCAGTTTGATAATTCCCATTGTTGCTCCACACCTCCTTCTAGCCTGTTTGCTAGTGCTTTTCTGAGGCACTCTCCCATCTTGCCAAAGTCAGCCCTCCTAAAGTCCAGTACCCTCACTTTTGTATGGCTTGACTCTGTAGCTGAGTTTAAAGTGAACCACACTGTTTGATGGTCACTTGTCCCCAGATGGCAACCCACTTCTAGATCTAAGATCCTCTCACTGCCCCCATTTGAAAGTACGAGGTCTAAGATTGCTCCCTCACGAGTGGGTTCCAAAACTAGCTGTCTAATGCCTGCCACCTGTAGGGCATCAAGAATGGCCCTGCTCTTGGATGTGGCTGCAGCAAATGTGCTCCAGTTAACATCTAGCATATTTAGGTCTCCATCAACAGTATCTCCCTTTCTCTGCCATTCTAAGAATGCCTTCTATCATATCCTTGTCCATTTCTTCCCCTGACATGGGGGTCTGTACACAACCCTGTGCAGATTGTGGTGCCCTTTCCAGTCTCCAAGGTGACCCACAGTGCCTCCTCTCCTCCCTGTTTACTCTTTTGTTCAGTTGCTTTTATCCCTTCCTTTACATAGAGAGCTACCTCCCTCTTCTCCCCTGCCTGTCCTCTCCTGTAGGTTATGTACCCTGGTATGTTAACATCCCAGTCATGGTTCTCTGTGTACCATGTTTCTGTGACTGCTACGATATCCAGGCATCCCTCTTCCATTAAGGCCATCAGCTCAGGGAGCTTGTTGCCCAGACTACGGGCATTGGTACTCATTACACTCCATTTCCTGATGGCCTTACTCCCTTTTGCCCCATCCCTGTCCTTCTTGCCTTTGTCACTTTCTCCATTTACCCCTGCCCTTCTCCCTATCGACACCTCTATGTTGGTGTTTGCTGCACTTACTACCATGATTATTTGGGGGGCTAGGATTTTCCTGCTCCTTTCCAGTGCCTCCCCCCTTGGCTAGTTTAAAAGCTTGCCAATGAAGCATTTAAACCTATCACCTAGGATCCTGGTTCCCCTCCCGGACAGATGCAGCCCATCATGCCAGTATAGGCTTGCATCACTCCAGGTGGACCCCCAGTCCCCAATGAAGCCAAATCCCTGAGCTCCACACCAGTTTTTCAACCACTGATTGAATCCCATGGTGCGGAACACCTAGCCTCTCCTATGCCATAGATGGGTAGCACCTCTGAGAGGTTACCGTGCATGCTACTTGACTAAGGCCCCTCCCCAATTCCACAAACTCTTCCTGCACTTCTCTAATCCCTTTCTTAGCCAGGTCATTTGTCCCTAGGTGGACAATGACATCCAGCTCCCTCCCCTGTGCAGCTGCTCTGGAAATCCTGAGGATTCACTCCCTGTCCCTCCAAGCCATGGTGCCAGGCAGGCACCTCACCTCCCTCTCCCCTTCCTCCCCCAGTTCTACCTTCCTAACAATGGAGTCCCCCACCAGGAGTTGTTTCCTTCCCCTGCAGGGTCCCCTGCCATCCTCCTGTGGGCCTCCTTTGTGGAGGTTCCCAACATCCTCCTTGGTCTCCACTGTGGGTGCCTCCATAGAGGAACCACACTTTTCCAGAATGGCATAGGAATTGTGGAGAGTATAACTGAGGGATACGCCTCTGTTCCACCACCCTCACCCTCCCTGAGCCCACTGTGGTCCAACCGCTCCTCTTTCTTGGCAACCTCTGAGGCAACGGCAGTGGCACTGGTGGTCCCTGGATGGAAGAGGAGGTCCCACAAATCCTGGCCAACTCAGCCTGGAGATGAGCAACCTCCTCCCTCAGCCCAGAGAGGTGCCTGCAGATGGGACAACACTGCATCCTCCAGAACGTCTCCGGACTGCTGCTCCACAGCCACTGCACTGCACCACTCCAATCATGTCTTATTTCTGGCCCCTTAACTGCTTGCAATCCTTACTCTTCCTCTATTTTTGTTCTCTCTCTCCTTACTTTCTGCCTGTGTGCCCTTTAAGCTCCTGATTGTCCTGTTCTGAGACAAGAATATCCTATATTTCTCAGTAGACCACTTACTTGCTCAGAGGCAGACCTCCAGCAGCTAGAGGGAGCCAGAGAGCTACTCTTTCCCTTCTAGGATGGTGGATCCTTGGTGGTTCTGTGATCACTCACTTCCTGACCCTAAACAGGAAGTTCCTGTTGTCAGTCAAATCCTGTGCCTATAAAAATAGAACTAGCTTTGGGTGGGGGGTGGAGGGGACAGAAGGAGGGCAATATAGTCCCAGCAGAAGTCCAGTCACACAGCAGTCCTTTCTCCTGGTGTGTTCTGCCAAGCTATTAGCAGAATCTTTCTAAGGCAGTCTTTAAATGTAGCTTCCTTCTAGCTAAGCCACTCCCCCTACTTACCAGATCTTTCTACAAGTAATTTAAACCTCACAGCAGTTAAGTCCTTTCAGTCACCTGAGATTTACACCTAGATAACTCTTTAGATACCCATTCAGTTCAGTTAACCCAAACACACACTTTTTTTTTTGTATGTTAGTTTTTTTACCCTAAATTAAAGGTCCAAATACAAAAGTTCTTCTACTTTAGTCCCAGCAGAGAAGTTCAGTCACACAGCAGTCCTTTCTCCTGGTGTCTTCTGCCAAGCTATTACTACAGATCTCTCTATTCCTCCTCCCATCCTGAACTGAATAATGACACTAAACCCTTTTTAGATGGTCTGGGACTCCCCACGCTAAGTCCCCAACAAAAACTTATTCTTGAACTTCCTATTTCCCGTACTGAGGTAAACTCAGCCATTCAGGGTCTCAAGTTGGAGAAATCACCAGGTAATGATGGCTTCACTGCAGACTTTTACCATGCCTTAGCCCCAGTTATTTCACCTCTCATGACTAGTCTTTCAAGAGATTGAGCTCAAAGGAGTTCTTTCACCCTCCATATGTGAAGCTACCATAGTAGTCATCCCCAAAAAGCATAAGGACACCACCAACCCGGGAAGTTACCACCCGATCTTGTTTATTAACATTGACAGTAAACTGTACACCAAAATTCTGGCAACCAGACTGAGTTCTATACCCCCTGAACTTATACACCCTTCACAGGTGGGCTTTATCCCTGGGTGACATAGTTCGGACCACCTGCGTACCCTAATGAGTCTAATGCAACTTTCAAAAACCCTTTCCACTCCAGCAGCTGCAGTAGCAGTGGACTTCGAGAAAGCATTCAGCTCTGTGGAATGGGACTACTTATATCTAGTCCTAAAACATTTTGGGATGACTGAAAAATTTCTCTCAAGGATACAAGCCCTACAGCCAGAGTCAATACGAACTCAGTCTTGTCTACTCCTTTCCAGTTGGAACGAGGAACAAGACAAGGCTGTCCCCTCTCTCCTCTTTTGTTTGTTTTGGCAGTGGAACCTTTGGCCAGTGCTATACAGAATCATCCGAACATCACAGGCCTCTCAGTTGGAAATGCATCATATACAACCTTGATGTACGCTGATGATCTCCTCCCATTGGCAGATGCCCACAGCTCCCTACCCCCTGCTCCAACTCTTAGAGAGTTTTACCATCTATTCAGGCCTCAAGTTGAATCAGAGCAAGACTGAATTACTTCCCCTAAATGCCCTCTGTACATCACAGATGGTGACCTCTGCTGGTCTTCTCTGGGCTCCCAAGGGGATCACCTATCTTGGAATCCTGCTGAACCCATCTGTAGACACAATCTGGCAAGCCAATATACAGCCCCTTCTTTCCTCCATGAAGGTAGAATTCGACAGATGGAAACTCTTTAACCTCACCCTGGCTGGGAAAATTGCAGCAATAAAAATGGTCACAGCCCCCAAACTTTTTTACCTACTTATGCATCTCCCTATCCCCCTCCCCAAACATTTGTTCTCACCCATTGATAAACTGATTGGAGATTTCCTTTGGAACAGCATTAAACCCAGGTACAGCCACTCCAAGCTTAGGGCCCCTTGGGAACAGGGAGGCTGGAATCTCCCCTGGATCGAAGGACACTGGCAGGCCTTTCTCCTAGCCCAAACTACTAAATGGTTCCAACTCCCCTCCCCCCCTTTCTCCACAATGGCTCCATATTGAACTAGCGGTCACAAATATTGTTCACCCCTCCTCTCTTTTGCTGCAATTAGTAGCAATAAATATATGCCGGATAGCAGTCAGCGCCCCATGAAGTCTCTACTCACAGTTGTGGTCTCCAGAACCAATTGGTTCACCACTCACCGGAAGATAAAAATGGACCTTCTTCCACTCTCTTACACCCAGATCTGGGTAAACCCAACCATCATGATAGGAGGAGCTTTGGTTTATTGGAAATACTGGGCTAAACTAGGCATCAACACATTGGGAGACATACTGGACCCTTCCCACAAGGTGCTTCACACATTTCTGTCCCTTCAGAGAATATGGGACATCCCTCAGTCAGAGTTCTGGAGATACCTCCAACTCAGAGATGCAGTACATCACCTCCTCACACCGCCTATGACATCCAGTGTTCCCTCGGCTATATATCTCTGGCTGCTGCACCCAAAGGGCCTGGCAGGTCAATTGTATGCCTTGATCAGGGATTCCTTACCCTTTTCATCCAAAGCAGCTAAGCAAAACTGGGAAACAATGCTAAATCTCCATATCTCTTCTACTGCCTGGGAACAGGCCTGGAAGAATACTCATAACTGGTTCAGAGATGCTGGATATCGCCTAATTCAGAATAAAATTGTTCACTCATACTACAAAACCCCAGTGGTTCTTCATAAGGCCAAACTTCTAGACTCAGATCATTGTTGGAGATGCCAAGGAGCAGGAGGAGACTTACTGCACATATTATGGTCATGCCCACGGATCCAACCTCTATGGCAAGAGATCCAGAAAGTAGCCTCTGATGAGTTAAACCACCAAATTCCCCTCAGCCCACTCTTCCTTCTCTTGGGAATTACCAGTGCCCTTCCTAGGCTACATCCATTGGAGTGTAGGTGGCTTGCTCTACTGTTCTTACAAACCAAGAGAGCACCGTTTAGTAAATGGAGAACCACACAAATTCCCACAGCTGGAGAGATATTAGCCTCTCTTTCCACTCTGGCTAAATTAAACAGAATTTCTCATCTTCAAGTATACCAGATTTCTGCATTCAGACGCTGCTGGGTCCCATATCTCAGATATCTTTACCCCAGACAGGAATCAGATGAACCAGCCTGGCTCATATTGGTTTACACCTGAATATCTCACATGGGGTTGGATTGGTGTTTGCAAACACCAACTAGAAGACAATCCCCCCTCCACTTAGACTCACCAGATCTTAGCCCCAGATCTTTGCCTATGTATACCTAGGTTTGTTTTTAATGGCACTGTTCACATATAATAACAAAAAATTGTCTTGTTTTCCTACTTATTAGTAGAAATGCAGTCTAAGTAAGTCCTCAAATCCTTGGTATACTTTTGTCTGTGTTCCAGGTTTCGGAGACCAGTTGCAGAACATACATACACTAGCGACTCATCCTTTCTCCTGAAGCCTTGTCATGAGAGCAGCCTGACCAGATTCCTTATAGAGCTCTGGTCAAGTGCACCTATGTTCAGCAAGAATATCGAATAGACGTCCTTTCTGGTGAGTACCAAAAAGGGTCATGTACTCTGAGTGTTTAGCAGTCATTCACAAGTTATCCCCTTCCCATTATCAGAGCCACCACATTTACTTCTGTCTGATTCCACCTCCCCCTTATTGGGAACAACTGTCAGGAGTGCACAAGGCTTAAGTCCTTACTACTCAGCAGATGAGATGTATGTAACTTTTATGCTGTTTGTTTTACCTGTACACACCAATATCTGCATCTGTAACCAGTGGATTTTTGCATTTCCCCTCTTTGGCTTTTAATATGTCTGTATACTGTCAGAAAATGTGTAGGCCTGGATTTTACTGATGTACGCTAAGTAATACCTGTTTTTTTTTCTGAAAATGAAAAAATGTTACAACAACAAAATGTAGATTCAGCTGGTCAGCACTTGGCTATTTTCCCCTCTTCTAAAAACATTTGAGGACCAGTCAGTCAGTGTACAGTTCTATGCCTCTATTATTTCATAGGTTTCATAGGTTATTACAAGCTGATTGCATCAGCCATATAGACTTACCCAATTAATCAACTGAATCCTCCCCTTCCCTTTCGTTTCATAACTATGTCTAATGCTCTTTTAAATTGTGTCATACTGCCACTTTGTACTACTGTCACTGGCAAACTGTTCCACTCTGAGACAACCCTTTGATTGAACCACTTCCCCTTGCCTTTTTCTTGTAATGTTCCCCTTTTAACTGCCGGTCATGTTTTCTTGTATCCCTTCCATGTTGCTTAGCCAACAGCCCCAAACATTCCCATAAGTCTCTACTTTCATGAGCCTTGTAAACAAGACACATATCCCCCAGTAGTCTTCTATATTTCAGGTAGTAGATGCCTAGGTCCTTCAGCCTCTTCTCATAACTCAGATTCTTGACATTGGCTACAATTTCTGTTGCTCTCCTCTGCACCCTCTCCAATTTCTTAATTTGTCCCTCACCATACAGAGCCCAAAACTGAGCATAATACTCCGTATGCAGCCTTACCAAAGAATGATAAAGAGGCATCTGCAACTCTCTATCCTTACTCCTTATATTTCTAGATATGCAGCTAAGAATCTGACTAATTTTGCTAACAATATCTCAACAGTGTTTGTGGAAATTAAATTTATCACTAATCAAAACTCTGAGATCTTTTTCCAAGCCGGTAGACTCTAGTTCATATCCATCTAGATGGTACTTAGCCGTAACAGTTCTAGCACCAAAATGCATCACACTACATTTATCTAAATTAAACTTAATTTTTTTTATTTGCTGCCCACTTGGATATCCTATTAAGTTCAACCTGGAAATTGCATATGTCCTTGTTGGTGTTAACTATGCCTCTGATTTTAACATCATCTGCAACGTACATATCCATGCATTATGAGAGCAATTCATGGATGAAACAAACATATTAAATAATACTGGCCCCAACACTGATCCCTGGGGGACTCCACTGGTCACTTCAGCCCATTTTGAGAAATGTCCTCTCAAAATAACCCTCTGTTGTCTGTTATTTAACCAGGGGTTAATCCATCTTAATAACGGACTGCCCATATCAAATGTAGAAAGAGAGTCCAGAAGTTCAGGATGTGAGACAAAGTCAAACCCTTTGGGAAATCCAAATACGCTACATCCTCTGGAACATTTAAGTCCAATGCGGCACTCACAGGCTCAAAAAAGTGCATTTGGTTAGTCAGGCAGGATCTGCCTTTTCTAAACCCATTCTGCATGAAGTCAGTTTGACCTGTATCCACAAGAAAATGCTCAAGGTATTCCTTAATAAAAGCTTCCAATATTTTCCCCCAAACTGGGGTTATACTAATTGGCCTTTAGTTCCCCAGTTTGGATCTATCCCCTTTTTACAGCTGTGGGCTGAGCCTACAGCCATTTTGCCTTTGGTTGCTTGAAAATGGCCGACCATGGCAAGCTTCCAATGGACTTTTGGAAGTAACCTTCCAAAAGTCCAGCAGAGCTGGGAAAACTCCACCACAGTCAGCCGCTACGGAGTAATAGCCACACTATTTCAACTGTTACTTCCACATTCCAGTACAAGAACTGTGCATGCGAGCCTTACATGCATGTGCAGTTCCGCTGGTGCCACCATCTTGGGAATGGCAGAATGCCATTCACTGCAACTACACATGTGTGAATGCCGTACATGCACAGTTGCGTCATCGCTGCCATCCTGCAGATGGCACTCGGCGGCGTGCTCACTGTCCAGAGCTTTGCAAGCTCACCACAGCCGTATCCGTTCAGGCTAGAGTTTATTTATATATTGGTGTTACATGGGCAAGTTTCCAGTTATTCACCACCCTACCCTCATCCAGGGAGTGTTGGAAGACGTATGCTAGTGGTTAAGCAATTATCCCAGAAATTTTCTTCAAGAGCCTTGGGTGCAGCCCATCAAGCCCTAAGTATTTATTGGAATTAAGATGCTGTAACCTTCTCTGTATATCTGAGTTCTCAGTTTTAATGACATTCTTGTCAACAGAAGCTTTGTGCTTTTCCAAAGGACTCTTTTTCTTATGGAGAACACTTACAAAGAATTTATTAAAAGACAGCCACTTCTCTACAGTCGGTTATATACCTGCTGTCTTCAAAAAAGGGGCCCACTTGCACTTTTGTTTTTCTTAAGTTGCTTTTATTGTTCTAAAATGATTTTCTGTTGTCTTTGGTGTTCTGTGCAAGATTCTTCTAATTTTCTTATAATATGTTTTTTATTAAGTTCTTCAATCTTAGTAGCAATACAATTAACTTGTTACAGTAAGTAATATAACATTTCAACAAGCATTTGTCAATGCCGAACGTTCACTTGCAGGTATTTGCAGTGGTGTTTGGCACGTATGGTGCTTTACCCTTATGCCCTGTGCGATTGCTGGTATTTGCACAATAAATTTTCAGCATGACCTTTTTGTTACCCCCATTGTGCGCTACATAGGCGGAAACACGTTTTGGGCAGGATGTGAAAAATGACAGCTGTACAGCTCATAAGGAAGTGTGGTAAAATGGCAATGTTGAAAATCTGGAGTGGAAATATTGAAAATTCGGAAACCTACGAGCGTGCGTAGGAACTGCACAACGCACGCTCGTAAAACAGTCATTTTTAGGAATTTTTTCACCAAATTTTCAACATAGCCATTTTAAGACCTCTGCTAATGAACAGTGGCACTGTGATTTTCTTACTGCATCCCATACATTGATTTTGTACACCAACTGCGCCATTGTGCGCTACATGGGCAGAAACACGTTTTGGGCAGGATGTGAAAAATGACAGCTGTACTGCTCATAAGGAGGTGTGGTAAAATGACAATGTTGAAAATCTGGAGTGAAAATATTAAAAATATGCAAACTTACGAGCCTGCGTGGAACTGCGCCAGTGCATGCTTTCGTAAAACAGTCAATTTTGGAATTTTTAGCCAAATTTTCAACATGGTGTTTTGGACCCCTTCTCATGAATGATGTCACTGTCATGGCATTATTCAGTGAAGGGTGATTTCATGTAAAAGTGACTGCGAAATCATCCCTTCGGACCCCAATAACGCCATGACAGTGATATCATTCATGAGAAGGGGTCCCAAAAACCCCATGTTGAAAATTTGGTGCAAAAATTCCAAAAAATGCCTGAGATATGCAATAAAGTTGAAAACCCCCTCTCTAGCCCATCATACAGCTTACTGGCACTTCCTCAGTTCACGGTCAGCTTTGAAGAGTGCAGACGTGTTCCCGGTCCACCGAAGATCGTCGCGCCGAGCTCTGGAGGTAAGTATGGGGTGAGGGGGAGTGTGGGGAGGCTGGGTGTGCAGTGGGTGGGTGCAGGTTGTGGGAGGGGGGACTGGGAGAAGTGCCGTGGGACCGTTTTTGGTTTACAGGTGAAAAAAAAAGACTATGTGGGACGTTTGCCACACTGGGGTGGGCTCCCAGCATGGCAGAAGGATGGCTGGGGGGGCCGAGGAGCCAACGGGGGATTGGGAACCCCCATCGGCAAACAAAGCGGGACGTTAGCCACGCTGGGGTGGGCTCCCAGTGTGGCAGAAAGATGGCTGGGGAAGGGGGCGTGGAGCCGGCGGGAGGATTGGGCACTCCCATTGGCAAACAACACAGGATGTTTGCCACGCTGGGGTGGGCTCCCAGCGTGGCACCAAAGATTTGGGGGGGTGGCGTGACACGGTGCTCTGTATGACAGCGGTGGTTTTCTTTGAAGCAAAGACTACCGCTGTCATACATAGCTCCGCACTCCATTGGTGCAGGACCGCCACGCCTGCTCAATGGAGCAGTGGATTGAAAGGGAGAGGCACACCTCCAAAGTGTGCTACTCTCTCAAAACGTTCCTTGCGCATGCGCGCAAGCGAATGTAAAAATGTTTTACACCCAGTGATAGTTAACATGTACTTGTACAAATTCAAACAAGCATTTGTCAATGCCAGATGTTTGCTTGCTGGTATTGACATTGGTAGTGCAGGGGTCAGAGAGAGATGCATAATAGGAATGGCAGTTAAGTACTGAAGTAACACTAACCTCCACCCCCACCCTGCAGAGGCTGACAGGCATTGGGGGGGGTCTTTGGGTTGGTATTTTTGCTCCAGAATTTCAATGTGGGCTTTTTGGGACCCCACCTCATGAAGAGTGGCAGTATCTTTTCATTACTGAATCCCAAAAGGTGATTTCACACAGTGAGTGTGCCATTCAGTGCCACATGTGTGAAAACACATTTCGAGCAGGATGTGAAAAATGATACCTGCACTGTTCATGAGGAGATGTGAAGAAATGGCAATGTTGAAAATCTAGAGTGAAAATATGAAGAAGTGGCAAAGTTACGAGCGTGCATAGAAACTGTGAAATGCACGCTCGTAACAGTCATTTTTTGGAATGCTTTCACCAGATTTGCAACATGCCATTTTTGGGACCTCCCCTCATGAACAGTGGAACTGTGATTTCATTACTCTGTCCTGAAAGTTGATTTCACACAGTGACCACACCATTCTGTGCCCCTGGTGCATAAACACATTTCGGGAAGGATGCAAAAAATGGCAGCTCTACTGTTCATAAGGGGGTGTGAAGAAATGGCAATGTTGGAAATGTGGAGTGAAAATATTAAAAATTGAAGAAGTTGCAAGTGTGCGTAGCAACTGTGCAATGGACACTCATAACGCAGTCATTTTTTGGAGTTTTTTCACCAGATATGCAACAAGGACCTTTTGGGACCCCACCTCATAAACAGGGGCACTATCGTTTCATTAATTGGTTCCAAAAGGTGATTCCGCACAGTGACCGTGAAATCACCTTTTGGGACAGAGAAACAAAATGACAGTGCCAGTGTTCATGAGCTGGGGTCCCAAGAACACCATGTTGAACATTTGGGACCAAAACTCCAACAATTGGCTGAGATATCATCCTAAGTTGAACCCCCACCCCATTGACTGCCATTATATGGCTTACTGTCATTTCTTCAGTTCCCGGTTGGTCTTTGAAGAGTGAAGATGTGTTCCCAGTCCACAGAAGATCACTGCTCGCAACCTCCAGCAGTAAGTATTGGTGAGGGTGGTGCAGGGAGGTAGGGTTTGCAGAGGGAGGGTACGGGTTGGGGGAGAGGGCCAGCGGGAACGACGAGGGACTGTTTTCTGTTTTTTTTTTCAGGTTAAAAAAAGCACGTCATGGGACTGTTTTCTTTTTTTATGGGTGAAATAGTAACAAAACAGATTTTGGCACACTTGGGTGGGCTCCCAGTGTGCCAGAGTACTGGGAGGGTCAATGCCGACCTGGGGATTGGACACCTCAAGGTCGGCTGAGAACATAGGGGCATGGGGGGGGTTGCACATCTGACACTGGGAGTGGGCATTCTGGTGTCAGAAACATCAAAGAAGTATTGTTTGGCACGCTGGGGTGGGCTCCCAGTGTGCCACATTAATGGGGGGAGGGGGATACATGCTGACATGGGGACTGAGCACCCCAATATTGGCAGAGAATGGAGAACAGACGTTGCAGGTGGGCAGCAGCAGTAGGAGGGAGCTAACATTTAAATGTGTTGTCCTGCTGTGTGCCTGGTTGGGAGGGAGGGGGGACTGCCACTACAATGACGAAACTGCCCCTGATTGTAGCTGCAGATTTCTTTCAAGTGCGGTGCTCACTCTGAAACTGCCATCATTGGCTGCTACAGCATTAATTGGTGGCCAAGGAACGTGCCCATTACAGCGTCCGCTGCATAGACCACAACACTGCCACACCTCTGCAATGCTCTACTATCTCAAAAAGTTTTCTTGTACACTGTGCATGCAAGCAAACATAAAAATTGTTAAATAGTTAATATTTCATTAATTTATGACATTTCTTAAGTCTGCTCACTATAAGTATATAAAATTCATTCCAGTCTCATAATAGGTCGTAAAAGGCCCATAAATTCATGCCAGTTAATCGTATTCATCTCTGTCGGTGAATCCATTTGAGCAGTATATTCTGATATTTTTTTCTAAACACAATGCTTCCCTGAAAGTAAACAACCATTTATTAAATTTAAAGTTACCTAAGATTTGCCAATTCCATTTTGTAAGATTTGTCTTTTAGTAGCCATCCAAACTAAAGGACACATTTTTTTTCTTACATATTTAAACTTTGGTTTTCCAGGTCATTCAATATTAAAAAATTAAATTCAAAGGGTAGCTTCTTTCCTATTATTTTCTCTAGTTACATATGTATTCTTTTCCACCATTTATGAATAGTTCCACATTTCCAAAACATACATGTGCGGTCTTCTATTTGTCAGCATTGATGCCAGCATGGTTTACCAGATTTGGGGGCATAATGTGAGTAAGATATGGGTATAATATAAGCATGGTTATATGCTTTTATGTTTGGTGTTTATATGGAATTTATTTGCATTCACCCTAATTATGTTCCACATTTTGTTTTGTATCTCTTCTTCTAATTCTTGTTCCCATTTGGTTTTAATTTTTTTGTAAGTTTATATTATATGGTTCCAGCAAATGTTTATAAACCTGAGCAATTATGCTCTTATTTTTGTTTAGATCATTATTTAAATATATATCCAAGTTACAGTTTAATGTGCTTTTACCTAAACTTTTTTTAAGAATACTGAATTTAGATTTCAGAGTTAAGTACACATACCAATTGTCTTTCAATTTGTATTAACTATTTCTGAGAATTCCTTAAATTTTATAACAGAGATGAAATCACCATCTTCTGTTAAATCTAACCAATTTATTATATTGGAATTTATAAGAGCAAATATCCAGTCTTTGTTCTCATCATTTCTTCTATTAAATAGGATTCTTAGTATACTCAAATGTAATATGTAATTTTTTTTTTGAATATTCTGTTTAACAGTTTTCTGACACAAAAAACTTATACATGCTACATACAACAAAAGACAAATACAATTGCAAACACACAAAAAACCCGGTTATCCCCTTAATACATCACGCATATTCCATTTACTAAGATACAGTCGAGTGTGCAGCATTACCCCTGTGTCTTCTATGTATTCGAGGCTCCCCGGATGACTACCCATTATTACATGCAGTGCAGAGAGCAAACATCCAGCCCTCTACTATTTATATTGTACTGGAATGTTAGGACCACTGAAAAGAAAACCTACTGAACCAAGGTTTAACAGTTGATCCTTCCCCTTAGCCACCCCCTCGTGGGGTGTTCCCCTATACCTATCCAACACCCTGAAGCCTAGATTTTCAACCCTGTACGGAGCATTACATTTTCAGACAAGCTCAAGGTCGCCATAAAGGGGGCCCAGTCCTTCAAGAATACCTCCTCCCTATCTCTAGCTATCCATGTGAGCCTCTCTAAAGCCAGTGTGCGTATAACCAACTTTTGCCAGTCAGTCAGCGTAGGCCCATTTCCAGTAACCCAGGTATTCTGAATGCAATGTCTAGCCAGCACCAATGACACCCTTGCCCATCTTCTTCCCCTTCTATTCTTTCCACCCCAAATAGACAGACTAAAGGGTCATGGGCCAATCGCCCCCCCATCCCTTTATTTACCTCCTGGACCACACTCCTCCAATACCTTATCAGAACCGGGCACATCCAAAAGCAATGGAAAAAGGTGTCTAATCCTCTACCGCACCTTCTACAGTTCGGCGAAACAGCAGGATGTGCCCGATGCACTGCCACTGGGGGCCAATAAATTCTATGCAAAAACTTATAGAAGGCCTCCTTAAATTTATTGCATATCATAATTCCCTCCGGCATACCTAACACTAAGTCCCAGTTTCCCTCCGATATCTGCAGCCCTAGATCCCTTTCCCAAAGGGCCTTCGTGGAGCCCGTCAGGTCTGGTAGGCTCTGCTTATCCTGTTTGGCTATTTTTCCAACAAACCCTTTTATGTCTTTCCTGGCCTGACATACCATCCACTCTATTCTATTTGGATGCAGCCTCCCCCTTCCCCCATGCCCAGTCATCCTACATATGCTTTCAGCTGTAGATACCGAAATAGATGAGAGGCTCCTAACCTTATCTCTCACCTGACCTTATTAAACTCACTCAACTCCCCTTCTCCAACAGTATCCCTACACACACCACCCCCCCTTTCTCCCATTCCAGGAACCCCCTATCCTCCATCCCAGGGACAAAGAAGGGGTTCCTCACAATTGGAAGTAGGACAGTCTCCCTCTGGGGCACCCCCTTCTGTCGCCATAAGTGGTGCCAGGCCTCCAACGTCTCCCGGACTAGTGGGTTACCACTGCCCAAGTCCCTATATGCTCACAGCCCCCTACTATGAAGGTGTGCTGTGAGCCTCCCAGGGATCCCCTCCTGTTCCAGCCCTATCCAACTAGCCACCTCAGGCCTGTGGACCCAATCTGCTACACCCCGGAGTTGCACTGCCCTGTAGTATGCACCCAAGTCCGGGAAGCTAAGCCCACCTCTATTTCTATCCACCTTGAGCCTTGTTAAGCTTATTCTGGGCTTTTTCCCCTGCTAAATGAAGTCCATGAACCCTTTCTCTAACCGTTTCACATCCCTCTATGTAAGTCTCATCTGCAGCATTTGCATGGGGTACAGGATGTGGGGCATAATATTCATTTTTATGAGATTTATTCTCCCAATCCAAGATACTGGTAATTGCATCCATCTCTTCAGGTCTGCCAACACCAAATTTATCAAGGGGTGGTAATTCAGCTTATATAGCTCTTCCCACCTCCGCCCGATATGTACCCCAAGATATTTGAAATCCAACCTGATGACCCTGAATCCCCTCTGCCATACCTCTGGGCTGACTTCTGGGAACCCCATAGCTTCAGATTTCCTCACATTAAACTTATACCCAGAGAAACCTGCAAATTTTTCAATAATATCCATTAGGCATCCTATGGAGCCACTCATGTCCCCTAAAAATAATAGCATATCATCAGCATAGATCATCACCTTATGCACCCTTCCCTCCCCATCACCCACTCCCACCATGCCC
Organism: Neoceratodus forsteri; assembly: GCA_016271365.2. Classification (NCBI taxonomy): domain Eukaryota; kingdom Metazoa; phylum Chordata; order Ceratodontiformes; family Ceratodontidae; genus Neoceratodus; species Neoceratodus forsteri. Next base: position 533,530,594 of record CM028137.1, on the reverse strand, counting down.
TCATGCTGGTGTATCGCTGACGCTAGCGGTTCGATCGCCAAGGCAAATAGTAGAGGGGACAGAGGACATCCCTGCCTCATCCCCCTACCCAGCCCGAACTTCACAGACAGGCACCCATTCACCATCACTTGTGCACTTGGCTTTTGGTACATGGCCCTGACCCACCCTATGAATGGGTCCCCCAGACCAAACTGGGTCATCACCTCGAATAGGTAGCCCCATTCCACCCTGTCGAATGCTTTTTCAGCGTCCAATGAGATCACCCCCATCTTGGCGCCAGCCTGTCCAGCCCGCCATACAATGTTTAACAACCTACGAACATTGTGGTAGGACTGCCGCCCCTTGATAAACCCGGTCTGATCTGGGTGAACCACCTCCAGTAGGATATTCTCTAAACGGGTGGCAAGGACTTTGGCTAGGATTTTCATATCAACATTGAGTAGGGAGATTGGTCGATAGGAGAAACATTCAAGCTCATCCTGACCTCCCTTATGTATTAGGCAAATATTAGCCTCATAGCATGAGTCAGGCAGTACAGGGACCTGCCCCTCCTCCCCTCTTTCAAATACCCTCCTCAGCACATCCGCCATTTGCCCCCCCCAAGATCCTGTAGTACTCAACAGGAAAGCCATCAGGCCCACTGGCCTTTCCCTCCTGTAACTTCTGTATGGCGCTCAGGATTTCCAGTCTTGAAATGGGCTGACTCAGCACCTCCCTCTGCTCGTCGTAATTCTCTGCAAAGGTACCCCTCTCAAAAACTCCCGGATACACTCTTCCTGCCCTATATGCTCTGCCCTATATAACTTTTCATAGAAATTCCCGAAACGCTCTGCTATGGCCTTTGAGCTTATAATGACTTGCCCCCCCTCTTCCTTAATCCGCAAGATCCGAGTTGGGCATCTGCCCCCCTTCATCAGCCTCATTAACATGGGCCCGGGCTTATTCCCCCACTCGAACACCCTCCTCTGGTAGAAGAACCAAGCCTTCCCTGTTTCTTCCCTTAGGAGAGAATTAAGGGCCTCCCTCGCCACTGCCAACATTTTGGGGGCTTCTTCCCTTTCTCCTCCACCTACCCGCTTCTCCAGCTCTTTCACTTGCCTTTCTAATTCTTCCCTTTTACCCCTTTTCTGTTTTTTAATCTTGGCCACATAGGCTATTATAGCCCCCCGCATACAGGCCTTACCCGCCTCCCAAAAAATGGCGCTGGACACCTCTCCCGTATCATTCATCTCTTCATAGAGCTTCCATTGTTCTGCCAAGTATTCCCTAAACACTTGGTCCTTAGCTAAATATGTAGGAAATCTCCAGGTTGAAGACCTACTCTCAACCCCTCCCCCCGTGATACTCAGCACGACCATAGCATGATCCAAGATGAAAATGGGGCTGTGACTTATCTCTTTATCCTTCCCACCCAGCTTCCAGGTAGAAAAAAGTAATCTAACCGGGACCAAGTCTTATGGGGGTTAGAATAGAACGTATACTCCCACCCAGTGGGGTTAACCACCCTCCAACCGTCCACCATGTCCAGATCTGTGATTCCAATTTGCCACTGCCCCATGGCCTCCGTCACCTGCCCCTTACCCGCAGAATGATCCATCTTCGCGTCCATTGTCCAATTAAAATCCCCTCCCATAATGAGCCCAGGAAATTGCTTCCTAGCAAGCAGGCCCAGCAAGGAGGAATAAAAAACCGGGTCATACACTGCCGGTGCATAGACACAGCCAAAAGTAAGTGTCTCCCCTCGCCATACTCCAGTGACAAAAATGTATCTGCCCTCCTTAGGGTCTCTCACTACTCTTTCCACCTCGAAGAGCAAATTCTTATGTAAGAGTATTGCTACCCCCTTTATGCGAGGAATAAGAGGCCGCTAAACATTTCCCAACCCAATTCCGCACCAGTTTGGCATGCTCCAAATCTGTCAGGTGCGTCTCTTGCAGCATTGCCACCTGTGCCCCCTTTCGTCTAAGTGTGGTTAAAAGTGCGGTCCTCTTCACTGGGCTTGATATACCCTTTACATTCCAAGATATGAGATTTAAATTTACTAGGTCACCCATCCCATCCTATGAAGCTTTTCATTTTTGGGGGATATTTTCACTTGACATTGCATTATGTACATCCAAACTTTCATATAACTCACAGGTACCTTCATATACTTTCTTTGATTTCTGCACACTCGACTGCCACAATTGAGATACAACCAGGTGATTACACTACTAACAAAAACAATAAGGAATCTATCTAATCTAACATTTATAGCTAATCTCCCCAAACCCCCCTCCAGTCCTGCCCTCCCCTCCCCTCCCTTCGCCCTCCCCTTGTAACCTCTCCTCTTCCACCTTCCCCCTACAACACTAATTGCTAACATAGCACAAGTGTAGATTTAAAGACAATGAAGAACAAACACTCAACACTTCTCCTCCATAACCGAGGTGCACGTCCCACCGCCTCCACCAACAGCCAGATTCCCCCTTCCGGAACTGTCCCACTCCCGGAGTCCCCATCAATCTCCATCCCGAGCTCGAGCAGTATCCCACCATCTTAGCTCTTATCTCAAGAGTTCCCCCCAATGCACCCTCTCCCCCAATCCAGATCTGCATCTCATCTAACTGTCTCACCCTTTATCTCCTATTTGCCCAAGCCTTTCCTCTTTGCGCCCCCTCTCGACCTATTATATTCCACTTCTGTCCCAGTTATCCTTTTATTGTCAAAGCTCCCCCCCCAACAGAATCCCCTCCCTTGAGCAGGCTCGACTGCCCCTCAATGCCCCCTTTATCCCCATCCCAACACCATTCATGTCTCAGCCTGCTCCCCCTTCTCCTACTACTAACTTCCCCATCCAGCTGGTTCCTGGACACTCCTCCCCCGCTTCCTCATCTCAGGCCAACGCATTAGGACTTGGGGGGGCCATCCCCCACCGTACTCGAGTAAAAGACCTATAACACAGTCTTCAGTCTCTATACCACAACCTTTTCTACCATTCCCTCACCCCAAATCCGCCAACAGGGATATAGCGCAGCATCCAGTGCTTGCATCCGTCAGACCCAGAAGAAAAACCCACCTACAGTGCACACTCAAATTCACTCTCCGCACCTCCTGTATTTCTTCCCCCAGCTCCACGGCCTTCCCCTTCCGAGATGCCCCGAGGATGCTCCCAGCCACATGACCCGGTGAGGGTTCTTATCATGACCCTAAACCCCAGACTTTTAAACCACCCCAAAAAGCCTCCCCGATCCAGGCTGTCGTACCTTCACCCACCCCTATCAATCCCCCAGAACCCCGGTCCTCTTCATCCCTTCCAACCAGATGCACCGTTCGTTTCCCCTCAGCCCACCCCCATAAACATACTCCCCACACCCTAATTAATAACAGCAGATGGACACATCATGGACCAAACAGTATCAGAGGGGGCGCGGGGGGCTAGGCCGCGCCATCAGAAAACACGAGCTAGGCCCTGCCCCGCTCCTACCTCACCGGCGTTAGAACTCTCTTCATATCCGTGGCCCTCAGGCCTCCAGCTGGGCTCTCATACACCGCCAGTCTATAGGAGAGAGCCCTCCATGAAAGCAGAAGGGAACGCACATCAGGGCCCAGACTCCTAACTGCTCAGGCCCCTCTAGTCCACAATTCTTCCACCACGCCTGAGCCAACATCCGTCTCCTCCAGGATCTGTCCTCCTCGGGGTACAAGTGGCGCAACGACGCCAACCAGGAACAAGGAACACTTTCAACACAGTTCAGTTTATAATCTGTTGCCATAAAATCAATACTCCACCAGAGCAATTAAATCGAGACCTCTTATAGCCATCCTTCCAATTCTTTGTATCTCCCCACAGCCATTCAGCTCACTCTTCTCTTCAGGCCCTTTACAAACTCCTGTGCTTTCTCAAGCTCCCAGAAGGAGTAGGTCGCTCCCTCATGCTTGATTCTGAGTGTAGCGGGGTATACCAGAAAGTTTTCCACCTTAAGGCTCCTCAGCTGAGCCATCAGCCCTTTAAAGGCCTTCCTTTTTTTCAACAAATGAGCTGAGTAGTCCTGCGAGAGGAATAATCTGTGGCCCTCATAGGTCAGGGTGCCCTGGGATCTGTAGGCCTTCAATAACGCTTCTCGGTCCTGGAAGTTATGAAAGCGCATAATTATCTGATGCGGGGGCTGATCCACCCACAGGCCGTGGCATTACAGCCCGATGTGCACGCTCTAATTTAACCTTGCCATTTTTCATTTTCAGCCCCAGCAATTCAGGTAAAACTCTACTGCAAAAATCAAGAGCATCCTTTCCCTTCAGTCCCTCAGGAAGCCCCCTGAGACGCAAGTTTAACCGCCGATGATAATTTTCTTGGTAATCATAAGCCTCCTTAAACTCCTCCAGCTCCCTCTGCAAAGCACAAACTTGCCCTGGGACTGTTAACACCTCGTCCTCCAGTCTGGAAATTCTTTCTTCGGCTTCAGTCAGCCGAGTGCTCTGTTGCGCCTGCTGCTCCAGGACCTCCTGCAATTTTCCATCTAACACATCCTCCAGCTTTATCAGACGTGGCTCCAGGGTTGCAATTACCTGTCCTGTGAGCTCCTTCCCCAGAGCTGCCACCTCCGCCGCTGAGAGCAAAACCAGGCATGCATTCTCCCCTCCTGGGCCCGCCATCCCCTTTTTTCCGTTTTTTCCAGTTGCCCGCTGACTTTTAGGAGGCATCGAGGTCAAATACTCATCCATTGCTCCCTCCGCCAACCGAGACCACTATTTTATTTGCTCCGAGGTGGAAAATTCAGTCTATTAATATTTATTTATTGGCTATTTCAGCGGGCGGCAGAAACGACCTCTCAGTTAGCTGCTCATTAGCGCCCCCCCAATGTAATTTTTTGATTTAACTTTTTGTTTCCAGATTTTACTTGCTAGTGCAACATTTTTTATTATAATGTTGTTATTAAAATTTAGAAATACTTTATGATTAGATATGATCTCTTGAATCCTTACATTAGCATTTTGTTTATTATTTCTTGAATGGGTAAAATATATCTACCTTGTTTATCTAATTTATGTTTATTTTTATCTGATCAATTAAAGGTGGTTTTAATTCTAGCTGCCCAGAAATAATATTGTGGGTCTGGACACCCCATTCCCCCATGGATTTGCTTCTAGAGATTGTTAAGCTATTCTAGGAGAGGCACCCCTCCACAAAAAGTTTACTAAAATATGTCTGACCTGAGAGAACCATTTTTCAGGATATTGTCCTACAACTGCTTGGACAAGATACATTAAATGAGGCATAACACACATCTTCAGTGTTTCAATTGTACCCCATAGTGAAAAGGACACATTTTCACAATCTTTTAATGAAGGATTCTTTTAAATTTATTTGTATCATTTTTTTGGACATCACCTGCCAATTGTATACCAAGGTACTTCACATTATTTATTATTTTGATGGGGCTGAGAATAGCTTTTGGAGAATTGTCTAAAGGTGATAGTGAAAGTATCAAGGATTTTGATTGTTTTAATTCCAGGCCAGGTATTTTGGAGTATTTTTCTATTTCTAGAAGAGCTTCAGGACATGATACTGTTGGATTACTAATAATTAATATCATGTCATCAGCATATACATTCAACTTCATATATCTACTTCCAATGTGGATTCTGGTAATCTTTTCATTTTTTCTAATATAACTTAATAATCGTTCTAAACATAATATACATACTAGCGGAGACAGAGGGCAACCCTGTCTCACACCATTCAATATTTTAATAGGGTCAGATAGATGTACATTAATTCTTAATCTTGCAGTTGCAGAAGCATATCATTTTGAAGTATGTTTATAATGATCGGTGGAAATCCCCATTAGTGTAAACAAGAAAACGTGAAATCTCTTGATAATAAATCAAGGGCTGGATATTCAAAAGGGTTGCGCCATGCACAATAGGGTTGTGTCTGCACAAGTCCGAAATGCGCCATTCTGCCATATTCAGCAGTAGGCAGTTGCGCCCCCCAAGTCATGCTGAGCAACAGCGCAATGCTAATGAAGGCATGCTCAACCGGAGAGGGAGGAACCATGCATAAACTGCACAGCCCGATATTCAGCCGGGCTGTGCAGAGTTGTGCAGGCGCAACACCTAACCTCGCGCCTGCACAACTTTGAGCGAAAAAAAGAGGTAAGTCGGGGGGCCACCGACGGGTGAGCTGCCGCGTGCAGGGGTGCAACATAGCAGCTGCCACTGTGGTGGCGCTCCACTCGTTCCCTGTGCCCCGGTAGCCCGATCGTGGGTAGATCTCACTTCCCCGACTGGCCCGATCGCGGGCATAACAGTAATGAACCCTCCCCATGGCCTGATCGCAGGCATAACAGTAATGAAACCCACCCCCTCACTGGCCTGATCGCGGGCATAACAGAAATGACCCCCAGCCCGATCGCGGGCAGAACAGTATTCAATCCCCAAAGACCAATATCCCTGGTGGTTCAGTGGACTGCGAAGCCGATCGCGGGCATTAAGTCAACCCCCAGGTCCAATTTCCCTGGTGATCTAGTAGCCCCACCCCACCCACGAACCCCACCACCTGCTCCCCATCAGCCGGCCGGGCAGCGGCACCCCACCTGCCTGCCACCCGCGCGCCCCCGACTGACTGCTCGGTGGGACTGCCGCCCATTGGTTCAGAGCAAGAGCCAATGGAGCGTGCAGCTCTCTACAAGGCAGTCCAGATATGTCGAATTTATTCATTCACATATCTGGACTGCGCTGTACGGCGTAAGGCTGCCACCCATTGGCTCTTGCTCTAAACCAATGGGTGTGCAGCCCCTACCGACGGTCAGTCGGTGGGCAGTGGGTGGCAGGTGAGTGAGGGTGCTGCCGCCCGCTGATGATGGGGAGTGGGTGGGGGACACTAGATCACCAGAGAAATTGGACCTTGGGGGTTTGACTCTAATGCCCGTGATCAGCTTTTCGTCCCCTGACCACCAGGGATATTGGTCTTTAGGGGGTTGAACACCGTTCTGCCCGCGATCGGCTGGGAGTCATTTCTGTTATGCCCACAATGGGCCAGTCGAGGGGGTTTCATTACTGTTATGCCCGCGATCGGGCCAGTCGGGGGTTCAATTCCGCTTTTTCCCGCGATCGGGCCAGTGGGGGTTTAATACTGTTACACCCCACGATCGGGCCAGTGGGGGGGTTTAATACTGTTATGCCCGTGATCGGGCCAGTGGGGAGGGAGATTTACTTCATGCCTGCGATCGGGCTGCAGGGGGCGTCGGTCCCCGACGGCTGCTGCCTGGCAGGGCGCCATGCGCAAGTTGTCAGGGATCGGCACACCTGCATGCTAATGGCATGCAAATGGGGCCATAAGTAGATGCAAATGGCCCCCCCCACACCTTGCATAACTTATGGCCCCATTTGCAAGTCACCTTTTGAATATTGGAAATTTGCGCATGGCGCAATGGAACTTGTGCCACCTCATCTTGAATGCTCCACTCTGACCACTTGCAGTGGCGCAAGTTCCACTGCGCCATGCACAGTGGCTGTGGCTGGGGGGTGATATTCAAAGGAGTTGCTCAATAGCACAACTCTGCTGAATATTGCCCCGGCCACACCCCTGCGCAACTTATTTGAGCAGCGCAAGGGCTTGCGCCACAGAATGGCGCAGTTTGAATATCCAGCCCCAAAAGCCTTGGTTGCATCAAAGTGCAACCAATGCCTTTTCCTCCACCCTAGATGCTGACAATGGAGTAGCTTACATAGACACAATTTCCTGTATTTGTTCTAGGCCTTCAAAGATGTTTTGGCCTTTTATAAATACTTTCTGTTCTACATCCATGAATTTAGCAACTTGGTCCTGTATGCAATTAATTATTATCTTTGTAATGATTTTGAAATCCAAGTTTAATAATGATATTGGATGGTAACTTCCAGATTTTTTACTGTCCTTATTTTCATTAGGAGAAAAATAATGACACTTTCTTAATGAGTTCTGGTATTTTATTTAAAGTGATAATGTCCTCAATCATGTTTTAAAACCATGGACTTAATTGTTCCTTAAATGTAATGTAAAATTCTCCTGTTAGGCAATCAGGACCAGGTGAGGATCCCTTTTTTTAGGTCTGCAGTGGGCAGAGCCCTGCAAACCTTTAATGATCATTGAGAAAAAGGACTCCGCATTCCTTCCAAATGAACAACATGTTGGATTGCACCACAGTCACCTCCGCATCTGTGAAGCAGTCCATCCATGTTGTCCTTACCAACCATAACTCTGCACGATTTCACAACACTGGTGGTTATGACAGAATATGGCAAACTCTTTCATGTCCAAGATGTCCACCGCACTATACTGAACATGCACTAGCAGTCACGCATGTGCAGTAGCATTTGGCAGCCATCTTAGTCATGGCGGAGTGGGCTGTGTTTCACCTTGACTGCTGCCACTTTTTTATTTATATATTTTTTTTATATTATATAAATTACCCACACCTGACCCTGCCTCTCAGCACCCACAACTCCAACCCTCTGAAACATAAAAATGACACTGGGGGTGCCCAATGCCCCAGTGTCATGATCAGTCCCCAGAAACATAACTGTGACACAGGGGGTGCCCAATCCCCCAGTGTCACAATCGGGGATCATTGGCATTTTTTTTGTTTTGTTTTGTTTTTCACCTGTAAAAAATAATGGTCCATCAATGTCTTCCCCCACATAACTTTGACACTGGGGGTGCCCAATCCCCCAGTGTCGTGACTGGGGATTGTCAGTCACTTTTTTTTTTTTACCTGTAAACAAATCGGTCCATCAATGTCTTTTGCAGCTTTTCCTTACCCCCACCCAACCCTCCCACTGAGCATCCACCACCCCACACTCCCAAGCCAATACTTACCCATCAGGGGTCCTACACTGTAATTCTCTCTGGACCACATATACGTCTTCACTCTTCAAAGCTGGACCATGAACTGAAAATACAGGTATGCAGCTCAATGTATTTCAATGGGGTTTTGAACTTTGGCATTTTTACGTATGTTTAGCCCCAATTTTCAACATGCCTTCTTTGGGACCCACCTCATGAACAATGTCAAGGTCATTAGGCAGATCTGTCCCAAAAGGTGATTTGTGGTCCCTGTGTGAAGTCACATTCAGGCAGGAGTTGAAAATTTTCTCTGCCCTTGTTCATGAGGTCAGGTCATAAGTAGTGGTGGGCAAAGTGTCTAGAATTCACTCCATGTAGCAATTCGCAAAGTAATGCAGAATCCGCAGAGTAATCCGCAATGCGAAGCAGAGAACTTTGCATCATATTGAGGAATGCGAAGTCCATTGAAACCAATGACTTTGTGTTATTCCGGCTTCCCCAAACCACTTCTCCTCTAATTTTAAGGCTAAGTACATTGAAATCAATGTACTTCGCGTCGCTTCACCTTGTAATTGAGCTCCAAGGTGAATTTTGCAGTGATTCATGGGATTGCAGGTCACATGGGATCTAGATTGTTCTGCACAGCCTCAGTTCTGGTAGTGTGTGTGTAGTGGTAGCTGGAGACAGTTTGCTGTAAGAGCTCTGCAATTCAAAACCTCTAAAAGCTGTTAAAAATGCCATTTTGAGTCATTTTTTTCTCAAAATTTAGTACATCGATTGTAAGAAACCCTTCTTTGCTCATATCATCGAGTGTTTATTGTTTGTGTATGGATTTTGAATGTTAATTTAGAACAGTCAGTCTGTGTACTGTGAAGTGTGCTTTTGGAGAGGGGCGTATCTGTGGTGTAGGAAGATTAACTGGGAGAAAAAGGCAGTCTTTCTGTTTTGGTTATATTTTTCTTGTATAACTGTTAATGTACACACAGTCATATTTTCAGTAATTCTTGACACTTTTTGCTGATTGTTGTGGTGCAGCAGTGTATAATTACGGTTTGTTTAAAACATTTGGTTATATCACTAAAGGTTTTCAATTTGTTACAGACACTTGTAGTGTGTGTGAGTGTGTGTGCAATGCGTGCCATTAAATCAGACACCTTTTATTGTGCCTGCAGACTAATTGCAGCAGTGTGAACCTGCTATCCACCGCACCTGCATGACTTTCTTGTACTGCTTTTTGGTATCTTTACTGGTAGTGGACTGTTACTGCCGTGAACTATCCCCCCCCCCCCCACACACAAACCAGCAAAAAGTATTCTTTTCTAGATTTGGATTTGTGACTTGTGAGCACTGGTTAGGTGTTGTTGTGCCTTTGTATCTGCATCTCTGAGTGTGCAGTGCAATCTTAATCTGTCTGTGCGTTTGCAGTGTACCATTAATTCTGGGACACTTTGCATTTCTTGTTATGCTGTCATTGCACTTCATCAGCACTGGAGAATTTTCTGGATAAAAGACAGTAGCATTTTGGGGATGCACATTAATTCTGGAGACTGTGTGTGACCACTGCATGCATGACTGAGGGCACCATTAATTCTGGGAGACTTTGCATTTCTTGTTACGCTCTCATTTCATTTTGTCAGCACTGGAAATTTTCTGGACACAAGACAGTAGCATTTTGGGGTTGCACATTAATTCTGGTGAGTGTGTGTGACCACTACGCGCATGACTGAGTGTACCATTAATTCTGGGAGACTTTGTATATCTTGTTATGCTCTCATTTCACTTTATGAAATGGCTTGTCAATTTCAAGCCATCTGATTGGATGCCAGGTGTGTGTTAAAGTTTCTAACTACACAGGAATAAGACCAGGCAATGCCCAGTGGGCACTGATATCGGTAAAGCTGCCCAGTCAGAATGGTCATAAAAGCTAAAGCAGCCATCTTGTGTTGCCAATCTAAATCTTGCTCACTTTCCTAATCGGCTGCCAGCTAGACAGGTGCTCCATACTTCTCTCCATTAGGCTGTGGTGTTAAGTGGCAAACAGAAAAAGTAAAATCAAATACGCTTGCCACGATCTGTAATGTTGTCCGCTCCTGTCACTCTCCTCATTCTTGCTTCGATGTCAGCCACTAGCCAGCCTGCCCGCTGCTCATCTGCTTGCTCCCCCGCTGTCTCATCATTACCAGCCGGGTGCTCCCTCACTCCTACCTATTCACTGCTTCAACAACAATCACTCACCTTATTTTATGTTCATACTGCACTCCAATTCTCTTAGTCATTCATAAAATAGCAGTGCGAACTGCACCTTCCGTGACTTCGCATCCCCGGTATGCTACACACACCGGTGACTTCTCCTCACCTGCACAGCTAAACAACACAACTGAAAACTCAGAAATAAAAATAAGCATATTTCAAACCTAGCAGTGCTGGTACTTGTGTGTGTGTGTGTGGGGGGGGATATAATAGTGGTGCCGTGACAACTCCATGATTGTGGAAAGAAATACAAATACGGAAGCCTAAACAGCTCAAACGTCCTCAGCTCAAAAAAAACAGTAGGCGGAGGAACTATTTTATTATAAATTAACACAGACTTTTAAGTTTTCCACTGTTAAATGCTATATATTTTGGTGATCACATCAATCTATATGTTAGGTAGCCATTTCATAAGTGCAATAAGCCACTCTAGGGTCTGTGTGTTAGACACTTTAACACACGGCTAGGAGGCTGGACGCACTCGGCCAGTGGTCTTGTGCCTCACTACGCCTCCTAGCCATGTGTTAAAGTGTCTAACACACACCCTGGAGTGTCTTATTGCTTACTTGTCAGCACTGGGGAACTTTCTGGACACAAGACAGTAGCATTTTAGGGATGCGCATTAATTCTGGTGACTGTGTGTGACCACTGCGCACATGACTGAGTGCACCATTAATTCTGGGAGACTTTGCATTTCTTGTTGCTCTCATTTCACTTCATCAGCACTGGGAAATTTTCTGGACACAAGACAGTAGCATTTTGGGGATGCACAATAATTCTGGTGACTGTGTGTGACTTCTGCGCGCATGACTGAGTGCACTATTAATTCTGGGAGACTTTGCATTTCTTGTTACACTCTCATTTCACTTCATCAGCACTGGGGAATTTTCTGGACACAAGACAGTAGCATTTTGGGGATGCACATTAATTCTGGTGACTGTATGTGACCATCATGAGCATGACTTGCTTACCATTAGTTTACCACAGTCACACAGACATAGACAAACAACAACTTATAAAAGTAAGAAAAATATAAATTTGCAGAAAGAACAAATTAAGTAAAAATGTAGCTTTTAAAAAGCTGTTGGGTCTCAATTCAAACACTAAATCTCTTCTGATCTCTGAGTGTCAGGCTGACTCACACACACACACACACACACACACACACACACACTCTCCTCGCTCTCCCTCTGCACAGGAGAAAGTGAAACTATCTCCTTGGCAAGGCACTTTCTTCCTGCCTGCCAGGCTAAAGCATGTGACTTACAGTACTGTAAGCCTAGTGATGTGGGGGGGGGGCTGCCAAATCTGGAACACAAAGTGGATCACTTAGAATCATAATGAGGAATGCGAAGTCCATTTAAAACAACGACTTCACCTTGCCGGTGGCATTCCAGCTTAGCAGAAATAATAATGACAAGGAGAAGCGAGCATTTTCCATTGCCCACTCCGCGTAGTGGAGTGGTAATGCAAAGTGCCCACTGCGGGCACTTTGCAGGCTAAATTCTAAATTCATCTGCATCTCCAGTCTTTATTGGCTGCACCTGTTAAGAAGGCCAATGTAAGACTGATGTACTCTTCAGAATGGTCACAGGAGGTCAATGACAAAAATCTTGTTACATTTTGGGAAAATCAGGAGATGAAACATACAAGAACAGGATGCTGAGGTTAAACTTTCAGGCAATGATATCTCATATAAAGAGAGCAATGTTTTGTTGAAAGACAGACTGAGAGTTAAATTGAAAAGAGATTCTCAGATAAAGGACTTTGTTTACACTGCCTTTGTGAAGAGCTATCCTGTACATCTTTATTTATTTATTTTTAAACTGACGATAATAAAATGTTACTTGTGAATTTTATAACTTCAGGTTAGCCTTGCTTCCAGACCTGTGCCTCCATGACAGGTGGTGGTTGTGTGGATTTATGCTGTGCATACTCTAAGCCAGGAGTTTTGTTTGTGTATAATAGACCTGGTACCAGGAAGTAGAAACAAAAGTCCAAATTGAGACTGTTCAGCTGGCATCAATCATGGAAAAGGAAGAACAGGTAGGAGCAGAACCTGAAAGCATACCTGTCTTCTTTAAATGGTAGGCCATACAAAAAGAGAGACTGAGAAAAGAAGGAGAGAGAGGAGAGAAGAGGAGAGGAGAGGGAGGGGAGAGGGGAGGGAGGGGAGGGAAGGAAGGAAGGGAAGGAAGGAAGGGAAGGGAAGGGAAGGGAAGGAAGGGAAGGAAGGGACACAGTGACAGGAGCAACAAAGAAGAGAAGAAATGCAGTGACAGGAGCAGCAATGGCTGGATGCCTTGCAAGCTATCAAAGCTGGAGGATCTGGTACAAGTCCAGCAGGTCAATAAAACAGAAACAACTTAAAAGACATAGAAACACAGAATTCGACAGCAAAAAGGACCACTTGGCCCACCTTGTCTGCCCATTTTCCATACCTACTGTAACACCGTAGACCCTGCTTGGTCACTGGCTTAGCCCTACCTTCCTTAATGACTAATGTTCCCTTATGTCTATCCCATGTGTTCTTGAATACCACTACAGTTTTTGCCCCCACCACCTCCACTGGAAGGCTGTTCCAGGTAGCCACCACTCTTTTTGTGAAGAAGTACTTCCTTACATTTCCCTGAGTCTACCCCCCTCCAACTTTATAGCATGCTCCCTTGTTCTTGAGTATCTTTTTTTCTGAAAAATACTTATCTTGTACTTTGTTTATACTCATGAGGTACCGTGGCTTCTAAATGGTGAAATACGGTATTTGAAAGTCTTTGTCATATCTCCCCTTTCCCTCCTTTCCTCCAGGGTGTACATATTGAGGTCCTTTACTCTCCTTATAGAGCCTCTGGTGCAGACCCTGCAATCATTTTAGTTGCCCTCATCTAAACTGCCTGTACTCTGTCTATGTCCTTCTAGAGATGTGGTCTCCAGAACTGGACACAGTACTCTAGGTGAGATCTCACCAATGATTTATACAGCAGTATCACCACCTCCCTCTTTCTGCTGGTGATACCCCTCCCTCTGCACACTAGCATCCCACTGGCTCTCCCTTCAGCCTTGTCACACTGTTTGGCCACCTTTAGGTCATCAGATATCATTACCCCAGGTCTCTTTCCTGTTTGGTGGTCATCATTACTACTCCCCAAATCTTGTACCCTGCTCCAGGTTTTTATTCCCTAAGGGCATGATTTTGCACTTCTTCACATTGAAACTTAGTTGCCACCTCTTGACCACTCCTCAAGCTTTCTTAGATCCCTATTCATTTTTCCACCACCACCACCACCACCCAGAGTGTCTACCCTATTAGAGATTTTAGTGTCATCTGCAAAAGGCATACCTTCCCTTCTAGCCCCTCTGCAATGTCACTAACAAAGAGATTAAAGAGGACCAGTCCAAGTACTGATCCTTGTGGAACCCCACTGGTCACCCTCCCTTCCTCAGAGTGAACTCCATTTGCCACCATCCTCTGATGTCTATCCCCCTACCAATTCCTTACCCAGCTTACCACTTTTGGACACACTCCCAGCTGCCCACTTTCTTTACTAGTCCCCTATGTGGAACTGTGTTGAAGGCCTTACTGAATTCTAGGTAGGCCACTTCCACCGCTCCACCCTGATCTACTTTCCTGATCACCCAGTCAAAGAAATCTGTCAGATTTGTTTGACATGCTCTCTCCCCAGTGAATTCATGCAGCTTTGGACATTAAACTTACAAAGCTATGTCCCTCAGATAATATCAAAACATACTTGACAACTTTTGAAAGGGTAGCTAGAGCCAGTGGCTGAACAGCAGTGGGCAACTGTGGCTTGGCATCATCTGAAAGGTAAAGCCCAGCTTGCCTAACAGCCCAACTTGCCTACAGCAATATGGATACTGCACAGTCAGAAAACTATGACATTGTGAAAGAGAAATCCTTAAAAGGTATGACATCTCAGAAGAAACCTACAGGCAGAGATTCCGGTCCCTGAAGTACACTACAGTACAAGTCAGTCAACAATCCCCAAGATGCCTTCACCTGACTCATAGATCTCCTCATTAAATGGCTCCAATCAAAGGGCAAAACAGTCCCACAGATCACTGACATATTTGCAATCTAGCAATTTATCAACATCCTTCCTACAGATGTGCAACTTCGTGTAAAAGAACATCAACCAGAAAGTGAGAAAATTGCCATTGCTTTAGCTGAGGACTGTCAGATGGTCATACAGACACCGCAGCAGCAAAGTAACAGCCAAGAAATGGCAAGACCCTCTTTTTCCTGATTTAACTCCAGATCACATAAAAGCTCTTTTGGAATAACAAGTCTGCACCCAAAGATTGTATTTGCTATAACTGTAATAAGCCAGGCAATATATCAAGAAACTGCCATGAAAATAAGGAGGCTAACACTGGAGCACAGTTGGTCTTACCAAACTGGGGGCAAGTACTTAACATATGTCAAGGAGGAGGAGGAGGATAAGACTGTGAAGGGATTTATTGATTTGAGAAGGTGATGGTGGACCCTGGTGCATGCTAAAGTTCTGAGAAAATAGTGTGCAAAAGGACCAGGTACTGGGGTCATCTGCATCCACTGGGACACTTGATACTATCCCACCACCCATTTGACTCTGAACATTAATGAGATGCAACACCAAATTAAAGTGGGGGAAGTACTAAAGTTACCTGTATCTGCAATTATTGGAAGTAGCCTTCCAGGATTTGCTAGGTTAATCATAGAGGGAGTAAAACCTGTGTTTCAGTGGCTGTGATAACAAGAGGAGAGGCAAAAAAATCTCAGATGTTGGGAACTCTTTTCCTTTTGGTGACTTTGATTCAGATTTGTTTGAGCCTAGCTCCAAGATCCGGGAGTCCAGAAAAAAAAGAAGATGCATGAAAAAAACAGTGGCAAAAAAGATTGATGGACATAAGGGGTTGAAATAAGAAAATGCTGAAACTAAATTGATACCTGATTGTGATTTTGTTTCTGAGTAAACTAACAATGTTACTCTCCAAGGTTATTTTAAGCAGCTGGGGGTGAAACAAAAATGGTGAACTAAAGTTTAAAAATGTAATGAGTTACTGTGCAAAGTTTGGGTTACTCCTCATATGCAGGAACAGACAGAACAATTTGTCATACCAAAGAAGTATAGAACTGAGTTGTTACAGAGTCTACTGGTCTGGGATTCATGAAGCTGTTGCTGCCTATTGCAGTTCTTATACAGAATGTCAGAAAGTAGCTTCAGTGACTCAAAAAGAGAAGGTGCCCCTGGTGCTGCTACCCTTGATAGATGTGCCTTTTGAATGAATTGCAATACACGTGGTTGGCCCCTTAGACAATAAAAAAAAGGGTAATCAATTCATATCGGTAGTATGTTACTATGCTACTTGATACCCAGAGAAAATTCTAATGCATACTGTCACAGCCCAAAAGTGGCAGCAGAGCTTGCCAAAATTTTCAGTAGGGTGATCATACCTAAAGAGATTATTACTGATCAGGGTAATCATTTTACTGCTGTATTACTGAAGGAGTGATACAGACTACTAATTATCACTACCATAAGTATGTCCCTTATCACACTCAAGCGGACAGTCTTGTTGAGCATTTTAAGCAAACCCTAAAATGCATGTTAAAAAGGTTTGTGATAGGTGAAGGAAACCTTTTGCTTACAGAGAAGCGCCATAAGCATCACAGGTTTTTTACCCTTTGAAATGTTGTATGGTAGACAACCTACACAGCCACTAGATGTAATAAAAGAAACATGGGACGATAACTCCATTCAGAAAGAACCTATTACATCTTATATGTGTACACTGAGAAATAAACTGGAAAAATATGTTGAAATTGCCAAACAGTTATCAGGAAGAAGCCCCAAAACAGCAGAAGATGTATTATGACCATGGAGCAAAAGAAAACGTTATTGAGTCAGGTGAAATGGTCTTGTTACTGTTATCCACTACAGAAAACAAACTTAATGAACTAGCAAGGGCCTTATAAAGTAATTAGATGTACTGGTACAGTTCACTTTGAGACTGAGACCCCTGATAGGAAAAAATCCTACCAAGGTATATCATGCTAACCTCCTGAAGAAAATGGTTGAAAAAAACACCAAAGGTTGCTTTGTTAGTCTTACCAAAAGCTGCTAAAGAAGATATTGATATAGCTTATGACAGACTGGAACACACTGGAACTTCTGATGCTGTAAAGGTGAATGTTTCATTACTCACAGAACAAACCAGAAGTTTGTAACTTGGTAAAGACATTTAAAAGTACTTTTAACACAGTACCAGGCCAAGCAAAAGGGGTTGAGCACATAATAGTGACAGAGAATGTTGACCCTATCAGAGAAAAGACATACAGATCACCAGAGTGGCTAAGAGCAGACATGGTTAAGGAAATTTGAAAAAAATGAAAGAGCTGGGTATCACTGAAGAATCAAGAAGTGGTTGGTCATCACCAATGGTGACTGTAAATAAAAAAGATGAAGGTTTAAGAATCTGTATTGATTTTAGGAAACTTAATCAGGTCTCCTTATTTAACAGCTATGCTATGACCCAGGATAGATGATTTGGTGGACAGACTAGGAAGTGTCAAGTACATTAGTGCCCTTGAGATCACCAAGGATTGCTGGCAAACACCCCTAGCTACAGAATCCAGAGACAAAACTGCATTTTCCACACCAGTTTGGATTCTATCAGTTCATCACCATGCCATTTGATTTACATGCACACCTGCTACATTCCAGTGGGACATGGATGCACTTCTATCCTCTCACACTGGTTATTGTGCTGCTTAACTGGATGATGTCATGGTGTACAGTCCAGACTGGAACAGCCACGTGGAACAAGGTAGGACCATTAATCTTACCAAGTGTGTATCAGGCATGCAGTAAAACAGGTATTTGAGTTATAGTTTTGGGAAATGGAGAAGTAAAGCCAGACATTTCCAAGATAGAAGCTGTAGCTAGCAGTCCTGTCCCTAAAACAGGCACATGTCAGATTATTTTTAGGTCTGGATGGTTATTACCAGAGATTTGTTCCCAACTGTGCCCTAATCCCATCTAACCTTTTTTTTTTTTTTGAGAATTTTATTTAGTACTATTTATTGATTTTAATTCAAGTTTATTCTTTGCTGTACACGTTGAGGCACCCAGAGCCTCTGGGATTGGGTGTCATATAAAAATTACCTTGCCAGTTAGCTACTTCCCTCACTGAACTCACAAAACAAATAATGTGAAATGGTTCCCAGAGTGTGATAAAGCTATTCAAGCCATTAAGGCTTGCATTATGTTCAAGAGCAGCTGACTCTTCAGAAGAACTTTAACAAAACATAATATTTAGACACAGTTAGGCTTGTATTTTACATTAGTTCTGTATTCCTCCTCCCCATTATTTATTGTTGGTGTAATTTGCAAGAAGCAGGATCTTTAGCTCAGAAGATTTCATCTATTCTTTTTACTTGCTCTACCTGAAGTCATAATGCACTGCTTGTGACACCACAGTCACTTCTATGGACAACAGATTGTGATGTCCCAACAGAGGATTATGACTTGAAGTAAGAAGTAAGCTACAGAGGCAGATGAACCTAAGGTGTAAAGATCATATATAGAATATATATGGAATGCAAGTTGAATTGCACCTAAATATCAGGGTTTTTCAAAGTTTTCTTTGAGGTATCAGTAGCTCTTTCAGACCCTGTTTTAAGAAGTCCAGACTTGGAGAAACAACTTCTGTTATGAACAGATGCATCAGAGTGAGCCTCAGTGCAATCATGAGTCAGAATGTTGTGGGAAGAACATCCCACTCTTTATATCAGTACTAAATTGCATGACAGAAAGCAGTACTCCACTATTGAAAAGAAGGCCTTGCTGTGGAAATAGGCAACAAAGTCCCGTAAGTTTAGGAGATGACTTTGTACTCATAACAGATTGCAATTCTCTCTGTTGGCTTAATCAAATGAAAGATACAAATCCCAAATTGCAAGGTGGTACCTAGCACTACAGTCATTTTAATACAAAGTGATGCACAATCCAGAAAGAGAATGTCAATGCTGATTTTCTGTCAAGATATGGTTCAGGAATTGAGAATTCAGAAGGTGGAAAATGTGTGGCTCCGCTGAAATAGTTGATGTAAAAGGTGTTATGAGAAGAAAGATATTGAATATTCAAAGAACAGTAAATGTTATAAGGTAATGTTAAAATATAAATAATAGAAAGTTTTAGAAACCTATTTTTATTTTAAACAAATATTGTTCCTCTTTAAGGTGTGTGTGACATGGTTGAATAAGACCCTGTCTCAATCATTCTTTCTTTCTTTCTTTCTTTCTTTCTTTCTTTCTTTCTTTCTTTCTTTCTTTCTTTCTCCCTTGCTTCTCTGAGGTTAAAAAATACATGTAAATCTTTATGTGAGACTGGGATCCCCTCTTTTGCAAATGTATATAATGAAATTGTTGAAATAATTACAGCGAGCTACTTGGGTTTGTTGAAGGAGTTGGCAGTTTGGAACACAGGGGGCTGATCTTGAGAAATCTTTTGACATTTTACAAGCTTGTTAACAGAATTGTCAGGAGGAAGTCAGCCCAGGGATAGCATTTTTTAGTTGATTGCACCTGTTACAGGAAAGCAGCCCAAAATGTGGGCTCCCTCCTCTGGACAGCTTACCCTCCGGTTTAGCTCTAACCAGCAAGAGTGGGATTCTCGTGCGCCGCAACTTGCTGTATTTACATTTTTAAAACTCAGGAACCCAGAAGTACGGAGGAGGCAGGGATGCTCCATTTGCTGAAACGGTGCAGCAACGCACTGCTCGCTTCAATACTTTTGTATTGAAGTGAGTGGCGGCGCTGCACTGCTTCAGCAAATGTAGTGTCTCTGCCTCCTCCATACCTCTGGGTTCCTAGTTTTAAATGTAAACAGTGTTGTGGCACATGAGAATCCCACTTGCTGGTCAGAGCTAAACCAGAGGGTAAGCTGTCCGGGGAGGGAGACCATGTTTTGTGCTGCTTTCCTTTAAGAAGACTAATGTACTCTGCAGGCTGATCACATAAGGTCAATGAAAAAGTCGTGTTGCATTTGTGAGAAACAGGAGATGAAACTTACAAGAACAGGATGTGGAGGTTAAGCTGCCAGGCAGAGACATCTCATATAAAGAGAGCAATGTTTTTGAGAGAGAGAGAGAGAGATTGAGATTTAAATTAAAAATAGACTCTCAGATGAAGAACTTTGTTTTTTTGTACTGCCTTTGTGAAGAGCTATCCTATTCATCTTTATTTTTTTTTATTTGTTATTAATAATTAAATGCTACTTGTGAATGTTATAACTTCTCCTGGTTTGCCGGTGCTTCCTGACCTATGCCTCTACAATAACCAGGCCAAAATATTACACCTGTGTGAGACTGTACCCGTGAAGTAGGGTGGGTGGCATGGAACAGATGGGAGAAGAAATGATGACACTGATTCACACCAGCCTTTTCAGTGCAGCAGATCCAGATAAGCTGTGAGTGTAACATAATTATTACTCTTAGTCTTCATTTTATATTTATTCATGCCACCATTATGCCAACTACACTTAAATGTCCCATGACTTAATAATTTCCAACATAAATTATGTTGCTGCCACTGCACACTGCAGACAACTGTTATTCTTCCTGTTGTAAATTGCCCTGTGTCGATCCTCTTCTCATTTCCTTCATAATTTTGTTGTTGCCACTGCATGCCCCCACTCTTCCTGTCATAAATTGCCCCATGTGACTCATCTTCATATAATGCCCCACCCCAAGGTTGTGCCTTTCTAGTGGTGCCTTTGCCCTCTTCCCGTTGCCCACCACCACCTGGTCTGAGTTCTTGGTGCACTCCAAAGTCTCTGCCAAGCCCCATCAATGTTCTCCTGCAGGAGAGGGGCCGGAGGAGCAAAGATGCATGATTGCCATGCAGCTGCACCATGAATGTGTGAGCTGGCAGTCTGCGCATGTGTAGTAGTGCATGTTCATTTTAAAGCCACTCTTGTGGCACAATGAAGGTTCCCACTGTGCTCCTATACCCCTGGATCAGCTAATCGGGGTCCAGAGACATGAGAAAGGGAACAGAGGAACCCCAGAATCCACTTTGTAAATTTAAATTTAGCAGCAGCTGAGCTGCTGAGAAATGTAGTCCCTGTACCACCACTGAACTGAGCCTGCCTGCTCCTGAAGGGATAGCATTACAGCAGCAGTGACAGGTACGGGGAGCACTGTTTTTTGCCCACTCTGCCAGCAGACATCAGGGCAGAGGCTCAACTGATGGACAATGGGTCACTTGTTTGTGGGAACTGTACAGTCTGGCTGCACCAGAAAAGTATAGTTAGGACTGTATATAGACTAAAGCTATTTATAGACTAAACTGCAGCAGCAATGTTAGTCCCCTCTGATGCTACAATCAGCCAAATGGAAAGACAGGAGCCCTAAGGCACTGCAGCTATGGCTCCTGGGAAAAGAGGCAAGGACAATTCTTGGCACCCAAATGGACAGACAATGGGGTGTCGAGTAAACCTGATGTATATTAATTTTCTGACAGACTGCCTGGATCAGCCAATCAGTAGCTGCCTTGAGCTCCTGAAACCCAGAGGAGAGAGACTGTTCAGTTCAGTTTAGTTGGAGCCCCTCCTAAGGGAGTGGGCTCTGGCTCTTTCTCCAGAGAGGATGAAGAAGACCTGCCTGAGGTTTGTACAGCCACTAGCCCAGGAGGCATCCTGTGTTGCCTTCCAATGGAGGGAAGGAGCTGTTCCAGAGGTAAAGTAGATCTGCTGTCCAGAAGAGGACACGGATTGAGAGATTCCCAAGAGAGGGGAAGCCTGCTGTGATCTTTGAGGGAAGGAGACCTGCCTGAGAAGCTTGATTAGCTACTAGTCCAGGAGGTGCTCTACATTGCCCTGTGTTCCCTTCCAAGGGCTGGAAGGGATGTGTCAACAGAATTAAAGTGTCATTTGCTGACCAGTGTTAAGGCTATCAGCTGGGAGTTTCTCAAGGGAAAGTTAACTGCCTGGGATGCCTGTGATGTCTGAAGAAGTATGGAAGCCTACTTGGAGGCTTGTACAGCCAGAGAGCCAAGGGTAGCCTGTCTGATGTCCTGCTTGGAGCGTTTGGAGCCATGTCAGCCAAGAGAAGCTGCCTGTTGTGTTCTTGTGATGGAAAGTAAGTGATAAGATTTACTCTTCTGTGTAAATCTACACCTGAGAGGTGAGAAGATCCATTCTTCTGTATAAGCCCAAGTCTGCAAGGTGAGAAGATTTGATGCCCATCTTCTGCTTAAGTCTAAGTGTTTGAATCCACAGGTGTGAACCATCCCTATTCACACCCGAGCATTTAAAGCTGAGGCTGAGGGACTGTTTCCTGCTAGCATCCTGTGGGGAAACCCAAAGACTATGTTCCATTAGCGTGAGAACCACTGCTGCAGTCTGACAGTGTGGCTGAAGCTATTTACAGCCGGATGTTCCTGAATACCAGAAACAGAGTGACTGCCTTCCGAAATCAGTATGGGGAATTAGCCTGGTAGCGTCACTGCTAGGTATTACCAATGCATCTTCCCCTGAGGGTTTATGCCTAGACGTATGGGTTGAGATGTGCAGGTACTGGTCCCCAGTGCTGGCCTGTTCTAGTTTGTGATGCCACCAATAAGAAAATGACAAGCACCAGAGAAGTTGAGAGGTGTCCAGCCTGCTAAAGCCACAAGAACCTGCTGCATAAAAGGTCCATGCTGCAAGAGATGCAGATAAAAGGCCCAAAGCTGCACTATGCCTGCTGCTTTTGCCTAATGAATGCTAGGGTAAAGGGTGATCTAAATTGATCATTTACATATACTGGTCATCTGGGTTCATCTATTATAGATTTATTATGGGTAAATATAGATGCCATGAGACTGATAAAACATTTAAAATTATTGATCATCCAGAGTCTGCACACTACCGTATGGAACTAAAATTTGGGTTTATAAATAGAACTAAAAATGTTAGGAAAACTTAAATATAAGCAAAACTGTGAAATATTAAGTCTTTGCAAGATTAGATGGTGTTCTGATTCTGTTAAAATCTGTTCAGAAATTTTCTGGTCTGAATTCTTGTGCAACCTGTGGCAAAATATCATTACAGATGTGGACGGAATATAGACACAAATGAGACCTGGCAGGAAATTAAAAAACATATTAAACCATTCCTCTCTCAGGTGGTAACACAAAATGATAACAGAAGTTCTTGGTTTAATAGTGTCTGTAGAAAAGCAAAAAGCCAACTGCACAAGATGATTCGTTATGCTAAAAAAATCCAGGCAGAGCACAAATAAGACAACTAAATAAAGCAAGGAAACATTATAAGGAAACCCTTGAGAATGAAAGGAAAAACATTCAAAAAAATAAATGGGATAAATTTAGACTAGCTGTCCAGGAAAGAGACAATAACATTTTTTTGATCCTGGTAGGACAAGGGTACCAGCAGTTTTCAGTTGGCTTAGCGGCTTTTATAACACCATATAGCTGGATTGAACATTTCTTTTATTATACTTCTCTTTTTGATGAAGTATCTACCCTACCACTGAACAAAACACAATATTACCCAAAACCGTTATGCATTTACAAAGAGGAAATTATAGAAGCTTAACTTCATCTTAAGCATAATAAAGCACCAGGACCAGATTACATTATAGCAGAAACATATAGATATTTCCTGGAATGGTGGCTTTCTCTCTTTCATATTTTCTTTAATAAAATGATAGAGAGAGCAGATTTTCTGGCAAGTTGGAAAGGAAGCACTATATGCCCTATATTTAAAAAAAGGGTAGTCCATTAGAACCATTAATGTATAGGCCTATCTGCCTTATTGATACTTCTCAAAAATCTTTTGTCAGATTATACTTAATAGGTTGCAAACTTGGATAGAAGATGCCTATACTTCAAGTGAATTCCAAAATGGGTTTAGAATAGGGAGATCAACAGTGCAACATTGCCATGTACTATTCAATCTAATACTGAAATATACCAAACTTAAAAAAGCAAAGTTGTACTGCTGTTTTATTGATCTAAAATCAGCCTTCAACTCTATCAGCCATACCCTGCTGTGGAATAAGCTTAATTCATATAACATGGACCCCACACTTTTGGATGACTTAATTAGACTCCACCACCTGGCTCAAGGTTAACTACAAATCAAACTGGAGATCTAACACCAGAAATAAAAACTAATGTGGTTAGATAGGGTGCCTTTTGGCACCCATATTATTTAATATCCATAAATTCTTTAATAGACCAACTAGAAACCCAGATTTCCTCTCTTGTTATCAGAAACAAAAAATTCCACTGTTGGTCTTTGCAGATGATCTTGTTCAGTTATTGACTTCTTTCCTAGGTCTTCAATGTAAGGCAACTCGTTTTGCTATACTATGCAAAGAAAACAAATTTAGTGATCAATAAAGTGAAAACTAATATGCTAATATTCGGGAACAAGCAAAATAAAATGCCATCATTATTTATAGGCAAAACAAAAATAATGACAGTGGAAGCATACCTCTATTTAGGTATCCACTTCTCTCAGTGCACAAAATGGTCTACCCATCTTGATTTTACTAAACATAAAGCTACAGTATTACTACTTTCAATGCTTTTAAAAAATGTTCAGCACAAATAGGAAATGGCTCGGTTAAGGGTCTTCTAAAAGTAACAGATGCCGATACATGGGCCAGCATATTATATGTGGCAGAAATCTGGGCACCATATAATGCTAAAATGCTTGAAATTCTGCTTAACAAATTATTCAGATATATTCTGAGAGTCCCTCAATCTGTTCCAGTTCCAACATCAAAGCAGCAGTGCAATGAAAAAATTATTTTCAAAAAAAGCTCGTTTCAGCTACAGTTAAGAAAAATATTAGCAAACATGTCAAATGTACTTGTCTAGGTAACTCTTATGCTGTTCACCGTGAAACTTTTTTATTTTTTCTTCTCTAACCATTGCCTGGTCTACAATGTTATTTCTATGGAAAATGCAGTGGCCATCTTTTTTTCTTGAGAAAAAAATCAATTAAAACATTTGTAAAATACTCAAATGTTGGTGGAATTAGAAAATTGTCACCAAATTAAACTGGAAGATGCCAGGAATCTTTTACAGTGAAATAAAAAATGGTAGGGTCAAATTTTCGCCAAATTTCATTGCACCGCTGCTTTAAGAGCAGAATTAGGACAGTTACCATTAATGGATTATATTATACAAAATAAAATCTTGTTTATATTAAACCTCTTCCTTTGTCATGAAATCAGAATCCTAGGCATGTGCATAGAAGAAATTGATTATAGCACTCAAGGATTTCAATTCTCTGCAATAGATTGTATAGCACACAAATATTTCCTCTAGGATTAGGTTATGTTCTGCACCAGATTTATTTAAGACTGTTTAATGAAATAATTACTCAGGTTAAAGAAAGAATAACAGATGCATATTATTCCAAGGACCTGGAGCTAAACCTACAAAAATTACAACTTATTTAAGAAATTAAAAACCCACCACAACCTGGAACCCTATTTATCTATATATCATAGAAATTCCAGATATTAGGAGAACTCTAACAAGTACAGACTGGAACTGTACAACTGTAATTATGCTGTCTATTCCCAGAAATGCATAGGTACAGTATAGAGAATAATTTATGTACAGTAAGTGCAATATGAAGATGATGGATGATTTGAAATACGTCACTCTAATTTGCCCACTAAATGAAAAACATAGAAGGGTTTAGCTGGGCCCTATCCTGATGAACCTTGGTCTCCCCATGGATCAGTTGTTGTTTGAGCTGTTCAGTTCTAGAAATAAACAAATATTAACTAGATTATCACATTTTTTACCGCATGTCCATTAAGTTATAGGCTTTAAACATGAGCCTAGGTATTCAAAAGTGCACCAGGACATGCGCAAGTGGATGCGCCACACAATCCAGTTGTACCACAGCACAAAACTGCAATATTCAGGAGATGCACCACAGAAATGCTCCTGTGCAATCACCACTGAATATAGCAAACATAAGCCATAGGCGCCAAACAGACTTACACGACAAGCCAGAAATGAGCAGGAGCAACTGTGCAGGCTAATATTGCAAGAGGAGCATGTTGCACCAGGTGCCAGGGAACACAATCAGGGCAGTGCAAAGGCACAGTACCATGGTAGTGGAGGCAGGGCAGTACCACAATGGCAAAGTAGGGGCAGATGGCACAGAAAACAGCTCATAGCCCAACACCCACGGGCATGGTGCAGAGCCCCACACAGACCCGGCCCACCAACGGGACAGGACACACAACAGGCAAAGCACAGAGGGCTGCAGGGAATGAGCAACCAAGGAACACAGTCCAAACAGCCCACACAGAATAGCCAAGCACTGCTGCCACCATGTGAAGGCACCATGCAGGCATAGTGGTCCACAGCCACACTGGTAGACAGGCACATGGTGGTATGCAGCACATGCCGAACAGGCACACAGGAACACAGGGCAAGGTACCTCAGAGCACAGCAGCATGGGGAAGAGCAACACAGAAGGGGTGGGTACCATGCAGGACATGTGGACATGGGCACAGGACACTGTGGCAAGCACAGAATCCCCCCCCTGGAAACCCATGGAGGACTGACACACAGTGATGTGACAGGCAAGGTAGTGGGCACCCACGGTGTCACACTGCAGACACACCAGTGGCCATGACTTGTCCCATCCAGACCCCAACCATGGTCAACAACAGCACACTGAAGCAACAGGCATGCGAGGGAGATACAGGACCACACAAGCAAACTGTATAAAATGGTTTAATCCACAAATGAAGTAACAACAGCACAACCAAACAGTAAAGCACAAGCAATGTGAAGCATACAGGATGGAACAACCAAACAAAAGAATAAAGGTACACAAGCTAACATTGAATCAGGAAGAGGAGCAAAACCAAAAAACAATAACAATCAAAGGGACAGGCATGTGAAGGAGAGCAATAGGGGATTCAATAAAATGTCCATAGGAGATGGGGATGTGGGGAAGGAAAACCTGGGGCTATGTACAAGACAGTCTGTGACCTACTGCCACTACAGGCAGAATATCCTCCCTCATGCGGCGCATCTCAGTGACCAGTGACCTTGTGGCCTAAGCTGTCTCCTAGAGAGATGGATGTGGACTGCCATCTGAGTGTACATCCAGTATGCCATCTGCTGTAGCTGGATGAGACCATCACCCAGGATGCCCACACTTCACCATCCTCTCCCTGACTCTGGCCAACCTATGCAAGGAAACACAGAACAGCTACTGAGTGACAAGTCCCATACAGAAAGCCCCCAGGCTATGTGTGTATAGGTCAGGGGCTTGGTGTACCCATGGATAGGGCCTCCAACAGCACACACACAGCAGACACCGACAGCAGTCTGGAAACCCTGCCACACAGGGAGGGGATGATTGCCAATGAGTACCAAGCATTGTGCCATGTGCACAAACCTCCCACAGCGATGCCCCCAGGTGCAACAATCAAGCAGGCCCAAGTGGCATCTGCCTGTGTGCATTGTGGGTCAAACACAGCCACCACCAGTGACAGCAACAGGGTAACAGTACACAGATGTCATGTGCAGGATAGCACAACCACATGCTGCTGGACAACACTTGCAACAGTGTCTGAGAACCAACACATGCATATGCACAGCATGCACGCAATGGCCTGTTTTGTGAAATGGTCCCCCACCAACACCCAGGTACTGAGTACAGCAGCATATGTCATGCACTTACCTGCCACTTGTCCTGCAGGCCCAGCTGCTGCACCATCGGATGGCTGCCTGCAATGCCTATTGGTTTCTTCCCTGGCCCACCTGCGCACCTCCAACCCTAAATAGGTAACACAAAGCAAAAGGACACTGAGTAGTATGCAAACACCAAACACACAGCCCCCACCCAAGCAAGCCCACCCAATGCACCATGCTGCAGAATGTCAAGCTACGAACAGAGACCGCAACTCACAAGCCAGGCACAACTTGGTGGGCCACTGGAACAGTGCAACACAGGGTCACACAGTGCACAGCACGGCCTCACAATAGCACCCACACACCCTAACAAGGCATGGCCACCCTGTGTGCAAGTGCACATGCACCTGCCATGCACCCCAATGCCCCTGCTTGCATTCTTCAGTGGTATGGACAATGCATGGATAGTCATACCTAGTTGTGGGAACACAACACAGCGGGTGGGGTCCTGCAGTCTCTTTAGCCTGTCTGGGTCATGACGGCGCAGGTCACCATAACAGTGATGGCACTGTTCTCCCATCCTGGGTACACCAGTGTACCTTTCTAGGCTCTCAGTAACATGGGCCCACACCTAGAACCATGCCTCCTGCATTTCCTCTGCCCCAAACAACTGGCTCTCCAGTGGGGCAACCACTGCCACGAGGCTGGCCATCTCCACCTCTCTCCAGTTCCTGGTCCAACATCCGACTCTCCCTCCATGTGCCATTATGGCTGCTCACTTAACCAGGCCTAGTGTGCTATCCACGGTTAAACTGTGACCCCATTAGCGCTGTTGTGCCGGTTGCATAACAGGAACACACAACACACCGCTGTGCAGCATGAAACTCCAGGAGCACCTTGCGCTCTCTCAACTCTCCAGCTTCCTCTCGGAATCCAATTTCTTCACCCCCTTTCAGTCTGGATTGCAAAAGAACCACTCCACTGCCACTTCCCTCCCTCGTCTCTCTGCGCAGTCCTCTCAGGTATGGACAAAGGTCTCATTACTGCAGCCATCTTTGTCAACCTAGCCAAAGCTTCGACACCATCTCCCACCCCTGCTGCTATCCTGCCTCTCTGAAACCAGTCTATCCACGCCTGCCACAAAGTGGTTCAGAGCATACCTGGAAGGGAGAACTCAATCCATAAAAATTGCTGATTCCACCTCTCCTCCTCCCCCAATAGTTACTGGCAGCCCCCAAGGCCCAGTACTCGGCCCTATCCTCTTTTTCCATCCTCCTAAAATGACCTACCTCAAACCTGCTCATCTACCTCAATTCACATGTATGCAAAAGATACCATCCTCTTTTCCTCTGGCTGTACCCCTGAGGAGGTTACTACCACCCTTCAGGTTGATTTCAACAAAGTTCAGCCCTGGTTTAGCTCCCACCAACTCTCCCTTAATGTCAAGAAGACAGTCTCAATGACCTTCGGCACTAGGCAGAGACTATCCAGGCTTACTACTCCCCTAAACTTCCACACCTTGACAGGTCTGTTCTTGAGGACATGTCCAACTTTAGTACCTTGGTGTCTGGCTTGACTGACACTTATCCTTCTCTGCTCATGTGGATGTCATCCTGAAAGAACTGCGCCCTAAGCTCGGCGCTCTCTACAGAAACCACAGTTGCCTTCCCCTACCAGTGAGACGTGAAATTGTGCAGAAAATTATATTACCTATATTTGATTACTGTTATGTAGTCTATAGTACCACTCCTAAGTCTACTCTATCCAGACTGGACCCCCTCTACAACGCCTTCTGCCGCTTTGCCCTCAATGCCCCCCCTCACACCCACCACTGTGAGCTTTATCATGCGCTGGTCTTCCCCTCACTTGACAGCCGGTGTCTACTCCATTGTGCTAAATTTGCTTCCAACCTCTGGCTCGGGTCCCTTCCCCCCACATCACCACCTCCTTATCTCCCACTCCTACACCCTCTCAAGCCCTTAGATCTACAGACTCCCGGCTGTTGGCGATCCCACACCATCAGACCACAGCTGGCTAATCGGCCTTCTCCTACCACCTCCTGAGGCTCTGGAACTAATGGCACTAATCTGCTGCTCCTCCTCTAGGCATTCCACCTCCTCTGCCGTGACAAATTACTACACTGTAAACTGTCAGTGTTGCTGACCTCCCCTCCCCTCTTCTCTGTCTTCCTTCTCCCTTCCCCTCTCATCTTCTCCCACTCCTCACTGTCCTATCCTAGATCCCATGCGGCCTGACCAGTGGCTCTAGGTACGGTTACAAATGCTGGCATACATCCATCAACCTCTGCACTTACCCCCTACTGCACTTCCAGCCTCGATTCTCTGCCTACCGTGTTACCATAGAGTAGTTGCTGACTTGTATGTAATTATACCTTTACACCTTTGTCATTTAAATCCTTGTTAAATTTTCTCTTACTCCATGTAACAATGTATACAATTTCTTGTTCCAATGCTTCCTATGTTACTAATGCTTCATGTTTCTGAGGTGTTATACTTATGTTCTGATGTGTGATTAATTTGTGCAATTTGTTTCTATGTACAACTATATGCTGTTGCTCTCCTCTGTATCCCCCCCAGGTCGCACTGTGAGACTAGCATCTTTTTGCTCAGAGTGCCTTTCCTGGTGAAATATTTCAATAAAAGTAAATGTGCGATAGGCATGCATAGTGGGCCCCTGCTCGCTGAGTGCCCCCACATCGTAATGCTGGAGTATGATTAGGAGAATGAGGTCATGTCCGCGACCTACATCCAAGCATCAGTACACCACTGCCATATTGAAAAGGTCATGCTTGCTACACACTGCACACCAATGGTGCACTACTGCATCTGCACAGTGCGGCCAATAGCACAGAATGGCAACATGCGCTTTAATATAGTCATGTGCAACACTGCCTGATGTGCAATCTATGGACATGTATGCATGTGTAGTAGGGCACACATGTGCATCACTGCCGAATGCACGGTAAGCAGACATGGACAGAGCACAGTGCGCCACGTGCATGACAATGGCAGCACTGTGCAGTGTGCATGCATGGAAACTGTGCTGGTGAATTGCTCCAGAGCATCCAGGTTGCGCATCACACAGGTAATTGTGCCTGGAGCAATTCTGCAGTATTCAGCCAGATTATGCAAACTGACTCATGAGTCAATGCCAGGCGCAAGTCAACACATTAGCATCTAATTACTGGTTGCTCCACAGCCCAGATGCATGAATTGAGCCATAAAAGCAACTCCACACAGCACTGGTCACTGACAGGTATTGTAGCCTTTAAGGTAGGTTTGTTTATAATCCAATTGCTGATAGCTGTATTGCACTGACACATTGATATGTTGCACAGCAACAGGGAAGGCTACCATACAGCTCATCTGTGCACCATTACTGTACGCAGGTAGCATTATGTCAGATTCAGAGTGTGCAGAGTAGCAGGGCCCCTGCCAGGAAATGTAGACCAAACTTTACCAAGAATGAGAAGCAGGCCCTGGTGGAGGCATATGTTGACAGGGAGGAACTGCTGAGTGGGGCCACAGGGATCGCACAGGAGCGGGCTATAGTCTGGGATGAGGTGGCCACCTATGAGAATGCCCATGGAACCTACAACTGCACTCCACAGGAGTGCAAAAAGAAGATGGGCATGGACAAATGCAGGATCAAAGAGAAGATTGCTGCCATTAGGGCACTGATCCACAAAATGGTTGGTGGATCCTCAGCAGCACCCATCCTCGATCAGAAGGAGGAGGAGCTGCTGGCATCTACCTTCACCTGGGGATCCATTGAGGGTGTCCTGGGAGTGGGTTCCAGACAGGTGGAAGTCCGTCACAGAACTGTGAGTATGCCATAGGCTGCCATCGTGCTGCAATGGCCTGCAGGAGACACTGCAGCACTTCCCAGGGGCCTCCGTCACCACTCGCACTCAGTCTTCTCCTCATCTGTGGTCTCCTAAGTGGCATTTCCAGTTGAGAGATGTGGCACAGTAGGCCACCACCCCCCACCTGTCGGCATCAGGACCATGATATGCCAGTGCAAACAGGCTGGATGAGTACACCAGGCTTCTGCGGGACACCATGAACAACCAAGCTATGCTCAGGGCAGAGATACGTGCACTGAGGGTTGAGGTGCATCAACTGTCTGAGCGTGGGGCCATGGGACATGCCTAGCTGATTGGCGAGACCCGGCAACTGCGGGAGGCCATGACCTCATCGGCTGGACCGCATTGTGGAGACCATTTCTGCAGATTTCACAACACTGGTGTCCACTGGTCACAGCAGGGTGTGCAGAACTCCCTGTAGTGCTACATCAACACCCAGGGCTCAGCGTCTGGTGACCCCATTGAGGCTGACATTGCCCACTGCCATACCCATCCCCAACGCACTTGGCAAGAGTCTGTTCACTGGTTTGAACACACCCATGAGGACCAAGTTATGTTCTCAGGCCTCTTCCCCCATTGACGTGGTGATGACACCCCCTGTGGCTGTTGAGCCGCCAGTGGCTGTCTCACAGTCAGGGCATGGCCGCCCACATGGCAATGGCTGTCATGGATCTGCACAGTAGTCCTGACAGGTGAACTGCCCAGTCCAATCCCCTGCTGCCATTTCCAGCTGCATGCATGTCTGGCTGTGTCCTGGTTCACATGCTGTGGCACATGCGTGGCCTGTGTCATGGTTGGCATGTGTGTGGCCAGTGGTGCTGGACCATGTGGCATGGGCGTGAT
This sequence comes from Neoceratodus forsteri, assembly GCA_016271365.2. Lineage (NCBI taxonomy): Eukaryota > Metazoa > Chordata > Ceratodontiformes > Ceratodontidae > Neoceratodus > Neoceratodus forsteri. The sequence goes on along the minus strand of CM028137.1, from coordinate 533,498,122 downwards.
GAATGCAGCACTGTGCTGGCATTGCCTGTGTGCCAGCGCATGACCTCTGATCCATGCCACAGCCCTGCAGTACTGGTGTGCATGTCCCTGTCCATGGATGCACTGATGTATGTGACCTGCCTGGTGCTGTGTGCCCTGCTGCACACCCTGTGGTGGTACAGCTGTGTGTCCTGCCTGCATGGTGTCATCCTGGGCATGCACAAATGGCACAGACTGTTCGGATCCGTATATATTTTTCCATGTGGGTGTGTGTGTGCTTGTGCATGTCTGCATTCCCACCTCTGTGACTGCTGTGTGTCCTTGTCCTTGCATGCATCTCTGTGTCCATGCATGTGTTGCAGTGATTCATGGGATTGCAGGTCACATGGGATCTAGATTGTTCTGCACAGCCTCAGTTCTGGTAGTGTGTGTGTAGTGGTAGCTGGAGACAGTTTGCTGTAAGAGCTCTGCAATTCAAAACCTCTAAAAGCTGTTAAAAATGCCATTTTGAGTCATTTTTTTCTCAAAATTTAGTACATCGATTGTAAGAAACCCTTCTTTGCTCATATCATCGAGTGTTTATTGTTTGTGTATGGATTTTGAATGTTAATTTAGAACAGTCAGTCTGTGTACTGTGAAGTGTGCTTTTGGAGAGGGGCGTATCTGTGGTGTAGGAAGATTAACTGGGAGAAAAAGGCAGTCTTTCTGTTTTGGTTATATTTTTCTTGTATAACTGTTAATGTACACACAGTCATATTTTCAGTAATTCTTGACACTTTTTTGCTGATTGTTGTGGTGCAGCAGTGTATAATTACGGTTTGTTTAAAACATTTGGTTATATCACTAAAGGTTTTCAATTTGCTACGCATTACTTGTAGTGTGTGTGAGTGTGTGTGCAATGCGTGCCATTAAATCAGACACCTTTTATTGTGCCTGCAGACTAATTGCAGCAGTGTGAACCTGCTATCCACCGCACCTGCATGACTTTCTTGTACTGCTTTTTGGTATCTTTACTGGTAGTGGACTGTTACTGCCGTGAACTATCCCCACACACAAACCAGCAAAAGTATTCTTTTCTAGATTTGGATTTGTGACTTGTGAGCACTGGTTAGGTGTTGTTGTGCCTTTGTATCTGCATCTCTCGAGTGTGCAGTGCAATCTTAATCTGTCTGTGCGTTTGCAGTGTACCATTAATTCTGGGACACTTTGCATTTCTTGTTATGCTGTCATTGCACTTCATCAGCACTGGAGAATTTTCTGGATAAAAGACAGTAGCATTTTGGGGATGCACATTAATTCTGGAGACTGTGTGTGACCACTGCATGCATGACTGAGGGCACCATTAATTCTGGGAGACTTTGCATTTCTTGTTACGCTCATTTCATTTTGTCAGCACTGGAAATTTTCTGGACACAAGACAGTAGCATTTTGGGGTTGCACATTAATTCTGGTAGTGTGTGTGACCACTCTGCGCATGACTGAGTGTACCATTAATTCTGGGAGACTTTGTATATCTTGTTATGCTCTCATTTCACTTTATGAAATGGCTTGTCAATTCAAGCCATCTGATTGGATGCCAGGTGTGTTAAAGTTTCTAACTACACAGGAATAAGACCAGGCAATGCCCAGTGGGCACTGATATCGGTAAAGCTGCCCAGTCAGAATGGTCATAAAAGCTAAAGCAGCCATCTTGTGTTGCCAATCTAAATCTTGCTCACTTTCCTAATCGGCTGCCAGCTAGACAGGTGCTCCATACTTCTCTCCATTAGGCTGTGGTGTTAAGTGGCAAACAGAAAAAGTAAAATCAAATACGCTTGCCACGATCTGTAATGTTCGCCCTGTCACTCTCCTCATTCTTGCTCTGATGTCAGCCACCAGCCAGCCTGCCCGCTGCTCATCTGCTTGCTCCCCGCTGTCTCATCATTACCAGCCGGGTGCTCCTCACTCCTACCTATTCACTGCTTCAACAACAATCACTCACCTTATTTTATGTTCATACTGCACTCCAATTCTCTTAGTCATTCATAAAATAGCAGTGCACAGACTGCACCTTCCGTACTTCCGCATCCCCCGTATCGCTACACACACCGGCGGCTTCTCCTCACCTGCACAGCTAAACAACACAACTGAAAACTCAGAAATAAAAATAAGCATATTTCAAACCTAGCAGTGCTGGTACTTGTGTGTGTGTGTGTGGGGGGGGATATAATAGTGGTGCCGTGACAACTCCATGATTGTGGAAAGAAATACAAATACGGAAGCCTAAACAGCTCAAACGTCCTCAGCTCAAAAAAAACAGTAGGCGGAGGAACTATTTTATTATAAATTAACACAGACTTTTAAGTTTTCCACTGTTAAATGCTATATATTTTGGTGATCACATCAATCTATATGTTAGGTAGCCATTTCATAAGTGCAATAAAGCCACTTAGGGTCTGTGTGTTAGACACTTTAACACACGGCTAGGAGGCTGGACGCACTCGACCAGTGGTCTTGTGCTCACTACGCCTCCTAGCCATGTGTGTTAAAGTGTCTAATACACACCCTGGAGTGTCTTATTGCTTACTTTCGCACTGGGAACTTTCTGGACACAAGACAGTAGCATTTTAGGGATGCGATTAATTCTGGTGACTGTGTGTGACCTGCTGCACATGACTGAGTGCACCATTAATTCTGGGAGACTTTGCATTTCTTGTTGTGCTCTCATTTCACTTCATCAGCACTGGGAAATTTTCTGGACACAAGACAGTAGCATTTTGGGGATGCACAATAATTCTGGTGACTGTGTGGACTTCTCTTGCATGACTGAGTGCACTATTAATTGGGAGACTTTGCATTTCTTGTTACACTCTCATTTCACTTCATCAGCACTGGGGAATTTTCTGGACACAAGACAGTAGCATTTTGGGGATGCACATTAATTCTGGTGACTGTATGTGACCACTGCGAGCATGACTGCGTTTACCATTAGTTTACCACACAGTCACACAGACATAGACAAACAACAACTTATAAAAGTAAGAAAAATATAAATTTGCAGAAAGAACAAATTAAGTAAAAAAATGTAGCTTTTAAAAAAGCTGTTGGGTCTCAATTCAAACACTAAATCTCTTCTGATCTCTGAGTGTCAGGCTGACTCACACACACACACACACACACACACACACACACACACACTCTCCTCGCTCTCCCTCTGCACAGGAGAAAGTGAAACTATCTCCTTGGCAAGGCACTTTCTTCCTGCCTGCCAGGCTAAAGCATGTGACTTACAGTACTGTAAGCCTAGTGATGTGGGGGCTGCCAAATCTGGAACACAAAGTGGATCACTTAGAATCATAATGAGGAATGCGAAGTCCATTTAAAACAACGACTTCACCTTACTTCGCGTTAGCATTCCAGCTTAACGCAAAATAATAATGACAAGGAGAAGCGAGCATTTTCCATTGCCCACTCCGCGTAGTGGAGTGGCAATGCAAAGTGCCCACTTCGTGGGCACTTTGCAGGCTAAATTTAAATTCACTGCATCTCCAGTCTTTATTGGCTGCACCTGTTAAGAAGGCCAATGTAAGACTGATGTACTCTTCAGAATGGTCACAGGGAGGTCAATGACAAAAATCTTGTTACATTTTGGGAAAATCAGGAGATGAAACATACAAGAACAGGATGCTGAGGTTAAACTTTCAGGCAATGATATCTCATATAAAGAGAGCAATGTTTTGTTGAAAGACAGACTGAGAGTTAAATTGAAAAGAGATTCTCAGATAAAGGACTTTGTTTACACTGCCTTTGTGAAGAGCTATCCTGTACATCTTTATTTATTTATTTTTTGAAACTGACGATAATAAAATGTTACTTGTGAATTTTATAACTTCAGGTTAGCCTTTGCTTCCAGACCTGTGCCTCCATGACAGGTGGTGGTTGCGGTGGGATTTATGCTGTGCATACTCTAAGCCAGGAGTTTTGTTTGTGTATAATAGACCTGGTACCAGGGAAGTAGAAACAAAAGTCCAAATTGAGACTGTTCAGCTGGCATCAATCATGGAAAAGGAAGAACAGGTAGGAGCAGAACCTGAAAGCATACCTGTCTTCTTTAAATGGTAGGCCATACAACAAAGAGAGACTGAGAAAAGAGAAGAGGAGAGAGAAGAGGAGGAGGGGGGAGGGGAGGGAGAGGGAGGGAAGGAAGGAAGGAAGGAAGGAAGGGAAGGAAGGGAAGGGAAGGAAGGGAAGGGAAGGGACACAGTGACAGGAGCAACAAAGAAGAGAAGAAATGCAGTGACAGGAGCAGCAATGGCTGGATGCCTTGCAAGCTATCAAAGCTGGAGGATCTGGTACAAGTCCAGCAGGTCAATAAAACAGAAACAACTTAAAGACATAGAAACACAGAATTCGACAGCAAAAGGACCACTTGGCCCACCTTGTCTGCCCATTTTCCATACCTACTGTAACACCGTGAGACCCTGCTTGGTCACTGGCTTAGCCCTACCTTCCTTAATGACTAATGTTCCTTATGTCTATCCCATGTGTTCTTGAATACCACTACAGTTTTTGCCCCACCACCTCCACTGGAAGGCTGTTCCAGGTAGCCACCACTCTTTTTGAAGAAGTACTTCCTTACATTTCCCTGAGTCTACCCCCCTCCAACTTTATAGCATGCTCCCTTGTTCTTGAGTATCTTTTTTTCTGAAAAATACTTATCTTGTACTTTGTTTATACTCATGAGGTACCGTGGCTTCTAAATGGTGAAATACGGTATTTGAAAGTCTTTGTCATATCTCCCCTTTCCCTCCTTTCCTCCAGGGTGTACATATTGAGGTCCTTTACTCTCTCCTTATAGAGCCTCTGGTGCAGACCCTGCAATCATTTTAGTTGCCCTCATCTAAACTGCCTGTACTCTGTCTATGTCCTTCTAGAGATGTGGTCTCCAGAACTGGACACAGTACTCTAGGTGAGATCTCACCAATGATTTATACAGCAGTATCACCACCTCCCTCTTTCTGCTGGTGATACCCTCCCCTGCACACTAGCATCCCACTGGCTCTCTCCTTCAGCCTTGTCACACTGTTTGGCCACCTTTAGGTCATCAGATATCATTACCCCAGGTCTCTTTCCTGTTTGGTGGTCATCATTACTACTCCCCAAATCTTGTACCCTGCTCCAGGTTTTTATTCCCTAAGGGCATGATTTTGCACTTCTTCACATTGAAACTTAGTTGCCACACTCTTGACCACTCCTCAAGCTTTCTTAGATCCCTATTCATTTTTTCCACCACCACCACCACCACCCCAGAGTGTCTACCCTATTAGAGATTTTAGTGTCATCTGCAAAAAGGCATACCTTCCCTTCTAGCCCCTCTGCAATGTCACTAACAAAGACATTAAAGAGGACCAGTCCAAGTACTGATCCTTGTGGAACCCCACTGGTCACCCTCCCTTCCTCAGAGTGAACTCCATTTGCCACCATCCTCTGATGTCTATCCCCCTACCAATTCCTTACCCAGCTTACCACTTTTGGACACACTCCCAGCTGCCCACTTTCTTTACTAGTCCCCTATGTGGAACTGTGTTGAAGGCCTTACTGAATTCTAGGTAGGCCACTTCCACCGCTCCACCCTGATCTACTTTCCTGATCACCCAGTCAAAGAAATCTGTCAGATTTGTTTGACATGCTCTCTCCCCAGTGAATTCATGCAGCTTTGGACATTAAACTTACAAAGCTATGTCCCTCAGATAATATCAAAACATACTTGACAACTTTTGAAAGGGTAGCTAGAGCCAGTGGCCAAAACAGCAGTGGGCAATCAGGCTGGTACCTTATCTGAAAGGTAAAGCCCAGCTTGCCTACAGCCCAACTTGCCTACAGCAATATGGATACTGCACAGTCAGAAAACTATGACATTGTGAAAAGAGAAATCCTTAAAAGGTATGACATCTCAGAAGAAACCTACAGGCAGAGATTCCGGTCCCTGAAGTACACTACAGTACAAGTCAGTCAACAATCCCCAAGATGCCTTCACCTGACTCATAGATCTCCTCATTAAATGGCTCCAATCAAAGGGCAAAACAGTCCCACAGATCACTGACATATTTGCAATCTAGCAATTTATCAACATCCTTCCTACAGATGTGCAACTTCGTGTAAAAGAACATCAACCAGAAAGTGAGAAAATTGCCATTGCTTTAGCTGAGGACTGTCAGATGGTCATACAGACACCGCAGCAGCAAAGTAACAGCCAAGAAATGGCAAGACCCTCTTTTTCCTGATTTAACTCCAGATCACATAAAAGCTCTTTTGGAATAACAAGTCTGCACCCAAAGATTGTATTTGCTATAACTGTAATAAGCCAGGCAATATATCAAGAAACTGCCATGAAAATAAGGAGGCTAACACTGGAGCACAGTTGGTCTTACCAAACTGGGGGCAAGTACTTAACATATGTCAAGGAGGAGGAGGGAGGATAAGACTGTGAAGGGATTTATTGATTTGAGAAGGTGATGGTGGACCCTGGTGCATGCTAAAGTTCTGAGAAAATAGTGTGCAAAAGGACCAGGTACTGGGGTCATCTGCATCCACTGGGACACTTGATACTATCCCACCACCCATTTGACTCTGAACATTAATGAGATGCAACACCAAATTAAAGTGGGGGAAGTACTAAAGTTACCTGTATCTGCAATTATTGGAAGTAGCCTTCCAGGATTTGCTAAGTTAATCATAGAGGGAGTAAAACCTGTGTTTCAGTGGCTGTGATAACAAGAGGAGAGGCAAAAATCTCAGATGTTGGGAACTCTTTTCCTTTTGGTGACTTTGATTCAGATTTGTTTGAGCCTAGCTCCAAGATCAGGAGTCCAGAAAAAAAGAAGATGCATGAAAAAACAGTGGCAAAAAGATTGATGGACATAAGGGGTTGAAATAAGAAAATGCTGAAACTAAATTGATACCTGATTGTGATTTTGTTTCTGAGTAAACTAACAATGTTACTCTCCAAGGTTATTTTAAGCAGCTGGGGGTGAAACAAAAATGGTGAACTAAAGTTTAAAAATGTAATGAGTTACTGTGCAAAGTTTGGGTTACTCCTCATATGCAGGAACAGACAGAACAATTTGTCATACCAAAGAAGTATAGAACTGAGTTGTTACAGAGTCTACTGGTCTGGGATTCATGAAGCTGTTGCTGCCTATGCAGTTCTTATACAGAATGTCAGAAAGTAGCTTCAGTGACTCAAGAGAGAAGGTGCCCTGGTGCTACCCTTGATAGATGTGCCTTTTGAATGAATTGCAATACACGTGGTTGGCCCCTTAGACAATAAAAAAAAGGGTAATCAATTCATATCGGTAGTATGTTACTATGCTACTTGATACCCAGAGAAAATTCTAATGCATACTGTCACAGCCCAAAAGTGGCAGCAGAGCTTGCCAAAATTTTCAGTAGGGTGATCATACCTAAAGAGATTATTACTGATCAGGGTAATCATTTTACTGCTGTATTACTGAAGGAGTGATACAGACTACTAGTTATCACTACCATAAGTATGTCCCCTTATCACACTCAGGCGGACAGTCTTGTTGAGCATTTTAAGCAAACCCTAAAATGCATGTTAAAAAGGTTTGTGATAGGTGAAGGAAACCTTTTGCTTACAGAGAAGCGCCATAAGCATCACAGGTTTTTTACCCTTTGAAATGTTGTATGGTAGACAACCTACACAGCCACTAGATGTAATAAAAGAAACATGGACGATAACTCCATTCAGAAAGAACCTATTACATCTTATATGTGTACACTGAGAAATAAACTGGAAAAATATGTTGAAATTGCCAAACAGTTATCAGGAAGAAGCCCCAAAACAGCAGAAGATGTATTATGACCATGGAGCAAAAGAAAACGTTATTGAGTCAGGTGAAATGGTCTTGTTACTGTTATCCACTACAGAAAACAAACTTAATGAACTAGCAAGGGCCTTATAAAGTAATTAGATGTACTGGTACAGTTCACTTTGAGACTGAGACCCCTGATAGGAAAAAATCCTACCAAGGTATATCATGCTAACCTCCTGAAGAAAATGGTTGAAAAAAACACCAAAGGTTGCTTTGTTAGTCTTACCAAAAGCTGCTAAAGAAGATATTGATATAGCTTATGACAGACTGGAACACACTGGAACTTCTGATGCTGTAAAGGTGAATGTTTCCGTACTCACAGAACAAACCGAAGAAGTTTGTAACTTGGTAAAGACATTTAAAAGTACTTTTAACACAGTACCAGGCCAAGCAAAAGGGGTTGAGCACATAATAGTGACAGAGAATGTTGACCCTATCAGAGAAAAGACATACAGATCACCAGAGTGGCTAAGAGCAGACATGGTTAAGGAAATTTGAAAAAAATGAAAGAGCTGGGTATCACTGAAGAATCAAGAAGTGGTTGGTCATCACCAATGGTGACTGTAAATAAAAAAGATGAAGGTTTAAGAATCTGTATTGATTTTAGGAAACTTAATCAGGTCTCCTTATTTAACAGCTATGCTATGACCCAGGATAGATGATTTGGTGGACAGACTAGGAAGTGTCAAGTACATTAGTGCCTTGAGATCACCAAGGATTGCTGTCAAACACCCTAGCTACAGAATCCAGAGACAAAACTGCATTTTCCACACCAGTTTGGATTCTATCAGTTAGATCACCATGCCATTTGATTTACATGCACACCTGCTACATTCCAGTGGGACATGGATGCACTTCTATCCTCACACTGGTTATTGTGCTGCTTAACTGGATGATGTCATGGTGTACAGTCAGACTGGAACAGCCACGTGGAACAAGGTAGGACCATTAATCTTACCAAGTGTGTATCAGGCATGCAGTAAAACAGGTATTTGAGTTATAGTTTGGGAAATGGAGAAGTAAGCCAGACATTTCAAGATAGAAGCTGTAGTTAGCAGTCCTGTCCCTAAAACAGGCACATGTCAGATTATTTTTAGGTCTGGATGGTTATTACCAGAGATTTGTTCCCAACTGTGCCCTAATCCCATCTAACCTTTTTTTTTTTTGAGAATTTTATTTAGTACTATTTATTGATTTTAATTCAAGTTTATTCTTTGCTGTACACGTTGAGGCACCCAGAGCCTCTGGGATTGGGTGTCATATAAATAAAATTACCTTGCCAGTTAGCTACTTCCCTCACTGAACTCACAAAACAAATAATGTGAAATGGTTCCCAGAGTGTGATAAAGCTATTCAAGCCATTAAGGCTGCATTATGTTCAAGAGCAGCTGACTCCTTCAGAAGAACTTTAACAAAACATAATATTTAGACACAGTTAGGCTTGTATTTTACATTAGTTCTGTATTCCTCCTCCCCATTATTTATTGTTGGTGTAATTTGCAAGAAAGCAGGATCTTTGCTTCTGAAGATTTCATCTATTCCTTTTGCTTGCTCCCTACCTGAAGTCATAATGCACTGCTTGTGACACCACAGTCACTTCTATGGACAACAGATTGTGATGTCCCAACAGAGGATTATGACTTGAAGTAAGAAGTAAGCTACAGAGGCAGATGAACTCTAAGGTGTAAAGATCATATATAGAATATATATGGAATGCAAGTTGAATTGCACCTAAATATCAGGTTTTTCAAAGTTTTCTTTGAGGTATCAGTAGCTCTTTCAGACCCTGTTTTAAGAAGTCCAGACTTGGAGAAACAACTTCTGTTATAGACAGATGCATCAGAGGTAGGCCTCAGTGCAATCATGAGTCAGAATGTTGTGGGAAGGAACATCCCACTCTTTATATCAGTACTAAATTGCATGACAGAAAGCAGTACTCCACTATTGAAAAAGAAGGCCTTGCTGTGAAATAGGCAACAAAGTCCCGTAAGTTTAGGAGATGACTTTGTACTCATAACAGATTGCAATTCTCTCTGTTGGCTTAATCAAATGAAAGATACAAATCCCAGAATTGCAAGGTGGTACCTAGCACTACAGTCATTTTAATACAAAGTGATGCACAAATCCAGAAAAGAGAATGTCAATGCTGATTTTCTGTCAAGATATGGTTCAGGAATTGAGAATTCAGAAGGTGGAAAAATGTGTGTGCTCCGCTGAAATAGTTGATGTAAAAGGTGTTATGAGAAGAAAGATATTGAATATTCAAAGAACAGTAAATGTTATAAGGTAATGTTAAAATATAAATAATAGAAAGTTTTAGAAACCTATTTTTTTATTTTAAACAAATATTGTTTCCCTCTTTAAGGGTGTGTGTGACATGGTTGAATAAGACCCTGTCTCAATCATTCTTTCTTTCTTTCTTTCTTTCTTTCTTTCTTTCTTTCTTTCTTTCTTTCTTTCTTTCTCCCCTTGCTTCTCTGAGGTTAAAAAATACATGTAAATCTTTATGTGAGACTGGGATCCCCTCTTTTGCAAATGTATATAATGAAATTGTTGAAATAATTACAGCGAGCTACTTGGGTTTGTTGAAGGAGTTGGCAGTTTGGAACACAGGGGGCTGATCTTGAGAAATCTTTTGACATTTTACAAGCTTGTTAACAGAATTGTCAGGAGGAAGTCAGCCCAGGGATAGCATTTTTTAGTTGATTACTGTTACAGGAAAGCAGCCTAAAATGTGGCTCCCTCCTCTGGACAGCTTACCCTCGGTTTAGCTCTAACCAGCAAGAGTGGAATTCTAAGTGCCGCAACTTGCTGTATTTACATTTTAAAACTCAGGAACCCAGAAGTACGGAGGAGGCAGGGATACCATTTGCTGAAAGGTGCAGCAACGCACTGCTCGCTTCAATACTTTTGTATTGAAGTGAGCTGTGCGGCGCTGCACCGTTTCAGCAAATGTAGTGTCTCTGCCTCCTCCATACTTCTGGGTTCCCGAGTTTTAAAAATGTAAATACAGCAAGTTGTGGCACATGAGAATCCCACTCTTGCTGGTCAGAGCTAAACCAGAGGGTAAGCTGTCCGGGGGAGGGAGACCATGTTTTGTGCTGCTTTCCTTTAAGAAGACTAATGTACTCTGCAGGCTGATCACATAAGGTCAATGAAAAAAGTCGTGTTGCATTTTGTGAGAAACAGGAGATGAAACTTACAAGAACAGGATGTGGAGGTTAAGCTGCCAGGCAGAGACATCTCATATAAAGAGAGCAATGTTTTTGAGAGAGAGAGAGAGAGATTGAGATTTAAATTAAAAATAGACTCTCAGATGAAGAACTTTGTTTTTTTGTACTGCCTTTGTGAAGAGCTATCCTATTCATCTTTATTTTTTTTTATTTGTTATTAATAATTAAATGCTACTTGTGAATGTTATAACTTCTCCTGGTTTGCCGGTGCTTCCTGACCTATGCCTCTACAATAACCAGGCCAAAATATTACACCTGTGTGAGACTGTACCCGTGAAGTAGGGTGGGTGGCATGGAACAGATGGGAGAAGAAATGATGACACTGATTCACACCAGCCTTTTCAGTGCAGCAGATCCAGATAAGCTGTGAGTGTAACATAATTATTACTCTTAGTCTTCATTTTTATATTTATTCATGCCACCATTATGCCAACTACACTTAAATGTCCCATGACTTAATAATTTCCAACATAAATTATGTTGCTGCCACTGCACACTGCAGACAACTGTTATTCTTCCTGTTGTAAATTGCCCCTGTGTCGATCCTCTTCTCATTTCCTTCATAATTTTGTTGTTGCCACTGCATGCCCCCACTCTTCCTGTCATAAATTGCCCCATGTGACTCATCTTCATATAATGCCCCACCCCAAGGTTGTGCCTTTCTAGTGGTGCCTTTGCCCTCTTCCCGCTGCCCACCACCACCTGGTCTGAGTTCTTGGTGCACTCCAAAGTCTCTGCCAAGCCCCATCAATGTTCTCCTGCAGGAGAGGGCCGGAGGAGCAAGATGCATGATTGCCATGCAGCTGCACCATGAATGTGTGAGCTGGCAGTCTGCGCATGTGTAGTAGTGCATGTTCATTTTAAAGCCACTCTTGTGGCACAATGAAGGTTCCCACTGTGCCCTATACCCTGGATCAGCTAATCGGGGTCCAGAGACATGAGAAAGGGAACAGAGGAACCCCAGAATCCACTTTGTAAATTTAATTTAGCAGCAGCTGAGCTGCTGAGAAATGTAGTCCCTGTACCACCACTGAACTGAGCCTGCCTGCTCCTGAAGGGATAGCATTACAGCAGCAGTGACAGTCAGGGAGCACTGTTTTTGCCCACTCTGCCAGCAGACATCAGGGCAGAGCTCAACTGATGGACAATGGGTCACTTGTTTGTGGAACTGTACAGTCTGGCTGCACCAGAAAAGTATAGTTAGGACTGTATATAGACTAAAGCTATTTATAGACTAAACTGCAGCAGCAATGTTAGTCCCTCTGATGCTACAATCAGCCAAATGGAAAGACAGGAGCCTAAGGCACTGCAGCTATGGCTCCTGGGAAAGAGACAAGGACAATTCTTGGCACCCAAATGGACAGACAATGGGGTGTCGAGTAAACCTGATGTATATTAATTTTCTGACAGACTGCCTGGATCAGCCAATCAGTAGCTGCCTTGAGCTCCTGAAACCCAGAGGAGAGAGACTGTTCAGTTCAGTTTAGTTGGAGCCCTCCTAAGAGTGGGCTCTGGCTCTTCTCCAGAGAGATGAAGAAGACCTGCCTGAGGTTTGTACAGCCACTAGCCCAGGAGGCATCCTGTGTTGCCTTCCAATGGAGGGAAGGAGCTGTTCCAGAGGTAAAGTGTAGATCTGCTGTCCAGAAGAGGACACGGGATTGAGAGATTCCCAAGAGAGGGGGGAAGCCTGCTGTGATCTTTGAGGGAAGGAGACCTGCCTGAAAGCTTGATTAGCTACTAGTCCAGGAGGTGCTCTACATTGCCCTGTGTTCCCTTCCAAGGGCTGGAAGGGATGTGTCAACAGAATTAAAGTGTCATTTGCTGACCAGTGTTAAGGCTATCAGCTGGGAGTTTCTCAAGGGAAAGTTAACTGCCTGGGATGCCTGTGATGTCTGAAGAAGTATGGAAGCCTACTTGGAGGCTTGTACAGCCAGAGAGCCAAGGGTAGCCTGTCTGATGTCCTGCTTGGAGCGTTTGGAGCCATGTCAGCCAAGAGAAGCTGCCTGTTGTGTTCTTGTGATGGAAAGTAAAGTGATAAGATTTACTCTTCTGTGTAAATCTACACCTGAGAGGTGAGAAGATCCATTCTTCTGTATAAGCCCAAGTCTGCAAGGTGAGAAGATTTGATGCCCATCTTCTGCTTAAAGTCTAAGTGTTTGAATCCACAGGTGTGAACCATCCCTATTCACACCCGAGCATTTAAAGCTGAGGCTGAGGGACTGTTTCCTGCTAGCATCCTGTGGGGAAACCCAAAGACTATGTTCCATTAGCGTGAAACCACTGCTGCAGTCTGACAGTGTGGCTGGAAGCTATTTACAGCCGGATGTTCCTAGATACCAGAAACAGAGTGACTGCCTTCGAAATCAGTATGGGGAATTAGCCTGGTAGCGTCACTGCTAGTATTACCAATGCATCTTCCCCTGAGGGTTTATGCCTAGACGATGGGGTTGAGATGTGCAGGTACTGGTCCCCAGTGCTGGCCTGTTCTAGTTTGTGATACCAATAAGAAAATGACAAGCACCAGAGAAGTTGAGAGGTGTCCAGCCTGCTAAAGCCACAAGAACCTGCTGCATAAAAGGTCCATGCTGCAAGAGATGCAGATAAAAGGCCCAAAGCTGCACTATGCCTGCTGCTTTTGCCTAATGAATGCTAGGGTAAAGGGTGATCTAAATTGATCATTTACATATACTGGTCATCTGGGTTCATCTATTATAGATTTATTATGGGTAAATATAGATGCCATGAGACTGATAAAAACATTTAAAATTATTGATCATCCAGAGTCTGCACACTACCGTATGGAACTAAAATTTGGGTTTATAAATAGAACTAAAAATGTTAGGGAAAACTTAAATATAGCGCAAAACTGTGAAATATTAAGTCTTTGCAAGATTAGATGGTGTTCTGATTCTGTTAAAATCTGTTCAGAAATTTTCTGGTCTGAATTCTTGTGCAACCTGTGGCAAAATATCATTACAGATGTGGACGGGAATATAGACACAAATGAGACCTGGCAGGAAATTAAAAAACATATTAAACCATTCCTCTCTCAGGTGGTAACACAAAATGATAACAGAAGTTCTTGGTTTAATAGTGTCTGTAGAAAAGCAAAAAGCCAACTGCACAAGATGATTCGTTATGCTAAAAAATCCAGGCAGAGCACAAATAAGACAACTAAATAAAGCAAGGAAACATTATAAGGAAACCCTTGAGAATGAAAGGAAAAACATTCAAAAAAATAAATGGGATAAATTTAGACTAGCTGTCCAGGAAAGAGACAATAACATTTTTTTGATCCTGGTAGGACAAGGGTACCAGCAGTTTTCAGTTGGCTTAGCGGCTTTTATAACACCATATAGCTGGATTGAACATTTCTTTTTATTATACTTCTTCTTTTTTGATGAAGTATCTACCCTGCCACTGAACAAAACACAATATTACCCAAAACCGTTATGCATTTACAAAGAGGAAATTATAGAAGCTTAACTTCATCTTAAGCATAATAAAGCACCAGGACCAGATTACATTATAGCAGAAACATATAGATATTTCCTGGAATGGTGGCTTTCTCTCTTTCATATTTTCTTTAATAAAATGATAGAGAGAGCAGATTTTCTGGCAAGTTGGAAAGGAAGCACTATATGCCCTATATTTAAAAAAAGGGTAGTCCATTAGAACCATTAATGTATAGGCCTATCTGCCTTATTGATACTTCTCAAAAATCTTTTGTCAGATTATACTTAATAGGTTGCAAACTTGGATAGAAGATGCCTATACTTCAAGTGAATTCCAAAATGGGTTTAGAATAGGGAGATCAACAGTGCAACATTGCCATGTACTATTCAATCTAATACTGAAATATACCAAACTTAAAAAAGCAAAGTTGTACTGCTGTTTTATTGATCTAAAATCAGCCTTCAACTCTATCAGCCATACCCTGCTGTGGAATAAGCTTAATTCATATAACATGGACCCCACACTTTTGGATGACTTAATTAGACTCCACCACCTGGCTCAAGGTTAACTACAATCAAACTGGAGATCTAACACCAGAAATAAAAACTAATCTTGGGGTTAGATAGGGGTGCCTTTTGGCACCCATATTATTTAACATATCCATAAATTCTTTAATAGACCAACTAGAAAACCCAGATTTCCACTCTCTTGTTATCAGAAACAAAAAAATTCCACTGTTGGTCTTTGCAGATGATCTTGTTCAGTTATTGACTTCTTTCCTAGGTCTTCAATGTAAGGCAACTCGTTTTGCTATACTATGCAAAGAAAACAAATTTAGTGATCAATAAAGTGAAAACTAATATGCTAATATCAGGAACAAGCAAAATAAAATGCCATCATTATTTATAGGCAAAACAAAAATAATGACAGTGAAACATACCTCTATTTAGGTATCCACTTCTCTCAGTGCACAAAATGTCTACCATCTTGATTTTACTAAACATAAAGCTACAGTATTACTACTTTCAATGCTTTTAAAAATGTTCAACACAAATAGAAATAGGCTCGGTTAAGGGTCTTCTAAAAGTAACAGATGCCGATACATGGGCCAGCATATTATATGTGGCAGAAATCTGGGCACCATATAATGCTAAAATGCTTGAAATTCTGCTTAACAAATTATTCAGATATATTCTGAGAGTCCCTCAATCTGTTCCAGTTCCAACATCAAAGCAGCAGTGCAATGAAAAATTATTTTCAAAAAAGCTCATTTCAAGCTACAGTTAAGAAAAATATTAGCAAACATGTCAAATGTACTTGTCTAGGTAACTCTTATGCTGTTCACGTGAAACTTTTTATTTTTCTTCTCTAACCATTGCCTGGTCTACAATGTTATTTCTATGGAAAATGCAGTGGCCATCTTTTTCTTGAGAAAAAATCAATTAAAACATTTGTAAAAAATACTCAAATGTTGGTGGAATTAGAAAATTGTCACCAAATTAAACTGGAAGATGCCAGGAATCTTTTACAGTGAAATAAAAAATGGTAGGTCAAATTTCACCCAAATTTCATTGCACCGCTGCTTTAAAAGCAGAATTAGGACAGTTACCATTAATGGATTATATTATACAAAATAAAATCTTGTTTATATTAAACCTCTTCCTTTGTCATGAAATCAGAATCCTAGGCATGTGCATAGAAGAAATTGATTATAGCACTCAAGGATTTCAATTCTCTGCAATAGATTGTATAGCACACAAATATTTCCTTAGGATTAGGTTATGTTCTGCACCAGATTTATTTAAGACTGTTTAATGAAATAATTACTCAGGTTAAAGAAAGAATAACAGATGCATATTATTCCAAGGACCTGGAGCTAAACCTACAAAAATTACAACTTATTTAAGAAATTAAAAACCCACCACAACCTGGAACCCTATTTATCTATATATCATAGAAATTCCAGATATTAGGAGAACTCTAACAAGTACAGACTGGAACTGTACAACTGTAATTATGCTGTCTATTCCCAGAAATGCATAGGTACAGTATAGAGAATAATTTATGTACAGTAAGTGCAATATGAAGATGATGGATGATTTGAAATACGTCACTCTAATTTGCCCACTAAATGAAAAACATAGAAGGGTTTAGCTGGGCCCTATCCTGATGAACCTTGGTCTCCCCATGGATCAGTTGTTGTTTGAGCTGTTCAGTTCTAGAAATAAACAAATATTAACTAGATTATCACATTTTTTACCGCATGTCCATTAAGTTATAGGCTTTAAACATGAGCCTAGGTATTCAAAAGTGCACCAGGACATGCGCAAGTGGATGCGCCACACAATCCAGTTGTACCACAGCACAAAACTGCAATATTCAGGAGATGCACCACAGAAATGCTCCTGTGCAATCACCACTGAATATAGCAAACATGCGCCATAGCGCAAACAGACTTGCACCGGAGCAACCAGAAATGAGCAGGAGCAACTGTGCAGGCTAAATATTGCAAGAGGAGCATGTTGCACCAGGTGCCAGGGAACACAATCAGGGCAGTGCAAAGGCACAGTACCATGGTAGTGGAGGCAGGGCAGTACCACAATGGCAAAGTAGGGGCAGATGGCACAGAAAACAGCTCATAGCCTAACACCCACGGGCATGGTGCAGAGCCCCACACAGACCCGGCCCACCAACTGGGACAGGACACACAACAGGCAAAGCACAGAGGGCTGCAGGGAATGAGCAACCAAGGAACACAGTCCAAACAGCCACACAGAATAGCCAAGCACTGCTGCCACCATGTGAAGGCACCATGCAGGCATAGTGGTCCACAGCCACACTGGTAGACAGGCACATGGTGGTATGCAGCACATGCCGAACAGGCACACAGGAACACAGGGCAAGGTACCTCAGAGCACAGCAGCATGGGAAGAGCAACACAGAAGGGGTGGGTACCATGCAGGACATGTGGACATGGGCACAGGACACTGTGGCAAGCACAGAATCCCCCTGAAACCCATGGAGGACTGACACACAGTGATGTGACAGGCAAGGTAGTGAGCACCCACGGTGTCACACTGCAGACACACCAGTGGCCATGACTTGTCCCATCCAGACCCCAACCATGGTCAACAACAGCACACTGAAGCAACAGGCATGCGAGGGAGATACAGGACCACACAAGCAAACTGTATAAAATGGTTTAATCCACAAATGAAGTAACAACAGCACAACCAAACAGTAAAGCACAAGCAATGTGAAGCATACAGGATGGAACAACCAAACAAAAGAATAAAGGTACACAAGCTAACATTGAATCAGGAAAGAGGAGCAAAAACCAAAAACAGCAATAACAATCAAAGGGGACAGGCATGTGAAGGGAGAGCAATGGGGATTCAATAAAATGTCCATAGGAGATGGGGATGTGGGGAAGGAAAACCTGGGGCTATGTACAAGACAGTCTGTGACCTACTGCCACTGCAGACGAATATCCTCCCTCATGCGACGCATCTCAGTGACCAGTGACCTTGTGGCCACAAGCTGTCTCCTTGAGAGATGGATGTGGACTGCCATCTGAGTGTACATCCAGTATGCCATCTGCTGTAGCTGGATGAGACCATCACCCAGGATGCCCACACTTCACCATCCTCTCCCTGACTCTGGCCAACCTATGCAAGGGAAACACAGAACAGCTACTGAGTGACAAGTCCCATACAGAGAAAGCCCCCCCAGGCTATGTGTGTGTATAGGTCAGGGGCTTGGTGTACCCATGGATAGGGCCTCCAACAGCACACACACAGCAGACACCGACAGCAGTCTGGGAAACCCTGCCACACAGGGAAGGGGATGATTGCCAATGAGTACCAAGCATTGTGCCATGTGCACAAACCTCCCACAGCGATGCCCCCAGGTGCAACAATCAAGCAGGCCCAAGTGGCATCTGCCTGTGTGCATTGTGGGTCAAACACAGCCACCACCAGTGACAGCAACAGGGTAACAGTACACAGATGTCATGTGCAGGATAGCACAACCACATGCTGCTGGACAACACTTGCAACAGTGTCTGAGAACCAACACATGCATATGCACAGCATGCACCAATGGCCTGTTTTGTGAAATGGTCCCCACCAACACCCAGGTACTGAGTACAGCAGCATATGTCATGCACTTACCTGCCACTTGTCCTGCAGGCCCAGCTGCTGCACCATCGGATGTGCCTGCAATGCCTATTGGTTTCTTCCCTGGCCCACCTGCGCACCTCCAACCCTAAATAGGTAACACAAAGCAAAAGGACACTGAGTGTATGCAAACACCAAACACACAGCCCCACCAAGCAAGCCACCCAATGCACCATGCTGCAGAATGTCAAGCTACGAACAGAGGCCGCAACTCACAAGCCAGGCACAACTTGGTGGGCCACTGGAACAGTGCAACACAGGGTCACACAGTGCACAGCACGGCCTCACAATAGCACCCACACACCCTAACAAGGCATGGCCACCCTGTGTGCAAGTGCACATGCACTCATGCACCCCAATGCCCCTGCTTGCATTCTTCAGTGGTATGGACAATGCATGGATAGTCATACCTAGTTGTGGGAACACAACACAGCGGGTGAGGTCCTGCAGTCTCTTTAGCCTGTCTGGGTCATGGCAGGCGCAGGTCACCATAACAGTGATGGCACTGTTCTCCCATCCTGGGTACACCAGTGTACCTTTCTAGGCTCTCAGTAACATGGGCCCACACCTAGAACCATGCCTCCTGCATTTCCTCTGCCCCAAACAACTGGCTCTCCAGTGGGGCAACCACTGCCACGAGGCTGGCCATCTCCACCTCTCTCCAGTTCCTGGTCCAACATCCGACTCTCCCTCCATGTGCCATTATGGCTGCTCACTTAACCAGGCCTAGTGTGCTATCCACGGTTAAACTGTGACCCCATTAGCGCTGTTGTGCCGGTTGCATAACAGGAACACACAACACACCGCTGTGCAGCATGAAACTCCAGGAGCACCTTGCGCTCTCTCAACTCTCCAGCTTCCTCTCGGAATCCAATTTCTTCACCCCCTTTCAGTCTGGATTGCAAAAGAACCACTCCACTGCCACTTCCCTCCTACGTCTCTCTGACGCAGTCCTCTCAGGTATGGACAAAGGTCTCATTACTGCAGCCATCTTTGTCAACCTAGCCAAAGCTTTCGACACCATCTCCCACCCCCTGCTGCTATCCTGCCTCTCTGAAACCAGTCTATCCACGCCTGCCACAAAGTGGTTCAGAGCATACCTGGAAGGGAGAACTCAATCCATAAAAATTGCTGATTCCACCTCTCCTCCTCCCCCAATAGTTACTGGCAGCCCCAAGGCCCAGTACTCGGCCCTATCCTCTTTTTCATCCTCCTAAAATGACCTACCTCAAACCTGCTCATCTACCTCAATTCCATCATGAAAAGATACCATCCTCTTTTCCTCTGGCTGTACCCCTGAGGAGGTTACTACCACCCTTCAGGTTGATTTCAACAAAGTTCAGCCCTGGTTTAGCTCCCACCAACTCTCCCTTAATGTCAAGAAGACAGTCTCAATGACCTTCGGCACTAGGCAGAGACTATCCAGGCTTACTACTCCCCTAAACTTCCACACCCTTGACAGGTCTGTTCTTGAGGACATGTCAACTTTTAGGTACCTTGGTGTCTGGCTTGACTGACACTTATCCTTCTCTGCTCATGTGGATGTCATCCTGAAAGAACTGCGCCCTAAGCTCGGCGCTCTCTACAGAAACCACAGTTGCCTTCCCCTACCAGTGAGACGTGAAATTGTGCAGAAAATTATATTACCTATATTTGATTACTGTTATGTAGTCTATAGTACCACTCCTAAGTCTACTCTATCCAGACTGGACCCCTCTACCAGCTTCTGCAGCTTTGCCCTCAATGCCCCCCTCACACCCACCACTGTGAGCTTTATCATGCGCTGGTCTTCCCTCACTTGACAGCGGTGTCTACTCCATTGTGCTAAATTTGCTTCCAACCTCTGGCTCGGGTCCCTTCCCCCATCACCACCTCCTTATCTCCCACTCCTACACCCTCTCAAGCCCTTAGATCTACAGACTCCCGGCTGTTGGCGATCCCACACCATCAGACCACAGCTGGCTAATCGGCCTTCTCCTACCACCTCCTGAGGCTCTGGAACTAATGGCACTAATCTGCTGCTCCTCCTCTAGGCATTCCACCTCCTCTGCCGTGACAAATTACTACACTGTAAACTGTCAGTGTTGCTGACCTCCCCCTCCCCTCTTCCTCTTGTCTTCCTTCTCCCTTCCCCTCTCATCTTCTCCCACTCCTCACTGTCCTATCCTAGATCCCATGCGGCCTGACCAGTGGCTCTAGGTACGGTTACAAATGCTGGCATACATCCATCAACCTCTGCACTTACCCCCTACTGCACTTCCAGCCTCGATTCTCTGCCTACCGTGTTACCATAGAGTAGTTGCTGACTTGTATGTAATTATACCTTTACACCTTTGTCATTTAAATCCTTGTTAAATTTTCTCTTACTCCATGTAACAATGTATACAATTTCTTGTTCCAATGCTTCCTATGTTACTAATGCTTCATGTTTCTGAGGTGTTATACTTATGTTCTGATGTGTGATTAATTTGTGCAATTTGTTTCTATGTACAACTATATGCTGTTGCTCTCCTCTGTATCCCCCCCAGGTCGCACTGTGAGACTAGCATCTTTTTGCTCAGAGTGCCTTTCCTGGTGAAATATTTCAATAAAAGTAAATGTGCGATAGGCATGCACCAATTGGGCCTATCGCACAGTGCCCCACATGCGTAATGCTGGAAGTATGATTAGGAGAATGAGGTCATGTCCGCGACCTACATCCAAGCATCAGTACACCACTGCCATATTGAAAAGGTCATGCTTTGCTACACACTGCACACCAATGGTGCAATTACCGCATCTGCACAGTGCCGGCCAATAGCACAGAATGGCAACATGCGCTTTAATATAGTCATGTGCAACACTGCCTGATGTGCAATCTATGGACATGTATGCATGTGTAGTAGGGCACACATGTGCATCACTGCCGAATGCACGGTAAGCAGACATGGACAGAGCACAGTCATGCGATGCATGACAATGGCAGCACTGTGTGCAGTGCATGCATGGAAACTGTGCTGGTGAATTGCTCCAGAGCATCCAGGTTGCGCATCACACAGGTAATTGTGCCTGGAGCAATTCTGCAGTATTCAGCCAGATTATGCAAACTGACTCATGAGTCAATGCCAGGCGCAAGTCAACACATTAGCATCTAATTACTGGTTGCTCCACAGCCCAGATGGCGAATTGAGCCATAAAGCAACTCCACAGCACTGGTCACTGACAGGTATTGTAGCCTTTAAGGTAGGTTTGTTTATAATCCAATTGCTGATAGCTGTATTGCACTGACACATTGATATGTTGCACAGCAACAGGGAAGGCTACCATACAGCTCATCTGTGCACCATTACTGTGCGCGGAGTAGCATTATGTCAGATTCAGAGTGTGCAGAGTAGCAGGGCCCTGCCGATAGTAGACCAAACTTTACCAAGAATGAGAAGCAGGCCCTGGTGGAGGCATATGTTGACAGGGAGGAACTGCTGAGTGGGGCCACAGGGATCGCACAGGAGCGGGCTATAGTCTGGGATGAGGTGGCCACCTATGAGAATGCCCATGGAACCTACAACTGCACTCCACAGGAGTGCAAAAAGAAGATGGGCATGGACAAATGCAGGATCAAAGAGAAGATTGCTGCCATTAGGGCACTGATCCACAAAATGGTTGGTGGATCCTCAACAGCACCCATCCTCGATCAGAAGGAGGAGGAGCTGCTGGCATCTACCTTCACCTGGGGATCCATTGAGGGTGTCCTGGGAGTGGGTTCCAGACAGGTGGAAGTCCGTCACAGAACTGTGAGTATGCCATAGGCTGCCATCGTGCTGCAATGGCCTGCAGGAGACACTGCAGCACTTCCCAGGGCCTCCGTCACCACTGCACTCAGTCTTCTCCTCATCTGTGGTCTCCTAAGTGGCATTTCCAGTTGAGAGATGTGGCAGTAGGCCACCACCCCCACCTGTCGGCATCAGGACCATGATATGCCAGTGCAAACAGGCTGGATGAGTACACCAGGCTTCTGCGGGACACCATGAACAACCAAGCTATGCTCAGGGCAGAGATACGTGCACTGAGGGTTGAGGTGCATCAACTGTCTGAGCGTGGGGCCATGGGACATGCCTAGCTGATTGGCGAGACCCGGCAACTGCGGGAGGCCATGACCTCATCGCTGGACCGCATTGTGGAGACCATTTCTGCAGATTTCACAACACTGGTGTCCACTGGTCACAGCAGGGTGTGCAGAACTCCCTGTAGTGCTACATCAACACCCAGGGCTCAGCGTCTGGTGACCCCATTGAGGCTGACATTGCCCACTGCCATACCCATCCCCAACGCACTTGGCAAGAGTCTGTTCACCGGTTTGTACACACCGTGAGGACCAAGTCATATTCTCAGGCCTCTTGCCCCAGTTGATGTGGTGATGACACCTCCTGTGGCTGTTGAGCCGCCAGTGGCTGTCTCACAGTCAGGGCATGGCCACCCACATGGCAATGTGGCTGTCATGGATCTGCACAGTAGTCCTGATAGGACTGCCTAGTCCATCCCCTGCTGCCATTTCCAGCTGCATGCATGTCTGGCTGTGTCCTGGTTCACATGCTGTGGCACATGCGTGGCCTGTGTCATGGTTGGCATGTGTGGCCAGTGGTGCTGGACCATGTGGCATGGGCGTGATGAATGCAGCACTGTGCTGGCATTGCCTGTGTGCCAGCGCATGACCTCTGATCCATGCCACAGCCCTGCAGTACTGGTGTGCATGTCCCTGTCCATGGATGCACTGATGTATGTGACCTGCCTGGTGCTGTGTGCCCTGCTGCACACCCTGTGGTGGTACAGCTGTGTGTGCCTGCCTGCATGGTGTCATCCTGGGCATGCACAAAATGGCACCAGACTGTTCGGATCCGTATATATTTTTCCATGTGGGTGTGTGTGTGTGCTTGTGCATGTCTGCATTCCCACCTCTGTGACTGCTGTGTGTCCTTGTGTCCTTGCATGCATCTCTCTGTGTCCATGCATGTGAGTGTGTGTGTGTGTGTGTGTGTGTGTTTGTGCATGTGTGTGGTGCTGTGCGTGCCCTGCATACCTGTGTGGTACTCACCTGCGGTTCCTGAAGTGCTCCTCAATTATGGTCTCCTGGTGCCTCCTGGCATGTGCAACCAGCCTGGAATCACTCCTCTCCATGGCTGGCTGCCCACCCCCATCCTGCTGGCCCTCCTCATCATCATCTGTACTGTCATCTTCATCCACCTCGACAGGTATTCCATAGTCAATGGACATGTTGTGCAACATACAACAGGCCAGGAATATGCCACAGGCTTTCTCAGTGTTGTACTGTAGGACACCACCTGACCTGTCTAGGCAATGGAAATGTATTTTGAGCATGCCAAAGACACGCTATATGATGTTGCATGTTGTGACGTGTTCCTCATTGTACCTATCCTTGGTCCCATTGCTGGGTCTCCATATGGAGTGAGCAACCAGGGTCAGAGGGGATATGCACTGTCACCTGTGGGGAGAACACATGTGTTAGTAGAGAGCCTGTCTGCCCTTGCCTGTATCCCCCCTTCCAGTCCACACTGCCACTACCTGCCCCCTTGTGTGCCCTTGCCACTGTCCCCATGCACAGCTGTTGTGCCACCATTACCGGCACAGCATGTGTCCTACACATCTGGGCCCCTATGTACATGCTCCCCTGCAATGTAGTCAGCCTCCATTTCCAGACATGTCTTGTCACCTAGCACTGTCCTTGTTCCCTACCACCCTGTCCAGCTGCTGTGTAGTGTTCCACACAACTGCATTTGTCCCTCTCTTCCCAGTCCTGACTCACCAACTAGGTGTCCCATGGGGATCACCCCACTCTCAAATCTCTGGCACAGGATGGAGTGGCCCCAGATGAATGCATCATGTGTACTCCCAGGGTGCATGGCACAAACATTGATGGTGCACCCTTGGCATTGCACACCACCTGGCAATTGATGGAGTTGTATCCCTTCCTGTTCATATATGATGTGCCTTCCAGGCCAGGTGGTGCACGTATGGCCACATGGGTGCAGTCAATGGCCCCTATCATGCTTGACATGTGTGCCACCCTGTGGAATTTCTGCATGTTTGCTGTATGCTCTGCCTGTGTGCTTGGGAATTTGATGTACTCTGAAGCATGTGGCAGCAGAGTGTTGAGGATCTGGGTGAGGAGGCAAGATGTGGCCGACTGGGATATACCAGTGGTGGCACCCACTGATTTCTGGAAGGTGCCTGTGGCAAGCAAGCACATTACCACTGTCACCTTGGTCTCCACCATCATGGCATGACTCTTTCGGGTGGGTGTCTGGAGCTTGTCATGGCACAGCTCACAGAGCTGTTTCAGAAGTGCCCTGTTGCGGTGGTACTGGCCCACTATCTCTGTGTAACTGTTGTTCTCAAATGTGAGCCGGGCGTGGTTCCATCTCTGTTGGGCATACCACCAACAGGCCCTTCCTCAGCCATATTGTTATTCCTCACTCCTTCTCACCCCCCTCATTACCTGATCCATCAGAAATGCTGTGGCATCCATGTTACTAGCTGTCCTCCTCTCAGCTTGTGCTGTGTGTGCAGCTGAGCCTCTTCCTTTAATGCTTAACTTTGTGTAGCACATCTTGTGAGTTGCTCCACAGTTATACAGTGTTTTTGGCTGAATATGCGGTTGCACCACATATTCATGGTTATGCCTTCTATATTTGTGCTGCATACATTAGTTTTGCACTGTGGCGCAACCTGAAATGCGCTGTGCAATTCTTCCTTTTGAATATGGCTCCAGGGCACATTTCTGTAGTTACACTGATGCATTTTAGTTGCGCCATGCGCAACTCCTTTCAATATCGAGGCCACGATTGTTTAGAGACAATTGTCAATTTATGTCATGAAATGTTTGAAATACCTATGGCATACTATTACTGGAATAATGCATTTACATTCTATTTTTATACTATTTATATTGTGTTATGTTTTAATTGTTGTATTGGCTTTGTGCTGAACAATAAACTACTATGGTGGTGATGATGATGATGATGTCTGCTGCTCATCTCAGCTTGTCAAGTGTCTGAGTAATTTCAACTACCCCAGATCTCATTTGAAAGTCATCAGCTCTGCAAGCCAAGGGACTGTCCTTCAAAACCATGAGTAATTCAGGGCTTGTCCTGTATCTGGGGAACTATAAATAGTTGCCATAAATTGTTTCCAAGTTTCAGTAGATGAATAGTAGTTGCCACTAAAGTTCTGAGTTTAACTGCCCCGCTGAAAGTTCAAGTTTCAATAATCAGCTATTGCCACCAGCCAAACAGTTTGAATTTAATTTGTCTTAAGTGCACCAACACTGGCCAATCAGCTGCAATGCATCAGGCCTGCAACTGCTCCAAACTGAGCACCCAGATAGACTGTGGGAGTTCCCTAAGTGGACACTAGAGGTTAAACTGGTACCATTTGGGAGGTGGTGCCCCAGAACTCATGTGAGTTGAAATGTTCTATGCTTAAACTTATTCAAAATGGCCACCTGGGGCTGAATTAGTTAAAACAAGTGGGCTGAATTCTGTCTTAAATACATATGCTGGTGGGAGGCGGGCACTGGAAATGTGTTGGAATTACAGGATTAAAGTGATTGACTGTTTATCAGTTACCAAATGCCCATGCTGAAATGCTGTTTAACCTCTATATCCATTCAATTTTCCTAGCCCTTCCCCTTGTAAATAAATTTTTGGTTAACTGTTTTACAAATGTCTTATGAGCTTATTACTAATGAGCATCTAAATAGCTTAAGTCAATAATTGCAAGTATGTTGAAACAAGGTTTTTGTTTATGGTAATCCATGCGTGGGGTGACTGTAAGGGTAGGTAGGTAGGCAGGTAGATATAGCATCCCAGTGATTTGTACTGCTCAAACATCTGGCCCACTGTAAATTTAACTCTGAGTGGAGGCACCACACTGTTTATGTTATGTTTGGGAAAGAACCATCCTTTTCCACCCGAACAAGGATCCAGGCCCCTCAACCTGGTTTGTGACCACCCAGGCAGGGGTAGTAGCCCACTGGTACATGGCGCCAGGCTACATTCACATTTCTTTCATAATTCTGTGCTGACTGCCGCTTGACTTCCCACATCACTGCCACTCTGTCATAAATTATTCCTATGTGACTCCTCTCCACATTTTTCTTATAATTCTGCTGTTGCTTGCTACCACTTGACACCCCAGAGCACTGCATCTATTCCTGCGTAAATTGACCCTTTGTGACTCCTCTTCGCATTTCTCATGTAATTCTGTTGCTGCTTGCTGCCACTTGACACCGGACAGCACTGCATCTCTTTCTGCATAAACTGTCCCTATGAGACTCCTCTTCGCATTTCTCTTATAATTCTGTTGCTGCTTGCTGCCACTTGACACTAGAGAGGACTACATCTCTTCTTGCTTAAATTGTCCTTATGTGACTCCTCTTCACAATTCTCTTATAATTATGTTGCTGCTTGCTACCACTTGACACCCCAAAGCACTGCATCTCTTCCTGCATAAATTGTCCATATGTGACTCTTCACATTTCTCTCATAATTCTGTTGCTGCATGCTGCCACTTGACATCCCAGATCACTAACACTCTTCCTGTTGTAAATTATTTATGTGACTCCTCTTCTCATTTCTTCATCATAATTCTGTTGCTGCAACTGCATGCCCCAGACCACTGCACTGTCACTCTTCCTGTTGTATCTGCCACTGAAAAGATACAACACATAGTGGTAGTTAGAGGTCCTTCACTGATTTTGAAAGAAAGTTACATACAGACAATACTGCTTGCATCTATCTATGCACATACTTCATTTCTGCCTTACAGGAAAACCTCTGTTGCACTGACAAGTTCAATATAACACCTGTGTGAGACTGTACCGGTGGAGCAGTGTGTGTGGGATGGAACAGATGAAGGAAGAGATATAATAGACTACTGCTGGAGATTTGGGAGCACAGGCGGCAACCTTATGCACATGTTATGGGCCTGTCCCCTTTTTGCTTCTTTCCGGCATGAGATAGAAGACAGATAATATTGAGAATATTGATGACACCCTGGAGTTCTTCAGTAAGACCTTCCTCAGTATTTGTGATAAATCCATACCATTAAAAAGATTAGCATTAGGGGCATAAGAAAAGAGTGGGTCACATCGGATCTTCGAAATTTAATGCGGAAACAGGATAGGGCTTGGGCAAAATATAGAAAATTTTAATTAACAATCCATTTACAAGATTATAAATCACTACAAAATAAATGTAAAGCAGCAGTTCAAGCAGCCAAAGTATTTTTTTTTTCTGAAATAAACAAATTAGCGATAGGGGAAATTCCAAACTTACCATCTGGAGTACTGCATGCAGTACTGGAGGCCACACCATCACAAGGACATTAACCAAATTGAGGCAGTCCAGAGAAGGGCAACCAAAATGGTGCAGGGACTGCATCAGAAGACATATGAGAACAGATTAATGGAGCTCAATATGTATACCCTTGAGCAAAGGAGGGAGAGAGGTAATATGATCAAAACATTCAAACACCTTAAGGGCATTAACAAGGTGAAAGAGTCTAACATATTTAAATATAAGAAAAATAGCAGGACAAGGGGACACAGCATGAGATTAGAGGGAGGCCAGTTAAGGGGGAATGTGAGGAAATTCTTTTCACAGAAAGAGTGGTGGATGCATGGAACGGCCTACCTCAGGAAGTGGTGGCTATGAATACAGTGCAGGGCTTCAAACAGGCATGGGATAGGCATAAGAGAGCAATACAGATGAGTATGAATAGATAGGCCATTGACAGAGCAAAGGCCAATGGCAAATTCATAAGGTAGAAAAAGAAATGGGCAGACTGGATGGGCCTTGCGGTCCTCATCTGCCATCAACCTCTATGTTTCTATATTTTATATGTTACTTGGAGAACATTAAATTAATTAGTGGGCAAGGTCAAAAAGGATAAACAAATAACACTTATGGAGGCAGGAAGATTGGTTAATGACTCACAGGATGTTGCCAATCTATTTAATTTATATTTCAGAGACCTTGAGGGATACAAGCCTAATGGTTTTCGGTCCAATGATTTTAGTTTTAACTCTGAGGATGTTTTTGAATCACTCTCTACTCTAGCAGAGTCATCTGTTTCAAGTCCGAAATTTTATTTTTGATTTGTCTTCTCAAATGAGATTTGTGAACACATTTAGAAGACTGATCCCAGACCAAGTTTGGGGTTGGATTGTATAGACTATCATATTTTGAAATTGGCTAGCAAATCAGTTGCACTCCCTTTATCAAATATTTTCAATTATTCATTGAGTAATGGAGTTTTCCCAGGCAAATGGAAAAGCATTATTATCAAATCCATCCACAAATCTGGTTCCAAAAATGATGTCACTGATTTTAGGCCAATCTCTCTTTTAGATTCACTCTCCAAAATTTTGGAAAAATTAGTCTCAGACCAGACTGTTGAATTTCTTGATAAATGCAAAATGTTGACAGTGTCACAGCATGGTTTTAGAGCTTGCCACAATACTGAAACTGCCTTGGTGAGGATCATAAATTTTATATATAGGGCACTTGAAGATGGGCTCTATTCTAGCTCTGTTTTTGTGGATCTCACCAAAGCATTTGATCTTGTGGACCATGATGTGCTTCTAAATTCATTGTCCCAAATACATTTTTTGGGGGGTGTACTTAAATGGTTCAAGAATTATTTACATTACAGGACTCATAAGATGTTGATTGATGGGTTTTGCTTGGAAGAGTGTCATATTAAGTGTGGAGTGCCACATGGTTTGATACTTGGCCCCATAGTATTTACACTATTTGTTTATCCTCTCCATGAAATTTGTAAGCACACTGAACTGAACCTTTATACAGATGATGCAGTTCTATTCTTTAAAGGCAACAGTGCTTCATCACTTCATGACAAGCTCCAAAGTTATTTTCGAATACAGCACTCTTGGTTCTCCTCACATGGTTTAGTCCTCAACTCCAAAAATACAAAATCTATGGTCTTTTCTGGCACAAGAAGGACAACTGACTTTGAATTTATTCTTAAAGACAACGATGGTAACCACATTGAAAGAGTGACTGAGTTTAATTATCTTGGTGTAACTCTTGACAGTCACCTGCCCTTTAAAAACCATATGAGCCAGTTAATTAAAAAAATAACGTCACAGGCTTGGTATATTACATCAAGTAAAACAATTTTTAATACTTGAAACAAGGGCTATGTTGGCTAATAGTTTTCTTTTCCCATTGATTGGCCATGGCTCACTGGTCCACTCTTCTATGGTATGCCCCCCTTACAGCAACACCAACACAGCAAAATACACACCTGTCTGCAAAATTGACACTTTGCCGACAGGTCGCTGTGTTGGTGTGCCCAAGACAGGGGCATGCTGTCTCCCGGTCCTGCACCCCACTACGAATCAACTCCGAAGCAGAGCCCCCCAATAAAAAATACTGGACCGGGAGGCACACAGGAATCATGTAGAATGCAACTTGATTCCTGTCGGTGAAATGCCGGTCACCATAAATGGTAGAGCCCTCTTCTACTGCTTCAACAATTCTAGGAAGGTTAAGGATTACTTACTATAGCGTTATTCTGTTGGGTATTGGGCTTCCAAGGGTGACTCACCTTTGTGACCTCTATAAGGCTTTAAACTGGCTTTCCTTAGATGATAGACTCAGCAGTAGGGCCTTGTTATTTCTTTATAGAATGCACTTGGGTATTATGCCTAATAATATTGTTTCCCTTTTCCAGAGGTCTGTTAATAGATATACTACTAGATCTACTATGGGGCACTCCCTTTAAATTCCATTTTGTCATACTTCACAGGCACAACTTTCTCCATTATATAGGGGTGTTAAACATTTTAACAGTTTGCCACTATCATTAGTCCAGTGTCCAGCTATGTCCAAATTTAGAAACAATTAAAAATGTTTTTTTGTACTCAACAGAAGTGTGTCTACATGTTTTTAATGTTATGTTTTATATATCTTTGCATATGTTTATATTCAATTGATTTTGTTGTATTTTTTATATGTTGACCACTGGACGCTTGTAAAAATGGGCAATTTTGCTCACATGCCTTTCCAGTATAAAAATACAGTATAAAAATAAAATGAAGAAGAAGAAGAAATGATGTCACTGGTTCACACCAGCCTTTTCAGTGGACCAGATCCAGCCCTGCTGTGTAACATTACTCTTGTGCTGTTCTATTGATTGCACTACTAATTATCATGTTGGCTCACTTGTGCAGCCAACATCTTGGGGTAGTGCAGATTTGGAGGCGCGGTTGCTGTTGGGCAAATGCAGGGCATGCACCAGTAGGTGCGTCCCTCATTCCCCAATCAGCCTGCATGCCGGCATCACACCACCGGGAGAGCACATCTAAGGAAAGGTCCCCTGCAATACGAGCAAAGCTCATCACATGCAGCGGACCCTTCCTACGTGCTTGCCCAGCATCAAACATGGCAGCACAGTGGCCGTTAAACTGCTGACTTCGGGGGTGCCCACTGCCCTGGTCAGCCCCTCTTGTATGTGCCGATGAAGCCCACTCCTGTCGGCATGTCTCTCTACTTTTTTGGTTGCTGAGGGGTGCCCAATCCCCTCGGCTTATGCACCCTCCCAGCTTTTGTTATTTGCTGACAGGATGCCCAATCCCCGTCAGCATCTGTCTCCCACTCCCTATGTGCCTACGGGGGTGCCCAGTCCCCCGTTGGTTATTGTACGCCCCCCAAAAACAAAACACCTGTAAAAACATAAAACCATCTGCAATGTTTTTTTCACGCACCTGTAAATAGAAAATGGTCCCTCGTAGTCCCCCTACCACCCACACCCACCCTCTGTGCACCCTGCCTCCCCACACCCCCCTCACCCCATACTTACCTCCGGAGTCCGGCGCAACGATCTTCGGTGGACCAGGAACATGTCTGCACCCTTCAAAGCCGACCACGAACTGAGGAAATGCTGGTAAGCTGTATAATGGAATAAATGGGGGTTTTGTCAGCTCTGATGCATATCTCAGGCATTGTTTGGAATTTTTGCACCAAATTTCAACATTGTTTTTTGGGACTCCTCCTCATGAATTCTGTCACTGTTATGATGTTAACCGGTCCTGAAAGGTGATTTCGCAGTCACTGCGTGGAATCACCTACGGGACTGATTAACACAAGGACAGTGGCAGTGTTCATGAGGTGGGCTCTCAAAAAGCATATATTGCAAATCTGGTGGAAGAAATCCCAAAAATGGCTGCTTTACGAGCGTGCGTTGCACAGTTGCTACGCATGCTTATAACTTCATGAATTCGCAATATTTTCATGCCAGATTTTCAACATTGTCATTTTTGTACACCTCCTTGTGAACAGTACAGCTGTCATTTTTCACATCCTGGCCGAAATATGTTTCCGTGCTTCCAGCGCACAATAGCATGGTCGCTGTGGGAAATCCATGTTCAGGTCAGATTACAAAAATGACAGTGACACTGATCATGAGCAGAGGTCCTAAAATGCCTATGTTGAAAATTTGGTGACGATACTGCATAAAATGACTGTGTTATGAGAGTGCGTTGCGCAGTTTGCATGCACTCCCGTAATGTGCATTTGTAATATTTTCACTATGGATTTTCACCATTGGCATTTTTCCACACCTCTTGATGAACAGTACAGCTGTCATTTAAATATCCTGCCTGAAATATGTTTTCGCACGTCCGGCGCAGAATAGCGCGGTCGCTGTGCAAACTCACTTTTTGGGACAGTATGAGGACATGACAGTGACACAGTACATGAGCAGAGGTGCCAAAATGCCTATATTGAACATTTGGTGCCAAAAGTCCATAAAATGACTGTGTTACAAGCGTGCGTTGAGCATTTCCCACACACCCTTGTAACTTCGCAAATCTGCAATATTTACATGCCACATTTTCAACACTGCCATTTTTTTACACCTCCTTATGAATAGTACAGCTGTCATTTTTCACATCCTGCCCAAAAATGTGTTTCCGCACTGCACCACCAAAGCCAATGCCAGTGCGACAACATTCGGCATTGACAAATGCTTGTTACTATGTATTACACTTTTAGTTCTGGTTTTGGTTCTGGTTCTGATTTGCCCAACCAGAAAATCTGACCCACACCAAGGAGATGACCTCATGCCAGAAGGAATCAACAAGGGGCAGGCTCATAGCATGTGCATGAGGCTGCCGCATGTGCTCCCACATCTCCAGCAGAAGTCAGTGAGAAGGAGCTTCATGGATTTGAGCTGAGTAGACATCCTGTACCATAAGTGCATTATCTTGTTTTAGACTGAAAGGGCACTACCTTCAGTTCATACTTCATGGCTGAGCCTCCAACTATTCACCTATTAGACCTCTGATATTACCTTGGGAAAGCAGGGCTTTCCATTTCTGCCTTGCCATCTGGGGTTGATATGGGAGTGACCCCAGAATTGATTTGTAGATGGCCCCCAACCTCTCCCTTTTTAGACACAGCCAATTCTGCTTAGTAGGCAAGTTGTATGGTAGGATGGGGTGGACCTCTGGGCTACAAGAGAAAGAGTTAAAATCAGATCTGATTTGCAGATACCACTAGAAGTCACTTTTAGGTAAGCAAAATATTACTTGAAGGCTCTAAAAATAGTCAATCTGGCAAGAACCAGGCATTAATAGATCTTGCATTGCCCAAATACCCCTATCCTTACATGTTGGCCAGTTCAGATTTTTGTGATCTATCTGGATCAAAGTGATGGCTTTTATGGAGGGGATTTTAGAAGCTTGGCCAGTGCATCTCAAGCTTGAATGGAACCTTGCGCAGTGGGTGCACTAATTCTGATCACCACCTCCATCAACATACGTTATTATTTCTCATATGACTATCCTGCAGAGTGAATATTTTTTAAAGCACAGCCAGGCATTGGGTTACCAGCAATTAATCTAACCATAGGGGTCATGAGGCATGAGGTACAGCTGACTGGCTTATGCTTCTGGGATTAGATTAGTAGAGGTAACCCAATCCTTAAAGTGCCTTCCTGCTATTAGCAAACTGCAATGTTCTACATTTTTTTAATGAATGGTTTATAATTAAAAGTCTAACTGGTCTATTGTACATGAGGGTTCTTTTAGCAATAGGGCATAGCCAGGGGTTAGATTAATAGTGTATTAATCATCCCTAGGGGCGTAATATGGCACAAGACACAGCTGAGTGCCATATGGCCCGGGGGCATTTAGCTGACTATTACTTTATTTATTTATTTATTTATTTATTTCTAAGAATCAGTTTACAACCTTTGAGCCAGAGGCTCGTTTCCAAAGGTACTTCGTCACATAAAGACATACATTGTGTTTTTGGTTACATAGCATAGATTTGCAAAACATTAGGCATTCAACAGAGGTGCCACGTCACACTGTGGTCAAACAAATACAATTAGGTTACAGGGTACATGTAATTGATAATAGGTGTTACACAAGTTGGTATCAAGTGAGCAATCTAGTTGGTAAACACCTAAACAGCTCGCACTGGCCAGGTTAAACATAGGCACGGTGTACAGGGAAGTGGTGGTGGGGATGGCTAGGTGGAGAGCTGCCCTGGGGGCGTTGTCAAGAGAAGCAGAGGTGGAGGCTATTAACTCCTACTTTAACTCCTGGGAGTAGCTTATTGCTATTATAAACATCATTCCAAAACAAAGTGCTAGAAGTATACCTTCTGAATATTTTCTTCATCGAGAGGGAGATTTTTAATAAGATAGCGCATCCACCAGCTGTATCAAAATGCTGGCTCACAATTAGAATGCATCGTTCCAGTCATTCTGCGGCATCATGGTGATCAAGCCGTACGTGACAGTGTCACAGAGATTAATGTATGTGTCTCTGAATTCAGACAACCAATCAGAATGCTCCACTTCCAACCACTGTTTATAATGGTAAATTAGCCTAACCTTTAAAGATGTTAGTCAGAAAGTTCCATGTCCAACCATTGTTCTATATGCTTATATGTACATTTACTATGTCTCTTACATTCATGAAATGTATTCTGCATGTTGTTTGGGTGAGAGGACTACAAAACAAAGCTGAGCAGGTGTGGCACTCAAAAGGTGTGAAAAGAAACTCTTATAACCATAACAGAAACAGCAACTGTACATCTAAATCTATTGAAGTATAAATCGTGCTGAAGATTTTAGTTCAAAATCAAAATGTTTTAATGTGCAGAAATGAAAGAACCCCTTTATGAGAAATGGGCTATGCAAACTGAACTTAGAACTTCAGAATGCCACCTTGTGGTTATAAGAGTTCCCAGAATATTTAGAAACAAACAGTTCTGACTGGCTATGAATAATGTCATGACTTATAATATGGGATGGCAATATAGCACCGCAGTTAGAGTAACAAGCTGTGAATGAGTTTGGTGCATCCAGCAGACCTGGGTTTGATTCCCACAACCACCATTTACGTACTGTGTGACCCTGAGTAAATCACTTAACCTCCCCAGTGCTTCCGGGTCGCCCCTGAAAAACACGCCTTGTGACTAGTGGGCTTTACCTGGTTACCAACAACAACAAAAAAATAATAAAACTATAATAAATCAAATAAAAATCCTATCAACAATCAAAGCTATTTAGTATAATTAAAACCATGTAATGAAATAATAAATTCAATAATTTCTGAATTAAGCAAAATTAATTGCGTCCCCCCAACCCAACCCGGTTATTGAAGACCTTCTGTGAATGTAACCCAACCCAAGCACAGTTGTGTTTCATACTCTGCCCACCATCTTCCATATGGATGAACTGATGTGGTTTTCTTCAGAAAAGATCAGAAATAAAAATCCTGTGTTGCTAGGTACAGACCAGCCCCAGGGGTATTTGTTTCATGTCCTGTGATCAGCTGTGTTAACTTTTCTGAACTTTAACAATAGAAGGAGGCATTGTGTGACCATGTGGTTAGAGTCAGACTTGTAAATCAGAAGTAGTGGGTTCATATCCCACCAGAGCAAACCACCTGCACACTGTGTGACCTTCAGCATATCACACAACCTCCCTGAACCCTAATGCACATTCTGCAGATGTAAAGCTGAGTAGAGGCCCGACCCAACTGAAAATGAGCTGTGGCATCTCCGCTGAGCCATCCTGGATAAATGAACTCTGAAATAAATTCAAAAAATAACAATTTCTTTTATGCAAAACAGACTGTAAATCCTTACCTAATTTCTGGTGCCCTCTGACTTTCTCCATATTTATAAGCTATCTGTGAAGCAAAATGCTAGATTTGGATACCTGGCTTAATAGAAGGTGTTTCTGTGTTGTTCGTTGTATGAACTGACTTTGTACTGTACATTTTCTTGAGAGCACATTTGGGAAAGATCCTAAGAATGCTGTCCTGCTGTGGGTCTGCTGTTACATGTAGAGTATAGCTGCAGAGGCTCCCAGTGTCTCTGCTCACTGATTGATGAGAGCTGAGGAACATAGACTGAATAAGGGGTCTGGTGAGAAACAAGAGTGGATTTCTTATATTAATTGTTCAGTATGTGCAGCCTCATCACATCCATACTTCTGATTAAACATCATCTATCTTCAGGAACTCAAGAAGCAGTCTATTTACTCATGTGAGCTCTCAACATGTCTTCTTAATTATTCCTTATTAACTTCTTAATGCACTTGCAATTTAGCACTGTACAGTACATAAGGTGGCTGGGGAGAGAGAGCCTATTAGTTTGATACTAACACACTTAGTGGCAGCTAAGAGGATTCATCACTCTTTTTCTTCTGCAATTTATACTTTCCACCTGTTTTCTTTTCATATCACTACCCTATAACTGTTTGATCCCAGCTTCCCTCAGTAATGCCTCTGAGATCCCGGAACACCCCATGGAGAGCAACCTCCATCTTAAACACTGAACTCCACAAGCCACGAGAGAGACAAAGGCGCCATTGGCACTGGAGAAAGGTAGAACATTCCCCATTTGTGATGCTCTAATGACCGTGCATACAGTATATTGTACATCAAGGTTAGAGGAAGCTTCTTGCTGCCTGCTACATGCTTCCTGTAATGTCCTCTCCCTAGCTTGTGAGGTACATGTTCTGTAAAGTGAATTACAGATCTGAAAGAGTGCCAGACCCTGGGATCGATCCATGCATCCCTGGACTCAGAGACAGTAACGCTAACCATTCAGGTAAATGGAAACTTCCTATGCTATTAGACTATTTTTTTATGTTGGAATCTCAGTTTTCACCAGTTGCATTCTGCATTGTCTTATCGCTGATTCTATATGCACCATCACCCTCTCATTCCTCTGTGGGAGTTATTGCTCATACTGTATTTGAAGAATCCTGTGATATCTCACAGATATCTCACAGTAAAATGTGTCAAGTGCTATCAAAGCAGAATTTTGGAAAGCCTCTACGTTTCCAGGTATACTGTGGTTGATGCGTACTGTAATTTATTATGTGCTCAAGAGCACACCCATATTAATTTAAGATGGGAAATCCTTAGGACTTCGCATAAAAGCTTTGGAAAAGCTTAGAGTATCAAGCATATTCAGTATTTTCCTTGACTTCTCAGAAAGTAGGCAAAGCTCATAAAAGCTACAGACAAACATAGGAAATGACAGCAGAAAAAACACCAAAGGCCCATCCAATCTGCCCAAGTTCCCTGTTCAGCCCTGGGGCCTACTGTTCCTCCTGTCTCCTAACCCTCCCCATTTTCCTCCCCTATTCAGACACCTGAGCAATCACTATAACCGTCATTCTGTCCCAGCCACGCTTAAAGCCACTAATGGTTTTTGCAGCCACCACCTCAGCTGGCAACTTGTTCCATGGCGCCACCTTTTCTGTAAAACAGTATTTTCTCACGTACCTCCTGAACCTCCCTCCTGTTACCTTCCACTCATGACCACAGGACTGTGAGCTGGAATTCAAGTTAAATAGTTCCCCACAGTTCACCCTGTTTATTCCTTCTAGGAATTTGAAGGTCTCTATCATATCAACCCTCTCCCTTCTGGTATCAAGTGAGTACATGTTCAGTACCTTGAGACACTTCTCACAGGACATGCCCTGCTGGCCCTGAATAATTTTTTTCTACCCTATACTGCACTTTCTCAAGTCTATCGCTTTCCTTTCTGAGGTGAGGACCCCAGAACTGGGCACAGTACTCCAGGTGTGGCCTCACCAAGGATCTATACAGGGGAAGTATTACTTCCCTTTTTCTGCCATTAGTACTCCTCCTAACACATTCAAGCATCCTGTGTGTCAGCATTGCTCAGTTGGTAGCACATCTGCCTCTGGGTCAAAAGGTCATGGGGTCTGGTCCCACACCTGGATTGGCCATGTACCATCAAAGCTGGCATCAGAGTGCAGTACTAGGGGAGTGCTGTACTGTTGGGGTGTGCTGTTCTTCGGATCAGACATTAAACCAAGGTCCTTTCTACACATTTCTGGTGCTGTCCTGGTATGTGTCCAGTGGAAGTAAAAGAACCCAAAGCACTTTTCACAAGAGTACGGGATTTTCCTGGTGTCCTGGCCAACATTCCCCTTCCTATAAAACCAGTTCATGCATTTGTCCAAGGCTGTGCATGGGTGTTGATGTCTGAAATGGCTGCCACTACATATTCAGTCACTTACTACTAGCCTAGCATTGCTTGTAAAACATTTTGGGATACAATGTGTATGAAAAGCACTATTAAAATGCTGATCATTCTTCTTCATCCTATTTGCCTTGCTATAAGCCTTGTTGCCCTGACTTAATTGCTTCAGGGAGTCGCTGATGATAACTCTAAGGTCTTGTTCCTCAACCATGGTGCAGAGTGTCACCCCTCCCATCCAGTACTCCATCCTGGGGTTCTTGTTCCCTGACTGCATCACCTTGTACTTTTTGGTGTTGAATTTCAGCTGCCGAACCCTTGACCACCTCTCCAGCTTTTGCAGGTCTCTCTGCATTTTCCTCATTCCCTCATCACTAGCCACCCTCCCACAGAGTTTAATGTTATCTGCAAAGACACATAGTCTGCCCTAAATCCCCTCACGAATGTTGCTGATAAACATGCTGAAGAGGACTGGACCGAGACAGATACCTGTGGAGCCCCACCTCAGACTTACCTCTCTTCTGATTTAACCCCATTAACCACTACCTTCTGCTGCCTCCCCTTTAGCCAGTTATCAACCCAGTTTACTAGGACCTTAACCATACCCAGATCCTCCAACTTCTTCAGCAAGCGTCTGTGGGGCACTGAGTCGAAAGCCTTGATGAAGTCAAAGTAGAACAAATCCACAGTGTGGCCCCTATCCAATTCTCTCATTACCCTGAAGAAAACTATTTGTTTAGCCTCACAATATCTCCCTGCCACAAATCCGAGCTACTTGCTATCCTGGAGACCGTTGCTCTCCAATAAGTCCACAAGATACTTTCAGATTTCCTACAACAGAGATTAGGCTGATAAGTCTGTAATTCCCTTCTTGTTCCTTGCCCCCCCCCCCATGGAGGAGAACTACATCCACCACTATCCAGTCCTTCAGAACCACCCGTCCTTAAAGAGCTGTTGAACAGACCTACCAGGGGATCAGCCAGTTCCACTGCCAGTTTCCTGAGTATCCTTGGATGCAACCCATCTGGTCCTGGGGTCTTGTCAATCTTTAGGGCTGCCAACCCTTTCTGGATCCTTTCACTAGTAAATGCTGGATACCTCATCCCTGGGACCCCATTAATGGACACTTTCATGTCACTCTCTAGCAAGGGCCCACCGTCCTCCCTAGAAATAACTGAGCAAAAATAATCATAAAGGACAGTGGCCTTTTGCCCATTTGCCTCAATCACCCTATCACCCTCTGTTAACCTCACAATTTCCCCTTCTTTCTTCTTTTTTCGCTGATACACTTGAAGAACTGTTTTTCTCTGCTATTGACCACCTCCACGATGTGCAGCTCTGTGTCTGCTTTTGCCTCCCTAGTTTCCAGGAAATATTCTTCCCGTTCTTCCTCTCCCTGCTTTTTTTTAAATTTGTAGAAGGCCTTTTTCTTGGCCCTCACCACTTCTCTGACCCTTGCTGAGAACCATAGTGGTCTCTTGAACCTCTTCTCTTTGGTTGCCTTTCTCATGCATACCTTAGATGCCCCAAGAATGGCTCCCTTAATTTCCCCTATCTCTCCTCCACACCATCTATGTTGTCCACCCCTAATAACTTATCCCTGACCAGCTCCTTCAGCCTGTTAAAGTCTGCCCTTCTAAAATCAAGGACTTCATCTCTCGATTGCAGTTTATCAGACCTGAGGACCAGTTTGAACAAAATATAGTTATGGTCACCGTTCTCTAATGGCTCCCTCACTCCCACAGCTCCTACCACCTCCCTGTTGGTGAGCACCATATTGAGAATTTTGGTCTGCCTGGTGGGCTTCTTAACTAACTGTACCAGCAGACAGTCCTGGAATGCATCCAACAAGACCTGGGTTCTGGTGCTCCTGACCACTGGAACATCCAACTCAGTGTCCAGTAGGTTCAGATCACCCACCACTGCCATGTTCCCCCTAGCTACTGTATCCCTCTTTCCGGTTCTTCCCTGAGCTCTCTATCCCTCTCCTCACCATGGCAGTCTATAGATCACCCCCAGGCACAGTTTTGTGCCTGAGGCTGCCGTGAGTTGCACCCACAGCAACTCATTCTCCCCGTTACTATCCCTGACGCACCCATCTTCTATCATCTCTATGCCATTCTTGACATAAAGGGCTACTCCTCCCTCTCTACCTGTTCCTCCATCCCTCCCAAACATTGAGTATCCAGGACACCATTAGTTCCCCAATCATTATTTTCTGAAGCCCATGTTTCTGTTATGGCCACAATGTCCGCCTTAGTGTCTGCCATCAGCGCCTGGAGCACACTGATTTATTACATAGGCTCCTGGCATTATGGCATACCCCTTTCTATCTGATCCCTAATTCTGCTTTGCTACTATCCTTGCATTTTAAATGTCCTCTCTTCCCCTTGTTTTTTTTTTGTGCTTGCCCCCTTTGTGTTCCCACTCCCCGAAGTCCCTTCACCTTGTGCAGTATGGACCACAGCTTTCTTTGCATCGGCTATGGTGCTACAAGGTACTGGCACTCTGATTTTTCTAGAAAAAGGTTAGCCCATTTGTTAGTCTTAGTCTTAGCTTTGTCAAGACATAGTAGTACCTGGCTAAAATATTTATTGCAGTTAACATTACTTCAGATTTCCTTGGGAAAGATGGATTCTGTTTTTTGAAGTGTACTTGACCTGTGATCTTTTGATCTGCAGATTTGTGCTTTAACTTTCAGTAACACTGGACCAAACCTGTTTAAAATAGCATTACTATGACCTGCACATATCCATGGTTTGTCCCAACTTTTCTGAACTTTCCCCATCTGTGGCATCAGTACTTCCATGATAGTTGCTTTACCTATTGCATCAGCAGTTCTGAGACTTCCCCCTTGCACCCATACATTAAAACTGAAGATTTAACGCAAACTGAAAAGGATGAACAATGTCGTCAAAGTACTGTATAAGGGTCAAGTAGAAAATCAGTGATAAACAGTAGAGCTGGGCAAAACTGAGGAGGGTCTGGATCTGGTTTTGTCAAATCACCCCAAATTTGTGTTCTGGTTTTGGATTCAAGCTACTAGCCATGTCTAGTGCTTTATGTAACTTTCACCCAACAAAGCAAAACAATAACAAGATGATTTTCAGAGTAAATTGAGTGTATGCCACAGTAAACATCTATTGTAATGGGGAGGGGGAGTAAGAGACAGAAAAAAGTAACAGGGTTGGGAATGGATGAAATAATATAAAGACAGAGGGGAGGAAGTGGGGGACACACAGGTGCATTAAGTGGGCAAAGACAGCAGCGAAGTGATTTAAAAAACAGTCTTGTACTTCCTAAAAGTATTGGAGTCAGGGACTGGTTAACTTATTCAGAAGAAATCACCACACACACACACATGCACATGCACACACACACACCTAGCATGTTTGAAAGGCCTGAACACATTTTATGCTGCATGACGGTCTTAAATTTTAAATTCTGCACTTATCACAAAATTTCCACCTTACACCTGCCTAGGTTTTGTGCCTGTACCCATTTCAGATTTTGTGTCATGCACCACTTCCAAACTGTGCACTCCATACGATTAATAAATGTTGCACCTTGTACACCTCACACATTTTGTACCCCTCCCCCTTCCAAAATGTGCACCCTGCACATCTCCTCAATATATGCCTTCGCCCTCCTGAAACGTTTGTCCAGACAACTCCCAAAAATTGTATTGCCACCTCTCCTAAACTTTGCACCACACAGCCCTCATGGATTTTGTACATCTCCCCAAATTCATACCTCAAAGCCTGCCCTAAATGTGTGCTCATGTACCACTCCTGGAATGTGCATCTTGTGTCCTTCCCAAAATTTGCAGCCTGCTTCCCTCCTGAGTTTTGCTCATACACTTCTACCGATTTTGTTCCCATGTTCCCAGATTTTGTGCCTTGCACTCCTCTGGAATTGTATGCCTAGCAGTCTTTCCACAAAGTGTGTCCCATACTCTTCCCAAAATTTTAAACACAAACCCCCCAGCCAAAATCTTTACAGCATACCCTTTCTAAAATATGTGCCATGCAGACTTCCAGAATTGATACACTCACATTCTAACCATATAGCATTTTTAGTGCAATGACTATTGTATCTTACATTTTAGTTTAGGAAAGTTAAAATACACAAAACACCGAAAAAAAAAGGTTTTATTTTTTTAAACTATTATCTTTTTATTTAAACTTTTACAAACATGCCCATTTTGTAAGTTTAAAAATCCACACCAGCCCGATGTGTTCCTGAGATAGGTCCAAATCCTATATTCTTCCCCTTCTGCTAGAGTAAAATGTAATGGACTTATGTCGCCGGTAGTAAAGCTGGAGAGAGGCACGAGGCAAGGTTGTCCCTTATCCCCGTTACTATTTAACCTATACCTAGAGCCTTTATTACATAGATTGGCTAGAAACTGTTTGATTAAGGGTATACAGGTGGGGATGCCAGATACATGTATTTGGTATATGCAGATGATATACCATTACATGTTGAAGATCCGAGACTCGGTTCCAGCTATCTTGGAGGAAATAGATTCCTTTTCCAAAATATCTTACTACAAGTTAAATCGCACAAAAACGAAGATTCTCCCCTTAA
Source organism: Neoceratodus forsteri (assembly GCA_016271365.2). Taxonomy (NCBI): domain Eukaryota; kingdom Metazoa; phylum Chordata; order Ceratodontiformes; family Ceratodontidae; genus Neoceratodus; species Neoceratodus forsteri. Next base: position 533,455,253 of record CM028137.1, on the reverse strand, counting down.
ATACCAAGGTTAGGAAGGCTGATTTATCATCGTTTGGCTTATGTTGGGAGGTAAAGTCGCTTACGTATCTCGGGATAAACATTAGCACTGGACTGAATCACATGATCAAAAATAACCTGAGTAGTCTAGTTAAAACCATTTCTGGGGATATGGATATGTGGAGACTGCTCTCTTTGTCACTTTGGGGTAGGCTGAATGTCATAAAAATGAACATTCTTCCCAGATTATTATACCCCTTGGGTATGCTCGGCGTATACCTCCCGAAGACGTGGTTTACCAACTTACAGAGGGCGTTTAATCTATTTATTTGGAAGGGGAAAAGGGCACACAGGTCCTATATTAAATTAACAGCCCCAAAATTAAAGGAGGACTGGCTAACTCCTCTCTTTCTATATTATGTCGTAGCATGCGTAGCACGGAAGTTGGTCTATTGGAGTGCAAGGCGTCTAATCGGCTTTCTTGCCCTTATGGGTTGACATAGAGTGAGGGTTGGCGAAGAGGGTGAGCTGCTCCTATGGGCCCTGTTATATGCCCTCCATCAGCTATACCCAAACCATTGAAAAATAACCCCTATGGGATGGTCGCAAAGGCCTTTCAGCAGTTGCAAAACTACTCAAGAAGTTAAATGGTATCTATCCATCAACCAACCCATTTTTGAGAATCTCCACATCAGGGTTGGGGGTAAGACCCTGTCCGCCACATTTTGGCCCCAGGTAAGCCACCTTAGAATCTCGGATTTTGGGTGAATGGGGGTCTCGGTCTTTGATCAGTTGGTGAATGTTTTCGCTGTGGATCAGGACCTCTTTAGTGGTTACAAATTAGTAAGGCCCTAACATCTATTTTTTCTCAGAGGGCTCTAGTTGATTATGGGGACCGAGACGCATATACTTTTCACCATAGCCTCTCAACCAAATTCAGTCTCTAAGGTATACAAAACACTTCAGGAATGGGACCACAGACTTCCTCTAGGGGTATGCTTTTATTGGACAAGGGAGCTAGGAATATCTGAGGCACCCGATATCTGGAAGAAGTTGTGGCTTACAATGTATAAATATGTAAAACAAGACTGGTTGAGGATGGTACATTTTAACTTAATGCACCACTTATACTTATCCCCATCCCGATTGTGCAAATATGGGGCAAAGGATACATCTCTTTGTGCAAGGTGTAGGAAGGAAGATGGTACTTTATATCACATGGTATGGTCATGCCCTTCAATTCAGGTCCTTTGGCAGGCTATCAACAATCTCTTAGACCCTATCCTTGGCTTAACAAACTTGTTTACCCCTGAGGTATGTCTGATGAGCCTTTTTCCAGTTGGCACTTCCAAGGCTAAAAAGGCCCAAATGTCGCTTTTATCCGCTGTGGCTAAATTGGTAATCTTAAGGCATTGGACCAGTGATAAAGCTCCCTCCTTGTTGGAGTGGTACCGAGAATGTACCTTGGCAGTACAATTAGAAAAACATATCGCTTGTATGCAGAATAGATTGAAAACATACAGGGCGCTTTGGAGTTCTTTTGAAACGCTCCTTATGGCGTGGAGGCCTGGCCCTCAGAACACTTCAGGGCTGGCAAGTTAGGGTGTGCTTATGCGTGTAGCCTTGGGAGGGGTGGGGCGAGGGAGGGATTTTATTTTTCCGATGAATGGGTGAGTTAGTGTCTGGTTGTTTTATAGTCCTCCATTTCGCACTCTCAACTATGTATCTGTATTGAGGTGTTTTTTGTGGAAATTAATAAAGATGTTTAATAACAAAAAAAAAATCCACACCAGGGTGAGTTATGAAACTAATAAGACACCACAGGGTGTGTACAGTATTATGTCCATCAATGGCATGCCTTAGGTATGTTGTTAGGTGCAAAGTGCAGCTGAGTGCCTTTAAACCTACCTGAGAGGAGTCATAATTCCAGATGCCTGAAGTGTATATTTGCACATATTAAATGGCTTTTGAAGCAAACATTTCATTTAAAGGTGCACTCATGTAATTATGTTGAATAATTTAATTGTCATGTGATTTGTTTCAGCAAATCACATGGCTTTATTGTTCACATCATTTAATAAAGTCTCACAACTGTATTTTCTAGGTTATTTATAGAGCTATTGTACTGTCTGGAATTAATAGTAACCTTCAGAAGTAGTCAGTTGCCACTTTCTATATCTGAAGGTTTTTTTTTTTCCTTTCTGCTTGGCTAATTACGAGATCTTCTACTTGACAGTATAAGGTGTGATGTGTGGAGCAGTACTCTACCTAAAGGCTGGCATAGTCAGTTCTATTCCTTCTATACACATCATTAGCACTGTGACCTCACTGACTGTGACATCAATAGTAACCAGAAAGAGTCAGCTTCCTGCTGCTCAATTGGAAATATATTGTGACACATTACCAATCAGGCAGCAGGGCTTCTGATGCAACTATGAGTGAGGTCTCATACTGATGATGCAGTGGGAGGACAAGAACTAGCCATGTCTGCTTCCAGATGAAGCATTGCTTTTCACATCACGCCCAGCACTATTAGGTAGAAAACCATCTCCTGAGCACACAGAAAGTGAAAAATGGTTAAGAAATAAAAATTAATAAAGAACTACTGTACTTTTAAAACTTATTAATTTTTTTCTGCCTGCTATTTTTTGGCACCAAGATCCTCTTTAAGAGCATTGAGCTGCTCCTAACATCTGGCACATGCAGTTATGAACCCATCTATAACTCGTCACACCCTGTCATGGCTTATTCTTCACATAATTAATGCAAAGTTAGGTAGTAATTGACCTGGATGGTGACTGCTCCCCACATCCAGTCAGATGGCCATGCCGAGATCCTAAGTTCAGGATCCAGAATGTAATGTAGTCCCAAGGAAGAGGGATCAGGTGAGGACAGAAAATTAGGTAAAAAGGCAGTGGTAAGCCTTGCAAATGATAGCACCATGCTTTCCCTACACTAGCTAGTTGTGACATATAGATTTGGGGACCTCAGCCCCCTCCTCATCAAAATGGAATGTTCAGCTTACTCCTCTGCCAGTTGGCCCCTACTACACAGGGCAAATCCAGGAGGTACAGGGCAGGATAGGTGTATCAGAGACCAAGTTCTAAGCTCCAGCAATTTCGGGGATCTGAGACTGTGGATGCACAGAAAGAGGCAGAGGCAGAAAGTGAAGACAAGATGCTGCAGCTCAGTTAGTATCTCATGGGTGAATAAGCTGCAAAAAAAAAAAAAAACTGACCCAGCAACATAAACTGCTGCAGTCAGTGTGCTCTGGCAGGTCTCCACTGCATAGCTCATTAACACTGAGAACAAAATAAATCAGCCTGTGGGTTACAGTTATGGATAAAAAGAAGGACCTTGGGAAATGAAATCTGTGGCAGGCTTACATTAGATAGTAGAATATCAACTTGTTAGCTCTCCTAGGTTTCCTCATTAATGTTTAACGGAATACAAAATATATCAGTTTTCAGCAGTACTTTGGACACCAACAGTCCTGTGTTCTCCAAGGAATTTTTTTGCCAGAAAACATCAGTATTTTAAAAATTCAACAAAGCAATACAAAATAAAAAAAAAACAGAAAAATGACTGCAGAGATGCAAATGATTTGTTTGCCTTCTACAGCTCCCTCCCAACAAGTTATGCAACTTGGAGGCTGTGTAATTTTTCAAGCACAGGAAGTTTTTGTCAATGAGCGGAAACATTTGTAGACCTGTGATATCAGGGCTTGCTCACTGGCTTGTCTAGATTAATTGTGCAAGCCTAATTTATTCAATGGGTGACAGCAAGTGGCTGAGTACGCAGCACCCATGGGGGTTCCAGTAATACATTTAACATGGTGCCCAGCAAAAAAATGTATATGCTGGTAGGAAGTCCTGCTTCAAGCATAAAATGATTAGCACAGTTGGCAAAAGCTTTAGACACAAACTCCACTGGAGAAGTTTGAATCCCCAAATTGTGGTTTGTTCTTAAACAGTACAAGAAACTGAATTTGACTATACCTTAGAGAATCTAGGAAACAGTGAAAGTCTCACGCTGTCAAACACAACAGATAAAATACAAAGCATGGATTCTCAGCCCCAGCACTGTGAATACATGTTTTCTGATGTTAGGAACAGACCTTTAAGCTAAGTCCCATTTGGAATGACAGCCTTAAAGAAATAGTAGCACTGAACATAGGAGGCAGAAAATGTTACATATACAGATCTAGAAGTAGTCAATTAAAACTTTGTTATTTCAGAAGTAGCTGTGGTATCAAAAGCAGTATGTTAGCTGCAGGCTGACATATATGATTCCATTCCTCTTAAGACTACCTCAGCATTTGATCTCACTTTTTTCTGTGACATCACAAGTGACCCATCTTGCAGCAAGGAACTAGTTCTTCTTGGTCAATTGTGATGTCGCAGTCAATGAAGTCAAAGGGCTATGATGTATACAGAGGAACAGAATAAGCTATGTTAGCCTCCCTGTAGATTATTGTTCCACACATCGTACCAGGCATTGTCCAATAGTAAATTTTTTATTGACAAAAGGGAAAAGAACAAAATACTACAGATACATGAAATAATAGTTCACTACTTTTGAAACTTATTAGAAACATAGAATTTGTCAGCAGAAAAGGCTTGGCCTACCGAGTCTTCCCAGATGTTCTGTGCCTAATCTGGCTCCACACACCCTAACTGGTTGCCAGTGACCCTCCCTCCCTCCTCTCTGCCTGTTTTCTAATACACCAATATGTCTATCCCATGCACAGTTGAAGCCTCCCACTATTTTTACACCAACCACTTCTGCTGTCCATCTACCACCCTTTCAGTGAAGACATATTTCCTCATATCTCTCTTGATCCACCCCCCTCCCCAGCTTCACAGTATGCCCCATGGCCCTGGTGCTCTTTGTCATTTTAAAGAGACTCCCCTCCTGCACTCTGTTCACCCCTGTAAGGTAACTGTAGGTCTCTATCATGTCACCTCTCACTCTTCTCTCCTCCAGGCTGTGTATGTTGAGATCCTGCAGTCCCTCCTGACTTCTTGTGCAACCCCAGCACCATTTTAGTTGTCCTCCTCTGAACTGCCTCCACCTTATGTCCTTCCTGAGTTGTGACCTCAAAAACTAGACACAGTACTCAGGTGGGGTCTCATCAGCAAGTGATACAGTGGTAACACCACCTCTCTTTCCACCTGCTGGAGATACTTCTCCATATGCACCCCATTATTCCACTATCTCTACTCACTGCTGCTCACTATGTTGTCACACTGCCCTGCCATTTTGAGGTAATTAGATATGATAACTCCAAGATCCCTTTCCTTTTTAGTGACTGTCAGTACCTCCTCCACACTAAACTCAACACCTGGGTTCCTATACCTAAGGTACATGATTTTGCACTTTTTGGCAATGAACCCCAACTGCCATGCTCTTGACTACTCCTTGAGTTTCCCAAGATCCTTGCACATTCTTTGCACTCCCTTCTCAGTGCCACCCTATTGCAGATTTTGGTATTTTCTGCAAAAAGACATACCTTCCTTTCCACATAATGCACATCACAATTTGGCTTATTGGTCACCTAACCCAGTTCATCACTTTAGATCCCACCTCTTGGCTGCTCATCTTCTTTATCAGGATCCTGTGTGGCACTATGCTGAAGGCCTTGCTGAAGTCCAGATAGGCTATGTCCAATGCCCTCCCCTGATCTATTTCCTTGGTCACCTAGTCAAAAAAAGCTATCAGACTCATTTGTCATGCTCTCCACACCCCACACCCCCATGAATCCATGTTGTCTGTGGTTTTCCAGCCGATTGGATTCTAGATACTCTACCAGTCTTTCCTTTAGCAGGGTTTACATTACTTTCCCCGCCAGTGAAGTAAAATTGACTGGCCTGTATTTGCAAGCTGCCTCCCTGTACCCTCCCTTATGCAGCATGTCAGATTGTCTCCTTTCCTCTGGAACCACATCTGTTTTCAGAGAGCTGTTGGATGAGGCTGTCAGTGTGGCAGCTTGCACTTCCTTGAGTTCTTCTAGAACCCGTGGTTGTAGCCCATCCAGTCCCATAGCTTTGTCTGTCTTTAGAACTGCAAGTCCCTTCTGGGCTCTTCCCTCTGAATAGAGACTTGTGTCCACCATCTCCGTTCCTGCTACTCTCTGGTGATCTGGTCCCCCTCCCTCCACTGTGAAGACTGCGCAGAAGTACATGTTTATGATGTCTGCTTTTTCTTGGTCCTCTTCTGCACAGGCTCCCCCCTCTGCCCTTCTAATCTTTACAATCCTTCCCTTTGCTTTCCTCTTCTTATTTACTGTATGCATTTGATAAAAGTCTTATCTCCCTTAGTGACCCCTTTGGCAATTCCTTCCTCTGTGCCTTTGCTCCCTTCACTGCCTTGCCTGCTTCCCTGTCCTCCTTTCTCTGTGTTTCCTTATGCCTCCTGACTGCCACTCTGTTTTTTCCTTCACAACTGCCACTTCCTTAGAGATCCATAATGGTCTCTTTTTATGTTTGCTTCTGCGTGCAGTGCACAAGAAAAATATTGAGATAGTAGAGCATTGCAGAGGTGTGGCAGTGTTGTGGCCAGTGCAGCAGATGCTTTAATGGACATGTCCCTCAGCCACCAAATAATGCAGAAGCTGCCAATGACAGCAGTTTCAGAGCAAGCACCACACTTGAAAGAAATCTGCGGCTGCAATCAGGGGCAGTTTCATCACTGCAGGGGCAGGACCCCTCCCACCTGGCACACAGCAGGACAATAAAAATTTAAATGTTAGCTCCTTCCCACTGCTGCTGCCCACCCCACACCCTCCATTCTCCATCCCCTGCTGACATCAGGGTGCTCAAACCTCATGTCAGCATGTATCCCCCTTCCCCCATTAATGTGGCACATTGAGAGCACACCCCAGTGTGCCAAAAAATACTTCTTTGATGTTTTCAACACCAGGATGTCCACTCCCGGTGTCAGAAGCGCCACCCCTCCATGCACCTATGTTTTCAGCCAACCTTGGGGTGCCCAATCCCCAGGTCGGCACTGATCCCCCCTCCCTGAAGTACTCTGGCACACTGGGAGCCCACCCCAGTGTGCCAAAATCTGTTTTGTTAATATTTCACCTGTAAAAAAGAAAACAGTCCCACATCTTTTTTTTTTTTTGAACCTGAAAAAAAAAAGAGAAATCTGTTCCTCATCGTTCTCTCTGGCCCCCCTTCCCCAACCCACACACTTCCTCTGTGCACCCCGCCTCCCACTTTTGCACCTGTGGCGCAGAATGGCGTGGTCACTGCAAAATCAACTTTCAGGACAGATTAAAGAAATCACAGTGCCACTGTACACGAGGGGAGGTCCCGAAAAGGCCATGTTGAAAATCTGTTGAAAACATTTCAAAAAATGCCTGCGTTATGAGTGTGCATTGTACACTTTCTGTGCACTCTCGTAACTTCACCACTTTTTCATGGTTTCACTCCAGATTTTCAACATTGCCATTTTTTCATACCTCCTCATGAACAGTACAGCTGTAATTTTTCACATCCTGCCCAAAATGTGTTTTTGCACCTGTGGCGCTGAAGGGCACACTTACTGTGCGAAATCACCTTTTGGAATTGCGTTACGAAATGATAATGCCACTGTTCATGAGGTGGGATCCCAAAATGCCCATGTTGAAAATTTGGAGTGAAAATATTAACAAACACCCAGAGTGTTAGGGTTTCTAACTGTAACGCCCACCCTGTATAGACTGACAGATGTGGGGGGGGGGTGACTTGGGGTTGTCGGCAGTAATGCTCACTCCATTGCACCCCACCCCCACCCTGCAGCCACTGACAGGTATCGAGGTGTGTTTTGGGGTCTTCGGCCCTAACTTTCACCCCATTCTTCTATACTGCACCCATCTCAGCTTATTTCTTTATGGAATGGGGTGATCATAAGGGCCGAAGATCTCAAGGCATACTGAAACATCTGTCAGTGTCTGCAGGGTAGGGTGAGGTGGAATGGCATGAGTGTTATGGCCCATGACTCAAAGGCACACCCCCAACATCTGTCAGTCTCTGCAGGGTGGGAGTGGGGGTTGGTGTTACTTCAATACTTTACTACCATTCCTATTATGCATCTCTCTAACTCCTGCACTATCAATGCCAATACCAGCAAGCAAACATTCAGCATTGACAAATGCTTGTTTCCTTCTGTTTTTACTCCCTTCCTTCATGCACATGATGGTATCTTTAATTTCGCCCTTCCTTATTTTTCCCCACTCTGCCTCTACCCCTCCCTGTCCATACCCCCTTCAAGAAAGTTTCTGAAGCAGTCCCGTGTTTCTTTAAATCCACCCTCCAAAAGTCCAAGACCCTCATCCTCTTGTGGTTAGCCTCTGTTCCTGTCCTAATGTTAAACCACACTATATGGTGAGCACTGGTACCAGGGAACTGCCCACAGTGATGGCTATAATGTTGCCCCTGTTTGTAACCTCCAGGTCTAGCACTGCTTTGTACCTAGTAGTTTCTTTCAATAGTTGCCTGAGAAAAGGCAAATCAAGGATGGCCCTACTCCTTGCCGAGGCTCCAGTTGGAAGGCTCCACTGTATATCGGGCAGATTGATGTCACCAACTAGCAGCACCTCCCCTTACTGGCCATTCTGATCATGGTTTCCCTAAGTGCCTTATCTAACTCCTCTCCCAGTGCTGGAGGTCTGTACACTACCCCACTATGGATAGCAGCCCTGGAGCCTATCTTCAGGGTGACCCATAACACCTCCAGCCCTTTTCTTTCTTCATGGTTCCCTTGTACCTCTATGGACTTTATTCCTTCCCTCACATATAAAACAACCCCTCCTCCTTGCCTGTCTCGCCTGAACATAGGGTAGCCCAGTATGGTCATGTCCCAGTCATGGTGCTCAGTGTTTCGTGAGTCTGTTATGGACATTAAATCCAGGTCAGCCTCCAACATGATAGCTTTCAGGTCTGGAATTTTGTTTCCAAGACTCCTTACCTACATGGCTCTCCACATCTTCCTTCCTGCCTGCCCACTGCCTTGCTTCCCCTCACATTCCTGAATGTGTACTTGTCCCTAACTCCACTACCTTTTTAACTTCCTTATTCCCTATCTCCTTCATTCCACCCTCACTTACCTAAGTTTTGCCCCCATTTTCTTTTTTTTTAAATTGAATAAATTTTATTAAGAATAATCATAACTGAACAGACTGAACAGGTTCCATTAAGTGGTAGTACAAATCCAGAAATGAAGAAATAACTTCAATAAACAGAGTATTTTACATAATTATAACTCCCGACCCCCAAAAACCCACCCAACCTCTACGACCCCCCTCAACCACACCAGAACTGTATCACATTATTCCACCAGCAAAATTGTGAAATGCAAACCCAGGATAATCAGGGAGCACAAACTGCTTTAGGGATCCGTCAGAATAAAGGGGGAAATAGTAAAGAAAAAGAAAAAAAAGAAAAGAAAGAAAGATTGCACAATCATATAGTTAATAAAATGTACAAGGGTTCCCAAATAGATTTATATTTATGAACTTTACCTGTCATGTTGGCTATAAGGTGCTTAGCTTGAAGGGCAAACAATACCTCCCTATACCATTCAATGAGTTGGAGCGGACTCTGGTCAAGCCAGTGTCGAAGAATTATTTTTTTTTGCACATGCCGTAATCATGGCCATATGTAACCTCTGGTTACTGATCAGTGTACCGGTATAATCTCCCAGCAAGCATATCTCTGGAAGAAATGCTTCAGACAGCCCAAGCAGGGGGTCCAGGTGAATTTTAATTGACAGTCAAAAGGGGATTATGGTTTCACAAGACTAGAGGATATGAAGTATGGAGCCAGGTTCTTTGCCAGATCTGGAGCAAGTGTCTGTGGGTAGTTTACCCATTTTATGCAGTTTAACTGCGGTGTAATAAAAGTTGTTCAAGATTTGGAACTGCATAAAATGGTACTATCCCATTGTATGTACCTATATATGTGCTTCCATATCTCAGGCCAGTTCCGTGGTGTCTTAATGGCAGGGAGTACTTGGTACCAATAGTAGAACCTAGGGCACTCAGGATTACCCAAGAAGTTCCTCAGAGAATGGTAGTAATATGAAATGTGGTGAGAGACGGGAATGCAGAGACTGAAGGACAGACAATGTCCCCCAAGGGGCTTTACCAGGGACCAGTACCAAAGAATTGAAGGAGCATATGTGACACCTGAAAATAACAGAAGCAATAGGATGGTGGCCAATGATGCAGCTGGCTGGCTTTTTGAAATAAAATTAATTTTTGAGAAAACACCAGATCTGCTACTGCAGCAACACTCATGTGGGGCCAGAACCATTCAGAAAGCATCTGTCCAGCTATTTGGAAATTAGGATTCCTGAACAGGGGTTGAGAGATATCTTTGTGAGACTTAATTTTTAGGAAGGAACATAACTGTGAGTGAGTTTGGAGGGATGCTTCCATCGGGGTGGTCCGCAATGATCAGGGGAGCTTCCTCCGGGGAAGGTATAACAGTGGTCGGATGTCCTTATCAATACTAGAGCAAAAATAATGCTCTATTTCTACCCACTGTGGGATATAAGGCCCCAGAAGGGCCTCATTAGATGATCCAAACCAATAAAAATATCTGGTGCAATGCAACGCTAGATAGTACAGGAAAAAATTGGGGACCTGTAGACCTACATCCTGTTTAGCCCTCATTAGTTTAAACAAAGCCAGGCAACCCTGCTTTTCTTCTGTTTTGTCCCCATCTGTGCCTTTCTGCTCCCCTGCTCTGGGAGAGTTTTCTCCCCCAAGGCCCTCGCTCCCTGCTGCTCCAACATCTGGGGAGGGAATTGTTGCCTCCTTTTGTTTTACTGCCTTTCCCACCATGGTAAGCTTAACTGTTCATCCAAGTAGCATGCAAACCTCCCACCAGGGACTGTGGCCCCCCACTTAAAAAGATGCAGGTCATCTCCCTTATAGAGGCCCACATTCTCCCAGGCTCGCCCTCAGCCCCGATGTAGCCAATACCATCCTCTGTGCACCACGCCTTAAAGCAGCTGTTAAATGCCCTGGTGTGGCGTAGCCTTGCATCTCTCTGGCAGTCACAGGTAATACCTTGGAAAAAGCCACCATGTGTACCACCTCATTTAGGCCTCTCCCCAGCTCCCTGTGGTTGCCTTGCACTACTCCTAATGTATCCATTGCCAGGTCATTCATTCCCAAATGGAGAATGATATCTAGCTCCCTCCCTCCCTCCCTGCTCCTGCTGCCTCTGCAATCCTCTGGATATGCTCTCCATCCCTCCTAGATGAAGCACCGCTCAGACACTCTACCTCCTTATCCTTCCAATTAATTTCAGGCAGTACATTAGCTCTTTATGCAAGGAAGGCTGACAAGTCTTTGCCATAACAAACATTGCCTTTTAAACATACTTGTACTGCACATCTGACACAGTTTAGACTGGGAATGACAAAATACAGACACATGTCTTATCCTTTTGGGACTCCTCATTGTAGTGCAGTCATTGCCTCAGCCAAGTATCAAGTCAGGCCCAAAGGCATCAGGCAGTAAAGAGCAACTTAGTATAATAAAAAGCTTCAAAGCATGACATTTACACCAGTTATGTTTAAACTTTTTTTCCTTTTTTTGTTATTTATTTTATTTACTTTTCCCTGGTGTTGGTCTACTAATTAGTGCAGATAATACAGTGCTTTTTTCACTGAGTCTTTCAAAATGTATGTGGCTCTAGCCTGCTCATCTCACAGTTGTGATCTGTGACCTTACAGTCTGTTGTCAGTGTGAGCATTATGGTGTTATAAACAAAGGCACTGTGATATTAACGGGGAGAGGCAAATATTTTTTATACAGACTTTTAACACAGACTAACATGATGTGCTGTAAACCTTGGAAAGGAACATTGAAAATTTAAAAATGTGTTCTCTAGTAAATTGCAATAGCTGAAGCATTTTATTTCTGAAGGTACATGCTAAAGTGCTGAGACTTGTTTTATTTATAGTTTATGCTTCCTGGCAGTTTTTGCTTCATCCCCGGCTCACCCCCGATACTGGAACACACTCCACCATGGGACTTCCAACCCCACGAGTTTATCCCCTCATGGCAGAGCCATCCCGGGGGATGGAAATGCCCAGGGTACCCCTGCAGCGGCTGTGCCCAGGGCCAGTGGCTGAGCAAGGAGGTCCTGAGGCATGGGGGGCTTCCTTGCAGTTATGTTCCCCAGAAGGACATGGCATGCAATGACATTGTGACACCACTCAGTTTGCCCACAGGGAGATGTCAGTATCTGCCCATCCCTCCACCCTGACAATGACAGGCTCAAGTGAGCCCTTCCCCAGCTCACCACTAGGGGCTAGATGTGCACCAAGCACTGTAACCCCCCCCCCCAAGTAGAAAAGCAGTCCCTTGGATGTTCATTCTCCTCCCCCCGGCTGGCCCTCCAGCATCCCAAGTCACCTCTGAACCAGAGTCGCCAGCATTGCAGGCGGTTGCACATTCTCTGCATTGGTGGTCCGACCCCATGAAGTGCAGAGTTGCTCTTTAAGTACCCTGAGAGACTGTATACCCAATAGGCAGTTTGCAAGAAGAGTAGTGCATAGAATCTGTATAGGGAAGCTAAGAGAGAAGTAGAATCCATGGTTACAAGACAAGTAGATTAATTTCGGAAGAGCAGTATGATACTCGACAATAGGGTGGCCACTTTAAAGAGCGAGTGTAGTGAGGTACAATGCTGATATTTAGGCTATATTCAACAAACATGTTTGATGGTATTTAGGAAATGTATAACAAAAGTGAGCCCTCAGGCAATTACATAGGGGGAAGAGGGTGCCAGGCACCAAAGCCTGGATTCGCAACAGTAGGGACTCCATGGAGGTGCCTTGGGAGAGGAATTAATGCCCATTGAATAAATGGAGCAATCTGCTGCACAGAGTATCACTCTGACCTCTCCAGCATTAACCCTCTGCCACTGAAAACAGGGAGGAGTGGGTGCGCTAAAATTCAGATGCCTTTTCTGCTAAGCAGAGGAGCTGGTGTTTAGTAACGGCTGACGTGTGTGGTGCTCTATTTAAAAAAAGCCCAAACTTGTATGCAGCTTTTTAAATCAGATGCAAAAACCATTGAAAGCAGTTTCTAAACAGTACATACAGTGACAGCATGATGCTGCCATGATTCTGGGCTCCTGAAAGGAATACAAAGAAATCCAGACAGGTAGAAGGACTGTTATGCTATAGGCAGAGTCTAAACTAGTAAAAAATTTCCAAAAGACATAAAAAAGGGTACACTGTGGAAACAAGGATGTTAATTACTGAATAGGCATCAAATTAAGCAATAATACATGGCAGAGTGGGGGTTGTGCTGGGATAACCTAGTGGCTGGGGAACAAGGCCCAAGCCCAAGTGCATTGACACCCCCAAAAGTGAGATTATCCCAGCATAATTCATACTCTGGTGTGCATTACTGCTATTATACAATGGCTCTCATTTATTAATATTGTGGGGACATACAGTAAATGAGCAGATGTAGATGGCTATTAGGCAGAGAAATGAGCAGATGTAGATGGCTATTAGGCAGAGAACAAGTGTTGGAACATCCCTTTTATGTGTAGGGACAACTATTTTATGGTATCATTTGTACAGTTTTATTTATTAATTTAATTTTTTAAGAAACACTCCCCACGTGAAAGCACTGCATCATGGGTATGCAAATAATCAATTGTCTGGTATCACTGTATGTGTTATGCAATATAAGGCAATTAGATATTTGCATATCCATGATGCAGTGCATGCATATGTGTTGTGTTTCCTCATAAAAAGTAAAACGGATACTATAAAAGAGATGTTCCCACACTATGAAGGAGGTGTTCTGACACTTGTTCTGTGCCTAACTATGAACTGTTTTAGCCATGACAAAAATGTTTGTCCCCCCCACAATATAAGTAAATAAGGTTTTTTATATGAAACTAAGCTTGTGCTTCTATATTACAATTGCAAAATAGCAAACTTTATTTTTATGAAAGCCTGTGGCTGATTAGTTAGTCTAGTATACAGCAATCTGTATGTTTGGACTTGACACTGTGAGGATGTGCTCAGATAACCTCACTACAATAATCACACACTGGTCAATCAGAGTCCATAATCTTTTCTTGCCATTGTATAATACATTTTTATGTGAGATTAAATTAGATACAGCTGTGAGAATTCATTGTCATTAAAGCAGAAGCTATGAGGGAATACTGCAGCCTTGTCAATACACACAGGAGAACTAGAGAAAGTACTTGAGATGACTTGTGGCTAGGGGGTCAGATTTTGAATCTATCATATGTGCATCATCAGCCAATCAGATAGACATAAAAAACCCATGAGGTAATATCCACAAAGGGGGGTCTAGGGAGGAGATGGGAAATGACAGGCCTGTCAGCCTAACGTCAGTGGTAGGCAAACTAATGGAGGGCTTCATCAAGGAGAAGCTCGGGAGGCAACTGAAAAGGCTGGGGTACATGGATGACAAACAGTATGGTTTTGTCCTGGGGAGATCATGCCAGACCAGCCTCATAGATTTTCATGACTGGGTGACGGGGACCCTGGACCGACAAACACCGGTGGACGTCCTATATCTGGATTTCAGTAAGGTGTTTGACTCGATACCCCACATCGGGTTGTTGACAAAGTTGGGGGGATGGGGGTGGGAAGACAGTTGCTTAGATGGGTAGAAAACTGGCTTACAGATAGAACACAGAGAGTAGTGGTTGGTGGGATAGTCTCCTCCCTTAGGAAGGTCTTCAGTGGGGTTCCCCAAGGGTCGGTACTGGGGCCACTCCTGTTCACTGCCTATGTCTCCAATATAGGGAAGGGGGTTAGGAGTAGGATGAGCCTCTTCGCGGATGACTCAAAACTGGGAGCACTGGCTGACGGGGAGGAAGCGAGAGAGACAGTCCAGAAGGATCTGGATACCCTGGAGGGTTGGTCAAGGAGGTGGGGACTGAGGTTTAATCCAGGGAAGTGTAGGGTGCTGCATCTGGGGGTCAGAAACCCTGGTCATGTATACACCCTGGGAGGGGTCTCACTGCAAGCCACAACAAGTGAAAGGGACCTGGGGGTGGTGACAGACACCAAAATGAACAACACTGAAAACTGCAGAAGATCTGCAGCAAAGGCAAACAGGATTCTGGGCTGCATAGTCTGGGGAATAACGTCCAGGAGGAGGGAGGTGATCCATCCTCTGTATAATGCCTTGGTCAGTCCATATCTTGAGTACTGCGTGCATTTCTGGAGACCTACTTTAGGAAGGACATAGCATTGTTGGAGAGGGTTCAGAGGAGGGCAACCAGGATGATCCGGGACGTCAGTGAAAGTACCTATGAGGAAAGGCTGTAAGTCCTTGGGCTGTACTCACTGGAGGAGAGGAGAGACAGGGGAGACATGATTGAGGTATTCAAATATGTGAAAGGGATTAACAGGGGCAGAGCCAAAGAAATGTTCAGATTAAAGAAAGGGGGCACAACCAGGGGGCATGAGTGGAAGTTGGAGGGGAGAACCTACAGGGGAGAATGTACAAGGGATTACTTCACTGACAGGGTGGGGGAGCCCTGGAAAGCATTGTCCGGGAGTCTAGTGGAGCAGGGCACAGTGGAGGGCTTTAAGAGGGGGTGGGACAGATGCATGGGTATAATGAAGCTGAAGTTGACTCTCTCGGGGGCTGGGGGGGGGGAGAAGGAGCTAGTGCCCAATAGGGGCTGGCTAACGAGCAGACACGAAAGACCGTTAGGCCTATTCTGCTGGCTTTTAGTATGTTAATAGTTGGGAATGCCATAGAGATTGCGACCCACAATGAGTTAGTCTGGCCATATGGTTGTATCTGGAGTACTGAGGCAGTTTGTATTAATATATATGTATTAATTTGTATTCTTCGATTGATGTTGTACAAACCCTTCCAAATGCAGTTGGCAAGCATTTCTTGATCAAAACTTTTTGAGCTGGTCACCATGTGCACAGCCCACTGAGAATGGAAGTGATGCTGTGGAAGGTAAGCTAAACCAGATGTGGTGAAAGGATTGGGGTTTGCTAGGTATTTGTTATGCCTGCCAGTTACTGTATTTCCTCACTAATGATTACATTTACAGCCATGAGCTTTTTTTTAACCAGGAGAGACACACTAAGCTGAAAGCTTGTTTACAGGTGCGACCTGGGAGCACAGGGAAGTTAATTGATTTGCTCAGTGTCACACAGTATGCAAGTGGGGGCTGTGGGATTCAAACCCAGGACTTCAAGTTTACAGCTCAGATCCTTAAACCACTATGCTATACTGCATCCTAGATTAAGTAATGCAATTAAACTGTGTCTTCCAAGAAACAATGGCAAGCTGTTAAGAGCTCTCACCAGAGATTCCTTTTAAGGTGTAGAAAACTGCATTTTTCCTTCCATAGGGCAGACACCAGTACACTTCATTGTGTCATGGAATGGTTCTGTCTTATTGGTTTTTGTTGTTAATTCTGTAAGCCCCCTTCCCCACATCTAGCAGTATGCCTGATGCAAACAAATGGCAGGGAAGGGGCACTCCACAACAAAGATCCAATCCAAGAATAAATAGTTTGTACCTGGGTGATGATGGTGCCACCAAGCAGGTGACTGTGGGGGGTGCAACAGGCTGGTGCAGAGAGTCCTCTCGGGTGTGGCAGGGTGTAGAGGTTCCTCCCAGAGGAGCTAGGAGACAAACTGGCTAGCACACTAAAATCTTTTTAGGAAATAAGTATAATGTCCAGGCTCAGTTAGAAAATAAAAAACATTTGATTTAATGGATAAAACAGGTGACACACTCCATGGAGCAGCGAAGAACAGTTCAGGGCAGACCCAAAGATCTTCATGGCACAATACTTGAGATTTTTTCCCTTGTGGGACGGGAATCCCTTTTGATGGTAGCTGCAGCACAATGTAACCCTGGAGCACTATTGTCTGTCCCTCCTACACTCCACTTTATGATCCTACTCAACCGGAATCCACATTCCCTGGGAAGGAGTGAGATGCTCTCCCTCACCTGCCTGGGGGTCCCAATCCCAACTCATTTCCAGGGATGGCAACCCCATGGCCCAGTGCCCCACATGCTGCATGGCTTCTGTAGGCCACAGAGGCCTAGAAGGTACTTGCAGAGCCACTCCTACCCAAACTCCTTGGCTGTACATCCTGCTACCAGACACAAGCTTTAACTGGGAACCTCCCATGGTGTAGACTGTCAGCACTGCTCCATGCCTGACCCATGGCAACCAGTAGACTTCACTGAGACACTCTCCAAGATCTACAATGGTGCTGGGGGTCACAGGGCAGACTGCACACTTTCTTTTGGGCCCCAGCTCCCATCTCCTCGCCAGAAGGTCCTAAAACCCCACGGCCTAAAGTGGCCCAGACTCCCAACTGCTATCACTTTACCGATGAGACTGGAATGGACAGGGCAGTGGACCAGGATGGCAATCACCCCACCCTGGCCCCGAACCTTGGCCCTGAAACCAAACTTTAGCACTTTGGCCTGGGAGCCCTGCCTCCCTTTGCCGGGCCTCCTCCATCCTGAAAATGGTGCCAAACCACCCACTTTAAAAGACTTCCAGTCCCAGTTCCACCCAGCTGCAGGCAAAACTGATCCCAGGACAGACCACAATTAAAGGGCCTTAAATAGTAAGTTCCTGAAGGGGGACTTACACTCCTCCCTCCCCCTTTAAACCATTCACCTCCTGGTGAACAGCTCAGCAGCTGCCCAGAAAACCCAACCATGGAGAGGATATGCGCACTCTCCAACCCCAGAGCAGGCCCTGGGCAATACTGAAGCACCACTGCATTGGTGGGTACCCAACATTAAACCTAAAGGCCCAAACCCATAAATATCCAGCCCCAATAGCCACACTTACTACTGACCTACCGATCCACCCACCATAGCCAGAAAACCAATCTGAGTACGGGGCCAGAGTCCCTAGCCCACCCCCCCATTACTCTCACAGTTAACCAAAGCATGCTGCTACCCTACCACCATCAGACCAAAACTAGACAAAGCCATTGTTTTCACATTATCTTATCCCATACAAAACACAGCTAACTAGCACCACAAACGGTTGCAACAACAGTTTAAAACAGACAATGAGATACATTTTCTTTTCTTTCTGCCCCAAATGTAACACCCCAGGCACACCCACTCAGCAAAGACACTCCCCCACTCACTGACCAGACACCACCTCTCACTTTCCACTCAGGCAACACACACTCTAATGTATACAATCTAACTAATTAACTGCTGTCATAATGATTCCAGGCAAAAATGGTGAGTGTCTATAAGAATCCAAAGCTGCAGTCCATAAACGGTTGGTAATTCAATCCACTACACCTCATGGCAACCCCAACAGTGGAACAAACATTTTAACAAACATTAACAAAATCATCATTTACTGCAAACCTGAACAAAGGGGATCCAAGCTCCCTCAATGGTGGGGTCAGTCCAGACTAACTTGCAACAGACTTACACAGTCCAGAGAGGGTAGGGGAGGTCCATCTTCTGCACCTAGGCTTGGTCAGATGCAAAATATAGCTTGGGGTCCGGCTTGATTATTTCTTCTCCGAAGGAATCTTCACTAATGATGTAATATTTAGTGCATTGTCCTTCTGCATCCTGCACCTTGGAAAAGGTTTTGAACATGGTCACTCCTGTCCACACTGTAGTGATGCACAACTTTTTGGCATGGTTGATGGCTTGTTGATGGCAAGGTCCAGTGTCAGAGGGATCCACTTTGTTATGCTGTTGAACTTTATCCAGGGCCCCCTGAAACACCCAGTCTTCATGTCTCTCCTTGATAACATCCCATATTCTCTCACTTACAGTAAATAGGTGTTGATCTTCCCTGGATACTCCTTTCTGATGCAGCACCTGACCCACTGTTCGGCTTGGGACCAGTCAAGGGTACTCCTGACATGGGTTCTTGGTGCAGTCCCTTTTACAAGCCAACTTCTGGAGGTGTAAAGGCGTTACCAGGGGTCAAAATGCCTCAGGGAATTCATATTCCACCTCTTCTACTTACACAGTTGGGCCAACTGAGGAATCGTGTCAAGATAGCACAGGCTGGAGAACTGGTAGGGCCTGGATATGTCCCTTTCTGACAGCTGATCCTCAAAAATCAGGGACACTAGAGTAGTACCCGGAGTTGTGGGCATAGCATTGACCCCTTCCACACACTCCCCATGCTGGCTAGTGCCCTTCTCTGATAACACCTCCTCAACTACCACATCTGGCTGATCTTCCTCTTGGGCCACTGACAGGGTACGGGGGTAGTCCTCATGGTCCCAGCCACTGCAGGGGCAACATCTGATGCATGAGCTACTGGATCTGGCTTCTTAGACTACCTGCGGCCTCTCCTTCTGCCATGGGGAGGGGCAGGATCCACTGGAGGGGAAGGACTGGGCAGACATCCCATGCCCTTCTCCTTGGGGATAACTTCACTCACAGTCTATTCCATCTCTTCCCAGTTCTCCAAGCTGGAAGCATGGTGGATACTTAGCTGCACAAATGTGGGTGGTCACTCCCAGGATGGCACAAAGATTGTGGGGGGCTGATGCAAAGGAGAAGCTGTGCCACGGGAGCAGTTGAAGCAGACTGGCAGGCAAATAATAAGCTCCCGAAGGGGATATTTTAATTCATTTGGATAATTGCTGTATGGTACTGTGTTTTCTTTCAGAATTCTTCACTGAACTGTAATTTTAATATGTTCAGTACCATACTGCTAAAGATTCCATATTGTGTAGATGCTGGCTGTTGTTAAAATCATGCCTTAACTCATTCAGGCCTAGATACATCTGTAGGTGGCATCTGAACGCATAGCCACTCAGCACAATAACGCCTGTAGACGTACTCAACTGACTTTCACTCAGGCCTAGAAACGTCTGAGGAAGTCAGCAGTTTTTACCTAACTATTAAACAAACCGAATTGCTTAGAATTGATTGCATAGCACCGTTAGAAAGGTAATTTTGCTCTAAACAATTTTGCTGCTGATACTTTGTGTCTATCATGTATACTTTAGGAGTTATTCATATTTGTTTATGGTATGGTGTGCATGGCTAACATTTGTCTCTCAGGCTTCACCTAAGCACCTTGAATTAATCTGAAAAAAAAAACAGTTGTTTGGTATTTCAGCTACTATAAAATAAAAACTAAGTGGATTACAATTAATTGTATAGCACTATTAGAAAAGTTATTTTGTGCTGAACAATTTTGCCACTGATACTTTGTGTCTACCACATATACTTCAGGAGTTATTTGCATTTGTTTAAGGTATGGTGTGCATGGCTGACATTTGTCTCTCATGCGCCCCCTAAGCACTTTGAAAAAAATCAGAAAAAATAACAGTTGTTTGGTATTTCAGCTAGTATAAAATAAAAACTAAATTGATTACAATTGATTGCATAGCACCATTGGAAAGGTAACGTTGTGCTGAACAACTTTGCCACTCATACTTTGTGTGTAGCACTTACGGTTCAAGAGGTAGTCACATTTGTTTGTGGCATGCTGATTATGGCTTGATTTTGCTTAGAAAGGCCCAGGATGCAGTGCTAAGAGTATACAGGGCACAAGTGGTGGAAGTCTAAAAGAGCTCTTGTGGTGTTTCT
This sequence comes from Neoceratodus forsteri, assembly GCA_016271365.2. NCBI lineage: Eukaryota > Metazoa > Chordata > Ceratodontiformes > Ceratodontidae > Neoceratodus > Neoceratodus forsteri. The sequence goes on along the minus strand of CM028137.1, from coordinate 533,434,679 downwards.
TTTTTATGTGTTTTAATCTGTTTTGGGAGTTTAAAATGTAACATTTGATGATTTTTTTGAATAGTACTGTCCACACTTGAGCATCCGCTAGCATTACATCAATGCCGGCAACTTCTGCCACTCATGCCTGTTTCAATGTCAGTGCCGGATTGACATTTTAATATAATTTCTGCATATTTTACAATTAGCCATGATGTGACCTTTTTACTGAAAATAGCGAGACGATTTCATTTGAAGCGAATTACCAAGTTCTTCCACTCAATTAGTTCTGCTGCCACATTTTATCTCTCCTCACTGTTCTGCAAATGTATATGTAGAGCTACAAAATGTGGTGTAAAAAAGTCTTTATTTTAACATGAGTGCATGCAGAAAACATCATACAAGAAAATGTATTGTGCTGATAGTGTGGAACAAATGTTGGGCTGCAGTTTGACTTTGTTCCATGCTCTCTGCACGCTACACTTTCTCGTATGCTGTTTTTAATTCTCACATGTTAAAGTAAAGACATTTTTGCATTACATTTTGGAGCTGTAACATTTGCAGAATGGACAGGAGAGTGTTCTTTTCTGCTTCATTTGGTTAGCTTTTCTGTATGTTCACCTCCCGTCCCAACAACAGAATACAGTATTACAGACAGACAATGAGCCTACCACAGTTAAACTTAGTTAACATTGCAAGATTATACAAGAACAGCAAACTGGTCAAAGAACTGAGAGGACAACAAGCTTGTAAGGCTCCAGATGAAAGCTCTCTGCATGAATTCATACATTGCTCATCTGGTGAACTGATTAAAAATACAGTAGATACAACCATACCACCCACTGGGTACTTACTGGAGAGAGGCTACCCAGTCACAGAAAGGAAGAAATTGTTAAATCATTGTGTTCTTGACTTCAACCATGAGAAACAGCAAATAGTGAGAAGGTACAACTATGAGGTACAGAAAATTAAGGGTATAAAAAAATTATAAAGCAGCATCAGGAGAGTAAAAGGCTGCACTCTGCATTGCTGACAAATCTAGTTTGATATCACAGTTGCAGGACTCCGCCAATATGCACTTAACAGGCTTTCCTCTCTCTGCATCACTTCCCATCTGGCTGAGGAGGAAGGGTAGCCCCAAGGGTATGTGGATGGGATGGCGACACCAACATAGCGAAATACCTCTCTGTTGGCAAAATCGACACTTTGCCGACAGCTCGCTGTGTTGGTGCATGCAAGACAGGGGCACGCTGTCTCTTGGTCCTGCACCCCCTCCCTGAGTCAACTCCAACTGGAGTTGACAATCTCTAGTACGAGGGGGGGGCAGACTTCAAGAGGGGGTTCAGGGGGGCAAAGCCCCCTGATAGAAAAGCAGGACCGGGAAGCCTGTGGGATTTATGTCTACTGCAACTTGCGGTCAACATAAATCCTATCGCTGTGATGCCAGTCGACAAAAGTGTTGTCGAACCGGCATTGCAGAGCCCACAGTTAATAACTTCATAACTGACAGCAATGACAATCTACATCATATCGGGGATTTAAAAAAAAAAACAATTCCAATAGCTCTTCATTATACACTGCTCTCAGGAAAAATCCAAAATTCTTCTTGACAACACCTAAACATGGAGCCCATGCATGCAAAATTTGTATACCAGTTGTATTTCAACCGGTAAAAGATTCAAATCAGGAAAACACAATAAAATTCAGGATAGTTCTGGTAACTTCTGTACAATTTCCCCCTACTCAGGAAACATTCACCTCAGTTGATATGAAGGAGTTAGCTGTGTATATTGCAAGCCTAGAGTGAAGGACAGGATTAATCTACCCTTGTACTGAATTTAGTTGCTTACTGTATGTTACATTTAAGGAAAACATGATTCCTTTTACCCACGTGTCCCAATATTTATACTCATTGGCCTATAATCATAAATATTACTTGTTAGGTTAATACTCCTTTTATTGCCTTTACTATCCTAATTTATTAATGAGCAGTTGAACAACATGGGAGATCACTGAAATGGGTCAGAGAGGGACAACTAAAATGGTGTTACAGTACAACAGGGGCTGCTCAGGTTCTCAAGAATCCATTCCATCTGGGCTGCTGTGGATTGCTGAAAATTCTAATTCTGAGTGCTATTCCAGTCTGAGTCTGATTGTGGAAATGGAACAGAACTGGAAATGGAAGAAGAATTATCAATTCTGCATCCAAAGAAATAGCCAGAAAACCTCCACACCCCAGTACACAATAGTACTAGAAAGTACTAACAATCAGTCATGCTTGTCCCTCACTGTGCTTTAACATTCCCCTTCCCTAACCCTTGTGTCCTACTCTCCCTACCTTTATTTGGCTGGGGGGGGTACCTCTACCTGCATCTTATGCTTGCTGTGGTGGTCCTGAGGTCATTGGTCACTGTTCTGGTCACTTCACAGCATGGGTTCTTCTTGACCCCTGACCCCCACCGCATTGCCCCTTGTGACTGGCCTGGAGTGGCTGCAGTGCCTACTGTCCCTGGGCTACTAGCCTAGTTACCACAATTTCAATTCATGATCCATGCCAGACTCAGTAATACTCAGCAGGTAATCCAAGGGGACATATGGGGGACACAATGTGTCAGCAACAACTACTTGACTCTGACCATTATTCTTCTGATGCCAGCTGTACCATCCTCCAGCATTACCCACCAAGTATGCTGGAAATTGTGGGTAGCCTGGTCTACTAGCATGAAACCCTGGGATTTTAGCCATCCTTTTAGATGCTGGGCTGGTAGAGAAGATGTCTGGGTTTGGTACTAATAGACCAGGCCACCCAATTTTCCCAGAAGACTTGGCAGCACTCCGTGCTATAGGACAGTCAGACTCAGAAGACTTGGACTGACCTTTTCCACTGGATTCTTCTTTTTAAAGGGAAACAATGGAAAAGATAACGCTTTCCTCAGACACTGCAGAAACTCTCAATTAGTGCTTTCAGACAGTAGCAACTTTATTTAATGATTTAGAACAGCTACCCACAACTTCCACTTCCTGTTGCCGGCAGCAGCCATTTCATGAGCAGCAGTGAGCTTCCTGAGCTCACTGTATGCTAATACGCCTGTTTCACCTCAGCTATTGATTAGCAGGACATATTAGCATAAACTGAGCTCAGGAAGCTCTCTGCTACTCATGAAATGGTGGCTGCCAGCAATAGAAAGTGAAAGTTGAAGGCCACTATTTAAATCACTAAAAAATCAGTTAGAATAATTTGCTAAAAAAATGTTACTGTCTGAAAGCAATAATCAGGCATTTTTGTAGTGCCTGGGTAAAGCTGTACCTTTTCCACTGTTTCCCTTTAAGACTGACTGGAAAGGGTTGTTTTGCAACAGCAGGAGCGATTGGACAGGCATGAGGGCAAGCAACAGATGGGGAAGGGCTCATCAAGGCTACTAGTCCACAGGCATCATGTCCAAAAGTCCCAGCCAGGCCAGCTAGCAATGGCCATGAATCCAAAAGGGCTACCATCGATCCAAGTCTTTATGAGATGGTCTGCCTAGCTGTACAATTATAGGTAAGGGTGGGGGGAGGGAAGACTTTTATGACTATGGATGGGTGAGCCAAGGCTTCCTCTTGATTGTAGTGCAGTTGGATATGGAATCAGAATTCCAATTCCAAGTCATATTCTGCATAAGACTCTGTTTTTCAGAATTTAGATTTGTGGCTCTCAATGCCTGAATTCTGAAAAAATCGGTTCCAAGTCATAACAGCGATTGCAGAAAGGTCGATCACCATTAGGGTGAGTGTATGTCACTGAAAATCAGTTTTGGCGATGTACATTCCCAGCGAACAGAAAAAGGGCATCGAAGACTCAGAATTCTCAACTCTCAACTGGGGGGGGGGGTGCAAAAGACGACAAAAAAATTTCCAGACTGGCGCAAAAAATGAGTGCGCGCCCAGAACAAAACCTGGCACCCTCCCAACCCTAGCCTGCCACCAACCCACCATGCCACATTGCCAGCTCAGCAGCCCACTGCCGCATTACACTCCACAAACCCTCCCTCCCTCTCCCGCCCATTGCACGGCATGGTCCGCGCACGCACATGTATATATAGTGACATCCTGTCGTTATATTCACCGACCCCTCCTATCCAGTCACCCTCCCTGCCCAGTAGCCCTGTGCACAGGCACCATGATTTAGTTGCCCATTTTGAAAGTGCTCAATCGCGGTCACCATCATCACAGGCTACCGAAAAATCACCTGGAATCCGATCATTATGATTCCATCAGATGGATTCCAAGCAATCCTATTTACAGCTGGATGTAATTCCATGAATTTATGCTGTTGGCCTACAGTATGTTCAGGAACATACCACTAGTGTTAATACCACTTTAATTTGCCTTTACTAACCTGATTCAGGAATGTGCCACTGAACAATGTGAGAGATTGTTGAATCAGATTTGTATGGACAAAATTAAGTGGTGTTAGTTCTGGAGTTAATGTCCATGAATATATAAGCCATTGGCTTACATTCACGAAAATTACCTCCAACATTATTACCATTTTACTTTGTCTTTACATCAACACCTGGATCTGGATCAGGAGCTGGCCCAGCAGATTAGAAGGGTCTGTAACAAGGGGAACACAGTAGTGGTGGGGGACTTCAACCTCCCTGGGGTGGACTGGAACACCCCATCCACCAAGTGTGCTAAGGAGCAGGTGTTACTGGATACATTTCAGGACTGCTAACTGGCACAATTAATCTGAGAGACGGCGAGGGTGGGAAGGACTCTGGACCTGGTTTTAATGAACAGGTTGGCTGTAAGGGATCTGAGAGTGGAGAACCCCCTGGCTGGGAGTGACCATCACACAGTGTGGTTCACATTCAACATGGGTAGGGAAATGGGAGCTGCAGGCATCAGGGTGATTGATTTTAAGGAGGCGGACTATAGAAGGATGGGGGAAATTTTGGTTAAGCACTTGATGGGAATTCAGACAAGCATGAGTGCTAGCCAGAAGTGGGATAGCATTAAAAAGGGGCTAGCAGAGGCAACTGAGACTTGCACCAGGACACGGAGCAAGAAGGGTAGGGCAAAGAAGCCAAGCTGGCTGACTCGGGAGATCATGGAAGGGGAGAGGGCCAGGAGAAAGGCATTCCAGAGGCTTAGGAAATCAGGAGGGCAAGGGGACAAAGATGAGTACACAATGAAGTCCAGTGAGGTTACCAAGCTAGTCAGAGCGGCCAAGGCTTCCAGACAGCTGAGACTGGCACAGTGAATCAGGGATGGGGAAAAAGACTGCTTCCACTACATTGGCGAGAGAAGAAGGAACAAGAACCAGATTGTGAAGATTAAGGATGGGGGTGGGTGGAGAAGGAGGGGGCTAGGCAGAGGCTCTGAATGAGTACTTGCTCTGTGTTCATGAAGGAAAAGGAGGAGTAGATCCCCCATGGGAAGGGTGGGGTGGGCAGAGAGGGGGCAGGGGTGACTGATATCAGAATTACAGAGGACAGGATGCTGGAAGGGCTAAGGACACTGAGGGTGAACAAGGCACTGGGACCAGACGGCATTCACCCTAAGGTACTTAGGGAGCTAGCGGAGATCCTGGCGGGACCACTGGCAGACCTGTTCAGTACATCACTGGACACATGATGTGTGCCACAGGATTGTAGGAGCCCATGTGGTGCCCATTCATAAAAGTGGCCCGAAGGATGATCCAGGCAACTACAGACCAATGAGTCTCACTTCAATCGTGGGGAAGCTAATGGGGTCAGTCCTAAAAGAGAGGCTAGTGACCTTTTTGGAAGACAATGGTGTCCAAGATGATCATCAACACAGTTTTGTCTCGGGCAGATCCTGCCAGACAAACCTAGTTGATTACTACGACTGGGTGACCAGGGAACTGGACAGGGGCCATGCAGTAGAAGTCCTGTATTTGAACTTCAGCAAGGCCTTTGACTTGGTGCCATATAGGAGGCTGGGGGGGAACTGGAATACATAGGAGTGGGAACAAAAATGGTCAATTGGATCACCAACTGGCTGAGAGGTAGGCAGCAAAGGGTGGTGGTGGTGGGGGACTCTCATTGCCAAGGGATGTTACGAGCAGGGTACCCCAGGGTTTGGTACTGAGATCAGTGCTGTTTGGGATATTCATAGCTGATATCTCAAATGGGATCCAGAGTAGGATCAGTCTGTTCGCAGATGATACTAAGATCGGAACTGTGGTAAATGACATAGAGGGGTGGAGGGTGCTGCAGGAGGACCTGACCAAACTACAGGAGTGGTCGGAAACATGGCAGTTGGGGTTCAAAGCCAAGAAGTGCAAGGTCCTGCACCTCGGAGCAAGGAACCAGAGGAGGAAATATCAGTTGGGAGGGGTACAACTGGAAAGCACCAGGGAGGAAAAGGATCTAGGGGTACTAATAACAGGGAGTATGAACCACTCAGCTCAGTGCAGGAAGGCAGCTGCAAAGGCAACCAAGATACTGGGGTGCATAGTGAGGGAATCTCCTCCAGGCATAGAGAGGTGATCCTTCCCCTGAACAGGTCACTTGTCAGGCCACACCTGAAATATTGCATACAGTACTGGCGTCAATTCCTGAAAAAGGACATCAGATTGCTGGAGGGGTGCAGCATAGGGCAATGAAGATGATACAGGGACTGGAGGGAAAATCCTATGAGGAGAGGCTGGGGGAGCTGAACATATATTCCCTGGAGGAGAGGAGGGATGAGGGGATATGACTGAAACCTTTAAATATTTAAAAGGAATAAACAAGGCTAGCACAGAAGGGATCCTTCAAATCAGAAGGGGGAGGGACACAAGAGGGCATAGACTGAGACTGGAGGGGGGAGATTCAGGAGGGAAATCAGGAGACATTTTTTCATGGAAAGGGTGGTGGACAAGTGGAATACTCTGCTCAAGGAAGTGGTATTGTGTAAAATGGTGGGGGGATTTAAGAGGGGGTGAGACAAAGTGAGGGGGGTTGCTAAGGGGAGGGGAAAGGAGGGGAGGGGGGCAGCTGCAAGTTGAGGGGCTAGCTGCACAATTGAGCAGACTCGATAGACCATGAGGCCTGTTTCTGCTGGCATTTCATATATTCATAACAGTTCAACAATGTGCCACCAAACAACATTGCGGACTTCTAAATTAGGTTAGTAAAAACACAGTAAAGCGGTGTTAATGTTGGAAGTAATGTCCCCGAATATACAATAGGTCCATTGGGCTGTATTCAGAAATACTACTTTCAGCATTAACACCACTTTACTGTGCCTTTACTAAATCAGTTCAACAATCCAGAATGTTGTTCAGTGACATATTGATGAACTGGGTTAGTAAAGTGGTGTTGGTGCTGGCAGTATCATTCATGAATATAGATCACTGTTCCTTACTCTGCCTATCTGCTGGACCTGTACTTGAACCAGATCCCCATGGCTACCTGCACCCAGTTTTGCACTGTTGAAACTGCATACACTTCGCCATGCTTAGCTGAAAATTTATTGTCTTGAATGATTTTCTAGGACGAGACTACAGCCAAGACAGTTAGACACGTGGAAAGATCCTGAGAGAGATTAGATACAGCTGTATTCAGTATTCTAATTGCCCGAATGTCGATAACAAAGTATAAAAATATATTTGCTACATTTGCAGTTGTATACCAGCAGAATTATTCCATGGCCTCTGAACCATAATCAGGAATTAAAACGAATTGTATGTTTTGCAGGGCTCATGCTGAAATGCAACTCTTCAGGTTGCTCCAGTTCTCCTGTAACCTGTGAAGCAGCATTAATGCAGGTTGGCAGCAGCATGTGTCAGCCAGCGTCATCTCAAGGTTCCATCAGAGGAATGTGGCCAGTGGACTGGAAAAAAGGTGTCTGACCAGCTATTGCTGTGTGACACTATGCAGTAGTTATTTATTCTCCAGGATGATTGGGGATGCAGCTAATAAAAGTAAATGTTTACAATTTGCACACCTTAACTCTTGTTTCTTCCTCCCTACCACTCAATTGCAAGTACAACCCTGTTTCTCCCTACCTCACCTCCATTGCATGTATAAGCCTGGTTGTTCCCCCTCCTCTCCACTGCATGTATAACACTGTTTGTTCTTACCTCCACTGTTTTCCATGTATTACCCTGTATGTTCTACCTCCACCTCAATTGAATGTGTAACCCTGTTTGTTCCTAATTCCCCTCCATTTCATGTATAACCCTCTTTGTTCACCCTACACTCCATTTAATGTACAAGCCAGTTTGCCCCTCTGCTCTACTGCATGTATAATCCTGCTTGTTCTCCCCTACCCTCCATTGCATGTATAACCATGGGCCCTCCATTACATGTATAATCCTTTGTTCCCTCTCCCCTCCATTGCATGTATAACCCTGTTTGTTCCCCTTCTCCTCAATTTCATGTATAACCCAGTTTGTTCCTCTACCCCTACATTGCTTGTGTAACTCTGCATGTTCCCTCTCCCCTCCATTCCATGGATACCCTGTTTGTTCTGCCGTCCCCTCCATTGCATATATAACCCTGTCTGTCCCCCTGCCTTCCATTGCATGTATGACACTGTTTATTCTCCCCTCCAATGCATTTAAACCCTTGTTTGTTCTCCCCTTCCCTTCATTGCCTGTACAGTATAACCCTGTTAGTTCCCCCCTCTGCTCCATTGCATGTATAAATCTGTTTGTTCTCCCCTCCTCTCCATTGCATGTATAACCGATTGTTCCCCATCCACTGCATTTTTAGCACTGTATATTCTTCCCTCCAGTGCATGTATAACCCTGTTTGTTCTCCCCTCCCCTTCCCTCTATTGTATGTATATCCCTGTTTGCTCCACCTTCCCACAATGGCATGAATAACCCTGTTTCTTCCCCCTCTCCTCAACTGCATGTATAACCCTGTTTGTTCTCCCCTCGTCTCCATTGCATGTATAGCCCTGTTTGTTTCCCCTTCACACCATTGCATGTATAACCCAATTTGTTCTCCCCTCCTTTGCATGAATAACCCTGTCTGTTCCCCCACCGCTCCACTGCATGAATAATCATATTTGTTCTCCCCTCCTCTCAACTCCATGTATACCTCTGTCTGTTCTCCCCTTCCCTACATTTGCCTGTATAACCATGTCTGGCCCCCTCCCCTCCACTTACATGTATAACTCTGCTTGTAGCCATCCCACCATTGCATGTATAATATAACCCAGTTTATTCTCCCTCCCCTTCCCTCCACTGCATGTATAACCCTGTTTGTTCCCCCTCCTCTCTATTGCTTGTATAACCTAGTTTGTTCTCCCCTCCTCTCCATTGCATGTATAACTCTATGTGTTCTCCCCTTCCCTCCATTGCATGTATAACTCTATGTGTTCTCCCCTTCCCTCCATTGCATATATAACCCTGTCAGTTCCCTCCCCTCCACTGTATGTATAAACCTTGCTTGTTCCCCTCCCTCCATTGCAAGTATAACCCTGTTTGTTCTCCCCTTTCCTCGATTGCATGTATAACCCTGTCTGTCCCCCCCTCCCCACCATTACATCTATAACCCTATTTGTTCTCCCCTCCATTGCATGTATAACCCTGCCTGTTCCACCTCCCTTCTGTTGCATGTATAATCTAGTTTGTTCTCCCCTCACCTCCATTGAATGTATAACCCTGTTTGTTCTCCCTTCCCCCCATTGCATATATAACCCTGTTTGTTTACCATCCTTTCAAATGCATGTATCACTGTCTGTTCTACCATTCCCTTCATTGCATGTATAGCCCTGTTTGTTCCCCCTTCCCACCATTACAATTATAACCCTATTTGTTCTCTCCTTCCCTCCATTTGTATGTATAACCCTGTCTTTTCCCCTCCCCCATTGCATGTACAGTATAATCTAGCTTGTTCTCTTCCCTCCAATGCATGCATACCCCTGTTTGTTCTTCCTCCCCTCCATTGCACATATAACTTAGTTTTTTTCTCCCCTCCCTCCATTGCATGTATAACCCTGTTTGTTCTCCCCTCCCACTATTGCATGCATAATCCAGTTTGTTTTCCCCTCTCCTCAATTGCATGTATAACCCAGTTTGTTTTACCCTCTCCCATTGCATGTATAACTCTGTTTGTTCTCCCCTTCCACCATTGCATGTATAACCCAGTTTGTCTTCCCCTCCATTGCGTGTACAGTATAACCCAGTTTGTTTTCCCCTCCTCTCAATTTCATGTATAACTCTGTTTGTTCCCCCTCCTTTCCATTGCATGTATAACCCTGTTTGTTCCACCTTTCCCTCCATTGCATGTATAACCCGGTTTGTTCCACCTTCCACTCCATTTGCATGTATAACCTGTTTGTTCTCCCCTCTTCCCTATTGTATTTGTAACCTTGTTTGTTCTCCCCTCCACTGCATGTATAACCCCACTTACCTGCCCAGGCACTATTGTCTGACAGGTGCAGTGTCCCGATACAGATCATCCCAATGACTACATGCCTGATGATGTTATGGAAGGGGTAAGGTAGTGGATGTGATGGGTTGCTACCTTTTCCCTGAAAACACCATCGGATCTGGAAGCTGGCCAAGCTGCCCCGTAGTGTGGAGGACCAAAGTACAGACAGCTCAGCCAGTGTGCGCCATTGGACCTGGGTTCTGGTCTGGCCACATCCTTTTGGCCCCTGTAACTAATAGTTTTTTACTATGGTGTCTACTCCCCCTTGGAGTTAGTTATTTTAGTTACAGGGGGTGCGGGGGGCACAGCCCTGCACATTGTAACAAACAGCTTAGGTTGCCGTGTTGCCCAATGTTATATCAGGCAAGTGGTGCCATCAGGTCTGTAGATTTTGGGCATCTGAACTTGGTATCCTGAGCATCAGGATACTGAGTTTCTAGATAACATAGTTTATCCACCCTGCCTGTTCCCTCTCCTCTCCATTGCATGTACAACCATGTTTGTTCTCCCCTCTTCTCCATTGCATGTATACCCCTGTTTGTTCTCCCATCCTCTCCATTGCATGTTTAACCCCATTTGTTCTCCACTCCGTTGCATGTGTAACTGTGTTTGTTCTCCCCTTCCCTACATTTGCATGTATAACCATGTTTGTTACCCCTCCCCTCCACTTGAATGTATAACCCTGTTTGTTCCACCTTTTAGTCCATTTGCATGTATAACCCTGTTTGTTCTCCCCTCCCCTCCAGGTCTCCTTTTGCATGTACAACTGTGTTTGTCCCCCCACACTCCATTTGCATGTATAACCCTGTTTGTTCCCCCTTCCCTCCATTGCATGAATAACCCAGTTTGTTCTTCCCTCCCCTCCATTAGATATATAACCCTGATTGTTCTTCCCTCCCATCCACAGTATAACCCTGTTTGTCCTCCTCTCCCCTCCATTGCATGTATAACCCTGTTTGTTCTCCCCTCCTCTGCACATATAGCCCTGTTTGTTCTCCCCTCCCATCAACAGCATAACCCTGTTTGTTCTCCCCTTCAAGTCATGTATAACTGTTTGTTCTCCCCTTCCCTCCAAAGCATGTATAACCCTATTTGTTCTCCCCACCCCTCCATTGCATGTATGACCCAGTTTGTTCTCCCCTCCTCTCCATAGCATGTACATTAGTATCCTGTTCTTCCTCTCTGCCAGCCACTGCATGTATCAAATCTTAAAAGCAAGGAAGCCCAGTGGCATGGCAGTAGTGCTACCATCCACCATGGCCATGAATCAGGAACAATATCAGGTTGCTGGGGGCTGGCCGGTGGGGGGGGGGAGGATTGTGCATCCAACAGACTGTGCTCCTCTCCTGCTGAGGGATGGCTTGCTGGCTCCACTGAACCACTGCCACCAGGTGGAGGCATGGGGTAGTGCAAGACAGTAGCAGCAACTTAGGGAGGGAGCTGTGGGACCCTGCAACATTTGCATACCTCCACACATGTACACTTGATGTGAGTGCCCAAGCACTAGGGAGGGGGTGAGAAAACCAGAGGAAAATGGCAGTGAGGTAGGTGTGTATGAACCTCTGCATGCCATCCCTCACCCACTCCACCATCAGACCAGGAAGAAGCTCCAGCCTGAAGGTATGTCCCAGTGAGGGTGGTAGATGGTGGGGGATGGCAGGGATATGGTAGAAGAGAGCTGAGCCCACTTCAACTGAGGAGGCTACAACCTACATAAAAAAACTGTAAAAGCATTTCAGACCAGCACCTTGTACACTGGGGGCCTCAGCCAGAAAATATAGAGTGTAGGCACGTGGTAATGGCTAGCACCAACAGATACCCAGAGGAGCACATATATTGAAATCTCAGTGATGAAGAAATGCCAGAAACATTTTTTATGCTCCATGTGCGGTTTCAATTTATTTGTGCAAAATACATCAGTGCAACTCACTCAATCACCCGAAAGTCTGTTTGCAGGACATATTGATCAGGATAGTTTCTGTAAAATGCATCTGTACTGAACACTGTGCAAGCAAGCCAGTCCTCCATGATCAACCATTGCCTAACACATTTCACCCATGACAGCTTTCTCAAAGGCGATGAGTACGCAGCATGTTGTCCCTTATGATGAGTGTGCATTATAGGCACACTTACACCCCGAGTGTACAGTGTAAGTGATAAAGTTTAAAAACATTCTCATACTGCATTTAAAGAGCAACTGATGCCCAAAAAATTTTGAAAACCATAATTAGGTACAATTCAGCTTGCATTCCATATGTATTCTATGTATTTCTCTTCCTTGTTATTTATTACTGAGTACATTTGCATGAGTACATGATTTTTATCCCTTAGATTTCCCTTAGAGTTTATCTGCCTCTGTAGCTTACTCCCTGCTTCAAGTCATAATGCTCTGTTGTGACATTACAATCTGTTGCCATGGGAGTAACTGTGATGTCACAAGTGGTGCATTATGACCTCAGGTAGGGAGAAAGCAACAGGAATAGATGAACTCTTCAGGAGCAAAGATCCTGTTTTCATTCAAATAACCTCAGTAATAAATAACAGGGAGGAAAAATACAAAACTAATGTGAAATACAAGCTGAACTGCATCTAAATGTTATGTTTTGTTAAAGTTCTCCTAAAGGTGTCAGCAGCTCTCTTTAAATCACAATGAAACAATGTGTAAATAGGGAACAGCAGTCTAGTAGTTAAATAACACTTGTGAAATGCATTACATCCCCAGGTTCAAGTCCTAACCCTGTCACTTATAAGACAGAACCGTAAGTTCATGTATTCATTTGTAGGTGCAGCATCTTGGATGTGTGCCAGTCAATAAACAGCTTCCTAAGTCAAGATGAAGGATGGAACATGTCAGTACCTAAGGGCATATTCTTGAAATCAATAGTCTGAAAGATTATACCTGAAGGAGAACAGTTTTACATTTTGACACTCCAATGGACTCCTGTATGAAAACAAATGCACATATATTATATGTTTATTTATTTGTTCAAGAGATTCACCAGGAAGGCATACTGAGCAGAAAAGCACAATTCCAGATGTGACCTGGGGGGAAGGGGATATGGAGTACAACAAGATAAACTAAAACAATAATGCACTAGGTACACAACAAAAGGGCAGTTGCATAGTTAATAACAAGAAGCAGTGCAATAACAATGGCAGTAGTAAGAACTGTAAACAATATGTGTATAAAACAAAGACAACAATAATGAGTTGCAAGGATGACAGTAAGGAGAAGAGTGCTGCATAGACAGCATAGTAAAGCAGATGATAAGTCTGCTAACTGATTGGGAACTAGGGACAGAGTCTAGGTAATCATAGTCATGGGAGCCTATTCAATGGTTTAGGATTTAAGAGGGCAGAAGGGGCCAAGGGAGAGGAGACAATGAAGAACAGCAAGAGCATGTATGTTTTGTGAAATCTCTTAGAAGGGAGGAGAGGGAGTAGGATGAAGTGGCATTACAGATTGGGGCGGGGAGGGCATTCCATATTATAGGGCAGCATAAGGAGAAAGCATATTGGCTGGAGGAAGTAGAACTGTGTGGGATCGTGAAAGTATGAAGGTTAGAGTTACAGAGGGAATAGGCACAATGGGAGGTAGCACGAACGTAGGAGAAGAAAGGTAGGGGGAGAGATTACCAGACCAGAATTTGGCCATGAAAGAGGCAGTGTGAGTGATACATCTGTACTCCAGAGACGGGAAAGACAGGGCTTTATACCGGTCACAGTGGTGAGTAAAAAAGGGAAAGTGAACCTTGTTTATCCAGGAATAACACACTAAGCCAAAGCTTATTTTCAGATGCGACCTGGGAGCAAAAGGAAGTTAAGTGACTTGCTCTGAATCATACAATATGCACTTAGGCAGCTGTGGGATTCAAACCCAGGTCTACAGCTCAGAGCCTTAACTCACTGTGCTATACTGCATTATGACTTGAAGTAGGGAGTAAGCTACAGAGGGGGACAGGACAGCACAAATAACAAAAAGAGTTGAAGAGGGTGTCCAGTCTGGCCCAGGTGGTTTTAGAGGCAGCACTGTAGACTATATCTGCATAGTCAAAGGTGGGAAAGATCATTTTTTGCACAAGGGCATGGTGGGCCAATTGAGGGATGCAGTTCTTGTTTCTAAATACGGCACCAAGCTTGTGGTGCAAGTTCTTTTGAATAGCATCCACATTTGCAGAGAAGTCCAAATGGGGATCTAGACAGACCCCAAGATATCTAAAGGTGGAGATATTTTCAATGGGGGAGCCATCCAAAGTGTGGGAAACGAATAGGGATTTAAGTTTAGCAAGACTCTGTCTAGTGCTGAAGGACATGGAGATTGTCTTTTTGGCATTGCGGAACAACTGGTTTGATATGAACCATTGTTGAACGTTGTTGAAGTCATGTTGTAGTCTAGCCTCAGCATCAGCAGGTGATGTGCTTGACATATAGAGGACAGTGTTGACCGAATACATGTGGATTTGGGAAGTGGAGCAGGTTGCTGGGAGATTATTGAGGAAAATGGAGAATAGTAAAGGGACAAGGATGGAGCCCTGTGGGACATCAGTAGTGATAGGTGTGATGCTTGGCCAGCTGGCTATGATTGTTCTATGATATTTGTAATATGGAATGTGGTATGTGAGTGTCTCTCATGAGACAGCCTGTGGGATGGGTGCCAGCCCCCAAGTTTTCAGCTACAGAATATATTGATCTGAAACCAGGAGGTAATTAAAGGACCAGGGAGACTTAATTAGAACTGACCCAGCTACCAGGATATAGGGCTCATAAACCTACTTTCTTACATAAGGAAAAAACATGTTATAACAAAATGGTGTGAAAAGTCATAAAATCCTTTGAAGTGCCCTCGAAACAGGAACTGTTCAGGATCAAAAAGGACAGGCTTGATCACAGACTTATCATTTGGGAAATTCGTTTTTGCTGAAGTCACAGTATTTTAAATATCTCTGACAGGAAACTCATTGTTTGTATAATGTTTATATTCTAAAAGGAGGAACTAGTTGACCTCATGGAAGGGGTGGAGAGAGACACAGTTTAACCTAGGACTGTGTCTGATCTTTGACATTTCTTTGTGGGCTCTTAAGAAACAACATCTAACTATAAGCACTGTATAGAGGTAATACATTAGATAGAACAAGTCTAACTGTATGTTGGTAGGAGTTTGTCTGTAGTTGTCTTTGCTTTTTCTTTTAAGTGATTGTATGCTTTGTGATATATTGTTCTGTATTTACATTTTACATATTTTTTATCCATTTTTAAGTAAACCTTTCATTTGAAAAGACTGCCTAGGTGTGTCTTCCAAGTTCTTTCTTTTGCATGTGATATATGGAGGGTTAAAATTCATAAAACTGTTCATAGGCTTGAGGGTGTTACCAAACTGGGAAAAGGTAAGAATATACCTAAGGTTTTTTACAGAGTTTTAAGGGTTCATTTTGGATACCTAGTTAGGTGCCCTTAGGTGAAAGATATCTGCCATCCCCCCAAAGAGCAGGTTATCTGAGCCTGTACATTTGGGTACGCTAGTATAAGGTTCACAGTTTGAATCCCCCCAGAACTTGAGATGAAAGGTGATTCAGACCCATAAGCAGACAGGAGGGTTACCCTGTTCAGTTACTTGTTCACAATACTGCACTCGGAGGTTGGCACTGTGGGAGCAGAAGGCCTGACCTGCTGAGTGCATTTGTGACAATAGGTAGTGGAGAGGAGATCGAAGAGGCACTCTTAACCAACTGTGATATGCCTAAGAGATGAGATTGAAACCACACTGTGGCCAAGGAATTTAGACCAGCAGCAGAGAGGTTTTGGAGGAGGAGGGTGTGGGAAACAGTGTTGAAGGCTTTTGCCAAATTGACAAATATGGCCTAGGTAATGTGTCCCTGATCCATATTAGAGTGTATAGAGTCAGTGAGAAGTAGGAGGGAGGTAGTGGTGGAGTGAGATTTATGTAAGTCAGACTGGAAAGGGGTGAAAAATTAAGTAGATTCACGGTATGGGGCGAGCTGAGCAAGGACAATGCATTCTTGGAGCTTGGCTAAAATAGGAATAAGGGAGATTGGACAGTAGTTCCCAGGGGCAGTAGGGTCACCACTTTTGGGGAGTGGGATGACTGTGGAATGTTTCCAGTTAGAGGGAACAGAGGAAAGAGAAAAGGATAGGTTGAGAAGAGAGGCCAGAGAGGAAGCTATAGTCTGAGCAGAAAGGTAGAGCAGAATAGGGTTAAGACCATCAGGGCTCTTACCCTTAGAAGGGTCCAAGGTTAGGAGTGCCTTTAGAGCATCATTAGGAGAGATGGGAGAGAATGAGAAAAGGAGGGGGTGGAACAAGAAGGATTGTTGGGGGACAATGGAAGCAGTAGGCATAATTGAGGGGCAGATGGATAGAAGTGTAGAAGCCCAGGATGTGAAAAAAGTGTTGAATGTAGAAGCCACCAATGGTGGGTCAGAGAGTGTAACATTACCATGAGAAAGGGTGGGGATGGGAGGATGGGAAGGGAGAGAGAAAAGGGATTTATTGGCACACCAGAACTTAGAGGGCTGGCTTAAGTTAGTGTTGAATGAAGCAGAGAAGTATTCAGACTTGGCATACCTGGAGGCCTTTGTACTTGCATTTCTAAGATGTCTATAGCGAAGAAAGAAGGAGTGAGATTTGACATTCATATAGGCCTTCCATACACGGTCCCTGGTGTGCATGCAGGCCATCAGTTCTGCAGTAATCCAGGGGAGGTGTGTACCCCTAACTCTGGTTAGTTTAGAGAGAGCATGCAAGTCCCAGATTTCTAGGAATTTAGCATGGAAGTAGTCGGGGGCAGTATCAATAGAGGATGCCAGACAGATGACGGCCAATCTATATTGTGTAAGTCATTTAGGAGGGGAGCTAAGTTTAAGTAGCAAAATGAACACAGAGGGATTAATTTTGGAGGAGCTCTAGACTGATGTACTTTACGGATGCAGTAGATCATATGGTGGTCGCTGAGGGAGTCTGGGAGAATACCAGCGTCAATTATATGGTGGAAGTGGGACGTAATGGCCCAGTTTATTAGGGTGTGTTTGTGGGATGCGTGATTAAGATGAGTTGGGGTAGTAATTAATTGTGATAAGTTTAAAGAGTTTGCTTCGGAGCAGATTTTGGTGTTGGTGGTAGAGAGCCAGGCCATGTTTAGGTCACCGTATAAGTACAGCTCTCCAGTGGTAGTATGCAAAGTGATGGTGGTGAGAAGCTCGGATAAGGTCAAAGTGGGTAGACCAGGATGACAATGAATGCTGGCTATGAATATTGGTAAGGAGAATGGGAGAGATAACTTAATGAGGAGTTCATATTGTGACGAGGGCGAGATGGAAAGAATAGCAGAGTATTGGAGGTGAGAGGCTACATACATTGCAATGCCTCTGCCCTTGCTGTGTGTGTCTTGTCTGATAAGTGAAAAACCAGGGATGGAAATATTGGTATCAGAAATGTTATTGGATAGCCAGGTTTCTGAGAGAACCAGCGCATCCAGCTGTAAAACCAGCATGACCAGTTGGAGGAGGGTGAGCTTATGGAGAAGACTTCTTATATTGAGGTGAACCATTTTTAAACCTTTTGATAGAGTCTTTGTGAGAGAAGTGGGGCCAGGGTTGGATTCAAAATCTCCAGCAGAGATGAGTAGGAGGGTGATTAGCAATTTGGAGAATGAGTAGACCCATTTGGAGACTTGAGGGTGTAAAGAGCGGGGTTGGGCTACGGCAAGGTTTGAGAATGGAGGGAGAGAATTTTGTAGGGGTTTAAAATAGTTAAGAGAGGAACAGAGTGGAGCAAGGATGCATGGGGGACAAGGGTAAAAGATTGGAGCAGGAATTATGGGGAGGGTTGCATGAGTAAGGACGAAGGTTGGAGGGAGTGAGGGAGGCCAAGGGATGGAGGGAAGAGTAGTAGGAAGTAAAGAAGCCAGGGATGGAAAAAGTGCAAGGATAGTGCTATAGGGAATAATAAAAATCACTGTAGGGTTTATAAGCTGAAGTCAAACTAGACAGGAAGTAGTGACAAGATAAATAAATGATTGCATTCTGTGTGTTGCAGCACCACATCCGACCACTGGATGACAAAGGATAAGAGGGGTGAATGTAGGTTGCTCAGTAAAAGTCTGTGTGGCCTAGTGGAGTAAGCAGCAAACTGCCGAGGAGCTCAAGTATGGTAGACCTAGGTTCAAAACCTATGCAGGGAGTAAGGAGAGAAATAAGGAGATTAAATGAGGAATAGTAGCAGGGCACATAAGGCAAGAAAAGAACAAGTGATTCGTTTTTAATACTAGCTAGAATTTGATGGTGTTCGCACATAAGTGCCAAAGGGCTACAAGGGATAGGAAAGGTGGGAGAAAGTGTATACCCAAGAAGGCTGTGTGGCCCAATGGGTAAAGCAGCAGCCTAAAGAGTAGCAAGAAAGGTAAATCCGGGTTCAGGTCTCACTCTGAGTGAGGAGGGGGTGATAGGTAGAGTGACGGGGTGAAAAGGGAGTAGGCATGAGGAAATATATTGCAAAGCATAGAGCAAAGTTTGAGGGTAGTCAGATAAAATGTTACATAGTACCCACTAGTGGCCAGGGACAATAAGGAGCTAATGGGAAGTTAGAGAGACTGTAGTCACATGATAGGGGCCAGCTATAAAGGAAATGAGGACGGGTTGGGCAGTCTCCATGAAAGTGGTGGTGGGTAGCAGCTCCAAGACCCTCTGAGTCCTGTCTGTACCTGGGGAGCAGCTGGAATAGCTCTGTTCAGCGGCAGGCTGGGGAGGGTTGTTGCAGCTTAAAGGGAGGCTGGGGAGTGGCTGGAAGAGCTCTGTTCACTGGCAGGCTGGGGAGGGTTGTTGCAGATATATTAATATCTATATTTAGATAAATCAATACTTAGAGTGAGCATAGACTAAAGATACTAAGGGTATAATATTTGTAGGTAATTAATTTCTTATGTAAGCAATAAGGCATAAAGCGGTGTGTGTAAAACATATTTGTCAGCATGTAAAGCACAAGGTTGAAGGCCGAGTGATTTCAGTCGCTGGATGTGCTGTAAAATATGTTTTACACACATCCCTGACTGCCTTATTGTGCTTATAAAACTGGCTTTTTTTTTACTTTTTACCATTGGGAAAAGCATGTTTATATGTAGAAACAATAGATTTACTTGTGTACATTTGTGATAAAATAGTCCTTCCACCCACTGCAAGTGATGTCATTGATGATGTCATTGTATTATTGCCTACTCTCTTCTTCCTGTTTTTCTTTCTGTTTTTCTCCACATTCAAGGTATGGAATGTTTATCATGGAATGTTTATCATGGAATACATGGATTCAAAATTCTGCTTAGTTCCACTGGCAGAATGTTTCTCTCCTAACACACTATACACACAGACAACAAAGGCCTATGTTACAGCGGTTTCATGTGATAAGGGTGACTCCCTGAAAGCGACTCCACAATGAGTGACTGCATGAGGCAGAATGCAAGGATGGTGAGAGGGGATAATGGCAACTGGTGGGGAAAGCACCGGCAGGAAGCAGAGGATGCCTGGACAAGTCAGAATGGACGACGGTGTCATGGGGTTACAGGCAGTGGGTGACAGCACCCTGGCAATGGGTACATAGCTAGTGCAACATGATGACATGACATGAATGCCCAGCAGTGGGTGACAGGACAGTGGTGAGTGATGCAGGGCAATGTGGTGTGAGTGACCGGCATGGCGTCAGCACATGCCATACAGTGTACCCCCATACCACAGATGACCCTTCCACAGTGTGCCCCCAGCAAGGGCCATTACAGAAGTGCAAGACACACTGCATAGGTGCCACTCCCCCCCAAGGTTCCACCCATCCAAGCACAATGCCGGCCCAATCCTTCCTTGGCAAGCCGCTGTCCTGCCCCCCCAACAGTCCAAGGCACTGCCCACCACCCCTGCAGTGACATGCTAGCTCGGACCACAGCACACTGTAATGGCCATACTGCAGCACCCATGCCACACTCACCAGCAGTGCCCTTGCCATCCCGGGACCCTTTCTGCCTGGTCTTGCCTTTCCTGTGGCATCCTTCCTTGGGGCGCTGCTGCAGCGTGCCCCTTTCTGAGGTGGCCCGCACCTGGCTCTCGTTTCTCTGCTGCACAGGCTTGGAGAACTCACCTGGTAGACTGTAGCCACTTTGCATATAGCCCTTACTAGGCTGCAGCTACAGTCGCTCATATACTGCCATTCTGTGTTGTTGGGCAGTCGTTGTTTAGGCATCCGCTCTTCTGCACTTGCCCACGCTGTTTGTTTTGGAGCTTTTCTTGGCATCCACCGTTATGGCCAGAGACTCAATTATCTCACTCTCAGGGCAAGAAGAAGAAAGTTCTCTGATGAGCAGGTAAAGATAGAAGGGGGGTTTTCACTATCAGCAAAGAAACAGTTGTAGTGAAAACTATAAACAGTACTTATTGTTTCTAATTTGTTTATGTATGTAAGAAAAGTATGATAATCAGATGAACAACATTTAATTAATTTGTTTTATTTTTTATTTGAGGTAGTTTTATTTGTAGGGCCCAGTTGAAGTTTTTTTACAGTGTAAAGGTAGCAGCCATGTTTATCTGAGTTCCAGACTCTTCACTGCTGAGCAGTCCTTTTTTTAACCATGCGTAAACCATATTTTACACATAAATACAAGCTAATCAGATTACTGGATTTTACCCTGCCATTTTATAAACTGCAAAAAACACAAGTTACCTAGAGATTTATATTCTTAGTCTTCTTAAAATTACCATGTCTGGCTAAGAGGTTTGGATGTATGTCCACTGCCAACCTTGAAGTCACCTCTGCGTGACAGGAAGGGAAGACAACATGGACCTTAAGTCCCTTCCGTCCCCAAAATACAGAGTTACTATGGAGAAGAGATTTTGAGTTACCATGATGCATTTCATGATTAATTTAGTAATGTAACAAGTTAGGAACCGACTGACCGAAAAACGTAAGCTTCCATTTCTGTAGTGGTTGAATACCATGCCATGTACGGATGCAAAAGGCAAGCTTCTTTGTACATTTCTCCACCAGTAGTGCCCATATTCAAACAATCAGCCCCCAAACACAAAGTGAACATTTTTCAACTGCTAAGTTGCGCCTACAGTATGTTCTGACTGATTATATTCAAACAGGGCCATCATCACCCTGACACATATGCAAATGAGGCAATCAGTTGGGTAGGCACACAGGCACTAAGTCATGGAGTTTGTGCCTACAGATGATGAAATATGTGGCCTCACGATTTCCAGTCAACCAGTTACCTATTTACTCATTTTGGAGAATCAGTGGCTAGGGGCCCCATGCACAGGCTAGATTCACCTCCCACAATGGATCAGGGCCTGTGCATAGAGACTCTGACCACCAATTCAATACAGCTAGTGAACAGGCTATACACACAGCTGACAGTCATTCAGGCTGGAAAGCCCATTGGAACTATTACCACCCCAGCCCCACACTAGGGGACACAAGCACCAGCCAGGTTATCACCCTCCCAGATGATGCATTATTCATCCCTTGTGTCCAGGGGGTGCCACAAAGAGCTCAAGGCATGCCCTCTGAGCTCAGAATTGGCATTGACAGTGGGTGTGCTGAATGCACATTGTAACCCGATGGTGAAATTCCTCACAGCGACATTCTCTACAGGTTTCGAGAGTGTCGCTGTGAGGGACCTGAGGGTGAAAATTCAACCTTTCACCATGTTTGCGCCCCCCCACAAATCAACTCTGACTCAGAGTTGATAATCTTTAGTAGGGGGGCTCTGGGGGCAAAGCCCCTCACATGGGGGGTTCGTGGGGTGCAGCCCCCTGAGTGAAACACACCAATGTCGGACAGGCAAAATTTCACCCGTCGACATTAAGGATATTGTTATTCCGAACTCCGACAACGGTGTTGTCGATTCGGCAAAGGTAAACCTTGACTGTGCAATATGGGTTCATCATTGTGGCCATCTGAATATGTTCATGGACTGCATGCACATGGCAGCCTACATGATGTCACTGTTATGGCTCTAAACTTACAAATGGCATGCCAATGGTGACAGGGTCATTGCAGTGTGCTGAATTCATTTCCACTTACCTATTTTGTGTTTTCTTTACCTATTTTTTTCTGTTTTCCTGGGCTTTAAAACCAGCTCTGTAACTATGCAGACTCCCTGTTGCACATTATAGGTGCTCCATCCATTGACATAATGGGTTGAAATCATTCAGTGGCTCCTGATCTAACATTGCTGCTTGCATGGATTGCTACTTTGATGAAAATAGAGGGCACGATGGGGGAGCTGCTCCATTTTCATCAAAGGAGTAGCTCAGGCAAGAAGCAGTAGGGGCATCAGGCATTGCTGACTGATTGCAACAATGATGCCACTCAGGAGACTGCTGTTGGTGGAATAGAAGTTGGTGGGGCTAAATACAGAACTGTTTTTAACCCTTATACTGCCAGAAGATTTAGAACATATAGGGATTCTGTATGTGTTTGAAGTCTGTAGCACAGCAAAGGTCAAAGACCAGAAGACAAAACAAAAGACACTTGCAGAAAAAGGACAGGCGGTAAGCAAAAAGTGCATGAATTGGGAATGCTGCAATGCGTCTTCATCTAATTTCAAGTGACAGTGTGTGAACGCGGCGAACATTCTGACCTACTGTATACTTTTTCATTCTATATTGGAGTGCTTTTATCTACTTTCTTACATGATACCTTGCTTTCCCCATTTTAAGTTTGCATTAGCACTTTTTCTCATTTGAAATAATAAAAGAAGAGCCCCTTTTAATATAGCTTGAAACATATATTTTCAGCTGTTTCTGTACACCTGTCGTCTAAGGTCAGGAAAAAGTGTCTGCTGCATGCTAGTTCATTATTTATTCAGGACAGACCAGATGAGATGTACAGTCAAGCCCACCAGGATGAAGGGCAGCGCTGCAGAATTCTGCAGTAGAGTTACTGCAGTAAACAATGCAATTTCAATGGAAGTTAATCCCTTTTGTCATGCAGTAAACATATCACACTGCCCTTTATCCTGGAGGGCGTCACTGTAATATGTCATCTGCAATGGGGTCTTGATTTTACAGTTTTATACTGCATTTACCCAGGACAGTAGAGGTGAGATGCGAGATCTCTTTTTTAGTGTGGTCCTGCTTTTATAATTGAAAGGCTCTGCCTGTGGTTATATGGGGAAGAGCTCCTCCCCCATACCCTATTTAAGCAGCAGAGCCCTGCTGCTCTGCTTAGAGTGAGACGCATTCGCTGTCATGCTGCTGGTGGCAGCTGCTCTTCTGCCTCCCCTCTCTCCTGCCTGCCCCCTCCTGATCCCCATTCTGTCTCCTGCCCCCCACCCCCACGGTTATGCTGCCTTTCATCTATGCCTGTACCTTGTTACTTCTCTTCTTTGGGGGGGGGAGTTCCTTTTGCCTACTTCATGTTTACTCTCCTCTCCTGATGGCGGCTCGTAGCCATGCTGCTGCCACTACTGCTCTCCTCCTTGCTGTCTCTGTCCCTCGCTTGCTACAGTGCCTAGCCCTCTTCTGACTCATCCTTCCGAGCAGCCACTGCCTGCCGCAGCTCAAGTTTTATTCCAACAGGCTTCGCTCCATTCAGTCCGGATCCTGCTCACTGCCTACTGGATTACGTCATTCTGCACTCCGCAGCTGCCTAGCAACAACAGACCGCATTTGCTATGCTCCTTGCTGGCTCCCTAAGAACGCCTTCCATCTATATCTCAATCCAGTCCTCCGGTGTCTTCCTGCTTATCATTCATACCTCTCAACCTCCTGCCTTATGACTTAAGTCACGGCTTATCACAAATCAGGGTCAAAGCATAAAACAATTCAGAGACACATCCTCATATTGCAGATATCTTCTCATGACGCTGGTAGGATAAGGGGCTTAGTATACAATGTATTTCTATGGAGGAACAAGTCTACTATTTAATGTTGGACAATATTTGTGCTTACATACTTCCATTGTTTGGTCACCAATACAAACAACTTTGAGGAGGTTCAGACTACTACCCTGCTATCTACATTCTTCTCTGGTCCTCACCACAGGCCATATGCATTATTCAGCAATACCCCATGCTACTTCAGTTTCATCTCATGCAAGTTCATGACTACTACTACTACTACTGCTTCTACCGACCTATGTGCAGGTCCCCTTGCTTACAACTCATTACATGTTACTTGCACTATCATCACATTTCTGCCTCCTGCTCATCCTGGCTGCCTGGACTTCTGCCAACTACAAATATTCGACCTCGGCAAGTCCTAACACTCAAACATTCCTTCAGATCTGCTCATCAGTGCTCATTCAGCTGCTTCAAGCCTGCTCTCTTACTCCACCTGCCTCACCGTTTTTTTGCGACATGGAGGTTCGACTATTCATACACTATGCCTGCCTCGCTCAGCTTTGGGCCTGGAGGTTCATATTTTTCTGTCAGCCTACCATGCCCAGCCTGGGCCTGGAGGTTCGTATAATTCTACATCATACTTGCTCCGCCCTCAGGACATGGCGGTTCATCGACAGCATCATGTTTTACAAGACCTGCTTCACTCGTCTGGGCCTGGAGGTCTTCGAGCTCTCCATCTACTCCTACATTGAGTTCCATTGCTAATCTAGTCCCATCTGCTTGCTCAAATCAGGACTAGAGATTCCTTCTGCTCTGCCCAGCCTCATAGCCTGCATCTAGCTTCCTCGCTTCACCACAGAACTTTTCCTTGCATAACTTGGCATCGATTCCAGGGCCATAAATTCTCCTATCTGGATTATAGAGTCATTCATTCAAGTTCTGCTCCACCTCGGAAAGACTTTCTCATCTGCTAGAATTGCTTGACCGGTACAACTTGACCTTTGCTGATTGTTTATGCTTGCCTGGATTAGACCATTACTCATATCGGATTCCTGCCCTGGACATACTGTATACCTTTCAGAATTAATTCCATACTAATTCTTCCAGCTGACATACGTGGGGTTCAGTTGTGCCTGCCAGCCCTTATTGGCTTGGCTGCCATTCTCAACTACACATTATTTACTAATCAGCTGACCTACATGGGGTCCAGCTGCGCATACTAGCCTACAAGGGCTAGCTGCCGTTCTACTCACTTACCAGCAGACCTACCAGGGTCTGGCTGCACTTACAAGCTAACCTGGAGCTAGCAACCACTGTACTTACCTCACCAGCTGACCTACAAGGGTCCAGCTGTGCATCTTAGACATGGGACTAGCTGCCACGTTCTACTACTTATCAACTGACCAACCGGGTCAATATCACTTGCTACTTACTACCTTATCTCTTAACCTACGTGGTCCACCCACACATCCTTATCTATTTGGGCTTGCCCCATTATACTCCCTTGGAAGCTTTCTAACTTCACACTGTATTGCTTCAGATTTACTACCCTCAAATCCTGCCAGGATTTCAGCTCAGCTCTACTGCCGTAAACCTTCTGTATCACAACTTAAGCATAAATTCTACTTTCTTCATG
Source organism: Neoceratodus forsteri (assembly GCA_016271365.2). NCBI lineage: Eukaryota > Metazoa > Chordata > Ceratodontiformes > Ceratodontidae > Neoceratodus > Neoceratodus forsteri. Next base: position 533,408,842 of record CM028137.1, on the reverse strand, counting down.
ATATTAACTCAACTGGGTTCATCAGTCATCAGCTTCATCTCAAGCCTTCTACCATTCCATGAAATTCATAAGCCTTCTATCAGCAGAAGTCTGGAAGTTGCAGTACTTCTATTTTATCCTGCCTCGCCAGTGTCAGAGCCTGGATATATATTTACTCTATATTCACCTATCTATCATTTGCCAGCCTTAGGAGCTCCTCACTTTCTAGCCATATCCTGAACCTGTTAGACGTGTTCCAACAATGCTCATCTCAGTTCAAATCTACCTGGATGCTTCACGTATTCATACAGCTACCTGCTTCGCTCACGCAAGAATTGAAGCCTGTTTCTGACCTTTCATCTCTTACTATGAACTGTTCCACTGGATAATCTGTAATCTGCAACTTGGAATAGCCAACAATTTCAGTAATTTAGGATTATGCTCATTTAGTATGCCCAGAAGGACAGGCAGGTCAGTAGCAAGGGGTCCTCAGAGGTTCCCCCCTAAGGGTTTTTTCCTCTCCTGCGTGCTGCCGGCCATACTCTCCGGAGTTGGAGGAGATAACGGTTGGATATCATATTTTTTGGGGGGGTGTCACATCCTAATCAACTAACCATCCTTCCTATGGTGTAATACAGAGCAAAGCCAAACCATCAACTTATAACGAATAATTCATCTGTTCCAGTATCTAGCACTATCTTACTTTCAGCTCATTATGTACTATAATCACTGACTTACTCATGTCCATGCCTGAAGTACCTAAGCACTATTCATCTGTACAACTATACCTAGGAAGCATCATTCTACTTACTGGTCTGGCCTCTGTATCCAAACTCAAACCTACATTATGTAGATGCAGTATGTAACACAAGCACTGAGCTCTGAACCACATATATTGTATTTTTCTAGGACATATAATTTTAGATGCAACATTTCCTTTTCAGTAGGGTTTTGCTGTAAGGTCCTGTTTTTACACAGTTTTGCAGTGTATTTGCCCAGGATAACCCAGCTGAGATGAAGTATCAGTGGGATCCTACTGTGACACATTTTTGTACTCTATTTGCCCAGGATAGCACAGCTCAGATGCTTTCTTGTTTTCAATGGGATCCTGCTTTTTCCAGTTTTTACTCTGCATTTACCCAGAATAACACAGCTGAGATGCACTATCTCATTTTCAATGGGGCCCTGCTTGTACCTATTCTTATTATGTAGTAACCCACGACAGCCCAGCTGAAAGGCAAACTACATTTTCAGTGTGGTCCGGCTTTTACAACATATTTTTCCCAGAACAGAGCAGCATACATGCACAGTTCAGCGGGGGCCTGCAGTACTGGGGTCCTGCTTTTACATTCATTTTTACTAAATATTTGCCCAGGATAGACCAGATGAGATGTGATATCTCATTTTCAGTTGTGTCCTGCTTTTCAACATTTTTAGATTGTATGTTCCTAGGATAGTCCCACTGAAAGGCAATATCTAATTTTCTGTGGGCTCCCACATCTTGACTCCAAATGTCCAACATTGTCTTTCTATGACCTGACGTTATGATCGCGTCAGGTGGAATTTTTTAAATCCCATCTGAAAAGTGATTTTTGCAGTGCAACTGTGAAAACATGTTTTGGAGGGAATTTGAAAAATGGTACCTGTCATGTTCATGAGGTGGGGTAACACTATGGATATGTTGAACATTAGGGTCAAAAATCTGCAAAAATAAAGTTATGAGTAAACGTTGGAACACTTCAACGTTTCTTCACAACTTAGTAGTGTTTTCACATTTTGACCACAAATTTTCAACATAGCCTTTATCACCCCTCCTTTTTGAACATGACAACATTTATAAAATAATGGCTGAAATGCCATTTTGCACAAAAATACATTTTGTCCAGGTTCATGAGGTGGTGTGAAAAAATTGCTATGTTGAAAATTTGTGGTCAAAATTTTGAAAATTACCAAAGTTGTGAGCGACCATTGAAAAAATGTCAATGTACCTTCATAACATTGCTGTTTTTGAGTAAGGGGGGAAACAACAGACATAAATGGACTGTTTTCTTTTTATAGGGTTTAACAAAAAACTATGAGGGATGGTTTTCTTTATTTCAAGTGTTTGACTGGAGTACAAGAAGCAATGAGGATGTGGGTGGGATACTTGGCAGTGGGAGGGAGTTGGCTTACTATTCACTGGGTACCAAGGGAAGACCCAGGAGGTGAGAAGGACACCTGGTAGTGGGGAGGAGTTGTGTTATTATTCACAGGGCACTGAGGGAAGAAGTGAAAAGTAGGAGGGACACTTGGCAGTGGAAGGTTGCGTTGGGGGTATATTATGAGGCTCAGGCTAATCATGATGCCGATCACCTGTGCTTGCTTAGCAGCATCATGTAGCTCAACAGAAAGAGCTGCTCTGTGATTCGGGTGGCTTTTTTCTTTGAACTTCATGAAGTTTCCACCCAACAAGCCCAGAAGAGTGTCATGATCAGCCTGGCTGATGATTGGTCTGATACTGCTGAGCCCTTTGCAGATTGCCCAGTATTGGACTGACAGTGACACACCTCTCATATCCACTATCATAGCAACATGTTCACTTTGCACAAGCATGAATGAAAAAAAGTGGTAAAGCAGACTCAAAATGGGGTAAGAGGGTATCATGCATGTCAGGAGATAAGAGGTAATCTAAAACTGAATAAAAAAGTATGGGTCAGAATGTTCACTGCTATCATGCACTGTTGTTTTCAGTTGATAACATTATCTATTATGACAATAGTGAGCTAAATGGATCATGCCTGCTAAACATAGCTTTGCACTCTGTTAAGCATGTACAAACTCTAAGAATTGGGCCTAAGGTCAGTGAACTAATTTCATTTGTGACCTAAGTTTGGGACATAAACCTGAGTCTACAGGATTGTATTCACTACTGTCCCTCACAAGTAGTAAAGTTAATATATAATTCTGATATGCAAGACTAGACATGCCAACGTGAAGCTGTATTTCTGAACACTAGAAGTGCTCAGGTCTCAAAGAGCTAGTATACTGCTTAAATCTAATATTACTTTTTAAAAGTAGTCATCTCTTATCTTTTATATCTGAGGCAATTTTTGGTCAATTAAAAGATGTCTCACCTAATGTTAATAGGTGTGCTGTGTGGAACAGCACTCTGCCTGGTAGCTAACATCTCTAGCTCTGTTCCTCCCATTACATCATCAGCATTGTGACCATGCTGACTCTGATATCACAGCTGCTCAGGAAGAGACACTCAGCGGCTGCTAGTTCATTAACCTGTGACTTACCTGACAGTGAGATCAAAGTGCAAATGATGTAGAGAGAGGAACAAAACTGGATATATATGATGCTAGGCAGAGTGCTGCTCCTCGCATCCATCAGAATACTATCACATGAAAACGTTCTAATGAACGAAAGGAAAATTTTAAATACAACAGAAATAAAGAGTTACAATGGACTACTTCTTAAAATATGTAACATTTTCCTGTCTGCCTTTCTTGCTTTCTACATAGCTTTTTCTCCTGTGGGGGGCTGGCAGGCAAGGCTTCAGCTATCTCTCTCTCTCTCTCTCGGCTCCTATCCACCCTAATCAGGGCATCATGCAGCCTGCCAGTGTCCCCTGTTTTCAGTTTTCTCCTGTTTCCCCGTCACTGGGGTGCACACGTCAGCATATGCACATGGAAGCACGCACACGCTGCAGAAGTCCCATAGCACCCTCCCTTCGTTGGCACCCTCAGTCCTGCACTACCCTCGGGCCTCCACTCAGGGGCAGTTGTTCGGTGGGAACACCAAGCCTCCCTCCCTGGGAGAGGAGAGGAGAGCAGTCCTCCAGATGCTTAATCCTCTTCCTCCCCAGCTCACCCCTTGCGACCTGCTTTTGCCACCGAACACAGGTTGCCAGCATGGTAGGAGGTAAGGCATGGATGCCTCAGCTATCCATGCCACTGGGCCAGCCTTCCTTTCTGCTATCTTTGGTTCCACTAGCTCTTTAAAGGAGTCAAAGAAGTGCAAGAAGCCTTTTCTTACTGGGATAAGCTACTGTAGGTCACCAGTGTACTCCTTCTCCTAAGTCCGATGGAATGCAGCAACACTTCAGACTTAATCTTTGTTGTCCACAAATCCCAGCATACAAGCAATTCCCAAAGGCAAAAAAAAAAAATCAGCATCTGGAAGACAAAAAATAACCACCGCTAGAATAAACAGTGGTTTAGTGGTTTTATCTGACTCTATCAACTTAGTAGCTTGTGAGTAGATTTGTGCGTCATTTCTTTGAATGCCAAGATATCAGTAGGGATGTAGCAACAGTGCCAGTTTTAGGTTTCCACCAGGCCTTTCATCTCCACAGTGTTCATATTATAGACCACTGTTTCACCCTGTCACAATCTCATGAGTTATGACAAATAAGAATCTCTATGGTCAAGTTATAATCTAGAGTGACGGGGCCCTCCCATGGCCTTGAGGCTCTGTGTGGCTGCACAATTCACTCATAGGTATGTCATGGCCCTGGGGTGCGGGCCTCTCTAATTGAGGCTGCAATCCTTTCCAATACAAACTAACTTTATATCCTCCCATTAAAAAAGCGAACACTTTGAACAGGTTTGGTATGTAGAAATTTCAAACATATCCAAGTTGGTTGTTGTCTTACAGACTCTGACTTTCACCCAGCGCTGCCAAAAATTCCCTTGAAAGCATGATTTTTTTCAAGGAGGGGAAGGGAAGAACTTTTAGAATAATTTAGTGTTAGCCAACAGACTGAGTAATGCTGTTGTGATTTTTTTTTTTTAGGTAAGCCCATGGCATTTGGCCTGGTAGGAATGCCGAGTAAAATAATAATGTCAGAGCTGGTATCCATGTAGATTAGGTGAAAGGGCCTGAAGGGACAATGGCCCAGACTGCAGCACAAATATGTTACAGAGAAAGTCCAAGCAATGGCTGGTCTAAAAGTGCAGACTTGCCTTTCTTATTTCTGTACAGCTACTTCTAAAAAGACTGTGTTCTCTTCTTGCTTCTGATCAATGATCCCACTATATAACCTGTGCACTTTTCCCTTTTCTTCATCCACCTCTATATACTATCACAGCATGAGATAGCAGCCCCCCCATCTGTATTACCCATGTTCTAGCACTGATGTGTGCACCATGCTTGCTCGAATTACATATATCACCCCCAGCCTGCTGCAGTGCTTCAATTTCCAACCCTAATCGCAGAGCTGGAATCCTGCAGTGTTCAGACGCCAGTCTTCAGCCTCCACACCAGCTACAGCTACGTTGTTATTCATCTAATCCTCTTCTGGGATATTTTTGTCCTCTTTTTCTTAAAGGGATGCTGTCAACCCACCCAGCCCCAAAAAGGCATGTTAAGCAAAGAAGGAATTTAAAGCTATATTAAATATAAAATGCTCTGTGGTTGCTTCTTCTGTAATCATTTTATTCTTGTCAAGATTTTTTTTTTTTTTGAAAGGAAACAGCAAGTCACTATTTTGGCGCACTCCCACTGAAAAGCTCAGGTCTGGCACATGAACAATGTCAGATCATCATTTTAGCTTCCTTTGAAAACAGCTTTTCTATTGCACAAAAGTGCATGTTAAGTATTTTGGTGTTCTAATATCTATTCTAGCTAACAATTATGCTTTTAGGCCTAAAATGTGTTGCTGGTGTCTTTTTAGTTGGATACGGTAGTTCGGCATCAGTAGAGGGAGTCAGTAACTTTTATTACAGTAGTAGTAATTTGTATTGGTCACTGGTTCTCCCTCACTTGGAATACTAGGTGCAGACTTGGAGATTGCATTTAAAGGTAGACAGGGATAGAATGGAGACAGTACAAAGGCAGGTAACACATGATCCAAGGACAGCAAGACAGGGCTTCAATGTTTTGGTGAATAGCGTATGAAGTCAGCAGTGCTTGTGTAATGTAGTTTACTGTTGGCTTTACTCTATTCCCACCATTGGTAGGGAAACAGGGTAGCGAGTATGGAATAGAAAGCCCAGTTCCAAGGGTGAGCAGAGTGCTGGAGAAGGAGGAGGAGGAGGCAGGGGTGGATGGTGGGTGTTTCACAATGCGCTAAGCAGGGAACTGCTGAAGGAGGCTGGCCTTTAAGGGGAATGTGGGAGGAAGTTATTCCCCCACATTGAACCGCAGGCTTTAGCCTTCCCATTATTTGGAGAAGCTGAAAGACCAGAACATGCAGGTTGGACTATGCATAGGTTGTAGATTAAGGTGTCAGTATGACTCACTTGGTAGCACATCTGCCTCTGCGCCAGAAGGTCATGGGTTCTAGACCCATCCCAGGTGCATTACTTTGCACTTCTTTGTGTTGAATCTAAGTCACCTTACATTTGACCATTCCTGCAACCTTGCCAGGTCCCTTTTCATCCTTTCTACCCCACCTTGCATATCAACCCTGTTACAGATCTTTGTGTCATCTGCAAAGAGACATACTTTCCCTTCTAGTCCCTCTGTAATATCACTTATAAAGACATTAAAAAGGACCGACCCCAGTACTGAACCCTGTGGTACCCCATTAGTAACCCTCCTTTCTTCATTGTGGACTCCATTTACTATTACCCGCTGTGACCTGTTGTCCAGCCAGTGTTTACAAGCCACCACCCTGGGACCCACTCCCAGGCTGGCTAATTTATATATTAATCTTTTGTGCGGGACTGTGTCAAATGCCTTGTTAAAGTCTAGGTAGGCCATGTCCACAGCCCCTCCCTGGTCTACTACTTTGGTCACCCAGTCAAAGAAATCAATTAGGTTTATCTGACATGACCTTCCTGCTGTGAATCCATGCTGCCTTGGGTCCTGTGCCCCACTGGCCTCTAGGTACTCAACAATTCTTTCCTTTAGCAGTGATTCCATCATTTTCTCTACCACTGAGGTCAAACTGACAGGTCTGTAGTTTCCTACCTCTGTCTTGCTCCCACTTTGTGAAGGGGAATCACATCTGCCCTCCTCCAGTCCTCAGATACCACACCATCCTCCCATGATTTTTTAAAAAGGGTAGTCAGTGGTGTTACTAGTTCTTCCCTTAGTTCTTTTAGAATTCTTGGGTGAATCCCATCAGGCCCCATTGCTTTATCCACCTTCAGTTTTAAGAGTTCTTTTAGAACCCTTTCTTCTGCGAAAGGACTAATATCAACCCCCTTATCCAGAGTACTTCTATTACCTAGATTAGGTATCTCCCCCTGCTTTTCCATTGTGAATACTGAACAGAAGTATTCGTTCAGTATCCCTGCTTTTTCACTGTCGATCTCTGCCCAACCACCTTCCTCTTTATTCAGCCTCAGTATCCCTGCCTTAGTCTTTCTTTGCTCCCTAATGTATCTATAAAAGGCTTTATCCCCCTTCTTAACCGAGTTGAGTATCTTTTCCTTGGTTTGGGCCTTTGTTATTCTGACTGCCTTACCTGCTTCCTTGTGCTTTAACTGGTACAGTTCTCTGTCCTCCTCCTTCTGTGTTTCCTTATACTTCCTGAATGCTATCTCTTTCTCCTTTACCTTCCCTGCTACTTCTTTTGAGAACCATAGCGGTTTCTTCTTTCATTTTGATTCATTTATTTGCTTCACACAAAGGCTTGTTGCCTCTGCGATGGTGGTTTTAATGTCTCTCCATTGTTGCTCCGCCCCACCTGCTTGCCTGTTTGCTAGTACTTTTCTGAGGCACTCTCCCATTTTGACAAACTCAGCCCTCCTGAAGTCCAGTACCTTCACTTTTGTGTGGCTTGACTCTACAGCTAAGTTTATCGTGAACCACACTGTTTGGTGGTCGCTTGTTCCCAGATGGCTACCCACTTCAAGATCAGAGATTCTCTCTCCATCCCCATTTGAGAGTACCAGGTCTAAGACTGCTCCCTCCTGAGTGGGTTCCAAAACTAGCTGTCTGAGGCATGCCCCCTGTAGGGCATCGAGAATGGCCTTGCTCTTGGATGTGGCTGCAGCAAAGGTTTTTTTGACTGTTTTAGTTTGGTGAACTGGCTGGGAAATTGGGAAATCTGTAGTTGTCTTCTGGCTGTTTGTTCAGGTATGGTACAGTATTATTTGCTTGTTGACAGCTGGCTGTGGTATTGGGGTAGGAAATATTGCTTTTCAGGGATAGCAGGTTGTGATGCTGGAGGGTTAGTGGTGGTTCCTGCAATTATTGCACCCCACGCTTGATGATGCTGGAAGTTTGGCTTCCAGTAGCTTTTCAAAGAAGTGTCATTCCTGTGACCAGTTACATTCATGATATGGCAGGATTCGAACCCTGCTTCTGTTAGAAGTGTTACAGCGGTGGCCCATAGACAGTGGTTGGTGTACAAAATTTCTAAGCCAGCTTCTTTGCAGAGTTTGGGCAGCATTTTTCCTAGAAAGTTAATGCCCATTGCTTCTCGAGTGAACCAGATTTTTATACTTTTGTAACTCTATGTCTGGAAGTTTTCAGGGATGTAGAAACAGGGCAGGTTGATTTGGTGATAATTTTTCTAGGTATTTTAGATAGCTCTCTATGGGGCATAGTGAATCGTTGGGCCTCTCGAACATCAATCCTCTGGCCAGGTGCTGTGTTTGGTCATGTATTTTTTTTATAGTTCTCGGTGTCCTCATTATATACTTTAGTTAGGTACTTTAGCCCATGTGGTGCAATACTGATGGAGAATAAGCCTACTCTGAAGGTTCGGCCTCCTTCATTTCCTCGCCTGGCAAGGTGGAGCTGCAAGTCTAGCCAGACTTTGTTAACTAAATCTTTGGCTGTGTCTGGAGATAATGATGATGCTGAATGCCTCAGAATGTGCAATTCCTCTTTGGTTGGGGGTGCATGGTGGGTGTGACGGTCCTTTCCTGACTTTATATAGGTTTTGACCACCCCGTTGGAAACATCATTGGTTGTTGTGAAGGCAGAGTCAGTCATAATGTTTATAGCTTTTCTAAGGGGGAGGGGTCATTAGGGTACCTATTGATGCCTGAGCGTAGGCCTACAAAACTTGTGAGAACATATTGGTGTCCTTGGCTGGTTCTCACTGAACTGTAGAACTGTCTTAGTATGGTGTTTAGGTGTTAAGGTGAAGCTGTTTTAATGTCTAGGGTAATGTTTTTCTCTTTTAACCAGTCAAAAAAGACATTTATAGCCCACCTGGTTTGTTTTACAGTGGTTTGCTCATTTCTATAGAGCTCTAGTTGTTCTAGGTCTTCTTCAGTGGTGGTATTGTGACTTTTTTTTTTTTACAGTGCTGCTCCATATGCTGGTATGCTGTGGAGTGACTGGTTCCTGAACTGGTGGCTGAGATGGCTGTAGAGGTTGAGGGTCACTTCCAACATGATGGTCCATGATGGGCGTGTGGCCTGAGGTGCTTCCATTTTCAGGAATGTCAGGTATGTTAATTATTTGATTAATTTCATTAATTTGGGCAGCTTTGGTGTCGGAGTGGTTGGACGGAACTCTGAACAATCTTTCTAGCTCCTCCATGTCTATTAAGATAAAGGAGGGCTCCATTTTTCGAACTTCCCCACAGTTTGTTTGAAGCACTTGTCGGCGAGATGAAACAGGCGATTTAGTGTGGTACTTGGAAATGTAGCGAGTGGGGGTGGGTCATATGGATACGTGGCAACTTGGCAGGTGGTGCAGTGGGTTGGCACTTCTTCCCATTGGTACGTGTGAGGATTTACAATGGGTTCGAAGTGCCAACCGACCAATCAGGAAGCAAGTTTCTGTGTACCCATTGTATAATTAAAAATACTACACACTTTTTTAAAATGCATTTCTGTGGTGTCCATTCCACTAATCATGACCTGCAGGATATGAGTTTGGGGGATTCCAGTAAGTCAAAAACCTGGTCAGCTCTAATTTAAACTTTTTTTCTTCTGTAGTGTGAACACATGCACACACACACACACACACACACACATGCTCCCCACCCCTCCCAATGCAGCATTTATTGAACTTTAAAACATAAACTACATAAAGGGTACTGACCTAAACAGGCTGATTATGACACCACCCCAAAGCATTAGGTATCCCCCAAACACACAGAGCAAAAAACAAGTTGAAGTAAACAAGATAGATAATTATATCTACCACAGCAGATAGTATACCAAAAATTATTGCCCACACTAGAAACCTACCCAACACAGCAAGTATTAAACTGGAATGGATAAGTTTTCAGGGCTATATTTACAGTGTACATTGTCTTCAAACCAAGCACTCACGTGATCCACAGGCGCTACTGCATAAGAGCTGAGATTATGGCATGCACAAATATAATAGCACAAACTGTGGTTGCAAAACAAATTTTACTCAGGCATGATGATGGTAGGTAAACATTGGCTATGAGACTACAGTCACATAATTGGAATAAATGAAGGGAGTCCATTTTCCACCATACCTGGTTACCACTGCTCCTAATACAGTACTTTGGCTGGTCTGCCCCTGTTGCCAGGTGCATCCAGTACCATCTGTCCTCCAGTTCCCAACTCTCCCCTACATGCCCTTGATGCCAGTGGCATGTGGTACTCACTGCACATGCCCATCCTTGTCCTCCACCTACATGATCAATCAGACACACAAGCCATCGACAAAAGACAAGGCTCAGGAAGCCCACTCCCTGGTGCTCTTCCCTCCAAGCACTTCCCCCTCCTGGTCAGGGCTCCATCCAAACTCACAATCCACTCAGCAACTGACTCAAATGTCTGGCCCAATGGCTCTCTGTCACTGACCTGTGACCCACTATAACCCAGGCTACAACATGACTCAGTTGACCTACACATGTGGACAATGATGGGAGAGCTGAGCAATGGTAGCAAAAGTAACCCACGGGATTACATGGCGAATAGCACCAAACTGGAGGAACAACCGTCACCCTGATTACTCTGCACAGCCACTGACCAAACTCTAATCTTTACTGGCAGCAATAAAAAGTTAATGCTGCACTGGAGTACAGAAAAAGGTAAAGCTCACAGCACCACCCACCATGCCTGACCCAATTTCAACTGTAGTAAGATAGATAGAGTAGAATATTACCTGAACTATACGGTAGCATGACAACTCAGCAACAGTAATATTTGCATGTCAATTCCCGCACACGGGAAAGAATGAAATAGATGTGCATGTGAAGGGAATGACAGCACCGGTCGAGACCCTGCATGCAGGTTGCAAGAACCATGCAGGGCAAACTCGTTGAGGAGGGAGTATTGCACCTGTATAATGTATGGGGAGCCCCTATTATTAGCTGAAATCAGGCAGATTACAATCTTATAGTGTATGGTGGAATGTTGTATTCCATCAAAATCCATCATTTACTATTCTTGTTGTACCATCATTGTGACATCAGTAAGCTGTTGTACTATCGTTAGTATGTCACAACGATGGCACAATAGCATTGACTGTCTTTGCGCATGCACAAGTGGTGGTACTTAGCACATCGGAAAACGTCTGTGGCAGTTTACCAATGGACCAGGAATTTTTAAACAACCGGTAAGTGATTATTTGTTGTTTGTAATCTTATGTGGCACACAGCAGCACACCAGTATTTCTTTCTCAATGTAAAAAAAAAATAAGTATAGTGTCAAGAAGTAGAATTTTTTCATGGACTTTTCAGCAGGGGATCCCTGACATTGTGGCACGACCACAGAAGAAGTGACAAGCTATATATTTACTGTTGCCCATACACTATAAGAGACAATGGATGGGCAACAGTAAACAGCAATACTGACTTCACTTCTCGAGACTGTATGACAACCGTAAACCTCTCGAGCTTCGCTCTTGAGGTTACATGGTTGCCATGACAACCTCTCAAAGTGAACAACAGTGTTGTTGTTCACTGTTGCCCAAACATTATGCTGTATGTTATGCCATTATTATGACATTCCTCTGTTGTTAACCCTTCCTGAGTATGTCATATCAATGGTATAACAAAATGGAATACTCACAACAATCAATGTTCTGACAAAATGGAATGCTTCCAACAATTAATGTTCTGTGAAATAATTCAGTAATGTGATTCAATCTGCAGTTGCACAATCTTGGTAGCCCATACACTATAAAATATAATGTATGGTCTTTGGTTAACAACTGCGCTGAAAACACTTCTTGAGGTTGCCATGACATCTAAAAACCTCTCCAGCTGCCCTTTTGAGGTTTACAATGATGTCACGGCAACCTCTCGAAGTGTTTACAGTGTGGTTATTAACCAAAGACCATACATTATCCTCTGTGTAATATTGCACATCTTGTGGAGTCAGTTTTGATCTTGGAGTTGATTATAGTAATTTTTGGGAGGTTCGTGAGGCGCAATGAAAATAGTAAAACAAGTAGTAAGAATAGTGAAAAAGTAGATAAAATAGGTGTCAGTGTTGCTGTTACTGCTTCACATATGTGGCTGTTTTCTGGAGTGCTGATGACTTGTCGTATATCCGGTGGAGGGGTATGGTAAGCGATCATCAGAATGATTTTTTGAATGGAGTGGCATAAAAGTTTCATCTACAAGTATAACTTCTGTGTTGACATTTCAATAAATTTTATTTATTTATTTATTTCATTTTGTTAACCGGGTAGGTGCACTAGCCAACAGGTGACTATTTTCAGGCACGACCCGGGAGACACAGTTACAGTACAAGATAGGACAATTAGGTTTGACACAATACAGGCAAAGGTACATTGGTACAAGTACAGGCATACAGTTTCAATAGGCAGAGGGTAATGGAGGAAGCGCATATTTAGAGGAGAGGGAGAGGAAAGGCAAGGGCAGGTGAAGGGGATTTTAAGCAGGCAGGAAGGGAGTGTGAAGGTAATGAGGGGCGAAGGGCTTTGGTAGAAAGGACAGGGAAAGTTACAGCTAACGCCCTTGTGGTGATGGGCAGAGATACGCAACCGGGCTTTTGAACTGAGGGACGGCAGAGCAGAGAGGGGATGGTCGGCAGGCAGGGAGAGGAGTGTGGTAAGGAAGTAGGGCGAGGGGGAGGGTGCGGCCAGCCTGAGGGCAAAATGATAAAGCACGGCATTAGCGGGAGAGGCGAAAAGGACCCAATAGTTATGAAACTGGAACTAGGGAGGCAGCCAACCTGAGGCACTTACGGCGAAGGATGGTGAGTTATGGCTTTAGCGGGAAAAGGCGCAAAAAAGGACCCGGGGTTATGGAACTAAAACTCGGCAGGGCTCTGAGGCGCTTACGGCAAAGTGCGGCTAATTACGGCTTTAGTGGGAAAAGGCGCAAAAAAGACCCGGGACTCTGGAACTGAGACCCGCAGGGCTGTGAGGGTGAGGAGCGAGCGGGAGTGGAGAGGGGAGCAAGAGGGACCAGTACCCACTAACATTAAGTAAAACTTATAGTATAGTGCAACACAGTAGAACGGACGAAGGATCAAACAATAGTAGGATTAAGTCTGAATTATACAGAAGTCAGAGAGATGAAACAATGTTTAGATATGCAGCATAATAATATGATCAAGTCAGGATACTATACATATTATAGAATTAAGGCAAATTAGGCAGTCGTAAGAACAATTAATAGCAGCATGATTAGCATAGAGTGACCATACAGAAAAGGTTGTAAACATTACATTAAAGTGCAGGCAGACTTGTAAACAACTCATTAAAGTGCAGGCAGACAAAGAAAAATGACAGAGCAATTAAAGGGAGGCAGGCTAGTGAATATATGGAAAGGGGGGATTGACTTAGACAGGTTTCAAAGTCTAAGTAGGATCAAAGCAAGTGCAACGGTCCATAGAGTTGAGGTGAGAGCGAAGTCCACGCTTGAAAGCTAGGTGTGACGGGGCACTTCTCAGATCCATAGGCAGCAAGTTCCAAGCTTGAGGGGCAGCACACCTGAAAGTGCCAGCTCCCTTAGAAGTACGGCAGTGGGGAACTGATAGAAAAGACGTGTCTGATGACCTCAGGTCACGCGATGGGATCACAGGTTGAAGCAGTTCAGATAGTGTGGCTGGCTTCGCTACTCTGAATATGGAGTCTGATAGGCTGCAGAGATGATATTGCCTTGCAGAGGATGGGGATAGCCAGCCTAACTCTTTATAGAGTTGGCAGTGGTGCATCAAGTGCGGTGCTTTAGCTGCATATCTACAGACATTATTGTAGGTGGTGTCCCATTTCTGTAGAACGGTTTTGTTTGCCATTGTGAGGATGGGAGCACAGTAGGACAGGGTGGGTAATAGGATACCCTGGGCAATGGCAAGTTTGGCAGTAGGTGTGAGCATATAATTCGTCCTGTAGGCAGCCCTCAGTTTACAGTTGACACTTTTACACGACTCTTGGATATGCTGCTTCAAGTCAAGGTTTTGGTCAAGCTGTATTCCAAGATAGAGGAAAGAACTTACAGTCTCAAGGGGGGTTCCGTCAACATCAAGAATTTTAAGTGGAGATGTGCAGGTTCTGAGTCTAGGATTTGATCCAAAGAGCATGGCCTCTGTCTTGCTTGGCATTGAGATAAGTGCATGCATCAAGCCAGTGTTGTGCCAGGTGGAAAGCTGATGACAAAGTGGCATTTAGGTGAGAGAGGTTGTCAGAGTGAGCATATATAACAATATCATCTGCATAAAGTAGCGAGTTGCCTGATGTTATGACGTTGGGCAGGTTGTTGATAAATAGTGAGAAGAGGAGTGGACCGAGTATTGAGCCCTGTGGTACTCCAATATTGATCGCGGTACTGTCAGAGATGGCTGAGTTAAGTTTTACAGCTTGAGACCTGTTCGTGAGGTAGCTACTGAACCAGGATGTTACTGGGGCTGAGAAGCATAGGTTTTGGAGGGTGGCAAGCAGCAGTGGATGATCTACTAGGTCAAAAGCCTTTGTAAGGTCTATGAACACAGCCCCTGTTAGCTGCCCTCTATCCATATTTGAGAGAACATCCGAGGTGAATTTTGTCAGTGCAGTTGTAGTACTATGGTGCTTCCTGAAGCCATGCTGAGCTTCACAGAGAGCATTAGAGGAGTCAATAAAATTAGTGACCTGGGTGGCTACTATCTTCTCGAGAATTCTGCTAAGTACCAAAAGTATGGCTATAGGTCTATAGTTTGACAAGTCATTTTTGCTCCCTTTTTTGAAAACTGGTGTGATTCTGGCCACCTTCCAAATCTCGGGGACAGTGTCTGTGGAGAGAGATAGTGTGAAGATCCTGGCAAGTGGGCAGGATATAAGATGAGCAGCTATTTTCAGCAATCGAGGTTCCAGAGCGTCAGAGCCAGGGCTGGTGTTATCAAATATGCCCGACAGGAGTTTGCGAACTTGGTTTCCAGTAACCTCTTTAAAATAAAACAACCTTTTAGGGGCAAGTTGTGGATCGGAGCTCATCATGGTAGAGTAGGGTTGAGAGGTAACTTGCAAGGATTTTAAAGAGGATGTAATGGCAGATAGGTCTGAAAATTGCTGATTAAAGGCATTAGCAATGGTGAGGGAGTCATTGCAGTGGACCCCTTGGAGTAGCATGTCCGAGGGGGTGATGGATTGGGGGGTTCCAAGGAAGTTTTTTATGTGACTCCAAAATTTTCGTGGATCATTAGCGGAGCTGGTTAAAAGGTCCTGGCAATATCTGCTTTTTGCAAGCCTGATGTGTTTCTTACAGTCACTTCTATGCCGCTTGTATGTCTGATGATCGCAAGGCAGGCCGGTAGATTTATAATGTTTCCAGAGTTTGTCCCTGAGTTTGAGCTTGTGGAGAAGATCTTTTCCCAGCCACCTTGTTTGTTGCCCCCTGACCCTTCTCTTTATCTTTGGTACATGCTTACTTTGTACCTCTCCAAACCTGCTGAGGAACACATCCAGGGCAGTCTCAGCACTAGTTGCACTGAAGATTTCGGACCAGTCCGTATTAGATATGTCAGAGAGAAATGCTTGTACATCAAGTGCTGCGAAGTTGGTAAGGGTGATAAGGCATGGATCGAGAGCAGGCGGCGGACAGGAACGCCAGTGACAGACCGTGGGAGAGTGGTCTGACAGAGAGTCCGCTAGTACAGCAGTTTTGGTTACATGGTCAGGCCTGTTGGTGAGAATCCAGTCCAAGAGCGTTCCTGTATGCATGTTAGTCATTCTCGTGCATTCTGTTATAAGTTGGTGAAAATTATATTTTTGGACCAGAGATGCAAGGTTACCGTGATTCGGCCCTAGCCAGTTTAAATTAACGTCCCCTAACAGGATGCACTCATTCAGTTTCACATATTGTGATACATGTTGGAGTAAGATCTGGAGACTTTCCATCCCGCCGATGGGTGGGTTGTACAAACACAGGATGTGCAGATATTTTGCTCCTAGGAACAGTGTTGCATGTAGAGATTCATAGCGCATATTGGGACCAGGATTGGGAACCACTTTTATCGAGAGGTGATTTTTGTAATAAATGGCAACACCCCCACCCCTTTTTGAGCCACTTCAATCCTGGCGAATGACGGCATACCCAGGCAGGGCGCAGCGGGCATCCAGGATATTAGGTTTGAGCCATGTTTCGGTAAGGCACAGGATGTCAGGGTTAACCAGTCTTGCCCAGGCTTCAAGCTCAGCCAGGTGCCCTACAAGACTCCTAATATTCATATGGGCTAGTAATAGGCCTTTACTTGCTTTGGTTGAGACTGCTAATGGGATATTATGTGGAGGACCTGGGTTCGATTCGATGTCACCAGCCATCAGGAGTAGCCTTTGGGCTAGGAACTTAAGCAAGGTTCTAGTGAATAACTCCCTTTTTTTCCGCTTAGCACTATACTGTAGGTAGTACAGGAGTGACAGGTAGGTACAGCCTTTCTTCAGGAGTGCATAGTGAAAAGTGGGTAAGGGGTGACGGTGTGAAAGAAGGAGATTAGAGAAACTAAAGTCCTTGATCGATTGCGCCTTGTGACTGTATGTGTGCTTATGTGTATATGTTGTTCTGGTTTGATTTCTTATGAGTTTCTACTAGTGTGTCTCAGCTGCCCTTCCAGGTCATACGTGCTGCTTTGTAATTGCAGCGATTTTACTTTCGTTGTAATTTTTTCAGCATGGTACTGCTTTACGCTGATTTTTCTGCTCTGCTTTATACCGCGCTGAAATTGCTTTCACTGACTTGACATAGATCTGAACTACCCTACCTGGCTGAAACACATGGTTACCCGACATAACCACTCCAACTATACATCGGACAGCCCAGACCTAATTAAAGGTATCCCAGTAATAAGAGCTGGGAAGGCTCAGCCACAGGAAATGGGAGAGAGTTTAGCTGTGGAGTAGAGCAGAAGGTTTTCGTTAGTTCTACTCTAGAGGAGGGACTGAGAAGGAAGTGCAGTATTGAGTAGCTGTCCTAGGCCTTTGAATGCACTGAACCTGCTGGACCTGGAGTGGTGGCAGTGCTGCAGGTCTCAGATGTGGCATATGTCACCTGTGAGCTTCAGACCCAGATAGTCAGATGAAGCAATCCAGAGAGAGTGAGAACCTGAAGCAGAAGACCAGAGAGAGTGTCCCAGAGGTATAAGGTACAGGGTATGGGTATTGTTGGTCAGTCCCTCAGTGATGGTCCCTGGAGTCATAGGATGTATGGTGCTTCATACAGGGAATTGTATGAAGCACAATTGAAAAGCTGGAGGTACATACGAACATACAAAAATGCCAGCAGAAACAGCCCTCATGGTCTATTGAGTCTGCTCGAGTGTGCAGTTAGTACCTTATAATGCTGCTGTCCCTCCCTTCCCCCATTCTATTACCTCTTCCCCTATCCCAATCTGTCTTGACGCTGTCTACCGTCTTGCAGGCCACTACCTCACCCAGCAAGGAGTTCCACTTGCCTACCGCTCTTTTGCTGTGAGAAAATGTCTTCCTCATCTCTCTCCTGAATCTACCCCCCCCTCCAATCTCAGTTGGTGTCCTCTTGTGTCCCTCCCCTTTCTCCTCTGACAAATCTTCTCTCTATTAGTCTTGTTTATTCCCTTCAGGTACTTAAAGGTCTCAATCATATCTCCCCTGTCCCTCCTCTCCTCCAGAAAGTACATATTCAACTCCCCCAGCCTTTCTGCGTATGGCTCGCCCTCCAATCCCTGTATCATCTTCGTAGCTCTGCGCTGTACCCCCTACAACAATTTGATGTCCTTTTTTCAGGAACGGGCACCAGCATTGCATGCAGTACTCTAGGTGGGGCCTGACCAGTGACAGGGGCAGGATAACATCCCTACTTCTGGAGGAGATCCCTCTAGCTATACACCCCAGCATTTTGTTGGCTTTTGCCGCCACCCTTCTGCATTGAACAGAGTTGTTCATACTCCATGTTATGATCACCCCTAGGTCCTTCTTTTCTGTGGAACAACCCACCTGAACCCCATTTAAGTGATAATCCCTGCCCTGGTTCTGGGTACTGAAGTGCAGAACCTTGCACTGCTTGGCGTTGAACACCAGCTGACATTTATCTGTCCACTCCTGCAGCTTATTCAGGTCCTAATGCAACCCCATCCCACCATCCATGTCATCTACCACAGCTCCCATCTTGATATCTTCTGCGAACAGATTGATTTTGCTCTGGATCCCATTCGAGATCTCTACAATGAAAATCCCAAGCAGTACTGGTCCCAGCACGGATCCCTGTGGTATCCTGCTCATCACCACTCTTGGTGATGAGAGTTCCCCTACCACCACCACCCTTTGCTGTCTCCCCCTCAGCCAGTTCCTGATCCAGGCCACCATTTTTGGTCCTGCCCCCACATACTCCAGCTCCCCCCAATCTCCCATATGGCACTGAATCAAAGGGCTTACTGAAGTCCAAGCAGAGGACTTTCACAGCATTGCCCTTGTCCAGTTCCCATGTCATCCAGTCATAGAACTCTACCAGGTTTGTTTGGCATGATCTGCCCATGACAAACCCATATTGCTGGTCATCCTGGATATCATTTGCCTCCAAGAAGCTCACGAGCCTCTCCTTTAGGATGGTCTTCATGATTTTGCCCATGATTGAGGTGAGGCTCACTGGCCTGAAGTTCCCTGGTTCAACCTTTGGCCCACTTTTATGGATGGGCACCATGTGGGCCACCCTCCAGTCCTGTGGTACACATTCTGTGTCCAATGAGGCATTGAACAGGTCTGCCAGCAGCCCCAAAGGACCTCTGCCAGCTCCCTCAGTACTCTAGGGTGAATGCCATCTGGCCCTGGTGCTTTGTCCACTCTTAATGCTCTCAACCCCTCCAGCACCCTGCCCTCTGTAATCCTACTTCTGTCGCCCTCTCCCCTTACCCACCCCCACTCTGCCTGAGGTATTTGCCCCTTCTCCTGCGTGAACACAGAGCAGAAGTATGCTCAGTGCCTTGCCTGCTCCGCCCTTCTCCACCCACCCCCATCTTTCTTGATCCTCACAAGCTGGTCTTTGCTTCTCCTTTCCTCACCTATGTAATGGAAGAAGTCTTTTTCTCCTCTTTTGATCTCCTTTACCAGTCTGAGCTCTCCAGATGCTTTGGCCCCCCTGACTAGTCTGGTGACCTCACTAGACTTTTCCCTGTATACATCTTTATCTTCTCCCCTTCCCATTTTCCTATACTTCTGAAATGCCACCCTCATGGCTCTCACCCCTTCCCTGACCTCCGGTGACAGTCAACTGGGTTTCTTTGCCCTGTTCTTCTTGGTTTTTTCCTAGTACAGGTCTCTGTTGCCTTCGCCAGCCCTCCCCTTATTATATTCCATTTCTGATCTGCATCCATGTGTTGTTCGATGTACAGAACAGAAACACAGCTTGAGAAGGATGAGAACCAGCAATACAGAAAAAAATGCACTTGGTAAAGATATTTAGAGAGAAGCTCAATGAGAAGTGACATATAGATTCAGAATGTGGGTACCATTACCTAGGGATCAGTAGCAACTGTTCAAAATAAAGAACTACCCTGAGGCTAACAGATTAACAGACTGAAGTTGTCAGGAATCAGCCAATTCTGTTGTGCTGGACATTCGTCTCATTTTCAGAAATTCCATTTTGAAGTCACGTTCCATTCTGATGTCAGTTCAGACACTGGAATCAGAGTCAGAATCAGAATTTCTGATTTCACATCCAACTACTTGTTAAAACCTCCCCCCCCAACCCGGTACATACAGTAAGGGAACCCTAGCTGAGAAAAAAGACCTTTCCACTCCCCCATCCTTGTGTCTCCCCTACTAGTCTTCCTTACCTTAAAGGAGAACTGCCTTGAATCTGCAAGCCTGTATCTTCTGTAGAAGATGGGTTTCAAATACTGGTTCACATTCTGTTTTTGTTCCATCTATGTGGGCCTTTTAGTAAATTCACTGGGTGATTCTGCTTTTCACTGTGGTGGACAGTACCATTTTAGAACTGTATGGTGTACTTTATGTCTTGTTAAAGAACTTTCATTGTTTTCACAATGCATTCATGTTCTACTCTGGAACTTTGTAGCCCAAAAGGGACATAGACTACATCATACAGTTCTAAAATGGCACTTACCACCAGTGTGTAAATCAGAAACATCCACTGTGTTTACTAAAAGGTCAGTAAAGATGGAACAATGATGGAAAGGGATCGGATACATGATAAAAGCATTTACTGGGAAAAATGGCTTTCAGGTTCAACACAGTTCTCCTTTAAGACTGCTGCTGCTGCTGTGGCTCCCCTTCATTCAGCTGTGCTGTACAGTCAGAACTAGAATTTGTGCTGCTGGAATGGGTGGCACTGGTAGACTGGACTTGAGGCACTGAAGGTCTGGCTTCCAAAGAAGTAATAAGAAGTTAGTCCATGCATCCATGGTCCAAAGAGACCCATCTTCAAAGAGACCCACCTTTCAAGCAACCAAACCCACCACCAGCCACCATCCTTATCATCAATATCAATCCCCCCCAACTAGTAGCCAGCCTGTTCCCAATCAGATGTTCAGATATATACCAATAGCAAAGATAATTCTTTCCAAGTTGACAGAGAGGAAAAACACCACCACCAACCGCAGCCATCATGGTCCTCCTTCAGTGACCTGGAAAAAATAACTGAGCTGGTAGCCAACATGAACAAAACCCTGGGTTACTACCTGACGTCTTACTCAATACAACATCTGGCATAGCTGATGGTTCCCCAGCTGTGGAACTCCCTTTCTCTTCCTCTTCCTCTATGGACTATCTCCTCAGTAGAGGCCTTTCAAAAGTTGTTAATGATGTATCTATTCTCCCTGGCTTTTAATGAATTATTCAGCATGCTGTCTACATTTTTAAGTGGTGTTAATTTTATTTCTGTTTTATATTTGTTATGTACTGTGACCAGAGTGCCTGGCATGGGATGCTTTATAAATAAAAACTGCTTCCTTCCTTATGGGTCCTCCCAAATTGGGAGAAACATACTGTAAGTGTCCAGAGAATTAAGAAAAACCAGAGTTGATCCTAGGCAGATGGTGTCACAAACGCACTCCGCAGGTCAGGCCCTCTGCTCCCACAGTGTTAACCTCAGAGTGCAATATTGTGAACAGGTAACAGACAGGGTAGCCCTCCTGTCTGCTTTGGGTTTGAATCATCTGTTAGCCTCGAGTTCTGGAGGGATTCAAACTGTGAACCTTAAGTTAGCATACCCAATTAACAGACTCAGAAACGTACCCTCTTCAGGGATGCAGTACAATCCTTCACCCAGGGCACCCAGCCATGTTTTCCAAAATGTACCCTTAGCACTCTATATGAGACCTAGGTATTTCTTACCTTTTAAGTAAGCTTAGTAACACCATGCAAGCCCTACAGCTGTCAGACTTATTATGGGCTCATGCAATCACATGCAAAAAGGACTGGGAAGACACAGGTAGTATAATAAAGAAAATGCTGTTTACTAAAAAAAGTTTTAAAATAGGTAAAATAAAGTACAGAATAAATTATATCACAAATCTTACAGTTGTATAAAAAATGGGAAGTTACAGAATATAAACTCCTACCACATACACTTATTCTGCTCTGTTATCTTTCTAAGTGCTTTCCAAGTCAGAGAGAGTCTGAGTCCAAAATGATATGATGCTTTTTCCCCAGATGGATGATCATTTGAAACTCCATTTCCCCTTCCCTTGTAAGATCACAGCCTAGACCCTCCCATAGGTCCAATTTCTAAAATAGTTATCTACAAGGATGTATTTTAAATAATGCGAACATCAGCAAAAAGCCATTTCCCAAATATGACAGTCTGGGATCAAACATTTCTTTGAACTGGTTGTGATTACTGTTGCTAGGAAGATCAAAGGGTTTACGACTTTTAATACGTTGTTGTTATCAAATAGCCTGTTCCTCTAGGAAATCATAAATGTTTATGAGGCCCATATCCTCTGACCAATGGCCAGAGCCTTAATTAAGAACAGAACAAGAAATTCTAGATTAGGATTTCCCTTCACTAGTCAATTTCACAGATCCTCTGGTTTTCCTCACACTGACATCTTTTGTGGTCAAAGGTCACTCACTACAGCCTGGGTGTCAGGCGATCATATTTTATATATGTTATATTACAAATATCATACATATAACCATAAACTGAGGGCAGAACATCACAATCCTCCCCACCTAGACTGAATTTGGGGCCTCTATCCCCTGCATGGGATGAACTCCCCAAGTCAGTTCATGTCTCACACTGATGCGACAAGCCATCGGCATTTTCATTAGTTGCCCCAGCCCTGTGGGAGGCCATCATGTCATATCCTTGCAAGGCAGGACTCCATCTTTGTAGTCTACCATTTGTCTAACCTATTTGTGCCAGCCAAACCAGGGGGTTGTTGTCAGTTTGTACCTCAAAATGTTGCCCGTATAAGTATGGCTCTAACTTCTTTAGGGCCCACACCATGGAAAGACACTTTTCCACAGTAGAGTAAGCCTGCTCCCTGGAAAGTAACTTTTTACTCAGGTACATTAAGGGGAGATCTTTCCCTTGGTTGGATGTCTGATTCAGCACTGCCCTGATACCCACATCTAAGGCATCATTCTGGACTATAAAGGGTCTGCTATAGTCTAGACTTTTCAATACAGGAGCACTGCACAGTGCCTCCTTCAGTCTAGTACAGGATTTTTCACAGGCTGGTTCCCAGGTAACTTTCTTAGGCATCTTTTTCTTTACCAGGTCAGATAGGGGAGTGGTCAGGGCACTGTACTTGGGTACAAATTTCCTATAGTACCCTGCTGTCCCCAGAAATCTCCTGACATGCTTCTGCATTTCTGGTCTGGGCCATGCCTTGATCGCCTCTATTTTTACTTGATTAAGACAGAGCTGTCCCCGACCTACAGTACAACATGCCCGACGTATGCCACTTCAGCCATGGCCACCTGGCACTTCTCAGCTTTGACAGTGAGCCCGGCCTTCTGTATCCTGCCCAGCACTTCCCTAAGGTGGGACAGGTGTGCCTCCCAGCTGGCACTAAAGATGGCAATGACATCCAGATACACCACAGTGCACTCCTCAGCACCATTTAACACCTGGTTCACCAGCCTTTGGAAAGTGGCCAGGGCGTTCTTCATTCTGAAAGGCATTACTTTAAATTCAAATAAGCCTATCAGAGTGATGAAGGCCAACCTCTCCCTAGCTCTGGCAGTTAACTCTACCTGTCAATACCCCTTTGTCAAGTCAATAGTTGTAAGATATGTCACCCCCCCAACTTGCCCAGGAGTTTGTCCATCCGTGGCCTTGGGTGGGCATCTGACTTTGTGACTGCATTGAGTCGATGATAGTCCACACAAAAATGAGTAGAACCATCTGGCTTGGACACAAGGACTACGAGTGAGGCCCATGGGTTGTGGGATTTCTGGATTACCCCTAAATCCAGCATTTCCTCCACCTCCCTCCTAATGTCCTTTTGGACAGCCTCTGATACCTGATATACTGTTCACCGCTTGAGGGCCTGCATCCCTGCCTCCACATCATGCATCACTAAGGAGGTTAGCCCAGGCTTGGTGCTAAACAGTGGGGCAAAGTCTGCTAGAACTTCCCTGACTTCCTGGATCTGGTCTGGGGCCACCTGGGGTGACAATTTAATTGCCTCCACAGAGGACTCCTGCTTGCTTTCTTCCAGTAAGTCCAGAAAGTGGTCTCCTTCATCTGTTCCCTCCCCAGGACTACACACTGCAAACACCGTGCCAGCCTATTAGCATATGGCTTCATCATGTTGACATGGTACATTCTTTCTGTATGTCTCCTGTCAGGTAACTCTATAATATAGTTTACATCATTTACCTTTCTGACTACATTGTACAGTCCTGCCCACTCGGCCTGCAGCTTGTCTTTCTGGATCGGGATTAGGACCATGACTTCCTGACCCACCATGTATGGGCAAGCTCTGGCTCTGTGGTCATACCACACTTTCTGTTTTTGTTGGGCAGCTGCCAGGTTGATCTGGGCTGTCCCCATAAGTTCCTTCAGCCTTTCCCTAAAGCTAAGGACATAATCCACTATGGGAGTTCCCTGAGCAGCGTGCTTGCCTTCCCAGTCCTCCAGGATCAAGTCTAGGGGCCCACGTACCCTTCGTCCATATAAGAGCTCGAAGGGGGAAAACCCTGTCAACTCTTGGGGCACCTCCCTGTATGCAAACAACAGGTAGTTAAGGTATTTCTCCCAGTACCTCCCATTCTGTTCAGCAAATGCTTGGAGCATTGACTTAAGGGTACCGTTAAATCATTCCACAAACCCATTGGCTCACGCGTGATAATGTGTCATGCATCTCTGCACCACCCCACACTTCTCCCACAATCATTTCATCAGGTCCGACATGAAGGAACCCCCCTCAATCAGTGATAACCTCCTGCAGAAACCCAACATGGGACAAAATCCCTAGAAAGGCATCTGCCACTTTGTCTGTCCTCAGTGAGGATAGGGCAACTGCCTCTGGGTACTGGTTGGCATAATCCACCACAGTCAGGATGAATCTCTTCCTGGAGGAGCTGGTGGTATTTAAAGGCCCCACAGTATCCATTCCCACCCTCTGGAATAGCTCCTCCACTATGGACAATGGAATTAGGGTGGCTTGGGTTTCTTACCTGCCTTCCCTATTTCTTGGCACCTGTGACAAGACCTGCAATACTCCTTCACCTGTTGGGTGAAGTTGGGCCATTTGAAATTTTGGGCCAATCGCTGCGTAGCACGTGCGATTCCCAAATGACCAGACATGGGAATATCGTGTGCAGTCTTGAGCAACTGCTCATGGTACCCCTGGGGAATGACAAGCTGCCTGCCTATCACCCCTCCCTCTGTCTTAGCATCCTGAGTATACATCAGTCCATTGTCCCAATAAACCTTATGTTTCCCATCACCTCCCTGTGCTCCGTCAGAGTCTTCCCAAGCCCTCAGCTTCTCCAGACTAGGTCACTTTTCTGAGCAGCTGCAAACTCCTTACACATTCCCAAGGCATGGGACAGGTCCTCTTCAGTGTCTAAACTAGGGTCCCTAGCTCTAGCATCAAGGTGCTCAGGATCGCTGCCATCCCTAACCCTCTGACAATGAGTCACCTCTCCTTTCTTGGAGTAACCCTCCATAGCCATGTGGTTAACTGCTACCTGGAGAATTTCTACCCACCCTTTCATTAGTCTCCATATCAGGAGACCTAGGCTGGGGAACCAGCCTCACAGTGGTTTCCGCAGGGGCTTCTACGGAGACCAGGGAACTACCATTTTCCCTTGCTGCTTGGCTATGGATAACTGCACACACCATCCCCTGTTTGAGATTGTTACCAAGAATTACATCAACTGCTAAAGTTTCAGCTACAGCAACCTGTTGCACAGTTCCCCCTGTCTCACCTCCATCTAGGAGGACACTAGTAAGAGGCAAGATTTTCTCTTCCCCAGTGAGTCCCTGTATCATCACAAATTGATTGGGTATAAGCTGACCAGGCTCTACCAGATCCCCTTTTACTAAAGTCAGGGATGCCCCCGTGTCTGTTAACTCTTGTGTCTGTACACCATTCACAGTGGACTGGTGCATGTGTTCCCTCATGTTGACTGGCATGCTTTCAGGGACACACAAGCAACCCACTTCTTTTCAAGCACCAGTTTGTGTACTGCTTGTCCTTTTGGGACACTGTCTGGCAATATGCCCAGTTTCTTTGCAAACCCAACATTCATTTCTTTTCTCAAGTAAATCTTTTCTTTGCAACCTGGGGCTACCTGGTTTTGGTAGAGGTAGGGAGGGTTTTAGCTGCCCTGAAGGTGCGCTTTTCCCTTTCTGCACTGCCATGCCAGCCCCATTTGCTCTCAGAGAATGTCTGCTCCTGGCATAGCGGTCCGAGAGTTCAGCAGCCTCTTGCACTGTTTTTGGATTTCGGTCCTCCAGCCAGGTTTTCAGCTCTGCTAGGCATGCCCCAAAAAACTGCTCTAACAGTACACAGTACAGCATTTTAAATTTTTTTCAACAGAGTCTGTTTCAATTCCTTCCCACCAATGTTTTAAAAACTGACGGTGTTTCATGGCTAGCTCCTCGTAGCTCATGTCAGAGCTTCTTCTGAGCTTACGGAATTTAGCTCTGTATGCTTCTGCAGTTAATTCATACTTTTTTAAAAGTGCCGCTTTAAGTTTGCTGTAATCATTACTGTCCTCATTGTCCATTTGACCCAATGCATCCTGAGCTTTCCCAGTAAGTAGCGAGGATAGCTGGATGGTCCAGAACTCTCTAGGAATATTTGCCTGAATACAAACTTTTTCAAGGGAATTTAAAAATGCATCCATATCCTCCCCTCTTTAAATTCGGCTATCATTTTGGAGTTTAATTTGTAACCTAGTCCAGTAGTTCCAGTTAAACCCAGACCACTTATCTACTCTGGTGCTGGTGGTTAGAGTTGTAGCTTCTCCAGTTCATGTTGCCTCTGGCGCTTAAGCTCTTCATGATCAGCTTCTCACTGCTGTCATTCAGCCTCTCACTGTCCTTGCTCAGCTTCTCGCTGTTCCCACTCTACCTCTCGCTGAAGCTGTCTCTCTTCTCTCTGGAACTCCAGCTCCATTCTCCTCAACTCTATCTGTAGCCTGATTGCTTTTGTCTCCAGAATGCTGGTGACCTTCCCTTGCTGCTGTGGCCTTTGGCTTGTACTGGCCATGCTGTCTTCCTCACCGGATCTGGACACTGTACTGGACACTGGCCCCTCCATGTCCAAGGTCCAGTCCTTTTCAGTCATGGATTGTGACTCAGTGCTCTGGGCATCGGCGGCTATCAGAATGTCCATGAGCTTCTGCTTGTTGGCTTTCTCCTCGTAATGGACTCCTCTGTCCTGGCACAACTGCCTCAAGTAGTCTGCAGTGTACCTGCTGTAGTTGGTAGCCATCTTCTTCCCTAACTACAGCTACTCTAACTTGCACTCGAAAAAAAATAAAACAGGTAGGAAATATGACTGTAAGCAAAATTATATAGTTCTATTTACTTTTTAAAAATAAATCACTGCCTTATTTTGCACGTGAGCTGTACTGCATTACTCTGACACACTGAACTGCTAAAGCTTGTGTTACCAATACTCTTTAAATTGCAAATCTGTCACAAATGGACTCTGCAGGTCAGGCCCTCTGCTCCCACAGCACCAACCTCAGAGTGCAATAGTGTGAACAGGTAACAGACAGGGTAACCCTCTTGTCTGCTTTAGGTCTGAATCACCTGTTAGCCTTGAGTTCTGGAGGGATTCAAACTGTGAACCTTATGCTAGCATACCCAATTAACAGACTCGGATACGTACCCTCTTCGGGGGATGCAGTACAATCCTTCAGCCAGGGACACCCAGCCAGACTTTCCAAAATGTACCCTTAGACCTCTATACGAGACCTAGGTATTTCTTACCTTTTAAGTAAGCTTAGTAACACCATGCAAGCCCTACAGCTGTCAGACTTATTATGGGCTCATGCAATCACATGCAAAAAGGACTAAGAAGACACAGGCAGTATAATAAAGAAAATGTTGTTTACTAAAAAAAGTTTTAAAACAGGTCAAATAAAGTACAGAACAAATGAAATCACAAATCTTACAGTCCTATAAAAAAATGGGAAGTTACAGAATATAAACTCCTACCACAAACACTTAATTCTGCTCTGTTAACTTTCTAAGTGCTTTCCAAGTCAGAGAGAGAGTCTAAGTCCAAAATGATATGACACTTTTTCCCCAGATGGATGATCATTTGAAACTCCATCTCCCCTCCCCTTGTGAGGTCACAGCCTAGACCCTCCCATAGGTCCAATTTCTAACATAGTTATCTACAAGGATGTATTTTAAATAATGTGAATATCAGCAAAAAGCCATTTCCCAAATATGACAGTCTGGGATCAAACATTTCTTTGAACTGGTTGTGGTTCCTGTTCCTGGGAAGATCAAAGGGGTTATGACTTTTAACACATTTTTGTTATCAAATAGCCTGTTCCTCTAGGAAATCATAAATGTTTATGAGGCCTATATCCTCTGTCAGATGGTCAGAACCTTAATTAAGAACAGAACAGGAAATTCTAGATTAGGATTTTCCTTCACTTGTCAATTTCACACATCCTCTGGTTTTCCTCACACTGACATCTTTTGTGGTCAGAGGTCACTCACTGCAGCCTGGGTGTCAGGCAATCACATTTTATATATTTCATATTACAAATATCATACATATAACCATAAACTGAGCGCAGAGTGTCACAGATGGAGGGATGTTCTGTAGCAGCAGTACAGCTGTGAGAAGTCCTCCTCTGCACCATTAATGTCATAGGCTCTGGTGGAGGCCACACGAGTGCTGAACTCTTCAAGCTGAGACTGCTGTTTGTTTTTCATGGAGGTCTTAAGAGCTCACCTGTTCAGGAGCCCATGACTGAGGGCTGTGCATCAATGCATAGAATCAGATCTGGAATGTAATATGCCATCAGCCTTTGTGGGAAGAGTAACTAAGGAAGTGAGACCTTAAACCCCAACAGATGTTTAAGTGTCATCTCTGAATAGAGAGGTGCACTTGAGTAAAGGAAAGGGGAGAAGTGTGTGTAATGAAAATCAAATTAACCCCTACTAAACTGAAGATCTTTCATGTGGACAATAAATCTGCTGAAACTGTGTTCAAATCATTTAATTTTGTATTCAGCTTTATGACATCCATCTACCACCTGCACCTAATATCTGCATTTTCCCTGGTCTCCCCATCTCACCACCGCTCCATCCGCTGTCACACCTATGGGGATTCCCATGGGGTGAGACCTGAAAGTAGCTGTGCCCTCATTCTTGGTGGCTGTGCAAATAGGCTGTTTCTTCATTTTCACCCATGACCTCACCCACAACTCACTTGACACCAGGCAGTGCCCTATCAGGCCATATTAACATGTATCATGCCCCTGCAGAGAAGGCAAGCTCCATGGCCCACCACAGGGGTCACTAGTGCAGCAGAACCTGGCTCCTTTCCTCCTCAGCAGGGATTTCTGCTATGCAGAAGCAGCTCCACAGCAACCTCCAGCTGTCTAGCTGTCTCCCAAGTTCACACCTGAACCTGGGTGACCAATGTGGGAGTGCAACACGCTACCAACAAGGTCATCAGGTGGCCCACCATCTTCCAGTCATATAACTTTTGCATGAGCATAATGTTACTTGCACACGATCCCACCAAGCATATAAGAACTCTGGCTGACCCCATCTCATGGTGGAAGGCCCTACAGCACTCCACTGCCAGGGGCTGGCTACATTCTCTAATCCTGTTCACTGGTAAGGTTAACTTGCTCTGCACTATGTCTGCATACAATTCTGAAGTCTGTACTTGAAGAAATGCTGAAGTCTTTTTTTAATATTTCATAATTTATGAGTCTCAGTATTATTAGTATGCTATGCCAGCTAAAGTCTGCATTTTTCCCTTCTGCTGTATTCACTCAGTGGCACATAGGTTAACAACACATGGTCCTTAATAAAGCACTACATCACAGGAAAAGGAAGACTCCTTTTGTATAATATATTCCCAGAGGGCACTTGGAGGGGAATTTTACACTTGAGACCTGAGCAGAGTGCTGAGAAGGAAATTTAACAAAATATATTTCAGAACTCCAGAAGATGGAATTTTTATGCTGATGTCCTAATTTTGCTATACTTTTAAAACATTCTGTAGAAGTTAAAGCTGTCCTTTCATTCAACATCTTTGTGTTCTTTTGTTGGGTCCTGACTTGACACGTGGAAAGCAGTCTGTGAATAGCAGCATCGTGTGGATATGATGTGAGATAAAGAGAATAATTTATGGTCAACAGTGTGTAAAGATTTTTTGAGACACCCAAGGTGTGTCGATACCACATAAACCATGACACGGAAGGTTGAGTGATTTGTAACAGTATCACACACCAAAGGGTGTGTAAAAATAACAAGTTTACACTGTTATCGATTCTTTATTTACTTTATTTAAATACTGGCTCCACAGATGTAGCAAAATCGGTCAAAAAGCAAAATACATTTGGCTACTGCTGTTGTGTCTCAAGCTCAGTGCTCTGCCTGAAAGTGAGACAGTTCTTCTTTGCACACTGTCATGTGTAATGCAGTGTGTGTAATGGAAATTGTATTCATTTGTTCTGGGTTATAATCAGCCCTAATCAGTAATTATATAGAGAATAATATATGGGGTGCTCTGTTTAATGAGATTTTACACACACCCGAGTTGTGGGATGCTACATAAACCCGAGGACTCAAGCCGAGGGGTTTATAAAGTATCCTATTAATCAGGGGTGTGTAAATCGAGTTTTACACACACCAATTTATTATTTTTTTTTTTTTTATAATTGCTGGCCTAGCATTTTTTTGCTTCAGCAATTATAGAAAATAAGCAAATAGACTGTTTCTCAGGCAGCCGTGGACCAGTCAGGATTTTGCATTCCCTGTAGTCTGCCACCTTAACAGTGTCTCACTCGGTCGGGAAAAAAATATTTTGTTGTATTTGTCGTAGTTTTTATTTGTGTGATTTAACTTACTACTGAGCGGCTTCTGTGGCAGCCTTCCGGGTTGAAGAGGTTTGGAGATCTGCTGGCGGCAGCGCATGTATGCGGACAGGGGAACTCCTATGGTGGTAATGTTTCCCTTTCGTTTTCGATCCTGGATATTCTTTTTTTTTTTTTCAATAAAAAAGAACATTAAGTTACCGCTGACAGCGAGGGGCACTGAGGTACTATGGAGCTCTACAGTTAAGAAAGACCAGTGACTGGCGCGTGCATGGTGATAGGGAAATCCGGCCCGTGTTTGCCGTTATAACCAGCTGAGCTGGTTATAATGGCAAATTATAACCGGCTTTCTCTATGAAAAAAAATGGAAGCCAGTAATTATATTGTGATAACAGTTCTCTAGCATCCATTAACAGTAACATCAGTGCCCTCAAGTGTGAGAGGTTTATGGTAGTGCAAAACTGTGAACAAGTGATACGGAATAAGCTATAATGGATTTTTCTTTTTTTTTTATACTGTTTTTCTCCTGTACTCCAGTGCAGTCCCCTTCTGCCGAATTAACCTCAGCACTGTTATTTCCTTCTCCGGCATTGACCTCAGCACTCCAGGGGCTTAATAGTGACACTCCTACATCTGTTGTGTGTAACTTGTGGGGGATGGCCATGCTTTCCCATGTAGCCTGTCTAATATGTGGGATTCCAAGAGCCCAGTCAAGTCGGCAAGGCCAGACAGGTACCATTACCCTGCTGTGCACTGCGGGGCTTTTTCTATACTGTGTTACTCCCCATAGGATGCCAGCATGTGAGGTCTCAGGCAGTGCACATACAATCTGAGCATGCTGCACTCTTATGCAGCTGGCATCCTCCCACTCATCTTAACTCCAAACTGTGACACCACCTGTGGTCTGCCAGGTGGTGGTATTGCAGCAGAGTCTGCAACCCTGCCACTCCAAAGAAGAGTTTTCTACGGGATGTTCAGTCCTCCATCCCTTGGCTAGCCCCCTTACACCAAGTTCATTCCTGAACCCAGATTGCTGACATTATGAATGGTTGACCTACTGGTTTGTAAGCAGGCCAGCTTTATGAAAGTTTTTTTAATGTAAAAGATTATAGAAAGGTACAAATTAGAACAACCGTTAAACTGATACTAAACTGAGACAATTTCTCATATACTGCTTGTTTTATTATGGGAGGAGAACATATTAAATGGTTGGTCTTTTCAGTCTGTAGGCCATCTGTCTTGTCTTGAATGAGATGACCCCCTGATGAAGCCTTGCAAGAGGCAACTGCTCATGGGATGTTAGTTCACCCTGTTTGTATCTCACTAAAACATTTACCAGCCAACTAAGCAGTGAGTGCGTCTGGCCATATTCTTTATCTGTTAATTTTATTTTATTTTATTTAAACATTTGGTGACCGTGAAAGGCACACTGAGCCTAGGCTTGTTTCCAAGTGCGACCCGGGGAACGGGGAGCATGGGAACAAGGTATACAATTACAGTAGTACATACTAGGCAGTATAATATACATAATACACCATAGACAGCAAGATCATACATTTCAGAATAGTTAATACAGGTACAATCTGGGGCACAAAGAGCATGGGAACAAAGTATACAATTACAATAATACATAATAGGCAGCATAATTTACATAATACACCATAGGAAGCAAGATAATACATATCACAATAGCTAATACAGCATACAGGCTAGGCTATTAGAACAGTATGAGATAAGGGAGGAACTTCCATAGAGCAAGGGAGGTACTATGTGGTACAATGTTTCAAGTGCTATGTGATGTTATGGGAGCAAGTAGAGAAGGGCAGGAGGCGCAGCAGTGATCTGACAGAGAAGTGGGAGGTGAATCATGTAGGAGGGGAGTCTGAGAGTTCCACAGTAAGGAGAGATGATAATTGATGGCAGACTTGCCCATGTTTGTTGATGGAGTGGGAAGAAAGAAAGAGTGGAAGTCCCTAGAGTGCAAAGAGTATGACAAGGATGGGGCAGGAAAGAGGAGGGAAGAGATGTAAGAGGGGAGCAGGTTGAACCAGAATTTGGAGATGAAGGATATAAAGTGGGTGAGGCACCTGTGAGTGAGTGGAGGGAGGTCCAGGCAGGACAGCAGAGAGCAGTGATGGGTCCTGGAGGGAGAGTTTGAGGTGAAACGACAGAAAGCATAGTAGAGGGAGTCAAGTCGGGAGAGTGAGATAGAAGGTGCAGAGCAGTATACAGTATCAGCGTAGTCAAAAACTGGCATAATCATCTTTGTCAGGAGTTCCCAATGTACTGGGAGAGGAAGAGAGTCCCTGTTCTCATAGAGGATACCATGCTTAGGATGGAGTTTAGTAGCTATGTAGTCAATGTGATTTGAAAAGTTTAATTGCGGGTCCAGCTAGATGCCTAGGTACTTGTAGGAGGAGACAGCCTTTAACGGGGTGCCAGCTAAAACGTGATGGTGGGTTGCTGAGAGCTTCGGCTATTTTTTGAGAGGTACCAAAGTCATAGAGACTGTTTTAGATGTGTTTAGCTTGAGCTGTTTTGACTGGAACCAAGATTGAACCGAGTGGAAATCTTGTTGCAGAGCAGAATAGAGGCTGGGTCCAGGCAGGAGGTGAACAGTATGGTATCGTCTGCATACATATGGATGAGGGAGGAGGAGTAGCCCAAAGGGAGGTTATTTATGAATACTGAAAACAGGGCCAAGAGTAGAACCTTGAGGGATGCCTGCTAGGATAAGGAGTGGGGGAGAGGAGGAGTTGGTGATTTTTACTGACAGATACCTGCCAGTGAGATAAGAACTGAACCATTGTAAGGTGGGGGGGGCCAAGTCCCACAATATGAAGAGTGTTCAAAAGAAGAGGGTGGGACACCAAATCAAAGGCCTTGACCAGGTCGATTAAGAAAGCAGCTGTGAGGTGGCCTATGTCAGCAGCTGATTGAATGTGGCCAGTGACTCAGAGCAGGGAGGAAATGGTGGATTGTTTTTTTCTGAAGCCGGACTGGAAGGGATATAGGAAGTTGCTGGCATTGAGGTACCCAGTCAGTCTTGCTTGGATGGTGCCAGGTAGCATAGGTACCAGAATCTATGGGTGTGGGGGTGCTGCAGGCCCCCCACACTTTTGCCCATGAGCATTCAAATTGCTGCTTTGCTTGCAAAGACTACCCTTCATGCCTTGTGCCCTTTTAAAGTTCAGCACCCCCATTCCCCCCCATTCCGACACCCATGCCAGGTGGTTTTCCTCAACAGACTGCACCTTTGAGTGGCTTAGCGTCAGTGCACTGCATTTTCTTTGATGGACATCTTGAATGAGAAATGAGATTGCAGTCTTTCTTATCAACACAGGGTGCAGGTAGTCAGTCAACACCCTTATAACATCCTGTTTACATGTTGGCAAATTGGCAACAATTTTCCAGACCCATTACTCAGTTGCCCTTCTTCTGGCATATTTTTTGATAGAATCATAGGTTTCTTTAACCTGTATTACTTAGCAATGGCATTGCTAACATTTTGAGATGGCTGTTAATTCTGTATTTGTGCAATAATATCTAGTGTCTGATATTCATAAAGACTGTGTCAAACAAAATAAAGCAAACTTGAACTTGAATGTAAAAGTTGAAATGGTGTAAATTAGTAGGTGAAAGAGAGCAAACAAACCTCCCAGCTAATGAGAATTTCTCTTTAATTGAATGGCTGGAATGACTGTCTTAGGGACCCAGGGTCCTAGTTTGATTCCCATCAAAGGCTCTCAGTGAAGTCCTCCCAATGGATGGGAGTGTGTTGGTAAATAAACACAAGAAGCCTTTGTTCAACTCCTACAATACCTACAGTTGCAGCCAGTGATAGGTATCATTGTATATCTGCTGTAGATGTCTTGAGTTATAGTTGCTATATTTAGGAGGCACAGGAAATCCTGTTTAAATGAATGGGGTTCTCACAGTGATTTACAGAATCTAGCTATATAGAATAATTAACCCCAAACTATAAGGAAAAAGTTGTTTCTGACAGAGTGAGTATGTCACGTAGCACAAGAGCGAAGCTTGACTGCTATACTTGGCATCATATTACCAACAAGGGGCCTTATTCAGGCTGTTCTTGATAGTGTGTGTGTGTTTTTTAATTTTTATAATAACATATTTTCTTATTTCACAAACCCCAAATCAAATAAATAGTTTTAAACATAAATTCCAGACAGCTGATAGTTTCCTATTAAAAAAAGTAAGAAAAAACATAAGTAAAACTCAGTATCCTTGTGCGACCGCCAGTCTCACAGGTGGAGTCCCACAGTATTTCAGGTTGCTCATCATTTCTAATTTGTTCTTTAACATTCTATATAAATAACAACTTTAAGAAAACATTGGTGATAAGGAGTTTTCAGAACTGGCTCAAACCATAGAAAAAGAAATCCTAAATAAAAACTTACTTTACGTAAAGGACTCTTCTATGTGCTTTATCTCTTCTTAGAGTATGTAATTTCTAAAACATGAAATCATGTGTAGACCATGTCAAGTTAGTGTTTGCTCAGTTTACTTAAATGTCTAAAGCTTACAAGATTTATTACTTTAATATCACAAATATTGCAAATAAAAATAGTTTTAAAAAGTAATTCATTTGAAACAACACTAGCAATCAATATATGGTTTCCAGTATAAAAACATTGTTGATAACATTGCTACCTATAATGTATAAGTTAGAGCTTGATTAATTTTATATTATAAATGGATATGCTTCCTTAACTTAGGCATGTCATTATTATTCGTAGGTGGCCCATGAGATAGTTGGCATTATAATATTAGAATGGCATTATCGGCCTGGTAGCGCTGAGAGCTGAGGCACAGGTCACCTTTCCTCGCGCTACGCCGGCGACCCATGTTCGGGAACAGGCACGGGCTGCTTGGGGTCGGCAGGGAGGAGAGGGATTGAGCGTCCATAGGACTGCTCTCCCTCTCCGGGGAAGGAGGACTCCTGCACTTCGGTGCATGACTGGCCCTTGACGGAGGCTAGGGGGTAGTGAACCGAAATGCTACAGAATGGAGGTAGATGAGGCAGATGCTCGGAGGCACGTGTATGGGAGCATGCACGCTCGCTCCATGTGGCATCATTGCACGCCTCATCTACGGGGGCAAATTACAGGTGGAAAATCTAGGGACTGGCGCTGCAGAATGATGATCGGTCCCCGCAGGCGCCGACCTCGCGATGGGCAGTAATCCCTCCAGCACCGGATCCGGAGTTAGGCGGGTTGAGGGATTCCCGCTGCCCCACCATGGGGGCAAGCCATGGGGCAGCTGGAGGGGTAAGCTGCAAGCGGGGGACGGGGCTGGGGGAGCCGATAGGAGGCGTCGCAGCCAGGGACCAGGCAGATAAAGAAATGAACCAAAAAATAAAAAAAAAGAATGGCATTACTTCATTAGCCTGAATATGCATTCATTTGGTATCTTGCTGCTGTCATTGCCTATTATATTAATTGATACATGACGTTATACTTGATCCAACCTCAGTGAAATGGTCTGTGTTATAACCTTCATGCCGAGTGTAGCTGTTTACCTTTGTTTGTATATTTAAATATGTATACAATCAATAAAAAAGAATTTTAAAACAAAGAAAATATAGATGAAACAGGAAAATCATCTGATATATCCAGATGTACCATTGATTATCCCTAGCTACCACTGCAACATAGACTTCAAGCTAAAATCTTTCTGAGACATACAAGTACACTGACCACCAATTTATACTGAGTGAAAAGGCCAGCTCTTTGGAGTACAGGAATCAGCGGCCTCACTGAAGATAACAGCAGTGCCAAGCAAGAAAGGATGACCCATTTGAGTAAACTGAACCCTCCTGAACCTGACGAGTTCTATATGGTTTCAGACTGAAACAAACCCACCTTCAAAAATGATGGTTGTAGTTAAGTATGTAAATTTAATAAGTAAAGTTTTTTGGCATATGTATTATAAGTAGGCCCATCATGTGTTTATTTATTGCCTGTTTGGATGGGGTTCAGAAATCAGAACATTTTTATGAACATACAAAAGCTGACAGCAGCAAAAGGCCATCCTGGTCTACCTAGGCTGCTTGAGATTGTGCAAGCTCCATATTCAGCAGCTGCCCAAACCCCTCCCCCTTCCCTCCCTTTACCCTTCCCTTTGCCCTGTTCCACCCCTTCTTGAAGCATTCCACTGTATTACATGCCACCACCTCAGCCAGTAGTACATTCCACTTTGCCACCACCCTCTCTATATAGAAATGCCTTCTCACCTCCCTCCTGAATCTACCTCCCTCCAATCTCATGTCATGGCCCCTAGTATCTCTCCCCACCCTCCTCCTGAATAGACCCCTCTGTGTCTGTTTTGATTATCCCCTTCATGTATTTGAAGGTCTCAATCATGTCCCATCTGTCCCTCCTTTCTTCCAGTGTGTACATGTTTAACTTTCTTAGTCTGACCTCATATGGCAATTCCCCCAGGCCCTGAATCATCTTCATTGCCCTTTGCTTCAACCCCTCCAGCAGCCTAATGTCCTTTTGTAGGTACGGGCTCCAGTACTGCATGTAATATTCCAGGTGACGTCTAACCAGCGATCTGTATAACAGTAGAATAACCTCCCTTCTTCTCAAGGTAATGCCCCTTGCAATGCACCCCAACATTTTGTTGGCCATTGCTGCTGCCTTTTTGCATTGGGCAGAATTGTTCATTGCTCCCATGAAGAGCACCCCCAGATCCTTCTCCTCTTCTGTTACCTCCAGCCGCACCCCCACCCACTCCCAGATGGTAGCTTCTCCTCGGACTTTTTGTTAAGAAGTGCAGTACCTTGCATTTTTTTGCATTGAACTCCAGCTGCCATCCATCAGACCATGCCTCTAGCCTTGCCAGATCCTCCTGTAGCCCCTGCCACCCAACTTGGTCATCCACCACCACTCCCATCTTAGTGTCAACCACAAATAGGCTGATTTTGCTGCTGATGCCCCCCAAGATCTCTGCAATAAATATGCCAAACAGCACTGGGCCCAACACCGACCCCTGTAGAACACCACTTGTCACAGGCTTAGGGAATGAGTATTCCCCACTTACCACCACCTTCTGATGCCTTTTAGCCAGATCTCCACCCACCCCACCAGTTTTGTTCATGCCCCTGTGCCCTGTAGTTTGCTTCCAAGTCTCCCATTTGGTACTGAATCGAAGGCCTTACTGAAGTCTAGGTACATGACATCCACCGCATGGCTCCATCAATTTGCCTAGTCACCCAGTCATAGTATTCCACCAGGTTGGTCTGGCATGATCTGCCCTTGATAAAGCCATGCTGCCTCCCATCCTGCTGCACCCAGTTCACCTCCAGTAGTGCCACTAGCCTCTCCTTTAGGATGGTCTCCATTAGCTTCTCCACTTTGGATGTTAGACTTACTGGCCTATAGTTCCCCGGTTCATCCTTGGGTCCAGTCTTGTGGAGGGAACCACATGAGCCAGTCTCCAGTCATGGGGTATGCATCCTGTGTCTAGAGATGAATTAAATAATTCTGCCAAGGGTCCTGCCAGGACCTCTGCCAGCTCCTTCAGCACTCTTGGATATACTCCATCTGGTCTTGGTGCCTTGTCCACCCTCAATGCCCTTAACCCCTGCAGCACCCTCCCCACTGTGATTTCTCCATCTGTCATCCCCCCCATCTGTTTTTATCCTCCATCCTACTATGGGTAGCGCCCCCTTCCTTTGTTTCATAAAGACTGAACAGAAGTAGTTGTTCAGCACTTCTGCCCCCCTTCCACCCATCTCCCTCCTTCTTAATTCTTACAATTTGGTCCTTACAGCTTCTTTTCTCCCTGATGTACCTAAAGAAGTCTATTTCCCCTTTTTTTATGCCCTGAGCCAGCCTGAGTTCTCTTGCCACCTTGGCTACCCTTACCCCCCTGGTCACATCCTTTGCTTCTTGCAGATATTCCTCCCTATCCTCCTCCCTCACTGATTTTCTGTATCTCCTGTAAGCTGCCTTTTTCCTCCTCACCCTGTCTAACACACCTTTGCTAATCCAGCTGGGTTTCGTTCCCCTAGCCTTCTTAGTCTGGGCCCTACAGCAAGTTTCTGTTGCCTCCACTATCCCCTGTCTTATCAGTTCCCACCTTTGTTGTGTGTCCATACCTGGCTGAATTTTAGACAGGAACCCCTGTACCACATCCCTCATCACCTTAAAATTGACGTTCCTGAAATCCACCACCCTTGTGCAAGATGCCCCCCTCTGTTTAGTCATCTGTAACTAGAACCATACTGTCTGGTAGTCACTACCCCCCAATGGTTCCTCCACCTTCACATCCTTCACCCACACCCCATTTACAAGTACGAGGTCAAGTGTGTTCCTTTCCCTAGTTGGTTCCTTGACCAACTGTACTAGAAAACTTTCCTGGAAGGCATCCAGCATTACCTGCTCCCTTCTGTTCTTTGTGATAGGTGTGTCCCACTCCACCCCCGGCAGGTTGAGGTACCCTACTATCACCATCCCCCCCTTCCCGCAGTTCCTCCTGATCTGTTCTGCCAGTACCCTGTCCATCCCTTCAGATTGAGAGGGTGGCCTGTACACCTTTTGACCTTTTTCAATCCCCTTTTGACTTGATCTGAAGCAGAACTTTGAAAGTATGTACATCCCTAATGCAGCAAAACTGCCTGACGGTAAGTGAGTGAAACAACAAATCCCTCTCTCCTATTGTTTTGTTGTACTACTGCATATTCTGACTCAGGAATGGTAAGCCTCAATCAGTGTGGATGCTCTTCTCTCTCCTCTTGACTCTCTGAGCAGCCCTGTATATTTACAGTCTGCTAGGCTCTTTCCCCAAACTACTAGGATTGTCACACAGGGAAACAAAGAAGAAAAACCAGCAATGATTGGACTGGTCTTCTCTGTGGTATGTAATTCTTACAAAGCAAACTACAACTTAACCATCAGATGCTCCTGTTACTAACTCAAGTTAACTGTTTATTAATTTCCAGCAAAGATGCATCACAGATGTTTAGATGCTGCAGATGTTCGACAAAAGGCTCTTGAAGTGCAAAAGAATACTGGATGTAGGATTCCTGGTATAACAAAATAAAATTAATAATGTGTCCCTTTGACTATCAAACCACTATTTGTTTTTTATTTTAATGTTCTGCTTGAGGAAATTAAAAGCACATATTCTGTGGTTCATGCCAATGCTTCTGATAAAAGAAGGAATGTGACCACTATACCACTGGTTACTATTTTTTATTCTGCTTTTTGTCCACCCCCCATCCCCCACACATACTGTCAATGTGGCTCTCAGACACAGTCTGATAGCCGCAACACTGGTCAATGACTGAGAGGGGAAGAGACCCAAGAAAAGCAGGGGGTTATCATCAAGCTACCAGTGGGGAGTATGCTCAGTTTTCTCCCTGCCCTCCCATCTCCTTTTGAAACTGCAGACACACAAACACTCAAGATTTGCAGCGTCCTGTGGAGGAGACAAAGATCCTTGGCCCTTCAGAGGGATCATGTAAGACTCACACACAGCACCTCTTCCCTGGGTCAGAAAGTATTGCCATCTGCAGCATCCCAACCCTTGGTGTGCTTGACAAGCGAAGAGCTTGGCTTCTTTCCACACCAAGGTTCTCCTGCACGGTGGCGCTGTACATTACTGCTGAGCCATTGCAGCGAATCCCTCATTACAAATGTTTAAGCAGAAAGGGATGATTATTGCAAATCTGTAAATGACAAGCTTAGTCCAAGCTCCTCCCTCTCTGGCATAGGGAATTTCAGTGATGGCACATGATTCTCAGGGAGGGGTGAGCACTGAGAACATTTATATTTCAGTATGAACAAGTCTGAGAGTGGGGAACTTTGAATTCTTATTGGACCACTACAAGTGCTTCCTAGACAGCCTTCAGCCTAAAGCTTCTACTCTACTCTGCACTTCCTGCATACTTGAAAGTAACAGGGTTAGCACAATACACACAAGGCTGGAGGTATAGTAGCAGTGTATCAATTTACAGCAGTCTTCACTTTCAAATTTGCACAAGTACATTGCATAAGCCTCTTTGTTTTGTGGTGTGACAACACCTACGAACATATGAAAATGCCAGCAGATACAAGCTATACGGTCTATCAAGTCTGCTTGAATGTGCAGTTCCCAGTCTAATCTACTGAAGCTGTCCCTTCACCCTTTGCCTATCCATCTGATTTACTGCCCCAGACTGCCGACTCCCCCCTTCCCTCAGTTTTGAATTTGCCTTTGACCCTGTTCTACCCCCTCTTAAAATTGTCAACAGTTTACAGCGATATAACCTCCTCTGGCAGCTTATTCCACCTCGCTACCACCCTTTCCATGAAATAGTGCCTCCTCATTTCCCTCTTGAATCTTCCACCCCTCTAATTTCAGACTGTGCCCTCGTGTGTTTCTCCCCCCCATCTGAAAATGCCCTCAGTACTAACCCTATTCATGCCCTTTAAGTACTTGAAGGTCTCAATCATATCCCCTCTCTCCCTTCTATCATCCATGGAATACATGTTGAGCTCCCTCAGTCTTTCCTCATATGGTTTGTCCACCAGTCAAAGGATCATCTTTGTCACCCTATGCTGTACCCCCTCGAGTAGTTTGATGTCCTTCTTTAAATAGGAGCACCAGAAATACACACAGTACTCAGAGTATGATCTCACCAGGGACCTGTACAGTGGAAGGATGACTTCCTCTCTCCTAGAGTTGACACCTCTGACAATGCACCCCAGCATCTTACTAGCTTTGGCAGCCGCCTTTCTGCACTGTGCAGAATGATTCATGTCCCCTGTGACTACTACCCCCAGATCCTTCTCCTGCTCTGAAGTGGATAACTGCACAACCACAGCCAGTAGCTATTCTCAGGGTTTCTGACTCCCAAGTGCATGACCTTGCACTTCTTAGCATTGAACCTCAGATGCCATGTTTCTGACCAACTCTCAAGCTTTGCCAGATCCTCTTGGAGTTTTTGCCTCACTTCCACACTATCCACCTCTTTTTTATTTTAAGCACATGTGGAACAAAGCTTGGGCACAATCACGCAGCATTAGAGAAGGTTAGGCTGGACAACTCGGGGGACAGAACCCCGGTGAGACAGCAGGTCCAAGGAAACCATGTTGGGCAGACTCAATGGACCACAGGTTCCCTTCTGCCATCATTTTCTGTTTCTTTGTGTCATCTGCAAAAAGGCTGATTTTACTCTTAATCCCGGCTGCCATGTCACCAATGAAGATGTTAAATAACACTTTTCTTAGTACTGAGCCTTGTGGGACCCCACTGGTTACAGCTCTGGGAGTCAAGAGTCCCCCCCCCCAACTACCCTCTGCTGCCTGTCATGCAGCCAGCTCCCAACCCATCCTACCAGTTTCTCCCCAGCTTCCAGGTTCCTCAGTTACTAATCAACCTACCATGAGGCACCAAGTAGAAAACCTTGCTGAAGTCCAGATGCAGGACATCAACTGCATGGCCCTTATCGAGTGCCCTTGTCACCCAGTTAAAAAAGGCAACAAGGTTGGTCTGGCAGGATCTACCCGAGACAAACCCATGCTGCCTTTCATCATGGATATCATTCTTCTCCAGAAAGATCACCAGTCTCTATTTAAGGATGATCTCTATAACTTTCCCATGATGGCGGTAAGGCTGACTGGTCTGTAGTTGCCTGGTTCATCCCTGGGCCTACTCTTATGGAAAGACACCACATGTGCTATCCTCCAGTCCTGGGGCATGCA
Source organism: Neoceratodus forsteri (assembly GCA_016271365.2). NCBI lineage: Eukaryota > Metazoa > Chordata > Ceratodontiformes > Ceratodontidae > Neoceratodus > Neoceratodus forsteri. The sequence continues at coordinate 533,366,402 of CM028137.1, read as the reverse complement.
CCCAGTCCCCAAAGAGGTGTTGAACAAGTCTGACAAACGTCCTGCCAGGACTTCCGACAACTCTCTCAGGACCCTTGGATGCATACCGTCCGGCTCTGGTGCCTTATTTATTTATTTGTTTGTTTGTTTGTTTGCTTGTTTGTTTACCAGGTAGGTGCACTGATCCCAGGACCCTTCAATACCCTGCTCAATGGGATTTCCCAGTCTGTAAACCTCGCTCCCCCAATGCCCACCACATCTCTCCCCTGTGGCATAGGGCCATTCTTCACCCTGGTAAATACTGAATAAAAGTTCTCCTTGAATGCCTCTGCTCACTGGTGGCATTTGCCCTGTAGGGGCCCCATGCAAAGCTCAATGCTGAGGCCCCTACCAGTGTTGTTGGGGTGGGGTAGAGTGATTCCTACATGTATATGTTAAAGTGTTCTGAAAGCAGGCGGAGAGAGGGAGAGATGAGGTGTCTACCACAGTGACAGCTGCCGGCCCATCACTGTCACTGCTTTTCTTACATTGGTGTGCGCACATTCGAGCAGGCCACAGCTGCCTGCCTGCTGTAAAGTGCAAGCTGATTCCAGCATGGATGTTTCAGAACTGCAGACTGGAAGTGCCCACCCGGCTCACCCAGCATCTGCTACAAACAACAATAACCCAACTCAGAAAGCACACCACACACTTGTTTGCTTCATCATTTCAGCTATAATATCACAAAATGAATTTTAAAGCTTCATCAGTCCTACACTAACCATCGGATCTCTTGCCGCTCCCTCCTCAGCTGTCTCTTTACTTCATTCAGTCACACAGTCCCATCACTCAGGATTTTGATTTAGCAGCATTTATCATTCTCTCACACTTCAGTCTTGGACTTCAAGCCTGGAGCAGTGCATCAGATAGATTTGGTCATTTGTAATAAACCAACTGACCCATAACCATTTATTTATTTATTTATTTTTCTGAATGCTGAACTCCCCAAAAAAGCACCCTGATCTCTCTTTCCATTCTAGATTCTTCCCATATAGTAATGAGTCATAAACCCAAAGCCACAGAGGAGCACATCATTTTTTTCCATTTTTATTTATTTGCATTTGAAAAATGTAATACAAACATTTACATCCAGGATAGCATACTAATATTGAAGTACAACATGCAATGATAAGATTAGGACATATCCTAATTTTTGTTACCCCAGTGGGGGACTTACGCTTAACAATCCATCTGTAGTTAATTCTTTAGAATGACCAGTTCTGCCAACAATGAGATCATTAACAATCATACGAGGTTATTAGGAGACAAAATATCACCCCCATGGTACGGGTTAACTGTTCTCAATAATAAACCATGTGTGAGTGGAGACTAAAGGACATTGAGCTCAAGAATGAAATTACTCAACCAAAGTTAACAATGACTCTGACACTAACTCAGATATCAACATTGAATAGTATTTAACACTCCAACTTGATATACTCAGAAGGAAGAGGTCTGGAAGGCTGCTAAGTCTGGTACAACTAAGAGTCCCATGTGCACCGCCACTTCCCTTTACAACATTAGCACAAATACATATGGTAATAAGAACAGTCATGTAAAGGGTTCAGCGCTCCCACTGTACAATCAAACACTGATGTGCACAGTACAAAATGACTAATACTGCAGACCCCAGAAAGGATCCTAGGCATAGTCTGTCACATCAGGGAGCCATATTGTTCTTTGTACAAGGTGCAGGGACAGTGAGTTTTAGACAGGGGCCCCATGAAATGTTAGATCATGGAAGTTAATAAAATGTCCCTTCACACACATTGCAAAAGCACCAGATCATCAGTCCCATATAGCACCCCATTGATGTGCTGACCACTAAAATTCAGCGGGAAAAGAAATACGTATAATGATATCAATAATTCATCTCTCAAGTCTCTCCCTATAAAATAATTTACTAACTTTTAGTTACCCGGCTGTCTGGCTGGAACCTGAAGCCTGGCACCTGTCTGGCTGCCTGCCAGAGTGCCAACAGCCCACTTCTCAACCCACTCCTCCATCCTTCTGCCAGAAGCTGCCTGGAATCATGACATCCCTCTCAGCTCCAGACCATGACTGCGCCGACTGAGTCAGCGTCCGACTTCGAACCCAACCTGTTGCTAGCCTTGGCTGCCATGGCTGCTGCCAGTGTGCCACACTGCACTGATTCTCTTCTCAAGGCCCGCCTGTGAAGGCCACCAAACTGCTGTCACCATTGCTGCTAGCTTGCAGAGCTGTATAGCCTATCTGTGTCAGAAAAGGCAGTGTCGCACAAGTCTGACTCATGTGCTCTTGCTCCTCCACATTATGTGATGGCGCTGGCGCTAATAGGCAGAGTCACTGGACAATTAAGTGCACACCCGACCCTTTAATGAATAGTCTCATTTTGTTTTATGTTACTTTTGTCTTTTGTGTTGATTGCATGCATGCACAAAAAAGTGAGTCAGGATGGCAGGGGGCCCCTCACTGACAAGGAGCCCCATGCAATTGCTTGGGTTGCATGTGTCTAATACCGCCACTGCCTCTGCCTGTTCTGTCCCTTTTCTGCCCACCCCCCATCTTTCTTGATCCTGACAATCTCATTTTTACAGCTTCTTTTCTTCCTTATGTACCTGAAGAAATCCTTTTCCCTTTCTCTGATCTGTGCCAGCCTTGGCTCCCTTGAAGCCTTGGCAGCCCTGACTACTCTATTCACCTCTCTAGATTTCCTCGAGTACTCCTCCCTGTTTGCCTCTTGCTTGGATCTCTTATACTGTACCTGCTGAAGGCAGACCTTTTTTTCCTCACTTTCTCTACTGCATCCTTCCATAACCAGCTTGGCTTTCTAGTCCCAGCCCTCTTATTTTGGGTTTTTGTACATGTGTTAGTGGCATCTGCAAGACCCAGCTTGATGATGGACCATTTCTGGCTAGCATCCATGTTTGGGCGGATATATGCGAGATGCCCTTCTAGTATATCTCCTATTCTACCAAAATCTGCTCTTTTGAAGTCCACCACCTTTGTTTTGGACCTAGCTGCCTTCTCGTCTAGATTGAGGAAGAACCACACTGTGCGGTGGTTGCTTCCTGCCAGGGGGTTCTCCACCCTCATGTCCTAGATGTACTCCTCGTCCATCAGCACAAGGTCCAGTATGTTTCCCTCCCTGGTTGGCTCCATTACCCTTTGTGTCAGAAAGCTTTCCTGGAAGGCCTCCAGGAGGAACTGTTCCCTGGCAATAGAGGTAGTCAGGTGCTCCAGTCAATCCCTGGCAGATTGAAATCTCCTACTATCACAATATTGCCCTTAGCACTGAGCCTCCCGATTTGCTCCCCCAAATCCCTGTCAATTTCCTCATTGTGAGAGGGCAGCCTGTACACTACCCGCAATTTAACCTTCCTCCCTTTTAAGTTTTGGAGTTGTACCAATAAGGCTTCAGCCCTGCCCTCCTCCCCCTCCTCCCTGTTGCATAATATCCTGTCCCTTACAAAAATAGCCACCCCACACCCATCCTCTTTCCTCTGTCCCTTTGGTACAACCAGTACCCAGAGAACACAAGGTCCCAGTCCTGGTATTGGGTGGCTCAAGTCTCAGTGATGGCTGTTATGTCCACCACCTCTCCTTTTGCCATCAGTGACTGCACCTCTACTGCCTTGTTTCCCAGGCTCCCTGCATTCAAGGAAACCACCCTCCAGTGTGACCCCAACACATAGAAACATAGAAGCTGATGGCAGATAAAGACCGCAAGGCCCATCCAGTCTGCCCATTTTTTCTACCTCATGAATGTGCCATAGGCCTTTACTCTGTCAATGGCCTATCTATTCATACTCATCTGTATTACTCCCTTATGACTATCCTATGCCTATTAGGTGTCAGTGGTTCAGTAAGTAGCACACTCGCCTCTGAGGCCGGGAGATCAGAGGGCTGTGGGTTCAGTTCCCACATCTGGCATTTGGGTTAATATCCCAGTACTGACACTGTAGTGCAGAGTGAGAGGGGTGCTGCACTTCTGAGGTGCCATCTTTCGGATGAGACGTTAAAACCGAGGTCCTATCTGCCTGGATTGGTGGTAGTTCAGGTGGATGTTAAAGATCCCATGGCACTTATTGAAAACAGTAGGGGAATTTCCCCGGTGTCCTGGACAAATTTCCCTCATTCACTAAAAATACCACCAACAGCTTAATGTGGTTCAAGGTCAGTTGGTATTCATCTGTATCCCCCTCCCTGGGGTCGTGCCTGAAAATAGGCAGGATTTGTCTAGTGCACTTACCCGGTCAACAAAAACTAAATAAATAAATAAAATATTTGAAGCCCTGCACTGTATTCATATCCACCACTTCCTGAGTTAGGCCATTCCATGCATCCACCACCCTTTCTGTGAAAAAGAACATCCTCACATTACTCCGTAATTAGCCTGTCTCTAATCTCATGCTGTGTCCTCTTGTCCTGCTATTTCTCTTATATTGAAATGTTAGACTATTTCACCTTGTTAATGCCCTTAAGATGTTTGAATGTTTTGATCACCTCTCTTTTTTGCTCTAGGGTGTACATATTGTGCTCCATTAATCTGTCCTCATATGTTTTCTGATGCAGTCCGTGCACCATTTTGGTTACTCGATTACTCGGTTGATGGACAAAAGAAGGCCGACGCCCATCGAGGATGTCCTCCACACACTGTGGATCATTGCTAAGTTATGTTCTTATTTAAAAGCCATTTGTCAAGTTTAGCTTTAAAAATATTTATGATCTGACTATCAATGATATCCTGGAGCAGGGAATTCCAAATTCTAGGGGTTCTAACAGTGAAAAATTATTGCCGTTTGTTCAATCTTGTTCTATCAACTCCAATTTGCTTGTTGTGAATCCTAGCTACAGTTTTTCTAGATGTAAAAGATAGTCCACATGAATTCATCAATGTTGCTGAATGAGAGATCTTGTATAACTGGAGGAGATCACCCCTTAATCTTCTAAATTTAAGTGAATAAAGCCCCGTTTTCTGTAATCTAGATTCATAATCAAGTAATGAGAGATGTGGTATAATTTATGTGGCCTTCCTCTGGACCTTTTCAATTCTGGCTATGTCCGTAACCAGGTAGGGACTCCAAAAAGACAAACCATAATCCAAATGAGGTCTGATATGAGTTTTATAAAGGGCCATAATACACTCCTCAGATTTAAGGACAAATGTATTATTGATTCTACGTAAAAGGTCATTAGCATGTTTAGCAACCTTATTACAATGGTCAGTGGATGATAGCTTGTTGTTGACCAGTATGCCCAAATCTTTTTCCATGGTTGATTCCCTGACCATAATATTGTTAAGGTAATAGGTTTGTTTATGATTATTTTTACCCATATGTAATACCGAACATTTAGACACATTAAATGACATTTTATTGGTTATTGCCCATGATTCAATTATTTTTAGATCATTTTTTAGGATATTCCTATTAATATCACTATCAGCTCGTCCCCCCAGCTTGGTGTAATCTGCAAACTTAGATATGATGTTATTGGATGAGATGGTTAGGTCACTAATAAAGATACCGAACAGTGTGGGGCCCAACACTGAGCCCTGGGGCACACCACTAGACACTAACCCCTCATCAGACAGTTCTCCATTCACCCTAACAACCTGGGATCTATCATAAAGCCAGCTCTGGACCCAAGACACAATATAATTAGAAAATCCTAGGGTTACAAGCTTGTTTATCAATATGGAGTGGGAAACCTTGTCAAAGGCTTTACCATAGTCAAGCAAAATTACGTCTACTGGGATGTTTAGATTGAGGTTTATGCTGACTGAGTTATAGAAGGATAACAGATTAGTTGCACAAGAATGACCTGTTTTAAATCCATGTTGTGTAATATCATTTAAATTCAAAGACAGCATCTCTTCTTCAATTAAGTATTTAATCTTTTTTCTCCAGAAGTTTACAAGGTATGGACGTAAGACTAATGGGTCTGTAGTTTTCTGCTTTGTAGTGTAACCCTTTTTTGAAGATTGGTGTGACAATAGCTGTCTTCCAATCCAGTGGAACATTGGATTCAGTAAGGGATTTGTTGAAAATAATAGTAAGAGGGATAGGGATGCTGTTAGATGTTCCCATGAGAAATTTAGATGTTATGTTGTCAGGTCCTGGACTTGTTGGTTTTTTTAATGTGTTTAAGAGCTTAAGGGTATCAGAAATGGAAATGGAGTGACCAGGTGGTATACCAGGATTGGCAAGTGGTGAAGGTTCTATGTCTTGTTCAAAAAACTGAACAGAAGTATTTATTAAATTCCATTGCAATGACCTTGACAGAGAGAATAGTGGTATTGTCTATAATCAGCGGACCTATCTTTTTAGTATCTCCCTTTTTGTTATTTAGATAGGAGTATAAACTTTTGTGCAAATCCTTGGTGTGGGCAATTTTAAATTCTAGATTTTGCTTTGCTAGGACAATTGATGTTTTTAAATCTTTAACTACCTTCCTGTATTTTAGTAGTATATCCTCTTTCTGCTCAGGCTGGCACTGTTTTAAATTGGTAAATAACTTCCATTTACGTGTACTAAGTTTTTTGATTGAGATGTTGTACCAAGCGGGAACTTTGCCTTTGATGTTATATTTTCTTCTTTCGGGAACATATTGTTTTTCTAGACTATGTATAATATCCTTAAAGGTGTTCCATGCATCGTTGATGTTAAGTGGTAAGAGTAATGAGTCCCATGATATGGCTGAAAGCTGCTCATTAATTTTTGAAAAATTTGCTTTTTCATATAATTTAATCATAAGTTTATTAGTTGGGGTTTTATGTGTCAGAGGAATAGAAAAGTAAATTGACATGTGGTCACTGTTACTTAGTGGATCCATAATTCGTAAATTGTGTAAAGAGACCTCCATATTGGTTATAACTAGGTTGCCCTTCTCTGGACTGCCTCCATTTTGTTAATGTCCTTGTGAAGGTGCACCCTCCAGTACTCATGCAGTACTCCAGATGGGGCCTAACCAGTGTCTTGAAAAGAGGGATTAATACCTCCTTCTTACGATTTGTGATACCCCTACTAATATATGCCAACATCCCTCTAGCCTTACCTACCACTTTAGTGGTTTGTTTGGATGATTTCACATAATTTGTGTGGATGATGCCCAAATCTCATTCTTCCCTTGTGATTGCCACCAACTCCCCTCCCAACCTATAGGTAGCTTCAGGGTTTCTTTTCCCTATGTGCAAGATCTTGCACTTCTTTGTGTTAAACCCCAGTTACCACTCTTCTGACCATTTTGCCAGTTTTTCCAGATCTCTTCTCATTCCACATCCCTATGCCCTTCCCCTCTCCTCTACCACCTTCCCTTTTTGAATTCCTCTCCTTCCCCTCCTATCTCGATACACAGTCTTGAACATATAGTATGACTCGGTGGTGTGACAGCACCTGTCTCACAATCGGTATTGGCCCTCAGGCCATGAAATACAGTCCCATCGCACTTCACACTCTTACTTGGGATTTCCTTCTTTCACCACAGGAAAGTAAGATGTGAATGCCTCCACATGGGGGGGAGGAACTCCTTGGACTGCTGCATTGGTCCCTCACTTGCTGTCTTGAATACAAAGGTGTGGACCTACAACACAAGAACTCCCCACCTTCAAATAACTTGAGACTCCACTCTAGCACTGGATGTCAGCCTCTCTTCAAACTCCTTTGCTTGCAGCTTGCTCTGAGGCTTCCTCACAAGGCTTAGACACTCATTGACATTGTGGGTCTCTGGTCTGATCTCCCAGACCCCATCTCTGGGGGAACCCTCTACAACTAAGGCTCCCCCAGAGCCAATGACCATCTGCATCTGCCAAGTCTATTCCCAGGGGCCTTGGCACTAAGGCCACCGCAGCTCCTTCTCCACTCCTCCCCTCAAAATGGCAACTGCCCCCTACCTGTATACTCCTAGGCTCCTTCCACAGGCTGACCACAAACCTTATCCCATTACTAACTATACACCAACTATGCTACTGTAATATCTATTTACAGAACCAAGGCCTTATAATGACATTCTCCTCTAATGGAAGGGAGAGGGCATTACATTAATCTTGTTTTACATGCTTCATCATAGCTGGTACAATCTTTTACTTTCATTGTAAATGTAAATGCTGTACATTTTTGTGCAATCATTACTTCAGGTAGGATATTTGCATATACCATTCCCAAACAAAAGTTTATACCTATGCTCACATTTTATTATTCAAATTGTATTTCTTGTGCCAACATGGTCAGCATATTCAGAGTCTCTCAGTTCAGAGCAATTAAGAACATGGCTTGTCCAACTTAGTGTTAGCTTAATCCCCCATTACCCAGGGTTACTAGAATCCCAGTAAGACCTAGTGGTAGGCAAGGAAGACAGCTTGTGAAACTCCAGTTAAATGGCTTTCACACTGTCTCACTCTGTTCTCAGTCTCAGCTGAGACTGAGGGATGACATCATTTTAGAACTGTCGCAGCTGCATAAGCCACACTAGAATTTTGCAGTGGGAGGTTAGAGTAGAACGTTGGGGAATTTGAAGTTAGTTCAGTAGAGTCTGTTGCAGTCTGTAGTAGAGGAAGGAGGTGGTCTGCTGTGAGCAGGCCTTCAGAACCTAAGCTCTGTTAAAGAGCTATTTTTTTGGGTATAGGTGTGTGTTCTCACCTGAAGAGGAACACAAGAAGAGCACCTTGAAGTGGTAGAGACCACTTCCAGTGGTTTAGGGCCCCATCCCTGTGAGAATGGGGGTAATGAATCAGCCTGCATCCAGGGGCAACCCCCCTGGTCTGGCTAGGGAAAAAAGCAGCTGCCTGAGTTAAGTTCGTGCTGAGGCACCAGAAGCTCTGGACAAGAGTTCTTTGTGGAGAAAATGCCTGTGGGGCACCTGCAACCAAGGGGGAGTTTGCTCTACTAAACAGCCATGTGTTTTCACCTGAAAAAAGATGAAACTAAAGTAAAAGTTACTGTGGGGTCAGGAAAAGAAAGTCAAGTACAGTTTGGAAGATGTGGGGATTGGACTGCTTAACTCTGTGGGGGTCTAGAGTAATCGACACAGCCACTTGTTAAGCATGTTCAAGTTCAGCACAAATGGGATATAAAGACAGTAGATTGAATGTGAATACATTTACAAAGAATCTACACAGCAATTGTTTTAAAGGATGAGGTGTTACAGACCAGAGAAATGGCCGGGTATGAATTATGGGAACGAGAAATGGGAGCCCCCCCCCCATCAGTAGTAACCAAATTCACCTCTATGGGTTTGCTCTGGGACAACTGTTGCTTTCTCTCAGGTACTTGGCCAGTGCCTGAGGAAAGTACTCAGACGTGGGATTGATGAGGAAGATTCCCTGATGGAGCAGAAGTGCTCATAGGTGGTTTAGCCACCAGTAATATTCCATGTTATATGGAAAGTGTCCAAAGGGCTGGCAAAGGAGCCAAGCCAGGGAAAACTCAGAGCAGCATACAAGTTCGGGCTGTGTTCCCAGTGTGTTTCGGAGCCTGAGGGCTAAAGTGAATGAGGATGTGTTCTGATCTCCATAAATCTGCATTAACAGGAGTGTAGCACTGTGGGGGTCCATCTATGCTTTGTTTATTCTGTTGGATGTGAATAAAAGCCACACTTTAGAATCCCACTTCTGGTATTGGACATTACAGTTATTGCTTCCTCTGTCTGGAGTTACTTGGGTGCCCCTGTTGCAGAGTAGCCAAACCTAGCCAATGTGCCAAGTGACACATTTCTCCCCTAACCCAGCCCACCAGGTAGTGCTGTCAAGATGGGAACAGCATACCTGGGTTGGGGTTACATTAGTGTAAGTCATATTGTAGTTTGGGAATGACCTCAAGTCTTCCACTTGAGTATAGCGGGGTGGGTGGCGTTATCATGAAGGGGATGCCCTGAGTCCCCTGGAGAAAGTAGCAGATCACACTGCAACCATGCATTCCACTAGCAGCCACAGAGCAGTGGGTGCCAGCTCAAAAGGAAAAGAGTCATCAGCAGCTGCACACCTGATCCAAAGGTTGGCCACAACACACTGACCAGTGAAAATTCACATATCCTGTGCTGCATGCCAAATCACTGACCAGTGCAGGGTAGTATATGTAGTAATACTCTGATAATCAGTAGCATCTTTAGAATATTCCAGATACAAATGTAGACACAGATTGTTTTTGTCATGGACTGATTGTGAGGTATCCAGGTCATTATCCAGTTAAAATATCCAGATTTTCTGGGCAAATTTCTATTATACCTGTCTATATCCATCTGCATACCAGTACTTGAGCAATCCCTGTATAGCGATGCTGAGCAGATAATGCATTTTGTTAGTATCTCTAGTGGATAGGCTTGGGATTGAAGGATACTTTTGAGCACTGGGGTCCCTAGAGGGTTTGAGTTCACTTTCTTGGTTAGTCGAGGACCAGCAGTAATTTGGGCCCTTATGTAGTCAGCCACCCAACATCAAAATTAGTGGGCTACAAAGAAAAGGTGGGAGGCACTCCAAAATTATATCTACATTTTCTTGGTATTTTGTATATTTATCCCATGATGCTTTGCATTTTTGGGGTATGTGTGATTTTTTTTATTTCTTTGATATTCCAGAATTGAAAAGAAAAATAAGGAGCAAAAAGAAAAGTAAAATAGGAATCCAGAAAAAAATAAAACAATTACCTCACATGACCTTTTTTGAGAATGGGTTGACCTACCCTTAGACCTTGCTACTGTACATATCATGAAGATTCCTTTCATTCATAGCAGTTCCTACTGGAATAGCCGATTTGGAGCTTGACAGGCATAGTAGTAGGACCCACTGGTTAGGACAAGTGGGCAGGATTTTCAAAGAGTATTCATCATGAATCCACCCGCCTCAACTTTAATGTGGATGTCCACACAGGTACTACGGCAGTTAGCTGGTCTACACCTGTCCAATCTGCATCTAACTGTCACAGTGACACAGGGATGCACAAGTCACAGTCTGCATAATTTATTGACACAAGGTGCTATAAATCATGTGTGGCAATCATAAAACACCTATAACCTTTGATAATAGTTGTGGGCAACCCAGGCACAAGTGCTCCAATGCAGATGCATGCAGATCTGGGTCCTGTGTCCACACTGGAACCTTCAAAAATCTCCCTCCCTGAATTTTAAACCCGAAGTTCAATACATGTTCAAATCCCACTACAGCCACTGGCTTGCTATATGGTCATGAACAAGTCACATGACTTTTTGTGTTTTAGTGCTCCCAACCACAGAGTTGTGTAGGAGCAGGACCACACTGAGATGCTGGGCCTCAGCTCGTCAGTCCATGGGAAATAAAAAACAAAATCTGGTCAGAGTGAATATGGCTGCATAATGATAGTAATGAGGGTGTGTGGAAGTATTGACCAGTTATGGAGAAGCAACACAGTGAATTGCAAGTAGTACTCTATGTTTATTAGAGAATATAGGTGGAAAAGTGTTAGAAAAAGCTTGTTACAAATTGTGCTATGCTAATGATATTAAAGTAATCAATACATATAGTAGAGGCAGATTTGGTTTGTGTGGACACACAATGAATGATCATCTTATGTCCAGTCTTTTGATTTTGTAAAAAGTTGAATAATCCAAATCTTTGGTTTGTCCGTGAGGTGCTGCCTGGGTTATGCAGTAATACAAAGTGTGTTAACAGTAGCGCAGTTAGTTTCAAAGTTGTTGCTAGTATGTTTAGTTGGACATCATTGTAGCTTTTTCCTCTTGCTTTTTGGGGTAGGTGTTTTGGTAGTTGTTGGTTGTGGTGTATTTTGTTCAGGCTCAGAGAAGTAATTACTGTGAATTTTGTTTATGTCCCCATATGTGATATGGCTTATTGTAATAATGTAAGAACATTTTACTGTCACTGCATGTTATTGTGAGGCTGTCGAGAATGAATTTTTCTAAGTCTCTTGTTGGAAATAGGAAGTTCTGAAGTAGGTCTTTGTTAATTGTCATGGAGTTTAATTTGTAGTCTGTGATGCATGATTTACAATATACAGTTACAACAAATACCCTAAACTGAGCTGGCATCACTGAGACAGCTAAGTGCATCTGTCCATGACCCTGACAGCAGAGGGCATGGAGAAGTGTAAAGAGAGGGAAGCAATGTGACAAAGTGGGAACAACACAGTCTTGAGGACCAGAAAACCCAGATTCAACTTCCATAACAGTCACTTGCTCACACTGTCACCCTGAGAAACTAAATCAACCTCCCCATGCTTCAAACCTCCCAGCTGCATGACTTCAGTGTAAATGAGATGCTGCAGTTCAGTTGAATTATCTTGGGTACATAAATTTAGTTAAAAAAATAGAGCTTTAGAATTGGAAATCTGGGGGGGGGGGAGTATTATGGCAAAGTGGGAACAGCACAATCTTGATGACCGGGAGACCCAATGCCAAATTCCATAAGAGCCACTTGTTCATATTGTGACCCTGAGCAAGCAAAGTGACCTCCAAGAGCTTCAAACCTCCAAGCTGCATGACTTCCCTGAAAATCAGATGCTGCTGCTCAATTTAGTTGTCTTGTGTAAATAAATGTTGGAAAAAACTGAGTCTTGGATTCAAATCTACTTCCTTTCCTTCATGTTTAACAGAAGGTGAGGTTCACTTTAGGAAAAAAAAATTAAGTGGCAACAGCACATTCTTGAGGATCCAGAGAGCCAGGTTCGAATTCCGTAACAGCCAGTTGCTCACAGTGTGACCCTGAGCAAGTAAATCGACCTCCAAGTGCTTCACACTTCTCAGCTGCATGACTTCACTGAAAATGAGACGCTGCTGCTCAGTTGAGTGCTCCTGGGTAAATACACTTAGAAAGAAAAAAACTTGGGACTTGGAAATAGGGAGAGGCAGTATGTCAAAGTAGGAACAGCACAATCCTGAGGACTGAGACCCATGTTCAACTTTTATAAGAGCCACTTTCTCACAGTGTGACTCTGAACAAGTAAATCAACCTCCCAATGCTTCAACCATCCCAACTCCATGACTTCAATAAAACTGTGATGCTGCAGCTCAGTTGAGTTCTCCTGGGTAAATAAATCTAAGGAAAAAAGGTGCCCTACAAATGGACTCCACTTCCTTCCCTTCATGTTTACCAGAATGTGAGGTTCACTTTAGGAAAGAAAATTACTTTTCTTTCATATGGCCCTTTTCAAACATACCCTGTTTGAAAACCTTGTCCAAGACTTTCTCAGTTGCATTAGCCATAATGCATACACAGACCGCTTAAGAAATCATAAAGATAACACCAAACAGTGAATGGGGAGGGGGGAAGGCTTGGGCACAAGGAATTCAGTTGACTTGATCAAGGTTACACCATTAAAAAATGGTAGTAGTGGGATTCAAACATATGCTCCCATGATGACACTACTGTATCCATTGTTGCCTGATTTTTCTTGGTGCGTGCACATACACAATAACTGTACTAGGATACTACTGCCAACAACCGCTGTATGCTGCAATGCAAATGAACAATTTCTACTTCTTCCACATAAATAATGGCCCCATATATCATTTGTGGCAGCTGGAGGAAAAAATGCATTTGCACTGCCTCACCTTAAAGAAAACTGCTCTGTATACATCCATTTATTACCTTTTATGCAGTTTATTTTTAACCTTTCAAAAACAATGTCATGTATGTCTCTCTCCCTTTTCATAGAACACAAGCAGCACATTAAATTTATATACAGTAACAAAATCAGAGGTTCATTTCAGCAGTTGCAATTGATGCCCTCCCATTGCTACATGGTAAATGAACAATTATTTCTTCTTCGCCTAACATATTGGATTCGTCATTTATGGAAAATGCAGGAAAAAAATATAAGATGCACGGCACCACATTACAGGTGACTACTGTGTATACTTCATTTTATAACTTTTGTACTGTTTTTTTTCTTTGTAAAATATTTTTAGATGTGCATCTCTTACTTTTTGTAGTCAACTATCAGTACTGTCAATGTGTTTGGCAAGATCATAGGCTCGCTTCAGAGACCTTGCCAAATTAGGATGGAAATGACTGCATATGCCCATGATTGTAATATTTCATGGGTGCAGTAACATTCAGGTTAGATCAGGCACATCTGCGTTACAGGCTTACAAATTTTGACCAGCCTACATGGCTGCTAACTAGCGTGCACAGACTTGAAAACACGAGCCCAGCAGAAATGGGACTGGTTTCAAACCAGATTGCTTCACTATCATATATTTTTAAATTTAACTCAGTACATTTTTTAGGTAGCCAAATATGTGGTGATGCTTTGGTTGGCGTACAAGCAGTTATTACTTGTGGGAGGTGGACACTGCTTATTAACTGTAAGAGACAAAATGGGTCATACTGTGTGGTACCCTCTTTTGGCACTTTCAGACCAACTTAGACCATAACCATTTTCTTTCATTCTTATTCATATAAAACTGTGTTGCTCTGCAATACTGGTTGGGGGTTGTGATGTTACTTTACTGGGCCACATATAACTGTCATCTTCATCACTCACAAAGTAAGGTAAATAAAACTACATTTATAACTGTTATAAAAACGGTGGTGAATTTCATGAGTTGGCAGGTGTCAACAGGAACACAAACTACTACAGTTGCAATACATTTTATTCATGTTGCCCATTGTAAAAGTAGAAGTAAAAAAATGACTGCGTTATACAACATAAATTTAAAAAATTACCATTAAATGAGTTAGCCTCACTAACACAGCTAAGTGCATCTGCCCATGACCATGAAACCAGAAGGGCTGGAGATGAGGAAAGAAGTGGAGGCATTATGGCAAAGTGGGAACAGCACAGTCTCAAGGATTGAAGGGCAGGTTCACAGTTCAAAAGATCCACTTGCTCACAGTGTTTCCCCAGGCAAGTAAATTGCCCCCCCCCCCACATGCTTCAAACCTCCCGAAAGCATGACTTCACTGAAAAGGAGATGCTGCAGCTCAGTTGAGTTCTCCTGGGTACAGAAATTTAGCAAAAATAAAACCACAAAAAAACAAACATAGGCTTTTTGGAAATCAACACGCCTTCCTTTCATTTATGTTTACCACAAGTTGTGGTTCATTTTAGAAAAGAAAATTATTTTTTTTCATATAGGCCTTTTCATAAATACTTTGTCGGAAGCTAAACCTAAGACCAAACAATGATAGCAGGTTGGGGGAGGGGAGATTTGGGCACAAACAGTCAGTTGACTTGCTCACTGCTACACAGCACAAAAATTGTAGTGGTGGGATTCAAACCTGTGCTCCCAAGATCACACTAGTGAATCTATTCTAGCAAGCCTTTTCTTGCTGCTTGCACATACACAGGATTTGTGATAGGAGACTGGTCTTGAGTACCTCTGATTGCTACACTGTAGATTACCAATTCCCCCTTCTTCCCCGTATATAATGGCTCCATAATTCATTTCTGACAGACACAGAAAAAAAAAGAAGTTGCACTGCACAACCTTAACAAAGACTGCTCCAATAAAATTATTTTTTATTTATTTCAGTATTTGTTCATCTATATGCTCATTTTTCTGCACTTCAGTTAATTTGCAGAGAATCCGACTAAGACCAAAATCTTGGATTTCAGGAGGGCGGACTTCAGGAAAATGCACTGGTGGGCATCAGAGCAGATATGGGGGTAAACCAAAGGTGGTCCATCATTAAGGGAGGAATACTGGTTGCCACAGATGAGTGTGTTAGGCTCAGTGGTAAGAATACAAGGGCCAAAGCACCCAGCAGGTTCAGTTCTGGGGTTGCCCAGGCAGTAAGGAGAAAAGAGGTTGGCCTATAGAAAATGCAGGAAGACCAAGACAGAGGTGGATAGGGAAAATTGCCTAAGGTTGTCTAGTGAGGCAAGTAAAGAAGTCCAGTGAGCAAAGGCACAGAAGGAGCTGCAGATAGCTGAAGGAATTAAGAAGGGGGAGAAGACTTTCTTTCACAAAATAAGTGAGAAAAGGGACAAGAAGGAAGGGATTGTTAGTCTTAAGAAAGGGGAGGAGTGGGTGGAGGATAATGGGGGGAAAAGCAGAGATACTAAATGAATACTTCTGTTCTGTCTTCACCAGGGAGAAGGACAGACCAGTGCCTTCATGAGAGAAAAGAGGAGCAGGGGGGAACAGAACACAGATGTAGTGATAGAGGAGGATAGAGTGAGGGAGGGGCTACCGGCCTTGAAGGTGGACAAATCACCAGGCCCGGACAGAGCACATCCAAGGGTACTAAAGGAAATAGCTGAGGAGCTGGCAGAGCCACTGGCAGACCTATTTAATAGTTCACTAGAGTCAGACGTGGTACCACAGGACTGGAGAACAGCACATGTAGTGCCCCTCCACAAAAGCAGTCCCAAGGATGACCCAGGGAATTACAGACCAGTCAGACTGACCTCCATTATGGGCAAGCTCATGGAGACTACATTAGCAGCCACAGACACTGCCAGATATTTCCCCAAATTTTTGTGATATTTCCAGAAATATCTCCTGCTTTCTGCATTTCCACAGTAGGGGCAGCAGAGACAAACTCTTCAGAAATTTCACGAAATATCTGGAAATAGCTGGCAATGTCTCTGGCTACTACTGAATACTAAAGGAAAAGTTTGTGGAATATCTAGAGGAACATGGTCTCCAGGATGCAAGGCAGCATAGGTTCATGAGGAGGGAGATCATGTCAAATGAATCCGATTGACTTCTTTGACTATGTCACTAAGACAGTAGGCAGGGGCCAAGTAGTAGACATCCTCTATCTTGATTTCAGCAAGGACTTTGACTCTGTGCCCCATAAAAGGTTGATCAGGAAGTTGGTAGATCTCAGGGTTGGGGAAAAGATGTCCAGATGGGTGGAAAACTGGCTGAGGGACAGAATCTAGAGGGTGGTTGTGGGGAGAGAATTATCTGGCACTGGGGAGGTAACCAGTGGGGTTCCGCAAGGCTCGGTGCTGGGGCCGGTGTTGTTCAGAGTCTTCATCAATGCCATTGGGGATGCAATCAAGGGCAAAATGTGCCTATTTGCAGATGACACCAAGCTTTGTGGGAGAGTGGACACAGCTCAAGGGATACAGGACCTACAGGATGATCTGGAAAAGCTGGGGAGGTGGTTCAGGATCTGGCAGCTTGGCTTTAATGCCAAGAAATGCAAAATTATGCATATTGGAGCCAAGAATCCCAGGAGAGAATACTACCTGGGTGGAGTCCGAATATCTGCATCAGAGGAGGAGAAGGACCTGGGAGTGATGATCACTAGTGACCTGAAGGACTCCACGCAGTGCAAGAAAGCAGCAGCAAAGGCAAACAAGATGTTGGGATGCATATCTAGGGGGATCAGTAATAGGAGAGTTGATTATACTGCCCTTGTACAGGTCCCTGGTAAGGCCTCATCTAGACTATGGGGTTCAGTACTGGTGCCCACACCTCAAAAAGGACATTAACCTGCTGGAGAAAGTCCAGAAGAGTGCTACAAAGATGATAGTGGGTCAGCAGGGTAAGGCATATGAGGAGAGGGTAGAGGGAACTGAAGATGTACTCCCTGGAAGACAGGAGAGATAGAGGAGACATGATTGGGATCTTCAAGTACCTGAAAGAGATAAATAAGGAGAATAAGGAGAGTCTCTTTAAACTGAGTGGCAACCATAACATGAGGGGGCACAGTCTTAAGCTGGAGAGTGGGAGGTTTATGAGGGTGGTCAGGAAGATCTTCTTCACAGAGAGGGTGGTGGACACTTAGAATGCACTGCCAGAAGAGGTGATCTCTTTGAAGACAGTGGGCAGCTTTAAGAGAGGCTGGGATAGGTATGGGGGGGAGGTTAGGAACATGGGTAGGGAGGATGAGAGGTGTGGGGAGGGACGGCAGTGACAGTAGCTCAAGCTGTGTACCCCACAATACAAGCAGACTAGATTGACCAAATGGCCATCTTCTGCTGGCTTCTTCATATGTTCGTGTGTCTGTATTTTAAAAAGGGACTTCCCTAAATGAATTAATTATCTACTGCCTCTGAGATCGCTCTCCACTGTAGTTGCTTTCAAATGATGTTCCCAGGCATGCATAACATTTTGTACACTGACTTGTTTTCCAATGCTTTACTCTTTGAAAGGCTTCCCCTCCCCAGACAAAACAGTCCAGCAGTACTCTTTCAATGCAGCAGCATGCTGCCTGTGACTGTGCTGTTACCTCCCCCTCCAACAAGTCAGTCCTCCATGCAGCCAGTTCCTTCTGGGGAGCAAATCTTTTTTTTTCAACTCCCTTAGTTTGCCACCAGTTTCATGGCAGAAGCAGCACATCAGTTTACCAGCTCACAAGTGAACTGTCTTCCCCTCTCTGGTCCACCAATACAGTTTTCCTGCAACCCCCTTCAGGCCTGTAACAAACTTTTCCCTCAGATCCAGTCAGTTAATTGAGGGCTCCACAAAGGTTTTTTTTTATTGTATCCCTTCAGCTTTGCCACCACTTAGAAACTTCCTTCTGGGGATCAATCTTTTTTTCTGTCAGTCAGAACCCCCACAGGCCCTCAAGTTCACTTGTGTTCCCTTCCCCGTTCAACAATTACACTGCACCTGCCTGTGGCTCTTTTACCTCCCTCTCCAAGTCTCCAACAGTCAGCCTTTAAGTGCAGGCAGTCTTGGGATCAGCACAATTGGCCAACTGCATTCTTTAATTTTTGCCACCAGAGGAACCTCCAATATCCGCTGTGCCACCAACGAGAGTAGCCATGACCCAGGTGAAGATAGCACCACAATATGTGAGCCCCTGCATGAAGGGCTTTTCCTCAAGGATCTGGAGTGTCATGTCACTCGTGCATGCACATTTCAGTGCTTTGCCCTTCACAAACTGGTGGATGTAAGGGGACAGAGAGCTACTGTGCATGCGTGAAAGGGAAAACCGTCAAAAGCCACAGAGGCACCGGAAAATCACAGTTCACATGACCTCTGTGACCTCTGTGATGAACTTACACCATTAGTAATGGCCCATTGCCACCGGTAGTGATGTGCCACGGCCCTGCATGGATGTCTGTGGGGGTGTTGCATTTTATGTTACATTCTGCTGTTTCCATTTGGCTTCACTGGCTGTGTCCAATAAAGCTTTCCCGTGCCATCCATGTGTGTGTTTCTTGTCTCCTGCGTGTGGGGGGGGGCAGGCATGGGTGTGCTGACATTGGGGGGCAGGCATGGGTGTGCTGTCATGGGGGCAGCAGCATGGGTTTGCCATCATGGGTGGGGCAGGCACAGGTGTGCCACCAAGGGGGGCAGGCATGGGTGTGCCATCATGGGGGAGCCTGGCCTTTGTGTTCCTGTCCATGACCACATACAGCACCATGACAGGGCCCTTTGTGGCCCATATGGCAGTTCCTACCTGCTGGCTTGGGGGAGCACTGGGTGTGTGCACGGTGGCCTGCATGCTGTGTGGTGGTGCATCCACGGCATGCTGGCACATGGCCGGAGCTCATGTCCTGCACCACACACCACCATAATGGTGCTCTGTGGTCCAGGTAGACCTGCTGTCACCATCTGTGCTGTGGGCACCCACCACCATGATGGGCACCAGTGCACCATGATGTGGCCCCTTTCTTCATTATAGCAGATGGAACTCAGCAACTGCCATGTGCTCTTCTGTGCTCATGGCTGTGCTGTGGTGTGATCGCGGGCATATGGTGGTCACTCTGTAGCCATAAGCCTCCACTGTGCCTTGTTGCATGTGGTTCGGCTGCCAGGTGTGTATACTTACAGCAGCCCTCTGGCTCACATAGGTGACTGTGCCTTGTACACCATGCATGGCCATCATACACAACTTCATGCATGCGTGCTGTGGTGGTATATGAATGCCACTATGTGGCATGACCCCGCATACATGGAGTGTGGTGGGTCTACTAGCTGCAAGTTACTGCCCTACGCGGTGTCCTGAGAGCATGGGCAAAAGGGTGTCTGGTGTGCAAATGCCACATACCCATCGATGCTCTGTCCCTGCGTGCCCTTTGCACAGCACACACCCGTAGTACCTAGGCTTCCAATGTTATGTATACTCTTTGTAGTTGTTATTTTTGCTTCTACACAACCACTTGTTAAATAGCAAGTTTTTCAAATTTTCAGCAAACACATTGGTTAGTGAACCCCCCAATTAGCCTACCTGTGAATTTTCATCCAGTTTTGTCCACTCTGCTGTTTTAAATTTATCTTTTCATTTTGTTCCTTTTGTGCACTTCACTTCCTTGTTTCAGTGTGCGCGGTCCTTTCCAGAGTGCTTAATCACAGGAATCCCCACCCAAAAGTGTCATCAAACTGGCCTTTCACTCCGGAGATGGACTTTTGACTGAAATCCTGTACCTGATGCTGTTGTTAGTTGTTTTTAGCCACTTGATAGTGGCAGGTCAAAGCTTATGATTTCACAACAATCACATTATCATATCCTTTGCACTTTCTTGTGCCAGAAAATAAACTTTTTTCTTTAGAAAAATCCACGCAATTGCAAACTGTCACATAAAAATAAATAAAAATAAGCAAAGCAGTCCAAAGGTGTCTTTCACATCATTGTGGTGACATAATGCCAACATATTACCCCTGCAAGAATACATATTATTTTCTTTAACTGTCATTACTATCACTTTCTTTGCATAAATAATGTCTCTCGCTGGTGGCTGCTATGAGTTTATAAATGCAGTGCTGTAAAATGTAACGTGTCACTACTGAATCTTGAGAGGATCCAAAACCTCGGCCTAACTGCATATGCCTGAGCTAGTGTACCCTATGCTGTCACTTGTTGGCAGTCCCTCACAAGTGCCAGCACTAAGTTTATGCCTTCACAGATGTCCTTTGCACTTTCTTATGCCTGTAACTATAATAAAGTCTTTATGATTAGGGGCACAATTGCAAGCTGTCACTTGCTGTCAGCTTCACATTTCCAACATGAAAACAAGCAGAGCATTCCAAAGTTGTCTTTCTTTTCCATGCTTATAGTGACAGAATGCCAACATGTTACAGGTGCAAGAATACAGCAATCAAGAGCAGTCCAAAGGTGTTTTTCCAACCATTATGGTGACAGAATGCCAACATATTACAGGTGCAGCAATATATCTTATTTACATTACCTGTCATTACTATGCTGTCATTGAATAAATACTGTCTCTTGCTGGCCACCGCTGGATGGAGACTGCCATGAGTTTAAAAAATGCAATGTCAGAATAGATGAATGCTGTTTGGACACAGTTGGTATGACAGACAACCACCACTAATACATATTATTTATATCCGCTATCATTTGTCAGCCCTTCATCACATAACATGTATCTTTCTGCCAAGCCATTCCTATTGTAGGTGAGTGCCATCACATGACATTGGCATTCTTTGTGCAATAATAAAAAAATGTAATGTGTACTGTCTGAGGTCTTGTTTTTCTGTGCATTGCCATATCTGTGTGGTACACTTTATGGAATAAAAAGTGTGAATTAATATTCTAATTACATCTGCGGAGAAACAGAAACAATATCTACTGTGACTAACAATGCCTTAAAGTGAATACATGTTATACAGTTGCGTACAATGTAATGTGTCACTACTGAATCCTGAGAGGATCCGAAACCTCGAATTAACTGCATATGCCGGAGCTAGTGTACCCGATGCTGTCACTTGTTGTCAGTCCCTTGCCAGTGCCAGCACTCTTTATGCCTTCACAGCTGTCCTTTGCACTTTCTTATGCCTGAAACTATAATAATTTCTTTATGATTGGGGCGCAATTGCGAGCTGTCACTCGCTATCAGCTGCAGGATAGTGGCAGCTACACATTTCCAACATGAAAACAAGCAGACCATTCCAAAGGTGTCTTTTCCACTGTTATAGTGGCAGAATGCCAACATATTACAGGTGCAAGAATACAGCAGTCAAGAGCAGTCCAAAGGTGTCCAAAACCATGTCGGTAAGGTACACATTATGGGATCCAATGTGGGAATTTGTTTTCTAATTCCATCTGCAGAGAAATGGAAACAATGTATACTGTGACTAACAATGCCTCAAAGTGAATGTATACTTGACATTTACAATGGTAGTGTGCATTCGTTCCGATGCTGTGCGTGTTGTTGTGACTTTCACTTGCTCAGGGGAAAGCAGGCACTGCCAAATACCAGAATGATTATAGATTTATTAGGCAAATGGAATTTTACACTAATGAATCATGAACAGTTTGAAAACCTCTGACAAACTGCCCAAGCCTGCGAAAGTGTGTCTCCACATGATGAAATGTAACAAACACTTACGGGTGTGTATAGCAGAGCATGCAAAAAGGCAGTAAAAAATTCCCATTGGACACTCCAGCTGCAAGAATAATCCACAGTCAATTAGATGCTTTTTTTCCCATCTCCATATAAGAAATCCAATAACAGGTGTCTGTCAGTTGTACTCACAATAACAAGTATTACTGGTGCATGATGCAGACAAATGGAAAACAAAACAATGTAAAAAAAAATAACTGGTTACAACACAAAAATATGTGTTCTTATCTGTGTTGGCTGGTTGTATGTTTGTTTGTCAGGGGGACTTGGTGTGATGTGTGTGTGTGTGTGTGTGTGTGTGGTGGCTAGGTTCATGTTGGCTGTGTGTGTGTGTGTGTATGTGTGTGTGTGGTGGTGGCTAGGTTCATGTTGGCTGTGTGTGTGTGTGTGTGTGTGTGTGTGGTGGCTAGGTTTGTGTTGGCTGGTTGTGTTGGGGGGGCAGGGTTGGAGTGAGTGGCTGGCCCTGTGTTTATGTTTGTGTGTGTGTGTTGGCTGGTTGTGTTGTGTGTGAGTGTCGGGGTAAGTGGCTGGCCCTGTTTGTGTGTGTGTGTGTGGGGGGTTGGCTGGGTGTGTATGGGTGGGAGTGGTTGGTGTGCTTCACAGGCAGTAGTGGCTCGATAAGACAGTTTGCATGAATGCCAGTGTGAATGGACCTCTTTCAGGCTGGCTACCTTGATGTGTGTTTGGGTGCGGGAGGATGGCTCGGTGTGTATGGGTGGGGGTGGGTGCACTTCACAGACCAGAGTGACCCCATCAATCTGTATGTATGAGTGCTGGTGTCATCTCCGAATTGGGGGGTCACCAGACAAACATTCCCTTCCAACCCTTCTGCAATGTCACCATTGAAGACATTAAAAGGGACTGGCAACAGAACTGATCAGAGCTGTCATTGTTAGTATCTGAATCAGAGGCAGCTTGAGCACCCTCACTAGGAATATCACTAGATAGTAGAGGCTCAAATTGGTATGGTCGGATACCAATATCAAAGTTTAAATCAATGTCTTCCACATCTTCAAATTCTTCAGCTTCGAACATTGTAGATATTGATCACAGGCACACTGAAACCTTTGTGAACAGAGCTTTTTTAATACAGCCATGCACAACATGAGCCAATGATTCAGGCCAGTGTGACATCACAGGAGATCCCTGCGGGTGGGGCTGAGCTCAGTTTTCCTGAATAACAAAGGGAATATCAACAGATAATTTCTTTTTTTGTACTTTGGTAGCTGAATTCAAACAAAAAAGTACTTTTTCTGGTTACAAAAGCCTATAAACTATCAAACTCTACCCTCAGCACAGGCAAAATAGAACTTTTAAATGAGTTGTGTTTAAGTGTTCTTGGGTCATTAGATTGGAGGGCTGTAAACAGAGTGTGACTCAGAGAGAGTGGCATGTTATTGGAGATGGTGATAAACTTTTGAGCTGTGCTTGTTTGGAGGATCTGTTTGGTCTGCCATTTATACCAGGGAGAGATTTTTTTCTCCTGTCAACAGGGATATTGTTGTGAGACAGTAGAACTGCACTTACATATGAAAAAATCATTGCCAGAGCTCCTTGCTGTAAAAATAAACACCATTCAGTTGTTCTGGGTTTTTTTTGCATTTTATGAACGTGGTATACTTAACCGTGTTTACATGGAGGCATTTGCACTGCAGCAACCTGAGCGCTCATGCCACCATGTGGACACTTACCAAATCACAGTAAGCCGCTCCTTGAGCCGCTCGGCAATTCCCAAAAATCTGGGGATGCATGCGGGAGTGAACAGTTTAAGCAGCCGTGTGGACAGGCTGCACCGCTTGCTCCCACTTGCGGGCGATTCTATGCACTGACTGACCTGACTCCCAGCCCCTCTCAAGCACATCTTACGCCGAGTAGCTGGGGGGGCAATGTGAAAGCTGCTGCCAAGTGTCTCTGGGACAGGGCAGCTCTGCAACACTCCAAAGAAGGAGCAAGTTCAGCCATGTAAACATGGCTCTTGACAGCACTGTAAAGGAAATGGTCAGCTCTAACACTGTTGGCAATCCTGGGGGTGGGGCTGAGCTCAGTTTTCATGACTAACAGATCCACGACAGGAGCTTGACAAAATTTTTGTCGAACGCCCCGTCAGCGACACCAGCAGATCAACTGCATTCTGCAGTTGGCTGCCAGTTTGCACTGTCCATCCTTGTTTTCTTAGGGGGGTTACGCCTCCCGAAACTGCCCCCATAAAGATTATCAACTCTGAGTCAGAGCTGATTGGGGGTGTAGGACCCGACAGACAGCGCCGGGTTCCAGCGGGTTTCCCACAGTGGCATGGCGCTGTAGTTGCTGTGGGGGACCTCGCTGGCAAAATGTCACTGTCAGGGGGGTAACTGATGATTAACAAAAGGAATATCAACAGACAAACAATCTCTTTTTTGGTACTTTGGAAGTTGAATTCAAACATAAAAAAAGGTTTTGGTTACAAAAGTCTATAAACTGTCAAAATCTACCTTCAATTCAGGCAAAATAGAGCTTTAAAATGAGCTGTGTTTAAGTGCCCTTGGGTCATTAACTTGGGGAGCAGAAAATAGAGTGTGAATCTAGAGACACAGAAGCCATGTTTACACGGCTGACCTCGCTCCTTCTTTGGAGCATTGCAGAGCTGCCCCAACCCAAAAGACATTTTGGCTGACGCGTCTACACAGCCCCCCCCCCAGCACCAATGTAAGATGCACTGGAAAGGGTCTGGGAGTCGGGGCAATCAGCTGATGGAAGCACCCACAAGTAGGAGCGAGCGGTGCAGCTTGTCCACATGGCTGTTTAAACTACTCGTTCCTGAACATGTCCCCAAACTTTCTGGGACTGCCGAGCATCACAGGGAGCGGCTTACCGTGATTTGGTAAGTGTCCATATGGCAGCATTTGAACCGCAGCAACCACAGCACTCGGGTTGCTGTAGTGCAAATGCCGCCATGTAAAAATGGCTAGAGTGGCATGTTAATGGAGATGGTGATAAACTTTTGAGCTGTGTTTGTTTGGAGGATCTGTTTGGGCTGCCATTTAGACCAGGGAGAGATTGTTTTCTCCTGTCAACAGGAACATTGTTGTGAGACAGTAGAACTGCATTTACGTATGAAATAAATCATTGCCAGAACTCCTTGCTGTGAAAAGAAACACCATTCAGTTTTTTTTTTTGCATTTTATAAATGTGGTATACTTGCCAGCACTGTAAAGGAGATTGTCAGCTCTTACACTGTTGGCAATGCAGGCTTCACTTTCTCTTCACCCATGGGAGGAACGCTAGCTCCCACGCACACAATTCCACCTTTTTCCTCTCCCACAACCCTTACATTGCTGGTACTGCTCCCTCCCACATAAAAAGTCCCAGCTCTCTTCCCTCCCATGGACCTAACAAAATAAGTCTGTGCCAACATTGAGATCCATGCTAAACAGAGGCTCGCATTGATATCAGTGCGGGATCACAATAATGGTCGACTCAACTATTGTGTTCCAAGGAAGGTAATTTAGGCAGGGAGTTCTTTCCTCAGCAAAACATCTGCAGGCTACACCTACTGCAGCCGTAATAAGAGCAGCTGTAGATATCTTCATGACAATGTTCTGCAGCCCAACCTGCTAATTAGCAGTGCTGTGGGAGTTAACAGAGCAAGGATATGATAGCCTGGCAAAAGAGTGATAATCCCAGCTTTTCTCCTCTAGAGATCACTATGCCTCACCTCCAAGGCAAGCAAGCATTCCCCCATGATGCAGTTAACAAGGTAAAAGCTCTTTATAAGGCAGTAACTTTTACAAAAATGTATTTATTTCTCAAATGTACATTGAAGCTGCTCTGATTTATGAACATGTATGGGTGGAGCTAAATACCCAGCCTCCACCTGCAAACAAGATATGTAAAGCATCAACGCATGACAGGGTGTGCTGTTAATGGGGATTAGCGCACATCTCGGGTGCATTGTGAGGCACGAGACTTCTTGCTTTCTGCTGTGCACCACTGTCAAGCTCTGTCTGTACCATCACTCTCTCTGTCTCTCCAACAGAAACTGAACCACATGCAGCAAAACTGAAGATTACAGAGAGAGAGAGAGAGAGGATTCAGGAAACAAATGAAGACGAGAGAGAGACTGGTACTACAACCTAGAGACAGAGAGAGAGAGAGAGAGAGAGAGCAATCCTGCAGTGTCCTGTGTCTGTCTTTACTACTTAGGGCTGCACTCACTTCTCTCTCTGTGGTGCCATTCCTTGTAATAGTGGGACATATTGAGCTGTAGGATGACATTGGGCCCTCCCCCCTTCCACTGGTATCACTGATGTTGGAGTGTTAGCAGCAGTTCTTCAAAGAGCAGGAGTTGTCGAGGGTCTGATTTCTGTTGGGAGACAGACAGAGAGACAGAGAGGAAATGGGCTCTGTGTTGCACTACTGCTCTCTCTCTCTCCTCTTCAGTTGTGCCCTGAATTCCACTCTTTCTCCTCCATTTTCAGTTTTGCTGTGTCTGGTTTGGTTTCTGTTGGAGAGAGAGAATGATGGTACAGACAGAGCTTGACAGCACTGCACAGCAGAAAGCAAGAAGCAGCACCTTCTGACAGACAGAAAATGTTCCCAACCTTTGACCTACATCACAAATTCACTGCTCTGTACCATCACACTCTCTCTCTCTCTCTCTCTCTCTGCAGCAGGTTGCACTCCCCTTCTAGGGATGGGACAATGCAGCATGGTGTTGCAGGTATATTTTGCAGCAATACAGTGGGGGCTATGAGATATATAGCAGTGCAGGATGGTGGAGATCTATGGGGCAGGTGGGTGGGTACAGTTGTGCACAAGCTGCAGCATGGACAGGACAACTCTCAGGCACTGCACTTCTATCTCTCTCTCTCGATCTCTCTACAGCAGGTTGCGCTCCTCATACTTGTAGCTTGCTGCTACATGTTCCATGGGGTTTCCAAGGTCCAAGGGGTAGGTAGGTGGGTAGAGTCAGACCTCAGCTAAGGACATGATCTGATGCTGCTGAATGTATTGTTGGGAGGGCGGAGGGGGCGCCATTTGGAGAAGTGATCAGGGACACTCACACCAACCTTGTTTCTATGTACTATAGCTGTGGTACCCGCATACATACCAACTTTCACTATGTAACAGGGTGCATACTGTGCGGCAATTCAGCAGCACAGCACTGCGAAACACCTCTGCTGCACAGCTCAGTGTGTACCGATTAGTGAGTTTTACAAATGGCTGCTGTTCTGATTTACAAGGTAAAAAGCTCTTTATAAGGCAGTAACTTTTACAAAAATGTATTTATTTCTCAAATGTACATTGAAGCTGCTCTGATTTATGAACATGTATGGGTGGAGCTAAGTACCCAGCCTCCACCGGCAAACAAGATATGTAAAGGGACGGCATGAGAAACAGGAACCTTTCTGCCCATTCATCTTTCCCATGGTACACCTTATCATCCTGATAGTGCTGATGATGTGGATTATCGCACTGCCAGGTGATGCAGACCATCCAATCATATCAGTGCCTCAGGAGCGCCATGTGTAATAATTAGAATAAATATTTTATTCATTCTATAACCCCAATCAGACACCTGGTTACAGCACAGTAAGAAGGGTGTAAAAGTCATGCAACTGATAACTGACTGCATAGGGAAACGAGGGCTACAGTATATGTTAAAAACAATGTAAACATCTTCTTATGGCAGCACATTTCTGTAGACTTTTCAGTGTAGAATGGCTTGGATCACAAAACAAGTAAAATGCATCATGTGTTACACCTTTTGCTTGCCTTTATGATGCCAGGAGCAATATGAGTTGTGAATATTGCACAGTACACTTGGACCCCCCCATGACCAAGTTGTAAAATATAAATATTAATAGAAAGAGAATAGTATATGGGTTTGCGTGCATTATGAGAATTTAATACACACCAGAGGTGTGTGATGCCACATAAACCCCAAAAGCATAGCTTGAGGAGTTTATTTGAGCATCAAACACTGACGGTGTGTATTAAATTTAAGCGAGGCACACCATCCAATGTTTTATTAATTATAACTACAGGCCAGTCACAGCAGGGAGCCAGAGAGCGATGCTGCAGATGAATGACACAGGGACCATGGCAAAGGTATATCTGGTACTAAGACAGAAAGCACGAGTTAGCATGGTAGGAAGATCAGCCTGAGTCTTCCTCAAGTGGTACAGGTAGTGAAGGTATATATTTTTGGGGGCTGCAGTGGGCGTAGAACCTGCAGACCTCTTGCTATCAGAAAAGGACCCAACGCATTCCTTCTGTCCAAACAACGTGTTGGAGTTCCAACTCCACATCTGTGTAACACTTTACTCACTGTCTCCACTGGCAGTTGCACTGCACTATTCTTCTCTGTTGGTGGTCATGGCGGAACAAGGCACGAATTGTATTGCGCATGCACAACTGCTAGCACATGTGCAGTAGACAGCAGTGGCCATCTTGGACACAATGGAGGATGCTGTGTTCCACTGTGACCACCAATTTTCTTTTTTCTTTTAAATACGGATATCCCTCCACCCGACCCTACCTCTTAGCACCCACCACCCAGCTCCCCCCTCCAGAAGTATAACAATGACACTGGGGGTATCCAATCGGGAGGCAGTATAGCGCAGTGGTTTAAGGCTCTGAGCTGCAAATCTGGAGACCTGGGTTTGAATCCCACAGCCCCCACTTGCATACTGTGTGACCCTGAGCAAGTCACTTAACTTCCCTGTGCTCCAAGATTGCACCTTTCAGCTTTGTGTGTCTCACCTGGTTAAACAATTGGGAAAAAAAAATTCCCCAGTGTCATGATCGTGTTCTGCTGGACCTTTTTTTTAAATATATATTTTCTCCCTCACCTAACCCTCGCTCTCAACCCCCAGAAACATAACAGTGACACTGGGGGTGCCATCTGATGTCTGTCGATAATCCTTGGTTGATTTTTCTCACTTGTAAAACAAAACCATCTATCAATGTCTTTGTGGCTGTTCCTAACACCCCACCCAACCCTCCTACTCAGCACCCACTCACATACACCAAAGCCCTTACTTACCCATCGTGGGTCCAATGCCATAATCCTTTCTGGACCATAGACACGTCTTCACTCTTCAAAGCTGGACCGTGAACTGAAGAAACAGGTATGCAGTTCAATGTATTTCAATGGGGTTTTGAACTTAGTAGCATAACTTGGGCATTTTTGCCCCAAATTTTCAACGTGCCTTTTTTGGGACCTCGTCTCATGAACAATTGCACTGTCAATAGGCAAATCTGTCCCAAAACATGATTTCACAATCTCTGAACAAAATTACCTTTTGAGCAGGAGTTGGAAATTTTCTCTGCCCTTGTTCATGAGGTGGAGTCATAAGAAGGCTATGTTAAAGATTTGTTGTAAAAATATTAAAAAACAATAAAGTTAAGAGCCTACATTGCATTTTGCAAATGCAGGCTTGTAACTTTGGTAATTTTCAATATTTGTACCCCAAATTCACAACATAGCCATATCTTTATAGCACCTCATGAATGTGACAGCTGTCATTTTTCACATTCTAGCCAAAATGTTCTTTTACATCCCGAAAGGTGATTTTGCAGTCCCTGCATGAAATCACCTTTCAGGCATAAGTTGAACATTTTCTCTGCCCTTGTTCATGAGGTGGGGTCATAAGAAGGTTATGTTGAAAATCTGGAGTAAAAATATTAAAAAACAATAAAGTTATGAACCTGCATTGAATTTTGCAAATGCAGGCTCATATTTTTGGTGTTTTTCAATATTTTTACCACAAATTTACAACATAGCCATATCTTTACAGCACCTCATGAATGTGACAGCTGCCATTATTAAAATCCTGGTCAAATTTTTTTTTACATCTCGAAAGGTGATTTTGCAGCCCCTACATGAAATCACCTTTCGGACAGGAGTCGAAATGTTTCTCTGACCTTATTCAGGAGGTGGGGTCATATCATATGGAGGCTATACTTTAAATTTGGTGTAAAAATATTTGAAAAAAAAAGGTATGAGGCTATTTTGCAAATGCAGGCTCATAACTTTGGTAATATTCAATAGTTTTAACCTAAATTTTCAACATAGCCATTTCTTCACAGCCCCTCATGAATGTGACAGCTGTCACTGTTCCACTCCTTCCCCAAATGTGTTTTTGCATCCTGAAAAGTGATTTTTCTGCCCTTCTTCATGAGGCAGGGCCATAACAAGGCTATGCTGAAAATTTAGTGTAAAAATATTAAAAAACAAATTTTCCATATGTTTACCCCAAATTCCTTGACTGCAGTCCTATTGGCTCTGGCCAGAACTTGTTTTATTTAGTAGTGGAAACAGTTGGAACCTGACACTGCATGCTGTCATGGAAACAGCACAGTACATCATGCAGTGCTGTGAGTTGCTCTGGTCATGATCAGGGCTATCAACTGTGTAAACAGAGGAGCTGCTCTGATATTAGGTTGCGAGTGGGTTAGTAAGGATAGTTTTTGAGGAGTGGCTGCAGTTTATTTGTAGCCAAAAATTGTATCAGTAATGGATTTATTTCAAATGACATCCTTTTCAGTATAAACAAGCCATCTCAATGAGCGCAGCATTTGAGGGTGACTTGAGATAGCAACTGCGGTTCAGTGTGCACGTGTGTTTACTATAATAACCAGCTGGTTATTACAGCATTAATAACTGGCCATCTCCTTTGAAAAAATTGATGGGCAATTGCAATATAGAGAATAATTAAAAACAAAGTGTGAAGAACAAGCCGGTTCACTCACCTGGTGGATGCTGTGATATCACTGGTATGAGAGCAAAGTTTGAATGCCTCACTGATGTCAAAGCAATCACAAGGTGTGTAAATCTGGGATGTCTTTACATTTTAATATTTCTTTTTTATTTATGTGACCCCCCCACTCCCATGGTCAACCATGGTGACCCGAGGTCCACACCCCTGCCTGGTGGCTGTAGCGTGGCACATCTGGTTGAGGGGGTTCAGTTTGTTTGTTCTCTTGTAGAAGGGAGGTTTGTCCCAAATTATTAAATAGGATGGTACCTCCACCCAGAGGGAATAAGTGGGCCAGATGTTGTGTGTAGTACTGCCCTCTGGGAAGCAGTACCTACCCACCTCCTATGCTGGACAAGACCATCCCCTGGGGACCACGAACAGCTATTACCCTTATCAAACAATAACTCAGTCAGGATGCACAAACTGAGGACACACATAGAAATGCAAAGAATTAACAGTGCTTTATTTTGACATACAGCCGTGGGTAACTGGAGAAGGAAAAATGGGATTAGCACTTGCAGGTTACCATTGAACATTTCCCCCATAATCAGTACACCATACACAGCACACCCACCCAAGCAAAGGGCCCAATGAGATAAATATATTATACAGGGTGTGGAATACTCTAAAATTGGTACCAATAGTAGAACTATAGATTTAAGTAATAAAGCTACTACCAATAGACTCTGGGTGCCCAAGAGTTAGGTTAGCGTCCCAGTGCAGGTGTGGTTGTAGAGTTGCCTGGGATTTTTTGGTGGTGCACTTGAGGAACTTACTGTAGCAAGCTTGCGTTTTAACCCCCAACAGGTCATTGTGTGGTAGCACAAAATTAATAAGGAATGCAGTTCCAACAAACTTGCTTGAACTTTCAAACAAACTTAAAATCCCAGTTATAATCCAACAGGGAAAGTAGAAAGTCTCACCAGCAATGCAAGAACTCACGTGACCCTTGGCTATAGCAGACCATGAGCAGAATGGATTCAGGAGGAGTAGGGAGCAGCACACAGAAGCAGGAAAGCTCAGAAGCCTTGCAATGGGTCAGTATTTCTTGTCCCATACCACTGTGAACTTAGCTCTTCTATATCAGATTTCAAGCCACAGCCCTTCTGTCTCAACTCTCTGAATGTAGCTCTTCCTGCTCACACTTCTTGGCTATGATGTCCTTCTGGCTCATGCTTCTCTGATCACATCTCTTCTAAATCACATTCTGGATATAAGAGCACTGCACAGAAGCTTCCTAGTTCCCAAGGATCCAAGACCCTAGGAGAGAGACCCCACAGTCCGACTCCCCCAAAGGGGTTAAGAGTGCCCTAGCACTCTGGCCTGCACCCGTGGTTCCTGTACCCCGATCCGCCCCACTTGATAAGGACTAGCTGACTCCTTACCTGGCTCTGCTGAACAGGATGCAGTCTGTCTCCTCTTGGATTAGCTCAGACTTCTTGAATGCAGCAGGGCCTTTTTAATTCACACTTTCTACAGGGTGCTCTGTAACAGTCTCTGGAGACAGGTGAACCCAGACATAGATTCACAAAAGGTATGTTGAAGGAGCCCTGAGGAGGACTACCAGAACTCTTCTGGATCAGCCCTGGGGAGGACTCCAATAAATCTACAGGATGAGTCCAGTAGAGGACTTGGATGATGTATGGCCTGACTAGGCCTCTCT
The DNA here is from genome assembly GCA_016271365.2 of Neoceratodus forsteri. Lineage (NCBI taxonomy): Eukaryota > Metazoa > Chordata > Ceratodontiformes > Ceratodontidae > Neoceratodus > Neoceratodus forsteri. The sequence goes on along the minus strand of CM028137.1, from coordinate 533,333,796 downwards.
CTGTCACTCATGGGGCCCTTCCTGGCTCAGTCTCTTCCTCTCCATTCAGTTGGTGCCCCTTCTGGCACTATCACAACTGTTGGTTCATGTGGTGCCCTTCTGGCACAAACTCTTCAGACAGTGCCCTTCTTGGCACAAATGCTTCATCTCTCTCTCTCTCTCCTCCCCCACTCCCTCTCCTGCTCCCTCTCCTCTCCCTCTCCCTCCTCTCTCTCTCTCTCTCTCTCTCTCTCTCTCTCTCTCTCATGAATCTGAGCCCAGGATACAGCCCATAAACTACAAGGAGTGGGCTCTGAGGAAGACTCACTGAACTACTATAGAGTGGGCCCTGGGGAGGACCCCCATGGAGCAGACCTGAGAAGACCATAACTCCCTAACTGCCATGCAGCTCTGCACTACTCACTGTCCCAGCCAAACTTCCCTGTTGTTCTGCAAGGCTCAGAAACTCTTTTCTCCTCTTCTACTTCTAATTGGGCAGACAGGGTTGTCCATCAGTCCTTCTGTCCTGTGCTGCCCTCTGATTGGCTTAAAAATCCCACCAGTCCAAATGGGAGGAACCTGTTACATCATCCTCCCAGAGTGCAATGCTTTGCCTTGCTGCCCTCTGATCGGTTGTTTTCAGGTTGTGGGTCACAAAGATAGCAGCCTCTTTGTTTCTATGGAGCCCTGTTCTCCAAGCTCTTTATTTTTATTTATTTTGCAGTTTGCCCCTTTTTAGTGTGCTGCCCTTGTTTGATGGGCATAGTGGTGCCTGACTTTCTAGTGGTGGTGTGGAATTGGCTCCTGTGCTCCCCATCAGGAGCTCAGTTCTCTGCCCTCCCCATCCTGAAACGTGGGCATTCTTTGTGTGGCAGCAGGAGCCACTCTCTTAAAGGTGCTGCTTGCTGAATATCCTATTCTTTTCTTCTCCTCCCCAAGTGCCTCCATGCCACCTGATGCTGGCTGAAGTCCATGAAACAGAAGCACAATAGGGGAGATGCTCTGGCAGCTGCTGATGTGGATTTCAGTGCTCCTGGTGAGCGGGTGCTTCCAGCACCATAAAACATTCAAGCCGCCATGACGGCTCGCATAACTAAATAAGCTGCTGCCTGAACGCACACACACTGCAGTGCACAACTGCAGTGGTTGTTTTCCTGACTGCTCCTCCAGCCCCCTTTCCAGTTTCAGTCCTGGGCCAGCGTGAGCAAGAAGATGGGAGGCAAAGTTTGAGGAGGCACACAGGACTTCAGGTAAGTCCCCGGCCTGGGGGGGGGTACATTTATTGTATTATTACTGGTTTACATTTATTTATTTATTGTGGTTAAACAAGTTTACAGAACTTGAAAAAGTAATGGTGGGACCAAGAGGTGGTGATTTAAAATGAAAGGTAGGGCAAAGAGAAAGCTTTTGGATATTTGTGCTGAGGTCCAGAGAAGGTATGGGACTGAAAGATAATATAGATTTGGCAGCCTTCCTGTGAACTAGTGAGTTATGTTAGATAGGGTTTTATTAGAAATAATGTATGTCTATATGTGGCAATTAAAATGTGTTTGTACATGACAATACATTTTTTATATAAATGTCCATTAAACAGTGTCACAGAACTAGTTTTTAGTACATTTAATATATTTCTTCTTTTTTGAGGTAGTGCGCTAATATTGGCATCGGTCAAAATAGCTAAAGTAACTTTGACAAATATATAAAATCTTTTTTAGATGCTGGAGTAATGAAATCATGGATATAAAAGAGATTCCAGCTAAATTGGGCATCTATTTCATTAAGATACTTTCAGATGTGAGGTAGTGATTATAAAATGATTGGGTTCCTTTAGATATCATTGGAACCTAGCTGCTAAATAAACAATTGATAATTGGAAACTCCCTGCATTTTATGATAGCAGCTAATTGTTGATTAAATAATTAAAGAGTGGCTGAGTACTAATCTAGAGATTTGCTTGATTTATTATACTGCTACGCATACAATTAAATGCAGGAATGCAGTTTTTTAATCATTCACTTAATGTTTTGTGTTTAATTGTGTTTCACTTGCACGTGTATGAGCACTATTTAAACTTTGTAATGCTGTTGCTACCTATCTGTGTTGAAGCTTGGTGTTTAACCAAGCGAAACATAAGATGTGAATTTGCCTTATGGCATATTGCCTTGTGAGCCAGTAATTTTGCACTGATGCGCTTTTGTGAATACATTTCACTTGAAAATGTATGGCCTGGACTGGGTGCTGATTTTTTTCTTTAAGTATTTATTGTGGTTAGCATGTTTTTAAGCACTTATCTTGTCATTTTAGTGTAGCAAAGTCTATCCCAATGAACACTGTAATCATAACTCAAAACAGCAGTACATTTTTAAATGAATAAAAACAGCCAGCCCACCAGTGCAGCAATAGCGCTACCACTCACGGCACCAATGACCCAGGTTCTGGAACAAGCCTGGGCCATTGGAGTGCTGGCCAGGGAGAGAGGATTGAGCACCCCATAAGATGCTCTCCACTGATGAGAGGGAGATCACATCGAGCTGCTCTACCACTACCTGGGTGTCCACAGGCAATGGTGCTGGGGATTAGCAACTGAGACGGGGCCGTGGATGTGCACCTGCTGATTGGCTATGTCAGGCTTGGCAGGCAAACAGTCAAGCTAGCACTAATGGATGGAAGGCAAAGCAGAACAGGGAAAATGTGTGCTCGGCACCAGGAGATGAAGCTCTACAAGTGACCCACACCAGGTTTGAGTTGTGGCATTCCAGGGACTCTCCTCATCTTCACCTCCACCATACATGGCCGGACAGATGCTGGGGAAGAAATGCCAAAGGAGCTGAAGACATACCCAGCCCCAGGGGGTAAGCTTGGGGGGGTGGCAGCACAGATGTGAGCTACAGGAGGGTGGGGGGACACAGTGTAGCAGTAACCCAGTAGAACAAAGAAAAATGGGGCACACAAGTGTGTTATCTGCAAAAACTTTTACTGCATCTCAGAAAATCTCTTTAAATACAGAAATAAACACACAAAAAAGGCAGCACAGTCAGACTAACGTTAACCCAGCGTTTCGACTCTTACAGCTGGGTTAACGTTAATCTGACTGTCTTTACGCTGGCTGTGTGTTTATTTCTGTATTTCAAATATATTTTTCTGAGACACAGTAACAGTTTTTGCAGATAACACACTAGTGTGCCCCATTTTTCTTTGTTCTACTAGTGTGTTGGGCTGGCCACCCTTTCTTTAGCGTGCACCGACCCCAGTAGCAGTATTGCAGAACGTCTTCTTGGATTTTACATTTTAGCAGTAACCCAGCCTTGGTAGGGTGGATAGCATGCCTTGTTGGTAGCAGAAGGAGGACCCAGCCAGAAAGTCTTAAATTGATGATTCAGTTTGTTTGAGTACACGCCTGTAAAGAGCACAGCTACAACTGCAGCTGAGCACGAGCTCAACATTCAACGTTGTTCTTAACATTCTGAGAAAAATTGTTTTTCACATATGTGAAGAACAAATTTTAGAAAGCGTGGGAAAATATGCTGTCTATTATATTTCTATCATCATTCGTTATGTATAGACATGCTGGTGTAGGGCACAGGAGCCAATTGCACTACACACCACCACCGTCAAAGTCAGGCACTATTATGCCCAAGGGAGCACAAGCAGTGTAAAAGGATCAAAAACATCTACAGTAATACTTCACAGAATGAGTGGTGAACACTTGGAATAGACTGCCAGAGCATGTGGTATCAGCTGATACTGTATTATACAAGCATTTGTCAATGCCGAACGTTCGCTTGCAGGTATTTGCAGTGGTATTTGGCACTTGGACATGGCTTAAAAAAATCAGTGACAAAGAAGTACAAGCATTTGTCAATGCCGAATGTTGCTTGCTTCTATGTGCTGTTTAGGTATTTGGAAGTCATTGGAGTGCAAATATTGAAAATTCGCGAACTTACGTGCGTGTGTAGGAACTGCGCAACGCACGCTTGTAAAACAGTCATTTTTAGGAATTTTTCACCAAATTTTCAACATAGCCATTTTAAGACCTCTGCTCATGATCAGTGTCACTGTGATTTTCTTAATGTGTCCCATACATTGATTTCGCACACCGACTGAGCCATTGTGCGCTACATGGGCGGAAGCACGTTTTGGGTGAGATGTGAAAAATGACAGCTGTACTACTCATAAGAAGGTGTGGTAAAATGGCAATGTTGAAAATCTGGAGTGTAAATATTGAAAATTCGCAAACCTACACAAGTGCGTAGGAACTGCGCAACGCACGCTTGTAAAACAGTCATTTTTAGGAATTTTTTCACCAAATTTTCAAAATAGCCATTTTAAGACCTCTGATAATGAACAGTGTCACAATGATTTTCTTAATGTGTCCCATACATTGATTTCGCACACCAACTGCGCCATTGTGCACTACATGGGCGGAAACACATTTTGGGCAGGATGTGAAAAATGACAGCTGTACTGATCATAAGGAGGTGTGGTAAAATGGCAATGTTGAAAATCTGGAGTGAAAATATTGAAAATTCACGAACTACGAGCCTGCACAGGAACTGCCATAGCGTGCGCTCGTAAAACAGTCATTTTAGAATTTTGCAAATTTTCAACATGGGGTTTTGGGACCCCTTCTCATGAATGATGTCACTGTCATGGCGTTATTCAGGCCCAAAGGGTGATTTAGCACTGACTGCGGAAATCACCCTTCGACGGGCTCGCCTTATGTTTATCGACATCGAAGTCCCAAAGCCATGTTAATACGGTGCAAGAGATCAAAATGCCTGAGATATGTAATAAGGTTGAAAACCTCCTATCTAGCCCATTATACAGCTTACCGGCATTTCCTCAGTTAGCGGTCGGCTTTGAAGAGACAGGCGTGTTCCGGTACGAAGATCGTGCACGAGCTCCGGAGGTAAGTATGGGGTGGGGGTGTGGGGAGGTGGGGTGCGCTGTGGATGGGTGCGGGTTGTGGGAGGGCCTGGGAGAAGCGCCGTGGGACCATTTTCAATTTACAGGTTTTAAAAAAAAAAAAAAACAGATGACGTGGGATGTTTGCCATGCTGGGGTGGGCTCCCAGCATGTGAGGGCTCATCAGGGGGCCGTGGAGCCGATGGGGATTGGGCACCCCGTCGGCCAAGCGACATGGGACGGGATGTTTGCCACGCTGGGGTGGGCTCCCAGTGTGGCAGAAGGATAACTGGGGGGCCTGGGCCGACAGGGGATTGGGCACCCCGTCAGCAAACGAAGCAGGACGTGTAGCCATGCTGGGGTGGGCTCTCCCAGCATGGCAGCAAAAAAAAAAAAATTTTAAAGTGGTGGTGACGCGGTGCTGTAGTATGACAGCGGTGGTTTTCTTTGAAGAGAAGACACGCTGTCATACAACACCACATCCAGTAGTGCAGGACTGCCATGCCTGCTCAATGGAGCAGGGGATTGCAGGGGAAGGGCACACCTCCAAAGTGTCCCATTCTCCCAAGACGTTCCTTGCGCATGTGAGCAAGCGAACATAAAAATGGGCAATGGAAATCCTGCAAACTCATTGGTTGAAACATAAGACCATTGATTATTTTCTGATAACCACACATCTCACCTGAACTACATATTTTGTAATAAATTCAGTCCATTTTACTCATGGGTGTGCAGTCATAAGGGAATAATGCGCTTCTCAGGTGGTTACCTAACAACCTCCCGAAAGTTGCTTTTTTCCCTTATGACCTCACACCCTGTCATGATTTATCCCTTACATAACCTACAAGCCCAGACTGGATAAGTACTTTGAAAAAAATGTACTGACAGGTTATAGCCACTGAGCAGGAAGGAGGGATATTACTTGATAGACTGCTGTCTTTCTCTACCCCCAAATTCTATCCATGCATACATGTGTAAAACAACAGGAATGTTTCAGCTATGTGTCCTGTGCTGAAGAACTTCACTATGGTTGAAATGTATGTTTTCCAATTTTAACTGAAGATCCCTTGGCTGACTTAGAGATTCCACTGCAGCACATCACACTTGGAACTTGAGAGGTTGAGGTTTAACATCAGAAGGCCCCAGTGCTTCAGGCTGCTGGAAAATGAGCTGAGCTGAACACAGGTGTGACAGTACTGTAATAATAATAATAATAATAAACTTTATTTCTTTTGCGCCTTTCTAAAATCAAGGCACATTACAAAATAACATCCTAAAAACGTCATAAAACAAGTTAAAAACCAAGCTAAAATATACAGCATTAATTAAAATCAGTGTCATCACCGAATGCCTTTATCCATAAAAAGGTTTTAAGGCCTTTTTTAAAACCCTCCACCATCGTGCACTCTCTAATCCAACCAGGTAGAGAATTCCAGAGGGCTGGCACCACAAAACTAAAAGCGCGGGCGCCGGAAGATTTTAAAACTACTCTCGGAATCTCCAGCAACCCCTCGTTGGCTGAGCAGAGCGATCGCATTGAAAGGTAAGACACCAGAAGATCTTTCAGGTAATCAGGGCCCAAACGGTGAAGGGTTTTATATGTCAATAATCCAACTTTAAAGGTGATCTGCCACTGAACCGGCAGCCAGTGCAGATCCCGCAGCACCGACGTAATATGGGAAAAATGTGGGGTCTCCATTAACAACCGGGCTGCAGAGTTCTGCACTAGCTGCAAGTGGCGGATATCAACCCCAGGAAGCCCAAAGTAGAGGGAGTTGCAATAGTCCAAGTGGGAGGTCACAAAGGCGTGGATCAAAGTAGGCAGGTCGCCAGATGGAACAAGGTGCTTGACTCTAGCAATATTCCTAAGATGGTAAAAGGACACCTTAACAACCGCTGACACTTGCGCACTCAATGTCAGCTGATCATCAAGGATCACCCCCAAGTCTTGCACCCTTTCAGAGACAGGGAGCACCACATCACCCATGTATAAACCTGAGGTTTGATTTTTCCCCGGCCCCTCAATCCGGCAGCCGGGATCCACAACCATCACCTCCGTCTTCCCAGAGTTCAACTTCAACCAGCTAGACCTCATCCAACCTTGGATATTGCTGAGACAGTTGTTAAACACTGAGAGTGCTCTATTCTGGTCAGGTGCAAAAGACAGATAGAGCTGGGTATCATTGGCGTAACAATGAAACTCCAGCCCATATCATCTTACAATGTCTCCAAGGAGAAGCATGTACACCGCAAACAACATGGGGGACAGCACAGAGCCCTGAGGCACCCCACAGGACAGAATGGTAGGATTGGAGGAAAAAATTCTCGATACAACCCTCTGAGTTCTACCTGCGAGGAAGAAGGAAAACCATCTGTGTACCAAACCCGTCAGCCCACAGATGGAACTCAGGTGCTCGAGCAACACCCCATAGTCTACGGTGTCAAATGCTGCTGACAAATCCAGAAGGACCAAAATGGACCGTTTTTTCTGGTCTCTCGCCATCAGGTGATCATTGAGCACCCGAACCAGCGCAGTCTCAGTGCTATGTCTCTTTCATAAACCTGATTGAAGAGGATAGTAGATGTTATGGATGGATAAGTGGTTGTCCAACTGGGCTGCCACCACTTTCTCGATAAACTTCCCCACAAAGGGGAGGTTCGAGATGGGTCTGTAGTTAGCTAGGGAATCTGGGTCCAAAGAAGCCTTTTTCAACACTGGTGTCACCACCACTTCTTTTAGGGAGCGAGGATATTCACCAGAGTCTAAGGAGCACCGGACTATCCTAGCTAGAACTGGAATGATGACCTCACCACAGCTCATAATCAGGCCAGTGGGGCCCGGGTCTAAACTACAGCTTGTGGCACACATACACAAGACAATCCTCATAACATCATCGATTTACGGCCTTTTGAAGAAACTCCAGGCAAACTGGGTACTTGTAACTGTGGGCTGGACCACAGCAACTCCTATGGCGAGTGCTGTGTGAGTCTCGACCCTGATGTCAGCCACCTTATCTGCAAAGAATAGAGCAAGCTCCTCACATTGTATTTGTGAAAAGGCTCGACGAACCTGCAGACAGTTTGGGTTGCACAGCCTGTCCACGGTTTGAAAGAGCTGGGCTGGTCAATTCTGTGCAGCAGCAATTTCTCCGGACAGGAATACTGCCTTCTTATGAGAAATTGCTGACTGATAGAGTTTATAATGCTCTAAGAGTCTAAAATGGTCGGCATCTAAGCCGTATTTTTGCCAGCACCTCTCCAACCTGCGTCCTAGTCGCTGCTCCTCCCTCAGATCCCGATCAAACCAAGGGGATCTAGGGCAAAGGGAGAGAGGGAGCACACGGCTTGGAGCAATTAAATCCAAAGCAGCGGTAACAGCCTTATTATAGGCTAGCACCAACTCTTCAGGATTAGAGCTCGTCCGAGGAAGTTCTGATAGGTCAAGAACCACAGTTAGGCCTTCGGGAGTAACACTCCGTAAAGGGCGGAACTGGACCATCTCCACAAGGGTAGGCCTACACGGGGGGTGCAGAAACTGAATCTCACGGTGTGATGGTCAGACCAACCGACAGGTTCCACCTCCACATCAGAGGCTTCCATCCCCAGCAGGAAGACCAGATCCAGTGAATGGCCATGTTTGTGAGTGGCAGAGGTAACCACCTGTGTGAGGCCCAATGAACACATCAATTGGAGGAAGTGCTGACCAAATTGCGAGAGTTCATCATCGATCCAGGCATTAAAGTCACCCAGCACCATCAACCTGGGCGATTCAAATACCAGGTCGACAAAGAAGTCCGCCACTTCCTTAAGGAATAGCTTCTCATCACCGGGTGGATGATAAACGAGTGCTATCCTATAGGCCCCCCCGCCACTACAACACATTCAAAGGATCTGGTCTCTTCTACTGGAACACTAATGAGATCCAATTCGGTCTTGAAACAGACCGCAACCCCCCTGCACCTGCGATCCAATCTCGGGCGGTGTATCACCGAATACCCGACTGGAACTGCGGCCTCAACTACTGGGCCGGCATTACTGTCCAGTCAGGTTTCGGTGATGCATGTCAGGTCCACAGTGCCCACCAAGTCTGCTATAATAGCAGTCTTGTTCACGATGGACCTGGCATTGCAGAGCACCGCCCGGGTTGAATAGGACTCCTGGGATGCCCCAACCACCTGCCCACCATTTACAAAGGTGGTGCCCCTGGGTATGGAGACCAAACAAGGAAATCCCCGTTCAGCACTCCATTTCGCCCCAGGGCATCTTCTGGACTTAACCACTCGGATGCGAGCACCCCACTCATCCATCTGCCGCTGTTCACGCCCCCGGCCCTCCGACACCTCCCATGAGCTATTCCCAAGGCCCTACAATGTTGGTATATAGGGAAAAGCAATGGATGGGGAGAGAAAGGGCGGAGGGCATGAAGAGCGGCAGATGTATAGTGCAAGATGGGGGGTAGAATGACAATAAATATCATCATCCACAAACATAGCACCGGTGATAGTAATAACTAAGCTCCCTATAGTAAAATAAAATCGGAACACAATACAAGAATAAAAATCAAACTAAAAAGAAAACTAAAACATAAATAAAACAAAAACTTAACAAACAAAATACTTAATATACATTAGACAACACAGACCAACAGCAAAAGTAATTAATTAAACAATATACAGTCCTAATGAATTTTAAAAAGTCTTTTCCAAGCAGTGGAGCTCCCACCTTCCACCGCCAGAATATTCAACTATGAAGCCACAGACTCTCACTCCATAGAATCAATAACCAGGGGGACACAAATTAAAGTTAAGGCCAAAGTCCCAGAAGTGCACCCCCAGTTCAGCCCCCCAAGGAGCTCTCACCATCTAAGGGGGGACAGGAAAGGTAGGAAGCCCTCCAAGGCACAATAATAAATTACGGCAGACAAATCCAGGAGCAGTTAATCAAAGTACAGTGCCAGTAGCAGGCCTTTGAGGGCGCTCACCACCACAAAATAACGTACACTGACCTGTATCCTACAAAGAACCCCACCAGGATCAGTTCCACCACTAATAAATAAGGTAGCAGTAGCAAATAGGAATTAAGGAGCAGAGGTCTTACTTTCTTGCCGTTGTCCAGGATAGAGGAGCAGAATGTCCCAAAGGAAACAGTTATGGTACTGTGGATTATTGTTTTTACCACAAGATGGGGTTTATGTCTGTGGATTGTGGTTTGCCCATTTTTTTAAACAGAAAAATGTGCTATTCAGTCTAAAGATCCCTCCTTGCTTTCATCAGGGAACAAGTCCCCGACTTAAAGTTCCAAACATTAAAAAACAAATACACATGTGACATGGCATGGACTGGATGCAGATATTTGTTTTTAGCTTCATGAGTTATAAATGGGCTGTCTGAGATCACGAGTGGTGGAACGAAGTGGAGCCACAAGTGTAGCCAAGCATGTCTATACATAACGAGTGATGACAGGATTATAACAGACAGCCAATTTTTTCCCTGCTTTCTAAAAGTTGTTCTTCACATATGCAAAGAACAATTTTTCTCAGAATGTTAAGAACTTTGGCTGCTGGTAAGAATAAAGCACTGTGTGTTTGGTGCCTTCTGAATTGCCAATCGGAAAGCCAGAACTGTGATTGACAGCCTCAATAACCAATCGGATTACAATATTGTGTTTCTTCAGCAAAGAAGAGACAGCTGAACTGGGCAGTTGCCAGACGCTCTCGAGATGAAAGGGATCTTCTCTGCGTGTCTCTCTTCTTGCAGCCTGGGGCTTACCTGCTAAGCCAAACCAACCCTTCAGCCTGAAAGTGACAGAGACTGATTTTGCAAGGCAGAGTGGAAATTGCCAGAATTGGTGTTCTGAATGAAACTGCCAGAATCGGAACTCAGAGAGAATTTGCCAAAGACTGTTTCCAGAGGCAGAAGTTCCAGAGACTGCATTCTGAGTCCAAAGCTATGTCTGCACACAGGCCAGCGAAGGAAGTCAGTCACTAGCACAACGGTTAGTGTTAGTTTGCAGCCACCTCAGGGGTTCATGCCCGGACATAAGGGTGAGTCGTGCTAGCCCTGGTCCCTTATACTGGTCCCTGCTTCAGAAGCCAGAAACCTGAATACAAGACTCCGGACATTCAAGCTTGCCCAAGGGAGCCAACCATCCTATCTCTAATTCAGAAACTGAGGTCCATCAGAGCTGTGAGTAACTTCAGGGCTAGCCCTGCAACCATGTTTTCCAAGTTGCCTTTGAAATGTATTGTTGGCTATCAGGCCAGGGATCACAAATACCAGTTTGTCTAAAAGTTCAGCCATTAAGTTTCTTCTTTAAAGTTCAATCAATACTACATAGCTAAAGGGATAAATCGAATCAATTGTTTATGTGCACCAATGCCAGCCAACCAGCTACAATTTGCATCTGACCTGCAACTGTACCAGTCTGGGTACCCAGTGAAGTCAACTGGGAGTGTCAAACTGGACTGTTATTTTGGGAACTGTATCTAAATTGCACCATGCTGGTGGGATGTGGGATTTCTGTTGTTAATGTGTCTCAAAGCAAGAGTAGGCTGCACAGCCAAACCCCCCACCACATCTAAATATAATCAATAATATCATGAAAAGATAACTGGACCCAGTACAGAACTCTGCAGCATGCCACTGGTTACCTTATTGTGATGCAAATGATGCCCATTCATAGAAACTATTTGCATTCTGCTATGAAACCAGTTTTCAACCCAGTTTGTAAGTGCCTAAAGTGACCATTTTATCAATTATCACCCAGTAGAGATGGGCAAATATTTTCTTCTGCTTATGGAATTCTGTCAAAATGCTGATTTTGCTTCCATGAAATTTCATAGAATTTTCATGAAACTTTCATGAAATTTGCCAAAATTGTGATTTCAGTTATTTCCATCTAATCTTACAAGTGTTTGTCCAAAGTGCACCAAAGTTGGAACACAGTCTATCCCCATGCCCATACAGATCTATGCCAAGACTCAGATCTCTAGCTTTCAAAGTGACTGAGTTATAAGCCCCCAAACATTCCAAAATATTAAAATTATAGTTAACTATGTAAATTAATGCATTTGTGAAAATTGCACCAAATTTGGTATGGTAGCATTACCTATGTCAGTGCACATGTGTGTCAAGTTTCATATATATATATATCTTTAAAGGTGACTGAGGTATAAGCCTCCAAACTTTCAGAAATGTTAAAATTACATTTTGAATTTACATAAACTGCTGAATTTTAAGCCCCTATAAATTTAAAGCTAGAGAACAGAATATCACCAATGGTGTTCTGTTCATTGACCCTAAATACTACTCTTTAAGGTAACCACCATGGTCCAGCATCAGAACGCCATGCTGCCCTGCTGATGACTCAGGTTCGGAAGCAAACCACTGGAAGTCATATCAGGAAGCAGGTCATAGCTGAACCTTACTATCTCTATTTTGCAGTTTCTGTGAATCTTCCAAGAAAGTATGCTTCTAAGATTTCAGTCATTTAGCTCCAAAGGTGGCTTAGTTCTAAGCATATAAATATTTTCAGAAATGTTCACATGAATATTAAATTGCTAGACTTTGAGCCTCTATAACTTGCACACTCTTCATTTAAATGTCATGCAACTTTAGACTTTTTTAGGGACAGTCCCAGAAAATATGCTTGCCAAATTGCAGATGCCTAGCTTTAACATGGACTGGGGTATGGCCAGTTAAAGAATTTCAGAAAATTCCCAAAATGTTCATGAAATTTCTCAAAAATTCTGCAAATTTGGAATTTGCTAATTTTGCCCACCTATATCACCCAGGGAGGCACACAATCAAATGCCTTACAGTAACTGATATATACAATATCTACTGGAAGATTACAGTCTAGAGTATTACTCACCTTCTTATAAAAGCAGAGCAGGTTAGTAACACATGACTGTCCTTTAGTAAAACAATGCTGATCATGAACAGTTTTACCAGATATATTAAGGTGTTCTTAAATCCTGTTCATGATGACTGATTCTAATATTTTTCCAGGAACTAAAATCAAACTAATGGGTCTATAATTTGAAAATCAGTTTTGCAGCCTTTCTTAAAGACTGGGACAACTTCTGCCTTTCTCCAATCAGCTGGAATCACTCCAGTGCTTATGGCTTTGTTATTAACTATAGCCAAGGGTTTGGTGATGCTATTAAGTGTCAACATGTTACCAAGGTTTTGTCTGGTGCTAGTGAACTGTGGTCCTTTAGGCATTTTATTGTTGCTGTTATTTCATGTTCCTTTATAGTTATTGCCTGTTCATTAAGAGTACTAAGTGGTATTGTATCACCATACCTTGTTAATTAGTAAAAACTGAACAAAAGTAGTTGTTAAATTCACTTGCTAATTGATAAAGATTTGTCATGGGTACACCCATTCATGCTAATAGGGCCAACGGTATTATCAGTACTTTTTAACGAATATATGACTGAAGAATTGCTTTGTATTTTGTTTCGTTTTTTGGCATTTTTTTGTTTATGCTATTTCTTTTCTTTTTTTTTACTTTTGATAGTGTTTTTGCATTGTTTAAGTGCAACTGTATATATGTTCGAGTCATCACTTGCTTTTGTCTTTAAATATTTATTGAAAAGTTTCATTTTTTCTTTATTACTTTTCTAAACAATTTAGTATACCATTTTGGTTTTAGACCGTTTTTATTATATTTATTTGTCTTTTTTATGTTTCTATCATAAGTGTTGATTATGTGTGTTTTAATTTTGTCCCATGTCTCTTTCACTGATAGGGCCTGAAGCTCTGCTTCCCCTGTTAACCCTGTCCTTTTCTCTATAAATGTGTTCAGTGTTTGTTGTGTGATATACTGTAGATTTCAGTAACACTGTACCTACTGTTCTTGATACAGTTGAATTGATAGTGAAATGAACTGAACTAAGATCACTGTTAGCTATAGGTTCATCTACAGTACACTTGGAGACCCTGAGATTTTCCGATATCAAAACTAGATCTAGTTTGTTTTCTTTACATGTTGGCTAATTTACTATTGGTGTAGGTTTTGCTGTGCACAGAGATCCAGAAATTCCTGTCCCATTGTATTTCTGTCTACATTATCTATCCATTGTATGTCAGGGTAATTAAAGTCACCGGTGATAATTACATTACCAAGTTCTGTGGCCCTTTCTATTTGTTTTGCAGTTTCCATATCTGTGTTTTTGCTTATACCAGGCAGTCTATAAAAAAGATCAAATATGAGACTATGTGATTTTCTATTAATTAATATGAACCATAAAGACTCTGTAGTGGACGTGGTATTTTTGTTATCTTTGCAGTAATATCTGTAAATATTACTTTTCTTAATATAGTGAATGTTTTTGCCCTAGGTATCAGTTTGTTCCCACCAAGTCTCTGTGCTGAGAATTATATCGGGGTTGTTCCTTTCAACAATGACTTCCACGTTTCCAGTTTTGTTATTGAGTCTCCTAGCATTAAATGAAATTAAGTTCCGTTTGTTATCCCAGTTATCCTTATTCTCCATTGCAGGAATGTATTTACAGTTATGTTCCCTTGGACTAGAAGAAAAAAATTACTCACCTTAGTAATCTTGTTTCTTCTAAGGGAATCTTACTGTATTCTGAGCTATGCAGTATGGTCTTATCATAGGACTGCCCCGGAGCCGAAATGGTTAATAGAACCTATGCAAATTATGGAATATTTGGCTCGAGCTTGGTTTTCAAATCACTGTCCCTGGTAAACAATTCTAAACCATCAGATTCTTACAAAGCATACACTAAGCAATTTCTGGATAATATGATGATAATAATAATAATAGTAGTAATAACAATAAGAATAGAAACAACAACCCTCCCTAATAATATAAAAGGAAAAAACTTGAGGAATTATTCTTCCTTCTGAAAACTTACCAAATGGCATCACCAAGACTTTAGTCACAGATGCCCAAAAACAAGACCATCCATACCCCCAGGTTTGCAACAACTCTACCACAGCTGTAGTGCAGTGACCATAGGTTTCTAGCAGGGGAGGAAGGGAGGGAGCTCAAAATACAGTAAGGTTCCCTTAGAAGAAACAAGATTACTAAGGTGAGTAATTTTTTTCTTCAAATACCAGGAAATCTTACTGTATTCTGACTTATGCAGATTACTAAGCAGTGCCTTTGGAGGTGCGCCTATAACCTATTTAGGAAACAGGCTCTGCAGGACTGCTGTGCCAAACCTGGCATCTTCTCTGGCCTGGATATCCAAACAATAATGTTTGGTGAATGTGTGAACTGTCTTCCGGGTTGTAGCTTTGCAAATGTCCACATGGGGAATATCTATAGCAGCTGCCACAGAAGCTGCAGTACCCCTAGTTGAATGGGCCCTGAGGCCTGTAGGTGGTTGCTTACCCACCTTGCTATAGCAAAACTGAATACAAGCTACAATCCATCTTGCAATAGATCATTTTGTGGCAGGCTTCCCTTTTCTCACTTCTCCATAAGTGAGGAAGAGTTGAGTCTGATCCTGTCTGTGACCTTTTGTGTGCTCAAGATAATAGCTGAGTACCCTCTTTACATCTATGCTATGCAACCTGCGGTCACCTGAGGTGGCATGTTCTGTAAAGAAGACTGACAAAGTAATAGACTGGTTGAGGTGGAACTCTGATACCACCTTGGGCAGAACTATTCTGTTAGTCCTAGGGACTACCTTGTCTCTATGGACCGCAATGTAACCAGGCTCTGTAGATAGTGCCTGGAGCTCACTGATCCTTTTGGCAGAAGTAATGGCTACCAGAAAGCCTGTTTTCCAAGTCACATATTTGAGGTCTGCTGTGGACATGGGCTCAAAAGGGGGCTGCATAAGCTGTGTAATGCAAATATTCAGATCCCACAAGGGGGTATGTTCCCTATGTAATGGTAACCCCTTTAAAAATGTCTTAAACACTGGTTTTGAAGCCAAGGAAGATGCCTTACCTGCTGATAAATAAGCTGAGACAGCTGCCAGGTGCACTCTCAAGGTGGAAATAGTTAAACCTGTGAAATTCCAATGGGCCATATAATCCAGGACTATAGAGAGACTAGCCTGAGTATGGTCCAAGCCCTTGCCCTGACACCAAAAAGAAAATCTTTTCCATTTAGAGGCATAGGTTTTCGTGGTCGAAGGCTTTCTGGAGACTCTCAGTATATCCATGACTCCCTCTGAGAGATTCAAGTTTGCATACTCTAAGTCCTCAAGAGCCATGCTTTGAGTCTGAGGGACAACAGGTTGGGGTACATGATCCTGCCCTGTGAGGATGACAGTAGGTTATACCTCCTGGGGAGACTGATTGGCTTGGTTACTGACAATGATAGGAACATGGAGTACCAAGGTTGTCTGGCCCAATCTGGGGCAATGAGGATCAAAGAAGCTGGCTGAAGCCTGAGTTTGATTAGTACTTTCAGTAACAAAGGAAAAGGAGGAAAAGCATACAGGAACCTCCCTGTCCAATCCAGCAAAAGTGCATCCAGAGGAATTGTGCCCCTGAAAGGGGGCCTGCAGCAATACTGAGGGAGTTGGTGATTGTCTGGGGCTGCAAAGAGATCCACTTCTGGGGTGCCCCATCTCCTGAAAATGGTCTGTAAGGCCTGCTTGTTCAGTGACCACTCGTGGTAGTTCTGGTTTATTCTGCTGAGAGCATCTGCCAAGACATAGTCCTTTCCTGGTAGGTGGACGGCTGAGAGGGATACATTTAGGGAGTATGCCAAGGTCCACATTTTCATTGCCTCTGTGCACAGAGGGGTTGACCTTGTGCCCCCATGTTTGTTTATGTAGTACATGGTGGCTGTGTTGTCTGTTCTGACCTGTACTACCTTCCCTCTGATGTGAATGGCAAATGACTGAAGAGACAAAATAACTGCCCTGAGTTCCAACAGGTTGATATGGAGGAGAGATTCCTGCTTTGTCCATAAACCGTGAGCAGTGTGGTCCCCCAGATGTGCTCCCCATCCCAGCAGGGATGCATCTGTGGTTAGCACCAGAAAAGGGACCTGTTGCAGAAAAGGTACTCCTTGTCTGAGGTTGCTCCTTTCATGCCACCACTTCTGGGACCAGTGTTCCCTTAGGTGAAATTGGATGTCTCTCATCTGGAACCTTGAGTTTAACATGGTAGCTGTGGAGGCTGGAATGTGGCCTAACAACTGAAGGAAGTGCCTTGCTGGCCTGGAGACATGAAGTGTGAAGGAATTGGCTATCTGGATAAGGTTGTCCACCCTGTCTTGAGATAGGTAAACCATTCCCTTCTTTGTGTCCAGTTCTGACCCTATGAACTTTAGTAGCTGAACTGTTTCTAGTACAGACTTTTTGTGGTTCACTAAGAACCCAAGAGAGGAGAGAGTGTTTTGTGTTACTGACAGAGCTTCTCTCACTTGCTGTTGTGAATGGCCTACTATGAGCCAGTCATCTAGATAGGGGAACACTGCCACCCCTTGATGCCTCAGGTGTGCCACTACCACAGCTAGACACTTTGTGAATACCCTTGGAGCAGATGTCAGTCTGAAAGACATTGCCCTGAATGAATTGGTAATGACCAGATGGCAGCCTGAATCTGAGGTACTTTCTGTGTGACCCTCTGATTGGAATGTGAAAATAGGCATGGGGATGCTAACCAATCCCCCTGCCATAGGGTAGGGAGCATGGTAGCCAGGGTGACCATATTGAATTTTGGTTTTGTCAGAAGCTTGTTTAGGTATCTGAGGTCCAGGATGGGTCATCACTCCCCTGTTTTCTTTGTTGTGAGGAAGTATCTGGAATGCAATCCCTTCCATCTTTGAGAAAGAGAGACTGATTCCACTGCATTTAACAGTAGTAGACTTGAAACTTCCTTCTCCAGCAGGGCTGTTTCTGAGGGGGAGGAGGATTTTAAGGCTTTTCACCTCAGCTTTGGCAAGGCCTTGAAGCTGAGAATAAGTCCCTGGTCCACCACTTCCAGGACCCACTTGTCTGTGGTGATGTTTTTCCACTCCTAGATGTAATGGGCCAGCCTGCCCCCAACCGGAATTGGGGAGGTGACCTGAGCAGTCCCCTCAGGGAGTCTGCTTGGACTGAGCTACAGGCTGAACAGAGGGGCTAGTGTGGCCATTACCCCTCCTACCCCTACCCCTGAAGGATCCCCTGGACTGGTACTGAGGAAAAACTTGAGGCTAGAAGAAAGGTCTGTAAGGAGTTCTACCTCTGCCACCCCTTGCATGATCCTTTTGGAGGTTGGCATCCCTCTCCTTAGCTGCTGCACTTTTGTAGGCTGCCTTGTATTCACCCATTTTTTTTAATATATGCCTCTGTTTGCTGCCCAAACAGAGACACTGAGTCACAAGGGAAGTCCATTGCCTTGTTCTAAGTATCTTGAGTCAGGTTTGTAGTCCTGACCCAGGCAAACCTCCTCAAAGATACAGAAGATGCCATTTGTCTGGTGCAGTGTCATTAACATCCACTGCCATCCTGAATTGCGTTTTAGAGGCTTCAATGCCCCTTTTTGCAGCTTCCTCCAGGTCAGCAGCCATGGTAGGAGGGGCTGCCTTGGCAATTTCCAGGACTGTGGACCACATGTTCTTTTGGTACCTGGCTATATATACCGCATAAGTAGCTTGTCTTATAGACAGGGAAGATCCTAAACAAATTTTCTTTGCAATGGAATCCACCCTCCTAGAATCTTTTTCTGGGGTGTGGGAGGCCAGAGGGATGCCAGTTTTGTCACAAGCTGCAACCTGTACCATTCTTTCATGACTGGGATGCCCAAAAAGAAAATCAGCCCCAGTCTTGGCTACCTAATACTTTCTGTCAGCCTTCCTGTCTGTGAGAGGGACAGAAGTAGGGTTTTGCAGTGCCTTCATGGTCTGCTTTCTTAATGATTTGTGAAGAGGAAGGAGCAACCGCTTTGATGGTGGGACATCCATCATTTCTTTATAGTCCTCTTCCTCCTCATCCTCTATATCTTCCTGGGATGGGAGGTTGAGGGACTGAGCCACTTGCTTCATAAAAGCAAAATATGAGGTAAAATCCTCAGTTCCCTTATCAGAGGATTCTGGCCTATGAGGATCAGGGGAAATGTCAGGATCAATATGGTCCCCATAATCCTCATCTTCATCTTCATCAGGCTCCATCCCAAAATCATGATCTCCAAGAAGATCCCCACCTTGGTCAGTTAAACTGAGGGTTGAATGTGAACCGGGAGTTTGGGTAACTGGTTGCTTCCCAACCAGAACCGGGGACTGTAGAGACTGAATTATTTTAATTGCGTTAGCGATCTCTTCAGCAGAAGGAACCATGGTTTGCCTTGGTTTCGGTTCCTTGTGCTTTTCCTTCCTCTTCTTTTTTATCGCAATGGACAGTTCAGCTGCCTTTTCAGCAGTACGTTTTTTCGCAGAGCTATCGCCCCTATCACAGGGCAGCCCCTCTGGTTCATCCAGTTGCTCGGTGGCTGGGTTAGCAGCCTTTTCTGCCACTTTTTCCTTCAGTCTTTTCAATCTCCTATCAAGAGTAGACTGAGGACAATTAAAGCAGATTTCACAATCTGTCTGCAAGTGGTCAGGCCCCAGACAGAATAAACACACTAAATGAGGATTTGCTTTAGCAAACAGTTCCCCGTACTCGGTACAGTGCTGGAAACCAGTGAGTCCTGTTCTCTTTTTTGGTTTCTGTGACATAACCCAGTTACCAGAAGAAAAAATAAAGAATCCCCCCCCCCTTTTTTTTTCTTCGGTTGTTAAACCTAACACAGGAAAACCAGGAGTTACCCTGGGTTTTTAAATAGTAACAAGCCCAGGAGTTACCCCGGTTGAAATTGGCCCACTAAACCAGGACTTACCCCGGTAAAATTGTACTATCTAACCGACTATACCAAGTCGGAGGGGAATTTAACTAAAATTACAAATAAATGACTAACTAATGAAGGGATGTGTTGGTTTTCTCCCGGTTAAGGAACCGAGGAGAAAAAACGACTACCTACCCCAAACACTAAAAATCTAAACAAATACTATCTGAAAACCAAGGACAGTGAAAAGAATACCAAATAAAATAATTTTATGAGTAAAATAACCGAGAAAATAAAAATTTTTCAAGCGATGAAGGAGAGCTCTCAGGAGACGTCTTACTGAGGCAAGCGGAGTAAAGAATCTGACGGTTTAGAGTTGTTTACCAGGGACAGTGATTTGAAAACCGATCTTGAGCCCAGCATTCCATAATTTGCATAGATTCTGTTAACCATTTCAGCTCCAGGGCTGTCCTATGGTGAGACCATACTGCATAGCTCAGAATACAGTAAGATTTCCTGGTGTTTGAAATGTCTGTTTGTTGTGAATTCAGTCATCCCCGGTCAGTTTAACTCATTCTATCTGATGCCACCATTTTGGGTCAGGTTAGCAATGGATGGTTCTGACGCCATATGGCACTAATGGGTAAAATGGGTTAAATGAACAGCATCCATTTTAGATTTAATAATGCTGGCTAGCTTGTCAGCTTTCAGCTTATTTAGGTGGAGACCATCTTTGGAGAATAGTCTGTTTTTTCCCCATAAAGGTCTCCCAAGTGCCAATGAGGTCAATCCCAGCTTTCTTACACCAATTATATAGTCTAGTGTTAATGCGGTGAATGGTGGTGTTTTTTCTGTCACTGCCCGTGGTACAGAAAGTGTGACCAAGATGATAACACCACAACCTTTGCTTTTAAGCTCAGTCCCTGCTGCTAACAGTTCGTGGCATATATCTTGTTCATGGTATTTGCCAGTATTGTTGGTTCCAGGATGTAGTGTAACAATAGGGTCTGAGCACAGCTCTTTAGAATCTTGGGGAATCTTTTGTGCACATCCTACATTTTTGCTCCTGAAAAGCTAGAGACTGTAGTGCTGAGCTTCCCAGCTTCACAGATGACAGTGTCACAATGTTTAATAATGGAGTCCACAGGACAATTGTGGGTCTAATTGTTTTATTATCTGGCAAAAGCAAAGATAAAGTTTGAGTAATCGGTTCATTTACACTTGGGCCCAGATATTCAAACTGCGCTCAAAAGTAGCGCAACAGCAGGAGCAAGCACAAACCAGTTGCGCAAATGCGCAACAGGTGCGATATTCAAACATGGAGCAGAGCAAATAGCGCAAGCAACCAACGTCTGAATATCGCACATACGCGCCATCAGCAAGAACCAGGAAGGAGAGAAGTTGAGCTGAACAATATGCTTATGGCGCGAACCATGGAAGCTCAGCTGAGCATTCCAGAGCTGCCATAGTGCAAGCACAGCCCCCAGAGTAATGGAACTGCACATCCAGGAGGCAGGCTGGGGCCCACCGCCAGCCATGCCACACATGGGCACAGGAACACACTGCAGAACCACACCACACGGCACACCCCAAGCACAGCATCACTGGGGTGGGACGGATGATCCGTGCCCATGGGGACAAGCCAACAAAGCATAGCAGAGCCCTGACACCCAGCACAACCACTTTCAGGCAGAGGTGCCACACACAGGGGTTGACAACCACAGTGCACATCAGCCCCGTATGCACAGCGCACCCTGCACTGTGACTCAAAGACACCACCATGTGCAGTGACTGGCACTTCAGGAAACCATGCAGTCCCCCAGCACTCATCAGCCCGTGCAACACAGAAGCCTACAAGCCAGACACCCTGTGCACCCAGCAGTGGGTGGCAGCAGATGGCAAGACCAACCGAAGGCACTGCCATGCTGGAGATACCTCCCCATGCACACATGCACACACACACACACACACATACCCAGGACCATACCAGCCCAGATGGCATGTACACCCCTGCAACTGAGCACCCATAGCCAGCTGCAAATCAGAGACCAACACAGTATTCATATCAAAATAGAAATGTATATTTAAAGGACTAATCACAAAACCAAGTGAAACTATGTACAAGTGGGGGACAGGTAAAGGCAGGGGTGTTCAAGGGAGGAATAACAACTTGGAGAGGAAGGCAGGGTGATAGGGATGGGAGAAGTGGGAAGGAATGTAGGCTATGGCCCAGCTGGCTGCTGGTCCTCCCCTGCTGCGCGCCCCTCCTGTGGCTCCTCGCCGATCACCCTGGCGCTGTAGGGCCTGCAGGACCTCCTGGTTCCGATCTGCAACCTGGCTGAGGTGCGAAGATCCTGGGACATCCTCCTGAGTACCTCGAGGCCTAGGAAAATGGGAACACAGTCAATGGCTGAGACTGACCACAACCCTGAACACCACCCAACCTGCAAGCCATATAGCCCAATGTCCCGCACCTGTGATGGCATGCACCCACCCACAGTGAACATGCACATGGCCATCACAAACAGGCGGCACCAGCTATACGCACCACCGCCCACACACACTGCCCATCAATCACAGTACAAACTAGGCTGGCAGGTGATGTGGCAGCGTGGCGATGCCAGTTACACAGCTATGTGCCCAGTGCATGCCTGGACCACCAGTGATGCGTACACAGACGTGCCGTGATACTGCACTGTGATGCAGGTCACCTGTTCATGCCTACATACATGGATACATAGACAGTGTCGGCAGATAAGGGCCTATGGGACACCCAGTTGGTCCATTTGACCTTGTATGTTCACTCTGTTGTCCTATAAGTCCGCTCCACCCTGACCTCCAGAATTCGTTATGGCTAACCCATGCATTCACAAATCCTGTGACCAAGTCAGCCCCCACCACCTCCTCTGGCAGGGTGTTCCCTTGTCCACCACCCATTCTGTGAAGAAATACTCTCATGTTACCTCTGAATCGTCCCCCTCCAACTTCATCCCATGCCCTCTAGTCCTGGAACATCCTTTATGCTTAGAAATATTGTTTTCCTGCACTCTGTTCCCCCTGTAAGATACTTGTATGTCCCCATCATATCCCACACCCTCCTCCCTCCAGGAGTACATGTTCAGTTCCGTCAACCTGTCTGCATAGGACCTGTGATGCAATCCATGCACCATCCATGTCGCCCTCCTCTGAACCCTCTCCACCCAGTCCATGTCCATCTAGTAGGTATGGTCTCTGGAACTGTACACTGTACTCCAGTGTGGGGACTCACTAGTGTTTTGTATAGTGGAGTTATGACCTCCCTTTGGTTGTGTCCCATGGCTGGTGGTCTTGCCCCCAGCATGCAATAGCATCCATGAAGTAATATACTCACCTCCTCCAGCAGCTGGGTCTGGCGCTGCTGCTGCTGCTGCTGCTGCTGTTGGGGCACAACACCCCCGCACCGGGCCCTGGCATGGCCCACGTCACCCCTGGTCCTGTGTCCTCCAATCCGCCTGTGGGAGACATATGTTGAGACAAACATCAGTGTGACTCAAAAGCAGAGTGCCCCTGCCCCAGTGAGTGCCTGCCCACACAGCCATAACCAACCATCGCACAGCTGCACACACTGACACACCTATGCACAGCCACCCAAGCACACACACCCTACAGAGAATATAGGTGCATAGATGGGTACACTCACCTGGCCTGGGCACCACGCCCGCCTGGCTGCGTGAGCAGTAGCGTCAGGGTTCCGGCTCCCTCCGGCGGAGGTCACTGTGCCGGTGCGGCACTGCTCAGCAGACCGCTCCGCCAGTGACCTCCACCAGGTCAGTGGCCACTTGCTGCCACATGTGGGTCCTAGGCATGGTGAGGGGCCTCACCATACAGTGCCTCACAGTGGGGTCCACCAGGGCCACCAGGTTGGCCACTTCAAGCTGGCTCCAGGACACCGCCCTCCTCTAGCCATGGCACCAACTTTACAGCAGGCAATATGGCGCTACCGTGCCGTAACCCCACGTGGAGTTGTTGCGCATAGACCACCACAGGCTCCAATCACGCTGTTCGAACAGCGCCGTCATTATTATGGCGCTGTCACCGGACAGCGCAATAAGGATGTACACATGGCATGCCAACAGCCAGGGTCAGAGGGCATACACAAGGTCACGGCAATGACGCAGCGCTACGCACAGCGCCATGGGATGTATAGGCATCCTGCGCGACTGCCAAGCTGAGCACCAGTGCCACAGTGGACTATCGCCAGCAGTAGTACAGCGCCATATAGTGCCCAGTGCTGTAGGCGCCACTGGCACAATGGTGGCCATGGCCTAGAATACGCCTATCGCGCTCAGCAGGTCTGCAGCACGATAGGCATCGTAAGCTGTCTGGGCATGCGCAATGCGGTGTGGCACGAGCCACAAACCTGCGCCATTGGCTCAGCGGACCTTCCGATAAGCAGCGCAAATACGCGATATTCAGCCGACATATGCAAATCATCCGATCAGCATTCAAAGGCGCAGTGGCCGATTAGCATGTCATTAAAGTTGAGCCACACCTCATTTGCATGTGTTGCGCTATAAAAATGCGACTGTGGGTTGTGCTGGCAGATTTGGTTACTGCAGGTGAGGTGAGTTACATGCTGTGTGATGCTCAGGACAATGCTCATGGGTGGAGGATGATAAAGGCTGAGGGGCTGAGCATGAAAAGGGCACTTAGAAAGGGACAATGGCACCCTTTCTATCAGTATCTGCCATGCAGGAGAGAAGCGGGGGCTTCTGCCCCGAGCAGCCAGCTATGCTCATGGGGAAATGCTGTCGACTGCACAGTGACAGGTGTCCACTTCCACCCATACAGATCACCATGACTGACCAGAGCCAAGCTGAGGGTGGGACGGCGGGCGAGGAGGAGGCCAACTTCACCACGGCAGAGACAGAGGCCCTCTTCCAGGCCTACCTGGAGGATGAGCCAACATTGAGTGGACGGAGGAGCACCCCTCAGGAGCGTGCAGCTGCATGGGAGGGGGTAGCTCGGGCCGTCAACCTGCACGGAAGCCACCAGCGCTCTGTGCAGGAATGCAGGAAGAAGATGGGGACTGACCGCAGGAGGCTGAAGGAGAAGGTGGCAGCCTTCAGGGTGACACGTGCTGGCACTGGTGGGGGCCCACCAGTGGTGTTGCAGCTGACCCTACAGAGGAGACACTGGTCGCGCCATGCAGCCGAGATGCCATTGCGGGCGTATCATGCGGAGGATTCCAGATAGGTGGAAGCCCATCACTGCACGGTATGACATGGTGATGTTGTTGGGGGCTGTTGTTCACATGCACTCACATGTACTCTTTCTGTTACAGATCCTGTTCTGCCTGCAGGAGACAGTGGTGGTGGTGGGTCCAGACAGTGAGGCAGACCTGCTGGACGTGGAGGAGGGAGCATCCACCTCCACCACCAGCCTGCAGGCACTGCAGCAGCATGCACGCTGGGCCAACAACTCCGGTGTCAGTGATACGGGTGCAGGGGGTGCACAGCCTGTGTCACAGCAGTCTGGCATGCAGGTATGCCAGCATGCTGTGCCTATGGCAGTGGCACGCACCTGCACCATTGATGATAGCAGGCCTGCAATGGGCAGTGATAGGTGTGTGTCCCATGACGGACACATGGCAGGCCAGCACGTGCCCCTGGGCCTTCCTGGTTCACACCTGTGTACCAGCATGCTGGCACAGTCCCAGGCTGTGCCTGTCAGCACCGGTAGGGCAGCACCGGTGGCTGTGCAGGTGTCTGGCACTGTTGTCAGCACAGAGGTGGAACAGGTGGACCTGGGGGCTCAGCAGTTGGAGGGGCGGCAGCAGCAGTTGCACACCAGGTCTGGGGGTACAGTGTCCAGCAGTGGCACATGTCCACTGCCCTCTGATCCGCCCATACCTGGTCCTGGTGAACAGCGCCCACCCTCAAGGGGTGCTGTGCACCAGGACCGTCCACACCCTGGGGGTCACGATGCCATTGGGGCACAGTACCCATTGGACGCGCACACCTGCCTGCTGCAGGAGTCGGTACAGCTGCAGGGGTCGGGTTGCAAGGTCCGTGGAGGCTCTTTCTGTGTCCGTGGAGTGGCATAGCAGGGAGTGTGCTCGGGACCGAGCCGAGCTGGTCCTTATGCGGACGGATGTGACCGCTGCCATTGACAGGCTGACCCAGGCAGTGGTCTCTGTCGCGGACGCATTGGCCACACTGTCAGGTGCCCCTGTACCACACACCCCACACAGTGCGCTCTCCACTCCCCGTTCCCAGCGTCGTGCGACACCAGGCCTGTCGGCCGGGTTCTGCTGTGGGCATCCCGGCACCCCTGGTGCAAGTTTGTTTGGCAGGATGCAGACCCTGTGCGGGCAAGGTCGCGTTCGCGCAGTGGGACCCCTGGTGGTGCACCAGCGCCACCCGATGTGGCCCCTGCTCAGCCTGCCAGTGCTGCTGGGACACGGCGGGGCCGCCCACGCATCCGTGGTGGCCGTGGGACAGTGCTACCTGACTGAACTGTCTCCCAGTGCAGGCCCTGTCTGGTGCTGCCCTGTGTGCAATGTGTGTCATGGTGGGCAGTGCACTGCTGGGTGCTCTGCTCACCAAGCTGACACACGGACCACCTGCACACTCTCCCAACTGCTGTCCACAGGTGCGTGCATGCATGATGATGCCTGCATTGCACTGTACACCAAGGTGCAGAGTGCCCAGGTCCTGACACACGATGGACAGTCCAGGTGGTGGGGTGGTTGGTGGCTGTGTGTTGGCAATGTCATTTCCGCAGTGCTGTGCTGCTGCCCATGTATGCTGCCTGGTGTGTGTGTGTGTCCATATGAGTGCTCCCCTCTCTGATGGTGTGTTGGTATGCCTGGAACCTTCAACTCCTGACCTTCATGCACGGTGTGTTCCCTGTGTGCCTGTGGTTTGCGATGGACAGTGTTGCCTGCACATGTCCCCTGACTTACCTGTGTTGGGCGTAGTGCTCTTCTGCAATGGTGTCCCGGTGCAGCTGGGCCTGCGGGTCAGTCGGGGTCCCTCCGTCCTACGGGGGGCTGCTCATCACCCACATCACCGGCGCCACTGGCGTCCCCATCGCTGTCCCCCTCTTGGACCTGTACGGCTATCCCATGGTCCTTGGCCATGTTGTGCAGGATGCAACAGGCCAGGAATATCCCACAGGCCTTTTGGGGGCTGTACTGTAGGGCTCCACTGGAGGTGTCCAGGCATCGGAAGCATGCCTTGAGCATCCCAAACACCCGCTCTATGATGTTACGTGTTGCGGCATGTGCCTCATTGAAACCTAGCTGCGCTGGGGTCGTGGGGCGCCGGTATGGTGTGAGCAGCCAGGGACGGAGTGGGCATCCGCAGTCACCTGTGTGGAGATAGTGGAGATCAGTGTCATGTCAGGTCCATATTGCCCATATCCTTGTGTGCCACTACCATGGCACCTGTGTCATTCCCACCCTTGCACAGAGTTTGCATTCCATACATGTGTACTCACCCACTAGATGACCCGTGGGGATGTTCCCCACTCGAATCGATGGCACAGTGCAGACTGGTGCCATATGAAGGCATCATGTGCTCCGCCAGGTGTGTGGCACAGACATTGATAACGCGGCAGTAGCATCACACACCAACTGGCAGTTGACACTGGAAAAGCCCTTCGGTTCGTCATGCAGCCATCGGGGCCAGGTGGCGTCTTGATGGCCACATGGGTGCAGTCTATGGCCCTAGCACCAGGCATATGTGCTACCCTGTGGAACTCCTGCATGTTTGTTGTACGCCTGCGCGGTGCTGGGGAAATGGATGTACTCGCAGCATGAGGCAGCAGTGGCTGAGGAATTGGGTGAGGATGCGTGACATGGCCGACTGTGTAATGCCTGTGGTGTCCCCTGTCGACTCCTGGAAGGTGCCCGTGGCGAGCAGGCACATGCAGGCTGTCACCTTGGTCTCCACGGACAGAGCATGACTCCGTCGTGAGGGTGCCTGCATCACATCACTGCACAGCTGCAGCCGTCTCAGTATTGCCCTGTTCAGGCGGTGCGGGCCACAATCTCGACATCTGTGTACAGCTCGAAGCTGATGCGGGCACGATACCGCCTGTCGGGGGCATACCGCCGTCGGGCCCCTCCGCGGCCACGTCCCCCTGCAGCATGGTGTCTCACCCCCCTCATTACAGCTTCCATGTGGAAGCTGACACTGTCCATCTCCCTGGCTTCTGCCCCCCCGGCTGCTGTTCCTGTGTTACTCCCGCTGCCCCCACTGCTGCTTCCACTGCACCGAGCACCTCCCACTGGCCTCTCTGTCCTCCTGGACCCACTGTCCCTCTCTGCCCTTCCAGCTCCTGTCTCTCTCTCTCTCTCTCTGTCTCTCCCCCAGTTTGCGGCCTGCACTAGGGGTTCTTCGCGCCCGCTTCCTTGAAGCAACCTTTTATTTTGGCTCAAATCAAATTTTCTTGTAACTTCCATTTTGCCACTCTTGCGCGTGCGCGCAATGTTGGAAATTGCATTGCGCACTTTATGCATGACTCGCTCTTCGCTGCGCATGCTTCATTTCCATTGCGCTGTTGCTCAGCATGTTTTCGGTGGCGCAACTGGCCCCTTCTGAATATTGCAGAATGGCGCATTTTTGGAGTTGCGCACGCGCGACCCTGTTGCGCATGGCGCAACCCTTTTGAATATCTGGGCCTTGGTGTTTAATGATCAAGTACCCCAAAGCTGTTCCTAAGAAGGATATCAGGGGGCTTAAAAATTTCTGCCCTACAACTTCTTTTATGCTTCTTTTGTGGACAGACTATATACTATTCATCTTCTGAAGATTTATCCAGATCATTTGTAGTTCTTCTAGGATTTTTGTGTTAGTTACACTCTGTATTGCATTGTTGCTAGCTAATTCTGTAGTCTTCTCTTGATGTTAATGTTGTACCTGTTATTGCTTGTAATTTACCTGGCCTGGATGCCTTTGAAAAAGGGCTTTAGAGCTCAAAGCTCTTCCAAACACAATAAATAAATAAATAACTAGTCTGATACTTTAGAACACCATCAGGTTAGCAATTTGAAGAAATTAAAAACCACATTTCCACTAATGGTACAGTTATGAAGGATGATGCTGTTTTTCGAAATTCCCGGGTCCTTATGGTCAGCATTTTGGATTGTGGCGTCATTCCCTTGTTGTGGTCTGGTGTCACAGCTTGAGCATGCTTGGTGCTCTGAGGAAGCTGGTTGTTCATCATGCTGCTATTGCTGGAGCTGAGATTGTGTGATGGCTGCAGCGAGGAGGTGCTCCCACCAAGAACATTGCTCCAGCAATGGCACTCAGAGATGTATGCAGACCAGTAATTACACAGGCTGGTCTCGCTTTTATGTCCTGTAACCACTATGATCTGGCGAGCTTCAAGACCATCATCACTGAGTACATGCACGGCTGTGCTGCGCAAGGAATGGTTTGTGTAGCAATGGCTTGGATTTGCTTCAGCAGACAGCTCCTGTCAGCATGTGTTCTACATAAGTGAAAGTGCTGTAAAACTTTTATGGTTATGTTATGTGGTTGAAATTGCTATAAATAGCTCTGGCATGCAATTAAGAGTCAATAATTATATGGTTCAGAGGTACTTTTAGCCAATCAAATTAGCTGAATATTTCTACACAGTGGGCCCTATGCACATATGGGTGGGTAATACATGCTGGAGGCACATTACCCACCCGCTGAGTTCCACACCTGCGGACAGGTGCACCCCAACCTGTAGGCACTACCAGCCGCCACCTGTCTGCAGCCCTACCCCCCGGCACACAGTCACATGGAGAACATTTCCGCACACCGGGCGTGCATCTAATGGGATGCCCGGAACCGGTCTGCAAATGGATTACTTGTGCCTGTGGGGCATGAAAAACAATGGAGTGCATGATGTGCACTGCAAGCTCGGGGCAGGAGGGGGTCCTGTCCACTGCCCCAGCCCTCCGTGCTGACCCATGGGCTGGGGTGGCATGTAGGGGGGTCTGCAGTGCCCCCACATCTGCGCCACTGCTGATGGCATCCTGGGGGACATGTATCCCTCATGGCTGGGTGTTACCCAACATGGGTGCACCCGCCTGGCACTCCACACCTCTGTGAATGGCATAGGTGTGGGCGCCCCGACATGCCTACCGACCGCCCCAGCGCATTGCTGTCCACACGGCCAGGGGATCAGATGCCAAGGAGCTGCATACTCCTATTGTTGAATGCGGCTCGGGTGGCGCAATGGGTGCAGAGTGGCTATGCGCCACAGATATGCAGCACGTATCCACTCTGCACCATAGTGCATAGAGCCCATAATAAATATTAATAACTGACCCACCACACACCCCCATCCCACCACACACACATTCCAATAACAGACTAATACAATAAATACCTAGTCAACCATATACCCCACACAATCAAGCAAATACAATCAGTAATTATCTAAAATAAATCCAAAGACTGAGTCCTAGGTTCCAAAAAGTCTAGAACAAGTGTTTCACTTTAGTTCATATGAGCACAAAAAATATGAAGGAGGATTTATATTTAAGCTCCACTCTTGCTAACACCCGGTGAGGAGCTAACAGCCAGTCACACCAGCTTTAAACAGTTTGCATATGGTCCATATACTTCAGGGACTGGATTTTTCAGTCTGCCCAGGAATTAAATCCCATGTTGCAGTCACCACTGTGGGATAAAATCTCTGCACCTGCAGAGCTTTGCATTTTTAGTTGGTGCAGCAGCAGGGGATGTTACACCTAGTCCCACCGGGTGTAACATTTTCCCACCGCTGCACCAAAATAACGGCCACAAGCTGCCATAAATCATGGAGCTAGTCGTAAAGTGGCTCCACCTTTGAAAATACTACAGCTGTGGGAAAAACTGTTGCTCTGCAAGTGGTGACCCACTTGTGCTAGGTTTTTCCCACAGCTTTGGGACTTACAGGGGCTCTGAGAATCTAACCCCAGGACTTTAACAACAGATTTTTCTGGATACATGAAGTCCAAAAGACAATAATATCAAATAATGAAAAGGCTGAAGATCAATCTCACACACAAGCACAGGGCAGGGAAACACCAGTCCAAACTGGACAGGGGGGGAGCACTCTCACCACAGCTCCCACACCCCAATGCTACAACTCCAGAAAATAACGGAAAAAACACACTCTCACTGTGGCCCCCTTGAACTTTCCCACCACCATCCCTTCAGCAACATTAAGTAGAATGCCAGTCCATGACAGAACGTTGAAATCTCAGCACAGAAGTCCACGTTCGGCATTCACGAAGCCAGTACATATGGCTTCAAGTCACCCAGAGACCCAGTCCTTCTGCACCACACCACAGCATGCAGTGAATGGAAACCACAAATGCAGTTTAAGCTGACACACCGGTTTAAGGGTCCAATCAAAACAACTGAAAAGAGTCCCAGGCCTCTTACAAAGTGTAGGTGAAGTCAGTCCAGTCCTGCCTCGTGTGTGTTGCCTCCAGTTCAGTGCAGCCTAACTCTCAAATGCACGATGATGCAACAGTGGCACCCAGCAATCCAGGATTGTGACAACAGGGGACTAACTTCAGTGGCACCAAAGAGGAGAAACAAATAACTAACTACATTGTGAGATGTAAACAGATTCAGTTATTAACTAGAAACATTGAAACATAATTCAATGATTAACTAGAAACATAGAATCTGTCAGCTGGTAAGGACCGCTTGGCCCACCCAGTCTGCTCATTTTTTTCCTGCCTGTCACCGCAGACCCTACCTAATCTCTGGCTACTCCCTGCCCCCCACTTTCCTACCAAGATTCCTTTGTGTCTGTCTCATGCATGCTTGAAATCCACTACTGTGATTCCCCCCACTAGCTCCACTGAAAGACTGTTCCAGGCATCCACCTCCCTTCCAGTTAAGAAGTACTTCCTCACATCCCTCCTAAATTTCCCCCCTTCCAGCTTCATTGACTGTCCCCTTGTTCTTGTGTACCTTCCCTTCTGAAAAATATTCCCCTCCTGTACCTTATTTACCCCTGAGAGGTATTTACTTCTTTATCATGTCCCCCTCTCCCTCCTGTTTTCCAGGATGTATATCTTATGATCCCTCAGTCTCTACACACAGGGCTTCTGATGCAGCCCCTGCAACCTTTTAGTTGCCCACCCCTGTCCTTCTTGAGACGTGGTCTCCAGAACTGGGCACAGTACTCTAGGTGGGGTCTTATCAACGACCATTACACTGGCAACATCACCTCTCTCCTTCTGTTGTTGATATCCTTCCCTGTGCACCCCAGCATCCTGCTGGCCATGCCTGCTGCCTTGTTGCACTGCCTCGCCAACTTGAGGTAATCAGAAATGATTACCCAAGGTTCTTTCTTGTTCAGTGACCTTCAGTACCTCATTCCCCATTTTAAACACCACCTCTGGGTTTCTATGCCCTACTGTAGGTACATGGTTCTGTACTTTTTTGCATTGAGGCCCAGTTGCCGTACCCTTAACCACTCCTTGAGTTTTCTCAGGTCTCTACTCATTCTCTCCACTCCTTCCTGAGTATCCACCCTATTGCAGATTTTGGTGTCATCTACAAAGAGGCATACATTCTCTTCTAGCTCTTCTGCAATGTCACTTATAAAGACACTGAAGAGGAATGGTCCCAGTACTGAGCCCTGAGGTACCCTGCTGGTCACGGCTTCCTCGGTTAGAGTGTATGTCATTTACCATCACCCTTCGTCACCTATCCATCAGTCATTTCCCTATTCAGTTTACCACCTCAGTTCCCACCCCAAACTGCCCAGTTTCAGTTCCCACCCCCAAACTGCCCAGTTTCAATACAAGTCTCCTATGTGGTGCAGTGTTGAATGCCTTGCTGAAGTCTAAGTAGAGTATGTCCCCCCCCCATTTTTATCTCTGGTCACCCAGTCGAAAAATCGATCAGGTTGTTCTGGCATGACCTACCCCCACACCCATGAATCTGTGATGCTTCAGGTCTTGTAACCTGCTGGATTCTAGATCCTCCACTAGCCTTTCATCTAAAAGAGTCTCCATTAAGTTCCCGATGACTGATGTTAGACTGACTGGTCTATAGTTGCCAGCCTCCTCCCTGCTGCCACTGTTATGAAGAAGGACTACATCTGCCCTTCTCCAGTCCTCTAGAACCACTTCTGTTTACAGTGATTTGTTGAACAAAGCTGTCAGAGGTGCTGCCAGTACCTCCAGAGCTCCCTCAGCACCCTTAGGTGTGCTCCATCCGGTGCCATAGCCTTACCCACTTTCTGATTCTCTGTACCATTGGGACTCTTTCCTCAATGAATGAATTTGTGTCTATCCCCCCAGTGTTTCTGCTTCTTTTGTAGGGTATCCCATTAGGAGGGCGACATAAACACGTCACCGCAATTAGAGTGACTCCCAATTGCCAACACTGAGATGGGCAGCGTGATGTCTGGTGGCCTGCTCTCAGTGTCGCCTTTTGTCCTATGGTCATGCCCCCCCCCCAAGTTAGATATTTCAAGTCCAGGGGAGTGCAGGTGGCAGAGCCCCATGCATGGGGATTGAAGGGGGCAAAGCCGCCCTCAAAAAACAACTGTTTCCTGGGAGGGTGCTTTGGCTCTGTACCTCCCTGGAGAGAAATGCCTGGCATAGTACAGCTGTGCTGTAATGCCAGGTGGCATTTTGCAGCACCTTAATCAATGTCTGCAAAATATTTTTCCCCAGGATATGGTGGAACCCTTTTATGTATCAGACATTGGTCTGCTGGAGCTTTCCGACCTGGGGCTACTGCACCCATAGATTTATAGTGGTTGCGGCTGAAATTTTCCGGCCAGCCACGAGCGGCTCTGCCTTGAACTTTTGTCTTTCCTGCAATAATTCTACTGTTAAACTGTCATTTTTTTATTCAGTTAAGTCGATTCCGAGGACTTGTTTTGCACTGTCAGTTTAAAGTTACTAGGTTGCAGCTCTTTTTTTTTTTCAACTTATTGCTGCTTTAAAGTTGTGTTCAGCTTCTGATGTACTGTTAGCTAAATGACTTTTGCAGCCCTCCTGTAAACTGGCTTTAATTCCCCTAGACCTCCTCATTTGCTGTTTCTCCTTTGCTCTGTTTCTCGGGGTCTGAACCGCCCCCTCCTAATACCTTTCAGCTCTCTCCGAAGTCTACTTTGTACCTCTAAAGACTGCTTTTTTCTCCCTGTTAAACTACAGTTTTTTCCCTGTGTCTATCTGCTAATTTGTCTCCTCCCCCTGCGGTGCCAGGTTAAGGCTTTGATTTTACTAAATAGCTGCCCCTGCCGCTGCGCCCCCCATCTCCTCTTTCTATGTGTGCCATTTTCGGTGCCTAGCTCTCCATCCCCTGATTTAGCTCCCTTGTCACCTCCTTTTGTCCTCGCTGCCCTCCCACTGCTAATATCTACATATCTCTTCTCTCTCCCCTCCAGATTCCCCTACATCTCTTGGGCTACGAGCCCTCTGCTGGTCCGGCCACAGCTCGGCACTCTCGGCCAACCTGCTGCATGCCTCCTGGCTGCCCTGACAACGAGGAAAGCCGGGTAAGACCTCTGGACACACCGGGGCTGTTGTGGGCTGCTACCATTGGCTGCTGCTGTCTGCAGTGCACCCTGATTGGACCCTTTTGATTTCTCCTCACCAGACATTGGTCTGATGGAGCCTTCCGACCTGGGGCTGCTGCGCCCATAGACTTATAGTGGTTGTGGCTGAAATTTTACGTCTGCCCCCTTCCCCATCCCCAGCCTTAATTAAATAGACCTTTCCCACACCCCTTTTCCTGCCCCTCCCCTTTACTGTCTCCTATTGGGTGCCTATTTCGGCCCTTCCCTTCCTCATCCTTCCCTTCTACCAGCCCATTCTCTGTCCTGATACCTCCATTTCACAGAATCTGTTTTTCACCTCTGCAGCATTCCTTGTGTTCTTTCCCCATCACACTAACCATTCCTGCCCTTCCTTTTCACCTTTCCCATCAACGTTCTATCTCTCAGTCGCCATCCTCACTGATAGTCTACCATGCTCCATACACATACTCTGTGCTCCCCTCTCCTCTCCTCTTTCTTATTCTCCTCTTTCCTCTTCTTCACCCTCTCTGCACCTGCTTCCGCTCCCTCCCAAACTACTACCTACTTGATCCTATGTACAAACATCTAGGTACCCTACCTCTGGAATCTAACCCTCTGCACTGGGATCAGACTTCCCACATTGAGCCACCCTCTCCCCACCATTGCTCCTTGGCTTCCCCCATTTTCCTCTCATACTGCTCTTATCCTTAACCTACGCTATCACCCTTTGACTCATGCTAGTGAGCAGCGTGCATGCCAGACACGAAGGCGAAAGCGCATAAACAGGGAACTACGCCTGTGTACCATGAAACTAGTGCTTCTTCTTCTGCTTGTATCTGGCAATGTTCACCCTAATCCTGGCCCAACACCCACTAAGGCTTCAAACTACAAAAAGCACACAGGGGCCCTCTCTATCATGTCACTCAATATCTGTAGTCTCCTACACAAACTCGATGCCCTTCAGGCCTTTGCTAACCAAGACTGTCCAGACATTCTAGGTATTGTTGAAACCTGGCTCTCTCCATCTGTCCTGGATCATGCCATAGCCCTCCCTGGATACAATGTTTTTCGGCTTGACCGAACTACTAAAAGAGGTGGTGGATGCGCAGTATACCTAAAGAATACCTATGTGGGTTACCACGTTAGCACTGCTCCCCAAACCAGTGCTGCACAGATTCTAACTTATAAAAATCCTCCTTGGCACTCACAACAAAGCCCTTACAGTGATCACAATCTACATTCCTCCAAAAGAACAAGGCTGTGGCCTGAATGCAGCCCTGGACTTTGTCAGGTCTCTCCCGTCGGACTCTGAGTCTATCCTTATTGGGGACTTTAATATAAACTGGTCTGCTGCAGAGGCTGCAGCCTATAGGGATTCTATAGCAGTGGCAAACCTCACCCAGATGGTTGATTCTCCAACCAGGAAAAACTATAAAACGGGCACCAGCACCCTTCTGGATTGGCTACTTACCAATCACCGCACCCGGACCTCCAACATCACTGTCCACCCTGACATAATCAGTGACCATTCCCCTGTCAGTTGCACCTGGACAAATAAATTCAGCAAGCCACTCCCGAGAACCATAACTAGAAGAGTCTTGCCCTGTGGCCATCTCAATTAATGCAACAGATGTAAACATCGCCCTTGACCACTTTATCAATACCTTTAATGGTGCCTGCAACAAATTCGCTCTCCTCAAAAAGCGTAAAATAAATGCCATCTCTAATCCGTGGCTCACAGGAGACCTCCTAAGGCACCTAAAAGAAAGGAATAAACTATGGGAACTAGCTAGAAACTCTGGGAGGCAAATTGACACCTGTAACTATAGACATTCTCGAAATGACTGCACCAAAGCCATCCGGCAATCAAAATCTGCCTATTTTAAGAGTGCTCTCACAAATTCATGGGGACATGGAAGAGACTTCTGGAACAACATTAAAGGAGTTACCAGGAAGCAGTCAAAATCCCCCCTTCCATGCTCTGTATAGACGAGGTTACGACACTTGATCCGAAAATTATTGCAGATACGTTCAATACTGCTTTCACTGACCTTAGTTCTGTACTTCCCACTGATTTATTTAGCAAAGATGATACTCCAATGCACCCTATCTCCTCTGCCTCCTCAAACCACCCTCTTTTCTATTTTAAATTGGTCAAGATAAACCAGGTCTGCAGCTATGTCACAAAAGCTATAGCCAAGTCTAGATCCAACAGCGACTCTCTTGGCCTCAAACTTCTATCCCTAACACTTGAAGAAGTATTCAGACCACTGACCAAGATCTTCAACCTCTCCCTCAGCCTCAGCCAATTCCCAGACAAATGGAAGCTGGCCACTGTGACCCCTATATTCAAAAGTGGTGAAAAAACTGCCCATGAAAATTTCTTCCCAATCTCCATTCTACCTCCTCTCTCTAAGGCCCTTGAACGTAATGTGGCTGACCAGCTCACAGAATTCCTGGACACTCACAACATCCTTTGCAAGCAACAACACAGCTTTAGAAAGGGTCACAGAACTTCTACAGCATTACTCGAATTCACCGAAGCCATTCACCACTCATTGGATAATGGTAAACTAACAGGGGCTGTGTTCATTGATCTAACTAAGGCCTTTGATACTGTCAACCACCATCTCCTACTTGTCCAACTTCGGAAGGCTGGGCTGTCACCTGACTCAATCGACTGGTTCAATAGCTATCTAGGCAACAGGACCCAAAGAGTAAAAATAACTGAAACACTCTCTGATGCCAGACCAGTCCTCTCTGGTGTTCCACAAGGGTCTATCCTAGGCCCCTTCCTCTTTAGCCTATTCCTGAACACACTTCCAGACTCAAGTCCAGAACAGATAATACTCTATGCAGACGATGCTGTTATCCTTGCCTCCCATCACGATGCTGTAGAACTGCAAGGTAACCTCCAGCGGGGTTTCACATCAATTGAAAACTGGCTCTTGCAACATAAGCTGTTACTAAATCAGAAAAAAACTAAGACCATGCTCTTCAGCAGCTCGTAGAACAAAAATAAACAGTTACCACCTCACAGTCAACACCAAACTCAGAGCCACCATTGATCAAGTTGATACTTTCAAATATCTTGGCATCACCCTTGACTTCAAACTCTCCTATGCCACCCATATCATTAATGTTGCCAAGATGGCCAACACCAGACTGGGCGTACTGTACTGTCACCAAAAAAACCTAACCTCTGAAGCATTGTCTATTGCCGTTCAAAGCTCAGTTGTGAGTGTTATTGACTATGGACTCATAGTCTATGGCTCTGCCAATACTCCACACTCAAACGAATTGCCGACTCCCTGAATAAAGCATGTCGTCTCACCACCGGAGCTCACCATCTCACCCATACCTGTGATCTCTACTCCCAAACTGGATGGCTTCAATTAAAAAAATTAATTCAGTATCAAACCTGCATCACAGCCAAGAAAATAATGATGGGCATTGCCCCCCCAAGATTCTGCTCCCTTCTTAAAACCAGAGTAAACAACTGCAACACCAGGAGCTCAAAACCACAGCTACTGCGAATCCCTCATTGTCATACCACTCAAGTTCAAAGGTCTTTCTCTTACAGGGCCCCCAGCTGGCTCAATAACCTTGCCAGTGACATCAATGCCTCGCCAACTCTGGGCGCCTTCAAAAAGAAGCTCCACAAATCTCTGGTAGCTTCTAGTACCTGTGACTGCCTTAGCTGAGCACCATCATTTTGGCAGGTCTCATACCCACCGCTGTCCATGCTAACCCCACTCTTCGGGCTTCTCTATCCCCTACTCTTTCCCTTGCTCAACCTTATACTCAAATACTCTGTCTTGACAAAGCCCTCTAGGCCGCAATACTCCATTCCACCCCACTCTCTCACTTTCCCCTCACTTATGTAGTAATACACCTCCTGTTGATATTGTAATATGTCGTGTTACTTGTACTTGAAATCAAGTTGTTATAACCACTAGGCATTATGACTGTCTTACTCTGTAATTTCATAACCTGTATTGTCCATTCTTCTGACATGGAACATTTGTAAAAGAGCCTCGGCTCAAAGGTATTATGTAATCCTAGATTTAAATAAATAAACAAATGTGGTCCTTCTCCCTAACCTTCCACTGTGAAGACTGAGCAGACTTATCTGTTCAGGATATCTGCTTTTTCTGATTTTTCTCTGCACAGTCTCTCCCTGCTCTTCTCAACCTCACTATCACTTCCCTTGTCTTCACCATTTCGCTAATGTATCTAAAAATTGTGTTGCCCCATTTGTTACCCCTTTGGCTATCCTTTCCTCAGTCTTCTCCTTTGCACTTCTAACTGTCTTCCTTGCCTCCTTTCTGCTTTTCTGGTACATCTCCCTAGCCTCTTCCCTCTGTATCTCCTTGTACTTCCTGAATGCTACCCTTTTAGACTTTATTATTTATTTATTTGCTTTTGTTAACTGGGTAAGCACACTAGACAGCCAAGTGCCTATTTTCAGGTGAGACCCGGGAGGGTTACAAGGTACATACTTACAAGAACAGTAGGAGGAGTCAAAGTTAACGTACAGAAAATAACAGGCATTAACAGAGATTAATAGGTAGCTAACAGCATAAGAGACTATAGGCACAAACGGAACATGTCTAGATATCTACATAAGGTACATACTGGATGAATTAGGTAGCGAACAGCATAATACATAAAAAGTACAATCAGTGCCAACCTTCACAGCCACTTCCCTCTAGAACCATAGTGGTCACTATTTCCTCCTGTGTTTCTCACTTCTTTTGTGCAGAATTTTGTTGCGTTCACTATACCATCCCCTAATCTGGCCCATTGTTCCACCTCCCCACCAAGGTGATCCCTCTCTGCTAGGTAATCTTCAAGGAAGTCACCCATTTTTTTAAATCTACCCTTCTAAAGTCCAGCACCTTTGTCCTTGTGCAGTTTGCCTCTGCCATGGTCCTTATGTTAAACCACACTGTATGGTAATCACTGGTCCCCAGGAGGATTCCCACCTTGACGTTTGCAATACTGTCCCTGTTTGTGAGTATCAGGTCCAATATTGCCCCATCATGGGTGGATTTTCTGTCTAGTTGCCAGAGAAATGCCCCCAACTGAAACTGAAAACAACCTAAGGAACCAAACAGATCTGGACTTTGTTACTTTGCTAACAATAAAACTACACTGCTTGCAACTACCTCACTTAAGAGCCCTACATTAACTCTAAAAAGTCTTTACATTACCACTAACTAAAAATTAAAGTTTTAGCTGAAACAAACAACTAATTTGCAATATATTTGCAGCATAGCTTTACAACAGGCAGCCATATTTGCATGGATTTATTCATTTATTGGAATTGTTGGCTAGGAAAGGCACACTGAGCAAAAGCTCATTTCCACATGTGGCCAGGAGGGGGAGAGGTTACAGAAAGAGGGATATTCAGTGAAAACAAGTAGTATAAATTAAAGGCAGTAACACAAGTTATGGGATATTTAAAAATATGCACAAAAAATCAAAACTTATTTACAAATTCTACACAAAGAAATAGCGAACAGGGAAAAGATGCAGAGGGCAAAAGAGCAAAAATGGATATGGAGGCTTTTACTATACAACTAGGGCATCAGAGAGGCAGAAGCCGGATTGGGGGGCTAGGGAGGAGGGAGGAGGGAGGATGGATGGGGAGGAGAGGTTGGTAGAGCCAGCAGTGGAGAGGCAAAATTAGAGTGGAGGCTCATACAAGGAGATTTCATTGATGACAGATTTGACAGAGAGGGGGGAGGAGGAGGAGGAGTAGATGGCAGGGGTGAGGTTGTTCCAAAAGTGTTGGGAGCAATAGGAGAGGGCTGCTTGCCCAGCAGTGTTTTTGGAAGTCACAGGTGTTGGTGGAAGGTTAGTGATTATGGAGGGAAGGGAGGAAAGGGGAAAGGAATGAGGAGAGATAGAAGGGGATAGACATGGGCCTCAGTTTTGAAGGATATGAGGCACTGTGAGAGAGACCCCATCCTTCAGAGATGAACATAAAAAACATAGAAAAATGATTGACCGGAAAAGACCTGAACAGTCTATCAGGTAACTCTCAAGATTCTCTATTTGGAGATGCTCTAGTCTCCATCCTACCTCCCCATCTCCCCTTCTCCTCCCTCATCTTTCTGTATTTATTTTATTTAAATTTTGGTGACCAGGTAGGCCCACTGAGACTGAAGCAGTCCCTTTTTCAGGGGCAACCTGGAATTAAGTACATATGTCTATAAACATAACAAAATACATACTGTACATGTCGTTTCACAATTAAGAGTCAATATAGACATACTGACCCAGTCAAGGACACAGTGGCAGGTTAATTACTATCAACATCAACAGGAGAAGAAGTACTATTATACACCAGACAGTCACAGTTAGATTGATGTCCCAATAAGGTTAGATTGGCAGGAGAGAGTTGGCTGACTCTCAGCGGTAGCAGATGCAGAGGCTCAGTTCCAATAGGTGGGCCTTAAGACCCTTCTTGAAATCCCCAAGGAAGGTACATTCCTGGAGACTGCTAGGGAGGCTGTTCCAGATGGGAGAGATGAAGGCAGCATAGGACTGGAGTCCTAGAGAAGTCCTTACACTGGGGACTTGGAGAAGCTGGCGGCCAGAGGATCTTAGTGTTCTCCCATTCTTTTTGGGTACTAATGTGTTAATTAGACTAGGAGGGGCGCCATTTTGCTGGAGCTTAAAAGCAATGCACAGTGAGGGATATGATAATCTGCCCTCAAGAGAAGGCCACCTTAGACATTATAACACCTTGCAGTGGTGCTCCCGTGGTGGCGCCCCTGCAGAAAAGTGCCCTACCCTGTGATACACTGTTTTTAGCCTTTGCATTTCAGAGCTTTTTACAGAATGTAGTAAGAGGCACCATATAGCAAGGTGGGAAGGAGTGTACCAGTGGAAACCTTGAGTTTGGATTCAAGAGTGAGGAAAGGGCTCAGGCGATGTAATAGACCTAACATTTGGTTGAGTTTCTTGGTCAGATGGTCGATGTAAACCTTTAAGGAGCAGTCTTGGTCTAAGTATACACCTAGATATTTGATACAATCTATCACTTCAATTTTTCAGCCATTGGAAAGAGCTGGGGACAATAAATGTGATCAGGTTGGGCCCAGGCTTTTAAGGCCAAATAGCATGGCTTTGGTCTTTGTACTATTTAGAAATACTTTATTAGTAAGAAACCAATTCTCAAGTACACCAAGGTCTGACCAAGAAGGTTGTTTAGTTGGACAGTGTCTCAGGAGGACTTATAAAGAATGGCATTGTCTGCATATAAGGTCACCTTGGCCCCTCCATAATGTTGAGGCAAATCATTAATAAATAGGGAAAACAGGAGTGGTCCCTGTATTGAACCCTGCGGGACACCATCCATGATAGGGCATTTGTTGGACACAGCTCCATGCCATCTGACAATTTGTGATCTGCCGTCAAAGTAGTCCGTGAACCATTGAGTAGACAGATGATCAAGACCAAGAGATGTTAGTTTAGTGATAACCTGCTGATCATTCACCGAGTCAAATGCCTTGGTGAGATCTATAAAGACCGTGCCAGTTGGAAGGCCATCATCTAGAGCTGTAAAGATATCCCCAGTAAGGCTATTCAGGGCCGTGTTGGTACCATGATTTTTTTCTAAAATCATGTTGTCATTAAGTTAATGAATTGTTCTGTTCAATATATTCCTGGACCTGCTGGTACACAATCCTCTCTAACACACTTAGAGTGTAGAGAATGGATATTGATCTGTAATTCTTAGCAAGCTCAATATCCCCACCTTTAGGGATGGGAGTGACCATGGCAATGTTCCACACAGTGGGGACTTTGCCTTCAAGCAGTGATCTGTTTAGGAGCCAAGTGATTGAAGAAACAGTGACATGGGCTGTGATTCTGAGGAGCCTGGGATCCAGCGTGTCAAACCCAGCAGAGCCAGAGGATTTGATTTTTCTTAGTAATTTCAGGACCTCAGATTTAGTTGCAAGTTTGAAGTGAAAATTAGGGTAAGGGGTTTGCTCTTGTAAATGAACCTGGGGGGGAGGGAGGCCCAGAGGGATTATTTTTAAACTTGTCCAGGTCAGTGAGGAATGCATTTAGTGCATTAGCAGCATCTTGTGGGTTGGTATGGAGGACACCATTTGCTACTATGTCAGTTTTCTCATGGGTGGTGTTCCCCTTTAGGAGATAATTAATTTGGGACCAAAACTGTTTAGGGTCCAAAACGATTTTAGTTTGTAGGTTCTGGAGGTATTGTCTTTTAGCTGATTTTAGTTCCTTTTTACACTTGTTTCTCAATTTTCTATATTCCACCCAATACTTAGTCAGATTTGTAGATTTGAATTTTTCCCAGGCTTTGTCTCTCACCCTCATTTGTTTTTAAGGTCTCTGGACAGCCACTTTAAGTGTTGTCCCTTGACTCTGATTTGTTTTAGGAGGGCATGCTTATTGGCGGCTGAGAGGAAGCTATTGATGAAGAAATCGAGGGTTGAGTCCAGACTGGGGGCTAGCTTGATTTGAGTCCAATCCACCACCACTAGGATTTTGAGAAAGCAGTAGGTGTTGAAATTGGAATAATCCCAAGCCCACACAATTCTGGGTGGAGGGTTGGGATGGTCATTTTTCCAGATGCCTAATATAGGGGCATGGTCACTTATGGAGTCCACAAACATCTCAGCCAGTTTGAAACTACTGGGGTTAGAAGCGAGAATCCAGTCTAATGTAGTGTGGCTTCCTGACTTAATGTTCAGCCTGGTGGGTCCTTGGATCAACTGGTTCAGGTTGGCCTCTAGCAAGCTATTTTTTTTTTCTGTCACTAATGGTGTGCTGATCCCAGTGGAGGTTAAAGTTGCCGAGGATTATTTTCTCCCACTGAGGTAGCCCTGAGATCAGGGCCATAAGGCTCTTTAAGGCATCTTTTGCAGTCTTAGGTGGGTTGTAGACACAGCCTACCAGCAGGGTCTTAGTCCCACCAAGCAGTATTTTGATGAACACCACCTCACCACCTGATTGGGTATGGTCTGGTGTTGCCACCAGGGAAGCATTTAGGGATTTTTTTACGTAGATGATGACTCCGCCACTCTTCCTACCACATCTATCATGTCTAAAGGACTTAAACCCCTGGAGCTCAACCTCATGCGTTAGGTTATGTTAGTAGTATGTTAGTATGATACTAGGCTTGAGCCAGGTTTCGGAAATTGCAATTATGTCAGGGGAGTGCATATTTACCCATGCCATGAGTTCATGCATTTTAGATCTGAGGCTGTTAATATTTATGTGGACCAGTTTCAGACCTTTGGCATTAGCCCACACAGCCATAGAAGGTGACACAGTTGGAACATTAGGATATGGCGGGCCAGGGTTAGATTCAATATCCCCAGCAAGTAACAACTTAATGGTCAGCAGGAATTTCAGGAGTAACCCGGGGGGGGGGGAGACCTGATGTTTGTAGACTCTGAGATATTCCATAACCATATAGCAGTTTCCTCCTTTTCTAAGCCTTATATGGTGATAAGGGTAGGATTACGGTTGGTCTGGGGGTAGATACATGAGAAATGGGAGTACAGAGAGTATGTGGGCTGCCCCGTGTCCTGCCTGAGAGTGAGCAGCAATTGGTCTGTGCCTAGGACTACAAGTATGTAAGTACAAGCCAGCACCATACCCAGTGCCATATTAAAGTTTAAAGATGGGTCAACTAAGAAGAGGAAGTTCAATTAACCCCGAGATATACAGCAGTAACAGGTTAGGGAAAAGCTTGGGGTAGAAAAATGTGGGCACAGAGAGAGAATCTAGGGGGAAGTATTGAAAAAGCGTGAGGTAGGATAATGTGGGTGGTTAGGGTCACAGACTCTAAAACAAGAGGCCGCAGCATCCTCCACTCCAAGCCAAAGCACCCAAAACCAGAGCAAGAGCTATGCAAAAGAATGTCAGAGGAATACTCAGTGTGTGAAAGAGAAGAAAACAGTGACCTCTAGGGGTAACTGGATACAACCTGCAAATGGGAAACTGGACACTTTTTTTAACTATAAATCCTGCACAAATTCTTAGTGTAAGTACACTGCACCACTAAAGGAAGCTGTGGAATGCAGCCAGCAGCGAGTAAGAAAACAAATCAGCACTGGTGTGCAGGCGGAAAAGCACCAGCTTCAAATCTGCTGTTCACTGCTCCCAAGACAGAATGCCTCA
The DNA here is from genome assembly GCA_016271365.2 of Neoceratodus forsteri. Classification (NCBI taxonomy): domain Eukaryota; kingdom Metazoa; phylum Chordata; order Ceratodontiformes; family Ceratodontidae; genus Neoceratodus; species Neoceratodus forsteri. The sequence goes on along the minus strand of CM028137.1, from coordinate 533,289,472 downwards.
GCTAGGAGTGGAGGCCGACTCATACCTGCTAGTCTGAGTGGTGGCATTTCGGAGCTCCCAAGGCAGCAGGTGTGTGTTGGAGGGGATCCTGACCTGATTGTCTGAACAGCTGCATTTTCGAGCTCCCAAGGCAGCAGGTGTGTGTTGGAGGGGGTCCTGACTGGAGTCTGATAACTCCTTTATGGGAAGGGAAGAGAGAGGTGGCATGATCCATTCAAACTTCAAAGTTTATTAGCAAATATCAATCCATGTATAAATCCAGTGGTTAAAAGATAAATAAGACACATATTACCTACCATGGGGGTGGATGTGCTATATTTCTAAAAAATTCCCTAAAGGGGTATGCTATGCCGCCAATTGATCTCAGTGGCAATACTCAGGCACTGGCAATAAAAGTGCTGTTGGGGGCTCACCATAAAACAATATAAGTACTCTCAGTCTACATACCTCCCAAAGACCCAGCCACTGGTCTCCTCAGTCTTCTTGACCATCTCTGCTCACAAAATCACCTCACAGAGACAATTATCATGGGAGATTTCAACATAAACTGGCTGTCACCTGCAACCAACTCACTAAAGGATGCAATAACAGCCCTACACCTAACTCAACTTGTTAATACACCCACAAGAATAAACTATAAAATGGGGACTAGCACTACCCTTGACTGGATAATTTCTAACCAACCTAACCGCCTTTCCAATGTAACTGTGCACCCTGACCCCATCAGTGACCATTCCCCAATCACATGCAGTTGGACTAATAAATTCCTTATCCCCCACTCCCCAAACTATCTACAGCAGGTTTCTCAGAAGAGGCCACCTGGACCTCCTAAAACAACAGCTTTGGGCCCAAAATTGGAACATCCTGGACTCAACCAATGATGTTAATGTAGCCCTCTGTCACTTTATAAGGGTTTTCAACACTGCTTGTGATACGCATGCCCTCTCAAAAACATTAAGGTCTCTGGCACGGTTAACCCCTGATCACTCCTGAGCTCCTTTCCCACATGAAGTTTTGGGACCACCTCTGGCACTGTGCAAAAGCCACTGCTAAGCAGCAGAACCTACAAGCCTATAAAGCTGCTAGAAACAACTGCACGAGGGAGACTCACCAGGCAAAAGTACCATAGGGAGATACTTACCAACTCCTGGGGTGATAGCAGAAGGTTCTGGTCTAATATAAATGATGCCACTGTCAAAAAACCTAAAGTATCACCTACAATGCTAAACATAAATTGGACCCTACCGCTGACCCTCTGAAAATTGCTAATGCCTTTAACAATGCTTTTACCAATTTGAGCTGTGTTCTCCCACCTGACTTTTTCGATGATGATGCTGCCCGCTCCACAAGCCACGGTGATAAATAGTCCTGAGCACCCCCCTTTTTATTTTAAAAGGGTATCATGCAACCTGGTTAGAAAACTACTAGCTAAGGTCCTAAGAAACGCAAGACACAGTAGTGACGGACTAGACCGTAAGCTTATCACCCAAACCCTAGATGAAGTTCTCCTACCTATAACTAAGATTCTAAACCTTTCTCTTACACTGTGTCAATTTCCTGATGCCTGGAAAATGGCCATCGTAACTCCAGTGCATAAAACCGGTGATCGTTCCTTTCAGGGTAACTATAGTCCTATATCCATTCTCCCTCCACTCTCCAAGGTGCTCAAGCAAATTGTTACCAACCAGCTTGGTGCTTATCTGGACACATACTCCATCCAGTGCCCACAACAACATGGCTTTAGAAAGGGGCACAGTACTACCACAGCATTTTTAGAATTCACAAGCTTCATACAACAGGCAATCGATCAAGGAAAGATTGTAGGTGCAGCCTTTGTTGACCTAACAAAAGCCTTTGACACAGTGAATCACACACTGTTGCTTGGCCAACTCTGTAAAACTGGTGTTGCCCCAAACACCCTGAAATGGCTTGGAAGCTACCTCAGTGATAGACTGCAGAGGATGAGAATATCAAATGTAATTTCGGAGCAGAGGGCTGTCCGATCAGGGGTACCTCAAGGCTCAATCCTGGGTCCTTTATTGTTCAGTATTTTCCTGAACGACTTTCCAGCTGTCTGCTACCAGTGTACTCTCCTCTACGCAGATGACGCGGTCATCTTTACTAGCCACCTTGATCCCAACGCTCTTGAAACCAGTCTTCAATAAGGCTTCATAGAAGTAGAGAGATGGTTTAATAATCACAAACTAGTGCTAAACTACAAAAAAACTAAAGTCCAGCTATTTTTGTTCTCTCCGAATAAGTTTAAGGCCCATCAACTCACTATCACCAACAACCACGGAGACGCTCTTGAACAAACTCAGCTTTTCAAATACCTAGGTCTAACCCTGGATAGTCACCTTACCTTTGTGCCTCACATTGAAAATGTTGCGAGAGATTTTAATACCAGAATTGGGCTCCTCTTCAAACACAGACAAAGTCTTTCCCAAGAAGCCCTGAAGGTTGCAGTTCACAGCTTGGTCCTTTCGATCTTTGATTATGGTCTAATCATATACTGTGCTGCAACCTCCACATCTCTTAAATGACTCATGGTGGTCCTGAACAAAGCCTGTAGGTTAGCTACGGGTGCTGCACGCCTCACTCATACCTGTGAGTTATATGCTCAATCTGGCTGGCTCCAACTAAGTAACAGGATCAAATATCAAACCTGCCTCCTGTCCAAAAAAGCTCTACTTGGATTACTACCCCTGAGCATTGGTTGCCTGCTAAACAAATCCCCTAAGACCCAACACACACGTACCTCAGTTTCTGACCTCCTTCTAGTACCCCACTGTCGGACTGCTCAATACCAGCGATCCTTTCAGTACAGAGCCCCCCTGTGGTTTAATAATCTAAGCAACCAACTGAGCAGTCTTCCTAGTCTGTCCCAATTCAAACTTATGCTTCGTCATCATCTCCTAACTGAAAGCACTTGTGATTGTTACAACTAGTTTCCCACTTCTGCAGACACCCTTATATCACTTTTTTGACTCTCTGAGGCTCTTACTTGGCTTCCTGTTTCTTTTCACCTCTCCTGACAGAACAATTTCCCCTTTCCCCCTGCCACCTCCTCCCTTACCTCACCCCCTCCTTGCTCTTATCCTACTGACCCCCCCTCTTCCTGGACCTGTCCGGGCCCTCTGGTCCCCACTCTCCTTTATCTTCTTCCCCTTCATCTGCCCTCCTTTTCCCCTCTTTTCCCCCTTCTTGCACCTTAGCCTCCCCTCCCTCTCACCTTACAATAAGACCTCTGGCTGCCATGTTCTCTTTTCCTTCTCTATCTGTACTCTGCCCTCTCATCTCTCCTACCCCTTTCTTACTCTTCCCCTTTCCCCCACCTCTGATTTGCAATGTTGCTTCAAATGTACCTTATGGTTTTCTATGCTTGTGTAACCCCCTTGTTACCCAGGGTTACTAGAATCCCAGTAAGACCTAGTGGTAGGCAGGGAAGACAGCTTGTGAAACTCCAGTTAAATGGATTTCACACTGTCCCACTCTGTTCTCAGTCTCAGCTGAGACTGAGGATGACATCACCATAGAACTATCGCAGCTGCATGAGCCACGATGGAATCTGCAGAAGGGAGTTAGAGTAGAATTTTGGGAGGTTTGAACAGTCAGTCTGTAGGCAGTTGGAGTTTGGAGATTGGTGTGAGAGGAGCACAGCAGCTCTGTGCTCAGTCTCTTGGAGCCTCAGCCCTGAAATAGGGCTACATTTAGGGAAAGGTGCGTGTTTCCGTCTAAAGAGAGACACAGTAAGCTGTTTTTTTAGTGGTGGAGACCGCTGATTCGGGTCTCTGTGCCTCATCCCTGAGGAGATGGGGCAGGAAGGTTGCCTGCTATTCCAGGGGCAACCACCTGGCTACTGCTAGTGAAGAAGCTGCCTTATTTTGTCCAAGAGTGTGGGGCACAAGAAGATTTCGTGATTCACCTGTGAGGCACCTGCAACCAAAGGATGAGTTCTGCTCTTTCTAAAGGGCCCATGTTTCATCCTGAACTGTGTAAAAGTGGGGATTGGACTACTGAAGTAGTGGGAGGCCTAGAGTAATAGGCTTAGCCAAAAGTAACAGTATGTTCAAGTCCAGCACACAAGGGAAGTCAAGACATGTAGAGGAGATGTGACATACGTCTACCCAGTAATCTACATTGCCAAGCTTTCAAAATAATTGTTTAGTTTCCAGAGAAATGGCTGGGTATGGATTGTGGGAGCTGGAGGTGGGAGATCCCCCATCTTTAGTAATCAGGTCCGCCTCTACGGATTTGCTCTATGGATTTCTACTTTGCCTCATGCACTTGGCCAGTGATGAGGGAAGTACCCAGACGTGGGATGAAAGGAAAATTCCCTCTAGGAGTCGAAGGCTGTAAGGTGGTTTGGGGAGCCACCAACAGGAAAACTGGTTCATTCCCATAATGGACCGAGGATCAAGTGGCCGGCGGGGGAGCCGGGCCAGTGGGGAAAACCCAAGTAGTGTACAAGTCGGGCTGTGTACCCAAAGCTGCAGTGCAAGTCCGGGCTGTGTGCCTGGTGGGTTTAGAGCCTGAGGGCTGAAATGTGAAGAAGTGTTCTGTTATCTCTAATCTGCATTACCAGGAATGTAGCCCCGTGGGGGTCCGTCTATGCTTTGTTTGTTCAGTTTGGATGTGAATAAAAGCCACACTGTAGAATCCCATTCCTGGTTTTGGACAGTACAGTTATTGCTTCCTGTGTTCGGATTTACTTGGGTGCCCATGTGCAGAGTAGCCAAACCTAGGTCCCCTGTGCCAAGTAACCTAGTCCTCCCCAAACCCAGTCCCCACCAGGTACCGCTGTCAGCTTCAACAGCATGCCACCTGTCATTTTGCAAAAAGGCCGGGGTTCGGGGGTTACACTTGCTTGTAATCTTGAGTGTGTAGCACTGTTCCCACTTATTTGCAGGTTGACTTGCTTTGCTCTGATGATACCATGAATGTTGTCTGTACCTCCGTTGATACCATGAATGTTGTCTATACCTCCCTACCTTATTGTAACCCTTTCCTTTGATGTGGAACCTTTGTAAATGAGCTGCCCCAAGCTCAAAGGTGTTTGTAATCTGAGATTTAATAAATAAATAAAGATATTTTTGACAATTAGTAAGGGTGCACAGTCTCCTTTTCTGTCATCTGCAAACTTAGCAAGAACAGCAAATTTAGCTGTCCTATAAAATATAATTCTAGAGTCAGATTTCAAAATCTATTTCAGTTTTTCCTGACTGTTAAAATTAACTACAGAATCCGAAATAGATGATAGCCATATTTGTCTTATGTCAGACAAGTAAGTACAAATTAAATAAAAGATGGTTTGTACTGTAGTTCTTGGATGCCCCACTTTACAATTATATTCAAGTTCATTTTTAGCTTTGCTCGCAGGATCGGTCCATATCTACCGGCTGTAAATTTGCAGTTGAAGCTGTTTATAAAGAAGCCAAGAGTTCTGCACTTCCTACATTACAGAACTGTCCGGAGGTGGGTACCGTAGGTGCATCACACAAGACACATGGAAAATCTCACTTCTTAGCACTGTAGCAGAGATCACACCAAACACATCCTGAATATAAGTGTATCCCCACCTTGGGAGGGGGCTTACCTGACTCCCGGACTGCCACCCTCCCGAGTGCAGCCTCTGAGCACTGCTGCTGCACCAGCCATTATCCCTCACCCACTTGATTGCAGGTGTGTCACAGAGAGAGAGAGAGACAGAGAACAGTGCTGCTGGAGTCCCATGGCACCTCCCGTGCCTCTCCTTACGGCTATGGCTGTGTTACTTCAGTCCTGGTCCCTTAGTTCTGGCAGAGAGGACCAGGAATCACAGAACCACTGCTCCTCTTCAGCACCTCAGTGTGCCTTGCTGATCCAGCCACCAGCTGAAATGGAAATGTATGCTGCAGGGGCTCCTCCCCAGCACTCCATACTCATGCTACCCTGCCACTGTGCCTGACTGCAGACCAGACGCTCACACAGCCACCACCAGCTGACCATATAGCAGCCCAGGAGGGATGAAGCAGAACACTGGGGACAGCACACATAAAGAGGCACAGGATAAATTTTAAATAAAGACAGTGTTTGGAGCACAAGGTTCCATCAGATATGTCTGTGGCCATCTTTTCACCCCCCTGACCCCACAAAAGAGCCAGTCAGAGGGCTAGGAAGTCCTAGAAACAGAAGCAGGGGATTTGGAGGAGGACGATGCAATCAGATGCTCTCTAATGGACTGGCAGACTATAAGGGCCAGTCAGAAGGCAGAACAGGACAGAAGGGGTGATGGACAACCTGCCTCCCCGACAAGACACTGAATGGAGTGAAAGATGCTTCTGGGCTCTCAAAGAGCTTGTGGCAGTCTGAGAGGAACACTGAATTTTTCAGACCTGCTGCTAGTGAGACCAAGTGGGAGGCTTAGGCCATCAATCCTGCAAGCTCTCATTAAGGTTCATTCAGTAAACTCCCTGTTAGCCTTATCCTGGGCTTATATTGTTTAGAGAGTGTGCCTAACTAGCCCCTGTGTGAAGAAATTGCTGAAAGTGTGAGCCTGTGGGCCACTGCTGCATACCAAAGCTGCTGAGCTGTACCAAGCACAGACACAGACCTGCATCCTACTGCAGTTGCTCTGGAGCCAGGTAATGGGCTTGCTAGCCCTTATCTAGTGGTGTGTCTCAAGGAACAGAGCGCCACGGGGCATGTGCCCTGAGGTATACCAGTACTCTTGATCCAGAGGGGAGTCTGACCATGAGGATCACCTCTGGGATCTGAGCTCCTTGAGAACTGGGAAGCCACTGCAAAGTGCTCCTGTGATGGAGAGCTAAGCCAGAAGAGCTGCGCTGCTACTGAATGTCTGATAAAATCTGAAGTGCTTCATCGCCAGGCCACTAGATCATGTTCCTGACTGCTACTCACCCTGTTGCTTTGTGCTGCCCCCCATCAACTAAACTGCTGCATTCACGGGGTCATGCTAGTTCTGGGGTTGCTGGCTGGGATATTTTGTACTTGTCTAATTTTAGATTACCATTACTGCATTTGGATTACAAGTGGAATTTCAAGCATTTTCCGACTGTCTTTTCAGTTCTTTAAGTAAGTAATAATACCCGACTGAGTGGGTGGTATTGGGCTACACTGGACCACCTCATAGCGGTAATGAAGCCTGACACCACAGGTGGAGGGCCTTATAGCCCCTGAAAGGTCCAGTACAGCACAATACAACCCACCCTGGAGGGTACTATTGCACTTAGAAAATGGGTTACATGTGACAGTTTAAGAATAGTTTACAAACTTTACAAAGTAAAACAAAAAATGACAGCAAATTATTTGAAAGCTCCTATTTTGGTAAAATAGTCCCTCTACTGGTACAGTATATTTGTGAACTTGCCAGCAGAGGGCACTGCAGAGTCTTGGAAGTCTTTACATGTTACAAGTAGTGTCTTAGGCTTCCCATCCCGGTCGCTTGTTGAATGTGATTTTCCCCCAACACACTCGCTGGATGCTCTGGGTTACTGTCAGTTTAACTTTTGACAGCATGGCACAGAATGTCTTTTCTGCAGCGCTATCAACAGGGTCATGAGGAAAACAGAAGCGGGATCGGGCATGGCAGCCAGGAGATGTGAAAGCAGTAGCTCTGCTACCAACAAGCCACAGTATGCTATAATAATGTACTTCTATTTGTTCATCTTAAAAAATATATATATTTTTTTCTTTTCAGCTAAACAGGGCTGCAGTGAAGGTGAGTGGGGTATCTCAGAGTAGCGGTGAGCACATAACATGCTACTGCTGCTATCTGAATGTTGAAAGTCATTTTTGTTTTCAAATAGCATTACATATTCAGCATTGTGTAGCAGTTTACTTCTTTAATGGCAGTAGCTAAACGATTGTATTACCGGGGTATTTCTGTCATTAAGTGAGGATAAAAACATGGCAGAATTTGAAAACTGAAAATTTGATTGGCACATGGATTTCATAATATAATCAGGCAGCAGATATTATTTCCCAGTGTCTATTGCCTGATACCGACCAGCTGGTTGCCAGCCTTAGCCAATCAGCTCGAAGTATTTCCCCAACCCATTTTCTAAATTGTGCTAGCACACTAAGGCTTGTTGGGTAGGGGGTTGCAAGCTTGCTAATCTTCATCAAGTGCACCACTAACAGAACCTGGGCAATGTAGCTACCAGGCCTGCACCGGGACTCTAGTGTAATTCCTGGGTACCCAGAGTAATTGGTTATTGTGTCATACTTGAAGCTGTAATTTTACTACTGATAGCAGCTGAAGAGTAACCACACCCTGCGTGGCATAATCCCTCTTTTTGTGCCCCTAGATTGGGCAGGTGCTTATCAGACTGTGTGATATCTGAGAAGGTAGTTGTGATCCACAGTTCGGTGGCTGTCAGCATGCATTGCTATAGGGTGGCAGTGCTCAAGGTGACTTGCAACTGCTTAGCCCTTTCTTTTTTCCAAGCTGCCAGGCCTGTGTTCCTAAATAAAATCACTGTTAATTGGTTGAATTTTACTTCTGTGAGTGCACCCAGGTTGTATAACTTGTTTGAAGTGTTTATTGGTGAAGGTAACAAATGTCTTAGTGGTCCCCATGGATTGGTCTAGTTCAGTATAGGGAGGTGGGTAGGTACTGCATCCCAGGGGGAGGTACTAAGCACAACATCTGGCCCACTTATTATCTCTGGGTAGAAGCACTGTGCTATTTCTTTGTTCTGGGACGTCGCCCTAACACAGGAGAAAGACGAACCCAACCCCCTCGACCAGGTTGGTCCAGTACTGTTACCAGACAGAGATGTGAAACCAGACACGGTGTCTTGGGAATCACACATTTCAGGTACTGCTGGAATCTCCTGTTGAACATCTGGGCTTTTCAGAGACATTTTCCATTGTCCCCCCAAAATGTCTGCAAAAGTAAGCAAGGCTTTTCAAGAGGTAGCGGTATGGTGTGTGTTTGAGGGTCTGGACTCTTACTCTTGGTAAAAAATGTGTCTGAGGAGCGGGACAAGGGGTCCATCTTGGGTGCACTAGAGGATGCCATGAAAGACAGTGGAAAAATGAAAATTCAGAGAGTAACTCAAGAACCAGGTACCCTATTCAGAAACCTAATTGTGGAAACTGATGTAAACCCCCTACAAATGGGGGTTCCCAAAAAAGTTTTCTTTGAGCTTGCCTAAATGCTCACTGCCAGGCTGGTGTCCTGCATTTTAGCAGTTTAAATGTATTGCCAGAGAGTGTCCATATAGCCTCTGTGTACTGTCTCTTTAAGAGCTGCCTGGCTTGCAGTCATAATTAATCTGGGAGGAAGCTCTGTTAGAAGATGTAGTTGTTTGCTGATCATTTATTAGAATAGCAATAATATTTCAGTTTGTCTAACCTGCCTTCTTTGCAGCATGGACATTTCTGTTTATCTCCATCATGTTGGTCCTGGACTGCTGAAATGTGCCAATCAGTACCTTTGGGGACTCTAAAATTGAGCCTGTCCCCAGGGGCTTTGTTGGAGCAAAATTCTGTAGGAATTGTTGTTTTGGGCTTTTGGCATCTAAATGAACCTGGAGGGGGAGCCTTTGTTGTGACTGACAGAGGAATCAGCCAAACGAACCTTTTGGATCCTGGGGAAAGTCACAGACTGCTTGCAGTTTCAGATCAGATCTGAGTTGGGAAGTGAAAGAGTAACAGCTCGAGATAGTTGAGCAGTAATCCTGCATAGATTTGCGCAGGAGAACTGTGAAAGGGCTGAGTTTTGGCCTGCCTGTCTACCTGCTGTCCCTGAGAGGGAAATTGAAGTTTATTCGGACTGAATCCGAATTGTGAGGACAATTTAAGCCACAGAACTGTGACCAGGCTTTAACCTGAAGAAGACCAAAGATTTGCTGAATGTGATCGGCCTGTTAGGATTTCCAGCCACTTTTGAACTCCCAGTTTGTGCAGAAACTCTGTAATTGCGACCAGATAGCAATCTGCCTGGTACAGTAGAATTTCTTACATGTAAATGTGCTGTGTGCTGTTAGTGGGTCGTGATTTGGTTCCCCACTGTGTGCTGAACTGTGTTCTGCTTGCTGGAGGCTGCATCCAGCTCCAATGGACTAAATCCATTTGCATCTCCATTTGGCCTGGGCCTTGCCACACTGGCCCAGCCAGACTACCCGCTACACAGAGAAAGCCATCAACGATCGACCTGCCTGGGGATCAGCCCCCTGCTCAACGCTGTGAACAGGAACAATGTCTTGGTGATTTGTGTGGGCCCTGCTTCTCCTGGCACTCCAGCTCAACAACCTGCAGTCTCAATTTCGTCCTGCCTGTGTCCTGTATTGGGTATCATGAGTAAACATAAAGGTAGCCCCCTGCAACAACAGCTAAATCTAAAGTGTTGTCATCTGATTGCTTTATTGTCTTTTCCTTCACAAACTGAGCCCTCCGGCTCTGGATTACAAATAGTGTGTGTTGTGCATGTTGCTTTCTTTCATCATAGGGCCCCAACCAGCTGTGACGCTGGCCTACCCCGGGCAACAGTCCTGGCTAGCCCACCTTTTTCCTACCTGGGTAAGCAGAGTGTGTGACTATGTAGGGACTCTGAAGTGCATGCATAACTGTCTGATTGATTTAGCCTTTAAGCCAATCAACCTGATTACGCCCTCCTTGTTCAAGTCCCCTGAATAAATCAGATCTAACTCTTTTTGCATTTAACCTGACTGTGGTTCCAGTTTGTGCCAAGAGTACTGTACTGTTGCTATTTGCTGTGCATAACCTTGTTTTACAGGGAGTCCCCAGGGTCGAGCTAGAGGAACCAGCCCTGGTGGTAAGTGCAAACAGTGTGGGTAATTGCATGGTGAATAAGCGTCATTGTGAAAGTGATTATTGTATATTGTTCAGGCCACTAGAAGGGAAAGAGGGGAGTTATAGTGTCCCAGAGGGCTGTGCCCAGGTTAGCTTGACCACTAACAACCCTGACCTCCAGGTGGAGGCACCCGTTTCAGTATCCAGGCCCCTTAACCTGCTACTAGCCAAGCAGGCAGGGGTAGTAGCCCTTGGGATAGCACCACCTAGGGGTTACACTGAGAAGGACTTAGGGGTTGTGTACCTGCCTGCCACATTGATGCCTGAGGAGTCTCAAGAGATCTGTGTGGTGATAAGTCAAGAAAGCCCTGTCAGCCCAAAACCTCTCTCACCCCGCCTGAATTCTGCTGGGGATTTCAAGACCAAAATAGAACTGTTATTGGCTAGTGAAGGGAAGACTCTCAAGGATGTGCAGAGCTTGTTGCCTGGGCAACCTCTGAAGAAACATAAAAAAATATAGAAATTGATGGCAAAAGGAGACCAATGGTCCATCAAGTCTGCCTATGAGTTTCCAAGACCTTCTATGGGTCCCAAGACCTAGCTCCCCTTCTAACTCTGTCCCACCCCAGCTTGAATGTTGTCATGTTCCTTGCTCCCACCACCTTGGTAGGCAGCCTATTATAAGGATCCACAACCGTCTCTATATAATAGTACTTCCTTTGATCATTCTTGAAGCTCCCTCCCCTTCAGTTTCCATTCGTGACCTCTAGTAGTTACGTTGGGGACCCTATTGAAAAGTTCTGAGTATGGTACCTTATTTATGCCTCTTAGAAACTTGGAAGTCTCAATCATATCCCCTCTCTCCCTCCTAGTCTCTAGCAAGTACATGTCTAGTTACTTCATGTTCTTCTCATATGGGAGCCCTTGGAGGCCCTGTGTCATCTTGGCAGTGTTGAGTAAGTTACTTTTTCTATTACTTTTCCATTATGTTTGGAAACTTGTTCCAGGAAGCTCTGTGCAGTCACTAGTAAGGATGGAGAAGTACTAGAAAAAGTAATACACCTTACAATTATAGTTACTTATTTCTTTTTTTACAAAAACAATACAAAAATAACAAATAACTGTAACAGATTACATTATTTGAAATAAATAGGTTAGTTACTAGTTACTTTCAAATAAATGTAATCAGTTACAGTTACGTATTTCCTTTGTATAAAAAGACATAAGTAATTGTAACTGTAGGTGTATTACTTTTTCTCGTACGTCTCCATCCTTGCTAGTGACTGCACAGAGCTTTCTGGAACAAGTTTCCAAAAATAATATAAAGTAATAGAAAAAGTAACTTACCCAACACTGCATCTTGGTCACACTTTTCTGCACTATGTCTAGCCTATCCTTGTCTTTTCTAAGGTGTGGACCCCAAAATTGAACACAGTACTCCAAATGAGGTCTCACCAGTGACCTATAAAGCAAGAGGATCACTTCCCTGTCCCTGCAGTCAAACACCTCTCCCTATACACCCCAGCATTTTGCTCACCTTGCTGTAAGCTCTGTTGCATTGGCTGGATTACTTAAGGGTGTCACATATGATGACCCCCTAGGTCTCTTTCTTCCTGCGAGGTAATGATTGTATCCCCATTAAGCCAATATTCATTCCTTTGGTTCCTCTTGCCTTGCTGCATCATCTTGTACTTCTTTGTGTTGAAACTCAGCTGCCAGATATTAGACCATCTTTCCAGCCTCTGCTAAAGCAACAGGCCATGTCAACTTTCAAAGGGTTAATGACTGACTACTCAGTGATAAATTAGCCAAGAACCCTGCCAAGTCTCTGAACTTCAGTGAACCCCCAGAAGAGAAGCACTCTGGTGCCCTGGGACCCAGTCATTTACCGGAAACCATTGCTAAAGCTACAGGCCAGGTCCTTTTGTAGGTCCCCAACTGCCTCCTTGCTATCAGCCCTGCCGCCTAGCTTAGTATCATCTGTGAAGAGTGCAAGCTTGCCCTGGATACATGCTAATGAACATGTTAAACAGGACCAGGCCCAGGACTGTCCCTTGGGGCACTCCACTGGTGACCTCCCTTTGCCTGACTTCATTCCATTTACTACCACACTCTGCCTTCTGTCCCAGAGCCAATTTCCTACCCACCTGACTATGCTCTTGGTCATGCCTAGGTCCTCCAATTTCCTCAACAGGCAGTTGCACAGCACTGAGTCAAAGGCTTTGCTAAAATCTAAGTGGAGGAGGTCCACTGGGTGGCCCCTATCCAATTCCTTTGTCAACCAGTCAAAAAATGTAATCAAGTTCATCTGGCATGGCATGTCCTGCCTGCTATGAACCCACGCTGTCTTATATTCTGAAGATTGTTCTCTTCCAGGTACTATACTAGATTTTGCTTAATTAAGATTTCCAAGAATATAGACTAGCTTGCCCAGCTGGTTCCGACTATTCCCAATGCTTAAGAATTTTTGGGGGCATCATCCCCACCCCCACTAGGAAAGATGATTATGAAACCTGGGCCAATTATACTGTCCTGATGCTACATGAAGGGTAATGTACAGAGGCAAAAAAGCACAAGAGGCTGGCTGAGAGTCTGAAGGGGCCAGCATTAGATGCTATCCAGTCCTTGCATGCCACTGACCTGGCAGACAATGCGGATGAATAGCTTGCTGCCATAGACAGTGTGTTTAGAAATACAGAATCTTGTGAAGACTTGTACTGGAAATTTAAGACCACCAAACAATACCAGGGGAATCACTCACCGTCTGTCTACACCAACTTGAAAAAGCCCTACAAAAAGTGTACTGCAAAGGTGGGCTAGAGTCCAAGGACCTCAATAATGAGAACATATGCTGAAGGCTGCCCAGTTTTCAGAGTTGAAACTGTAAAAGCTGCTCTTTAGAGAGAGACAGGCTGACCCACCCTCCCACTGAGTCCTGCTGTGGGAGGTTAGAGAGGCCAAGGAACAGGATGAGCACATGAGACCCTCGTCACCTTCCACCACCAGTGCCCAAGTGCCAGACAATGGGGGTTCTTGTGATGTCACAGAACTATAGAGTCTGATTTCAGAAATGAAAAGCTGTGATAGTCCAACAGGGTAAGAGCAACCAACCACTCCAGGAGGCCTAAACTCTTAGTATGGTACACCTCTTTTAAATAGTACAGTATCAACTGCCTCAAGCAATGGAGTGCAAGTATCAAATGCTGTCTCACTGGAGGAAATCCATGCTCAACTGACTGAGCTAAAGAAAGTGATGGGAGAATCAATGAACCACCAAGTGCTGCAGTTGCCTAGGAGTCCTACCAGGGAGGGAGGGCCTCCATGACACCCTCCTTGTACATAGAACCTCTCAACAGCAAATGCTTAGAGACAATGTTTATGTCTACTGCTGCGGCAGGGATGGACATATCAAAAGTCATGATCAGTCAGAAAGCAACTTTCAAAGGGTTAATGACTGACTACTCTGTGATAAATTAGCCAAGAACCCTGCCAAGTCTTTGAACTTCAGTGGACCCCCAGAAGAGAAGCACTCTGGTGTCCTGGGACCCAGTCATTTACCAGCAACCATTGCTAAAGCTACAGACCATGTCAAAACCAATGCTTCAGATACCAAAGCCAAAGTGTCAAGAAACAGGGATAAGACTGTGGTCCTACTGCAGATGTGGAAGTTCAAGTTGATGGACAGCCCACCTGAGTTCTCCTGGCCAGTGACTTCCAAGTCACTATAGTGTTCAAAGACTATTATGATAAGTACCTGTCTCAAAAAGTTGGAAGGCTTTGATGTGTGGGGTCTCAGTGAAGCTAAATACCCCCATCTGGGCTTGAACTGTATCTGGATTTCCTTCCCAGTGAACATTGCTGGAACACTTACTACTATAGAAACATGTGCCTTGGTGTGCCCATGGACACATATGTATGAAAAGTTTCCAATCATTGTAGGAACCAATGGCCAAACCTGGGTCAGTTGTGCAAAGAGTTTGAAGGCTGACAAGGAAAAGCATCCATGCCCCTCCATGGACTTGTCAGACAAACTTACACTCGTATAGCCCCTGTCTTGCTTAAGGATGTATATGTGGGAATGGTTTGTCACCAAGACCAATCTGAAGTGGTGTTACCACCTGAAGCAGAGTGTGTCAACAAGGGAATAGAACACCTTAAGGGATCTTGCCGCAATCAGCTACTAACCCCGTCTACTGCATTTGGAGAGTCTCCTCTCCCAAAGTGCCCTATAAAATTATACAAGTGAGAGACTTCTCCCACTTTAACTCTGCTCTTTTTCTTCAAGATCTTGCAACCACAGATTGGGCCACAGTACTCTCTGCCACGGACGTCACAAGAGCTCTTGACAAGCTTCTAAACATCCTCTCCTCTCTGCAGGATAAGCATGCATCTCATGTCAGAAAGAGAGTTAGAGGCACTATCACTAAATGGTTACATGGGGACTTGTTCTCCCTCGTGAAAGCCTGTAATAAGCACTGGGGTAAATTTAAAGCCTCTAAGGAATTTTCTGACTATCATGAATACTGGTGACTCTGCAACATCTGTAAAAACCATATGTAACACCAAGAGTGAATACTGCAAGGCTGCCCTCTTATCCTCTGCTAGGGACCCGTGATTCTTCTGGCACACTATTAAAACCATAGTCGGGGTTATAGCCAGTGTGATACTATGGATATGATTTTCGATGGTTGAAATTGCAATAATGCTACTACCATTGCCAGTGCCTTTAACAAGTAATTCTCCAATCTTTCGGCATTCACCTCCCTGGTTACTACTGACAATGATGAGTCATCTTCCTCTAACTATTCCTTCCCTCCAGAATCTTTGTCTCACCCACCTTTCTATGTTAAAACAATCTCAGTGAGGGAAACCTATAAGCTTCTCTCTGACCTTTCTCCTCATATGAGTGCTGGTCATGATGAACTTGAACCAAAACTCCTAAAGATTGGGGCCCTTTTGCTTGTGCTCCCAATATCCCTATTCTTAACCTCTCCTTCACCACTGGAATTGTTCCTGCAATCTGGAAAGTAGCAAAGGTTGTTCCTGTTTTCAAGCAGGGTGAACGGAAATGCATAGAAAACTACTGTCCTATAGCCATCCTGTCTGCTGTTAGCAAGATACTGGAAAAGGTGGTGGAAGTGCAGCTGATGGACTACCTGTCTAAACATACCTTACTGTCATCCGAACAGCACGGATTTCATAAAGGGCATAGCACTGGTACAGCCCTTGCTAAAGTTACATCTGATATAAGGATCGCCATGGACCAGGGTATGCTGACTGGGGCTATCTTCGTGGACCTCTCAAAGGCCTTCAAGCTAATGAATCACTCCTTACTCTGTTTCAAGCTTCACTCCCTTGGTGTTGCTGGTCCAGCCCTAAACTGGTTTTCCAACTATCTCACTGGCAGACTACAGATTGTTCAGTACAATAGAGCTTTATTGGAACTTGTTCCTATCACTATCGGTGTTCCTCAGCGATCTATTCTGGGCACTACCCTATTTTCTCTTTTCATCAATGACATCCCAACAGTACCTACCCATAGCACCACATCCCTATATGCTGATGACCTGGTCCTCCTAGCTAGCTCAGGTGATGTCTGTGCCATAAATCACAACCTACTAGTTGACTTCAGTAAACTGCATCATTGGCTCCTGACAGATAAGCTTGTGCTGAACTTAAAGAAAACTCAACTCATGCTCTTCGGCTTCTCTGCCAAACTCAAACAGTGTCCTGTCCCACTCAATGTCTTAAGCCTTGATGGTGCCCCAGTTGGCATTAAATGCTCCTTTAGATACTTGGGAGTTACTTTTGACCCCTAGTTAGACCTGACTCTGCACATTTAAAATGTCTGCAGGGCAACATATATCAGGCTTGTACTTGCATACCGGGCTCGTAGGTCCCTTACTACTGCTGCACTGCTTGCCCTTGCTAAAGGTTTATTCCTTCCCTCTCTCAACTATGGACTGACAATCTTTACCCTCACCACAAAAACTAGCCTTGCTAAATGGGATGTAGCCTATAATAATATGTGCCACTTTGCCCTTGACGACCCATCATTGTGATTGATACAATCAACTACACTAGTTGTCCCTGGATAATTATCGCTTAGCGTGTGTTACAGCGTGTTAAAGTGGGTTAAGTGGGAAAATAGCAGAAAGTGAAGATCACAAAGCCACAAGTGGATATTGGACAGGCAAAGGGTGCACAGCTAAAGGAAGAGTACGAACTGCTTTGCCAATTATGGATATGTATTTCGTCACCCTAAAAACAGGAGAACTGGGGGTAAAATGTTGAAAGTGTGACAAGTTTGATTTAAATATGGACACAAACTACCTACACTACGTGTGTGACCAATGTAGGGAAATAAAGCGACTAAAGACCTTGGTATTGGGGTTGGAAATGGAGCTAAAATGTGTGAAGTTAAGTAGGAATGAAGAAGGTGAAGGTAATTCGGCCAGTAGACTGGAGATTGCCCAGAAAAGAGACACAGGGAGCCAAGATAATGAAGAATTCCTTGTAGTGCATGAGGGGACTAGTAAAAATTAAAAAGGGAGAAGAGCAATGGACTTCCAAATTCAATTATCAAACCAGTCTGAAGTGCTAGAAACTGAATTACCTGACCCTGAGATTTTAAACAGTAACCAGGGTATTACTGTCCCGACCGATGCCGTAGTAACTATAACGAATAAAACATTAGGAAATGGGGGAGAAAGGTTAAATCGCAGACAAGTACCCAATGGAACTGAAAGAGGTGAGGGTCACCCAAGAAGAAGGGCTGCACATAATAACAAATAATGAAGAGAAATAGAACTCAAGTGGCACTCAAAAAGTGTCTTATGATATGAATGAGAACATGGACACTGGAGAGGAAGTGGACCGGGGGCAGGAGGCAGAATATACTGTATATATACTTGGTGATTCCATCATTAAGTATATGGACTCACACTACTAGAATCGATAAGGAAAGGGTCAAAAACTCATATTTCTCTGGGGCAAGGCTTAAAGATATTAGGAGACATTATCACCAGATTATGGTGACAGAAATTGTAACTAAAGAAAATGACAAACCCCTTGTACTGATTCATGCAGGGACAAACGACATAAATGTTAGTGAAACTGAACACATGATTTTAGAATACATACAGTACAAATTGAAAAGGAAATCAGTAATAGAAATGGCCATGCCATATTTTCAGAAATCCTACCCATTCCAAGGGCAAGTACAGAGATAAACCATAAAATAAAAAAGAATAAACAACTGGATGAGGCAATGGAGTTTCATGAAGGGCCTGAAATGTGTCAGAACCTGGGAAAAGTTTATAAATGATGAAGATTTGTTCTGTAAGGATGGTTTACATGTAGCAAAAAAGGGTAGTAGGGAGCTAGGAATGGAGTTTGAAAAATATGTACCAGAATATTTAAACTAAGTAATAAAGGGAGAGGAGTAAAACAGGATGGCTGTTGTAGGTAACCAACATATGTAAGCCATACTGGTAAAGGAAATACAAGAGTACTACTGGGAAATGCTAGGAGTCTGAAATGTAAAATAGATGAGTTGAAATTACTGTTGCATACAAACAAAATATATACTGTATATATGAGGAATTACTGAGATATGGACAAAACTAGAAGACTGGATTGACAGCATAGAAGGCCATGATTGTTATCAAATGACTAGGAAACAGAAGAAAGGAGGGGGATTGTCTATGTATGCGGCATCCCATCTAAAATCTCAGGAAATAATAAATAGTAACAAGCCTGACTCTGAGGTAGAACAGCTGTGGGTTAAGGTCCAGGGTGCTAATAGAAAAATCACCATTGGCCTTTGTTATCGCTCCCCTAGTTTAGATAAAACTGAAAACAACTCATTTTTTAAAACACTAGAAAATAATTATAAAGACCAGGTCATAGTAATGGGGGATTTCAACCTACCAAAGATAGATTGGAGCACAGAATAAGGCTATGGTCTTTAGGAGAAAAGACTAACTGGAATTTTGTATATGTAACAACATGGTGCAGCATGTTAGAGAAAATACCAGGGATAACAGTACATTGGATTTAGTTTTCAGCAGTATTGAAGAAAAGGTAGAACAGGTGAAAGTCATCCAACCACTAGGGGCCAGTGACCACAACTTGGTCACTTTTGACATTCACGAAAAAATAGAAAGACAAATAGGTACCACAAAACTAAAGAATTACAAAAAGGCTAACATAGCAAGTATAGATGCAGAGTAGGAATGGCAGTGAAGTATTGAACTTCCTGCCAACCCCACCTCCACCCTACAGAGACAGACAGGCATTGTGGTATGCGTTTGGGTTGTCACCCATAACATTCATGTCATTTCACCTTACCCTATCCTGCAGACACTGACAAGTGTTGAGGTGTGCCTTGGGGTGTTCGGTTTTATGGTCACCCCACTCCATAAGGACATATGCTGAAATGGGTGCAATATAGAAGAATGAGGTGAATTCTGGGGCTGAAGAATCCAAGGCACACCTCGATGCCTCTCAATGGCTGCAAGTTGGGGGGGGCAAGGGTGGAATGGCATGTGCATTACAGTTGGCAATCCAAAGGCACACCCCTGTTGCCTGTCAGTCTGTACAGGGTGGGACATTATGGTAGAAATCCTAATGCCCCAGGCATTTGTTGGCATTTGCACTACAAATTTTCAACATGGCCATTTTGTGACCCCCACCTTATGAAAGCATTTGGGACCTCTTCTCATGAACAGTGGCACTGTGATTTTGTCAATGTGTCCCGAACTTTGAGTTTCCACAGCGACCATTTCATGATGTCGAAAACACAGATCGGGTAGGATATGAAGAATGACAGCTGTACCATTCATAGGGAGGTATGAAGAAATGGCAATGTTGAAAATCTATAGTGAAAATATTAAAAATGCTTCAACTTCCGAGCGTACGTGGAAACTGCGCAACGTACGCGTGTAACACAATCATTTAGTGGAATTATTTCACCAAATTTTCAACATAGGCATTTTGTGACCTCTGCTGATGAACACTGTCACTATGATTCTCTAAATCTGTCCCGAACATTGATTTCCCACAGCAACCGCGCTATTCTGCGCCAGATGTGTAACCACGTATTTCGGGCAGGATGTGAAAAATGACAGCTGTACTGTTCATAAGGAGGTCTGAAAAAATGCCAATGTTGTGCAACCCCCTTATTACCCGGGGTTACTAGAATCCCAGTAAGACCTAGTGATAGGCAGGGAAGGCAGCTTGTGAAACTCCAGTTAAATGGGTTTCACACTGTCTCACTCTGTCTCAGTCTCAGCTGAGACTGAGTGATGACATCACCATAGAACTGTCGCAGCTGCATAAGCCACATTGGAATCTGCAGCACAGGGAGTGAGATAGAACTTTGGGAGTTTTCAAAGTCAGTCTTCTGTTTGTTTTGAAGCAAGAAGGAAGTCTCCTGTTTACTGTCAAGCAGGAAGGAAGTGTCTTTTGTTTACCTTCTGTGGGAGAAGGTCAGTGTCCAGTTTTAAGTGGTGGAGACCGCTGTCCAGGTCTCAGTGCCCCCCTCCCTCCGGGGGGGCAGAAAGTAAAGCATCCCTCTGTGGGTTCCAGGGGCAATCCCCTAATTTTCACTACAGAAGAAAACTGCCTTTTCTACAGTTTCTGTTTTGGTCTAATAACAGTGAAAGAAGTTATACTTCACCTGTGGGGCACCTGCAACGAAAGGGTGAGTGTTTTGCTCTATTTTGAGAGGGCAAACAATATGTTTCTTCAGTTTGGAAAATGTGAAGAAAGCTGGGATGTAAACTACTATTTGGGAGGCCTATTGTACTAGGACAAACAAATGGAGTAGGTTCAAAATTTAAAGTCTTTATGGATTCAAGTAACATTGTAGAGGGGGGTGCTACAGGTCATCCACCGTTTAATCTACATTTCGAAGTTTTAGTTTCTGTTTGTCCAGAGAAATGGCCGGGTATGGGCTGTGGGAGCTGGAGGTGGGAACACCCCCCATCTTTAGTAACCAGGTCCACCTCTATGGATTTCTACTGTGATTGCTACTTGCCTCATGCACCTGGCCAGTGATGAGGTAGGTACCCAGACGTGGGTCGCAAATTGGTAAATCTCTCTAAGAGTCGCAGACTCTAAATGGTGTGGGGAGCCACAACTTGGGAAAATAATTCTCCTTGTTTGATGGGAGCCACAACAAGTAAATTGGGTTCATTCTTTAAATGGACCATCAGTCAAGTGGCCGGCAGGGGAGCCGGGCCAGTCGGGCTGTGTATCCAAAGCACATGCAAGTCCAGGCTGAGTGCCTTGGTGGGTCCAGAGCCAGAAAACAGTAGAAATGGGTTCATTCTTTAAGTGGACCGCCTTGCAGTCTCTGATCTGCATTTACAGTAAACGTAGCCCCTTGGGGGTCCATCTATGCTTTGTTATGTTCAGCTAGTTATGAATAAAAGCCACACTGAAAAATCCCAATCCTGGTTCTGGACATTACAGTTATTGCTTCCTGTAGTCGGATTTACTTGGGTGCCCCTGTGCAGAGTAGCCAAACCTAGGTCCCTTGTGCCAGGTAACCTCATCCTCCCCGAACCCAGGTCCCCACCAGGAATTGCTGCCAATGCCAACAGCATGCCACCTGTCATTTTAGTAAAAAGGCAGGGGTGAGGGGTTACAAAAATGGAGGCACCACTTTGGATTTGTTCGGGAAGCAAGGTGCTTGGGCAAGGTGGCTAGCGTTTTGGCTATCTGGCAGTGAGTAGCCCAAAAAAGCTGAAGCAATTTCCCTAGTGTGTTGCTTTGTGCTGTGAATCTTGTGCTGCTGTTTAAAAAATGCCAACTGTTTACCAAGGAGCTGTAAAGCCAAAGAGTGTGCCCTTGTCCTGCAAAAAAAAAGTTTACAGCGTTTTTGTCAGCTTTTAAAAATGAATTCTGTGAGGAAAAGTGTGGAAAACTAGGGGTAACAACAGAGAAATTGTGCCCTGGACATTTAAAATGCTTTTAAAAATGAATTCTGTGAGGAAAAGTGTGGAAAACTAGGGGTAGCAACAGAGAAATTGTGCCCTGGATGTTTGAAATGCTTTTGAAGTGAATTCTGTGAAGAAAAGTGTGGAAAACTAGGGGTAGCAACAGAGAAATTATGCCCTGGACGTTGGAAATGCTTTCTGTGTAAAGAGAGAGACTGCAGAGTTAATGGCAATGTTACATGGTTAAAATGGGCTCCCGACGTGGAGTCAGTTTAAAAAAAAAATGCATTCTACAGTTTAAATTTGCCTGCTCAACGATCACTGTGAGGAGAGGAGCCCTCACGAGGAAGAAGAGGCTCATTTGCATGGCGTCGTGTGGTTGGTCAGATTGCCATTAGTCCCGCCCCTCAGCCAGCTCTTCTGAGACTGCCTCAGCATTCGAGAGGGAGACAGGGAGTAGTGCGTGTACTGGCAGTGGAGGAGCGTCGCGAGGTATTCAAAGCGTTGTAAACATTCAAAAAGTGGCTTCTAAGTTTAAAATCGGGCTCAACCCGCAAAGCTATCGTGAAAATAGCGAGTTTGGAGGTTAAACCGACGATCGCTAAGACTGCCCGCCCGTTTGTGTTCCAAGGCCTTAAAAAAATGGCTGCAGGCTGTTTTACCCCATCGCAGCAAATTGCTACTAATAACAGTGAGTAAATCCTAAAAAACTGCTCAATCAGTGATTTTCAGTAATGCCATATAAAATGTGTGTGCAGCAGTGTAGTCGCTTTGCAAGTAACGACTGTGTGATGTCCTGCCAGCAAGTGCAAGTCTGTAAAGCCATTAAATGTGTGCATGGAAGTGAAAGTAGTCTCAGTTTAAAGTTTGCAGCCAGAGAGAGACTGTGGGTTGTAGCAAAATGCAACACTAGTAGAAGCAGGCAATCCTGTGCTGAACCTGAAGCTTTTAGAGGGACTGTGAATTAAGTAAATGTTACCAGCATGTGAAAAGTCAAAGGAAAATCCTGTAAATGTGTGTAAAGTCAGAACAGAGCAAGTTGTGCAGTTTGAGTAAAAGTTATCAGTAGCTGGTGTAAATCGGGTGCACAGTGGCTTGACCCAGATTCTAAATGTTGATGCACAGGAGTGCTGCCGCCGCCATTACAGGGTGGGGTAGTAAAGTAAACACAGCAGCAGAGGAGCCATTTTAAAGCTACAGAGTGTGTTCATTAAAGCGGAACTTTCAGTTACAGTGAACTTTTGTTTATTTTTCTGCAGTTATGGCCTCAGGACCAGCTTGTTGCCCGGATCATGCCCGGGTTGCAGTAACAGCAGCAATAAATAGACTGAGAGATATTGAAAAGTGGTGCTATGGAGGGCAACTGCCTCCTGATGTGGCAATTCCTAATTATCCAGTGCGTGTATGTCAAATATGCTTAAGTGCTGGAAGGGATGTCTTCATGATTCCTCACTGTGCTGGATACCTTCAAAAATATGGCTTGTATAAAGCGCCTCCAATTCATTTGGCTCCCACATGGACAAAAATTCAGGAATCTGCAGTTGGCAGCACACAGCACCAGGCGGAGCCTGTGGAGGAAGGTCCCTCGGGGGAGTGTGGCACAAAGCTAGAGGGTGCAGAATTAGAGACTGAACCTGAAGTTGAAGTTTTGGATGCTGGATCTCAGAAAGAAAGTTCGGATAAAGCATCAATAGACCCCTGGGTGGGGGGGCCTAGCCCAAGTCTCTTAGGTGAAGATGAGATGCGGGAGGCCTTTGAATGGGAGGTGTCGACATCCGCTCCTAGTGATGAATGGATAGTCTCAGGGGTGAGAACGACTGCTCACTCCTGGGCTCAGATCCTCAGTGAAGAGGAAGATGAGGGGGAACCTATGTGGCCTTGTGAGAAAGGAACGGGTACACAGCCTCAAGATCTTGCCTCGGGAGGAATGTGTTGAAAAAGGTGGTGATGCCACTGCCCTGGCTTTACAAGAAGAAGAAGTCAGGGATCCGTTTTTAATTTCTTTGAGAATGCGAAGCTGGCAGAACCAGGACTGGCCACCCCCAAGCCAGGCCAGCGGTCTTAGATTGACCAAAGCAAGTAAAAAGGAGAGACTGGTTCGTAGAAAGGCAAATGAAATCTATGGTATGACCTTTCCTACCTTTCCTCGGAGAGTCTGGGAGGAGACTGAGGACTGCAGGAAATCCTGGATCTGGGATGAAGCAACAAACATGTGCATCCTGGGGCCAACCAGCATGTAAAAATAGACTGTTCCATGAAAAGTATACACAGTGGAAGAGAGGCAGGATACTGTTTATGGAGAGAGTGAGAATAGTGGACGGAGAGGGACGTGAAATCTCCCACTGTGTGAGTTATGTGCGCCCAGATGGGGTAATAATTCAAGCCCCTGACCCCCAGTACTATTGGCCCCAGTGCAAGGACCTCCCAGTAATTAAGCCCATACCTATGTAACCCCTAGATGGCGCTATCCCAGGGGCTACTACCCCTGCCTGATTTGCTACTAACAGGTTGAGGGGCCTGGATCCAATGGCGGTGCCTCCACCCAGAGGTCAGGGTTTGCAATAGTTAAACTAACTTGGTCACAGCCCTCTGGGACACTGCAACCCCCTTTCTTCCACTAGTGGCCCACACAATATATCAGAATTACCTTCACAGTATACACTTACCCCCAGGTCTGGTTCCGGCACTGGGACCTCCTGTGAAATGAGATACAGTGCAACAATCACAGTACAGTACTTTAACATAGACAAATACCTCAGGCAGTATAATTCACTGAAACAAGCAGCTCTGATTTATTTAGGGATATAACAAGGACAGGGGAAATCAGGTTAATTAGCTTATCACTCTAATAATCTACCTATGGCTCTGTGCACAGGCCTATCCCTATCAGTTACTGTCCTGGGTACCCAAGCCCTAGTGGCTAGTCCAAACCGTGGCAGCTGGTAGGGGCCCTTTCACACAGAGAAAAGGAGAATTAAACAGTCAGCAGTACAGTAATTCCATTTGGATTTAATGTGGCAATTCAACAGGAGCAACCCTGAATTAGTACTCACGACCTCCAAATAAGATAGGGTCCTTCAATGTCAGCAGGGCTCACTTGAGGCACACAAACCTCTTCACACATCCATATAAAAGAAAGTACTATACCAGGCAGGCTGCATCTGTATCCCGATCGCAATTACTGCACAATACCCGGGAGAACACACAGCAGATTCAGTTCCTGACAGACCAGTGCAATTTTCAGCAATTCTTCCAGTCTTCACAGGGTGAGCCTGGTTTCTACTCTTCAGAGATCCTTTGATTCTTTTCACAGGACGGATTCAGTCCTAATAAGCTGTTACACAAGCTGCAGACCGGAACTCTGGGCCTTACACACGCTTTTTTGACCAAACTGCACACTGAAAAGCACAGGGCTCCTTCCTTCTTCACTGCCAAAGCTCAACTGAACTCCAACTGACGAAACCGGCACTTCCTTTGAGTTCCTCCCAGTTCTTGACTGGATTGGCTGTCACTCACAATAGACTGCTGCTGTTGGTCCCAAAAGGCACTGAAGTCTAAACTACATCTCCCAGAGTCACTGCCCATACATCTTCTTGTGGCTGGCTCAGATTATGAGTCCAAGTTCTGATTCGTCCAAGGCATCATTTTAGAGCTAGCTTACCCCACACTGATTGGTCCAGTTCAGCAGTTCAAAACTAGAATGGGGAACTAGCAGACACAGTTCTGACTGCAAAGAAAGCAGGTTAGACAAACTGTAATTTCATTATTACTCTAAATAATTTCTGGCAAACAGTTACATCTTTCAGATAGGTTCCCTTTGCACTCTAGTGACTGCAAAATGAAGTGAATTGGCAGCAGCTCGAGTGGTACTCAGAGAAGCACACAGTCCCCCATACAAACTAATTATGTCTGCAAGCAGACAGCTCTTAAAGAGACAGTACCAGAGGCTCTAAAACACTACTGATAAATGGCTTAAATGCCAAACACCATTCAGGCTTGGAGCATTCAAGCAAGCTCCTGAAGTCTTTTGGGAACCCCCATTTGGAAGTTGTTACACCCTTCCTGGTTTGGGAAAGCTTGACGTCCGCGTCAAGCAAGTACCCTCATAAGTTCTCAACTGCAACCATATATATTTGCATTAGGCTCGCATGTAATCATCAGTCAATATATCATTTTACCAAGAACACATTTCTGAAACATTGCAGTACGTCACTTT
This sequence comes from Neoceratodus forsteri, assembly GCA_016271365.2. Classification (NCBI taxonomy): domain Eukaryota; kingdom Metazoa; phylum Chordata; order Ceratodontiformes; family Ceratodontidae; genus Neoceratodus; species Neoceratodus forsteri. The sequence continues at coordinate 533,263,549 of CM028137.1, read as the reverse complement.
ACACAGTATTACATCACATTGTACCACAACTCAAGTTATTACCTCTTGTACATGAAACCTGAGAGAGGGGGCCCTTCCCTATCAGTTACCTTGGGGCTGGATGGGCATAAGGCACCATACTTAGAGGGCAACACAAGTAACTTGGAGTTAGCACTGATGCTCAGTTTGGGCAATGAGCTCGGGGACACATACACTCCTTTTATGGACAACATTGAGAGGCAAGTCCACAGGCCTCCCAAGTGAATCATAACTGAGGTGCACCACAGGCTTTACAGCTCGACCAGTCTTTCTAGGGGAACTGTTATAGTCTCTGCACCTGAGCCTCATTTTCAGCATTGTCCTCACTTGTCAGGGAGTCTCCATGGGGGTAGAGAGGCTAGAACCTGGGGCACTTTCAGCTCCAGGAGTTACAGTTTCTGAGTCCACAACATTTGGCTCGCATGGAGAGCTCGGACACCTGGCAGTGGATGTCAGGCACTCAAAATACTCTTCTTGTTCGGTGTATCACCAGTCTGCCCTAATCTATCATTTTCCTCCCTGAAAGCTCAAACAGTTCAACCATGCACAATGATTCCATTTCATCTGATCTGATGCTTTGCACTTCACTTCTGGGAGCATTGGCTCCAGGGATGAAGCTGGGGGGCTTAGACAGTCCAGAAGGCCCAGCTTTGTCTCCAGTATTGACTAGGGATTGCCCTGAAACAATTGACTCAGTTCGTGAAGAAGGATAGTATTCAAAGTCACTCTCACTTTCTTCCGATATGGACTGACAGTCATGCTCAACTGGGACTTGTGGAGGGAACACTTTAACTTTGCTTCTGTAGGTGCAGACTTTCTTGATCTTTTCTTAGCAGCAGCTCTAGTCACTGGTCCAGAGGGGTACTTCTAGGCTCAGACTCAATTAAGATTTGTCCAATGGGCAGTAAATGATTTCTATGCATTGTTTTTACATCTTTTGAATTATTCTCAGGCCTTACTTTGTACACTGGCAGATCATCTAGTTTGCCCACTACAATGTGAGGGAGATGGTGCCATCTGTCAGCAATCTTGTGCTTCCATGCAGTCCCAGATTTCTTAGCAATACCCGATCTCCCTCCTGGAGTTCCTGTGCTTTCACCTTTTATCATACCTTTCTTTGTTGGCCAGATTCTTTGGCAGCCATGGTTTGAGCCAGTTGGTACGCATGAGTTAGCTGGGCCTTTAACTTTGCACATACTGTAAATAGTTGTCAGCTTGAACCCCATCAGAGAGACCCCAAACACACATCTACTGGTAGTCGAGCTTCTCTTCCAAACATCAGGCGTAGGGGAGAATCCAGTGGCATCACTTTTGGTGCAGTTATAAGCATGTACCAGGGTGCTAATTTGTTGGCTCCATCTAGGCTTGTCCTTTAGGTGCAGGGTGCCTAGCATATCTTAAGTAAGGCGGTTGAAACGTTCAGGCTGTGGGTCCCCCTGGGGTGGTAAGAGTGGTTCTGGACTTCGTACTCCCCACAGAGAGCATCTCTTGATCAGACGACTCTCAAAGTCTCTCCCTTGATCAGAATGGATTTTTGTGGAGCCCCATAGTGAACAAAAAAGTTTTCTTCAAGTACTTTGGCTACAGGATGCTTTCTGTCTTTTGGTGGGAAAGCTTGGGCATATCTCGTGAAATGGTCAGTGACCACCAGCATTACATTGATATTTTTTGATCTGACTCAAACTTAGAAAATCAATACAGACCCAGCTCCATGGGTGCACTGGTGGTTATGTTAACAAGGGGCAGCCCTCTGGGGCAAAGCTTTCCTCTGTAAGCAGCTTCTGGAGTTCGAATGTGTTGCTCCAACATCAGCCCCCATCTTAGGCCAATAGAATCTGGATCTCACCAAGTCAAGTGTTCTGTCTATACCAAGGTGCCCCATGTGGTTGTGCAAGGACCTCAATACTGAGTCTCGAAAGGCAGTGGGCAGCACTAGTTGTTGTTTGTCTACTTGTCCCCCTCTGTCTACTGTTTCTCTGTATAACAGTTTATTGATCAGTTTCAACTTAGGACCTTCTTTGTATAACAGTGCAGTTCTCAAATCAGTGGAGCGTAATTTGGACACATCTTTTCCTGCATAGAGGGCTTCTAAAGCTGCTTTGATCATGGGATCGCGGGATTGAGCCCGCCGAATACTGTCATTGTCCAGCTGAGGCGGTGCACCAATGTCTATTGCAGAAAAGTGGCAATAAGCAGCAGGTATGCAATTCTCAGAGGCTCCCAAGCAATCCACCATGCAGTCCATCATGTCCTGGACATTGTTCCTCCTGTAAAACTTCGGCAGAGTGCCGAATATCCAGGTTCTGCCAATCCGGACCCAATCATTTGAGGGAACAGGCCTCGGGAGAAAACATCCCAGCATCTATGTGGTTCAGACCTGCTCGATGTCGAGAGCATAGTCATATGTAGATAATGCAGAAAGCCACCTATGGCCAGTGGCATCCAACTTAGCTGAGGTCTGCACATAGGTCAAAGGATTATTGTCAGTTTTACTAGTATTTAGCCCCATACAAGTACTCATGGAATTGGTCAACACAGCTCACTTCAAAGCTAGGAACTCTAACTTATGTACAGGATAGTTCTTTCGGATGGGGTCAGGCTTTACTGGCAAAGGCCACTGGTCTCAGAGCCATTCGTCGTTCTTGGTACAACACAGCCCCAACCTTGCTAAGCTAGCACAGTGTGCAGGACGTAGGTTTTCTTGGATCGGCATAGGCCAGCACTGGAGCATGGGTAAGTTGGATATATGATCTCATGAAAAGTGTCTCACAATCAGGAGTCCAGCGGGCCCCAAATACTTACCGGATGAAAATACATCTTCAGTCTTGAGGATGCTGACTTTTGGTATTTTTGTGGGTTGGGGATACCCTTGAGTAAGGTTAGTAAAGGGCGGATCACTCTGAATAGTCCTTGATGAAGCGCCGATAATAACCACAGAATCCCAGGAATCTTTGCAGTTCTTTTAGATTTTTGGGCTGTGGCCAGGTGGTCAAGGCCTCAACTTTACTTGGTCGGTCTCTATTCTCTGTGGATACTATGTCCCACATACTTTACTGATGTTTGAAAAATTGACACTTATCAATGGACAGTTTAAGGCCAAAGTCCTCCAGTCGGGTCCAATACCTAAATAATCTGCTCTCATGTTCCTCCAGTGAGCTGCCAAACACAATAACATCATCTAGGTATACCAGGCACTCTAGTGTTCATGTCCCCACTGCACGCCTCCATCAATCGTTGAAAAGTGGCTGGGGCACTGAAATCTCTCGAGGCATCCTCATGAATTCATAGAAGCCAAGCTTGACAGATAAAGGCTGTCTTTTTCACGGTCCTCTGGGGCCATCGGATCTGATAGTACCCACTGCGGAGATCCAGCACAGAGAACCACTTGCTCCGCTTAGGCAGTCCAAGCATCCTGAATGGGCATTGTGTACTGATCAGGATAGTCCGCCGGTTTGAAGGTGCGATAATCCACACAATCCTTACTGTTCCATTCTTTTCCTCACTACCACAATGGGGAAGCATAAGGGCTTCTGGATTCTTGTATTACACCAGCAGCTAACATCTGTCTGCAGATGCCGTCTCTCACATCATCTATGTCAGCAGGTGCCAGGCGTCGAGACCTCTCACGAAATGGTCTTTCGTCATGCAGCCGATATTGTCTCAGCCTGCACGCATCCGCATCCCATTCCTTTAAAGAAAACAACACTGGTCTCTCTCTCTGGCAGCTTCTCACCGATCTTCATCATCAGCTGGCAGCGGAGTCGCCAAATCAAACAAGTCAGGCGTTACTCTGTCATTCTTCCTTGAACTCTGCTGCTGGGTAGCACTGCAGTGTCTGCACAATGCACATTAGCCAGGATGCAACCTCTGTTTACTCGAATGTCTCTTTCAGACACATTATGAACTTGGACCATTACCCTTCTGGCATAAGCATTGGCTCTAGCAGGCAAAATACTAGGCTTGACCAGCAGTCCCTCTGGCAATTTTCCATCGCCTGGTGCATCCAACATTAATATTTTATTCTTAACATCCTTTCTGATATGGACCTCTCCCTGTAAGGTACACTGGGCATTTGGCGCCAGGATCAGAGACTCAGGATCCTTCTTCCATACAATTCCGACCGGTTTCTCTGGTTCTGTTTTTCAGCATCTTCTGTGCCTCATAGGCCTTCTTAATTAAAGCTGGAACTCTTAAAGCTCTACTAGTCTTTGACCCCTGTTTTTCATAACACAACTGTGCCAGCCTTCCGAACATATGAGCATTTGTTCAATCAACAAAGGACACCATCATACAGTCCAGTGGGGGACACACTAAGGCTAGGGTCTCTACTTGTTCGCCACTCCAGCACGGAGGTGGGGAAAGACAGCCAAATCGATATACCCGGAATAGGGGTAGGCCTCTCTCACTTAACCCCATACATGCAGTCCTTCTAATGGTTGTAAGGGTATGTCTGACAAATGCTTCTGATACCAATCTTGGAACATAATTGTCACTTGGGAGCCACTGTCTAATATAGCTCTTGTAGACACTCTGTTCACCTTTACAGTGGTCTCCATGGAGGGACCACTATTCTGGACCAGTCTGGAGAGGCGGTAGTGGAGGCCTGAGCAACTGAACCTTGCCACAAAGGGCGTGAATTAGCATTTTTGGTGCCCTCACTGGGATCATTCGTCGCACCTCTTAACCACTGATTTCTTCTCCGAAGCTCCTTGTAGCCTATATGCAACTTTGTCAGTGTCTTTGGGGACTGGCATTCCTTTTCATGTGCCCATCTTTCCCACAATTATAGCAAAACATACTTTCTGGAGTTTGAGCTGGCGAGGCGCCACACTGGGAGCCAGGGCGGGGGTATTACTAACTGGAAACCTTGGTGCCATCTCTGTCTGCGGGCTGATAAGCATTTGGAGACATCTCGTCAGTTTCTCCACTTCCATGGTCAAGGAATCGAGTTCGAGCTGTTATCAGTAGGAGATACATGGGTGGGTACCCCACCCCATAGCAGATGCAGTCGGATATAGGTCAGGGTCTGTACTTGCAGGCATGGCCTTCATACAGGGACTGTTTTTGAATTCCTGATCTCTCTCAACAGTTCTCCCCATTGTATATCTTTTTTCCTTGTCAGAGCACTCATTGACTGCCAACCTCTGCCCTGAACTTCACTTGATGGGTCACCTCAGTCACTCGGGTCGTGGCCGCAGCTATTGGTGGTCCTCCGAGGTCGCTCTTTCTCAACTCCTCAATTTCTCTCATTAACTCATCATAGGAGGGTGGGGATTCCAGTCGATCTGCTAGGTGTAACTGAAGCAACAGCAGTTCTGAGAAGGGGCAGACTTTAGGATCCTGTCCAGCCTGGTTCGTCCAGTTCAATCGCTGGCAAACTACCTTTCTGAGGCATTCTTGCAACAATTTTTCCAGCCGAGATACATACACAGACAACAACTCCTTGGTACTGTTGTGCATCTCTTACTCTCCACCATAGGTCCTCATCAGAATCTGGGCTCCCATACACATTCTCCAAGGCCTCAAGATAGGCCTGTGCAGTCGCTCAGGGTTACTGGCCCGTTTAGCACGGATGGTAGCTAGGCAGGACCTGGAGGCTCTCACTAACCCTCTTTCGCTTTTCACCTTCCGAGCATTGCCATTCTAGCACTTGGGGGGCAACATAGTCTATCCAGGTCTCCCAGTCATCCTCCCCTTGGGGGGTGGGGAGGGTCCCAGAGAAGATCCTCAACCTTCGGTAAGAGTCGTGACTAATGGCAGGTGCAGAAATAGGAGTCTGCATTGGTTCAGCCACCATTACGGGCACTGGAGCAGGAGAGGGTGTTGGGGGAGGAACACCCCCAGGTGGCAAGAATAGTTTCTTCAAGTCCTCCACAGTTTTCCTTCTCCCAGCAAACTATTCAGCAAATTTCTCCTCAAAAGTTTAGATAGTGGTGGGGCTGATTCCCCCGGTTCTTACTGTCCTTAGTTATCACTCTCCAAGCAGTGAGGCTCCCTCTGGGGTAATGGTCTGTGGCACTTTGGAGCTATCTATGGGATCCTTAAACTCTATTAGGGCCAGGAAAGTGTGGGTGAGCAGATTAGCATGCCGACCCCACCACCACAGGGTTTTGTAAACCTTCCACCTTGGAAAGTACTCCCTGCACAGTGTCCGTATTGATACCCAGGGGGATGTCCAGGATAAGCATAGCATTTTGGGGGTCGATCTCCTCCCCAGTACACCACTCCACCAGCCGGTGCACAGCCACTTCTGTCGGGGTACCCATTTTTTTCTTAACAGTGGTTCGTAAATATGGCCACTAGAGGACACACAATCCCAGCGGTGAGCCTCCAAGATGTAACCCCTAGATGGCGCTATCCCAGGGGCTACTACCCCTGCCTGATTTGCCACTAACAGGTTGAGGGCCTGGATCCAATGTGGGTGCCTCCACCCAGAGGTCAGGGTTTGCAATAGTTAAACTAACTTGGTCACAGCCCTCTGGGACACTGCAACCCCTTTCTTCCCACTAGTGGCCCACACAATATATCAGAATTACCTTCAGCATACACTTACCCCAGGTCTGGTTCCGCACTGGGACCTCCTGTGAAATGAGATACAGTGCAACAATCACAGTACAGTACTTTAACATAGACAAATACCTCAGGCAGTATAACTTCACTGAAACAAGCAGCTCTGATTTATTTAGGGGATATAACAAGGACAGGGGAAATCAGGTTAATTAGCTTATCACTCTAATAATCTCATCTATGGCTTCTGTGCACAGGCCTGTCCCTATCAGTTACTGTCCCTGGGTACCCAAGCCCCTAGTGGCTAGTCCAAACCGTGGCAGCTGGTAGGGCCTCTCACACAGAGAAAGGAGAATTAAACAGTCAGCAGTACAGTAATTCCATTTGGATTTAATGTGGCAATTCAACAGGGAGCAACCCTGAATTAGTACTCACGACCTCCAAATAAGATAGGGTCCTTCAATGTCAGCAGGGCTCACTTGAGGTACACAAACCTCTTCACACATCCATATAAAAGAAAGTACTATACCAGGCAGGCTGCATCTGTATCCGATCGCAATTACTGCACAATACCGGAGAACACACAGCAGATTCAGTTCCTGACAGACCGAAGTGCAATTTTCAGCAATTCTTCCAGTCTTCTACAGGGTGAGCCTGGTTTCTACTCTTCAGAGATCCTTTGATTCTTTTCACAGGACGGATTCAGTCCTAACAAGCTGTTACACAAGCTGCAGACCGGAACTCTGGGCCTTACACACGTTTTTTGACTAAAACTGCACACTGAAAAGCACAGGGCTCCTTCCTTCTTCACTGCCAAAGCTCAACTGAACTCCAACTGACGAAACCGGGCACTTCCTTTGAGTTCCTCCCAGTTCTTGACTGGATTGGCTGTCACTCACAATAGACTGCTGCTGTTGGTCCAAAAAGGCACTGAAGTCTAAACTACATCTCCAGAGTCACTGCCTATACAATCCTCTTGTGGCTGGCTCAGATTATGAGTCCAAGTTCTGATTCGTCTAAGGCATCATTTTAGAGCTAGCTTACCCCACACTGATTGGTCCAGTTCAGCAGTTCAAAACTAGAATGGGGAACTAGCAGACACAGTTCTGACTGCAAAGAAAGCAGGTTAGACAAACTGTAATTTCATTATTACTTAAATAATTTCTGGCAACAGTTACATCTTTCAGATAGGTTCCTTTGCACTCCTAGTGACTGCAAAAATGAAGTGAATTGGCAGCAGCTCGAGTGGTACTCAGAGAAGCATCAGTCCCCCATACAACTAATTATGTCTGCAAGCAGACAGCTCTTAAAGAACAGTACCAGAGGCTCTAAAACACTCACTGATAAATGGCTTAAATGCCAAACACCATTCAGGCTTGGAGCATTCAAGCAAGCTCCTGGAAGTCTTTTGGGAACCCCCATTTGCAGGGGGGTTACACCTACAAAATGGAGAGCTGAGCAGTGGTAGTCAATACTGCCACACCAGACTGTGAAGTGCCCTTATTGATCTGCCAATATGAATAACCAAGGACTCAGGTGCTCCACATTCATCAGTCTACAGTGTACTGTCCTGTTCAGCAACCATCTACTGGCCCACCAGATGACTTCAGATCCAGAGAGGACACCAGCCCAGCTGTTTCCTGTTCATCGCCTGGTAATCGGATGATGTCGGACCAGCTGTTTTTTCTTTTTGTTCCTGTTCTAAGGTTCCGTCTCCAGAGATGACATCAACCCAGCTGTTTCCAGATGTGCCCTCCTGTGGTTCCCGGAAGATGTCTGCCCAGCTGTATCAGAAGAAATGCTGCCAGGGAGAGTCTTCGGCCATGGACCAGGTTTGTGCAGTTCGTATTAGGGTTGTCAGAACTAGTTCTAGAAAGATTAGAACCCTTTTAGAACCCATGGGTTTGAGTTCTAATTTAGAACTAGAACACCCATGGGTTCTAAGTATTAAGGGTTCTAACTGCTAAAAAAAAGCTTTTTTTCTTCATACATTTCAAAAACAGGGGATGCCAGCCTGGAAAACAAACTAAGTATTGGGAATTACATGCTAAAAATGTTTTAGAGGGGAGAAAATGAGAGAATGTGCTGCTCATATGCAGATGTGCTAAAGGCATGGAATTGTGATACTTGGCATTTGCACTTTGAGAGGCTCAGTGTGTTTCTCTTTTCTGCATGTGCAGTGAACCGATATTATGGCTGTGCTGAGAGTGCAGCTCATTTTATGTATGTTTTTTCTCCTCTCAGTATCTTTATCAGTTCTTTCTCTCCAATAATACTCACAAAAGAGTTCGAGTTCTAAAGAAGATTAGAACCCTAGAACTATTTGCAAAGTTCTAGCCCAGAACCAGAACCCAGAACTTCAGCAGGTTCTGACAACCCTAGTTCGTATACTACAAATGGCTGGTAAGTCCGAAACCCTTTTCTATCTTTATGACATTGCAGTACACACCCTACACTACAGACTTCAAAAAATGTGTGAACTGTCCGCAAAGACTCTCCCCTTCGGGACTTTGGCCTTTTAAAACTGTGTTTCATGGGGCTCCAGCCCAGGAGAGACTCTTTATTGGACTAGCCTTCGGGCCTTGTGGTCACTAGTTTGGACTTTTAGGGCACTCCATCCCCCCAAAAGTGTATTGTAAATAATGTCATTATTGTATTCTAATGTAAATACTGTTTTTCTACCTTTTTTTCTAAAAAAAATCTTTTTTGGGATTCTTCAGTGTTTTTGTATGGTAGGGTGTTTAGGTAGACTGTGTATGCAGATTAGGAGTGTGTTTTGTTTTGTCTTTTTCTTACAGGTGTTCCTGGGAAGACAGAAGAGAAGACAAGAAGAGGAGGAGAGGCTCATCGGAGTTCCTAGTCAGTGCTTTATTGTGTAGAATTTAAAGTATTGTGTTGTTATTGTTATGGTTGTTACTGTATTAACCCTTTTCCTTCCATAGGTGTGGTTGTGTGGGTAGTGAGGAGGCAGTAATTGGTATTTTAATGGTGTAGTTGCAGGTTGCCTAAGGTCGGGGAGGTCCCCGGGTTTTGTTTTTGTTTTGGGATGTTATGTTAGAGGCAGATAGGTTTTTCCTAGATGGTTCGGGGGGATAGACAGGCTGTGGTCCTCAGTGGCCATAGGGACTGCAGTACTGATCTATCAGGGCTATGCTCTGGACGGTTCTACCAGAGCCACTAGGTGTCCATAGTAAGTGGATAGAGTAGAGGCTGAGATGTCAGCTACAGGCCTCTAGGCCCTTAGTGTTGCCTGCCTGTGCTTGCACATGGTAGGAAGGGGCCTGATCACCCCCCTCCGCAGGTAGCACATAGGGTGGGATGGCCTAAGACGGGTGCATAATGACTGGGGACAGTCATTTTCCTGGTCAAGGGCGAGTGTAACCCCAATATTACCCGAGGTTACTAGAATCCCAGTAAGACCTAATGGTAGGCAGAGAAGGCAGCTTGTGAAACTCCAGTTAAATGGGTTTCACACTGTCTCACTCTGTCTCAGTCTCAGCTGAGACTGAGTGATGACATCACCATAGAACTGTCGCAGCTGCATAAGCCACATTGGAATCTGCAGCACAGGGAGTGAGATAGAACTTTGGGAGTTTTCAAAGTCAGTCTTCTGTTTGTTTTGAAGCAAGAAGGAAGTCTCTGTTTACTGTCAAGCAGGAAGGAAGTGTCTTTTGTTTACCTTCTGTGGGAGAAGGTCAGTGTCCAGTTTTAAGTGGTGGAGACCGCTGTCGGGTCTCAGTGCCCCCCTCCTCCGGGGGAGAAAAGTAAAACATCCTCTGTGGGTCCAGGGCAATCCCTAATTTCCACAGAAGAAAGCTGCCTTTTCTACAGTTTCTGTTTTGGTCTGATAACAGTGAAAGAAGTTGTACTTCGCCTGTGGGGCACCTGCAACGAAAGGGTGAGTGTTTTGCTCTATTTTGAGAGGGCAAACAATATGTTTCTTCAGTTTGGAAAATGTGAAGAAAGCTGGGATGTAAACTACTATTTGGGAGGCCTATTGTACTAGGACAGACAAATGGAGTAGGTTCAAAATTTAAAGTCTTTATGGATTCAAGTAATGTTGTAGAGGGGATGCTACAGGTCATCCACCGTTTAATCTACATTTCGAAGTTTTAGTTTTTGTTTGTCCAGAGAAATGGCCGGGTATGGGCTGTGGGAGCTGGAGGTGGGACCACCCCCCCATCTTTAGTAACCAGGTCCACCTCTACGGATTTCTACTGTGATTGCTACTTGCCTCATGTGCCTGGCCAGTGATGAGGTAGGTACCCAGACGTGGGTCGCAAATTGGAAAATCTCTCTAGGAGTCGCAGACTCTAAGTGGTGTGGGGAGCCACAACTTGGGAAAATAATTCTCCTTGTTTGATGAGAGCCACAACAAGTAAATTGGGTTCATTCTTTAAATGGACCGTCAGTCAAGTGGCCATAGGGACTGCAGTACTGACTTCCCATCTGGGAAGAAGCGACCACCAAACAGTGTGGTTCACAATAAACTTAGCTGTAGAGTCAAGTCACACAGGGGGCAGGGGAGCCGGGCCAGTTGGGCTGTGTATCCAAAGCGCATGCAAGTCTGGGCTGAGTGCCTGGTGGGTCCAGAGCCAGAAAACAGTAGAAATGGGTTCATTCTTTAAGTGGACCGCTTTGTAGTCTCTGATCTGCATTTACAGTAAACGTAGCCCCTCTTGGGGGTCCATCTATGCTTTGTTATGTTCAGCTAGTTATGAATAAAAGCCACACTGAAAAATCCCAATCCTGGTTCTGGACATTACAGTTATTGCTTCCTGTAGTCGGATTTACTTGGGTGCCCCTGTGCAGAGTAACCAAACCTAGGTCCTCTTGTGCCAGGTAACCTCATCCTCCCTGAACCCAGGTCCCCACCAGGTATTGCTGCCAACGCCAACAGCATGCCACCTGTCGTTTTAGTAAAAAGGCAGGGGTGAGGGGTTACAGTTGAAAATCTGGAGCGAAAATACTACAGATTTGTGAAGTTATGAGGTTACATGGAAACTGCACAATGCACGCTTGTAACAAAGTCATCTTATGGACATTTGTCACCAAATGTTCAACATAGGCATTTTAGGACCTCTGCTCATGAACAGAGTCACTATGATTTCACATACAAACATATGAACATATGAATCTGCCAGCAGAACACACCAATTGGTCTATCTAAGTCTGCCCGAGTGTGCAACTAGCACCCTAGATTGCAGCTGCCCCAGCCTCCTCCCCCTCAGTTCCTTCTTCACTTGTCCCAGGCCCTGCCCCCCTGACTCTTCGTCTTGCTTTATCCCACTCCTTCTTAAATCTATTGACTGTCGTACATGTTACCACCTCCTCTGGCAGCACATTCCAACTAGACACCGCCCTCTCAGTGAAGTAGTGACTCCTCATTTCCCTCTTGAAACATCCTCCTTCCAACCTTTGTCCATGCCCCCTCATCTTTCTTCCACTCCTCAGCTTAAACACCCCTCAGTGCTAGGTTTATTTACCCCCCCTCAGGCACTTAAACTCGTCAATCATATCCCCACTATCCCTCCTCTCCTCCAGTGTACAAGTTCAACTCCTTCAGACTAACTTCATATTCCTTTCCTTCCATCCCCTTTAACATTTTTGTTGCCCTCCTTTGCACCCCCTCCAGTAACTTTATATCTCTCCTCAGGTATGGCCTCCAGTATTGCACACAGTACTCTAGGTGCAGTCTGACCAATAATCTGTAGAGAGGTAGGATCACATCCCTATGCCTGGATGAGAACCCCTTTGCGATGCACTCCAGCATCCTGTTTGCTTTCACAGCTGCCCTCCTACACTGGGCCGAGTTGTTCATGCTCCCAGTTACCAACACCCCAGGTCCTTCTCTTCATCTGTGATCCCCAACCAATAGCCCCCCATCTGGTTCTTAGCCCCGAAGTGCATCACCTTACACTTCTTTGCTTTGAATCCTAGCTGCCACTCCACCGACCATGTCTCTAGTTTGGTTAGGTCCCCATGCAGTTTTTCCCATTTGTCCTCTTCGTCCACCACCACCCCCAATTTGATATAATCTGTGAACAGACTAACCCTGCTCCTCACTCCATGTGCTATATCAGAGATAGAGAGCCCAAATAGCACCGGGCCCAGCACTGACCCCTGCGACACCCTGCTTGTCACTGCTCTGGGTGCCGAGAGCTCCCCCCCACCACCACCACCCGCTGCACCCTTCCCTGTAACCAGCTCTCTATCCATTTAGTCAGCTTTTTTACCACCCCCACTGCTTTCAGCTCCCCCCCCAGTCTCCCATGAGGCACTGTATCAAAGGCCTTACTGATGTCCAAGTACAGGACATGTACCGCATGGCCCCTGTCCAACTCCTTTGTCACCCAGTCATAATACTCCATTAGGTTGGTTTGACAAGACCTCCCTGAGACGAACCCATGTTGCCACCCATCTTGGAGGCCATTACTCTCAAGGAATGCTACCAGCCTCTCCTTCAGTATCACCTCTATAAGCTTACCTGCTATGGATGTGAGACTTACCGGCCAATAATTTCCTGGCTCCTCCCTAGGCCCACTCTTGTGTATGGGCACCACATGGGCCACCCTCCAGTCCTGGGGCACACTCCCCGTTTCCAGGGAGATGTTGAACAGATTTGCCAGTGGCTCAGCCAACAGCTCTGCCATCTCCCTCAGCACCCTGGGGTGGATGCCATCAGGACTTGGTGCCTTGTCCACCCTTACTGCCTTCAGCCCCTCTAGCACCCTACTCCCTGTGATCACTTTGTCCGTAACCTTCTCCCCCCATTTCCCCACCCCCCAGCCCATTCTGGTAGTGGACCATCCCTCTCCTTAGTGAAAACGGAGCAGAAGAACTCATTTAGACTTTCCACTTGCCCCTCCTTCTTTTCTACCCAATCCTCTCCCCACTTTATCATCGCAATCTATTCCTTGCACTTCCTCTTTTCCCTGACATACCTAAAATGTCCTTTTCCCCCTCCCTTTATGCCCTGTGCAGACCTTAATTCCCTGGAGGCCTTAGCTTTTTTCACCCTCCTGGCCACCTCCCTTGACCACCTCCCAAAAGTCTCCTTATCCTCTCCCTTCCCTGTTCTCCAGTACTTCCGGTATGTAGCCCTCTTTGCCCTCACCCCTTGCAGCATTTCCTTGTTCAGCCAGCATGGTTTCTTGGCTCTGCTCTTCTTACTCTTGGCCCTGGTGTAGGCTACTGTGGCCTCTGTTAGTCCAGTCTTTATGACTCCCCACTTTTGTTCTGCATCCATCCCCATCCTTATATCCTGGAGTCTCCCTTGCAGTATTGCTCACATTCCCTCAAAATCCACCCTAATAAAGTTCACCACCTTAGTGCCCATGCCTCCTGTCTCCCTGCCCAGTGTGAGACCGAGCCACACTATTTGATGGTCACTACCTGCTAGTGGGTCCTTCACCTTTACCTCCCCCACCCCCCTCCCCATTTGCCAGTACTAGGTCTAGAGTGCTACCAAGCCTTGTAGGCCCACTTACAAATTGCATCAGAAGGCTGTCCTGCAATGCATCAAGAAGCACCTGCTCCCTGGTACTGCTAGTGGCCAGGGTGCTCCAGTTCACCCGTAGTAGGTTAAAATCCCCCACGATCTCCAAGTCTCTGTCACTGCAGCAATGTTCATCTTCCCCTCTGAAAGAAGTGCTTGAAGCTCTGCAATTTTGTTCCCCAGGCTTTATGCGTTGAGAGAGACCACCTTCCACCCATACCCCTCCTTCTCCTCACTCTTCTTCTCCTTGGCCTGTGTCCCTCCTCCCGGTAGTCTGCACCCTTTCTCCTCCTTATTCTTACTGGGTGGTGGTGGTGCCTTCTGTATTACACTCAGACCACTCTGCCCGCCCCCTCCCAGGGTTACTATGCCTCCTTCTTTACCTATATCTAGGGGTGAGATCATTAGGCTCCCCTATCCAGACCTTTCCACCAACCTCAGTCTTTTGGCCACCCCTCCAAGTTTAAATTCACCTTAGTAGAGATATACCCCTCTAATCCTGCCTTTAATATTCCCCTCCCCTTCCTGCTCAAGTGTAGCCTGTCTCCCGCGTACAAGTCATTATTCTTCCAGACCCTACCCCAGTTAGTCACTAACCCATCATTTTTGATGTGGCACCAATTTCTCAGCCAATCGTTGAACTCCTCAATCCTACCCGTCCTCCCCATGCTTGCACATTGTACCAGGAGTACCTCCGAGAATGCCACCGACTCCCCCACCCCTTCATACTGCCTGTCCAACTACTTGAACCTCCCCCTCATTACTTCCACAGTCTCCCCCACCAAGTCATTTGTACCCACATGCAACACTAAATGAGGTTTCTTCCTCACCCTCGCTGCACACTTCAGCAGTGCCTGCCCTGCCTCTCCTGCAGTCAACCTGGGAATAGCTTCAACCAAAAATGGCTGTGCCTTCCCCCCCTTCCACCCCATCTCACCCCTTTCAGTATAGAATCCCCCAGGATGAGTACCCCCCGTCCCTTACCCCCTTCCTTCTAATGCTCATTCCACCACCCCAGTATTCGCTCTTCCTGCCCCTTACCCCAGCCAGCTGCACCCTCTGTGATTTCTGTATCTGTACCCCTACTTCCATCTCACCCCTTTCTGACTTATTCCTCCCATCCCCTTGAGCCCCTTCCCAGCCTGACTATTTCCTACTGGGCTTCCATTTCAACCTCCCTCCTCCCTGCTGATTTCCAACCCCTCTCTATCCCTGCTGTTGTCGATTTGGAACCCCATTCTCTTCTACCCCGATAGTGATGCCCTCCCACCCTTCCCCTTCCCGTAGCCTTCTCTCATCCAGTCACCACCCTCCTTCCTTACTAGCCCCTTCTACCTCTTTCGCCCCGCTATCTTTCCCTACCTGTTGCAATCCTCCCTCATGCCCCTGGGCTGGTCCTCCCCTCAGTATGTTCCTGATCCCCTCTCTCCCATAGCAGAGGCTCAAATCTATTCCTAGTTGATAACTCTCCTACATCTCTTCCCCATCTGTCTCCCCTTCCTACTTGTTCCCTCTCATGCCACCCCTGGTCCCTCCCTACCCGCAGCCAACTGCTCTCTCCCCTGGTACTCTTTGTGGTCTCTTCCTCCCCCATCAGGAGGTCCCTCCCTCACCTTGGGCACCCCCTCCCTTCTCTTCTCTTTTCTGCTAGTGCCTCTGATACTGGGGTTGGTTTCAGTCCCTAGTTGTTCTTCCTCCTTCCCCCCTTGTCATCCCCTATTTCCTCCCCAGCCAGGATGCCTACCATACTCATCTGCCCTGCCACTTAGATTCCTCCCTATCCTCCACAGTTCCTCCTTCAAACTAGCCAGTTGTCCACAGACCATACACCCCCCCCCCATCCTCCAAGCCCAGTCCAGGATCATGGCAGACCCACACCCTGTACACCCCACCACCTTTCCAAAGATGCCCACCCTATTGACATGCAGCACCTGCCCCATTTTGGCCCCCATCTTATGTTACAGGCTCTTACTCCCAGTTTCTGAACCCTACTACAACTGTTAGGCCCCTGTTTACTCAAATTCCTGCCCCCTCACACTAGTCCCCCCTACTGCCCCCTTGCCAACTGGGTTAGTTCAGTCTCAAATCTCATCCGTTAGATACTGTATTACTGTAGCAATCCTAAAGCCTCCTTGTCTGTTTTTCACCCTTCAGCTACCATACTTTTTGTTCTCAGATCTCATATAGTTTCACTTAGCCCAGTTAGGAATCCTATTGCACTCCAAGTATTACTCAGCTCAGTTAGAGAAATAAACAGAACAAATAAATATGTATTATTACAGCAATCATAACAGTATAGCTCAGTACTTAGCTCAGTTAGAGAAATAAACAGAACAACTAAATCTGTATTATTACAGCAATCATAAAAGTATTCAGTCATTGTTTTGTCTCCACCCCAGAGACCCTGCTGTAATATAGGACCACAGAGGATCCTGGGCGGAGGGTGGGCAACTCTAAAGTTCCAGCAGAGCTCCGTTGAGCTCGCTCACTCCCCCTCTCTAACTCTCTCATTCTGTTTCTCCCAGCGCTGCAGGCTACCCTTTTGTACTGGGCTCCTGCCTGCACTGGCAACTTTTTCTGCCCACAAAGAAATCCGCAGCAGTCCTGACAGAGCTCCCTTGAGCTCGCTCACTTCTCCTCTCTCACTTATTCGATCTTAACCTGTCCCAAACACTGATTTCCCACAGCAACCATGCTATTCTGCGCCGGAAGTGCGAAAACACAATTTGGCCAGGATGTGACAAACGACAGCTGTACTGTTCATAAAGAGGTGTGAAAAAATGCTAGAGCTGAAAATCTGGCGTGAAAATATTACAAATTTGTGAAGTTACAAGGGTGCGTGGAAACTGCACAACGCACATTTGTAACACAGTCATTTTATGGACTTTCATCACCAGATCTTCAATATAGGCATTTTAGGACCTCTGCTCATAAACAGTGTCACTGTAATTTTCTTAATCTGTCCCGAAAACTGATTTCCCACAGCGACCGCGCTATTCCGCGCCGAATGTGCGAAAACACATTTTGGCCAGGATATGTAAAATGACAGTTGTATTGTTCATAAGGAGGTGTGGAAAAATGGCAATGTTGCAAATCTGGAGTGAAAATATTACAAATTCAAGAAGTTACGAGCGTACGTGGAAACTGCACAACACACGCTGGTAAAACAGTTCTTGGTTTGTTTTCACCAGATTTGCAACATAGGCGTTTTGAGAGCCCACTTCATGAACAGTGGCACTGTCATTTCGTTAATCGGTCCCGAAAGGTGAGACCACACAGTGACCGCTTAAATCTACCTTTCGAGACCGAATAATGCCATGACAGTGACTGAATTCATGAGGAGGGGTCCCAATAACCCCATGTTGAAAATTTGTTGCCAAAATTCCCAAAAATGCTCGAGATATGCACCAAAGTTGAAAAAAAAAACTATTTATGCCATTCTACAGCTTACCAGCTTTTCTGCAGTTCGTGGTCCGCTTTGAAGAGTGCAGTCATGTTCCTGGTTCACCAAAGATCATCGTGCCGGGCTCCGTAGGTAAGTATGGGGTAAGAGGGGTGTGGGGAGGTGGGGTACACAGAGGGTGGGCAGCGGTTGGGGAGGGGCACTGGACACTTCGAGGGACCTTTTTCTCGTTTTACAAGTTTAAAAAAAATACAGACCACACTGGTAATTTTTTTACTTTTGCAGGTGTGTTTTTGGTACACTGGGGTGGGCTTCCAGTGCACCACCGGCATTTGTGGGGAGGGGGACTGAAGCCAGGGATTGGGCCCCCCGTCGACACTGAAACGAGTGGGGGGGCGCATGATGCCGAGGGGGATTGGGCACCCCCTAGGCAACTGGAACTGGGAAGGGGGGACTAGGCCATTGATTGGTCCCCATCAGCACAGAATGTGTGGGGGGGACGCATGATGTCAAGGGGATTGTGCACCCTCAGCACACTGCTGAAACTGGGGTGGGGACATTATGCCAACTGGGAATAAGCCCCCAGTCAGCAAATGAAGTTGTCGGGGCACGCCGACAGGGCACACCCTCGGCTTTATGGGTTTCATATGTGGCATAGAGCCACCATGTGCCTGGTAATGTTACACCAGGCAAGGTACCACCCTGCAATGACGGGTCACTCCCTCATTGCAGCATAATGTCTGACGACGCAATGACTAGGTGGCCCCTGATTGCAGCAGCGAAATCCTTACATGTTGGTGGCACTCTACAGAACCAGTGTCATCAGAACACTGGGCCTGCATTGTTTGAGCACTGTCAAGCCCAACAATGCAGTGCCGGCATTGGCCGCCACAGTGCCGCACCTCCTCAACCCGCTTCTCTCCTAAGCTGCCACATAATGTTTCTTGCGCATGCACGCAAGCAAACATAAAAATTATTTACAGGCTTGGAAATGGAAAGAAGATTTTGGCAGTAAGACCACAAGACAGGTGGGAAACCTGATTGTAAACAAGATAAACTGTTGTATGGACAAATATGTACCAGAAGTAGATAAATATAATAAAGTAGGAAGAGTCCCAAGATGAATGAACTACAAAGTTTTAAGAGCCATAAAAAAATAAAAACAGGACCTATAAAAAACTTAGAAGGTATCCATCTGAAAAAAAAACAAGAAAGATTACACAATCAAATTAAAACTAAGTAAAAAAATAACACGGGTGGCCAAGGATCAGGCAGAACTGAGACGAACATCTAATACCAAGGATAATTATAAACAATTCTGTAACTACATAGGCAGTTTGCGGTATGGACATATGCACATTGTAAAATTAGTGGAGGGTAGTAATTTAATAGATGATTCACAAGAGATGGCAGAGAAATTCAGTCAGTATTTTGCAAAAATCATGCCAATTAACACTGGTGACCAGCTTGCAAGAGACGACATACAACCGTCTGAGAGATTTAGAACATGGAATTAAATCAGTACAAGTGTAAGACAAATTGAGGAAATTGAACAAACACAAGTCTAGTGGACCTGATGGTATCCATCCCTATGTTTTAAACGAAATGGCAGAGGAACTGGCTGGGCCGCCGTCAGCCCTCTTTAATATGTCCATGGTGTCAGGGGGGAAGTGCTTGCAGAATGGAAACAAGCTAACATTACCCCATTTTGAAAAAAGGAGATGAGACCAACGTACAAAACTACAGACCCATTTGTGTCATATCAGTGATAGGTAAAATGATGGAAGGTTTTATTAAAGAACGAATAGAGGAAAACCTACATGAACTAAAGCAGGTGGATGTGACACAACATGGGTTTGTGGAGGGAAGGTCGTGTACAACAAACTTGCTTAGTTTCTTTGAGTCTGTAAGTCAGGACCTTGACAACGGATTACCAGTGGACATCATTTATCTCGATTACTCTAAAGCTTTTGACTCTGTAGTTCATAAAACAATAATCACAACAATGAAGGAATTAGGGATTCATCCAGGTCTAGTCAAATGGATCACTGCCTGATTGACCAAGCGAAGGCAGAGGGTTGGCATTCATGGTCAATGGTTAGAGTGGGTGGATGTGAACAGGGAGATACCCAAGGGATCGGTCTTAGGACCTGTCTTGTTCAGAATATTTGTTTCCTCAATGCAAATGCAGAAAGAAGCATGGCTGTGCGAATACGCAGACAATGCCAAAATCGGAGCTATAATGAATGATGAGGCCTCCACTCAAAAGTTTCAGTCACAGTTACAGAAGGGAGAAAGTTGGGCAGTAGAAAATAAGCTGGTTTTCAATGTTACAAAGTGCAAGGTGGTCCACCTCGGGTCTAACAACCCAAGAGCAGCCTACAGATTTAATAACACGACATTAGAAATAACAGAGAGGGAGAAGGATCTAAGGGTATGGATGATGGAAACCTTGAAACATAGAAACATAGAATTTGACGCAGATAAGGACCTCTTTGCCCACCTAGTCTGCCCATTTTCCTACCTAACGGATAAGCTGCAGATCCTAGTTAACCAACAGCCTACTTCCTCTTACCCCCCACTAGAATTGCCTTATGTCCGTCCCATGCATTCTTGAATATCCCCACTGTTTTAGACTCTACGACCTCCTCAGGAAGGCTGTTCCATGTATCCAGAACCCTCTCTGTGAAGAAATACTTCCTCACATTACCTCTGAGCCATCCCCCCACTATCTTCAAATTGTGCCCCCTTGTTTTTGCACATCTCTTTTTCTGAAAGATGCTACCCTCTTGGACTTTGTTGATTCCCTTGAGGTATTTGAAAGTTTCTATCATGTCCCCTCTCCCTCCTTTCCTCGAGGATATACATCTTTAGTTCCTTTAGTCTTTCTTCATATGTCTTCTGATGCAGACCATGCATCATTTTGGTTGCCCTTCCCTGGATAGCCTCCACCCTGTCTATGTCTTTGCGGAGATGGGGTCTCCAGAACTGTACATAGTATTCCAGATGTGGTCTTACCAACTGTCTGTACAGAGGGCCAACAACTTCCTGTTTTCTACTGGTGATGCCTCTCCCTATGCATGCCAATATCCCCCCAGCCCTCCTTACTGCCTTCTCACATTGCTGGCCCACCTTTAGGTCATGTGATATGACTACCCCCAGGTCTCTTTCCATTTTTGTTGTTGTCAGTATCTCATCCCCCATTGTGTACGCTTCCCCTTGGTTTTTGTTTCCCAGGTGCATTACTTTGCACTTCTTTGCATTGAATCTAAGCTACCATACATTTGACCATTCCTCCAACCTTGCCACATCCTTTTTAATCCTTTCCACCCCACCTTGTGTATCAACCCTGTTGCAGATCTTTGTGTCATCTGCAAAGAGACATATCTTTCCTTCCAGTCCCTCTGCAATGTCACTTATAAAGACATTAAAAAGGACCGGCCCCAGTACTGAACTCTGGGTACCCCACTAGTAACCCTCCTTTCTTCACTGTGGACTCCATTTACTATTGCCAACTGTGTCCTGTTGTCCAACCAGTGTTTTACCCAGACTACCACCCTGGGACCCACTCCTAGGCTGGCTAATTTGTTTATTAATCTTTTGTGTGGGACTGTGTCAAATTCCTTGCTAAAGTCTAGGTAGGCCATGTCCACAGCCCCTCCCTGGTCTACTGTTTGGCCACTCAGTCAAAGAAATCAATTAAATTTGTCTGACATGACCTTCCCACTGTGAATCCATGCTGTCTTGGGTCCTGTGCCCCACTGGCCTCTAGGTACTCAACAATTCTTTCCTTCAGAAGTGATTCCGTCATTTTCCCTACTACTGAGGTCAAACTGACAGGTCTGTAGTCTCCTGCCTCTGTCTTTCTCCCACTTTTGGGAAGGGGAATCACATCCACCCTCCTCCAGTCCTCAGGTACCACACCATCCTCCCATGATTTATTAAAAAGGGTAGTCAGTGGTGTTAACAGTTCTTCCCTTAGTTCTTTTAGAATTCTGGGTGAATCCCATCAGGCCCCATTGCTTTATCCATCTTCAGTTTTAAGAGTTCTTTCAGAACCCTTTCTTCTGTGAAAGGACTAATATCAACCCCCCTATCCAGAGTGCTTCTATTGACTGTATTAATTATTTCCCCCTGCTTTTACATTGTGAATACTGAGCAGAAGTATTCATTCAGTATCCCTGCTTTTTCACTGTCGCTCTCTGCCCAACCACCTTCCTCTTTGTTCAGCCTCAGTATCCCTGCCTTAGTCTTTCTTTGCTCCCTAATGTACCTATAAAAGGTTTATTCCCCTTCTTAACCAAGATGGCTATCTTTTCCTCGGTTTGGGCCTTTGCTATTCTGACTGCCTTATCTCTTTCTGCTTTAACTAGTACAGTTCTCTGTCCTGCTCCTTCTGTGTTTCCTTATACTTCCTGAATGCTATATTTTTTCCCTTACCTTCTCTGCCACTTCTTTTGAGAACCACAGTGTTTTTTTCTTTAGTTTTGATTTCTTTATTTGCTTCACACAAAGGCTTGTTGCCTCAGTGATGGCGGTTTTGATGTTTCCCCATTGTTGCTCCACACCACCTTCTTGCCTGTTTGCTAGTGCTTTTCTGAGGCAGTCTCCCATTTTGACAAAATCAGCCTTCCTGAAGTCCAGTACCTTCACTTTTATGTGACTTGACTCTACAGCTAAGTTTATCGTGAACTTCACTTTTTGGTGGTCGCTTGTTCCCAGATGGCTACCCACTTAAAGATCAGAGATCCTCTCCCGTCCCCATTTGAGAGTACCAGGTCTATGATTGCTCTCTCCCGAGTGGGTTCCAAAACTAGCTGTCTGAGGCATGCCCCCTGTAGGGCATCGAGAATGGCCCTGATCTTGGATGTGGCTGCAGCAAAGCTGCTCCAGTCAACATCTGGCATATTCAGGTCCCCCATCAGCAATATCACCCCTTTCTCTGCCATCCTAAAGATGCCTTATATCATTTCCTTGCAACCCCAGGTGTACTATCCCAGGAGTTACTACCCCTGCCTGTTTTGGCTACTGACAGGCTGAGGGGCTTGGTTATATGACAGGTGCCTCCATCCAGAGGTCAGGGTTAGTAGTGGTTAAACTAGCTCGGGTACAGCCCTCTGGGATACTGTAACCCCACTTTCTTCCTGCTAGTGGCCCACATAATACACAGGAGTTACCTTCCCAATACCCCACATATGTACACTTTTTACACATAGAGATACCACTTACCCTCGAGACTGATTCTGCAGCCATCTCGGAGGACCCCCCTGTAAAACAAGGTTAAACAACATACACAGCTGTTTGCAATAC
This sequence comes from Neoceratodus forsteri, assembly GCA_016271365.2. NCBI lineage: Eukaryota > Metazoa > Chordata > Ceratodontiformes > Ceratodontidae > Neoceratodus > Neoceratodus forsteri. The sequence continues at coordinate 533,240,813 of CM028137.1, read as the reverse complement.
AGTTTGAGATGCATTAACACCACAGCCAGTATATAGTATAACAACAACAAATCTAGTTTATTCAGGGGACAGTAACACGGGAGGGGGGTAATCTTGTTGATTAGTTTAGATAAGTTCAAATCACAGTCCTGTGCACATATATTTAGGGTCCAAAATGTCACTCTCTGGGTACCGCAGGATGAGGGGCGCCAGATCCTTTGCCCAGGGTTGGCCGGCGCAGCTGGATGGGCCCTGTATGAAGAAAACATATGCACAAACAAATTGTAATCCGGAGCCGATGGCTCACTCCACAAAACAGAAACACACAAAACAATCAGTTGACACACGTTGATTAAATGAAGGTGAGGGAGGTACCCATTTGTACTTCACAAACCCCAAACCAAGAGCTGAACTGAGGAGGGCTTTGGATGGCCAGGATAAGCAGGGCAGGAGATGAGACTCCTCTGACAGGGCCTAACTGATTTAAATAGCAGACGGATTTAGTCCGATTAGCTTTGAGTCCAGCTTCCAGCTTCAGCTCACAACTCACAGAACAAGGGGAAAAAAGGAATCACAATCCCCTACAAACACTAGGCACATTTATATGTAAACGAAATTACTATACCTGGCAGCTGCTTCTCGATCCCAATCGCAAATATGGCAAACCCGAGAGCACACACAGCAACAGAGTCCCCGACAGGCCGATCGCACTTCTGCAACTCTTCAGTCTCCACAGATAAGCCTTGGTTCCTGCACACTTCCTCCCTTACAACTCGGATTCAGTCCGAATGAGCACTCCGCCTACTCCTCCACAAGCAGGCAGATTCTCAAGATCTACACATCGCTCACACTAATCGCATTAATCGCAGCAGAACAGAGCTCCTACCCTTTCTCAGTCAACTCGCATCTGGCCTCCAGGAACAGTTCAGAGCATTTCCTTAGGCTCCACACAGGTTTGGCATAGGATTCAATCACTGCAGGGCTTCCTCTGTTAGTGCAAAAAGGTGCCAAGGTCCAAACTACAGCTCCCAGAAGCACCTGCTATACATTCCCCCTTTTAGCAGGCTCCAGGTAAGAGTCCAAGTTCTGGTCGGCTCAGGCAGTCTCCATTTTAGGGCTCCCAGTCCCCTTACCCAATTGGCCTAGATTAGCAGTTCAGGTCCAAAATGGAGGAGCAACACACACAGAGTCCCAGCTGCAATAAAGGCAGATTAGATAAACTGCAATTTTACAAATGCTGTAAATGATTTCAGGAAAACAGTTACATGTTTCAGATGGGCTCCCTCTGCGCTCTTAGCGACTGCAGAAATGGAGCAATCAGATGGCAGCTCAGGTGGGATCTGAGCATCAATCACACAGTTCTATTTAAACTAATTTAGGTCATGTGAAGCAGGCAGCTCTTAAAGAGACAGTACCAGAGGCTCTAAAAGCACTCCAAATAAAATGGCTTAAACGCTCCTAACACTATTCAGGGCAGGGGAGCACTTAGCCAGCTCCTAGAAGACTTTTGGAAACCCCCATTTGCAGGGGGTTACAATCTTCTGGCCTGAAAAAACTTGAGGCCCACATCAAGTAAATAATTCTTAAATCACTTTAAGACAGAACAGTTTAACTTGCATCCCTTTTAAACAACAATCAGCATATTAAACCTTTGTTATATACATTTATACGGTATTACACAGTCTACTACTGGTCACACAACATTACACATAAAAACATTTCTAAATCAGGTCATTACTTCCTGCACATGAAACCTGGGTAAAGGGGGCCCTTAACTATCAGCTACCTCAGGGTTGGATTGTGCAGGGGCACCATACTTAGAGGGCAAGACAAGTAACCTGGAGTTAGCACCTATGCTCAGTTTGGGCAATGAGCTTGGGGACACATACACCCCTTATGGACCACATTGAGAGCAGATCTACAGGCCTCCTAGGGAATCATACCTAAAAGCGCACTACAGGCTTCACTGCTCGACCAGTCCTTCTAGGGGAACTGCCACAGTCTCTGTGCTTTTACTCTCACTTTCAGTGATCTGTACTGGCCATGGGAATGGCCTTCAGGACAGAGGCTAGAACGTGGGGCACTTTCCCAGGAGTTGCAATCATCACAGTACTGGCTCATGGGGAGTTTCTCTTGACACTGGCAGGAACCATCAGGACACCTAAAATACTTTCTTGTTCTGGTATGTCACCAGTCTGTCCCAGTTCATCATTTTCCTCCTCCTCCGAAAGCTCATACAGTTCCACTATGCACAGTGATTCCACATCATCTGATTTAATACTCTGCACTTCACTTTCTGAGAGTTTCCAGAGACAAAGCTGGGGGCTTAGACAGTCCCGAAGGCCCAGCTTAATCTCCATAGTTGACTAGAAGGTTGCCTTGAAACAATTGGCTCAGTTCATAAGAGGGGTAGTACCCAAAGCTGCACTCACTTTCCTCTGACATGAACTGACAATCATGTTCAACTGGGACTTGTTGTGGAGAACACTTTAACTCAGCATCTGAGGGTGCAGACTTTCTTTGCTTTTGCTTAGCAGCAGCTCGGGTCACCGTTCCAGAGGGAGCACTTTCTGGGGCTAGACTCAATCAAGAGTTGTCCACTGGCGTAAATGATTTCTATGCATTGTTTTAACTTCTTTAATTATTCTCAGGCTTTACTTTGTACACAGGCAGATCATCTGGTTTGCCCACTACAATGTGGAGGGAGATGGTGCCACCTGTCAGCAATCTTGTGTTTGCCATGCAGTCCCAGATTTCTTAGCAATACACAACTCCCTCGGGTTCTTGGCTTTCCGTTTTATCAACCTTTCTTTGTTGGCCAGATTTCTTTGTGACATGGTTTGAGCCAGTTAGTCGCACTGATTCTGTTGGGCCTTTAACTTTGCTCATACTGTAAATAATTATCAGCTCCGAACCCCATCAGCAGAAACTCAAACAAACATTCACTGCTAGTCGGGCTTCTCCAAACATCAGGTGGTAGGGGAGAACCCAGTGGCATCACTTTTGGTGCAGTTGTAGGCATGTACCAAGGTGCTAATTTGCTGGCTCCATCTGGGCTTGTCTTTTGGGTGGAGGGTGCCCAGCATGTCCAACAGAGTGCGGTTAAAACATTCAGGTTGTGAGTCTCCCTTGGGGTGATAAGGGGTGGTTCTGGACTTTCGCACTCCCAACAGAGAAAGCAACTTTGATTAAACGAATCTCAAAGTCCCTCCCTTGATTAGAATGGATTCTTTGTGGAACTCCATAGTAAACAAAAAAGTTTTCTACAAGCACTTTGACCACAGTGGATGCCTTCTGGTCCTTGGTGGGGAAAGCTTGGGCTTATCTCGTAAAATGGTCAGTAACCACCAGCACATTGCTAATATTTCTTTGATCGGAATCCAAACTCAGAAAATCAATACAGACAAGCTCCATGGGGGCACTGGTGGTGATGTTAACAAGGGGGGCAGCCCTCTGGGGCAAAGCTTTCCTCTGTAAACAGCGACTACAAGTTTGAATTTATTGCTCAACATCAGCCCCCACCTTAGGCCAATAGAATCTGGATCTCACCAAGGCAAGTGTTCTGTCTATACTAAGGTGCCCCATATGGTTGTGTAGGGACCTTAGTACTGAGTCTCGAAAGGCAGTGGGCAAAACTAGTTGTTTATCTATTTGTCCCCCTCTGTCTACTGTTTCTCTGTATAACAGTCTATTGATCAGTTTCAACTTAGGACCTTCCTTGTATAACAATGCAGTTCTCAAATCATTGGAGCGTAATTTGGACACATCTTTCCCTGCGTAGAAGGCTTCTAAAGCTGGTTTGATCATAGAATCTCAGGATTGAGCCTGCTGAAGACTGTCATGGTCTAGCTGAGGCAATGCACCAATGTCTAATGCAGAAAAGTGGCAATAGCAGCAGGTATGCAATTCTCAGAGGGCCCCAAACAATTCACCATACAGTCCACTGCAGCCGTGGACATTTGTTCCTCTCTGTCAAACTTCTGGCAGAGTGCTCGAATAGCAGGTTCTGACAGTCTGACCCAGTTATTTTGGGAAACAGGCCTCAAGGAGAGAGCATCAGCATCTATGTGGTTCAGGCCAGCTCTGTATTCCACAGCATAATCATATATAAATAAGGCAGAAAACCACCTATGGCCAGTAGCACCCAATTTAGCTGAAGTCTGCACATAAGTCAAAGGATTGTTGTCAGTTTTTACTAGTATCTTAGCCCCATACAAGTACTCGTGGAATTGGTCAACAATGGCCCACTTCAAAGCTAGGAACTCTAGCTTATGTACAGGACAGTTCTTTTCAGATGGGGTCAGGCTTTGGCTGGCAAAGGTCACTGGTCTCAGGCCATTCTCATGCTCTTGGTACAATACAGCCCCCAAGCCTTGCAAGCTAGCATCAGTGTGCAGGACATAAAGTTTTACTGGATCTGCATAGGCAAGGACAGGAGAGTGGGTAAGTTGATATATTATCTCATGAAAAGCAGTCTCACAATCAGGCGTCCATCTTGCTCCAAATACTTCATTGGGCTGAAAATACACTCTCTCAGTCTCTGGAGAAGCCGACCTCTTATATTTTTTGGTAGTAGGAGGGTAGTCTTGAGTAAGATTAAGCAAAAGGTGACTCACTCTTGAATAGTCCTTGATGAACCGGCGATAGTAACCACAGAATCCCAGGAATCTTTGCAGTTCTTTTAGATTGTGGTGCTGTGGCCAGGTGGTCAAGGCCTCAACTTTACTTGAGTCTGTTTCATGCCCTCGGTGGAGACTATATGTCCCACATACTTTACAGAGGTTTGGAAGAACTGACATTTATCGATGGTTAGTTTAAGGCCAAAGTCTTCCAGTCGGTCCAACACTTGAACAATCTGCTCTCATGTTCCTCCAGGGGAGCTCCAAACACAATAACATCATCCAAGTATACCAGGCACTCCAATAGGTTCATGTCCCCCACTGCACACTCCATCAGTCATTGAAAAGTGGCTGGAGCCCCTGAAATCCCTTAAGGCATCCTCATGAACTCATAAAAAACAAGTGGGCAGATGAAGGCTGTCTTCTCACGTCTTCTGGGGCCATCGGGATCTGGTAGTACCTGCTGCGAAGATCAAGCAAAGAGAACCACTTGCTACTGTTCAGGCAGTCTAGAGCATCCTGGATGCAGGGCATCGTATACTGATCAGGGATAGTCCGCCGATTCAAAATAAGGTAATCCACGCATATCTTCACCGTCCCATTCTTTTTTCTCACTACCATGATAGGGGAAGCATATGGACTTCTGGATTCTTGGATTACACCAGCAGCAAGCATCTCTTGCAGATGTCGTTTCACATCATCTATGTCAGCAGGGGCCAGGCGTCGAGACCTCTCATGAAATGGCCTTTCATCATGCAGCCGGATATGGTGTTCAGCTCCCTGCACATATCCTACATCCAATTCCTTTAAAGAAAACACCTGGTCTCTCTCAGCAAGCTTCTCACTGATCCTCACTTTCCATTCCGCTGGCAAAAGGTAGTCGCCGAAATCAAACAAGTCGGGCATCACTCCATCATTCTTCCCCGAACTCTTGCTACTGGGTAGCACTTCAGTGTCTGCACAATGTACATTAGCCAGGGTGCAACCTCTATTCACTCGAATCTCTCTATCAGACACATTATGGACTTGAACCATTACCCTTCTGGCATAAGCATGGGCTCTAGCAGACAAAATACTTGACTTGACCAGCAGTCCTTCTGGCAATCTTCCATCGCCTGGTGCCTCTAGCATTAGTATTTTATTCTTGACATTCTTTCTGATACAAACCTCTCCCTGTAAGGTACACTGGGAATTTGGCGCCAGGATCAGAGACTCAGGATCCTTTTTCCAGACAATTCCAACCGGTTCCTCTAGTTCCACTTTTCCAGCATCTCTCTGGGCATCGTAGACCTTCTTGATCAAGGCTGTAATTCTTAAAGCTCTACCAGTCCGGGACCCCTGTTTTTCATAACACAACTGCATCAACCATCCAAACATATCTGCATTAGTCCCAATTAGTAGAGGGGCCCCATCATACAGTCCGGTAGGGGAACATACTAAGGCCAAGGCCTCCACTTGCTCTGCTACTCCAGCCACAGAGGCGGGAAAGGACAACCAAATTCGAATATAGCCGGAGTAGGGGTAGGCCTTCTCACTTAAACCCCAGACATGCAGTCCCTCCAATGGTTGTAGGGGCACATCAGACAAGTGCTTCTGTTACCAATCCTGGAACATAATTGTCACTTGGGAGCCACTGTCTAACACAGCTCTTGTAGGCACTCCATATATTGTTACAGTGGTCTCCATGGAGGGACTCTCCACTTCAGACCATTCCAGTGGCACTGACCTGGATGTCGATTGGACATTGGCCCTGGTGGCATAACTTTTCAGAATAGGTCCCCCTGGTGGCCAGGCATTAGCATTGTGCTGTAATGCCACCGACCTATTGGTAACTAGTCTTAGGTTTTCTGGCAAGCGACAGACTGACTGAAAATGCCCGTCCTCACCACTCAGGTAGCAGAACTTAATATCTCTAGTGTCCTTGGGAAGTGGGGAGTCTCTTTTCTGTTGGGGCACTTCTGGAGCCCTGCGGGGCTCTTCTTGGACTTGGGCCTACTCCTATGGACCACTGAATCTCCACTATGGTAGGGGGTTAGGACAGTTCTTTGCAGCTCTCCCACCATGGCTCTGAACTCTCTTATCTCTGCTAACAGGTTACCCTCAATCCAGGTCTCAGGGGATACAACATGCACTCCCACTCCACTTTTGGGCTCAGGGGAAGCCTGATACAGATCCGGTTCTCTATATGCCTCAGTCAATTCTCTAATCAAGTCTCTCAGTTGTTGGGCCTCAGCCAACTCACTCTGTCCGGGGGTCTGATCAGTACTCACTGCCCCAGCACAGGGCTCCCAGCCCTCTTCATCAGTTTCAATCTCACAGATTTCTTTCATCAAATGACAGTACTCTGGAGGGCTTGCCCTTCTGTCTTGCAACTTGAGCTTCAATATCACCACACTTGAGAATCTAGCTGACTTTAGGATGTGGTCTAGTCTGACCCAGTATAGCTCCTCCGCAGACACTTCCCCTTTTCTGTGGGTCCTCTGCAAAGCCCTCTCTATCCTAGTGACAAAAGCAGACAGCTTCTCTTTTTTCCACTGTTTGGCTGATTTGAATTTCCACAACAAATCATCCCCTGATTCTGTGCTGCCAAACACCCCCTCCAAGGCAGAGAGATATTCTGCTGTAGTGGCCTCCAGACTAGTAGCATGTAGGAACCGAATGGCTTCCAGGGCAGGGCCTCTCAAGCTCTCCATCAAGCACTTTCTTTTCTCCCCCCCAAAAACTTTACCATTCTTGTACTAAAGGGGTGGCATAGTCCATCCAGGTCTCCAGATCATCTTCCCCCGAAGGCACTGGGACGGTACCAGAAAAAAGTCTAAGCCTTCTATAGGAGTCCAGCTGTATCAGGGGAATGATGAGGGGGGAGGCAGCTATTGGGGAGCTCTTGGGAGACACAGGGGAGGTGGTCAGAGAATGCAAGGGCGTATGGTCCCCCGACAGATCTAGTACTTTTACCACTTATTGGGCAGTTTTTCCTTCGGATGCTAACAACCTAAGCAGCTTCTCTTTAAATCCCTCGGTACTAAGGAACCCACCCAGGGTGGCCTCACCACTATGTAAGTGAATGACCCTCCATCTCTTCTGGGCACCCTCAGGAAAAATCATAGGTGGTACCTTCTCAGGGTATATATGGGAACTACACGAGAGTAGCACTATCAGAGTTTGGTCGAATAAGTCAGCATCTCAGCCCTTTACCTCCACCTTGCCCACGCACTTAACATGCTCTACTGTGGACACAATGTCAGCATTGTTAGTCCCCAAGGAGACATCCAGCAACAGGATAGCCTTTTGGGGATCTATCTCCTCAGCTTCACGCCATCCCATCAATTTATGTACCATCAGCTTGTGGTGGGTAATTTTTAGCTTGGGCATAGCAAGCCATTCTATCTTTTCCCCTAACTTGGACATAATGGGGTAATTCTCTCACGTGGCCATTAGAGGACGCTAATCCCAGTGGTGCCTCCAAGATGTAACCCCCAGGTGGCGCCATCCCAAGGGCTACTACCTCTGCCTGTTTGGCTACTGACAGGTTGAGGGGCCTAGGTTCTATGACGGGTGCCTCCACCCAGAGGTCAGGGTTAGTAGTGGTTAAACTAGCTTGGGTACAGCCCTCTGGGACACTGTGACTCCACTTTGTTCCCGCTAGTGGCCCACACAATACACAGGAGTTACCTTCCCAATACCCCATATATGCACACTTTTTACACATAGAGATACCACTTACCCTCAAGACTGATTCAGAGGACCCCCCCCCCGAGAAACAAGGTTAAACAACATACACAGCTGTTTGCAATATAGTTCAAGATGAATTAACACCACAGCCAGTATATAGTATAACAACAACAAATCTGGTTTATTCAGGGGACAGTAACACGGGAGGCTGATAATCTTGTTGATTAGTTTGGATAAGTTCGAATCACAATCCTGTGCACATATATTTAGGGTCCAAAATGTCACTCTCTGTGTACCTAGGATGGGGGGCTAGCCAGATCCGTTGCCTGGAGTTGGCCAGCTGGTGCAGCTGGATGGGGCCCTGTATGAAAAAAATATATGCACAAACAAATTGTAATCCAGAGCCAGATGGCTCAGTCCACAAACAGAAGCACACAAAACAATCAGTTGCCACACATTGATTAAATGAAGGTGAGGGGAGGTACCCCTATTTGTACTCACAAACCCCAAACCAAGAGCTGAACTGAGGAGGTGGCTCTGGATGGCCAGGATGAGCAGGGCAGGGAGATAAGACTCTTGTGACAGGGCCTAACTGATTTAGATAACAGACGGATTTAGTCCGATTAGCTTTGAGTCCAGCTTCCAGCTTCAGCTCACAACTCACAGAACAAGGGGAAAAAAGGAATTGCGATCCCCTACAAACACTAGGCACATTTATATGTAAAGGAAATTGCTATACCAGGCAGCTGCTTCTCGATCCCGATCGCAAATACTGCAAACCCGAGAGCACACGCAGCACCAGAGTCCCGGACAGGCCGATCGCAATTCTGCAAATCTTCGGTCTTCTACAGGCAAGCCTGGTTCTGCACACTTCCTCTTTCTCTTTCCACAACTTGGATTCACTCTGAATGAGCACGCGCTAACGGCTACAAGCAGACTTCTTAGACCTGGCATGTGCTTCCCACGTGAACTGCATGCCGCAGCAGAACAGAGTTCCTGCTCCCTTCACAGTCAACTCACATCTGGCCCTCCAGGAACAGTTCAGGGCATTTCCCTTAGGCTCCACACAAGTTCAGTTGGTGGAGTCAACTGTTAATCACTGCAAGGCTCTCTCTGTTGGTGCAAAAAGGCACCAAGGTCCAAACCACAGCCCTAGAAGCACCTGCTATACATTCCCCCTTTAAGCAGGCTCCAGGTGAGAGTCCAAGTTCTGGTTGGCTCAGGCAGTCTCCATTTTAGGGCTCCCCTTACCCAATTGGCCTAGATTAGTAGTTCAGGTCCAAAATTGAGGAGCAACACACACAGAGTCCCAGCTGCAATAAAGACAGGTTAGACAAACTGCAGTTTTACAAATGCTCTAAATGATTTCAGGAAAACAGTTACATCTTTCAGATGGGCTCCCTCTGCGCTCTTAGCGACTGCAGAAACGGAGTGATCAGACAGCAGCTCAGGGTGGGATTACAGCATTAACTACACAGTTCCCCCATTCAAACTAATTTAGCCTGCAAGCAGGCAGCTCTGAAAGAGACAGTACCAGAGGCTCTAAAAGCACTCACAAATAAACAGCTTAAACGACGAACACCATTCAGATGGGGAGCACTTAGCCAGCTCCTAGAAGACTTTTGGTAACCCCCCGTTTGCAGGGGGGTTACACCTGTCCATTTCCTCCCCCTGAGACAGGGGTCTGTATACAACCCCTGTGCGGATTGTGGAGCCATTTCCAGTCTCCAGGGTGACCCACAGTGCCTCCTCTCCTCCCTATTTACCCTTTAGCTCTGTTGCTTTGATCCCTTCCCTTCCCTTACATAGAGAGCTACTCCTCCTCCTCTTCTTCCCTCCCTGTCCCTCCTGTAGATTGTGTACCCTGGTATGTTGACATCCCAGTCATGGTTCTCTGTTTCTGCAAACACAATATAGATTGTGTAAAAAGTGCCAATAGACTCATAGGAAACATCTTGAGGAACATAAAAAGTAGAGAGGAGAAAGTGCTGATACCGTTGTTCTGTTCCCTGGTGAGGCCAGTTTTAGAATATGATGCTCCTATAAGTACATTGCAGGATATCAACTGTTCTGTAGCAGTAGAGAGAGCACAGCAGATAATTACAAAAAAAGTCAAAGGTTTAAATGGGATTCCCTATAAGGACAGGTTGGATAAACTAAATTTGTACTCTGTGGAATATCGGAAACTGAGGGGGGACTTAATACATGTCTATAAGGTGTTTAAAGATGATTTGATATAGGAAACATCAGGAATCTCTAGAAAAGAACTATCCATTAGATCCTTCACTATTCAAGTTTGGAGGCCCCTCTTTTCCCCTTTGAGTTGCGGAATAGAATTCAAAGAAATTGGCACTGCAAACAGAAGTTTTATCCTTGAAGGAATGGGGCATTGGGTGTGCCACTGATGTACAGCACTACATTCAGGTTACTGATGAGAGATCTTTTTGGGAAAGGTCAAGATGACTGGCCCCCACTGATGTAGATGATGCACATAAGCACTTGCAGGAGATGCTGATGACAGGCATCATTCAGAAATCTAAGAGTCCCTATCCCTCACCAGCTGTAGTTGTCAGAAAGAAGAGTAGGGCTGTCAGAATGTGTGTGGACTATCAGACTCTAAATAAATAAACTGTGACCACGCAGTACACTATGCCACAAGTCCACAATGCCGTAGTTTGCCTGAATGGAAGCCAGTGGTTCAGTGTTTTGGATTTAAGATCCGGCGACTATCAAATCCCCATGGCTGAGCAAGATCAAGAAAAGACTTTGTTCATCTGCCTCCAGGGGTTCTATGAGTTCCTCTGAATACCACAAGGAATCTCAGAGTCACTAGCCACATTCCAACAGCTGATGGAGGGAGCAGTGGGTGACATGAACCTGTTGGAATGTCTTGTGTACCTGGATGACACTATTATAATTTGGGAGAATGCTGGAATAGCTTGAAGTATGGCTGTTCAAAGTACTTGACAAGACAGGAAAAGTCTGGCCTCCATCTGTCTGTCGACAAGTCCCAGTTCTTCTGTACCTCAGTCAAGTATTAGGGTCACATCATTTCCCAAGATGGCATCTGTACCAATCCCAACTACTTCCAGGCCATCGCCACCATGGTAAAACCTACCCAGCTGAGAGAACTGCAGAGTTTCTTGGGAGTTGCTGGTTATTACCACAGATCCATTAAAGACTACACCAAGATCATCAAGCCTCTCCAGGACCTAATCCAAGGGTATCCTCCCGCCAACCAGAAAAATAAGCAGGTGCCACAGTTCACTCCTGAAAAGGTTTACTACACAGTGCATCAACCATTTAATCCCAGATGGACCCAATCTTGTGAGTAAGCATTTGAAGAGATAATCAGACATTTGACCAATGTCCCCCTGTTGACCTATGCAGACCCCAGAAAGCCATATGTGTTGCACAAAGATACCAATCTCAGTGGGTTGGGAGCAGTGTTATATCAAGAACACATCCAAAGACTGTGGCCAAAGTTTATGTCTGCTCCCTTCCAGCCCTTCCCCTCCCCACCCTCCCTAGGTTTCTACTTCTCGTCTGTCACCATCCAGGAAACCCTGCTTGCCCTCTGCTCCCTCCACCTGTCTAAGTCCAGCCCTGATGGGTTGAACCCAAGGCTCCTTCACCTTTCAGCTCCTGGCATCTCCACTTACTCACCTGCTCACCTTTCCTTTCTGCCTCTGTGTTGTTCCTCAGTCCTAATGTTGGCCAGAGTTGGCCAGCTTCTATTGGTGAGTGGTTCTACTCCTACTTCAAGGGCCATCAACAGTTGGTACAGGTAGGTGGCATCCTGTCACTTGCCAACCATTATCTAGTGGGGTGGGTCGAGGAGCAGGAAGTCAAGGGCACGTGCCCTGAGTATGTGGGTACTCTCACTCCAGAGGGGTACTCTCACTCCAGAGGGGAGTCAGACCATGAGGGTTGCTCCAGGGATCTAGGCTCCTTGGGAACCAGGAAGCCACTGTGTAATGCTCCTGTAACTGAAAGCTAAGCCAGAAGGGCTGTGCTGCTTCAGAATGTCTGAGGGAATCTTAAGTGCTACATCCGATGCCACTGGGCCCTGTTCCTGACTGCTTCTCGCCCTATTACTATGTGCTGCCTCCTGCATCTGGTTGGGGGGAGGGTCACATGAGTGCTGAGGCTGTTGGCTTGGGTATGTTGCACTTTTCTAAATCTGGATTACCATTACTGCATCTGGATTACAAGTGGAATTTAAACCATTTTCCCATTGGATTTCCAGTCCTTTAAATTGTGCTAACACACTATGACCAGTTGAGGGAGTTAAATTACAGGTTTCCTAATCTTCATCACATGCAGCACTGACAGAATACAGTCAATGTAGCTACTAGACCTGCACCAGGATTCTAGAGTAATTCCTGGGTACCCAGAATTATTAGTTATTGTGCCATACTTGAAACTGTAGTTCTACTACTCGTACCAGATAAAGAGTTAGCACACCCTGTGTAATATAATTTCTCTTTTTGTGTCCCTTGATTGGGGTGGTGGTTGCTTAATAGACTGTTTGGGATCTGAGACGGTGGTAGTGACCCACAGTTCTGTGACTCTCAGGGCACATTGCTAAAGGGTAGGCATGCTCCAAGTGACTTGCGATTGCTTAACCCCTTCTTTTTTCCCATTCTGTGTGCCCAGTTTGCGTAACCTGATGGAAGTGTTTATTGGTGAAGGTAACAACTGTCTTAGTGGTCCCCAGGGGTGGTCAAGTCCAGTGTAGAGAAGTGGGTAGGTACTGCATCCCAGGGAGTGGTACTGCACACAACACCTGGATCACATATTCTCTCTGGGTGGAGGCACTGCACTATTTCTTTGTTCTGGGATGAACCCCCATACCACAGGAGAAAGAACAAACACAACCCCCTCAACCAAGTGGGTCCTGTACAGTCACTAGGCAGGGTTGTGATCCTGGACATGGCATTCCAAGGAGTCACATAAGTCAAGAGCATTAACTCTCAGCATTTCTTGCTGGGTCACAGTTGATGTTTTTTATTGTAACACAATCACAGTTAGTAGTACAGAAACATACTAGTACCACCTACAGTAGTTATGACTGAGCTTTGTCATGGCAAATTCCGAAGAAAATCATAGTATTGTCATAGTCAAAATGACAGAAGTCATGGATATCATAGTAGGAGTCATGAAAAGTCATATATCTCTTTTGTTTTAACCAAATAATCCTATTCTGAAATCATTATGTTTGCTTGCACACATGTGCAAGAAACATCTTGTCAGAGGTGTGTCAGTGTTGTGGCCAACGCAGGAGACGATTTAGTAGGTGTGTCCCTTAGCCACCAATCAGTGGGCATGCTGGCAATAACAGCAAACTTCAAAGAGAGCCAAAGAGTTGAAATGAATCTGGCGCTCTAATCAGGTGCAGTTTCGTCATTGCAGCAGCAGATGAGAAGACTCCGGCCATGCACATTACAGTGCACAATAATGCACATGGCTGGTGTTATGAGCAGTTGTGCGGTGTGCCATTCCTGCTGAAACATTTCAATAAATAAAACAGCCATGGCATGCCTTTCCACAATAGCAGCTCCTGCCACCTGCCACACACTCCCACAAAGCTGACATCGGGGGTGCCCAATCCCCATGTCGACATGTATTCCCCCCTCCCCCACAGCCACATTGTGGCACACTAGGAACGCACCCCGGTGTACCCAGACTTTTTTTTTTTATTTTCCCAACACCGGGATGCCCACTCCAGTGCCTGATGCCCCCAAGCTTCAATTTCTTTGCCGACGGAGGTGCCAAATCCCCATTAGCATGTTTCCCTCCCCAAGCTTGCCTGACGGGTGCCTAGTCCCCATCGGCATCATGTCCCCCACCCAAACTCATGTGGCACACTGGGAGCCCACCGTGCTCAAAAGCTTATTTATTTATTTTTAACCTATAAATAAAGAATACGGTCCCCAGAGTCTTTGTTTTTGTTTGTTAAACTGTAAAAATGAAAACGTCCAGTGTCATCTCCCCAGTCCCCCCTCCCTCACCCTAACCCTTCCCCTACCTTCCCGCACCCCTCACCCATACTTACCCTCCGGAGGTTGGGAGCAGTGATTTTCTGTGGACTGGAACACATCTGCACTCTTCAAAGCCGAACTACCAACTGAGGAATCGGGTAAGCGCTATATAATGGGAGTCAATGGAGGTTTCAACTTAGGCTGATATCTCAGCCATTTTTAGGAATTTTGGCCCCAAATGTTCAACATGGGGCTTTTGGGACCCCACCTCGTGAACACATCACTGATGTTTCGTTTCTCAGTCCTGAAAGGTGATTTCACGGTCACTACGTGGAATGATCTTTCGCGACGGATTAACAAAACATCAGTACCACTGTTCATGAGGTGGAGTCCCAAAAAGCCCATGTTGAAAATTTGGTGAAAATATTCCCAAAAATGACCATGTTATGGGCGTGTGTTGCACATTTTCTATGTACACTCGTAACTTTGCCAATGTTTTATATTTTCACTCCAGATTTTCAACATTGCCATTTTTTAACACATCCTTATGAACAATACAGCTGCCATTATTCACAACCTGCCTAAAATATGCTTTCACACCTGAGGCACAGAATGTCGCAGTTGCTGTGCAAAATCAACTTTCAGGATGGATTAACAAAATCACAGTGCCACTCTTCATGAGGGAGAGGTCCCAAAAAGCCCATGATAAAAATTTGGTAAAACAATTCCAAAAAATTAATACCATGTTATAGGCGTGCGTTGCACAGTTTCTACACATGCTCATAACTTCACAAATTTTTCATAGTTTCACTCCAGATTTTCAACATTGCCATTTTTTCACACATCCTCATGAACAGTACAGCTGACTTTTTTCACATCCTGCCCAAGTGTGTTTCCACACTTGTGGCGCCAAATGGTGCAGTTGCTGTGCGAAATCACCTTTCAGGATTGAGTAACGAAATGATAGTGCCGCTGTTCGTGAGGTGGGGTCACAAAAAGCCCATTTTGAAAATTTTGAGGGAAAATACCAACAAACACCTGGGGCATTAAGGTTTCCAACCATAACACCCACTCTGTAGAGATTGACAGGCGTCAGGGGTGTGACTTGGGTTTGTCAGCCGTGATGCTCATGGCATTCTACCCCCACTCCACAGCCACTGACAGGCATCAAGGTGTGCCTTGGGGTCTTTGGCACTAAAGTTCACCCCATTCTCCTATACTGCACCCATCTCAGCTTATTTCTGTACGAAATGGGTTGAGCATAAGGGCCGAAGACCCAAAAGCAAACCACGACACCTGTCATTATCTGCAGGGTGGGGTGAGATGGAATGGCGTAAGTGTTAAGGCCGATGATCCAAAGGCACACCCCTAACACCTTTCCATCTCTGCAGGGTGGGTGTCAGCATTAGTTCAATACTTTACTGCCATTCCTATTATGCATCTCTCTAACTAATGCACTACCAATGCCAATGCCAGCAAGCAAACATTTGGCATTGACAATTGCTTGTGTTTATATAGGCATACAGCATTGGTGATGATTATACTATTTAAAAAATGTTAATTTTTGTGCTGTCCTGTAGTGGGTAGCAGCACATTTTGCTGTCAGCTGGGAAGCAAGGGTTCATATTTAAAACCCAGAATACCACCCTTGTGTATGTTGTTGGGGTGAAGCGGCGTTGAATCATGGGCTTGTCATGGCAAACACTAAGGTGTTTTCATGGGAAAATGGCCCAAATCATGGTGTTGTCATGGAAAATGTCAACCGTCATGGTGTTTTCATGAAAATGAGAAACATCGTAGTGTCCATGACTTTTATAATTTTCAAAAGGATGTCTCAGACATGCACCCACCATTATTTTCATAATAGAAATGCATACAGTCCTGTAGCCCCATCTACTAGATACTCTTAACTGCATCCACATTTTGCAAGAAAAAAACACAACTGCAACAAAGCAATTACACACATCACATTTGTGCCATTTTCTTTACCACAAAGTGCGACCTTTTGATGCAAACAAATGTATCTTTGGAAAATAGCAGTAAGGCTGCTCTTACACATTCAGGCTGACTCAGCAGCATACTATGAAGCTAGAAATGTTCACTGTCAAATAATTTACGCTATATTCGCTGACGCACTAACAAGTGCTTAAATAAATTTACACTAATCGATCCTATTAACACTTTTTCCATTATAACAAAGGTGGTGCCAATGACTTGGCAATAATTAAAATTTACACAGTCATGGTTGAATTTGTGTTTGCGCTAAAATTACTTTGCATGGAAATAACTACTTTTACAGTATTTTTTTGCAGTTGGTGATGTTTCTCCATTTGCAACAAGCCGCACTCCAGACATCAGATACTCCAGCACCATTTCCCCAATTTTCCTGCAGGGCATACCTTTGTGCTATTGCTGTGTGCCTCTGGTTCTCATGGGGGTGCAGGGCTACTGTGTAGCTGGGTCAGTGGCAGCTCGTAAAAGCATTTTTTCCATTTTCTTCCCGAAGGATGATGTTCTCACCCACAGTTCCATGCGTGCAGCATCGCTAGCCACCATTCCATCCACCCTATGCTGACAGTCCCCAACTGCCTTGACCCTAGCCGACTTTAGGGGCTAGATGAATGCCAGGCATTGAAACCCCCCCAGGAGAGGAGAGCAGTTCTCCAGGCATAGAGGCACAGAGGCACAGATAGTCAAGGGTATTATCATAGCCCCCCCCCCATACAGGACTTAATTGAAAGCAATGAGGACCCAATAACTAGCATAATATCTAACCATAAAACTATCATGGTTATAATGGGGGAGAGAACAGAAGGTACATCTCTAATACAGCGAAAGGCAAAGACCAATAAACAAGGAACATTAAAGGGGCACATAGAGTGGACGGTCATGTGCATAAATGGCCGCAATCTGGGAAACAAAATCCCAGCTCTAACAGCACTGATGGCAGACACAAACCTGGACAGTGTGGCTATTATGGAGATATGGTACGCAGGAAACCATGACTGGGATGCAGCCATACCAGGGTATACATTTTTTAAGAAGGCTAGGGAGGGAAGAGGGAAGGAGGGTTGCTATGTATGTGAAAGAAGGGATTAAAGCTACAGAGGCTCAGGGATCCAGGAAAGAAGCAGAGGCATTGTGGATCACCCTAGAGTCAGGGAACAAAACAACCATCTGTGCTGGAGTAGTTTACAGGCCTTCCGTGCAGGGGGAGGATATAGATCTAGTTTAGTGGAGATCATCCATATTATGGTGGCCAAAGTGGAAGCACTACTAATGGGTGTCTTCAACATGCCAGATGCAGATTGGAATACCCAGACTGCAAGTATATCAAGGAGCAGGGCCCTCATGTCTGCCATGTATGGGGCAAACCTAAGGCAGCTTGTGGTTTAGCCCACCAGGGAGGGGGCTGTACTGAACTTAGTGCTGACAAACGGGGACAGAATCATGGATGTTAAGGTGGGCAGTCCCCTTGGTGCCAATGACCACAGAACTGTGTGGTTCAGAGTCAACACGTTGGCAGAAGAAAGCCATACAAAGATTATGGTCCTAGATTTCCGGAAGGCCAGCTTGGTGGAGATAGGGGGACAGCTCAAAATTGCCCTGGCTGCAGAAGATATGGGTGGGAGGGATAGGAGAACAGTGGCTTAGGCTCAAGAGATCCATAGCAGGAGTGACAAGTCAGAGTTTCAGACTGCTTAGCAAAAGCAAAAGAAAGAAGCAGTCACTGTGGTTCTCTAAGTCAGTAGCCGAGAAAGTGTGAAAAAAAAGTAAGGCATTCAGGAAATAAAATGAGACACAGAAAGAAGAATACAGAGTGAAATATCTGGAGAAGCAGAGAGAAGTTGGGAAAGCTGTCAGAGGGGCTAAGGCAAGAACGGAGGATGGAACAGCACAGGCTATTAAGAAGGGAGACAAGACCTTTTTCCATTATATTAGTGAGAGAAGGAAGACCAGAGGTGGTATTGTTAGGCTAAAGAAGGGAGAGGGTGGGTGAGTGGAGGATGACCTTGAAAAAGCTGAGATACCGAACAAGTATTTTTGCTCAGTATTTACCAAGGAAGAGGAGTGGCCAAGACTCACGAGGAAAGGTTTACGGGGGGAGAGGTGGACACCAGCCCATTTATGGGGGATAGAGTCTTGGAGGAACTAGGGAAAGTAAAGACAGACAAGGCAATGGGGCCAGACTGGATTCACCCTAGAGTTTTGAAGGAACTCAGGGAAGTCCTAGCAGGTCCGCTGACAACCCTATTCAACCAATCACTAGAGACAAGGGGAGGTACCTGGGGACTGGAGGAGGGCAGAGATGGTACCCCTGAACAAGAGTGGAAGCAGGGAGCAGGCAGGCAATTACAAACCTGTAAGCCTGACCTCAGTGGTGGAGAAGCTGATGGAGTCCATGCTTAAGGAGAGGGTAGTGAAGTTCCTGAAGTCAAGTGGTGCAAAAGACCCAAGACAGTATGGATTCACTGAGGGAAGGTCCTGTCAGACTAATCTTATCAATTTCTTTGTCTGGGTGACCAGGGTGGTGGATTAGAAAGGGGCGGTGGTTGTGGCCTACCTGGATTTCAGCAAGGCCTTCGACATCCTGCTGCATAGAAGGTTGCTTAACAAATTGTGGAATCTGGCTGTGGGCTCTAAAGTGGTAAAATGGATTGGAAACTGGCTAAGAAGCCAGACCCAGAGGGTGGTAGTAAAGGGCATAAAATCCAAAGAGGTGGAGGTGACCAGCTGGGTGCCACAGAGATTGGTGCTGGGTCCAGTCCTATTCAACATTCTCATAAGTGACATTGCAGAGGGACTAGAGGGGACAGAATGCCTGTTCACAGATGACAACAGAGTCGACAAACAGGAGGGGCTAGATGAAATGAGAAATGACCTAAGACTACTTGAGAAATGGTCAGGGGTTTGGCAGTTGGGTTTCAGTGCTAAGATGTGCAAGATAATGCACATGGGACACAGAAACTCAAGAGAGGAATACAGGAATGGGGGATGGGCAGGCATACCTCTCAACCTCCTGCCGCATAAATCAGGGACAAGGCATAAAAAAATCAGGGACAAAGGACCAAAATCAGGGACACAGCTTCAAAATAGGTGATATCCACTCAGGAAGCAGGTAGAATAAGGTGCTTAGTGTAAAATGCATTTTCCAAAGAAGAACGAATCTGTAGCATTAATGTTTGACATTATTTTTTGCTTACAATCCCCACTGTTTAGCTATGGAAACACAAATTTTAGGAGGGACAGAGTAAAATTTTGAGGTAAAATCAGGGACGTCACTGAAAATCAGGGACAGTTGAGAGGTATGTGGGCAGGTTCTAGCCACCACAAATAAGGAGATAAACCTGTGGGCTATCATATCTGATGAGCTGAAGTCATCTAAACAGTGTGAAAAAGCAGTGGGGAAAGTAAACAGAATGCTGGGTGCATAGGAAGGGGCATAACCAGTAGGAGGAGCGAAGTGGTGATGCCACTGTATAGATCACTGGTGAGGCCTCTTCTGGCATACTGTATCCAATTCTGGAGACCGCATCTCAGGAAGG
The DNA here is from genome assembly GCA_016271365.2 of Neoceratodus forsteri. Taxonomy (NCBI): domain Eukaryota; kingdom Metazoa; phylum Chordata; order Ceratodontiformes; family Ceratodontidae; genus Neoceratodus; species Neoceratodus forsteri. Next base: position 533,221,013 of record CM028137.1, on the reverse strand, counting down.
ACACAGACAGAATGGAAGCAGTCCAGAGAAGAGCAACAAAAATGATACATGCAGTGCACCACAAGACTTACTAGGAAAGACTCAAGGAACTTAACATCTATTCACTGGAAGAGAGAGAAGGGAGAGAGGGAATATGATAGAGACTTTTAAATACATTAGAGGAATAAAAAGAGTACAGGAGGGGAGCATATTTCAGAGAAGAAAGTGCACAAGAACAAGGAGACATAACATGAGCTGGAGGGAGGGATGGAGGGAGGCTTAGTGGGAATGTTTGAAAGTATTTTTTCACAGAGAGGGTGGTGGATCCATGAAACAGCCTACCAGCAGAAGTGGGGGAAGTGAAAACAGTTTGGGGATTCAAAAGGGCATGGGATAAGCATAAAGACACCCTGCTGTATAGCAGAGCTGGGAAAGGCAGTCCAGATAAGAGTAGGGAATGCCAAACCAAGTAGGGAAATGGGCAGACTAGGTGGCCTGTCTGGTCCTTATCTGCCGACAGATTCTATGTTTCTATGTTTCTGTGTTTCTATCCTCTCCCTTTCTGACTGAACTCTGGCAACCCGAGTCCACATTTGAACCCAGGTCACCGGTGTGGTGCAAAGTGTGGCATCCAGCACTTTCAACCTTCAGTGCCCCAGGGCTGACTAACAATGACTATATTTCCTAATTTCTCTGCTGCCTCTGATACTCAACTAACATATTTCTTAAATCGCTAAAAAACTGTGACATTCTACATTTGAGAGCTACTGCAGAACCTACTTAAAAGAAATGGCTATTCAGGGAAAGATTAAATCTGTGAAACATTGTATGATTTAATTCCCATTCACTACAGCTGCAGAAACCATAAGATGCATAAAATTCAGTTTATTTGGTGAAAGTTGCAGAAATTAAGGTTCAGTAAAACTCCCCAAATTGCATGGAACTATTTCCAGGAAATTTTCAAATTCAGCAAAACCCAAAAGAGTTCTCACTTTAAATCAGAATTCTGCAACTGCAGAGTTTCCGCATCATTCTACCACTGTAGAAAGTACAGCGCTATTTTGGGCCAGGACCTGTGCATACTGACAGTACCGCCAACAGGTAATTTTTTTTTTAAGTTGCTTTTTTTATTACTGTATTAAAACATTCCTCACAAACCCATTTTATAAATGCAGTATGACACTCCAGGGCATTGGCAGTTCTGTGACAACTGAACTTTCAGAGGCTTAAGACACTTGGCCTGTGGCTTTATGCCGTACAATGCCCCTGGGTGTGTGGTTGTCACAATACTACCAATGCCCTGTTATGACTTATTGCTTACATAATTCTACAGGCAGATTCAAAATCCCACACAGCTCTAAACAAGGGTTTGTGAGGAATGTATTCTGTCAGATCTGTCAGGATATCTAAGGGCTTGCAGGGTGTATTGACCTTGTGTATATCCAGTCCTTGTAGGGTAAATAATGGATTTGTGGATGGTCCCCACCATCTGAACAACTGACACTCAACGGACAGTATCAGTGCAATCCAACTCTAAAATAAATACTATTACAACAATAAAATGCTGTGTATTACTCAGTGGTGTAGCTACAGTAGCTCAAGTTTTTTTCCGGGAGGGCAAGGTCAGTTATAAGCCCTTTTGCATCAGGGACATACTAAACATAATAGTTAGGGATCTGGGAGCTACCTAGCCTCCCCCGCCTCCAAGACCAGCTAATGTGTGGCATCAATAGCCCTACATTGCCCTGTCTATGAGCAGCATTTTTTTACTGCATGGATACAGGGGATGGAGCAATGTTGGTCACCAGGCTTCCAATTGAAAACGCTGTACACTGGATTTTCTGCTCCATGTTAACAAAGGACTGTGGGATGTGGCAGTCTGAGTGTACTCTGGTATCACCTTTATAAAGGGAGCACCATGTTTTTACAAAAACCAAAAATAGCTATGCTGAATTCCCCAGCCCTCTATGCCATTTTGTATGGCTAGGGAATTAAAGATTGGAGTCCTGTTTAGGGCCCAAAGGGATGAACATTGCAAAGAGACACAAACTGGTTACAGCAGGGGTCTCACTCGCATACAATCTTCACCCTCTCTTGGCCCAAAGTGATGCATACCTTGCTTAGGGGAGGCTGTAGAGAGCAGTTCCCCAACCCTGCCCACTCATCAGCTAGTGCCAAGGGATCTGGGGATTAACACCACTCTGTGAGTGCAATATGCAACCCAGCCTCTCCAATCCCCCATAGTGGTCTGCATCTGTGAAGGAGGCACTCCATGGGTATTACCAGCCCCGTGCAACCAGGTAGTGCTTTGAGGAACAGGCCCTGGGTTTGTGGCATCATAATAGTTTCCACAACAACATACTGTGATGTCATACTACAGGATTATGATGTCACTACTTAGTCTAGCAGTAGGAGTAGATAGTTTTGTGGGACAAAACTCTTGTTAAAGAGATTTTCAGAGTTCCATAAAAAAAAAAAAAAAATCAAAGTTGCCATCAGTCGAACTCAGCTTAACAAAATTCTCCAAAAATCAGAATTTCATGGCCTTCCATTTTTTGCAAGTGAAGATATTTTCATAAAAACTGAATATTTGTCTATTAGACTTCATCTGTTTAAATTGCATATGCACCCCCTGAAGTTATAATTCACTGCTTATGACATCACCACCTGTTGCCACGGAAATAATTATGATGTTACAAGCAGAGAATTATGACTTTAGGGCAGAGATAGCCACCGGAACAGATAATGTCTAAGGGGCAAAGCAGTGTTCTGCCATCAAATTGTTAGCAACAGACTAAGGATTTAAGAAATGAATCTCTACCCCCTTTTCCCATTCATTTAATTGGAAGGAGAAATTTATCAATTACCTTCATACAGCCTGGAAGAACTCCCTTCAGCATGCCACCGGGGAAAGCAGTCTGTTTTCACACAAATGTCTTTAGTAATAAGGAACAGAATGTCCTGAAATTCAAAATTCTGTGGAATGTGCAGCTGGGCCATGGCACTGTAGCTACCGCTTCTGGCCCTGACAACCCGAGTATATGAGCGCTCTCAGGAATTTAAGGGTCGGCTAGGAGGAGGGGGATTCAGCACCCACTAGACTGCTCTCTCCCTCTGGGGCGGGTGGAGGCATGCTGCTCAGTGCTTAATTGGCCCCCAGCAGCAGCAAGCCAAGACCACAAGTGTGCAGAGTGGAGCAGCAGCAGATGCCTTGTGAGCAGCATGCGGGAACATGTGTTGCATTGCCATTGGCATCATTGCATGCCAGCTGCTCTGTCATGGGCAGGCAAGAAAATGGGGTCAAAGATGGATCCAGGTAGCTAGATGACTCCAGCTACCCACAGGCCCCACACCCAATGATCACTGCTAGCATGATGGTAAGTCCTGAAGGAAAGTCGGGGTTATGGGGTTGGGGTGGCTGGCACGAAGGAGGGTCGCCTGGACTAGTGGGATTATAAAGAGCACTAACATGCAAACAACAATTTTGTAGAATGTTATGAAATCTGAGTCTGGACTATACTGACTATATATAGAATAATGTATTGGCAACCATATACAGCAGGGCTGCTTTTTTGTCTAGGGGTAAAATGACATTATAGACCCTGAGAGCAAAGCTCAAGAGATCGCTATGTCAACTTATCCTATGATGGAAACATTAGCCTTGCCATATATAGTTGTCCATACATTATTTTGTATAGCATATATGTGTGTGTGTGTGTGTGTTTTAAATTTTGTTTTTATTAGTTTATAAGAACATTTCTCGTACACTTAATACATGGTATAATCAAGATTATACATGTTCAGATAGTACATCACGTTTACGTTAGGAACCTCAGTTAATAATATACCCAGTTTTAGACCTTAGTTGGGGGAATTAGGCAAACATATCGGGGTATAACACTCTGCAGACATAGACCTTATATGTATGCACATGCCAGCAGACCAACATACATAGCAACGGACGTGTAACTCATAGAAAAAGGAGCTACATATAGTATAGCCCCCCCCCCCCGAAACCATACTCATTATCCGTTACTTGTTTATAACTTTAAGATTTTCAAGTGAGCTGTATAATTAGGTCAAACAGTAGTGAAAAGACTTTTAATAAGCTACAGCTGATTTTTTGACAACTGGTACCCTTATATTATTTAATTGTACAATGCTCCTTTTGAACTGCTCTTGCCCATCCTCTTTTGTATTGTTACTACTCAAATACACTTACGCTGCCAGTGCAGCTTTTTTTTATTATTTATTTTTTTATTAATTCTATTTCTGCATCGTCCTCAGGGAACTCTCTGTGGCATCCTCTACCACCTCTGGGCTCTACCTCCCACCTGAGATACCTCTTTCTCCTCACACCAACCCGACGGACCTCCCCGGCTCTGAACCCCCCAAGGTGGGGCCACCCTATGCACCCAGGGTGCTCTATCTACAGTCTAGAGTGCCAGGCTGTGTGAATGGCCTGGAGAGGAGAGTACCCGGTGTCGGGAGTGTGGCTCAGTGGGGCAGAGGTACAATCGCTTATCCCCGAGGATGGGGATTTTTCTTGTGAGGTTCCCCCTCAGAGTGCGGATATGCAATGACATCCATGCGATCCAGGTCACTGACGTCTGCCACCACTCTGCCCCTTGTATGGCCCAGCACTAGTGATACCTCTGGACTCTACCAGAGGTCCCTACTACACCAAGCGAGCCCCAGATTCCATCCCAGGAGAGGAGAGGAGAGCAGTCCATTGGATGCTCGATCCTTTCCCTCCCCTGCTGACCCCCAACGACCCAGGATCATTCCTGAACCCAGGTCACCAGCATTGTACGAGGTGTGGCATCCAGCGCCTCAACCCTCAGCACCACCTGGCCAACCCACAGGTATAGCTCTTGCTTATGAGCTTGACACTGCTCCTATGTGTACCACCTTAGACAAAGATCCGAAGGATTTGCTTTATCTTGTATCTTATTGTTACATCCTCCTGTATCCATTTGCTGAAATCCCTGTACCTTCTTAGTAACGATGTCCTGATGATCTGTATTCCCTTGCATTCTATTTGATGAAATCTCAGTAACTATTCAGTGATGTGGAACCTTTGTAAAAGAGCACTTGTGCTCTGAAGTGTATTTCCAAACAAATAAATAATCAATCAATCAATAAAAACATTTTGATATAACCACTAATCAAACAGCTGGTTGCAAAACCATAGGAAAAAGTTCAAACATTAAGGTAATTCATTTATTCTTTCCTAAGTCATTGTCTTTGAAATTGAAAGAAAATAGTCACTCACAGTTCTTACACAGCATTAGTGGAGAATGGAGTGCTAAGTCAGGGAGTTCGGGATTGCTCAAACAACAGCCATGAGTCAAATGCTATTTTGCCTTCTGTACACCAGTTCTAGTAACCAACACTATTTAAAGACATGTAGCAAGCTGCACCTAACAAAAGTATATATTAGAATTAAAAATCCATGAGAAATCCCATGCACTTCACCCCACAGCCACAAGGTTCCAACAAACAGGTTAAGGTACTCTTCCTTATGTCCATACCCCACACTCTCCTGCTTGAAAAAAATTACTTACAAGGACCAAAGCTTCACTAATTCAGTCCATTCCTTTCCCTGGTTCTCTGGGTGCTGCACCCCAAAGTCTAGTTTGACTTTGCTAACCACAGCACCTTCATCCTTGAGGTCAGTGAAACATTCTGTTTTCCAGCATATATTACCTTCAGTTTTGCTGGAAACTGCAGGTTATGGGCAACCCCAAAGGGTGGAGCTGGGAGCAAGTTCCATCAAAAGTTGCATATCTCTCATGTTGAAAAGCTTAGGCTGTTGAACAGAGAAGTTTTATCCTAAGTGACTGTGGCAAGGGGGCCCTTCCATCTGGCCACATCGAGAATGCAGTCTCTCTCGTTGGGGCCCTACATAGCCCACATTGTAAATAAAAATGTTTGAGTGGATGTCTCCTCCTTCTGCTTCTTCCTGGTGGTTATCCTGAAGGCTCTGTAAACCACAGGGGCAAGCTCCAGCTGCAGCACATCTCCTAGCCAAGACCATGTGCATGCCGCCGGGCCATCCCCGTCAACCATCTCAAAGCCCCAGGATCCATAGATTAGAAGCCCCCACCAGGTTCTCCATTGCCTCCAAGTGGTACCTCACTGCCTCATTTTCTTTTGAGTTCTGTAGCTGATGTCACAGTTTTCAGTGCTGAGACTGCTGGATCCTTTGTCTTGGTTATTGCAGAGGTGGATTGCACCTCACACATCAAGAGTCTAGTGTTGAATTTAGTCAGCTTTTAGTCAATTGTTTGAACTCTTAACTTGTGCACTTGGATGGCTCTCAACATATCCCAGTTTGTCGGCTGTACTGGTTCTTCCTCTGCTGTCACCGCCAGCTTCCCTCCTCAACTAGGCCCTGCTTGATATCCCTTTTCTCAGTCACTTTTTTAGGGTTTCCCTGTTCCATTTCTTTAGAAACTGCTGTTGATTGTGATTACCAGCTCCTAATACACAATACTGGAATGTAAAATAACAAAAGTCTGCAAAATGTTGTTAGATTAGATTGCGGGCAGGGAGCTTAGACAAAACCAGTCTGCTCACTATGGCTGTTAAACATGCCCCCCATATGTTTGTTTTCATTCATTCCCATTATTTCTAACTGTGTCTTAAACTGTGGCCAGATAAGCAGAAAACCTCAAATAGGATAACATTAAAAATATTTAAATGTGGTTTATAATAAGTAATAGCTACAAGTATGTAATAGCTACATGAGCAGGCAACATTTCAAGTAGTTCATTTTTTAACAAACAGTTCACTTGGGGTGTTTTCAGTCTTGCTAATATCTTCATTATGATGAATCTGCATTGTCACTAAGCATGAGGAATCTTAATTGATTTGAGATTATATGCTGTTGTACCATGATAGTGACATAGCTACAGTACAACAGCATTCAGACCTAACTATTGTGGCACAACAGCATCTGGAAGTGCATGGGTTTCCATACCCTTAAAAACACTGAATCATATACTATAATTTTTTTGCAGGAAACTGGAAAATCCCTTTAAATACAGTCATGTATAACAATTAGTAAGAATGGTAAGAGAAATAAGTAAATGGTGACAGAGCTCTGGTGTGGGTACTGCTCTCGTTAAGTCTCTTCCAGTGTTAAAGTGCTTTAAGCTACAGTACCTATTTTTAGTATTTTATGGGATCTTGCTAAGTGTTTTGAGAATACAGATATCAGTGATTTCACTTAACTCTCAAGAACAGGGACCAACACCTTCAACTGAAGTGGGATGCTTTTAACAAAGAAGCCCTGCAAGTATCAATCATCCTGTTCCCAGCACAAACTGCCATTGTTGATTTTGTTCAAGACATTTATATATCGCCCACATTTTGGCTTTCACACAGAGAAGGCCTTTAGTTCAGGTTTAGGTAGGGTTCCACACTGAAATCGTTTAACACAATAGTTGTTTGTGCTATTTTTTATTTTTATAGCTTAGATCTCCTACCGCACTGCCCCTCAGATCCTATCTCTGTGTGGCAATTTTCTTTCATCATGACCTGTCAAACACTGTCAGCTTCATCCTCTTCAAACAGACTGGATTATAGCTTGTGTTATCATGCCCTCCTGTCACTGGAAACCAAATTGTACAAGGATTCAGTTGTTCAAGATGTCATTCGGCAGCTGACCCCAGAGAAGGGTCTAGGCTGACCTCTAAACTCAGCTTGTGATCTTGGCTATAGAGTATACAGTCGTGACTCTGTCTGTCCTTTAATAGAGTCTCACTTAAACCTTGAGATTTACTAAATATAGATTTTGCTTAACATTGGAGGCAAACTAAGCCTTTGAATAAGACAATTTATACACATATGTAGTTGCAGTCCAAATCTGTCACGTAAAAGAAAATGCAAAAAATACAGTCACCCTCAAAAAGATCATACAATCAAGTCTTGCAGTGTTTTCTACGTCAGTTTTTAACATAACTCAGAATTCTGTTTTTTTTTTTTATTTTGACTTGACATAATCTAGGTTGCTTATAGAAAGAGGGAATGCATACACAATGCAAGCAACAATGTACAATTTTTTTAGGGGCAACATTTCGCTCTACCAGAGAACCCCATTTTCCCACCTTCTTATGTTATGATTTCATGTTATAGAAAATACCAGGAATACAATTTTAGAACAGCAATGTTTTGTCAGTCTTAAAAAGTAAATGTTGACTTGGATAATAAGATATGATGCTAGTGAAATAGATATTGATATATTTTTTATATATTTATGCAAGTTTAAGGGAATAAAGGAGGTGTAGAACGTACTCCATAAATTTTGTTTCTAGCGGTGAGGAATTAATGCCACCAGTTATTATTCTCTAAGTCCTCAAGGCTGTTTTTCCTCACATCTTTATCTGTGGTATGGCCTAATTACCTGACAACATCAGGGTTGTATTTGTGATACCTGAATCATACACTATTGCCGTATCGTATATGGTAAGCCTGTAACACCTAGTTAGTAGTAGTGGATCCACCCCATCTGGGTGGGGAGTACCATCTAAGTGATATTAAGTAAGGTTCTCTCTCACCAATACAGTTTCTTATAGGATGTGGTTCAGGGGTGAGGTGCTCAGTTGTGGGGACTGTGGGGCACTCTTCTCCAGGGATGTAATTCTGCAGAACCATGGCAGAGCTCCATTCTTAGCTAATAGCAGCAAGGATAGAGATATCTCAACTGCACACTCAGCTCAGAAGGAGTTCATCACCTACACCCTCACTCCCCCCAGAGACCCACCGGTCCAGAGGGGTGGAGGGTGGCAGGGTGCCGGGGAGAGGGGCAGCCATAAGTTGGTTGTCAGGCCCAGTGCCATCCAGACAGTGAATCACTTCACACCACTAGAGGAGGTTCAGGTTCCTTACTCCACTAGAGGGACACCGGGTCAGTTAAGGGGAAAGGGCAGGACATCACACTGGTGCCCAAGGAGAGCAAGACTAACAGAAAGGTCCTATTGGTCAGGGACTCAATGATCAGGGGGATAGATAGGGTGATAGGGGAAGGGTCGGATGGGAGGAGGTTGGTCCAATGCCTACCTGGAGCATCAGACAGCCAGGGTTTGAACAGAATAGGGAGGATGGTGGAGAGGGAGGGAGAGCTGGAGGTGCTGGTACACCTGGGTACCAATGATCTGGATAACCAGCTGGTAGAGTCAGTGAAGCGGAACTTCCAGAGACTGGGGCACAGATTGGTGGCACACTCAGCCTCCCTGGCCTTTTTTGAGTTCCTCCATGTGTGGGGTATGGAGGAGAGGCAGGACAGAATTAGGAGTAATGAAATGGAGGAATTGAACAGATGGCTTAAGGGGTGGTGTCAGGACCTGGGATACTACTTTGTTGAGAATTTGGGGGATTTCTGGGACTGGACACCTTCTAAGACTGCCTACTGGTGCAGTTTGTTAAGGAACCTTCCAGGCAAAATGCGGTCCTTGATGTGGTGCTCACCAACTCAGAGAAGGTGGATGCTGTAGGAGTAGGGGAGCCACCAGGGAACAGTGACCAAATCTCTATGTGGTTTGAATTTGCCCTCGGGGCCAGCAATGCACAACCAAGAACCAAAGCCCTTGACTTTAGAAGGGGGACTTCAATACGTTGAGGGAACTGGTCAGGGATAGGTTAGTAGGGGTGGAGGATGTAAGGGGTAGAGGAGAGATGGGGAGGTAATAAGGGAGCCATCCTCAAGGCATCAAAGGCAAGCATAAGAACAGTATCATAAAAAGAGGTTTAAGAGACCACCATGGTTCCCAGCTAAGGGCAGGGAAGTGGTTATGGCCAAAAAGAAGGCCTTCTATAAATACAAGGAAGAGCAGGTGGAGGCAGAATGGGAGGATTATCTACAGAAAAATACAGAGGCAAAGAGGGTTGTCAGGGAGGTAAAAGCAGACATGGAGCTGCGTATCATGGAGGGGGTCAAGAACAGAGAAAAACAGGTTTAGATATATCAGTGAAAAAAGGAAAAAAGGGGGATATCGCATGGCTAGTTGAGGGGGGGTAGGGTGATACAGGAGGATGAGCAAAAGGCTGCTGTCCTGAATGACTACTTTTGCTCAGTATTCACTAAGGAGGACTGCGGGTCCATGCCAGAGAGTGGCATCAAAGCATCCACTAAGGGAGTCCCGGAAATCAGGCAGCCTATACTTATTAGTGAGAGGGTCCTGACAGGGCTGGCAGCCCTCGTCAGCTTTCACCCCTGACCTCCAGTCCCTTTTTTGGGATTATCTAATTTTTTGCTTTTTGTCCCTACTCTCTTATTTCCTCAGGTTTAAGCAGGGCTGCCTCTGGCAAAATAATCTGCTGTATTATAGTCTAATATTGTATAGTTGACAAAATAAACTGCTGTATTATAGTCTAATGTTTTTTAGCAACCTTGTCTAAATGTATGACAGCTCAACTATTGTAAGTAAGCTTTTTGTTCTGTGTAATTGTACATACTTTTTTGACCTGCAGACCTAAACCTTCTTTTTGTTACCCAGTCTCTACTTTTCTGTGTCCAAATTGTTTCACTGTCCCTACATGTACTTGTATTACTGCTGGATATGCACTTTTGTCCAATCTTACAATGTCCACCTTGCTGCCTCTCTCTAGGGCCCAGGTCATGACTGAAATCGGTCCTTATGGATCGGTCCACCTACCCAGTTATCAAAGACATAAATAAATAAATAAATGAATGAATGAATGAATGAATGCATACATACATACATAAGATCCCAGGACTAGATGAGTTGCATCGGAGGACACTTAAGGAATTAGCAGCAGAACTGACTGAACCACTGACTGGGCTGTTCAACAGCTCACTTAGGTCCAGGGAAGTTCTAAAGGATTGGAGAATGGCAGACATTGTACTGCTTCATAAGGGTGGGGATAGGGAGCAACCAGGTAACTACAGGCCTGTCAGTCTGCCCTACATCATGAGGAAGCTGTTGAAATCACTAATCAAAGAGGGCCTCTTGGACTACCTAGAGAGCAATGGACTCCAGGATAGTAAACAACATGGTTTTGTGGTGGGAAGGTCTTGTCAGACTAACCTGATTCTTTTCTTTGACTGGGTGACCAAGGAATTAGACAAGGGCCTTGTTGTGGATCTGCTGTACTTTGACCTCAACATGGCTTTTGATTCGGTACCTCAAAAAAGTTTGCTCAGAGATGGAAAACCTGGGTGCAGCTAAAACTGTAGTGAACAGGGTGGGTAGTCGGCTAGAAGGGAGGCACCAGTGGGTGGTAGTCAGTAAGGTTAAATCAGGGGAAAGGAATGTTACAAGCGGGGTTCTACAGGTATCTGTCCTGAATCCGGTCCTTTTCAACATGTTCATTAGTGACACTGGTGAGGGAATCCAGGGCAGGCTGTGTCTCTTCGCAGATACCTGATTAAATTGTCTGACTGGGTTACATTACAATAGTTGATAAGGGGGAAGCAGTTGATGTGGTCTACCTGGACTTTAGCATAGCCTTCGACTCTGTTCCACACAGAAGGCTGGTAAAGAAGCTAGACTGCACTGGGGTGGGACAGGAAGTGGTAGACTGGGTGAAAAATTGGCTGCATGGGAGAACACAAAGAGTGCAGGTAAATGTCACACTATCATAAGTGGGGGAGGAAAGCAGCGGAGTACCCCAGGGCTCAGTGTTGGGACCTCTATTATTCAATGTATTCATAGCCAACATTGTAAATGGGCTCAAGGGGAAGGTGTGTCTGTTCATGGATTACACCAAGATATGCAACAGGGTGGACTCCCCAGAGGGAATAAAGAAAATGGAATCAGATCTGAAGAAATTGAAAGAATGGTCTGGAGCATAGCAGCTGAAATTCAACACCAAAAAGTGCAAAATCAGGCATCTAGGAAGAAGCAACTCAAAAAGGGAGTACTACTTGGGTGGAGAAAGATTAGCTGCAACCAACCAGAAATGCGACCTGGGGATCAAGATATCAGATGACTTGAAAGTGGGTAGACAGTGCAACAAGGCAGCAGTAAAGGCTAGTGGCATGCTGGGATGCATTGGGAGAGAAATCATGAGCAGGAGGGAGCTTCTATTGTCACTGTACAGGGCACTTGTCCACCCCCACCTGGAATACTGCATGCAGTTTTGGAGACCACACCTCAGAAAGGACATTGATTGGATAGAGACGGTGCAAAGAAGGGCAACAAAAATGATACAGGGGTTACACCACATGACATATGAGAATAGGTTGAGGGAATTAAACATGTACTCCCTAGATCAGAAGTGGGAGAGGGGAGACATGATCGAGACCTTCAAGTACATCAAGGGTATAAATAAGGTACAGAGGCAGGAACTCTTTCATGTCAAGGAGGGGAGTAGAACAAGGGGGCATGATCTGAGACTGAAATGGGGAAAATTCACGACCAACAGTAGCAGGTTTTTCACTGAGAGGGTGGTGGATGCCTGGAACAGCATACCTCCAGAAGCTGTGGGTGCCAAAACGATCGGGGGTTTCAAGAGAGCTTGGGACAGACACAAAGGTATCATTCTCCAGAGGGGCATATATATTGAGGGGAATAGAAACTGATAAACCTTTGGTGGACTAGATGGACCTTACAGTCCCCTTTTGCTGTCAGTGCCCTTTTTTGACAACGTGCTGCGCTTTATCGTTTGTCTGACCCCCATCCAGAGTCTGGCTTGATCTGAGTTTTAATTGATTGTCACTGTCAAATTGTCTGCCTTGTTATGCAATGTTTTTTGCCTGTCTCTCTGTCATATCATGCATTGTCTGTATATTTTTTTCTCTGAAATCCTGTTTATTCCTTGCTTTGCCTTTAAATTTTCTGTAATCTCCTGGGTCGCATCTGAAAATAGGCATATTGTTTGACTAGTGTTCTTACCTGGTTAAAAAAAGCTAAATAAAGAAATTTTCTATGTTTCTTCCTTAAACAAATGAGTCAGCGCAACAAGGCCTATAGCAAGGCTAACAAGATGCTGGGATTATCAGGAGAGGTATTGATAGCAGAAAAAAGGAGGTACTACTTTCCCTATACAGATTCCTGGTGAGGCCTCACCTGGATTACTGTGTCCAGTTCTGGAGCCCTCACTTCAGAAAGGACAGGGATAGGTTGGAAACAGTATAGTGCAGAGTAACAAAAATGATTTAGGGCCAGCAGGGCAAATCCTATGAGGAGCACCTCAAGGCACTGAATGTGTACTCACTGGAAACCAGAAGACAGAGGGGAGATATGATAGAGACCTTTAAGTTCTAGCAATTAACAAGGTAAACCATGGGGAATAATTTACCTGTATACTAACTCAAGGTCAAGTGGTCACGAGTGGAAATTAACAGGAGGGAGGTTCAGAAGGGACATGAGGAAGCACTTCTTTGTGGAAAGGGTGGTGGAACCTTGGAACAGTACGTGGACCGAACTTGTGGGTGCAGTCAGAGGATTCAAGCAAGCGTGGGATAGAATGAAGGGAATAGTGGTCATCTGGGGGTGACAAGAACAGAGAGGAGAATGGGGATAGGAAGGGGAGGGTTAGTACCCTGGAGGAACAATAGGATCCAGGAAAGATTCCAGGGATTATAGGGAATATGGGCAGACTGGGTGACCTCTGGTCTTTTTCTGGCATCATCATCTATGTCTCTATGTGGTGTACAAAACTGTTGTTATTGCAAAGTTCACAGAGTTCGAACCTTTCATTCATGTAGACATTGCAAGGACCTTGTAGCTTTCCAGGCAGAAAGAATAACCCAATTTTTCATTTAAAAAAAAATTAAAGAGCTGAGAGGAAGGGAGCACAGGCCAGCTAACTTAAAGCAAGGAAGGTAATATAATTCAGATCATACTTGAAGATTCTGAGTAAGTAGGCAAAAGTAAATGTTTTTTGGATCACTGTTTTCGGGGCTACTTACATTTTTGAAAATCTTAATAGCCAGGGATGGGACCACCTAACTGGGAGAATATTTGCAGTCTTTTGTGGATTTAGTGGTTAATTACGCTTTTGTGAAAGTGCTGTCTGATAGGGGGAGGAGCTGAAGTACGCTTAGATGAGATACGCAGTCAGGGAACAACAGGAAACTGAAACAGGAAGATAAAAGAAGTGATTCCCAGCATGTCCCATTAAACTCATGGTCCATCATGTGAGTGGGAAAGAACAGGAGTGGAGCAACTGCCTCCTGGACATTTGCATGTTGTCCGCAGGGTGACTGCAACTCTGCAGGAGTCTCTGCAGGTGGGAAACCAGAAGGTAGGAGAAAACACATAACTGTTTGCTGTATACTGTGACAACCTGCTAGGGGGCAGACAGCTACAGCGTGTATATACAGTAAACGTTGATAAGGAGCAGTAGACTCCCAGGGAAAAGTAAGAACAGGTAGGAGGGTTAAGAAAGGGAAACAGGAGATACCCTATCTAGGGTAGGATAACAAATTATTTTAAGGGAAGCAAAAGGGAGAGGTAGAAGTACCATGGGAGTAGAACGGAGGTAGTTGGTTAAATCAAACTTGCATAGACATTAAGCAAAGGAAAGTAAGGACCATGGGAGGGGTGCAGTGCAAGGGTTGTGGGTGTGTAGTCTCTGTCAGGAGACCTTCTGGAGAATTAGGTGCTTCCCCATATGTACTCATCTCTCTGGGTTGTGGGCACAGATTGCTGGACTCTGGGCCAAACTGGCAAGGATACAGAGGACCTTTTGCCCCAGCCAGGGGTCACCAAGTCTTCTGCCACTCCCCCCAGAATATGCATAGGCAGAGGCAGAATGGATGGATGTTGGTGGGCTCCAGGATGGTTGGGGTGGTATGCATGGTGCATGGTCCTCCATCAATACCACAACAGAACTCCCTCGCCATACTTGGGGGACAGGGTAGCTGAAAGGAGGTATCTGTTGCAGTAGGAAAGGAGGAGCTGGGCTGAAGTGGAGGCTCCAATGAGGAAGGGAAAGGTCCCCAGCCCAGGAGGAAGCAGTCACTGGTGGGTGACTTTCTTGTGAGGTGGTACACTTGGTAACTGGGAGGGAGGACTGGGAGGTGGCATGCCTGAGCAGTACTTCAGCCTGGAGGGATGGAGAATGTATCCAGAGGCTAGCTAGGGCAGCGGGAGCTGAGAGGGAGCTAGACCTCATTGCCCATCTGGGGACAAATGACCTGGCAAGTGATAAGGTAAGGGTAGTGCAAGGTAACTTCAGAGGGGCTGGGGAGGGTCCTCAAGTAGATGGTATGCATAATGGCTTTTTCTGAGGTGTTACCTGTATATGGCTAGGGAAACACAAGGGCTGGGGAAACACAAGGGTACTCATGCAGCATTTAATGACTGGTTGAAGACACGATGCTAAGAGAAGGGCTTTGGCTACATCATGGACCGGAGACCAACCTGGAAGAATGTAGGCTCTAAAAGGGAGACAGCCTCAATCCTTCCATGAAGGGGAACACAGTCCTTGGTGGGAGGTTTAAATACTAGGAAAACTACAAACCAGGTACACTAGAGGAAGAAAAAATACTCTACAGCATGTAGTTACAATAAATGTTGTGAATGTTTATTATAACAAGGTAAGGGTGCACACCACAAACACTCAGTGTTTCGCAATACAGCTTGTCCAAGAGTGCTTGGCACCACCTAGAATGCAGAATACATGTCATGCACTTAAAGGCACAGCCACAGAATTATACATCAGTGTAATGAAGGTGCATGTGCTCAATTTATGGAAGACATACAAAAGTACTAAAAATATTTTATAAACAGATACAGTATTAATATGATACTGATGCATGAAAAGAGATATCACGCCATATAAAAATCTGATGTAAGACTCAGAAGTCTGTATATCTATTGGAAAAAATACCGTGATGGGCATCTGAAAAAGATAAAAGTAAGATAAGTTAATAAGATACCCAAGATACTCAGACACCTCAAGAAAGACAAGTTGATAGGAAAGAGGACAGTTCAACTCAGTCATTCAGTCCAGGGAATGTAGTAGCTTGAAGTTTAAATATCCAAAAGTTCTCCCAGCAAGACAGAATTAAATCGATATACCTTTCTCTGGGCCCTGTGACCCCTTTTCTGATTCCCATAAAAACTATAGAATGTGCCTCAGGGTTATTGGAGCTCTCAATATTGTCAACCAATGCATATTCTCAATTTTGACTGTTGATAGCATTCATGTGGTCTGCAGTATGATCCTTGAGTTTGCATTTAGTACGTCCAGCAGAGAAACCACCACATTTGCAGGTGGCAAGGTAGCTCACAAGGGTGCTATCACAATTGATGAATTTTCTTATGTTTAATACCGACCTATAACTAGATTGATGAAAGAAGACCCCTCTTGAAGTATAGGGTAGTACTTGCACCTACCGCATTTATGATTCCCTACAGGAGGAGGTAGAAGCCAAGCATCCACCCTCACAGACGGTTACAGACTATGGATGTCTTTGTCTCACACATTGCTTACCCTTTTGCAGATCATCCTAGGTGGTCTATTAGTGCAGGCTGCTAATTTGGGCTTAGTCTGCAGGATACCCCAATGCTTCTGGAGAATCTCTTGAACTGCCCTAGATACAGTGCTATAGATGGTTACACAATTTAGTGTGGAATAACTGGTGGTGCCAGTTACAAATGGGGTGTTGGGGCAATAAGGTAAGGTTAGATCTATTGGTGGTGGCTACATGATCGCTTGTCCTCCTAACATCATTCCCAATATCACCCTAAGCATAAAGCAATTTTCCTATGTCTCCAGCATTGCATTCAAACGTTTCATCAGTGCTGCAGTTCCTACGAATACGTGCAAACTGACTGGTCGGTATATTACATACTAACATACTAAAACGCCAGTAGAATAGGCCTAACGGTCTTTCGCGTCTACTCATTTGGTCAGCCCCCACCCTGGGAGTTGACCTTGCTGCCCCCCTCACCTTCTGTGGCTTCTCCCTTCCCAGTTCCGGATATTCTCGCTGCATTGGATTTTGCTTCCAGAACCCTTCCCCTGTACCTGTCCCACCCCCTCTTGAACCCCTCCACTGTCTCTGCCTCCAACAGCCCCCTAGGCAGTGCATTCCATGGCTCCACCACCCTCTCAGTGAAGTAGCACCTCCTCCTTTCTCCCCTGAATCTTGCCCCCTCCAGCTTCCACCCATGCCCTCTAGTGGCCCACTCCTCCTTCCTTCGAAGCACCCTGACTGTTCCTCCCCTATTTACCCCCTTCATGTACCTGAAGACCTCTATCATGTACAGCGTAGTGGAGGTGGCAAGATCTCTATAAGTACTCTTAAAAAACAGATCAGTACCAATACCTTGCTGTGAATTCATGATGTTTTTGATATCCAAAAAAAGGAATGCAAACAAAATCTAAATTCAAGGTGAACCTGAGATGTCCATTGCTTTCTTCCAGGAGAGAGACAAAAGACTTCAACTCATCCACCAAATCCAGCCACTCCAGGAATATGTCATCAGTATATTGATGCCATAACACCACCTGTAGGAGGAACACATTGACCAGTTGATTAAAGACTACTTCCTTCTCCCAGTGGCCTAGACGCAAATTAGATTGGGTGCAAATGTTGTGCCCATTGCCATACCAGTGGTCTGTATGTAAAAGTTAGACAAGAAACTGAAAGTGTTGCTTTCAAGAACAAATTTGGTTTGATCTACCAGGAATTTAGCAGATGGTCTGCTTCCCTCCTCCCTGAGATCTAAAAAATAGGTCAGGGCCTGTAACCGCCCCCCCCCCACACACACACACACACACTTTGGGAATATTGGTGTAGGGGGCCTCTACCTCAAGCATAACCAAGAGGTGGTCCTTCTCAATGTGAAGGTTTCTAACACCCCCAATATATCAGCCATGTCCCCAACATATGACTTAAGGTTCTGCACTAATGGTCTGATATGATGGTCAATACATTGGGACAGTGATTCAGTGAGTGAATCAATACAGGAAAGGATGGGTCTGCCAGGTGGGTGGTGAAGAGACTTGTGAACATTGGGGGGGGTTTAGGTGGTGGGTCTGATGGGATAGGGTATAGTAAGAAATTCAAAAATATTTGTATTGATTTAATTCTCACTCAATGCTTGCAGGAGAAATGCATTGATCTTCTGTTTAAGGGACAACATGGAGTCACAGGGTGACAGAATTTAAGATTAGCCAATTGCCTCTCCACTTCTGCTACATAATCTCCTGTGTCCTGAACAACCATACTGCCGCCCTTGTTAGCTGGCTTAATGGTCACATTCAGATTAGTTTCCAGTCTTTTATGAGCCTCAAGTTCTTCTGTATTCATATTCACATAAGTGGGTTTGTACAGTGTGGGCATAATTTTCCTGAGTTCATTTTCACATGCCTTTAAGAAGACCGACACCAGTGGACTAACTGGTTGAATGAAAGTTGACATCCTTCTGAATTTCTACACCTCTGCTGCAGCAGAATCTAAGGAGGTATAAATGTCCAGAGTTTCTGACCCCACAGTATCTTCAGACTGCTCATGACATTGTTCTGTGCTATTACTGGTTGACTACACATGTTGTGGCACATGTAAAAGCATCTCAGATTCAAAACTCTGTCAAATTTCTGAAGATCAATAATCGTATCAAAAAAGTTTATATTGGCAGTTGAAATTAATTTTAATCCTCTGTTAAGCATTCTGTGCTTTGCCTGTGTCAGGATGTGACTAGAGAGATTAATGATACTGAAAGCTGGTTTCTGTGCTTCTAGTAATTACCCTTCTAGGCATTGTAACATTTCTTGCTGCCTTGCCAGTTGCTCTGCCCCTGCTGCTGTTTCTGAACAAGCTGCTCTTTTCTTCTGTTTACACTCCTGGCATGGTGACATGTCCTTGGTCCTCCTGGAACTGGACCAGTCTCAGACTCCTGCAGGGGGGAGCAGTTGAGTGTGTTGGGTCAGTGTGTGGGAAGCGAGAGCCATATCTGTATCCTCTAAAAAAAATTGAGGTATCAAAATCTTCTACCATGTTCTCAGTATCTGAAGTGGCAGGATTATTACTGCTTTGATTTTTCAGAATAAACCTGGGCATAAATGTATTTTGTTTTGCTGTCTCCATGAAAAGACACAATTATTTAAATAGTATTGTTCATCTCGTAGAAATCGTTTGTGCCTTTATGGTTTCATTTTTACAATAAATTTGGCAATAGTGGCATCAAGATTGGCTTTAAAATTGTTGAACTCAGGTGACTGAGCAAACTGGAGGAAAATCTCTCCTTTAAGACAAGAATAGAGACAAACCACATGAGGATGAGTGGTCCAGGACTTTAGGTGGGTGGAGTTTAAAGAAATGGGAGACTGCCTCAGAAACTGCCATGCAGGGGGAGATTGCCAACAAAGGGTAAAGGCACAGTAGGAGAAAGTAAAGGAGAGTATAGTTAAAGCAACCAACATCTGCATGAAGGAAGTGAGTAAAAGCAGAAAGAAAAAGAGAGCATCATGGTTCCGTAAGGAAGCAGCAAAGGTGGTGAAGGAAAAAAGGGTGGCATTCAGGAGGTATATGGAAACACAGGAGGAGGAAGACAGGGAGGTATACCAAGTGAATCAGAAGGAAGCAGACCAAGTTGTGAGGGAAGCAAAAGAACAGACACAGAAAAGGATCACCAAAGGGGTCGCTAAAGGGGATAATACTTTCTTTGGCTATGTAAGTGAGAAGTGGAAAGCAAGGTGAGGAATATAGGATTAGAAGGGCAGAAAGAAGAGACTGTGCAGAAGAGGACCATGAGAAAGCTGACATCAGCCTCAGGGACAAACTGAAGGGGGGGTTACACTGGTGGGGTGGAAGGACAGTGGGCCAGTTTAAAGGATAAAATAGTGAAGTCAACAAACTTGGGTGTGAACGAGGTGAGGAAAAGCAGGAGGAAAAAGAAGAAACCATTATGGTTCTCAAGGGAGGTGGCAGCAAAGGTAAGAGAACAAAGGGCAGCATTCAGGAGATGCAGAGGTAAGAAGACAGAGAAATGCAGTTGCAAACACAGAGGGAAGTGGGGAAGGTGGTGAGGGGTGCTAAGGCAGAAACGATGGAAGGAACAGCCAGAGGGGTAACAAAGGGAGAAAATATCATTTTTCAGTATATAAGTGAAAAAGAAAAACAATGGGGGGGAGGGATTGTGAGGCTGAGTGGTGCAGGAGGAGACTTCGCAGAGGATGCTCAGGAAAAAGATGTCCTGAACAAATACTTCTTCTCAGTCTTCATGGTGGAAAGAGAAGGGGAATGGGACACATTTAGGGTACAGAACCATGGGAGGGAAGTGGACACTAGTCCATCCACATAGGAAAGAGTCCTGAAAGGACTTGCAAATATAAGAGTGGACAAGGCAATGGGGCCAGATGGGATACACCCAAGGGTTCTTTCTGAAGGAGCTGAGGGAGGTACTGGCTGCACCTTTGGCAACCCTTTTCAATAACTGAATAGATACAGTACATGGGTGCTCCCAAAGGACTGCAGAAGGGCAGACATAGTCCCACTCCATAAGAGTGGCAGCAGGAAAGGAGCTTGCAACTATAGGCCGGTTAGTCTAACATCAGTAGTGGGGAAATTAGTGGAGTCAGTTCTAAAGGAAAGACTTGCAGAACACCTTGCTTCCAGCAGGTTATAGAACCCAAGAAAATATAGGTTCACAGGAGGGATATCATGTTATACAAACTTGATGGATTTCTTTGACTGAGTAACAAGAGAAATAGATAAGGGGGAGCAGTGAACGTAGCCTACTTAGACTTAAGTAAGGTCTTTGACACCATGCCACAGGGAGGGTCATACAAAAACTGGGCAGCCAGGGGTTGGGAACGAAGGTGGTGCACTGGGTACATAATTGGCCGACCAACAGGAGGCAGAGGATGGTGGTAAATGGCTCACACTTGGAGGAAGAGAGAGTGACCAGCCAGGTTCCTCATGGATCAGTATTGGGTCCAGTCCTCATTAATGCCTTTATAAGTGACATTGTAGAAGAACTGTAAGGAAAGGCATGACTCTTTGAAGAAGACACTAAGATATGCAATACTGTAGACACTCATGAGGGGGGTGGCGAGAATGAAGAGAGACTTGAAAAAGTTTGAGAAATGATCAAGGGTATGTCATCAGGGTTTCAGTGCAAAAAGGTCCAAAATCTTGCACCTTGGGTACAGGAACCCAGAGGCAGGGTATTTGTGGGGGAGTGGTATTAGTAGTTACCAAACAGGAAAGGTACCTTGGGATGATCATCACAGATGATCTCAAGGTGGCAGGGCAGTGGGACAATGCAGTAGGGATAGCCATCTAGATGTTTGGGTTCACTGGGAAGGGTATCACCAACAGAAGGAGGGAGGTGATGTTGCCACTTTACCAGTCATTGGTGAGGCCACACCAGAAGAATTGCATCCAGTTTTGGAGACCACACCTTAAAAAAGGACATAGGGTCAATGCTGTTCAGAGGACAGCAACAAAACTGATGCAGGGCTGCACTGAATGCCCTGTGAAGAGAGAGGTTGAGGGACGTGAACATGCACACTCTGAAAGAAGGGAGGGAAAGGAGGGGGGGCATGACAGAGACCTTCAAGTACCTCACAGGAGTGAATTGGGTACAGGTAGGGAGCATTTTCCAGAAAAGAAGGTGCACAAGACCTAGGGGGCATGATATGAAGCTGGAGGGAGAAAGTTTAAGAGGGATGTGAGGATATATTTCTTCATAAGTTCACAAAAGAATGCTCTGCATTCACAATTGAAGATTTCCAGAAAAACAGATGCAAACTCAGTCCTGAGTCACTGAAAATTCTGCTTTATTCCACAAGGTACACAAGGTGCAAAACAAACAGTCACTGCAGACAAGGTGTGTGAAAGCATTTAGAAACATAGAAACATAGAAACTGATGGTAGATAAGGACCGCAAGGCCCATCCAGTCTGCACATTTCTTCTTCTACCTTATGAATGTGCCATTGGCCTTTGCTCTGTCAATGACCTATCTATTCATACTCATCTGTATTGCTCCCTTATGCCTATCTCATGCCTGTTTGAAGCCCTGCACTGTATTCATATCCACCACTTCCTGAGGTAGGCCGTTCCATGCATCCATCACCCTTTTTGTGAAAAAGAACTTCCTCACATTACCCCTTAATTGGCCTCCCTCTAATCTCATGCTGTGTCCTCTTGTCCTGCTATTTTCTTATATTGAAACGTTAGACTCTTTTCACCTTGTTAATGCCCTTAAGATGTTTGACTGTTTCGATCACATCACCTCTCTCCCTCCTTTGCTCTAGGATATACATATTGAGCTTCGTTAATCTGCCCTCATATGTTTTCTGATGCAGTCCCTGCACCATTTTGGTTGCCCTTCTCTGGACTGCCTCAACTTGGTTAATGTCCTTGTAAATGTGTGGCCTCCAGAACTGCATACAGTACTCCAGATGGGGCCTAACCAGTGTCTTGTAAAGAGGGATTATTACCTCCTCTTCTGACTTGTGATACCCCTACTAATACACCCCAACATCCCCCTAGCCTTACCTACTGCTTTAGTGTCTGCTTGGAGGATTTCAGGTCATTGGTGATGATGATACCCAAGTCTCTTTCTTCCCTTGTGACTGCCAGCAACTCCCTTCCCAGCCTATAAGTGGATTCAGGGGTTCTCTTCCCTATGTGCATGATCTTGCACTTCTTTGCGTTAAACCCCAGCTGCCACTCTTTCGACCATTTTGCTAGTTTATCCAGATCTCTTTATTCTGCCCACCTCATCTGAATCATCTACTCTGTTGCGAATCTTGGTGTCATCTGTAAACAGACAAACCTTGCCCTCCAGTCCATCTGCAATGTCACTAATGAAGATATTTATTTGTTTATTTATTTATTAAACTCTAGGATTACAAATACCTTTGAGCAGGGACTGCTCATTTACAAATGTTCCATGTCAGAAGATGGAGGGAAACATGCTGAAGAGGACTGGCCCCAGGGCTGATCCCTGAGGTACCCCACTTGTGACTTGCATCTCTTCTGACTGTATACCATTTACCACCACTCTCTGTTTTCTGCCTGTCAACCAGTTTGCCACCCAGTTGACCAACTTCTGACCCACCCCAAGCCTACCCAGCTTATTAATCAATCTTCTATGTGGAACAGTTTCGAAAGCTTTGCTGAAGTCAAGGTAGGCAACGTCAACTGCTCCCCCCTTGGTTCACCACTCTGGTTACCCAGTCAAAGAAATCTATGAGATTAGTTTGACAGGACCTTCCTTTTGTAAACCCATGCTGTCTTGGATCCTGTGCTCCTATGGATTCCAGGTATTGCACTATCCTTTCCTTAAGGAGTGCCTCCATAATCTTGCCCACTACTGAGGTAAGACTGATTGGTCTGTAGTTCCTTGCCTCTTCCCTGCTACCAGTCTTGTGGAGTGGGATCACATGAGCCCTTCTCCAGTCTTCTGGAACCTCTCCTGTGCTCAGAGACTCACTAAACAGTTCTGATAATGGCTCTGCTAGTTCCACCCTTAGCTCCTTTAGTACCATGGGATGTATGCCATCAGGTCCCATTGCCTTGTCCACCCTGAGCTTATCAAGCTCTTGTAGGACTCTTTCTTTTATGAAGGGACTAGTGCACACCTCCCTCCTTCCCCCCTGTGTCCATGGTGCTGAGCTGTGGGCCCTGCCCTACCTTCTCTTCAGTAAATACTAAGCAGAAGTATCTAGTTAGAATAGATGCTTTTACATGGTCCTCCTCCTCACACGCCTCCTTATCCCCTTTGATCTTAGCAATACCCCCTCTGGACTTTCTCCTTTTACTAATGTATTTATAGAAAGTCTTGTCACCTTCTTTTACTGTTTGTCCTAGTGTTTCCTCGGTTTGGGCCTTTGCCTGCCTTACTGCCTTCCCTATCTTCATTCTGCTGCATTCCCTTATATTTCCTGAAGGCCGGCCTTTTGGCTCTGACCTTTTCTGCTACAGTTTTTGAGAACCAAAGTTGTTTCCCTCTTCTTTTGCACTTCCTTTTCTCTCTAACACAATGGGATGTTGCTTCAAGTATTGCATCCTTAATGCTTGCCCACTTTGCCTGTACCCCCTTCACCTGTATTTCTTTTTGCCAGGGTTAGCTTAACTCTGCTGGCCATCTTATCAAAGTCAGCTCCTCTGAAGTCTCATATTTTTGCCTTGGAATGGGATGATTTAGTTCTAGTGGCCAAATTGAACCATACCATGTGATGGTCACTGGCCCTCAGGTGACCGTCTACTTAGAGATCTGTGATCCTTTCCCTGTTAGCAAGTACTAGACCTAGGATATCCCTGTCTCTTGTGGGTTGTTGTACCAGTTGTTTGAGGCCCTCCCCCGCAGGGAATCCACCATATGTCTAGTTCTGGCAGATGTTCCTGCTGGTATTGACCAATCTGTATCTGGCATGTTGAAGTCTCCCTTTATCAGAACCTCCTCTTTAGCTGTCATGTTTTGTATGTCTTCTAACAGTACTTTGTCTATGTTCTCCCCCTGGTCTGGAGGACTGTACACAACCCCAGTTCGTATGGCTCTCCCATTTCCTGTTTCCAGGGTGACCCATAGTTTTTCTGGCTCCTTATGTGTATTCTGAATTTCTGTAGCTTTGATATTTTCATTAACGTAAAGGGCCTCTCCACCCCCCCCCCTTTTTGCACCTCAGTCTCCTCCGAACAGTACATAACCAGGTACTGAAGTCTCCCAAGTGTGGTTACTGGTAAACCATGTCCTAATGGCTACTATGTCCAGTTTAGCCTCTGTCATTATTGCCTGCATACGAACATATGAAATTTGCCAGCAGATAAAGGCCTAGAGGTCTATCAAGTCTGCTCGAATGTGCAGCTAGCACCCCTTATTCTGCAGCTGCCCCTCTCTTCCACCCTTCCCCTTCATTAACCCTCCCCCTTGTCCTGTCCCATTGAAGCTGTCCACTGTTCTACTGGATACCACTTCTGCAGGTAACGCATTCCACCCAGCCACCACCCTCTCTGTAAAAAAGTGTCTCCTCATCTCCCTCCTGGACCTTCCTCCCTCCAGTCTCATATCATGGCCCCTGGTGGCCCTCCCCTCCCTTACTTTGAACAGCCCCTCTGTACCCATCTTGTTTATTCCTTTCATGTATTTAAAGGTTTCAATCATGTCACCCCAGTCCCTCCTCTCCTCCAGTGGGTACATGTTCAACTCCTTCAACCTCCTCTCATATGATAAGTCCCCCAGCCCCTTGATCATCTTTGTTGCCCTGCGCTGCACCCCCTCCAGTAACTTAATGTCCCTCTTCAGATACGGGCACCAGTACTGCACGCAGTACTCCAGGTGTGGTCTAACTAATGACCTATACAGTGGCAGAATCACCTCCTCCCTCCTCGAGGATATACACCTTTGCAATACAACCCAGCATTTTGTTGGCCTTTGCAGCCTTCCTACATTGTGCCAAGTTGTTCATTGACCCTGGGGCACACCCAGGTCCTTCTCCTCCTCTGTCTGGGCTAGCTGCACTTCCCCCAGCTGGTAACTCCTCCTTGGTTCTTCATCCCAAAAATGCAGCACCTTGCACTTTTTGGCATTAAACCCAGTTGCCAGGTGTCTGACCAGGTTCAAGCTTTGCTAGATCATCCTGCAACCCCTGCCATCCCCCCAGGTCATCCACCACTGCGCCTACCTTGGTATCATCAGCAAACAGATTGATCTTGCTCTTGATGTCCCATGATATGTCTGCAATGAATATCCCAAACAACACTGGTCCCAACACTGAGCCTTATGGAACACCGCTCGTCACTGCCCTTGGGTGTGAGAGCTCCCCACCCACCACCACCCTCTGTTGCCTTCCCTGAAGCCAGTTTCCTACCCATCTCACCAGCTCTGCACCCGCCCCTGTGCCTACTAACTTCCTTCCCAGCCTTCCATGCGGCACAAAGTCGAATGCCTTACTGAAGTCCAGATACAGGACATCCACTGCATGGCCCCTGTCCAGTTGCCTAGTTACCCAGTCATAGAACTCCACCAGGTTGTTTTGGCAGGATCTGCCATGTATGAAGCCATGCTGTCTGCTGTCCTGTAGTTCTTTGGCCTCTAGGAGGGCCACCAGCCTCTCCTTCAGGATAGTCTCCATTAGCTTACCCACGATGGATGTGAGGCTCACTGGTCTGTAGTTTCCCGGTTCATCCTTGGGGGCCAGTCTTGTGGAGGGGCACCACATGAGCCATCCTCCAGTCCTAAGGTACACACCCCGAATGTAGTGAGGCATTAAATAGGTCTGCCAAGTCCTGCAAGGACCTCTGCCAGCTCCTTCAGTACCCTGGGGTGGATGCCATCTGGGCCTGGCGCCTTGTCCACCCTCAGTGCCTTCAAACCCTCTCGAACTCTGCCCTCCATGATTTCCCCATCTGTCACCCCTTTCCCCCCTGTTTCTGCCATTTCTCCCACCTTGGGTGTCACCCCCCTCTTCTCTTTAGTAAATACTGAGCAGAAGTACTCATTTAGTGCTTCTGCCTTATCGCACCCTGCTTCCACCCAACCCCCTCCTTCCTAATCCTTACTATGTGGTCCTTACAGCTCCTTTTCTCCCTGATGTACTTAAAGAAGTCCTTCTCCCCCTTCTTAATGCCTTGTGCCAGCCTGAGTTCCGTAGATGCTTTGGCTCCCCTTACTGCCCTTGTCACCTCCTTCATTCTATCAAGTACTCCTCCCTGTCCTCCCCCTCCTGTTTCTCTTGTACTTCCTAAAGGCAGCTCTTTTCTTCCTTACCTTTCCATGACCTCCTTGCTCAACCAGCTTGGTTTCTTAGCCCTAGCCTTCTTGCTTTGGGCTTTGCAGCAGGAGTTTTGGTTGCCTCCACTATCCCCAGCTTTATGAGCTCCACCTCTGGTTAGTGTCCATACTAGATTGAATTCTGGCCAGGTACCCTTTACCACTTCCCCATCCTCCCAAAGTCAGCCCCCAGAAGTCCAGCACTCTTGTGCCAGATTCCCTCCTTTCTTGCCCGTATCCAATGTGAGGCATACTGAGTGGTGGTCACTCCCTGACAGCGGTTCCTCCACTGTAAGTTCTCTCACAAAGTCCCCATTTGCCAGCACAAGGTCAATGGTATTCCCTAACCTGGTTGGTTCACTGACCATTTGCAGCAGGAAGCTGTCCTGGAAGGCATCCAGCAGTACCTGCTCCCTTCTGTTCCTGGTTTTTGGGGTACTCCAGTCCACTCCTGGCATGTTGCAGTCCCCCACAATCACCACACTACCCTTCTCGCAGGTCCTGCTGATCTGTCCCACTAGTTCCCTGTCTAACTCCTCCGTCTGAGATGGTAGCCTGTACACCACTCCCATTCTAAGAATCTATTCTTGGAATCCTGGATTTGCATCCAAAGTGACTCCAGTACTACCCCCTCCCCTTCCTCCCTTATACACTTCAGTCCTTCCTTCACATATGCCACCCCTTGTTTCCCAATCAACCCCTGTCCCTACGAAATAACCTGTACCCTGGTACAGACAGGTCCCAGTCATTGTATCGGGTGGCCCATGTTTCTGTGATGGCTGCAATGTCCACCTCTCCCTCTGCCATGAGAACCTGCAACTCTGCAGTTTTCCTCCCAAGACTCCTAGCATTAAGGGTAACCACCTTCCACCCTTTCCCCCTCCCATCCTGCCCCCCTTTCCTAGCATCACCAATAGTACTTGCCATTTGTCCTTTGTCACTGTTATGGAGGGTAAGCTCATATGGTTTCCCAACCTGTGGTCTGCATATCTCTTCCCAATTGCCACCCCCACTCCTAGTTTAAATTCCCAGCTTCCTCTATGTACTCCTCCATCCTCTGTTTCAACACTTTCTTCCTCCTCACTCAAGTGTAGTCTGTCCTTGGCATAGAGACTACTGTCCTCCCAGGTCCCTTCCCACCCCCAACAGCCCATACCCTTTAGCACAACACCAGGTTCTTAGCCATCCATTAAATTCCTCTATTCTCAGCTTTCTTGTTGTGCTTGCCTTTGGCACCGGAAGTATCTCTGAAAAAGTTACTGATCTTCCTGCCCACTCACATAATTGTGCTAGTTCCTCAAACCTCCTCTGGACTATATCTACTGTCTTGTCAGCCAGGCCATTTGTCCCAAGATGTATAATTAAATGAGGCTTGTCCCTACCCCTTCTAGCATATTTCAGAACAGATTGTCCCACCCTTTCCGCTGTCATTCCTGGCATGGCCTCCACCCAAATGCGACTATGCCTCTCCCCCTTGCTACCCCACCTGACTCCTCTTAGTATTGAGTCCCCCAGCACTAAGATTCCACCCCTTTTACTCCTGCTTGCTTCCATTCATCTCCCTCTCTCATTTCCAGCTCCTCTTCTTCCTCCTGCACATTATTTCCCCCTTTTACCCCTGTTACAATTCTCTGAGCAGAATTTCCCCCTGCTCCAGTTTGGTCCAGGCATTTATCAATTACTCCTCTAATTTCATCATTTCCCTCCTCCACCTTCTTCCTCTCTAGCAGTGCACAACTATTTTCTGAAGACCCTTCACAAATGCCCGCTCCCTCCCTCTTCATAGTAACCTGTTCTCTCCTTTCCATTCCATGACTTTTGCCACTTCTTCGCCTCCCCTCACAAGTCCCTATCTCCTCCTTCCATTTGTCTTTTGTCTCCTGACCTGGTTTCCCTGGCAATCATTCTTCCTGGCCTAGGCCCCTTTGTCTCTGCTTCCCTTCTTCTGACCCTCTTCTCACCACTGTTGGCTTAAATTGCCCTCCCTCATCTCCCCTTCTTCCTCCCTCCAGTATTGGGCTAAACCCACCCCCAATCTGCCTTGCCTGTCTTAGTTCCTCCTGCAGACCCTCAATCTCCTTTCTAAGTTTTTCTATGAGGTTGCACACTAAACATCCGCCCACACTCCAGGCAATTTTTAGAAAGATTGGTGCACCGCAGTTGTTGCAGACTACCACCCTACCCATTGCTGTCATTGCCCACCAGTGACCCCCCACCCTTCCAGATGCAGGATACCAAACACTCCCCCAAGTCTCCCCTCTCCCCCTCTATCAGTGCAAAACATTCTTTTCTTTATTTCCCTTACCTCCTGTGTTGTACACGTTTAGATATATTGAGCAACTGCTTTTTATATTCCTATCCTTCCTATCCACACTCAAAAAGAGACTTTAAGTAGCCATTGCACAACCTTCTTCAAACTCCTACTCTTCCTTTCCCCAATGCAATATCATGCGAAGAAGTAATAATGAAAGCTCCAAGATTTGCATTTACTTCCCTTCCACTGAGATAGAAGTCACCTCTTCACAACAGCCCAAGTCTTCCAGAAACAATCAGGTAACTGAGGCCTCTGGTCAGACCATTAGCACCCTTCCCCAACTCTGCACTAAAACTTTGCAGCTAGTGAAGCCAGCAACAATGAATCACAATTCTACTCAAAGCCCCCCAAATAGGTTTGCTACCCAAAGAAACAGGACTCCAATTCAAACAGCTTCACCAACAACACATCAAAATAGGCTTGGAATTAGAAGATATAGGTCTCCAATTCAAAGAAACAGATCCAGTTAAATGACACCAATTATATTTTAAAATAGAAGAAATAGGCATCCACAAATGCAGCCTGCCACACAGTGAATCATCAAACAAATGAGCCCACTTATAGCTACCAAAACAGGTTTCAAAAATTCCAACAGCTCCAAACAATACCCTGCTAGCCCCTAAGTAGTAAGAAAGGAAAGAAATAACCTTCTACCAAGTAGAATCCACAAGAAACAATGTAAAAACAACAAGAAGAAGCTACTGTACTGTAGATCTGATCCTGTCCCCCTTCTAGTTCCTTCTGAATATTGTGTATGTGTATTCTGAATTTCTGTAGCTTTGATATTTTCATTGACGAAAGGGCCTCTCCACCCCCCCCCCCTTTTTGCACCTCAGTCTCTTCTGAACAGTACATAACCAGGTACTGAAGTCTCCCAAGTGTGGTTACTAGTAAACCATGTCTCGCTAATGGCTGCTATGTCCAGTTTAGCCTCTGTCATTATTGCCTGCAGGTCTGGGATCTTGTTTCCCAGACTGCGAGCATTTGTGTACATGATTTTCCATTGGCCAGATTTCAGTGTGTTAGTTGTTGGGCGAGGTCTGGCATTTCCCCTGTGCATTGTAAGGTGAGCTGGACCTTTTTCCTTACCTGGTGATGCAAATGAACTACAAACATGCTGAACTCCTGTTTGACTACTAGCTGAGGAGGGAGGGGTGTTCTTACCATTCAACGTATGGGGTGCTGCACCCCTCTCCCCATTTGCTAGTTTAAATATTCTGCAAAGACATCAAACTTCTGCCCCAATGCACTGACTCCCTCCTTAGTCAGGTGAAGTCCATCAAATTGTAAGAATGTTTGCTCACAAAGCTGTTGCCAGTTCCCTACAAATTTGTGTCCTTTTTCCTAGCACCAGCCCTTGAGCCACATGTTTAGCTGCCCTATCTCCCCTTCTCTGACCTTCTGTCCATCTGCCCCCCCCCCCAAGACTAGCAGGATCTCAGAGAAGGAGATGCCGGACAAAATGGATGATAGTTTGTCACCCAGCCTGGTCGGGTGTTCCTTGGTCTCCACAACTGACCGGCTGGTGAGATCATTAGTCCCTATGTGTACCAGGACATCAATGTTTTCTCCTGCTTCCAGAACAATTTTAGCAATGTGGTCTGTGTCTCTCCATGCTGATGTACCTGGGAGACATCTGACCATTATCCCTGGCTGGAGATAGGTATCAACTCCCTGAATCATGAAGTCTCCTATGATCAGAAGTTTTTTGGATTTCCTTTTTGCTTTTTTTGTTTTGGTTCCTGTTTTGGGTGAGTTTTGTTGCGCTAACTCCTGTGCTGTAGTGTCCTGCTCTGCAATGTCCTCTGCCCCTTTGTTTGATTTCAGAGATAGAGGCAGATACCAGTTTGTAGTTTTTATATGGTTTGTGGAGGTAATATGTTGGAGAGCACCAAGTGATGGGGCACCCGATTTGCCCCTCCTAACCACCTGCCAACCTCCCTGATCAACTCCCTCTGTGGTCGAGGTGCTTCTGTTGGATGTTGGGGAAATGGCGGGCAGTTCTTATAATATATTTGCTCTTGAATATGCAACTTGAGGTGCGCAATCTCTGTCCATGCTGCGTGGAGCTGAGCCCTTAGCTCTCCAATGGCCCAGCATGTAGGACAGTGTCCTAAATCCTATAAAACTGCCCTTCTGAAAAGTGTTCTGCAGTACCTGCAGCTAATGATATCCATTCCAGATAAGTTGCTGGGTTTATAACCTGGTCAGGGTAATTAGAAGGAAGAAAATGAAAGCAAAAGTTTGATTTGTGTTTTGTTTGTTTGTTTTTGTATAACTTGTTATAACAAGTTAAATTACTAGTGCCCCTTTAAATGAGGTCACTGAATGGATACCCCTCTGATCTTCCCCTTCCTGCTTTGCTACAGGAAATGTCACGACTGTACTACCCTATAAAAGGACTGAAGTGTTGGGTGGTTGGGGATGGTGGTTGGTGGCTGGGCCCTTCCCCTGCCAAAAAAGGAAAACCACGAATGAAAAAAACAAGGAGGTAAGAGCAGAAACAATCAGCCAGCAACAAATGCAGGAGCCCTGAAAGCTTATCCTAATGATAGATAAAACTGTGAAACCTGTAAAGCACCACCTGTAATAATTTCACAGAAGATATACCCTGTAAGAAACGCTTTGCTACAGAAAAAAATAAAGCAGTAACAGAAGATATACCTTGCAAAAGACAATTTGAATCAGAAGATTACAGCAGTAATCTGTAAGCACACACCTGTAGGTATGCCCTGTAATAATGCAGCAGAAGGTATACCCAGCAACAACAATTTGAATCAGAGAAAAATAAAACAATAAAATGTTAGCAACAAACAGTAACAATCCCTGTGAGTACAAAATAAAAATAACAGCACACAGTAAATCTGCCTAGCCAAAAGAATCCTTAATCTTTTTCCTTGCTCTGGTAGGGTTCTTTGCTCTGTCCTTTCAAGTAACCTGGAAGAAAAGAGCTCAGGTGAAGCTAGGTGCCTTGGCCAGCAAACCTAGCCTTCCACCTCCAAGATATCAACTAACCTGACCTTTTAACCCTTCCTTCTGTTGGAAGTTACTGATGGTTTGTCAGCTCCACCACACAAATACACACCTAATCCCCCTGGAAAAGTTGTAGGAGGAAAGCAATTAGCTCCTTCAATGTGAGAAGGAGACTGCAACACCTCTGAGACAAACAAAAAACCTTTCAGCAAAAAAAAAAAAAAATAGTGGCAAACAGTAATTTTGCTTAGACTAATGATAAAAAGTCACAAAAATGTAAGCACCACCTGTAACAATTTCACAGAAGATATACCCTGTAAGAAACACTTTGCTACAGAGAAAAATAAACCACTAAGCACTAAGAGGGTGATAGACATATTGAATGATCTTCCAGTGGATGTGGTGGTGGGGGGAAAACTGTGATGGGGTTCAAGTATGCATGGGATAGATATAAAGGAAAACTGGTATCACAGCAGGGGGGAGGTGACTGGAGACCATGTAAGGTCTGTGGTGGCAAAATAGGCAGAGAAAGGGGTGCAGATTAGGTGGGACAAGCAGTCATTATCTATGTTTCTATGTAAGGTGCCAGGGAAGTGTGATAAAGGAATGGGTAAGGCTCGTGGGATGCTGGGGTGCATAGGGAGAGGTATCTTCAGCAAGAAGATGGAAGTGGTGTTGCCACTGTATCACTTACTGATGAGACTCCATTTAGAGCACTGTGTTCAGTTTTGGAGATCGCACCTCAGAAATGACATAGACAGGGTGGAGACAGTCCAGAAGAAGGTGACTAAAATGGTACAGGGTTTGCACAACAAGCCCTATGAGGAGAGACTGAGGGATCTCAACAGGTACACCCTGGAAGAAAGGAGGAAAAGAGAGAGATGACATGATAGAGTCCCACAAGTACCTAATGGGAATGAACACGGTGCAGGTGGGGAGCCTTTTTCGAATTAGAAAGAGCACCAGGACCAGGACCATGTGATGAAGCTGCGGGGTGGGGAGGAGGGGGTTCAAGAAAGATGTGAGGAAATGTTTCTTTACTGAAAGGGTGACAGACACCTGGGAAAGACTGCCAATGGATGTGGTGGAGGCTAAAACAGTGAGGGGCTTCCAGCATGCATGGGATAGACACAGGGGTATATTACACAAGATACAGTTAGGCAGGAGGGTCACTGAAGACCTTATAGAGTCTGCAGAGGCAGATTAGATAGGGAACATCTGAGCACACAGGGTGGGCCAAGTGGTCCTTTTCTGCTGACAAATTCTGTTTTTTCTGTTTCTATAAAGGTGCAAGGTATGGGCCTACTTTAAGTTTTATCTCAGGAATTCCGTGACTTTGTGGATAACACAGCAGAAATATATTCCCTATGCCCACCTTTTGCAACTAGTAGATAGAGAAGTGTCTACAGTGAG
This sequence comes from Neoceratodus forsteri, assembly GCA_016271365.2. NCBI lineage: Eukaryota > Metazoa > Chordata > Ceratodontiformes > Ceratodontidae > Neoceratodus > Neoceratodus forsteri. The sequence continues at coordinate 533,187,682 of CM028137.1, read as the reverse complement.
GCAAAAAGAGAGATGGATCCTTTTAGGTCTCCTTTCAATGGACTTTTGGTATAATATGGCCTATATACTTCAGCAGGGGTTTAGGTCTTGAAGGGGCTTTGGGGTATCTCTATTCTTCTTGTAGATGAGGCAGGTGGAATGTTTGGGGACTACTGATCGTGACCCAGCACTTCCCTCTAAAAGGGCTTTGTTCCCTGACTCTGCACCAATAAAAAGCTTTGGATTTGAATTCTTGTGCTGTATTAGTGGTTACTGGACTAAGGTCAAATTTAAGGGAGCACCTCAAAGGTTTGAGTGCTTAAAATTGTTGAAGGAGGTGATTTGTACAAAATAGTATTACAACTTTATTTTCCTAGCTCCACTTCTGGCTTATAGTAGATTTTATATTTACCATTTATAATGCTATCACCATCAGATGGCCCCTGTAAATGAGATTTCTTTCAGTGAGCTTTTCCTGGATAGAAATGTGCTTCATTTTTAAATATAAGTTTTAAAGTGGTACATTTAGCACTTTCCCCTTTTAGACTGTTTACAAAGACCTCAGAGCTTTCAGTGGGAAAACTGTAAAATCAATAAAAAAAAAAAAGACATTTAAGCAGTTGCTGGCCAGAAAAATCTAACTATGTGCTTCCCAGGGGCTATTTCCTAAACCGAAAGAGAATCATCTTCATGTGTTGATCCTGTTTTAAACTGATGTCATTGCATTTAATCAAATTCAAACTGTGTCGAACAAGCTTTGTGAAGTTTTTGGCACTGTTCAGTAATGAGGCCTAAGTGAGACTGAATCCCAAAGCGTGACGGGCTCAGCAGGCTCATGCTGAAGCTGCACTGTGTCATTTGTTCATTCTCATTCAGGAAGTGGCTTACATGATCACACTGGTTGTGAATGAGGTAAAGATTATAGCAGCTGGGATGAAGATCATTGCAGGAATTCCAGGCTGTGGGATGATAATTTTAAAGAATCTTCTAAATAAGTCCCCATCCAGAAAGAAAAAAAAGTTTTATTACTAAAATGTTTTTGAATTCTGAAGAAAAGAAAAAAGACTCACTGCAGTTGGGAGGGGGGAGGGTGAGAGACAGCAGGAGAAAAAGAGAACTAAAACAGAGAGATAGAGGCCAAAGAGTAATTTTTGACACAAAGAAGAGAAATAGTGAACAAAACATGTGTCAGAGGAAAGGGTACACTGCAGGGGAAGGGCAGATTTAAAACAAACAACCAACCCCATCTAGCATCACTGGTCTGCTTGATGGAACCCTATTGCACATGATTTTGGAATTCCTGCACCCTTGATGAAACTGCGTCAGACAAGCTTCTGGAACTGATACACATTTGCAGTACCTAAATGATTGCTATTTCCCTAAGACCCCTATACAAATAAGATGATTCATTTCAAGGAGCATACCTCAGTGGCTAAAAAATGAATTAATAGTACGAAAGTGGATCCTGGCCATCATGTCCTGTACTGCTGGGAAACCTGGAGCCTGACATTGCTAGTCCTTCACCCCTGGGGTAGCTGGAGTCTGGCCATACTAGTCCAACACCCATGGTGATGCTTTTCTGTTCTAGCTAGTCCTCTTCCCTTGGAGAAGTTAAAGCCCGGCACTTAAGCCAAAGCTTGTCAAAAAAGCCATACTCTTTTGGCAAGACTACTGTAACACTCTGTGCCTTGGGGTTAGTAGGGGCATATTGCGACACCTGCAGCTGCTGCAGACGCAGCTGCCCAGTTACTTACAGGCCTTTCTTGATCATGCCATGTTTCACTGGTGCTGTGAGAATTGCACTAGTTGCTGGGGAAGTGGTGTATCTCATTTAAAGTGGGTTTGTTAACCTACAAAGCCCTAGAGGGGCTGGACTAATGTAGTCTACCTGGCTGAGCTTCTGCATCCGCACATCCCCTTATGCTAGCTCCATTCCACTGTGAATGGCTTTCGGGTGGTTCCTCAAGCTAGATTGAAGACCTCTGGGGACCAGGCTTTCAAGGTAGTGAGCCCAGCCCTTTGGAATTCTCTACCCAGAACCTTAAGGAAGGACCCCATGGTGGAGACCCATAAGAGGGGCTTGAAAAGCAAAGCAAAATGTGATTACAGAATGCTATTCCCACAGGATAATAGCATTTTACAGAAAATAAATCATAAAATTATGAACATCCATTTGACAGCATAACATTTAAAAACATATATAAACAGTAGGATTAAATATCTTACAATGCCAGTTCAAATAAATACATTTTTAAGGCAGATTTAAAGGCCTCAATGGATTGGCACTCCCTAACCTGGCAAAGTAGAGAATTTCACAGGGTTAGGGCTACAAAGACAAATGATCTAGCACCTGAAGTTGTCAAATAGACCCTGGGAATCTCCAGCAATCCCTCATCGGCGGAGCAGACAGGATGAAGGGGGCAGTAAGGACAAAGGAGATTGTGTAGATATGGTGGTCCCTGTCCATGTAGAGCCTTATAGATCAATAATTTGACTTTGAAGGTGATCCTGCATCACACCAGCAGCCAGTGCAGTTCACGGAGCACAGGTGTGACATGGCAAGATCTTGATAAGTCAGTCAGCAACCTAGCAGCTGCATTCTGCACCAGCTGCAGGTGGCAAGGATCCACCCCCAGTAACCCTAGGTATAAGGCATTACAGTAATCAAGGCACGTGGTCACAAGGCGTAGACCAGTGTCGGAAGGCCATCAGATGGGAACAGGTGTGTTATCTGGGCGATATTCCTCAGATGGTAAAATGAAGTATTGACAATGGCCGACACCTGAGACTTAAGCATCAGATCACTATCAAGAATAACGCTCAGATTCCGCACCCAATAAGAGGCCATCAGCTGGTTGCCATCCACACAATCCATATGTCTGCCCAGCCAGCAGCCTCTGTACCCGACAACCTGGGTCCACAACCAACACCTCAGTTTTATCCAGATTCAGTCTCAACCAACTGGCAATCATCCAGTCCTGAATCTCAGAAAGGAAGTTGTTAAAGACCAAAACAGCATTGTTTTGACAGGCACAAAAACAAGTAGAGTTGAGTATCATCTGCATGACAGTGAAAACTCAACCCGTACCACCTAATAATGTAATCCAAAGGCAGCATATACACCGCGTACAGCATGGGGAAGCACAGAACCCTGCGGTACCCCACATGGCAGGGAGAAAGGAGCCAAGGAGCACACTCCCAACTCAATTCTTTACATCCTACCAATGAGGAAAGAGTGAAGCTATCTGAGGACTGTACCAGACAGACCACAGAATAATCCCAAGCACTCTAGCAACATCCCATGGTCCACGATGTCAAATGCCGCAGAGAGATCAGGGAGGACCAGGATGGAATGACTCCTCCAATCTCTCGCTGTCAGGAGATCATTAAGTACCCAAACTAACATGGTCTCGGTTCTATGCCTCTTCCTGAAACCAGACTGCAGAGGATCACAGATGTCATGAGTGGTCAGATGCTCCTCAAGCTGCAATGTGACTGCCTTCTCAATAACCTCACCCACAAAAGGCAGGTTAGAGACAGGCCTGTAGTTTGCGAGACAGTCAGGGTTGAGAGAAGGTTTTTACAGGAGGGAGTGAACCACCACCTCCTTCAGGGTGTCTGGAAACACCCGGTCTCTAACAAACACCTAACTATCTCAGCAAGGACCGGTCTGATTACCTCCATGCACCCCCTCAGGAGGCATGTCAGACCAGGGTCCAAACTACAGTAAGTAGGTTGCAAACCCTGGATCATCTTCTCGACATCCTCGATCACCAGCTGGCTAAAACCTGTCCAGACAAATCAGGTGCTCACAGTCTCTCACTGATCTCTTCTCTGCCCATTTGAGCAAGCTGTGCAGATCTCAGATGTGATGGTGCCAACTTTATCTACAAAGAATCGAGCAAACTCATCACACTTCTGTGAAAAAGCTCCGATTCTTGAGAGAGATTAGATTGCACAATCTGTCCACAGTACAGAAAAGCTGAGCCAGTTGATTTCTTGCAGCTGCAATCTCCCTTGACAGGAATTCTGCCTTCTTACAGGAGGCAGCAGATTGATAATCCCTATAGTGGGATACCAATCTAAGTTTGTCTTCATCCAGGCCTGATTTCTGCTAGCAATGCTCTAACCATCTCCCCACTCTCCTCAACTCCCTCAAGGACCCATCAAACCATGGGGACGGGGGGCGAAGGGTGAAGAGATGAACCCAGATAGAAGCAATGGAATAATCCACAGTAGCCCCCACCTCCTTATTATAGACTAGCAGAAGATCCCCTGGATCCATACTGACACGCAAATAACCTGATAGATCACAGACCGCCATAAGACCATCAGGGGGTCAAGCCCCGCAAAGGACAGATACCTGACCACCTCCAAAGGGGCAGGTCTATCAGGGGGGCCCTGAAACTGAACCCTGTGGTGTGGTGATAAGACCATCCAACTGGTTCCACCACCATGTCGGAGATCTCCATCCCCAGCAGGAACACTACAGCTAATGAATGACCATGTATGTGGGTCACAGAGGTAATCACCTGTGTAAAGCCCAGCAAAACCATCAGTTGGAGGAAGTCTTTGCCAAAATGCAATAGTTATCTTCAACGCAGGCACTGAAGTCCCCCAGCACCAACCATCTGGGGGACTCCAATACCATATCAATGATGAAGTCTGCGACTTCCTGTAGGAAATCTTTCTCACCCCTGGGTGGACAGTAGACGAGAAGTATCCTACAGCCCATGATACATTCAAAGGATCTAATGTCCCAACTGGCACATCCACAAGGGTCCAGTTCCATCTTGAAACAGATGGCTAACCCACCGGTGTATTGCCGAATACCCGGCTGGAACTGCTGACTCCAAAATGGGACTAGCATTCTCGTCCAGCCAGGTTTCAGTGATGCAAGCCAGGTCAGATGACCCAACAAGATCAGCAACTAGTGCTGTCTTGTTTCTAATTGACCTGGCATTCCATAACACTGCCCGGGTTGGATAAGCCATCAAGGTTGACCGTGTGATCTGCCCACAAAAAGTGGAGCTCTTGGGTATGGGCACCAGGCAGGGCGGACCCCATTCCTGGACCCATTTCACCCCAGGGTGTCTCCTTGGCCTCACAACCCCAATTTTCCCATGCCATTCCACTCCCCAAACCCCCACCCTCCCCACCCCTCCAACACCCCCCGCTATACCCAAGGCATGACAGCACCTATAAACCATGACCAGTAGTGGGGGGCACTCAAAGGGGTGGACAGCCTGAAGATCAGCAGGAGACTAGTGCCCACCTGTCGAAGCACACTGCCAACACATTCTGCCATACTCTTACCCAGCAACTGCCAATAAAAGTACAAAAAAGTACACAGCCATAGAGTCAAGCCATACAAAAACAAGAGTATTGGACTTTAGGAGGGCTGACTTTTGGAAAATGAGAGAATGCCTCAGAAAAGCACTAGCAAACGGGCAAGAAGGAGGGGTGGAGGAACAATGGGGAATGATCAAAACAGCCATCACAGAGGCAACAAGCCTTTGTGTGAAGCAAATCAACAAAACAAAATGAAGGAAAAAAACACTATGGTTCTCAAAAGAGGTGGAAGGAAAGGTTGAGGAGAAAAGGATAGCATTCAGGAAATATAAGGAAACACAGAAGGAGCAGGACAGAGAACTTTATCAGTTAAAGCAGAAGGAGGCAGGGAAGGCAGTCAGAATAGCAAAGGCACAAACTGAGGAAAAGATAGCCAACTCTGTTAAGAAGGGGGATAAAACCTTTTATTGGTACATTAGGGAGTGAAGAAAGACCAAGGGAGGGATACAGAGACTTAATAAAGGGGAGGGAATGTGGGCAGAGGGTGACAGTGAAAAAGCAGGGATACTGAACAAATATTTCTGCTCAGTATTCACAATGGAAGAGGAGGGGGAGGTACCTAAACCAAACAAGAGAAACACTCTGAATAGGGGGGTCGATACCAGTCCATTAACAGAAGAAAGGGTTTTGAAAGAACTCTTGAAACTGAGGGTAGACAATGCAATGGGGCCTGATGGGATTCACCCCAGAATTCTAAAAGAACTAAGGGTAGCACTAGTAATGCCACTGACTACTCTTTTTAACAAATCATGGGAGGATGATGTGGTACCTGAGGACTGGAGGAGGGCACATGTGATTCCACTTCACAAAAGTGGAAGCAGGGCAGAGTCAAGAAACTACAGTTAGTTTGACCTCAGTGGTAGGGAAAATGATGGAATCACTTCTGAAGGAAAGAATCGTTGAGTACCTAGAGGCCAGTGGGGCAAAGGACCCAAGGCAGCATGGTTTCACAGCAGGAAGGTCATGTCAGATGAATCTAATAGATTTATTTGACTGGGTGGCCAAAGTAGTAGACCAGGGAGGGGCTGTGGATATGGCCTACCTAGATTTTAGCAAGGCATTTGACACAGTCTCACACAAAAGATTAATATACAAGTTAACCAGCCTTGGAGTGGGTCCCAAGGTGGTAGCTTGGATAAAAAACTGGCTGGATAACAAGATGCAAAGGGTAATAGTAAAAGGAGTCCACAGTGAAGAAAGGAGGGTAACTAGTGGAGTACCGCAGGGTTCAGTACTGGGACCTGTCCTCTTTAATGTCTTTATAAGTGACATTGGAGAGCACCTGGAAGGAAAAGTGTGTCTCTTTGCAGACACCACAAAGATCTGCAACAGGGCTAATACACAAGGTGGGGTGGAAAAGATGAAAAGGGACTTGACAAGGTTGGAGGAATGGTCAAATATGTGGCAGCTCAGATTCAGTGCAAAGAAGTGCAAGGTAATGCATCTGGGAAACAAAAAACCTAGGGGAAGTGTACACAGTTAGGGGGTGAGATAATAACAACAAAAGTCAAAAGAGACCTGAGAGTAATTATATCAGATGACCTAAAGGTGGGAAAACAATGTGAGAAGGCAGTAAGGAGAGCTGGGGGGAACTGGGATGCATAGGGAGAAGCAGCAACAGTAGAAAACAGGAAGTTGTTATCCCTCTGTACAGGCAGTTGGTGAGACCCCATCTGGAGTATTGTGTGCAATTCTAGAGACCCCATCTCCAAAAAGACATAGACAGAGTGGAGGTTGTTCAGAGGAGGGCAACCAAAATGGTGCAGGGTCTGCACCAGAAGACATACAAGGAGAGACTAAAATAGCTTAATATGTATACCCTTGAGGAGAGGAGGGAGAGGAGGGACCTGATAGAAACTTTCAAGTATCTTAAAGGGAATTAACAAAGTACAAGTGGGTAGCATATTTCAGAAAAAGAGATGTGCAAGAACAAGGGGGCACTCAATCAACCATACAGTCACTCTCACACTCAACCCTTAAATACCCTTAAATACCCTTAACAATCAAACTACCCCACAAAAAAAGATAAATTAATACCTAACAAGCATTTGTCAGTGCCAAATGTTGATTGCGTTGGTCCATTGAGCTCACTCATTGCCCATCTGTCATTTGCTCGTTCTGTTTCTCCGAGTGCTGAAGGCTGCTCTTTAGTACTGGACGCCTGCCTGCACTGGCACGTTTTTCTGCCTACAAAGAAATCTGCAGCTGTCCCAACAGAGCTCCATTGAGGTGGCTCACTCCCCCCTCTCTCACTCGCTCATTCTGTTTCTCCTGGCATTGCAGGCTGGCCTTTTGTACTGGGCTCCAGCCTGAGTTGCCACCTTTTTGCACCCACAAAGAAATCTCCAGCAGTCAGAATAGAGCTCCGTTGAGCTCGCTCACTCCTCCCACTCTCACTCACTCATTGTGTTTCTCCCAGTGCTGCAGGCTACCCTTTTGTGCTGGGCATCTGAGCGCGTTGGCACCTTTTTCTGCCCATGAAGAAATTTGCAGCTGTCCCAACACAGCTCCGTTGAGGTCGCTCACTCCCCGTTTCACTCGCTCAATCTGTTTCTCCTGGTGCTGCAGGCTGCTGTTTTGTAGTGGGCTCCTGCCTGTGTTGGTGGCTTTTTCTGCCTACAAAGAAATCTGCAGCAGTCCAGACAGAGCTCCATTGAGCTCGTTCACTCACTCCCCTTTCTCACTCATTTGTTCTGTTTCTCCCGCCGCTGCAGGCTGCCCTTTTGAACTGGGCCCCTGCATGCATTGCTGTCTTTTTCTGCCCACAAAGTAATCCGCAGCAGTCCCAACAGAGCTCCATTGAGCTCACTCACTCCCCTCCTTCACTCGCTCGTTCTGTGTCTCCTGCTGCTGCAGGCTGCCCTTTTGTACTGGGCTCCTGCCTGTGTTGGTGTTTTTTTCTGCCCACAAAGAAATCTTCAGCAGTCCTGACACAACTCCGTTGAGGTTGCTCACTCCCCATCTCTTACTCACTCATTCCATTACTGCCAGCGCTGCAGGCTGGCCTTTTGTACTGGGCTCCTGCCTGCGTTGCCACCTTTTCCTGCACACAAAGAAATTTGCAACAGTCACGATAGACCTCCATTGAGCTCGCTCACTCCCCCTCTTCCACTCACTCATTCTGTTTCTCCTGGTGCTGCAGGCTGCCCTTTTGTACTGGGCTCCTGCCTCTGTTGGCACCTTTTTCTGCCCACAAAGAAATCTGCAGCAGTCCCGACAGAGCTCCATTGAGCTTGGTCAGTCCCCCCTCTCACTCGCTCATTCAGTTTCTGCTGGCCCTGCAGGCTACCCTTTTGTACTGGGCTCCTGCCTGTGTTGCTGCCTTCTTCTGCCCACAAAGGAACCTGCAGCAGTCACAATAGAGCCCCGTTGAGCTTGCTCAATTACTCCACCCCTCACTCGTTCATTCTGTTTCTCCTGCTGCTGCAGGCTACCCTTTTGTACTGGGTTCCTGCGTGCATTGCTGCCTTTTTCTGCCCACAAAGAAATCCACAGCAGTCCCAACAGAGCTCCGTTGGGCTCATTCACTCCCTCCCCCTCCCTCACTCATTCGTACTGTGTCTCCCACTGCTGCAGGCTGCCCTTTTGTACTGATCCCCTGCCTGCGTTGGTGGCTTTTTCTGCCCACAAAGAAATCTGCAGCAGTTCCAACACAGCTCCATTGAGGTCGCTCTTTCCCCCCTCTCGCTCCCTCATTCCATTTCTGCTGGTGCTGCAGGCTGGCCTTTTGTACTGGGCTCCTGCCTGCATCGCTGCCTTTTCCTGCCCACAAACAAATCCGCAGCAGTCACAATAGACCTCCATTGAGGTCGCTCACTCCCCCCCCCCACACTAGTTCATTATGTTTCTCCCGGCGCTGCAGGCTGCCCTTTTGTACTGGGCTCCTGCCTGCATTGACACCTTTTTCTGCCCACAAAGAAATCCACAGCTGTCCTGACAGAGCTCCATTGAGGTCGCTCACCCCTGTCTCTCTCGCTCATTCTGTTTCTCCTGGCGCTGCAGGCTGCCCTTTTGTACTGGGCTCCTGCCTCTGTTGGCAACTTTTTCTGCCCACAAAAAAATCTGCAGCTGTCCCAACAGAGCTCCGTTGACCTCACTCACTCCCCCCTCTCACTCGCTTGTTCCATTTCTGCTTGTGCTACAGGCTGCCCTTTTGTACTGGGTTCCTGCCTGCCTTGCTGCCCTTTTCTGCCCACAAAGAAATCTGCAGCAGTCATGATAGAGCTCCATTGAACTGGCTCACTCCCCCTCTCTCAGTCGCTCATTCTGTTTGTCCCACCACTGCAGGCTGCCCTTTTGTACTGGGCCCCTGCATGCATTGCTGCCTTTTTCTGCCCAGAAAGAAATTCACAGCAGTCCCAACAGAGCTTCGTTGAGCTCACTCACTCCCCCTCCCTCACTCACTCGTTCTATCTCCCGGAGCTGCAGGCTGCCCTTTTATATTGGACTCCTGCCTGCGTTGGTGCCTTTTCCTGCCCACAAAGAATCCTCAGCTGTCCTGACAGAGCTCAGTTGAGCTCGGTCACTCCTTCCCTCTCTCACTCACTCAATCCTAATATGTTCCAAACACTGGTTTCCGACAGTGACTGCGGTATTCTGCACCGGAAGTGCGAAAACACATTTTGGCCAGGATGTGAAAAATGACAGCTGTACTGTTCATAAGGAGGTTTGAAAAAATGCCAGTGTTGAAAATCTGGCATGAAAATATTACTAATTTGTGAACTTACAAGGGTGCATGGAAACTGCACAATGCATGCTCGTAACACATTCATTTTATGGAGTTTCATCACACAGTTTTCAACATAGGCATTTTACGACCTCTGCTCATGAACAGTGTCAGTGTGATTTTCTTAATGTGTCCCGAACACTGATTTCCCACAGCAGCCGCACTATTGTGCGCCGGAAGAGCGAAAACACATTTCGGCCAGGATGTGAAAAATGGCAGCTGCACTGATCATAAGGAGGTGTGGGAAAATGGCAATGTTGAAAATCTGGAGTGAAAATATAATTAATTCGCAAAGTTACGAGCGTGCATGCAAACTGTGCAACGCACACCTGTAACACACTCATTTTTATGGACATTCATCACCAAATTTTCAACATAGGCATTTTAGGACCTCCGCTAATAAACAGTGTCACTGTCATTTTCTTAATGTGTCCTAAACACAGATTTCCCACAGCGACTGCACTATTCTGCGCCAGAACTGCGCAAACACATTTCGGCCAGGAAGTAAAAAATGACAGCTGTACTGTTCATAAGGAGGTGCAGAAGAATGGCAATGTTGAAAATCTGGAGTGAAAATATTATTAATTCGTGAAGTTACAAGCGTGTGTGCAAACTGCGCAACGCACGCTCGTAACACAGTCATTTTATGGAGTATTGTCACCAAATTTTTAATATAGGCATTTTAGGAACTCTGCTCATGAACAGTGTCACTGTCATTTTCTTAATCTGTCCTGAACACTGATTTCCCACAGCGACCGTGCTATTCTGTGCTGGAAGTGTGAAACCACATTTTGGCCAGGATGTGAAAAATGACAGCTGCACTGTTCACAAGGAGGTGTGAAAAAATGCCAGTGTTGAAAATCTGGAATGAAAATATTGCAAATTTGTGAAGTTACGAGCATGCGTAGCAACTGCGCAACGCACGCTCGTAAAACAGTCATTTTTTGGATTTTTTCCACCAAATTTGCAACATAGGCTTTTGAGAGCCAACCTCATGCACACTGGCACTGTCGTTTTGTTAATCAGTCCCAAAAGGGGATTCCATGCAGTGACTGCAAAATCATCTTTCGGGGCTGAATAATGTCATGACAGTGGCAGAATTCATGAGGAGGGGGTCCCAAAAACCCCATGTTGAAAATTTGGTGTCAAAATTCCAAAAAATGCCTGAGATATGCATCAAAGTTGAAAAAGCCCTATTCATTTCATTATACAGCTTACCTGCAATTTCCTCAGTTTGTGGTCAGCTTTGAAGAGTGCAGACGTGTTTGTGGTCAACGAAGATGGACTCCAGAGGTAAGTATGGGGTGAGGGGGTGTGGGGAGGCAGGCTGCACAGTGGGTGGGCGCGGTTTGTAAGGGGGGGCAGGGAGACAGCAAGGGACCTTTTTTTTTTACAGGTTTAAAAAAAAATTGCGGGACTTTTTTTCTTTACAGGGGCATTGGGCACGCTGGGGTGGGCTCCCAGTGTGCCATCTGAATGTTTTGGCCGGTGTGTGCAGCCGACAGGGAATTGGGCACCCCTATCAGCACAGAAATGGGGAGGCGCAAGGCCGAGGGGATTGGGCACCCCTCGGCACAACTCTCACTACTCTTTGGGGACCTGATGCTGACGGGGAGTGGGCTCCCGTCAGCACAGAAGCAGGGGTGCAAGAACCGAGGGGATTGGGCACCCGCACAACTCTCCCACTACTGTTTCGGGGGGGACCTGATGCCGATGGGGAGTGGGCTCCCCCGTCAGCACATCAAACAGGGAGGGGGGGACATAATGCAGATGAGGAGTGGGCTCCCCCATCGGCAAGTCAACTAGCACAGGGGATGGAAGCTGATGGGGATTGGGGCCCCCGTCAGCAAAAACACACTGCTGTGGGGAGGGGCACATGCTGCCAAGGGGGATTGGGCACCCCCTCGGCACTGGGGCCAGATTAATATTGTTTGTGAACATGGCGGCAAGGTGCCGCCATGTTCACAAACAATATTACAGTAGCAACGTTCCGTCCAGCAATGACGGGTCGCTCCCTCATTGCAGTGAATCGCTGACACTGCAATGACGAGACAGCCCCTGATTGCAGCAGCTGAAACCTTTCAAGCTTATGGCACACTGGCTAAACTAGTGTCAGCAGCAGCATGCCATAGCATTGTGGAAAGTGGGCCAAGCCTTTACAGGCTGTGGAGGCATTGGCCACAACAGTGCCGTGCCTCCACAACCTGCTTCTGGAAAGCTGCCACAATATGTTTCTTGCGCATGCATGCAATCAGTATAAAAAGCCTATAACCCAACAGAAAAAATATAAAAAACACAAATTAAAATAAACAATAAACAAACGAAGAGACAGCTGTCAAAAACAGCAACAGTGCACTAATTTTTATTGAAAATTATAGTCCAATAAAATACTGTCCAGATTATAACAAATGAGTATAATTTAGCACTGTCCATCAAGCCACGCCATAGCTTGAAACAGTTTGAGACTGGAAAGGGGGGCTCTCACCGACCCTAACCATAAGAGACTATGAGAAAAAAAGAGTCTCTCTCACTTCTTCAAAGAGAAATGAAGCAATGTGTAATCATCAGCCCATTTAAATTTCTGGAGCAGTCTCAAGCTGAATTCTATGCTGACAAAGATCTTCTACCAAGGCAGTTCCAGGAAAATAAATTCCTCTTTCCAGCTCCACGATGGTCCAATTGACAGGCCTCTGAACCAACCCCCAGGCAAGCATCAGAGAGCAACCAATTCCCCCTACCTGTGCCACAGTAACAGCCCGACTCCCATCAGGCCACCCCCCCATTGCACCAGGAGGTCAGGCTAATGCCCACCGTTTAGCCAGCACCTCCAACCCCCCCACACGTAAGGGGAAAAACAGCCACCCTCCATTCCTACCTCAGGGTAGATCCAGCCAGCAAACCTCATCCTCAGAGCTCCAAGTGATGCTGTCTCTCAGCACAGCTTCAAAATCCAGGTGAAAATCACTTTAGGGAGGACTCGTACAACTACCTCCCACTCCACTCAAGTCCATACTTCAGGTAAGGGCACCAGGTAGATAGTCTGTTCCACCACACTCCACCACCTTCTCTCTCCCAGGCATGAATCCAGAGGTCACTCCTGAGATTAGCCCCAGCTGCAGCCTACTCTCTCTACTAGCTCCATAAATCAAGCAGCTGAATAGACAATTTTTCAGTGCTATAGCAGGCACCACAATTCTCCAGTGTTGCCACACCACTTACAGCAGTAGGTGCAGATAAAACCAAACAATCTAAATTGTCAGCCAAAATGTTACAACGGGCAGTTGTGCTAAAACACACCGACCCACAATAGGTAGTTTAACTGTTGTGGTTCAGACTTCACACCCCGCTCCACCTCAGAACTCAAAAAGACTCAAAACAAATAAATATGGATACACAAATAGTGCAAAATAACAAAATAAAACTAAATAAAAACAGCAGTTGCTGACTAATACCAACCTCTGGCGCAGTGTGGTCACTATCTTGGATCATATCTGTTTCAGCAAGCATTTGGGGATTATTAGTAACACTGTATTTCAGCACATCTTAAATTGTTAGCCTGTTTTTATTAATTTTGTTGCAGATGTTTTATATAATTATTTGTAATTTATTTCTGTATTTTTTGTGGTTGATAATTGTTTTTGGGTGTATGTACTGTTGTTATATTGTAATGGTGCCCTGGACCTCTGGGGAAGGGTGCCACAAACAAATAAAGACTACTACTACTAACACATTTGCAAAAGCTGGAGCCTGTTCTTAGTAGTAGTGTTCCACCCTTGAGGTCAATGAAGCCTGGTCCTGCTAGAGCATCACCCTTGCCTACCATCTGTAGTTTCCCACCCTTGGTAATGATAAACCTGATACCAGTAGTCCTGCACTTTTGAGGGAATGAGAGACCAGCCAGTCTCACTGAACCCCTGGAGAATCACGAGTCAAGCTCTGGTAGCCATTCACTTGCGGGGAAGTTAAAACTTGTCTACAATAATTTTGATCTTTTGGGAATGCTGGAGACTGAACCTGCTTGTCCTACCCCCTAGAGAAGCAAAGCTTTTCCACAATACTCATATCAGTTTCAGTTTCAGTATATTTGTTATACTGGAAAGGCATGTGAGCATAAATGCCCATTTTCACAAGCGTCCAGTTTAAATCACAAACAGAGATTACATGATGGCAACGGAGTACAAGGGGAGCAAAGACATCCTGGGAGTATAACAATCAATGATACAGAGCACATGAGGTGCAGAAAAAAAGAAATCCAACATTTTAACAATCAATGGTACGGAGTACAAACAATGATACAGAGAACATGTGGTACAGAATAAAACAACATTTTAACAATCCTTGGTATGGTGTACAATTCATGATACAGAGAGCAAGGCAAATTAAAAGTGCTGGTGGATAAAGTGCTGGTGCAAGTGGGACAAAATACTCAAAATAAGAATACGAGCTACAGAGTACATAAGGGTATATAACAGGTAAAGGGAGGTAAGTGAAGGTGCCGGTAAGAGTAGGCCAGATACTACATGAAGTCACAAAGAGAGAGAGTGGAGAGACAGGGTTTGAACTACTCAGGGCTGAGCAGGAAATGCTGTAAGTTTAAGAAAATTATGAACTGTTGGAATTGAGAAAATGAGATGGATTAGGTACACTCCAATGGGGGGAAAAGTGGGAGGGGGAAGGATGAGAAGGATTGGAGGAGGATGGTGAGAGATTTAAGGAGGGGGACAACTGCAGGAGGAAGTGGAGAAGAGGTGCTTCTTTAGGTTATGCTTAAAGGAATAAGTAGAGGAACACTGCATGAGATCATGGGGGAGAGAGCTGTAGAGTTTAGGGCCTTTAAATGAGAGGGTGTTTTGGCCATGGGAAGTGCAACAGAAGGGAATGGAAAAGAAGAGCGAGTCAGATCTCCTAGTAGTCTTAGGGTGAACTGTCTTAGGGAAGAGTGATGTCATACTAGGAGGAAGGAGGCCAAGTGAGAGTTTATGGAAGAAGGTAAGAATTTTGCTGTTGAAATGGTTTTCTAGGGAGGACCAGCTGGATAGTCTGTACAGGTCACAGTTGTGGGTAAGTCTGGGGAGACCTGAGAAAATGCGGATGGTGTTGTGATAGGTGCTGCAAAATTTGTTGAGATTTTTCTAGGATGGGGAGGGAATAGACCAGCGCTCCATAGTCGAACAACAGGAGAATAAAGCTACAAGCCAGAAGCACCTTGGAGTCCTTGTCAAGGTATGGTTTGACTCTGTAGAGCATACCAAGTCTTTGATGGGCTTTCTTAATAGTTAGGTTGATGTGAGCATCATAATTGAGGTGGCAGTCAAGGAGTAGCCCAAGGTATTTAAATTCATATACCCTCTCAATAAGGTTGCCGTCATTATCAAGAAGGGGGAAATTGAAGGAAAGCAATCTCCTGGGGTTGGCGAAGACCATAACCTTTGTTTTTTTTTCCAAATGAGTACCATACCTTTCAATGAGAACCAGATGTGGAGTGTCTTAAAGTCACTCTGGAGTTTGCTTAGTAGGGAGGAGAGGTCTTTGTCTTTGGTAAAGAGAGCTGCATCATCAGCTTAAAGAATTATTTCTGTATTTGTGCAAATATTGGGGAAAGAGTTTACAATGAGGGAGAAAAGTAGAGGGCCAGGAATGGATCCCTGCCTGGGGTACATCATATTTGATGGGATATGGCTCAGAGAGGATGCCATTTATGATTGTTTGATGGGTCCTGGTGGAGAGGTAGTTCCGAAACCAATTAACTATGTCGGAGGAGAAATAGAGGTAGGACAAGGTGTGAAGAACATCATAGTCAATGAGATCTTAGAGAAGCTCTGTCCTGACTCTGGTACCTTCACTGGGTTTGAAGCTTGAAGTAGATGCTTGTGCTATGGAGACACATAGAAGCACAGAATTTTGGACACTTGTTTTCTCCCCGTATTCATGGATCTTACATTGTTCTTGCAAACTGCCATTCTAGTATGCCGCCTTTTAGTGCACTAAATGGCTGCTTCTATTCACAGTTTGGAAATTTGGAACTTTGCTCTGGTAATATTCCCTCTAAGCCCCCCACCCCACCCCCAGTTGAGAGGATTTCTGGTAATGGCAAAACACTCTTAAGGAGGATTTTAAAATATGAACATTTGTGTTTCTGTAGCCTGGGTGGCACTGTGTACCAGCAGGCTACCACCCCTGCTTTGTAGGCCTGAAACAAGGTTGAAGGGCCTGGGTCCTATTTCTGATGTACAGGGGGTTCTTTCCCAAAGATAACAATAAAATAACATGGTGCCTCCACCCAGAGTAAAAATTACAAGTGAGTCTGATTTTTTTAGCAGTACAAACCCCTTGGGATGCTGTACCTGCCCACTTCCCCATCTAGTCACACCTCATATGGAATTACGTAGGCAATAATAACCCAACACAGCTGGCGGTAGTGCGTTATACCGGACTGCCCAGGGGCATAATGAGGCCTGACACTGCAGGCAGAGAGCCTTATAGCCCCTGGAAGGTCAGGTATAGCACAATGCCACCCACCCTGGATGGTATTATTGTGCTTAGAAAATGGGCATCTATGAATATTTTAATTAACTAATAAAATAAGAGAGGAAATTAGCTTCAAAATGAATACAAATACTAGAAAAAAAGTTTTGGGGGTAAAGTAGTCCTTCTCCTTCTGTGCTGTTCCATCTCTGTTGCCCCCCCCAACACATCCATTCTTTCCTACTTATCCCCCACTCCCCGCACCACCACCTCTAGAAGAAAAGATGACGTTTTTGTACAGTTTTCCCCAACAGTCAGTTGTCATCATTTTTGTGTTTATAAAAACAAACAAATAAAAAAAACAGCAGTCTTCTCGCCCTGCAAGACTTTTTTTTATAGGAAGATATGGCTGTTGGGTGCGCAACCTTGCACAACCCTGCTTCATAGAACTAAGAAGTGTACAATTTACGATGTCGGTGTGAGTGCTCTAAATTGTTTTCTTTTCTTTTTTTAAGTTTAACCAGGAGCGCTGTTATACTTTTAAATTTGAGGCAAACAGTATTTGTTTGTGGCAGGAGACCTCCTGTTTGCCAGTAGTGATAGAAAACCCAGAGGTAAACCACAGAAGATATGAAATACTAACAGGTGGTAGCTTAACTACTTTCCTTATCTTTTTTATTTCGTCGATCTTATTTTTATACTGTATATTTTAAATGTCACTTAATTTCACTTTTGTTTTGGGTTGGCCAGCAGCAGCAGGGATCAGGATGGTGGCAGAGGACCCGAGGGCTCAGCTATGAGGTGAGACCATGATAGCGCTAATGTTCTATTCGTTTTTTTGTTTTTTCATGCTGAGCTACCAAGTGTGGGTAAAGCTGCGTAGACAAGTTTAACTTAAAAAAAAGGGGTACCAAAACACTAGGCAGTTTTTTAATGTTATTTCAATTGAATTTGTTGATCTTAAACAGACTCAGGGTGGGGGGGGCCTGGCTTGCCGGCCACCAACTCACCCACTAAGTGGCAGTAAAAAAATGGTGGCAGATCGAGTTTTAAAATTCTGGCACCTTGATTTCTGAAATCAAGTAATTTGGGACTGGTACTTTTAATACCTGGGCTCTGTTGTCTGATAGATGCCCACCTTGCCAGGACTATCAGCCTATTAGAGCTTGGGATTTTCTTAGACCATCTTCTAACATAAACCAGATACTAGCTTTTCAATACCTTGAATTATTGACTTGCGCTAGTTATATGTTCTCATGTGGTACAAATAATATGCTCACTAGTCAAAAGTTTCCAAAGCGGTTAAACCACCATTTATTTACATGGGGAGACTTAGGAAAGGGTGACTGGAGGCAGACGTTAGCAGCATTGTCATTTTGCATTGGCATTTAGAAATGATCATCATAAACAATTATTATGCTTTTTGAATTTAAGCATATTTCAATGCTTGCAACCACCAACCCACTGATGGATATAGATTTAGCTCTCTGACTAACTAACTGTTTAGATTTTAACAACTACACAAACCCAATGGTACCAGTCCCCAGTCCAGATAATGCCCCTAAAATTCTGTCCCTGGGTACCCAGTACTAAATCATTACAGGCCTGTGATGCAAGTGCTTGGCCAGCATTGGCGTGCTTAATTTAAATCAAATCAACTTTTACCCTTTCCTTGATTACTTTAACTGCTTGAGAAACTCAGAATTGTAAATAAGCAGGAAAACTGTACATCTAATGTGCTGGCTGAGGTTTAAATCTGAACCCAGCTTGCCTTCTTGTGTTTACTCCATGTATGTGGGATGACCTTTCAGCCTCACCACAACATTCAGGAGCAATCACCCGATTCAGAAATTTTGCTTGAATAGGCAAGTCTAACTGGGTGTGCATGTAACATGCACTTGGCTGCGTGTTCAGTTAAAATCACAGTACCTCAATCATGGTCTAGTCTATTTGTCTGATTAAAATGACCTTATCCTAAACCTTTATAGTTATTTTTCATTTAATATTCTTGTACCACTTACATATACCAATAGTCACAATTAAGCTTTACCCCTATATTGTAAGTCAACAGCTTTTTTAGTAAAAGTATTTAACTGACAAGAAATACCAGGAAATTTCATATTGTCTTAATTCTTTACTTAAAACTGATATGCAGAATTAACATCATTTGGATCAGCAGTGCAAGCAAACAATGTATGATTAACTGGAGAGGAAGTCTCTCCTACTTTTAGATACTATCATACAATAAAGTAAAAATGAAATAAAATAACATACAATGCAAGTATCATCCTTCTCTGTTCCATATCAGAGATAATAGCAATTCATAACACACAGTGCCATACCTTGATGTCTCAAATGAAGTCCTGGGCAGAAGGACGTGCTATCACAGCTCCTTCCTCTCCTCTGCCATCCTTTAGCTTAAATGGGGTCTAAATTTGTATGTTTGGATGGAAGGGTAGAAATGTACCTTGTGATACAATTTTACAAAATTATGCAAAGTGGGAACGCGTGATACAATTTTGCAAAATTATGCAAGGTGGCAACACGTGATACAATTTTGCAAAATTATGCAAGGTGGCAACACGTGATACAATTTTGCAAAATTATGCAAGGTGGCAACAAAAAATATCTTAGTTTAACATTCTTTTTGCTACAGAGGAAACTGTGGTTTAGCCTGCTGCTTTCTTGAAGTGTGTTCTTTTTCACTTCCCAAATAAATTTCCCCCATTCTACAGCTAGTTTTAAAACAAGACGTTTTCTTTAAACTGAAATGTTAATGTTACAACTAAATATTGCAAAGAAACTATGATCATTCTTGTTTTAAATGTATCTTTATACTAGTTTACAGTAAGACACACTCCATTTATTGGCTAAACAGAATTATGCTTAGCAATAAGGTTATATTTAATTTAATTCAGGAAAAGCAAAAATAAAGCATTTTTCAATTGTCATTATTGAATTTAGAGAAGAGTCAATAAGTCAGATCAATTTGTTGATTTGTCTCTGGGACATAGTGGGTTCTTGCTCCATCGTGTCCTCTAATTCTAGAAAAACCGCTTCTTTGGAATATTTGTATCAGGCAGTCCAAATAAGGACTCGAGGAGATTGCAGAGACTCTGCAAGTTCCATCCCTGTCACAAAAATATATTGAAGAATAAAATTCTGGATTTGCTGGTAGATTCAAAGCATACGTGTTGATAATATTAACCATGAGACAAGTTTGTCCATTACATTGGAGTGATAAGCAGTGGTTATAGTCAGGATGTTGTGGTATCATAGGAACTTTGATGCTGTCACTCAGTTGATGTCAGGACACATGATACAGTACAACTAACATGAGGGCTAGTGAGTGGTTGAAGAAACAGAGCAGTGGCAGAGCTAATTTTTCTCCTTCTGCCAATGGGGTTTGCCTACCCTCTGTGATGTCTCAACATAGCTATGTCTGTATACAAAATGGCACGTGGACCTTATTGTGCTGACGGCCATTCTCTGAAAGGCAACAGAAACAGGATGACAGCAGAGGTGCACACTATCTTTGGCAACTACAGAACAGTAAGACAACAATAGTGAGACCAAGTACCACCAGTATTGTATGTAAGGGGGATAACAACCAAGAATACAATGTTTTAATCTAATTTAGTGGATTATAACTGTAATTAGGGAACTGAAGCTTCACTATGTGCTGCTGTAAAATGTTTACGTGTGTTAAAATGAGACTTTGTGTTTTGTGTATGCATTGTATTGTGTGTAATTGAGTGCTTGTTGAAACTGCATGTTTTTGGTTTTCAAGGTAAGCTTGAAAGTTAGCACAGTGTCTAGAACAATGTTGAATTTGGATGTAGAGTCTTGAATGAGCCCTTGTTGTGTGGTAGTGACTATTAGAGTTTGTAATATGAGGGGGACTTTTAACTATTTTGCAGTGCAATTGTAATAAATTTAGACTCCACAGACATCTAACTAAAGTGATGTTGCGTGGCAGAGGATTCCAATCCTGGTTGGCGATCTCTGTGTCTGTTTACTCCACACTTGTTGTTGTGTAGCAAAACTGGTGGCCCAAGTGATATCTACTAATATGATTCACTATCAGGAAATCCAGTACAGCCTATCTGGCGATCCCTGTGCCACCACTTAAGATCAGATTGTGATATTTAAAGTGTGCTGGCCCCACTAAAATAGAGAACATATTGCAACTGACACATTGAAATTAACTTGATCCAGAGACAACCACACAATTAAGACCCTGTAAAAACAGTTACTAACCACTGGTAGTAGCCTGGTAAGATCATTGGAGTTATGAATGGTACTGAGTAGATAAAATATCAGTGTTTCTATGGCAGCTAGGCATAAAAGAAGAAAGTAAACATGGTAATGAAGAATACTGTAATAATAATAACTTTTTGCAACAGTTTACATGTGGAGCATTGCTAAGGTTTGTTCTGAACCTTAAGTAATGCTGTTTGAGACATAGCAGATTCATCCAACCTGATATAAGCAGTATTTGTCTTCAAGAAGGGTTTTAGACTCACTGTATTGTCTCATACTGAAATAAAAACACTAGATACATTAATAAAGGTAGGAACTGGTAAGCATGTGCTGTTTGTACCTGAAACCAAGCAGAGTAGCCAGAGGAAGTACCGAAAAGAATTAAAATAAAAACAGTAGAACAAGCATTAGTTGGTAAAATATAATATTAAAATGTTTTACTATATCTTTCTGTCTACTACCCTTGGTGGTAATTTTCACCTAGGGATTTTCCCACTCTATAACAAACTTTAAACTTTTTACATATGTAAATAAACAATCTGGCTAGAGTAAACACCAAACAAATGGCAAGAAAAATGAAAATTAAAAAAGCAAAACAAACAGTAATTGGTAAGATTATGATCTTAAAGGGTGTTATTGTTAGAAGTTAATTCACCTGGGCTTGGGTATATTTAAAACCAATGGGTGTTTAGGATTTTTTAAGCCAACCCATTTTTTAATGTTATAAAGGTTTACTTAGAGACTGTACTTATTGCCCTGTTTAAAGACAGTTGTGCCTGGTATTAGTATCCAGTATTATTTGTTTTTGCATTTTGTGAAGTGAAAGACCATTATTTTGTAAGTGGTTTACCTTGGATGTACATACAGTAAATGCAATTGATATGATTTTAGTTTAAAATTTATTGTACCCCATTTTCAAGGCCTGTTGTGGGTGCTTGTTAACATTTTAACTAGACCTTGGAATTGAGGGTGGTACTGAGTACCATGGTACCAGTTAATATCATACTGGTCTTTCAATTCAAACACATGAACATTTTTAAAATGCAAACCTTGAAGTGAATGGATGTGAGAGGGGATTCCCCAAAGAAGAAAAATCTCTTTGGTCAATGTGTCCACAGGAAATTTGACTGTGGCCACCACTGCAGGGAATGCCTTCACATATGGTGTAAAATGATCTGCAATAACCAAGCAAATATATATAAATATATATATATATATTTTATCTTCACTGACGGATAATTGCCCCACTAAATACTCATGTATCCCCCCGGGCACATGAAAACGTACTTGCAGGATGGGAGTGGGAACTATTTGAGCCTGCTTGTATTTTTAGCAGGTTATACAACTATTGGCATAATTAGTAATGTTTGACGTCATAGAAGGCCAATTGAAGTTGCTTTGATACCCAGATGTACAGATTGAATGCCTGTGTGTGTCAAACAGAGTAACTTTTGCATGCAGGAATAATTTTTTACCAAATAAATATATCTTGTTAGTTTTTGTATTAGGCCTTCCAACTGCCATTCTTACAAGTTTTGAGAATACCTTACTGTCCAGAAGGTGGCCAACTTCCTGTTCAGCTTGGTGGAATTCCATCCTGGATTGACTAACTGTGTGCCACAGTGACATTGTATACACAAGTTTCGCTGATGAATTGCTAGGATGATCATTTGGAAAAATATAGTCTATTCCATGCCCTCCAGATGTGGGAAACCTTTGGATGCAGGAGTTCAGACTTCACTTTGCTTGCTAAATTCCATCCCAGTCTGATGAGAATGCCTCAGGCTGTTTTGGACATGAATTGTAGGTTTGAACTACATAACTGCTGTTAATGGATACCAAATTAGGCTTCTGGATTAATGTTTGTTTAAGTGCCAAGACTTTAGTAGGGTGAGCAGACAGCTTTCACTGGCATGACTTCTCGGGTAATAATGGAGTAAAGCAGTGTCAGTGGCTCAGTAGGTAGCACACTCACATCTGAGGCCGGGAGATCAGAGGGCTGTGGGTTCAGTTCCCATATCTGGCACTTGGGTTAATATCCCAGTACTGACACTGTTGTGCAGCATAGAAACATAGAAACATAGAAGTTGACGGCAGATAAGGACTGCAAGGCCCATCCAGTCTGCCCATTTCTTTTTCTACCTTATAAATGTGCCATCGGCCTTTGCTCTGTCAGTGACCTATCTATTCATAGTAATTTGTATTGCTCCCTTATGCCTATCCCATGCCTGTTTGAAGCCCTGCACTGTATTCATAGCCACCACTTCTTGTGGTAAGCCATTCCATGCCATCTACCACCCTTTCTGTGAAAAGAATTTCCTCACATTCCCCTTAATCGGCCTCCCTCTAATCTCATGCTGTGTCCTCTTGTCCTGCTATTTTTCTTATATTTAAACATGTTAGACTCTTTCACCTTGTTTATGCCCTTAAGGTGTTTAAATGTCTCGATCATATCACCTCTCCCTCCTTTGCTCAAGGGTATACATATTGAGCTCCGTTAATCTGTCCTCATATGTCTTCTGATGCAGTCCCTGCACCATTTTGGTTGCCCTTCTCTGGACTGCCTCAATTTGAGTTAATGTCCTTGTGAAGGTGTGGCCTCAATACTGCACGAGTACTCAGATGGGGCCTAACCAATGTCTTGTACAGAGGGATTATTACCTCCCTCTTACGACTTGTGATACCCTACTAATACACCCTAACACCCCTAGCCTTACTGCTTTAGAGGTCTGCTTGGATGATTTTAGGTCATCAGTGATGATGATGCCCAAGTCTCTTTCTTCCTTTTGACTGCTAGCAACTCCCTCCCAGCCTATAAGTGGCTTCAGGGTTTCTCTTCCCTATGTGCATGATTTTGCACTTCTTTGCATTAAATCCCAGTTGCCACTCTTCTGACCATTCTGCTAGTTTATCCAGATCTCTTCTCATTCTGCCCACCCATCTGGATCATCTACTCTGTTGCAGATCTTGGTGTCATCTGCAAACAGACAAGCCTTACCCTCTAGTCCATCTCGAGGTCACTAATGAAGATGTTGAATAGGACTGGCCCAAGGACTGATCCTGAGGTACCCACTTGTGACTTGCATCTCTTCTGACTGTATACCATTTACCACCACTCTCTGTTTTCTGCCAGTCAACCAGTTTGCCACCCAGTTGACCAACTTCTGACCACCCGAGCCTACCTAGCTTATTTATCAATCTTCTATGTGGAACAGTGTCAAAAGCTTTGCTGAAGTCAAGGTAGGCGACATCAACTGCTCCTCCTTGGTCCACCACTCTGGTTACCCAGTCAAAGAAATCTATGAGATTAGTTTGACAGGACCTTCCTTTGTAAACCCATGCTATCTTGGATCCTGTGCCCTATGGATTCCAGGTGTTGCACTATCCTTTCCTTAAGGAGTGCCTCCATAATCTTGCCCACTACTGAGGTAAGACTGACCGGTCTGTAGTTCCCCGCCTCCTCCCTGCTACCACTCTTGTGGAGTGGGATCACATGAGCCCTTCTCCAGTCTTCTGGGACCTCTCCTGTGCTCAGAGACTCATTAAACAATTCTGCTAATGGCTCTGCTAGTTCCTCCTTTAGCTCCTTAAGTACCCTGGGATGTATGCCATCAGGTCCCATTGCCTTATCCACCTGAGCTTAGCAAGCTCTTGTAGGACCCTTTCTTTTGTGAAGGGAGTAGTGCTCACCTCCATCCCCCTGTGTCCATGATGCTGAGCTGTGGGCCCTGCCCTACCTTCTCTTCAGTAAATACTGAGCAAAAGTATCTATTTAGGATAGATGCCTTTACAGGGTCCTCCTCCTCACATGCTCCCTTTTCTCCATTAAGCTTAGCAATACCCCCTCTGGACTTTCTCCTTTCACTAATGTATCTATAGAAAGTCTTGTCACCTTCTTTTACTGTTTGTGCTAGTGTTTCCTCAAGTTTGGGACTTTGCCTGCCTTACTGCCTTACCTGCTTCCCTTAGGGCAGTTTGGTATGCCTCCCTATCTTTGGCGTCCATCC
This sequence comes from Neoceratodus forsteri, assembly GCA_016271365.2. Taxonomy (NCBI): domain Eukaryota; kingdom Metazoa; phylum Chordata; order Ceratodontiformes; family Ceratodontidae; genus Neoceratodus; species Neoceratodus forsteri. Next base: position 533,162,890 of record CM028137.1, on the reverse strand, counting down.
CGCTGTGTTCCCTTGTATTTTCTGAAGGCCAGCCTTTTGGCTCTGACCTTTTCTGCTACTGTATTTGAGAACCAAAGTGGTTTCCTTCTTCTTTGCACTTCCTTTTCTGTCTAACACAATGGGATGTTGCTTCAAGTATTGTATCCTTAATGCTTGCCCACTTGCCTGTACCTCCTCACCTGTGTTTCTTTTGCCAGGGCTAGCTTAACTCTGTTGGCCATCTTATCAAAGTCAGCTCCTCTGAAGTCCCATATTTTTGCCTTGGAATGGGATGATTTAGATGTAGTAGCCAAATTGAACCATACCATGTGATGGTCACTGGCTCCCAGGTGACCTTCTACCTGGAGATCTGTGATCCCTTCTTTGTTAGTCAGTACTAGATCTAGGATAGCCCTGTCTCTTGTGGGTTGCTGTACCAGTTGAGGGGTGCTGCACTTCTGAGGTGCCATCTCTCGGATGAGGTGTTAAAACTGAGGTCCCATCTGCCTGGATTAGTGGTAGTTCAGGTGGATGTTAAAGATCCCATGGCACTTATCAAAAAGAGTAGGGGGTGGGTTCCCCAGTGCCCTGGCCAAATTTCCCTCATTCACTAAAAATACCATCAACAGCTTAATCTGGTTCAATTTCAGTTGCTTACCATCTGTACCCCCCCCCCCGGTCGCCCCTAAAAAAGGGACTTCTAGGCCCAGTGGGCTTACCAGGTCAATAAAATTCAACAAAAACAAACAAAAACAAATGTTTGTTGCACTATCTTGCAGCCTGTGATGATACCTATTACTAACTTTTTTTTTATCTTGTATATGTTGTACACTTGTCTTTAAATACACTACAGTAGTAATGTTTGGTATATTTGCCCAATAAATGAATTCCAAATGTGGTGGGCTGCTCTAATTGTGAGTTTGATGGGTTTAATGCTGATTCATTAGGACAAAATAATTAATTAATTAATTTAGTTATTTCTTTATTTATTTACTTGTTTGTTTAGTGTACTGAGATGCAAGGTGCAAGCCTGGGTTGGGGTTAATACTAGTTTTTTGACAAGGACTAGTGTGGTTGGATGTTGGATGTGTACTGAAATGTGAAATTTTGGGGGACTTACCACAAGAGTAGTGTTTGTTTAAGAATACTATAATTACCTTGATGTGTTTTAAAACCTGGAATAATGCCTATCTGGAATACAATTTTTATATGTGTTGTCTGTTGTACCTATTTGTTAGAATATATATGATAGTGTTACCATGTGGTATAGTTGCCAGGGAAATATACTTGAAATGCAACTAATTTTACTGTCAAAATGGTGAATATAGTGATGTTTACAAATGTTTGGGGTTATTAGGACCTGTATTAAACATGCATATAGGTGAGATGTAGTTAGGAAAATACAATAATAAGAGATAACATACAATCCAGTAATGAACACCTATATTAGAGTTGTGCATGCCAAAAGAATGCTGAAGGGCATTTGAGCTTAGTGTGAGATGTCTCTACATACAGTTTTAAATTTTAAAATGTTTGCCATAAAAGGTTTTAAGGTGTTTGCCTTAAAAACCACAAATAATGAGATATAAAAACAAAAACTACAAGCTCATTTGAGCTAAAGGTGTTGAGTGAGACAGAAAAGCCAGGCAATAGCATGTGTTTAAATGCACAAGGAGGTCAACTGATGTGCTAAAGGTCACATAAGGCAAAAGTGTTAACTGGTTAGGTTTAAAAACAGGAAGTAAAATCAAAAGATGTGAGTTAACAGTTATATTATTGTAACATTAGACATGCAGCAGTCAAAGGCAGGAAAATAAGAACATATTACCATAACCCGGTGATCAAAAACTAAAATAAAAAGAGAATAATGGATAGCTAATTATCTATTACCATGAGTAATAGCATCAAGAGGTTCTGGACACTCAGTTACCTCGAGAGTCAAGCTCGAGAGGTCTCTGAGTGTCCAGAACCTCGAGATGCTGAAGCTCACTGTTAACAGATACTTGGCTAGCCATTGTTTTTTTTTAATATATGGATCCGAGTTGGATCTTGTTTTTTTTTTTGCTCCTTTTGTGGATGTTGTGGGCGGTCAGCCACTGTAGTGAAGGAGTCTCGCCATACTGGCTGACCGCCGCAGTGTGTCAGAACCCATGCACTGCCTGTTCCCTCACTACCGCTCCCAACCCCTCCTCTGTCAGCTCCGTTAGCTGTTCAAAAACATTTTTTTGCGTGTTTTCTGTTTAATCCTAACTTTGCAGTGTTCTTCTGATGTAGGATCGACCAGGCAGTTTCATTTTTGAACCAAAGTGCTGCGGAGTAGAAACTCTCTCAGTTAGCGAGAGACTGGTCGCCATGTTTTTAAAATTATTTTTGCCCACCTACAGAGGAAAAGTGGCCAATCAGAAGGCACACTTGGGAGATGTGGGCAGAGAGACTGGCGCATGCACTGTTGAGCTTCTGTGATAATACTATCGTTCAACTCCCGAACTATACTATTACGGGGCCTGAACAATGGTATTATCACTCTTGAAGTGTGGTATTATCACTTCTGGAGTGATACTATTACCAGAAATGTTTTGTATACTTTAAGATAGTATTAAATTAAGAATCCATATATTAAAAATAAACAAATAGATTTTATGGCTAATGAATATATTTGTTTTAAAGCTTAATAGATTAAGGTACAAAACAGAAGCATTGCTACCCACTTACAAATGAGTGGTTAAAGGGAAAGAAGTTTAAAGTACTAATATAATACCAGTTAACTGCATTATGAAATGATTAATCATGGAATGACAGTAAATGGTTACATTTAAAGTGAGTTGCATAAGCCATGGTATCACAAAAAAAAGGAAGTAGACAGGCCGCTAATGGTTTAACAGAAGCCAAGGTAGCATATAACAAGCATTTGTCAATGCCGAATGTTTGCTTGCTGGCATTGGCAGTGGTAGTGTAGAAGTTACAGAGCTGCGTAATAGGAATGGCAGTGAAGTATTGAACTGAAGCCAACCCCACCACCACCCTGCAGAGAGTGACAGGCATTGGGGTGTGCCTTTGGGTCATCAAGCATAACGGCCACGCCATTTCACCACACCCCACCCTGCAGACACTGACAAGTATCACGGTGTGCCTTGGGGTCTTTGGCCCTTATGCGCACCCCATTCCATCAGGAAGTATGGTGAGATGGTTGCGGTATAGGAGAATGGGGTGAACTTTGGGGCCGAAGAGTCCAAGGCATACCTTGATGCCTCTCACTGGCTGCAGGGTGTGGAATGGTATGAGCATTACAGGCAAGAATCCCAAGTCGCATCCCTGATGCCTGTCATTCTCTACAGGGTTGGGCGTTATGGTTGGAAACCCTAATACCTCAGGCATTCATTGGTATTTTCACTCCAAATTTTCAACATGGTTTTTTTGTGACCCCACCTCATGAACAGTGGCAGTATCAGTTTGTTAGCCGAAAGCTGCTTATGCACAGCGACTACAGCATTTAGCAGCACAGATGCAAAAACATTCCGAACAGGATGTAAAAAATGACAGCTGTACTGTTCATGGGGAGGTGTAAAAAATGGCAATGTTGCAAATCTGCAGTAAAAATATTAAAAAAACTGGTGAAATCACGGCGTGCATAGAAACTGTGCGCGCACACCGTAATGTAATTAGTTTGGGATTTTTACAGCAGATTGTCAACACAGGCATTTTGGGACCTCCGATCATGAACAGTGTCACTGTGATTTTCTTTATCTGTCCCGAACAATGATTTCCCACAGCGACCACGCATCTCTGCACTGAAAGTGTGAAAACACATTTCGGCCATGTTCTGGAAAATGACAGCTGTACTGTTCATAAGGAAGTGTGGAAAAATGCCACTGGTGAAAATCTGGACTGAAAATATTACAAAGTCATGAACTTACGAGGGTGCGTGGAAACTGCGCAATGCTCACTCATAACACAGTCATTTTATGGACTTTTGTCACCAAATTTTCAACATAGCCATTTTAAGACTTCTGCTCATGAACAGCATAACTGTGATTTTCTTAATCTGTCCCAAACATTGCTTTCGTACACCGACTGCACCATTGTGCGCTACATGTGCAAAAACACATTTTGGGCGACATGTGAAAAATGTCAGCTGTACTGTTCATAAGAAAGTGTAATAAAATGGCAATGTTGAAAATCTGGAGTGAAAATATTGAAAATTCACAAACTTACAAGCGTGCGTAGGAACTGCGCAACACACACTCGTAAAACAGTCATTTTTAGAAGTTTTTCACCAAATTTACAACATAGCCATTTTAAGACCTCTGCTCATGAACATTGTCACTGTGATTTTCTTACTGTGTCCCATACATTGATTTCACACACACCGACTGCGCCATTGTACGCTACATGAAGCAGAAACATGTTTTGGGCAAGATGTGACAAATGACAGCTGTACTGCTCATAAGGAGGTGTAGTAAAATGGCAATGTTGAAAATCTAGATGAAAATATTGAAAATTCGCGAACTTACGGTCACGTAGGAACTATGCAACCTACCGCTCATAAAACAGTCATTTTAGGAATTTTTCACCAAATTTTCAACATAGCCATTTAAGTCCTCTGCTCATGAACAGTGTCACTGTGATTTTCTTAATTTGTCCCATACATTGATTTACACACCAACTGCGCCATTGTAGCGCTACATAGGCAGGACACATGTTTTGGATGAGATGTGAAAAATGACAGCTGTACTGCTCATAAGAAGGTGTGGTAAAATGGCAATGTTGAAAATCTGGAGTGAAAATATTGAAAATTCGCGAACTTACAAGCGTGCGTAGGAACTGTGCAAGCATACTAAATAAAACAATCATTTTAGGAATTTTTCACCAAATTTTCAACATAGCCATTTAAGATCTCTGCTCATGAACAGTGTCACTGTGATTTTCTTCATTTGTCCCGATACATTGATTTACGCTTTCCAACTGCGCCATTGTGCTCTACATGGAAGCGGACACATTTTGAGTGAGATGTGAAAAATGACAGCTGTACTGCTCATAAGAAGGTGTGGTAAAATGGCAATGTTGAAAATCTGGGTGAAAATATTGAAAATTCGCGAACTTCAAGCGTGCGTAGGAACTGTGCAGCGCATACTAAATAAAACAATCATTTTAGGAATTTTTCACCAAATTTTCAACATAGCCATTTAAGATCTCTGCTCATGAACAGTGTCACTGTGATTTTCTTCATTGTCCGTACATTGATTTAGCTTACCGACTAGCCATTGTGCTCTACATGGGCGGAAACACATTTTAGTGAGATGTGAAAAATGACAGCTGTACTGCTCATAAGAAGGTGTGGTAAAATGGCAATGTTGAAAATCTGGAGTGAAAATATTGAAAATTTGCGAACTTACGAGCCTGTGTAGGAACTGCGCAACGCATGCTCATAAACAGTCATTTTTTGGAATTTTTCCACCAAATTTTCAAAATAGGCTTCTTGAGAGTCCACCTTATGAACACTGGCAGTGTCGTTTCATTACTCAGTCCCAAAAGGTGATTTCACACAGTGACTGTGAAATCACCCTTCGGGCCCGAATAATGCCACGACAGTGACATCATTCACGAGAAGGGGTCCCAAAAACCCCATGTTGAAAATTTGGTGCAAAAATTCCAAAAAATGCCTGAGATATGCAGCAAAGTTGAAAAAACCCTATCTATCCCATTATACAGCTTACCGGCATTTCTTCAGTTCGCGGTCGGTTTGAAGAGTGCACACGTATTCGGTCCACGAAGATCATCGCACCAAGGTCCGGAGAGTAAGTATGGGGTGGGGGTGTGGGGAGGCAGGGTGCACAGTGGGTGGGTGCGGGTTGTGGGAGGGGCAGGGAGAAGTGCCGAGGACAGTTTTATTTCCAGGTTGTTGTTTTTAAATGATGACGCAGGATATTTGCCACGCTGGGGTGGGCTCCCAGCATGGCACAAGGACAGCTGGTTGTGGGGGCATGGAGCCAATGGGGGATTGGGCACCCCCATCAGCCATAGCATCAGTTGCCACACTGGGGTGGGCTCCCAGCGTGGTACCCTGTACTCTGGGGGGAGGACAGTAGAGCCAATGGGGGATTGGGCACCCCCATCGGCTATACGATGAGTTGCCACACTGGGGTGGGCACCCAGCGTGGCATGTGGAAGGCTTTTGGGGGGGCAGCACAGCGCGGGGAATTGGGCACCCCGTCAGCTATACTGGCGTGTGCGTGGGGGCAGCACGCCGGTAGAGCATGCGCGTGTGTGTGTGTGTCTGTGTGTCTGTGTGTGGAGGGGCGCGCCAGGCAGGCGATATCTTATAGCTGCTCACTGAGCGTAGCTCCCCCTTTCAACTGTATTCCACTGCATTTTGGAGCTGTCATAGACAGCTCCAACAGGCATTGGAGAACTGCGGCCGTGCCTGCCAACACACTGACTGATTTGGAAGAGAAGGTGACACACTTCCGAAAACTCGGATGATGGCACTATGTTTCTTGCACATGCGTGCAAGCAAATATAAAAAGTCAAAACTGGACTAAGACCAGAAAGTCATGTTACAAGTTGAGATTGCTTTGTAAGTAAGATGACATTTATATACTAATAGTACAACCAATTTGACATGAATAACCCAAATCAATAAAAAAACTTTATGAGAGTGTGTGTAGTGTTTAGTATGAAGGTATTACCTACTGTTACTGTTTTGCACAGGCAGGAAAGAGAGGGAAAAAAAAAAGAAACAACATGCAGCACCCCATACGTCGAATGGGAAGAACACCCCTCCCCCCTCAGCTAGTGGTCAAACAGGAATTCAGCGTGTTTGCCATTCATTTACATCACCAGGTGAAAAAAGGTTTGTCTCCTCCCCGATACTACAGGGTAATGCCAAACTTCACCCAACAACTAACACACAAAATCTAGCCAATGGAAAATCATATACACAAATGCTCACAGCTGGAAATAAGATCCCAGACCTGCAGGCAATAATGTCAGAGCTAAACTGGACATAGTAGCAATTAGTGAGACGTGGTTACCAGTAACCACACTTGGGAGACTTCGTACCTGGATATGTATTGTTCAGAAGAGACCGAGGTGCAAAAAGGGAGGGTGGCCCTGTATGTTAATGAAAATATCAAAGCTACAGAAATTCAGAATACATCAAGGAGCCAGAAGAACTGTGGGTCACCCTGGAAACAGGTAATGGGACAGCCATAAGAACTGGGGTTGTCTACAGGCCCCAGACCAGAGGAGGACATAGACATTACTGTTAGAAGATATACAAAACATGACAGCTAAAGGGAGGTTCTGATAATGGGAGACTTCAACATGCCAGATACAGATTGGTCAATACCAGCAGAACATCTGCCAGAACTAGACTCATAGTGGATTCCCTGCAGGGGAGGGCCTCAAACAACTGGTACAGCAACCACAAGAGACAGGGCTATCTAGATCTAGTACTGACTAACAAAGAAGGGATCACAGATCTCCAGGTAGAAGGTCACCTGGGGGCCAGTGACCATCACATGGTATGGTTCAATTTGGCTACTACATCTAAATCATCCATTCAGAGGCAAAATATGGGACTTCAGAGAGCTGACTTTGATAAGATGGCCAACAGAGTTAAGCTAGCCCTGGCAAAAGAAACACAGGTGAGGAGATACCCAGGCAAGTGGGCAAGCATTAAGGATACAATACTTGAAGCAACATCCCATTGTGTTAGACAGAAAAGGAAGTGCAAAGAAGAAGGAAACCACTTTGGTTCTCAATATAGTAGCAGAAAAGGTCAGAGCCAAAGGCTGGCCTTCAGAAAAATATAAGGGAACATAGCGGGATGAAGATAGGAGGCATACCAAACTGCCTAAAGGGAAGCAGGTAAGGCAGTAAGGCAGGCAAAGTCCCAAACTGAGGAAACACTAGCCGAACAGTAAAGAAGGTGACAAGACTTTCTATAGATACATTAGTGAAAGGAGAAGGTCAGAGGAGTGTGCTAAGCTAATGGAGAAAAGGGAGCATGTGAGGAGGAGGACCCTGTAAAGGCATCTATCCTAAATAGATACTTTGCTCAGTATTTACTGAAGAGAAGGTAGGGCAGGGCCCACAGCTCAACATCATGGACACAGGGGAGGAGGTGAGCACTACTCCCTTCACAAAGAAAGGGTCCTACAAGAGCTTGCCTAAGCTCAGGGTGGATAAGGCAATGGGACCTGATGGCATACATCCCAGGGTATTAGGAGCTAAAGGAGGAACTAGCAGAGCCATTAGCAGAATTGTTTAGTGAGTCTCTGAGCACAGGGAGAGGTCCCAGAAGACTGGAGAAAGGCTCATGTGATCCCACTCCACAAGAGTGGTAGCAGGAGGAGGCGGGGAACTACAGACCGTCAGTCTTACCTCAGTAGTGGGCAAGATTATGGGGCACTCCTTAAGGAAAGATAGTGCAACACCTGGAACATATGGCACGGGATCCAAGACAGCATGGGTTTACAAAGGAAGGTCCTTCAAACTAATCTCATAGATTTCTTTGACTGGGTAACCAGAGTGGTGGACCAAGGGGGCAGTTGATGTCGCCTACCTTGACTTCAGCAAAGCTTTTGACACTGTTCCACAGAAGATTGATAAATAAGCTAGGTAGGCTCGGGGTGGGTCAAGTTGGTCAACTGGGTGGCAAACTGGTTGACTGGCAGAAAACAGAGTGGGTGGTAAATGGTATACAGTCAGAAGAGATGCAAGTCACAAGTGGGGTACCTCAGGGATCAGTCCTGGGGCCAGTCCTATTCAACATCTTCATTAGTGACCTCGCAGATGGACTAGAGGTAAGGCTTGTCTGTTTGCAGATGACACCAAGATCTGCAACAGAGTAGATGATCCAGATGGGGTGGGCAGAATGAGAAGAGATCTGGATAAACTAGCAGAATGGTCAGAAGAGTGGCAACTGGGATTTAATGCAAAGTGCAAAATCATGCACATAGGAAGAGAAACCCTGAAGCCACTTATAGGCTGGAGGAGTTGCTAGCAGTCACAAAGGAAGAAAGAGACTTGGGCATCATCATCACTGATGACCTAAAATCATCAAGCAGACCTCTAAAGCAGTAGGTAAGGCTATAGGGGTGTTAGGGTGTGATTAGTAGGGGTATCACAAGTCGTAAGAGGAGGTAATAATCCTCTGTACAAAGACGATAGTTAGGCCCCATCTGGAGTACTGCGTGCAGTATTGGAGCCACACCTTCACAAGGACATTAACCAAATTGAGGCAGTCTAGAGAGGAGCAACCAAAATGGTGCAGGGACTGCATCAGAAGACATATAAGGACAGATTAACGAGCTCAATATGTATACCCTTGAGCAAAGGAGGGAGAGAGGATATGATCGAGACATTTAAACACCTTAAGGGCATAAACAAGGTGAAAGAGTCTAACATGTTTAAATATAAGAAAATAGCAGGACAAGAGGACACAGCATGAGATTAGAGAGAGCCGATTAGGGAGATGTGAGGAAATTCTTTTTCACAGAAAGGAATTGGTAGATGCATGGAATGACTTACCACAAGAGTGGTGGCTATGAATACAGTGCAGGGCTTCAAACAGGCATGGGATAGGCATAAGGGAGCAATACAAATGACTATGAATAGATAGGTCACTGACAGAGCAAAGGCCGATGGTACATTTATAAGGTAGAAAAAGAAATGGGCAGACTGGATGGGCCTTGCGGTCCTTATCTGCCGTCAACTTCTATGTTTCTATATTTATGGCTGTGAAACTGGATACCATGATGCTAGCCCTCATTCAACAGAACAGTTGAAAGTTGTTGATCTATTATATGTGTACTGCTTGAAATACTTATTAGACAGATAAAAACATGAGATGAAGTTAGGCTTTGTAGATTTAAGACTACCTATAATGAAGCACTGCATAGTGAATGCATTGCAGAACAAACACTTATGGTGGAATGTGTGTGTGGGGGTGTTGCAACCAAGGCTATAATGCATGAATTTGTTACATAGACTAAATAGTGTATGCAATAAAGAGTATGCTTGTTGAAGAGGTTGAGGAAGAGGAAACAAAGACTGAAGTGGTATAGAAAATATTACTTCTGCATGATATAATAAGACACTAATTTGTTTTGTTGTTATATGGTGACAGAATAACTATGATAGGGAATTTTAACTAGCTACAGTATATAGAGAAGAAAGAGGGGCATTAACTTATGATGTGGTAATATAGCATGTGGTAATTGTTATATAAATTTTAGTTAGTTATTGAGCAAAACATTTTTTTTATTTTATTTTTTTTTTGCATTTTTTATTTTGGGATTTGGTTATAGTAAGATAAGATAATAAAATTATCACGTCAGGGTCACCAACTGTGCTGGCTGAGGTTTAAACCTGAACCCAGCTTGCCTTCTTGGGTTTACTCCATGTACTTGGGATGACCTTTTGGCCTCACCACGACTTTCGGGAGCAACCACCCCATTTAGAAATTTTGCTTGAATAGGGAAGTCTAACTGGGTGTGCATGTTAGCAAGCACATGGCTGCATGTTCAGTTAAACTACACTATATCAATCATGGTCTAGTCTATTTGTCTGATTAAAATTACCTTATCCTAAACCTTTATAGTTATTTTTCGTTTAATATTCTTGTACCACTTATATATACAGTCAGACCTGGTTTATCCATGCCTCATCAGTCCGTATGTCTGGTCTTCTGAATGAGACGCAATGCAAACGGATTTTTTTCTCATATTAACTACCTCTTTAATTCGTAAAACTGAGAATCTGAATCCGTTTGCATTGGTCTGTAACTGGGCTAATTAATAGCTATTGACTGTGACCTCTTAATCAGTTTTTCAATTGTACTCAGGTGGAGGTGCTAACAGAGTGTTAATCTAAAGCACTCTTAATCCCCTCTGGCATGTTAAATCAACAGAAAGCAATATATCAACTGCACGAGTGTACTCGCCTCCCACTGGCAGTGCTGCTGTTTTAGGTAAAGAAATGTTTAACTGTTACATTCTGAGTACAGTGTATTTTATCATTCATTTGATGTTTTGTTTTATTGAGGTATTGTATCTTTTCCCTTTTTTTTAGCTCTATACCAACCACCGCTGAGTGCAACTGAAAACAGCTGCTGCGGTTTCTAGGAAACAGCATTTTTCTACTGTACTTAGGTAGGTGTCTTTGCAAGCAGTGAGCCAAGAAAAAAGTGTTTTATGTTTATCCCCCTGTACTGTATAGCCATAGAACCTAGAGCTAAAGTAGAGCCCCAGTTAGCCCCGATTTACTGTCTGCACCCCTCTACACTCTGGTAAATCTGGTAAATGTCTCCCAGTTAGCTGTGTAAAAAATCCACGTTCCCCCTGGTCCCCCAGTTAGCTAGCAGTACGCCTCTTCCGAATGCAGTACTGTATAGCCGTAGAACCATAGAGCTAAAATAGAGCCTCAGTTAGCTCCGGTACTGTACTATAGAGCCGTAGAACTGTACAGCTAAAGTAGAGCCCCAGTTAGCCTCGATTTGCTGTCTGCATGCACCCATGCACCGGTAAATCATGTCGATGTTCCCAGCCTTCCCAATCAGTGTTTTATGTTTACACCCCCCCCCCATTTGCTGTCCCCTTGTTTCGCAAGTGATAAATTTGTCCTATGCCAACACTTTTTTTATGCTCATGATGACTTAAATGCCATTCTCCAATGTTCCCAGCCTCCCAAATCTCCAATCTCAGTTCTGCTTAAAAATCAATGTTTTATGTTTACCCCGTCCCCTGTTTTCTGTCCCAGCCTTCCCAATCCCAGATTTGCTGTCTGCCTCCACCCATGCTCCAGTAAATCTGGTAGATGTCCCCCAGTTAGCTCTGTAAAAAATCCGCGCTCAGTCATTATGTCCCCCGATTGATCTCTTAGAATTAGACCGACCTTGTGGTTCTGATACCTGGCTACCTGTCAAGCTATGGGCCCCTCATTTTAGCTAGTGATAAATTTGTCCTATGCCAACACTATTTTTATGCTCATGATGACTTACTTTTAACTGCTTTTTAATGCCACTAAACTGTTCATTGTTCATTTTTTAAATTCATCTTATGCTGCACTTGATTGGGGGTTTTTGCTAAAATTATGAAGCCAACACTAGTTTTAATCTCATGATGAGTTGCTGCACTTGATCTTTTTTTTTGCAGAAATATTGCTTAAATGCTTTTAAATGCCATTCTGCTTTAAAAAAACCTCATAGAATTTTACCAACCTCTTTAAAGCTTTTAAGGTTAAATAAGATACATACCATCATTTTTGTTTCCCTTTACAGACATAATGCCGAATTTGGATTCTGAAACTGCTTCTGGAAAGAGGGGTCACACAAAATCTCAACGGCACAGAAAAAAGCTTTATGCATTTGGAGGCAGAACAATCCAAGGTCAACATACAAGGATATGGCACTCTATGCAATATCAGAGTTCCAGCTTACTCTTGGAGCCTTGACATGCAGTGACATCTGGAGAGCTCATGAGAAATTGATTGCTTATGCAGCAGATTCAATTAGCTTAACCAGGGTACGCACTGGGAAGCTCCAGGAGTGGAGACTGCACTCAGTTTGTGGGTAGCAGAAATTAATGCTAAAGGTGCCAGCATCTCAGATGCCATGGTGACAGAAAAGGTCAACTTTTTGGGTGAGCAGCTGGGGATTAGAGTTTTGAGGTATTCTAGAGGATGGATACAGGGATTCAAAAAATGACACAGTCTGAGTCAGAAGCAGTACCATGGAGAGGCAGCCTGCACAGGCCATTCAGCTGTTGTTTCTGGGAGGGTAAGCTTACAGGAGGTGCTTTCAGGATTCACACCAAGTGCAATTTACAATATTGATGAGACAGGTCTATTTTATAGACTTGGTCCAAATGCTACTCTTGCCACTGCTCCAGTGGCTGGGATAAAAAAAATCTTAGGACAGGCTGTCTGTGGCTTTATGCTGCAGTGCTGAGGGCTCAGACAAGTGGAAGCCATTTGTTACTGGGAAGTCTCGTAAACCTCATTGTATTGCACACAATTTTGATCCTGAATTGTATGCCAGATACAGAGCAAATTCAAAGGTGTGGATGACAGGGAACAAATTTAAAGAATAGATCACTGACTTCAACAGAGCAATGTGCCTATGGTGAAAACATGTTATTCTACTCACAGACAATGCCACAAGTCATACCCTACCAACAGGATTGTCTATTGTGAAACTTTACTTTTTGCCACCCAACACCACATCACACATACAGCCAATGAATGCAGAGATTATACAAAATGTCAAGTGATTTTATAAGAAGGAACTTTGTCGTCACTTCATTCAGTGTGCTGAGAGTGATGCAGATATGACAGTTACAGTACGCCAAGCACTGCAGCTGTTTCACAGTTTCTGGAGGTCAGTTTCAGTGGAAACAATCAAGAACTGCTGGAGATATGTCCGTATTATGGCACATGCTGATTATGCACCAAGGGATTCAACATCATCAGGAGAGGACACAATTGCTGAACTGCAAACCTTGATATAGCAGGTACCACAAACAAGCACAGCCATGACAGCAGAACAGTATGTAGCAGCTGAAGAAGAGCTGGAGACTTCTCCCCATTAACTGATTCAGATATTGAGGGCATCATCCGCCCAAGCATGCCTGAAACTGAAGATGAGAACTCTTAGAACCAGCAGCACCAGCACCTCCAATAACTTCACTAGAGACAAAAAAAAGTTTGGATTTGATAATCTCCTACCTGGAGCAAAACCCATCAGATGAAACATAGAAATTTGTGGACTATGCTTTGGATATCAAAAGATTTGTAAATGCAAAGGGGGCAGGGAATGCTAAACAAAAAGGAATCATGGATTATTTTAAATGTAACTGAAATGTAGATGAAATGTTACATGTAAAAAAGTACAATATATGAAACTAAGTAATATACATGTACCTACAGTATATGTTTTTGCACTGCATTTAAAGAGTGAATCTTTTTACAGTAATATATCTTTTGGGAAAAAAATCAATGTCTGGTTACTACGTAGATATTTATTACGTAGAAAATTGGGCTAACACAAATGCTTATGGATTAACCAGGTCTGACTGTACCAATAGTCACAATTAATCTTTACCCCTGTTTTGTAAGTCAACAGCTTTATTAGTAAAAATATTTAACCGAAAAGAAATACTAGGTAATGTCATATTGTCTTAATTCTTTACTTAAAACTGGTATGCAGAATTAACATCATTTGGATCAGCAGTGCAAGCAAACAATGTATGATTAACTGGAGAGGAAGTCTCTCCTACTTTTAGATACTATCATACAATAAAGTAAAAATAAAATAACATACAATGCAAGTATCATCCTTCTCTGTTCCATATCAGAGATAATAGCAACTCATAACACACAGTGCCATACCTTGATGTCTCAAATGAAGTCCTGGGCAGGAGGACATGCTGTCACAGCTTCTTCCTCTCTTCTGCCATCCTTTAGCTTAAATAGGGTCTAAATTTATATGTTTGGATGGAAGGGTAGAAATATACCTCTTGATACAATTTTGCAAAATTATGCAAGGGGTCAACACATGATACAATTTTGCAAAATTATGCAAGGTAGCAACAAAAAAATATCAGTTTAAAATTATTTTTGCTACAGAGGAAACTGTGGTTTAGCCTGCTCCTTTCTTGAAATGTGTTCTTTTTCACTTCCCAAATAAATTTCCCCCATTCTACAGCTAGTTTTAAAACAATACATTTTTTTAAACTATAAAATGTTAATGTTACAACTAAATATTGCAAAGAAGCTATAATCATTCTTGTTTTAAATGTATCTTTGAACTATTTTACAGTAAGACACACTCCATTAATTGGCTAAGCAGAATTATGCTTGGCAATAAGGTTGTATTTAATTTAGTTCAGGAAAAGCAGAAGTAAAGCAATTTTCAATTGTCATTATTTAATTTACAGAAGAGTCAATAAGTCAGATCTACTTGTTGATTTGTCTCTGGGAAATAGTGGGTTATTGCTCCATCATGTCCTCTAGTTCTAGGAAAAGCTGCTTCTTTAGAATATTTGTATCAGGCAGTCCAAATAGGGACTCAAGGGGATTGCAGACTGCACTAAGTAACTTTAGGATTTTACTATGCCACTGGGCATAAACTTGAAAAAAACTATATACAGTCCCCAGGTGCAGAATATTCCCTGCTTTTACTCATTGCTTTGAAGACAGTCTCAGGTGGCACTTAGACTGTAGATCTGTGGTGCTCAACTTTGGTAGGACTTGGATACCAGGAAAGCTGAGAAGAGAAGCAGGCTCTTGTAGCTTAGACTTTTCCTTTGCAGCAGGTTCTTGCAGCTTGGAAGGCTGGCACCCTTCTCAGCTCCTCTAGCAAGTAAAACTCTGGTTAGACTGAAGTCACAGTCTGGAATGCAGACCAGCACAGGGACCTTGGCCAGCATGTCTCAGACCCTCACGTCCAGGCTTGACCCATCAGAGGAGATGCAATGGCACTGCCTAGCCTGTGACACTACCATGCTGATTCCCAGCACTGTTCTTGAAAGAAGACCTCTTTTTTTCCCTTCCTCCTTCTGGAAGCTTAGACACATCCAGATACTATTTACATCTTCAGTCACACAGCCAGCCTAGCACCCGTGGCCCTTTCACATCAGGACACAGTCTCTAGATGCTCACTGGAGACACAGTCACAGTGAGACTGGGGTACACACAATGGGTTCCTCTGAGGACCCTGAACGTGGCACTGAAACGCAGACCTTTACTTGAACAGTTCTTGATACTGGACATCACTTTCCTCACCATGTAGGTGTTCACAACAGAAAAGGCTCTCTTCTACCTTGTGAAGAGAAACCATGGCAATACTGCTGAGCCCTGTGCACTAGGGGAACTCCTATACTATTTTCTACAACCAGAACCTTCCATGGTCATACCTTTTGCCAAATGTCCACCCCCGCTTTGTGACTTTGAGTCAAACTCAGGGTAACAGACAGACAGACGCTAGTACCTCCTGAAACCAGTGGCAAAAAGACCCCAAAAAAGATTTCCATCTTACTTGAAATCCACAGTGACTTTTTTCCCCTTTGAAACCTTTAGGCAGAGCTTTTCACCACTTAAGTGTAGATTCTTATTGCCCTCCAAAAATGGGGAATGGCAAAACACAGGCCCTGGGGGACAGATAGCTGGCAACCCCCAGGCAGGCCCTTCCCAAGCCTTGCAGTCCCATCCTTCTCCCACCGAACTGAACTCAGAACCAAAAGTCTCTTGGGTTTTGGGAGCTCTCTGCAGCTTCTCATTGGCTGAAACCACAGTCCCACTGAAAAATATGCATCAGGCTCACTTGATGTCTGATTGGTCCTGTAAAGGACACCAAGAATTTCCCCAGCTTTTTCCCCCATAATGCCACTTCACTGTCCCATAAGTCCTTTGGAAAAATCATGGTATTCCAATTGGCTAGGCTGGGGTCAAAGGCTGCAAACACAGCTGCTGGCCAAACAGTTCAATCTGCAGTCCACATAGTGTCCCCATTTAAAAAAACCTGGTGCAGACAGAGTGACAGTTTATATTAAACACTTGCCCCAGCATTTCATAGCAGTCCCCTTGCCCTATAAAACAACTGCACCATTTAATATTTCTACTTAGCCCCTTTCCTGTCACTAGCATCAATTCATACTATCCCCAGGTGCTAGGCAGGCTTGCTCATTGATATTTATATTACCTCATTAATATTCATGAGGTAGGGACCAGCACTTTTGGCTCTCTTTAAATAAAACAACTGGTGACTTATTTTGTGCCTCCTCCAGGTCTGCAGCCCCCAATCTGCTAAATATTGGGGACCCAGACACTGGAGAGACATCTGTTTGATTGCTATGGCAGTAAAAAATGTAAATGCATATAGGCAGACCACCGGCCTTCACAGAAGTGCAGCCAAAGCACGGCGGCTTCACAGTTCAGCTCCTCCAGGCCCAGTCTGGACTAAAAAGTACTGCAGGGGCTAGACAGAGGCTCTAGAGGCATTTATGACTCAAGCCAGGTGGCAGACAAGACCGTAGGAAACCGGGGGAAATGGAGGGCACAAAAATAAGGTAAGCCCCTGCAGAGGGGTTACATTTCAGTACCATGGGGTCTTAAAGTGGGGGAGGGCTTACTAAGTGCTGTAGTGCACCATGGGCTTCACTGTTCAGAATCTTTGATTCTTCACATGCCCCAGTTTGGTCCTCCAGGGGGGTGTCTAGCATCCATCCGATCCCCTCACAATCAGCATATTCTGAATTTTCTCCTTGCCACCCTCTCACCACTGCTTTGGGGAAAACTGAGCTAGCTTTCACTCACTGGACTGAAGCCATGATTGTGCTGCACCAAACATAACTGTTACTCATATTTGCTCTCACAAAATTTTTGCCATTGATAGTTTGTGGCACCATCTTCATATACAGAGTTTAATTATTTTAACTCTTGGGGCATGCACCTTCTGATTTGCACTTTTCATGGTAACTTCTTGTAGGGCACTCTGGCACTTGTCTCTCTTTCTCTTTATCACACTGAGTTATTAACCATGTGGTCTAAGTCACCTTATTCATGCTCAACTTGCACTCTTAGGCTTTGAAGTGTCATATTGCACTTCCATTATCCCCACTTGGGATTAACCTTTCTCACCTCTGGAAAGTTCTGGAGGCAAGTTCCTCCACAAGGGAAGGAAAGAACCCCTTTGATCACTGCTGCAGTCCCCCACCTGTCCCTCCAGATATAAACTAATGGACATACTGAAGACCCCATGATTCTATCAATCTTTAACACACTGGCACTGATCTTCAGCTTTTTTCCTTCTGTGAAGCTAGTGACTCACTCTGAAACTCACCAGCAAGAGTGAGACCAACCAGCTCCCTCATTCTGTAGTCCAGAGTCCCCCAGAACCCCACCCCCTCCATGAGGCTCCCCTTGAACCAATTACCGGAATGGCAACAACTCCCTTATTTATAGTACTAAACTCCTCACACAAGCTTAGTGGAAACATTATCTCTTTGTGCCCTGTACATTGTCTACAATATTCTATTATTTATCTACAATACAGAAGTTGATAATGACATTCTTCTTCTAGTAGAGGGGAAGGAGGATTATACCCCCTCCAAAGAAGTTGGAGCCTATCTCCGATAACCTTTAACCACAATAGGAATGTTGGAACCTGGCACTGCTACTCCAGCATTCTTGAGAAGTTGGAGCAGACATGTAGCTTAGGAAGTTATATTGTAGCCCTGCTAGCCCTCCACTCTTGGAGAAATTATTTTTTGGTGAGCTGGACTATATCAAGGGTGGTGGTGCTAAAAAGAGCCATTCACTAGGCAGGACACTTTTTCAGAACAATCAGCACGTCGGCTCTGCAAGTTTTAGAAACATAGAAACATAGAATTTGATGGCAGATAAGGACCGCTTGGCCCATCCAGTCTGCCCATTTGCCTACCTAATGGATAAGCTGCAGATCCTAATTAACCAACAGCCTACTTCTTCTTACTTCCACCCCCTAGAATTGCCTTATGACTGTCCCATGCATGCTTGAATTCCACCACTGTTTTTGATTCCACAACCGCCTCCGGAAGGCCGTTCCATGCATCCACAACCCTCTCTGTGAAAAAATACTTCCTTAAATTACCTCTAAGCCACCCCCATCTTCAAATTGTGCCTGCTTGTTCTTGCCCACCTCTTTTTCTGAAAGATGCCACCCTCTTGGACTTTGTTGATTCCCTTGAGGTACTTGAAAGTTTCTATCATGTCCCCCTCTCCCTCCTTTCCTCGAGGCTATACATATTAAGCTCCTTAAGTCTCTCTTCATATGTATTCCAGTGCAGACCATGCACCATTTTAGTTGCTCTCCTCTGGACTGCCTCCATCCAGCTTATGTCTTTGTGGAGATTGGGTCTCCAGAACTGCATGCAGTACTCCAGATGGGGTCTCACCAGCTGTCTGTACAGAGGGATAACAACTTCCTGTTTTCTACTGGTGATGCTTCTCCCTATACATTCTAGTATCCCCCTAGCCCTCCTTACTGCCCTCTCACATTGCTTGTCCACCTTTAGGTCATCTGATATGACTACCCCCAGGTCCCTTTCCATTTTTGTTGTTGTTAGTATCTCACCCCCCATTGTGTACTCTTCCCCTGTCTTTTTGTTTCCCAGGTGCATTACCTTGCACTTCTTAGCATTGAATCTAAGCTGCCATACATCTGACCATTCCTACAACCTTGCCAAGTTCCTGCTCATTCTTTCTACCCCACCTTGTGTATCAACTCTGTTGCAGATCTTTGTGTCGTCTGCAAAGAGACATACTTTTCCTTCCTGTCCCTCTACAATGTCGCTTATAAAGACATTGAAGAGAACCGGTCCTAATACTGAACCCTCCGGTACCCCAATAGTAACCCCCCTTTCTTCAGAGTGGACTCCATTTACTATTACCCTCTGTGTCCTGTTCTCCAGCCAATCCTTTACCCTGGCTACCATCTTGGGACCCACTCCCAGGCTGGCTAACTTGTATATTAATCTTTTGTGCGGGACTGTGTCAAATGCCTTGCTAAGGTCTAGGTAGGCCATGTCCACAGTCCATCCCTGATCTACTAGCTTGATCACCCTTATGTTTAAATAGCGACTCACTCTGCAACTCACTAGCAAGAGTCAGACCAACCAGCTCCCTCATTCTGTATTCCAGAGCCCCCCAGAACCCCCCCCTCCATGAGGCTCCCCTTGAACCAATGACCGGAATGGCAACAACAGAGGGTAATAGTAAATGGAGTCCACTCTGAAGAAAGGGGGGGTTACTAGTGGGGTACCGCTGGGTTTAGTATTAGGACCAGTCCTAATTTAAAATAATTAATTTAAAATAACTGTACTTCTGCCGAATTCAGCTCTTGCTTATACAATATTATGTATCTGAAGTCTGCAATTCCTGATCTGTACCTTTTTAGGATGGGGAAGCCCAAGAATCAAGAACAAGGAAGGAGCCCCAAAAGCAGGCACTCAAAAATCTGGGAAGGCTGGAAAGAGATCAAACCATGATATGGATGGAATATCAGAGGTAACAACAGACCAGCCATGACAACAAATGATTGCATCCATGAAAGCCATCGGCACAAAAATAGAAAAAACTTTGACTAAACTCGAAAAACATGATTCCACAATTCAAGAACTTATACGACCAGTGGTGGACAGTTACAAGCAGTCGACGACCACCCAAGTGGCTGTTGCTACCATGACTCAAGAAAATGCACAGCTCTGAGGGCAGCTTGAAGCTTTGGAAAATGGAAGTTCATGCTGGCAATTTGTGGCTGGTAGGAGTACCAGAAGGAGCAGAGGGGACCAATCTGTTAAATTTTGTGAGGCAGTGGTTACAGTCTTCTGTGGCAGTTCCTGAGGACTTTGACTGGACATCCCCCCATAGAGCCTATTGTGTAAACCCAGAGTCAAGCCTGCCAGTGTCACATAACCCTGGACTGTGCTACTCTGGACATCAGGGGTAGAGATTAGAGATGCAGTTCTGATGGCAGCATGGGCAGCATACCCATTAGTGACTAATGAGAGGGATGTCAGGAGTTTTTCCCAATTTGTCTTTTCAAACTCGAGCACAGTGCAAAAAATTTGACGGGATTAGACATCACCTCTGAATTCTTGGAACTGTCTACTCATTCATGTTGCCTGTCAGATTAAGGATTACCTATGCAGGCAAATCCTGTTAGTTCACCATCCCAAATGACATGGATCAGTGGCTAGAAAAAAACAGAAGCAGAGTTTGCTGCTTGCATTACCACAAAGCCAGCAACCACAGAGGAAGACGTGTCAAACCTCTTTGAGAACTGGAATTTTGTTCCGGTATTCCTGCATTTTGGTGGAAGTAGAATAATTTATTTTATTTTATTTATTTGAATTTTGGTAACCGGGTAAGCCCGCTGAGACCATGCAGTCCCTTTTTCAGGGGGCGACCCAGGGGAAAATCATGACCCTGGAAGTCCTATGTGAAGCTAGATTGATTGATTAATAGACTGACTTTTGATTAGAATAGTATACAGAGATGTTACTCAATGAAGCAGTCTCATTTTCAGTGAGGTCCAGAAAAAAAAAATTGCACAGTTATTCAAGTTCAGTGAAGGCAAGGCAAGGCAATTTTATTTATATGGTGCCCAGTCCCAGGGGCTCTGGCACCTCACAAAAGCAAAAGATAAAAAAATAGTACAATTAAACAAATAATAAAATCAGATAATAAATAAGCATATCAAATTATAGAATCGAATCATGCCCCAAAGTCAAAGGTAAACAGGTAAGTCTTAAGCTTAGATTTAAAGATGGTCAGGGAAGTGGAAGTAATATCTAAACAGAGTGAGGTCACAACACAAGTCAAGGCAGGGGATACAATTGTGACCAAAAGCAGCTTTACTGTGTTCAAGTAAACACATTTATGCTACAGAAATGGAACTGTACCAATTATATCAACATCTAACGGTTTGAACTGAGTCATTAGAGAGGGGTAATTAAATTCTGACATTTATTTGTGAACCAGGAAGGAAGGATTGATCTAAGGATTAGAACTGTGGGAATATGGTTGTGAAATCAAATAAAAAAAGTCCTCTACCTTTTATGATAGACTAGAGGCATAGCATAAACATGTAACCAGCCACTCTCCTCAGCCAGCCTGAGGCAGGTTATCAGAGAACACTCAAAGGGTTAATCCAATCCCTGAGAGTTGTTCTCTGGGGGTGGGGGGCAAGGGTGGATTGCCCAGAGACAAGGGACAGGATTTTCAAAATGTTCTGGGACTAAGTCCCACTCTGCAACTCTAGTTGTGGACAGAAATCACTGCAGCAATGGAGATTTGTATTTTCAGTACCCCGCAGCTACAGTAGATGTTATGCCTGGTCCCACTAGCCGTAACATTTTTCTCCAGTTGTGGGGAAAAAACAGACACAAGCTGCCATAAATCATGGAGCTGGTCATAAACCAGCTCCACTGTTGAGAATACCATAGCTGCAGGAAAACCTGCAGCTCTTCAAGGGGCAACCCACTTGTGCCAAGTTGTTCTCACAGTTACGGGATTTTCAGGGGCTTTGAAAATCTGGCCCTAGATGTCTGGATGCTCACGGTGTGAGTGGCCTAACATAGCTGAGTATGGAAAACTGGAGCATGAATATGCATGGTTCTGCCCTTTCCCCAATACCTTATCAATAATTGTTATTAAGGAGAGGTTACAAAGGCACTTGGAGCTAGCCAGAAGGCCCTAACTGGGAAGAGAGAGAGGAGCAGTTCAGTCTCTCCAGCTGTAATTGGGCAAAGGGGGCCTGTAGTCTACAGGATGGTGGCAGGGGTCCCTGGGATTGGCTCACATTGCTCCCCCAGATCTGGTCTTCAGAAAAGAAGACCACTGGGAGCAGCTGGAGAGATTGGGGACCCAGGGAACTCACCTTGAGAGGAGCAGAGACCATTAGTCCCAAAAGGCACAATTGGGAGAGTTGTGGGTCACCCCAAGGGAGATTGCCAGAACCCACATGGGTTCACTCCTAGCAGTAGTGAACAGATATGGGAGAAGTCTGTGTTCAGAGCAACCATTAGTTAATTTTGCTACATTAAATGCTTATTATGCAAAGTCCTAGGCAGTTCGTAGTGAACCCCCTGGTAGGTAACCAGATGAATGGATGTTGGGTACAATAGGAGGGGACCTGGCAAGGGGTTGGGGTCAGTAAGTCCCTGTTTAAAGTGCTGGACATGGGAGTCTGCTTTTTGGGCCACTAGGGCTATCATGGAAAAAATACTAACTTTTCTTTTTTTTCTTCTTTTTAGGTAATTCCTGAAGAAAACTAATGATTGAACCATGCTTTATACACTTAGTCCCAATATCATATGCTGATACGCTTTCCATATTTGTTTTCCTTCTGGGCATACTGAGACCTGTGCTAGCACAGAATGCCTCCACCCCCCCCCCCCAGTCAGTGCTTGTCCTGCCTGGGAAGAATAACACAGCATAAATGCTCTTAGGAGCACAAGGGCTCCAGGAACCCTGCAAGGGAGACTAGGGATTTTTAGTGTTGAAAGAGGTCCAGTACTGCAAGTAATGTGTGATAGAGCCTCTTCAGTTCAGGGGGTGAACCTGGAAAATGTCATAGCTGTGGAGCGTGCAATAGGCCCCAGAATTAAGCTGGGTACCATCAGTCCAGTTTTAGATGCAACAGTGGTAATGTATGCCATGCTGGAGGTAGAGGAGTTAAGACCCCAGGAGTTTGAAAGGACAGTCATGTAGGGCATGGCCCAGGGAAGTCTGATTATGTAGTGTGAGAAATATACTATCGTGGATAATTATGGTTACAGAAGTGCCTGGAAAGCTGTGTAACATCTGCAGCTAACTAGTAAATATACACTGTGCTTGATCCCAGCTCCACTATAGACATTCTAGTTTGTGTGTGGTCTCATGTTCTTGGTGCCCCAGTGAATAGTTTTAAGATGCCCCTGATCCCTATTTTCCATGCCTGGGTGGTAATGCAGTTGGTTCTGGCACAGAACTGGTATTCATGGCATGAGCGGGCCCAGGTGCTTTCCTAGACAAGATACCGTCTATACCAAAGATACAGAATGGTGACCTGAGACTCCCTTACAGACTTAAACGAGAGAACATTTTTCCACCTAGAAGCAGAGTACTGTGCTTTTTAGTTTAGGAGAACCTCAGAGAGGAGTAGGGGGGAGAAGCAGTTGGTAACTCTCTGGAGGAGAAGGTGGACCAGCATACTAGCAATAAACTTGTGTGAAACATTTTTATCCTCAGGAGTGTACGTGTTCTGGAATGTCAGAGCAATTGCAAGCTGAACAACTGCACCGAAACAATGTTTTCACTAAATCTACAGCATTTCTGTTTTCATCATAATTCTAAATCAGTGTACAGTTTATGTACTTTAAGCCTCTGTTTTGTTTCTATTATCAGGCCTTTTTTCCACTCCTCTGTTTTTCTTTCACTGTATGTTTACATTGCTCTTACTTTACTGACATATGAGCATATATGCACTGCAGAACAAAAAAATAAGAGAGTGTTGCCATCAGTGTGTGGTCTGCAAATTAAACAAAAGGGTTAGAAAAACTACACATTGAAAACAGAAAATTAAATTCAAGTTCACATTCAACCGTACATCTTCTTCAGGAATTATCTGTAAGTATAAAAGACCCTCCTGTCCTAAGTAGGCAGGGGTTGCTCACCCGTTGGTGCCTGTCCCAAAACTAGCATTCTTGGCACTAAGTATTAGGAGTAGGAGGAGCTTAGGAGATAACAAGCATTTGTCAATGCTGAAAGTTTGCCATTGGTATTGCTAGTATACCAGATGGGGCGGGGAAGGACTACAGTACCCAGCAGCCTTGGCTGCTGCCTTATTTACATGCACTTTTTAGAGCTTTTAAAAAACTACTTTTGCAGCCCCTCGGGTCCCACACTCATGTCTCTGGACCCTGATTAGTCAATTTTGGGGTTGGGGAGCATAGGGGAACCTCCACTTTGCTGCAGGAGCAGCTTTAAAACAAACATGCTCTTCCGCACATGCGCGGCCAAGCCCCACCGGTACACTAGCAATACCAATGGTGAACTTTCAGAACTGAGCAGTGGGAGCATTTAGGGGCAGGAGGTAAGCCCCACACTTGAGGAGAGGAGCCAAGTGTAAGATTGTCCCATTCTGACTGAAGCGGAGTCAATGAGGGAAGGGACCGGTGGGGTGGTGAGGAGGGAGCACAAGCATAGCAAAAGTGGGTGACGTCAGCCAGGCTGATCAGGACACTGAAGGGGCAGTGTCAAGCAGATGAAAGGAAAAAGACATCATATGATTGGTTTGGCTTTTTGTTTTTTTAGCTACACAAAGATTCTGCCCATCAAGGCAAAACACTGTCAAGATAAACCTGGCTGATGATTGGTGTGGCACTGTCTCACCCCTTGCAAACCACGCTGCATTGGAAAGATAGTGTCACACCCTTCAAAAGCCATTCTCATAGAAAGAAGTTCACTGCACGTGTGTGCACAACAAACTTAAAAATGAACTGTTCCACCATCTTTACATGACTTCAGGAATGCGTTTAGCACCTTAGATTCAGTAAGGCATATACATTAGGGCCTGCTGTGAAAATCTTCCTGATTTTAGTGGTCAAAATCCAGAGATCTCCCTCATTTGAGGAGTGCTGACTTGGAAGCTTTGGAGTTATCCATCTGTACGTTTCAAGGATGGCTGCCAATGAGTAAGTTTCAGGATTGTAAGCCTTCCTGATAGGCATGGCTTTATGAACATTTTATTATTAGTGGGACCCCTAGTAATTGGGTGAAGGGCAATTGACAGCTTCAGGATGGTCACCAAAGTGATAGCTTCAGGACTGGGACTCCACCTACTAAGGGTGGATTTGTTGTCATGATTAGGTACTGTAGAGCCCCAGTACTGGATACCCTTCCATACATTTCAGGACTACTTGCCACAGTGTTAAGTTCATGACTTGACTCCTTCCTAATAAGGGTGATTTTTTTAGAATTAGGTAGATGTAGCCTTGATGATTGGTGGGGAGGGTACCCATTTGTAACGTTCAGGACTGGAATCTCTTCTAATGGGGTGACTTTGTTGTTATATCTAGATAGAGCCCTGGTGACTGATGAGGAGTACGTAAGCTTCAGGTAGTCTGGTTGCCAATCTGTAAGCTTCTGGGCTGGGAGTTCTACAGCACCGTATGCCAGCTGCCCGCTAGATGGCACCGTCCCTCTCAGATTGGCTGCTCACTGCTGCGCTCCACCTGCCTGAGCAGCTGCTGCCTGGTTCACACAGCTCTCACTCTCTTTCTTTCTTTGCTAGCACTGCCTGTTCCCATGCAGCTCCATGGAGTGAGTGCCAGTGTGAGAGAACGGTTTGAGGCAGGAGCAACACATGGATGTTCAGTGAGATGGCTGGGTGACCATCACACAGGACTGTGAGGGGGAGCTTGGTGAGGAATAGACAGCAGCAGCGGCCGGCCCAGAGTTCGACAGACAGACAACAATGTGCTGGTATCATGGCCAAATGGATCAATGAGCACCTGGGCTTCAAGAGCTCCAAGTCACCCCCTCCAGCGCCCTCTAAACAAGACTACTGGCACTGTCACCTGGGAGGTGGCACTGGCCCCGCACTCTACCACCCACCAGGGGAGTGCCACTGAACAGCCTGACATCCTGACCACCTACAAACTGCAGAAGAAGCACAACTTCGAGAACCCCTATATGGGCACTGGCAGTGGGGGCAGCAGCAGTGGATCGGGATCTTCACCCATCGTACTGTGCATGTCACCCAAGCACCGGTTCATCAAGATAGAGGCAGCAGCCGAGAAGTGTGGCTCAAGCCCTGCAAGACTGGCAGTGGCGGGGGGGCTCAACAGCAGCACTTCTTCCTCCATCAGCATCATCATCCGGACTGGAAGTAAGTCCCTGAGCTCCCTGCCACCAGCCCTGAGCATGTAGAACAAGCAAGAGAAGGTAAACAAGCATCAGGACAAGTGAAAGCAGGCAGTGGGAAAACAGCAGGGCAGAGTTTTAGGGCTACTGAGAGAGAGCAGGACACAGTTATAGAGACAGTGAGAGAGATGTAGAAAGCAGGGCAAAGTTATAGAGATACTAAGAGGGAGAATTGGGCAAAATTATTGGGACAGTGAGTGAGAGAGAAAGAGAGCAGGGCAAAGTTACAGGGGTACTGAGAAAGAGCAGCACTCAGGCTGATCAGGACATTGAACAGCTGTTTGCTAGGTGGTGACATGCAGATGAAAGGAAAAAGCTGCCATATGATTGGTTTGGCTTTTTCTTTTCAACTACACAAAGCTTCCACTCATTAAGGCAAAACGTTGTCACGATCAGCCTGGCTGATGATTGTTGTGGCACTGTCTTGCCCCTTGCAGACCATGCTGCATTGGACAGACAATGTCACATCGTTCAAAAGCCATTCTCATAGCAAGAAGTTCGCTGCACTTTTGCACACAGAGAACTTAAAAAAGATATCTTAGCTAGTAACATCAGTAACAGCAATATATGGAAAAATATTGTTGTTCCTGTTTTCACAATGGATATTTTTAAGGTTGCTGTCACCACGGTGGAATACTGAACCAATCAGTAGCTTGCACAATGTTTAAGGAATATTAATATATTTACATTTGAATGGTGAAAGGTTGAGAGGTAAGCCCTCTCAGATCAGAGCTCATACATAATACGGTATGTCTTTCTCTATTCTTGTCAACACTAGAATGTTGATCCCTGACATTACTCCACTCCCCATCTTGTCCTTGGTGGGGTAGATTGCACAGGCAATTGCAATGGTGTGTTGCATAGGTCCCACGTCAGTGCTCCTCACCACACAGGGGAGGAGGGCTAAATTAAACAGGCATGGAGCCAGCTGATAGAAACGCTGACCCCAGAGCCTTGACATGTGCAGTATGTACACAGTGGCATGGCATAGCACAGCTCATATGCCTGCTGCAGAGGAACCTGTTCTTAGCTGACAGAACAGCTGGTGGCGGTGGGTTGATTCAGACTGCAGCACTCCTGCTTAAGCACAGACTCATCTACACAGTACAGAGTGTCAAGTAAGTGTGGCTGTGTATTGATTTTTCTTACTGGGAATGGAAAATGGTAATGCGATACTACAGATGACGACGGCAGGACCGTTATATAGGAACCCCCCATATGTATATAGAACAGTGGGAGGGGAACCCCAGAGATGTAATATGCATCGATAAAGAAAACCATCCCCAACATACACACCAACAG
Organism: Neoceratodus forsteri; assembly: GCA_016271365.2. NCBI lineage: Eukaryota > Metazoa > Chordata > Ceratodontiformes > Ceratodontidae > Neoceratodus > Neoceratodus forsteri. Next base: position 533,135,161 of record CM028137.1, on the reverse strand, counting down.
GCTGGACAATGACCCTTATACCCACACGCACATAGTGGTGGAGAAATACTGACAACAGTGCTTACCAATCAAGCAACAATTCCAACACGGCGGCACCAGTTGAGCGACGCCCCCTACCGCAATGGGTATCCAAGCGACAGGGGCTGTACAGTGACAGGTGCAGTGCAGCGATGTAGCCAAGTGCAGCGGGTGTGTACCACCAGCAGCGAATCCCCCAGAACCGTGAAAATTCAGTGGACAGTGCATCAGGGATGGAGGCATATCCACAGTGGGAATGTACCAGCACAGCGAAGGCGGACACAATGTTCTGCAAAGTAGACCAGCGCTGGCGGGTCCGAGCCGTGGTGAAACAGCGGGCGGTGGACACATACCAGAGCAGGTCATGGCCGCATGCTGCAGCAGGCTGAACAACGTGGTCGGGGGGCCCCTGCCATCCTTGGGGAACCTGAAACATGTGGTCCAGAGGGCCCAGAGGGGAGTGCTGCACACACCCGTGGAGCCTACATCCCTGTCACGACTGACCATACCTGAGAAATACAGGTGCACCGACACTGGGGAACTGTTCCTCCTGCATGACTCCGGGGGGGGGGTTGGCACGATTCCTCTTCTTCAGCACCCCCACAACCTGGAGTACCTGTCCCGTGATGGGACATTTTAGTGCTGCCCATGCCTCTTCCACCAACTGTATAGCATCTATGGCATAGAGGTGGAGACTGTGCTGCCAGCTGTCTACGTGTTGATGTCCAACAGGACTGTGGGGTGCTATACCGTGGTTTCCCACAAGCTGCTGGAGCTGTGCCCATGACTACATCCCCACTCCATCATGATCGACTTTGAGCAGGTAGCGATCAAGGCATTGAGGGTCATGTTCCCCCATGCCTGCCTGCGAGGGTGCTTCTTCCACTTCTTACAGTGCCTGTGGTGTAAGCTACAGCAGCATGGCACTCTTGCCCAGCTGTATGTGACCAGTGATGAGTTTGCCTTGCACATCTGAATGCTGGCAGTGCTGGCCTACGTGCCACCCGAGGATGTCTGCAGTGCCTATGAGGAGCTGCGCACCTGGGAGATATATGTCGCCCATGAGGAGGAGCTGGTGACCTACCTTGCCTATTTTGAGGACTCATGGCTTGGATGCACAGTCCACAGTGGAGTGTGCTGGAGCCCTACCTACCCCATTGACTTCTGGAATTGCTACCCCGTGGCACAGGAGGGGCTGTTCTGAACAACAACACCACCATCATCGAAGGTTGGCACAGGGGCTTTAATTCCCTGATGGGTGCGGTGCACCCCACAGTGTGGTGTTTCATTGAGGTCCTCCAGGGTCAACAGCATCTCACAGAGCTCTGTATGCAGCAGGTGCTGCATGGCACAGATGGTGGGGGCAGCAGGAGGCGGACCAAGGACTGCAGTGATCGCATAATGGGCATTGTGGAGCAGTATGAGCAGCAATGCCTCCACGACCACCTGCTGGGCATTGCACTCAACATCAGGTTGCAGGTGTAATGGACATCCTGTCAGCTCAGTGGCAGGCTGCATGTGACCCACCTTGGAGGCAAGGACTACATCGTCTGTTGCCTGGATGGACTGTATCCTTCTGTGGGGCCATGGGTGGTAGTGGTGTTGGTGGTGCTGGTGTTTGTGTGTTGGCAGCCCACTGTACTGATGTTCTGGGCCACATGCCATGGCCCATCACCAATAAATGTGTACACTGCAGATGCTGTGTCTCCCCTTTGCTGTCCCCATGGTGCTCTCCCATGGTCCCTGCCCCCATTTGCGGGGGGGGCACTCTCCACCTGCTGAGCGTGGATGGGGTGTTCCGGGGGCGGGCCTCTGGTCTCCTGCTGGAGTGGATGGCTGGTGACCTATGGTGGGTGGCAATGTGCTGCACCAGGGGAGGGGCTGTGGTCTCCTGATGGAGTGGATGGCTGGTGGCCTGTAGTGGGTGGTGATGAGAGCATCAGGGCTGCTGGGAAGGGTTGCTGTGCAGTGGGGGGCCATGTCTTCTGCAACAGGGCCACCGGGGAGGATTGCTCTGCAGGGGGTGGGGCATGTCTCTTGCATCAGGTTGCCAGGGAGGGTTGCTCTGCGGGGGGGGGTGATGGCCTCACTTGCCAACCATTGCATGTCTGTTCCACAGGGTGTTTGTTGTGGTGTCACAGTTAACGCTTTACTGTCCCTGCATCAGCTGTGCGGCCACAGCTCCGGTGTCACTGTGGCAGCTGTTGCAGTGTTCGCCATTGTGCCAGCATCATAGAACCCTGACAACAGTACCCCATTTGTATAAGCTGGTCAGGTAAATGTAGGTTTTGTTATATCGACACCGAGGTCCTAGCGTGTGAGTCTGTCCATGCTGGGGGTGCAAAGGGCTGTACGGCAAGCACCCACCCTAATACACTGACTGTATGACGAGGGGGCTCTCGAGCCACAGGTTTACAAACATACCAGACCAAGTGTGAAGGGTGTAGGGGGATGGTGTTGTCATTTTATACTTCTGTTTTTTTTTTGTTTGTTTTTTTGTTTGAATGGGACAAATAGTATTGCGTCTTGAACACGCTTGGAGTATTTTTCTGTTACCACTTATAACTAATGGTTTTCATCACTGTTAGACAAGCCTGACCGTCCATCCCATATGAGGACTATCTTTGCTATTATAACAGATAAGGGATAATGCTATAATACTAATGGTATACTAATGCACTGACAGATTTGTTGTAATAGGGCCTAGTCAGGAATCTTCTGTTTAGCCAGACATCTAATGTATTAGACAGAAATATGTATATGTGGTCTATAATCCCATCTACTGACAATTGTAATATTAGCAGCCTAACATGATATAATAATATGTATTTTGTGGTCTGCAGCGCCACCTATGTTCCAAAGTCAGCATGCTTTAGTCAGCAAATTATATGAGAAGACGCCTATGGATCTAATAAGTTAGTTATTCAGCACATAGCTGAAGATGCAGCAAAATGTATCTGCTTGGGTGCGAGATGCCCGTGCATTGTCCAATGGAACACCGAATGAAGGAATACACTGACACATATCAGTTTCAGTTTCAGTTTATTAGTTGTGCTGGAAAGGGTTGTGAGCAAAATTGCTTGTTTTCACAAGCGTCCAGTTTAGGAAATAAAAAAAACAAGGAGTTACTGAGTGATAAGGAGTTCATCACAGCAAGACAGTCAGTGTAAAAACTATAGGATGCACAGTAAGTCAACTTAAAAAAGATGAATAGAAGAAAATATAATTGTTCAAATGACCAGAGACAAGTGCTAAGGGTTAACTAATACTATCAAGTGATGGATACAACATTTTCACATTTTTATACAAATCAGGTACATCTATATACAGGCGAAAAACTGGGTACACATACCCACAGGCTAGTAAGGGCACAATCATGTAGTGTAGGTAGGTGAGAAGGAGAAGAAGAGAGGGAGAGACAATCAGGGCAGGGAACACCTGCAGGCTGAGGTAAGGGACTGGTGCTTCCTTAGGTAGTACTTGAAGGAAGATATAGAGGGACACTGGATGGGATCAGGGGGGAGATTGTTGAAGAATTTGGCGTCCTTGTAGGAGAGGGTGTTTTGGCCTTGCGTGGTGCAGCAGAAAGAAACAATGAAAGAGAGGGTGAAGAAGCATCTAGTAGTCTTGGAGTGGGCTGACTTCGGGAAGAGGTATCCAATGCTGCCTGGGAGGAGGCCCAAGGAAAGTTTATGAAAGAAAGTGACAATTTTGCTATTGAGTCAGTTCTCAAGGGAGAGCCAGTTGGAGAGTTTGTAAAGGTTGCAGTGGTGTGGAAGTCTAGGGAGACCCAAGGCAAAATGAATAATGTTGTGGTAGATGCTTCGGAGACTATTAGTGTCAGTGTCAGTGGCTCAGCAGGTTGCACACTCACCTCTGAGGCCAGAAGATCATAAAGCTATGGGTTCTAGCCCCACTCCAGGCACTTGGATTAAATCCTAATACTGACACTGTACTGCAGCATGAGGGGGGTGCTGCACGCCTGAGGTGTCATCTTTTAGATGAGACGTTAAAACTGAGGTCCCATCTGCCATGTTCATGTGGATGTTAAAGATCCTATGGCGCTTCTCGAAAAGAGTAGGGGAATTTTCCTGGTGTCCTGGCCAAAATTCCCCCATTCACTAAAAATGCCACCAACAGCTTAAAAAATCTGGTTCAATTTCAGTTGGCATACATCTGTAGCTTCCCCCTGGGACAATCGTCTAGTCCTCTTTCCTGGTCAACAAAAACTAAATAAATAAATATTAACATTTTTCTGGGAGAGATGTGGGAAATAGACTAAGGCTCCATAGTCAAACAAAGGGAGAAGGAAATTGGAGGCTAGAAGGGACTTGGATTCTTTGGTAAGGAAAGGCATCACCCTGTAAAGCATGCCAGGTCTTTGGTGGACTTTCTTAATAGTCAGACTGATGTGTGAGTCAAAATTAAAATGGCAGTCAAGGAGGAAGCCAAGATATTTGACTTCATTAACTTTCTCAATCAGTTTGCCATTGTTGTCATGCAGGGAGAAATCAAAGGCAAGCAGTTTACGGGAACTGGAGAAAACCATAGCCTCCATTTTTTAAGCATTAAGTCCAAGTCCTTTTGCCGTGAACCAGGAGTGAAGTCTATGGAAGTCGTGCTGAAGCTTGTTTTGTAGTGAGGAAGGGTCTTTATCTTTGCAAAAAAAGGCAGCATCATCGGCATACAGAATTAGCTCCATGTTAGAGCAGATTTCAGGAAGGGAGTTTACAACTAGAGAGAAGAGGAGGGGACCAAGGATGGATCCCTGTGGTACACCATATTTAATGGTGCTTGAGTTGGAAAGAATGCCATTAATAATAGTCTGACGTGTTAGGTAGATTCAAAACCAGTTAATGACGTTGGATGAGAAATGAAGACCCACAAGGATGTTGAGCAGGACATCATGGTCGACAAGGTCAAATGCTTTTGTAAGGTCAACAAAAACAGAAGCAGTGTAGAGGCCTTCATCGTTGGTGTTGAATTTGATAAGGGCGGTCTCAGTGTTGTGGCCAGTCCTGAAACCATATTGTGCCTCAGTCACAAGGTTATGACTCATGAGAAAATCAATAGTTTGCTTATGGACTATTTTCTCAATGATTTTAGAGAGGGGAGCTAAAAGAGAGATGGGTCTGTAGTTAGTAACTTCATCTTTTGGACCAGCATTATGGAAAGGTTTGATGACAGCGCATTTCCATTTATGGGGGAAAGAGCCAGTGCACAGGGAGTGGTTTTGAATGTTGATGAGAGGAATGGCTACGGATTCACAGACCAGTTTGAGGACCCTGTAGTCGATGTCGTTGAGCCCAATATATGGCCTGGGGTCATTAGTCTTAATAAATTTGACCGATCCCTTGGTTTCTCCCCACCGCCTATGCGTGGTTCCTCAACTACCTCTCCGGCAGACAGCAGTACACCAATTTCAATCATACCCACTCCTCCCCCTCTCCTGTCCGCTGTGCGGTCCCCCAGGGCTCCTTCCTCGGTCCAACCCTCTTCTCCCTTTTTATCAATGAACTTCCTTCCATCGCTGTCCATGGGCACACCACTCTGTATGCGGATGACCTGGTCATTCTGACCAGTGTCTGTGACATCGCCACCATAAACTCCCAACTAAACGCGGACTTCCATTGCATTCAGTCCTGGCTAGTGGATCACAGGCTCACCATTAACCTTAAAAAAACCCAAGCTATGCTTTTTGGTTCATGGCTCAAGATAAAGTCTTGCCTCTCCCCTCTTCAAATTCTTGGTGTTGATGGCTCTCCCCTGCAGACAGTAGCTACAGTCAAGTACCTGGGCGTCACCCTGGACCCACAGCTTGATCTTGCCCTGCAAATTTGGAATGCCTGCAGGGCTACAAATTGTAAGCTTGGCCTCGCCTACAAAGCTAAAAACTGCTTAACCCCAGCAGCTCGTTTGGCACTAGCCAGAGGGGTGCTCCTTCCTACTCTCTGTTATGGGTCGGTTACCTTTGCCCCCGTGACCCCATCCAGCCTCCAGAAATGGGACACTGCCTATAATAACATCTGCTGCTTCGCCCTCTCCGCTCCTCCCCTCACCCACCGCTGTGACCTCTACTCCCATCTGGAGTGGCTCCCTCCAGAAAAGCATCGCACCTTTGTGCTTGGTAATTTCATTGACAACATTATAAGATCGGCCACTCCCTCCTACCTCAGCCCCCCAACCCTGGCCCCCCATCCTATCAGCTAAGATCAAGAGAGGCTCTAGATCGGCTTATCCCTAGAACTCGCTCCCTCATGGGGGACCGAGCCTTCTCCTCCTTTGACCCAAAAATCTGGAACTCACTTCCAGTCCTTACCCAGTCCACCCTCTCCCATCACTGCTTCAAAACCTCACTCTGGCACTTCCTTAAATCCTCCTCTGCTTGTCCCTGTACCTCATAGATTACCCTACCTACACATGTACTATGAGCTCTCAGGGCCCACTGCACTTTACCCCTCTGAACATGTAACGCAATCCAGACTGTACAGCCTTCACCATCCCCCCCTATATGGCCTCACCTGCTCTATCCAGTCCACCTGTCCCCAGCACTTACTTCTGATAGCACTAATTTCGCTCATATATGTACCTAAATCATTTTGTTTACTCCACTGTTTGTGTGCATCCATGCCCCCAACTTCAATTCTAATGATACCTTGCTTCCTCTTTCATTCCAGGTGATGACTGTTATTTTCTTGTTTGCTAAATTTGTACTATACTGTCAGCCGCCTAACCATTTCCTGTGAATCCTGTTTTTTTTTTGCTCAACTGTATGTAACTGACTCCTGTATGCTACTACCTATGTAACCCTCCCGGGTCACACCTGAAAATAGGCACTTGGCTGTCTAGTGTTCCCTACCCAGTTAACAAAAACAAATAAATAAATAAATAAATTTGGGGGGGGAGTAGAAACTGGGGTGGAGGTTTGGGAGAGGGGGAGAGAGGGGACCAAGAACAGGAATATGAACCTGTTACTCTGGTAACGGGACTGTCTTATCTTAGGTATATGATCTTAGTACACGGTCAAACCCCTTGGGATCCCCAGGAGCACCCAGCTTCCACACCCGGTGTATGACTGTCTCTATGTTCCATTTGGTAAGATTTATCTTATACTTCTGTCTCTTGTACTATTATTAGGGAAAATAAACCATTTTTCTGCACATCTGTGGCTGTGGTGTTTTACCATCAGGTTATCTCCTGCACAATCTGACAAATGGCAACTGCGGTAGGACCTGGTTGTGATAGAACAATAGCCACTTGGGTAATTTATAGGTGTGTAGGAATTTTGGGAAAGGAAGAAGTAGGGAATTTCAGGGTCAGAGACATTTTCTCGACCAAAGGAGTATTCATGGTGGAGATTGGCAGTTGCATGCTTCTGCTTTCTGTGCTAAGTCTTTGGTGATTGAGTGTTGAAACCCTTGGTCCCTCCTGTTCATTTATTTGCATGGGGAAAAAAAACAGGCTTTGTCCAAGGGGTTCCATGACTCCAAAACTGTGACTGTCTAGCAGGGAACATTCAGAGTGTTCCGGACAACTCTGGGCTTCTCGGCTTGTACAGAAAGGTGCAGGACAGTCAGTGCTGAGTTAAAGTTAGACATTGCAAACTTTTCAGCCTCCCATGGAGATTGGGGTGATATTGCACAAAGTGCAGCATCTGAAGATCACCCAGTACAGTATGTTCGCTGTACTCAGAAACAAAACTAATGCTTAAAAAGTATAACCGTAAAGGTGTAGTGGTCGCCGCATTGTATGCTGCCCTACAGGCAGTTGAAGCAAGGGTATCAGCTTTGGAAACAGCTGGAATCCACGCTATGAGAAAAAAAGCGAGCAACACAAGGCTTGGAAGGAGGAGATGGAAAGTCACAGGCTTGTGATGCAGACAGAAATGTGTAACACTCTGCTACAGAAAGACAGAGAGATTACTAGATTGAGAGCGGATTGTGAGAATGTATCAGGACAAGAAAGAGGCTTTGCAGATGAACGATATTCTGACAGATGCAAACGATGCCTTGAAAGATGCAAATGAAGAACTGTTGGAAGAAATGGATAAGTGTCAGCAGGATTTGAACAGGGAGATCAGGGAGAACCGCGAAGTTACTGCTGCATATAGAGTTTTACAGAAACATCTTAGTACAGGGCAACATGTAGATGCAAAAGTAAAACATGTTAGATGTAGGCAGAGGTATGCACAATTATGTCAGCAGTTTGAAATCCTGAAAGGTCACATGAAGGTGTTGCCTTACACCCCACCCATCGACCTGACATCACCACCTGATAACGAAGGGAAAGATGATGAAGACACCCAAGATGGTGGTCCATGGGACTCCAGTGGGCAGCGGCCTAGCTCACCTCTGATAGCCGTCTTGTGGAAAAGCAACCGGAAAGAGGTCAAGTCTATAGTCGACCAAGCGATCAAGAGGGTCGGCATCCCAGCAGTTCACCAGGACATGGTGGATCTGATCCAGGATGAGGTATGCCAGAACAGCTTCATCCAGGTCATGGCTTTAGCCATAGCTGAGGCAGTTAATGGCCCAACTGGAGTGACTCCCCCCCACATCCTTCAGTACACCCAAGCCATCGCTAACATTGCAAGCACAGTAGACTGAATGGGGCCTAATGATAATTTGAGCTGTCATTTGGAGAAAGTGAACAATCAGTGTGAAATGCTCAGCCTGCCAGTTGAGCAAAGAGTACAGGTTTTGAAACAGACAGCGAACCCATGGCCTACCAAGTCATGCAGACCGCCAAGGGAACCCCTGCCCAGTATGACAGCCATCTTTGGATGGCATACCATGCCAGAAAGGGCTGGCAAATGAACCGGCAGACAGAAACACAGAGTACAAAAATTTGTCTTTGAAAAACATGTTACCACTTGTTTGTGAAAATATAAAGGCTTCTATTTTTCAAATAGTGGACCTTGTTGCTGATATTATGCAAATGGCAGGATGCACATACCAGCTGCATGTACAAGATAAGGGATCCGGACAGAAGGCCAAGGTGGCCACGGTGCAGCCTAGTACTGAGCTGACTACGCAGTATGTGGTAAAAGGTAAACAAAAGACCCAGGCCTACTACCCCAAGAAATCTGGTAACCAGAAACAGAAATGGGAGAACCAGAACTCTTACTACCAGGGCCAAAATGAGAAGCGACAAGGCCCTAGCTACAAGGAGTTGCAAGAGGAATGTAATCGGTTATGAGAGTTTGAGGCCCGGGTGAAATCCAAAGCTGATACTCTCTTGCAAAAGCCATTTGTGGTCCTCAGCCCTGGAGCTACTCCATTAGCACCTCCGTACCAGGAAGAGCCACCAGCAGAGGAGGCCCAGGTGTCTCCTTACCAAGAATGTACCTGGATGCTCCAAGAAGCACAGGCCCATTCCCCATCAGTAAAGGATGACTCCAAATGACAGTGTCAGGCCCCGGTATACATCCACCACCCTGGTGATGGATGAAACTGGCCGACCATGTATAGAAGCGTTGGTAGGGGGCCACCAACAGGAACTACTTCTAGATATGGGAGCCGCTGTCTCAGTGTTACATCAAGATGACCCAAAATGCTCTCAATGATCTACCAGGGTGTCTGCCAAGCAGTCTGTGAAAATCTTAGCGCAGTACAGTTTCTTTATTGTAATGTCTGTTTTAAATTGCAACCGCAAGCAAACTGGAACGATTTCCCCATTGAAACATTTTTTTTCACCTACCTTGTTGTATAATTTACTCCCTGAAACTCCGTCAGCTAACTCTTCACACTCACACTCATTTCTCATGAAATGTCAATTACTTTAAATTGCTTTGTATAACAGTAAGCAGTATATCAGTAAGCACAGATAGCACTGTAATTACTCCCAATTTGCAGCTGCATCAATGATTCCATTCTAAACTCTTGGTTTCCTGACTCACCTTATTTGCTGCTTAACATTATTTCTTGATTACTCCCAAGGTTTTCTCATTTGTAATCACCTGCCAGATTTCATTATTAGCTGATTTGTGCATCTCCCTGTTCAGTCTTTCTGCTCTTCACTGACCGCTTTCTGCTCGCTCTCTCCTCGATACTGGCTAGCATTCGTTTCTTTTATTTTTTTTTTGTGTAATCTTTTTTCTCCCTCCTACGTGCTCCTCTGCAGCCACTCCTTCAGGCTTGCCAAGGCAGTTCCCTGATCCATCCGACCTTCTGAGACTCCACCTGCCTCAGATCGCAGCCAATCCCCAGGGTGACTTGGCGTAACCCTTTGCGTCGGATGGGTCCCCCTCCTCCGAGGGGGAAGGCACCAGACTGGGGGGGGGGAAGCCAGCACTACTATTTCTTTTTAGCCCCAGGGATGCTGCTGAGGTTGGGAGCTCAGTCGGACTGTTGATAGCCTCAGGGCACCGGGCGGACATCATCCAGCTGCCGCAAAGCAGTATTTCCGCTTTTCTGGTGTTCCCTCCGTCTTGAACGTCAGCAGTGCTCCTGGTCTCCACCAGGAGCCACTGTAGAGCGGCAAGCCCCCACTACCCACCCCCAGGAAAGGAGAGCAGTCTTCCAGATGCTTGATCCTCTCCCGCCCCTGCCAGCTTCCAACGACCTGAGTCCGTTCCAGAACTTGGGTCGCCGGCGTGGGCTGAGGTAAGGCACCAGTGCCTCAACCCTCTGTACCACTGGGCCGGCCTCCGTTTCTTTTCTTTTAACAAAATTAAGTGTGTCCAGTCTCTCCAGTCACTGCACCAGACTAGTTGGCCTCTGTACTCCTCGATACTGGCTTAGCACGTTTGTTTCTTTTAGCAAAATTCAGTCTCTCTTGGTAAGCAGGTTATTCTGGTTTCTGAGTTACTTCAGTGCTTTGAGAAGTTTTTTTTATATTTTAAAATGGTTCAGCATAGAAGCAGTATAATTAAACTGTGGCTGCTGAGATTTTGTGTTTCTAAGATGTTGTTTTCATTATTATTGCATAAAGTTCAGTGGTAATATGGCTCACGTAAAAACAGACAAAAACAGACAAGCATTATTGCAGCTTTTGAGATTTTTTTTTTATTTGGTTATATGGATAAATGCATACAGCAGGTTCTGAATTATTTAATTCTGAGATTTTATGTATAGGTCAATAAAGTTGTTCAGTGTCATGCTAGTCAAGTCATTGTAACCCCCCCCCCCATATAACATTCGCTTGCTGTTGCTTGTGCTTTATCATGGGTAACTGTATACATGCTGCACAAACACTCGATGCAGTACAATCCGGTACATATTTTTGGTAAGGGATCCCCAGCATGGCTGACAGGTGGCCAGGGGTTGCCTGGATCAAAAAAGGTTGACAACCACTGATCTACAGGAAGAGCCACTTCAACTCAGACCTTCAAGGGAACCATGGTCACCATCCACTGGTCCAAACCCATACCAGTCACCATTGGTACCTTGGCGGTGGATCACCATTTTGATCTAATGGTCTTACAACATCATCAAAGTTTCTTAGGGATAGACTTTTTGTCACAACATGGATGCATTGTGGACCTAGCCAACTGGCTATTACTCTAGACAGGGGACAACTAAACATGATACTCATGTCTTTTCTGACTCACACGTGGTGGCAATAGTGACCATCAATGACAAAGATTATAACATTATCATCGTGCAATGTTATCATAAGCTGCTACCTCAGATCAAACCAATTTTGGAAAGGCATCAAGAGGCCTTTGCCAAGAATAAACATGACTGCAGAAGGATGGATACCCTCATCCAGATCACTGGGGAGGACCCACTTTACCAAATGCAATACCCATTCCCACCAGAAGCAATACCCTCACTGAGAGCCACAATTGATTCACCTGTCCAACAAGGAGTCATATGGCCTTGTGTGTTAACAATTCGACCATTTGTCCAGTGAAGAAACTCAACAATAGTTGGTGACTCACCATTGATTATTGCAAACTCAATCAAGTAACCCCCCAACTGTGCCCCAGCTGTGGCATCTGCAGTGAATGTGCTAAAAGAAAAAAATACTCACCTTAGTAATGTTGTTTCTTCTAATGGAGTCTTGCTACATTATGACATATGCAGTGAGTCCCAACCTTCGAACTGCTCTGGAGGTGAAAGAGTTAACTTTCCATGCCAGGCATGGAATGCTGAGCTCGAGCTCGGTTGAAACTCTGTCTGTCTGTTGTTCTTCAAATGCAAACCGTCAGATCTTTATGAGCTAAACTCACTGAGGTCCTGTGTGGAAGCAGTAAACCTACACTAGCCAACTGGCTACAACACATAAGAACACATTTTTTGGTCCCAAAACAAAGACTCAAGTCAGGAGACCCAAAAAATGAAAAACACAACACCAAGTCACCCCAAAAAAGGAGGGGTGAAAACAACAAGGTGGGTATCTACTAAGTGCCAACACTGCACTGCCCACTAACATCCCAAAAACAGAGGTTCTGAGAGGGGCAGGTGGGGGGGTCATAATATAGCAAGACTCCATTAGAAGAAACAACATTACTAAGGTGAGTAATTTTTTTCTTCAAACAACATGAAGTCTTGCTATATTATGACATATGCAGACTACACAGCAGTACCTCCATGGTGGAGGTACAGAACCTACTTAGGAAATAGGCTCTGAAGCACAGCTGTGCCAAACCGAGCATCACTCCTAGCCTGGATGCCCAGGGAGTAATGCTTGGTAAAAGTGTGAACTGTTTTCCAGGTAGCAGCTTGACATATCTCTAGAATAGGGATGTCCCTGGCAGCAGCCAAGGAAGCAGATGTACCTCTGGTAGAGTGAGCCCTCAGGCCTGAGGGAGAAACCTTACCCAGCCTTTCATAACAGAATTGGATACAAGAGACAATCCACCTGGCAATGGATCTTTTAGTGGCAGGTTTCCCTTTACCAACCTCACCATAAGTGAGGAACAGTTGGAGGGATTCAAACCTGTGACCCTTGGTATGCTCTATGTAGTAAATAAGGGCTCTCTTCACATCTAAGCTGTGCAGCCTCCTCTTGCCAGAGGAGGAATGGTCAGTGAAGTACACTGAAAGCGATATAGATTGATTAAGGAGGAAATCTGAAACCACCTTAGGCAAGAACTTCCTATTAGTCCTGAGGACCACCTTATCTCTATGAAAGGAGATAAAATCAGGCTCCACTGATAAAGCTTGTAATTCACTTATGCGTCTGGCAGAAGTGATGGCTACCAGAAACACAGTCTTCCAAGTCAAGTATAGCTCTGCTGAAGACAGAGGCTCAAGGGGGTTGCATAAGCTGAGCAATGCAAACATTAAGATCCCAGGCAGGGCAGGGTCCCTGAATGGAGGGTTGGTGTAAAGCAATCCCTTTAAAAACTTGGAGAATACAGGATGAGCTGAAAGAGAAGAGGGTTTTCCTGCTGAAATAAAAGCAGACACAGCTGCCAAATGTACTTTTAGGGTAGCTGGTCTCAGCCCCAAGGTTTTTAAATGAACCATATAATCCAGGACTGAGGGTAAATCAGCAGATTCTGGGGAAATATGCTTCCCAGAGCACCATATGGAAAACTTCTTCCATTTGGAATTATAGTTAGCCCAGGTGAAAGGTTTCCTAGAAGCCTTTAGTATATCCATTACACCTTGGGAGAGGTGTAGATCAGCAAACTCTAACTCTTCAAGAGCCAGGCCTTGAGATTGAGAGATTTGAGGTTCGGTACCAACCCTCCCTGAGCACAGGTTAACAGGTTGTGATTCCTGGGAAGACACAGGGAAGATGGACTGCTAAGGACAGTAGGAGTGACACACACAGAACCTTCGAGGGTTGCCCTTGAGTCCACTGAGAACAAGCAGTTCCTTCCACTTCACTAGGAGTAGAAATCAGGAAATCCTGCTGTAGCACTGGTCTCCACCACTTCACAGGAAGCTGGAAATGACACTCCACTAGGGTGAGAAATCCTGGGCCCTCACCTCAGAGCCCACTGGCAGTCCTTCTGCCACTCTCACCTCCTCACTGAACAAGTAACAACAACAGAACTGACTACCAACTGAGCACTCTAAGCTCCCCAGAGCAGCTGTCCACACAGTGTGGCTTATGCTGCTGCGAGAGTTCCAAATGTTTAATCATTCTTCTCTCAGCCTAGCTGAGTAAACAATGATGTTATTATGTAAGAAGCCCCTAATGAGCTACCTACCAGCTGCCTGCTACCTTCCTAACAATAATACTGATAGGATTCTAGTAACCCCAGGGGACTGGGTGGTTACATTAAACTTTCAGTTGTGAATGCTGGGAGGAGCAGTGGAAGTGGGCTTGTTACAGATGGAGGGGGGGATGGTGGTCTGTAGTTTAACATGACTGGGCTGGGGAGAAGGGTGGGGGGATGGTTGTTCCTTTTTTTGTAGTATTTCCTGAATTGTTACAAGGAATAGGGGGTTGCAACCTGGTTGCTAAACCCAGCCTTATATCCAGGGCTAACAAACAATATACTGCAGGGGAGTCTTCCCTGGCAATGCTAAGTGTCAAAGGGAATGCTGTTTGGTAAGGGAAACTCTGAAACTCCAAATAAATCTTATTTATAACATTTGTTTATTAGTGATAGTATGTGTGAAAGCTACCTAAAAGTCTTGCCAATGTTTCGTTGCCAAGGGGGGCACTTCCTCAGGGCCCACGGTGGTCCTGTTTTGTAAAACAGAAAAAACAACTTTATTACTTCATCAGTCTAATTATATTGCTTTTCGTAGAATCCAGTACAATTTATTCTGAGCCAGACAGTGTATGCTTTAAGTCTTATGAATCTTATTGTCTCGTTATAGTCATGCTTTGTTATTGTTTCTATCCCTTGTACTGAGGGCCCAAACCCTGAGCCACCAACTGACACCTGAGAGGTCATGAACTCCCAACCATCCACCTTTGCACACAACCTTATATAAAATGGGCAAGGAAATCCCTGTGTCCTGATTGGCTGAGACTTAGTTCTAGCCATAGCAGTAAGACAGCACCACCAATTAATGAATAAGGGCATGACCAGGGGTTAGATTAACAGTCTGTTAATCACCCACTAGGGGTGTAATGTGGCACAAGGTGCAGCCAAGTGCCATATTGCCCTAGGGAGTGATTAATTGACTGTTAATCTAACTCCTGGGAGTGTCTTATTGCTATTATAAAAAGTATTTAAAAAGCAAAGTGTTAAAAGTGTACTTTTTAAATGTTTTCCTCATTAGGAGGGTGATTTTTAATGAAATAGTTCTTCCACCAACAGTTTAAGAATGCTGGTTCAGAATCAGAATGCATCATTCCAGTCATTCAGTAGTGCTAGAAGGATGGAATGCTAACAGGACGAATTCTTGTGCCGTGGTGATCAGGCTGTACATGACAGTATAACAGGGATTAATGTAAGGCTGTTAGAATCCTTATAGCCAATCAGATTGCAGCATTTCCAAGACCATGTTTATAATGGCTAAAAAACAAATCCCTGCCAACCAGGGCAACTCATAGAATTCATAAGCCACTTACTTCCTAATTTCCATCATAAACATGGTTGCAGCCTTTACTCATATATAAAAAAACTTCAGCTAGGCCATGAAAATAAAAGTTCATTAAATTAAATTAAATAAAGTAAGTAAATATTTTTATGTTATTTTTCACTCAAGATCCCCTTCTTACACACATACACAAATTTAAAAAATCAAGTGCTATTCAGAGTTTCCATTGCTGGTGTTTCTTTGATGACGATGAAAAATCCCCCTGCTGTCCCTACCAGTTTGTCAGAGAGCTGCTTCTTACATAACAACAGATAAAACTGAGGTTCTGGCTCCACTTGAGGCACGCGGACATGTGTGCGTGTGTGTGTGTGTGTGTGTGTGTGTGTGTGTGTGTGTGTGTTTCCATGTTATCATTCCGTGTGTGTGTGGACGGGGGGCATTGTATTACTGGAATAATGCAGAGATTTGAATTCTTCTATTCTATGGTGAACAATCACACAATGTATTGAATGTGAAGAAAGATTACTGACAGGTGAAAAACATCCGTGGAGGGACTATTTTACCTGGTTTAGCAACATTTTATTGTATTTTTTGTGGCTTTGAAAACTTCTAGAGTGTTCATTTTTTAAAAGTTGCCCATGGGCCCATTTTATATATGTGATAAGGCACTCTGAGGATGTTGGTGGTACTAGGTTTACCCCACAGTCAGGGTGCTGAAGGCACTCAGCTTCACCTCATCCTTCACTATGCCCCAGACTGTGGGGTAAACCTAGTACCACCAACACCCGGCCATGTCTTATTGCTTAAATAAATGCACTTTCATTTCAATATATTTACATAAATGATCGATATATGTACCCCAACATAGTGAATACAATTTAAACAATAATGCACGACAGGGTGTGTTATGCTCGGATAACGTCATGCCTGGGGTGATGAGGCATGAGGCCGTAGGCTGAGTGCGGTTAATCACCCCAGAAGTGACGTTATCCCAGCACAACACACACACCCTGGAGTGCATTATTGCTATTATACAATGGCTCGATGAAGAAGAAAAAAGACTAAATAAGTTTTAAAATACATTCTGTGCTTCTTTTTTAATTATTTTTCTGTGTGTAGGTATACTAATAGAAAATATAGTGCCCACTCCAGTCAGTAGGTGGCAGTCTGTGTGTTTGTGCAACTGTGAGGTTGCTCTCTGTTGCCCTGACCCCCCGTCTGTTTGCTTGGCGGTTCTTGTGGGTAATTCTCCAGATGTAGTGTCTGGTATTTACTGCTCGTCTCCTGTTATCTGAGTTTTGTGTTTTTATCGTCCTGTGTATCAAAACAGTTGGCCTCCTTCACTTCCCCCACACTCAATATCCTGCTCGCAGTCTCTGTCAGCTGTGTGAAAGATGTGATGGTTTACCTGGCAAGACTGGAGGATGCAAGGAGGTTGCCATACAACGAAAAGGAGAGGTGAGTTTTACCTTTCGGGTGCTAGGAAAGGAGCTGTAAAAAAAAGAACGGTTTCTGTTCATGAAGGGCTTTCAGACAAATCATTACTATATGCATCTTTTGAGGGAAACTGCCAGCTGATCGCACACTGCGCTAAAAGGTGTTGTAATGTGAAGCTGCTGTTTTTGTGAAAACCTGCGGTTTGGATACATTCAGGAGGTTGTAAACTGATTTTAATGGCATGAGCTGCTGAAGGCAGGGGAGAATCGTTATAGTGCTCAAGGTAGAGTAAAATCATTCTGGTGTGTGCTGGTGTTTGAAAGGGTCTGGGTGGTGGCATCAAATGGGCAGCCAGCAGTGACGTTTTTTTTTGTCATTCAGTCACATTTGTGTTGGGACTAGATCCGTGATGTTGTACTGGGATAACATCATGGGTCCAGTCCAACACTGACCAATCAGTGTCCAGGATTCTTTCATGCCATTGCATAATCAGAATTATGAACTGGAGATCGTAAATGGAAGAAGCTGATTGGCCAAGAGGTTTTTGAAGCCGTGATGATATCGGGCTACATCATCAAGGCATCAGAAAACCTCCGGTCACCAGCCTCCTCACTCTCCCAAAATCACATCTGCACCTGTTCCTTCAGTTCACACACAAACACCCCGTGTCCCTGCCACTACAAAGGAATGTAGATTTCATAGCAGCCTCAGTTAACTGAAATGTACTGCCACACTACAACCCGATATTTCTTTTAAAATGAAGCGCTCACCGCTTCTACGTGCAACTTTGCTGTCTCGCTCTCTCCCCAGAAGCGCGCACTTGCTCAACCAACTGCCTGTTTTCCAAACACAGTAGCGCTTGGAAAAAACATTTTTTTTGTTTTTTACTTCAAAACTCCTGTATGTACCCTATCAGTTGCCAAGCTAATTACTGACAACTAGCAACTTATCGATCTGTTGAAAAGACCGGAAGTCTCCCTGCTACTCAGTCGGCTCCATTTCAGTCTCTCTTCCATCCCCTTCTGGTGGCTTGGATTACAAAATCCTGTCTACAGTATTTGTAAGAACAAAAATAAAAGCACACACAGTTTCCCTGGCTCCTGACCACAGTATACATGGCTGGTACAGTCTTACTTCACAGTTGCACCTCCTCCTCCAACATCAGTTATAGTTACAGCAGCACCACCTGCTGCCCAGACCCTTCCAGGAACTATTTTCATGAAAGGTAGTCATCCAACACCCCAAAAACCTAATTTTCACAAGGTTATGAATATTTTGTTTTTATTTTTTTACGTAAAAATTTGTTTGAGCCAGTTCATAATAGCAATAAGTCACTCCAGGGTGTGGTATATCATGGAATATCGTCACTTCTCAGATGGTTGGACGCACTCGGCCTGCGGCCTCGTGCACAACCACCCAAGGCATGATGATATCCCATGCTATACCACACCCCGTTGTGCCTTATTGCTTAATTATAGTATACCAGTATTGTGCATTGCACAAAAAATTCATTCAAATGATCATTGCTTGTACATGCTTTTTGCAAAGTGTTAGTCTGACTTATAATCTTCCTGCAGAGAGCATAAAATGCAATGCCCTACTCTATGCTGATGACCTCTTCATCTACCACAGTGCTAGATCCCTCAAAACCATATCCTCTACCCTCACCAATAACTATGGAGCAGCACAAAACTGGTTCCTGTCCAAAAAACTCCTGGTAAATGAGAAAAAGAACAAAGGCCATGCTCTTTGGCTCAAAGCCATTCCTCACAAAGGTTGCCAATACAAATGACACACTTCTGATAGAAACCCCTGCTGGATCTCCTCTTGATATAGTATCTTCCTTCAAAAACCTAGGACTGACTCTCGATTCTTCCCTTACTTTTAATGTCCACATTGATAATATTGTAAAGAGGGTCCATCAGAAGTTGGGGACAGCCTACCGGGTCAACCATCTCCTGACCCCTGAAGTTCACCTTGCTATTGCCCAGGGAAGTCTCCTGCCTTTCCTTGACTATTGCTCTCCAGTTTTCTCCACCACCTCTGTCTCATGTCTCTCCTGGCTAAGTACCACATATAAGTCCATCTGTCACTTCGTCCTTCAGGTTCCTTACTCCACTCATCACTGTTCTCTTTACCAGTCACTTGGCTGGCTATTCCTTCATGGCCACTATGAATATGCCTTGGGCAATCTAGTCTACACCTCTCTCAGAAACTCTCCAAAAGATTAATATACAAGTTAGCCAGCCTGGGAGTGGGTCCCAAGATGACAGCCTGGGTAAAGAATTGGCTGGAGAATAGGACACAGACAGTAATAGTAAATGGAGTCCACTCAGAAGAAAGGAGGGTTACTAGTGGGGTACCACAGGGTTCAGTATTAGGACCGGTCCTCTTCAATGTCTTTATAAGTGACATTGCAGAAGGACTGGAAGGAAAAGTATGTCTCTTTTCAGATGACACAAAGATCTGCAAAAGAGTTGATGCACAAGGTGGGGTGGAAAGGATGAGAAGGGACTGGCAAGGTTAGAGGAATGGTCAAATGTATGGCAGCTTAGATTCAATGCTAAGAAGTGCAAGGTAATGCACCTGGGAAACAAAAACCCAGGGGAAGAGTACACAATGGGGGGTGAGATACTAACAACTACAAAAATTGAAAGGGACCTGGGGGTAGTCATATCAGATGACCTTAAGGTTAGCAAGCAATGTGAGAAGGTAGTAGGGAGGGCTGAGGGGATACTGGGATGCATAGGGAGAGGCATCACCAGTAGAAAACAGGAAGTTATTATCCCTCTGTACAGACAGCTGGTGAGACCCCATCTGGAGTACTGTGTGCAGTTCTGGAGACCCAATCTCCGCAAAGACATAGACAGGATGGAAGCTGTCCAGAGGAGGGCAACTAAAATGGTGCAGGGTCTGCACCGGAAGACATATGAAGAGAGAAGAAAGGAGCTTAATATGTATAGCCTTGAGGAAAGGATTGAGAGGGGGGACATGATAGAAACGTTCAAGTACCTCGAGGGGAATCGACAAAGTCCAAGAGGGTAGCATCTTTCAAAAAAAGAGGCATGCAAGAACAAGAGGGCACAATTTGAAGATGGGGAGGGGTGGTTCAGAGGTAATTTAAGGAAGTATTTTTCACAGAGAGGTTGTGGATGCATGGAACGGCCTTCCGGAGGAGGTTGTGGAGTCAAAATCAGTGGTGGAATTCAAGCATGCATGGGACAGTCATAAGGCAATTCTAGGGGTTGGGGGTAGGAAGAAGTAGGCTGCTGGTTAACTAGGATCTGCAGTTTATCCAGTAGGTAGGGAAATGGGCAGACTGGGTGGGCCAAGTGGTCCTTATTTGCTGTCAGATTCTGTGTTTCTATGTTTCTGTGTTTCTCCGAAGTCACCTTTCTCACTGATTCTCTCTGCCTATGTGGTTACTTGTTCTCTCAGAGACTCCTCCATCCCTCCCCCTTGTAGTCCCCCATGTATCTACTGTCACAGGGAGTAAGGCCCTCTCTATCTCTGCCCCCTCTCTCTGGAACAAATTTCCACCTGTCATCAGAAATGCACCCTCTCATCAGTCCTTCAAACTGCAACTGAGAGAGTGGCTAAAGTCCCAGGCTACCTATACGTGCTCCCTAGGCAACCCTCTCACCAAACAGCCACCGTAGAAGCCATACTATATCTCTCGACTTACCACCTGGATGCTGACCACTAGTTTGTTCCTCTTAGCACTGCTTGCCCCTTCCTGGGTTCACATGGATCACCGTAAGGTATTTCCACCATGCTTTGTCGCATACCCTGACTAATCAAGTGATGTGGGGATCTACGGTGTGACCGCTCCATGTGTGATTGACCATGTATCTGAGACCCAGGCATGCACTCTTGTATTTGTTTTGAAACTTGTGTGCTAGATTTGATGTGTAATGTTTCATTGCTGTTGATTTCATGTTACTCAGTGTATATTGCTCCTTTCTGTAATGTAACCTGTGCCTATTGTTTCAACCTTGTATTGTCTGCCACTAAATAAAATAAAATTATACATCAAGCAGACTTCCTATGTTTGGATTGCTAAGCTTACTTTAAACCCCTGGCTGGGTAGTAACTTGAAATAATAAAATGTTTTGGCTTTCTTAGTTTTAATTTTTGTCATAGGTTTTAAATCTGAACATGTCTGACCACTGTTAAAAGTGTACCTGAAAGTAACAAAGGGCTATCTGAGCCACATCCAAATCTAGACATTCTTGTCATTTTGGTTTCTTCTATATTACTGTTACAATAAAAAAAATACGAAAAGTTTAGCTTTGTGTGTCCTGGAGTTGTCCTTTATTTGTTGCCCTTTTCTGCTATATTGAGAATAATGCATATGTAGGTGTTTGATATGCAGCTTATTTACACACTCAAGGTGTGTGATAATATATAAACCTCAAGAGCAAAACGCTAGAGGTTTATATATTGTCACACAGGGAGGGTGTGTAAAAAAACTGCAGATCACACACCTACATGTGTGTTATTTTTATATCTGGTGCTAAGTAAACAAACTCCGAGTCTTAGCATTATGTGCTTCCTGCATTGCTGATTCAACCTCTGTATGGGCTCCATGGCATGCTGGCTGTTATGACAACAAGGTGAAGGTTCAACAGCTTCTTCATTGTTTAAAGTTTAAAAAAAAAAACTGTGAACGGTTCAATTTTCCAAGTCGGTAAGTACCTTAGCGTGGTACACATAACCTGGCACAAGACAGTAAAAGCCATATCAATTACAGGTTGATATGACTTTTTACAGGTCTCAAAAATGGGTTGATATCAGGGGTCACCAGTTATTATTTAAGCAATAAGGCACAACAAGGTGTGTGTTATCATGTAATAATGTCATTCCTAGGGTGGGTTGAAGCACGAGGTGATGCCGAGTGCTTCCACCACCCCAGGAGTGATGTTATTACACAATAACACACACCTTGGAGTGTCTTTTTGCAATTATACAATGGCGCGATGTTATACAAAATAAACAAAAAATTTAAAATGTTTTTAGTAGATTTTTTGTGTTTCTGAAGAGAAAAAAGTGATTAAATCAAATGATCCAAAAGGTCCAAGTGGTCCAATAAATCCATACAGTGATGTTATTGTGTAATAACATCACTGTCTCAGGTACCCACTGACCAATCAGAATACAGAAAATGTCCTTGCCATTGTATAATTAAGCAATAAGGCATGACAGGGTGTGTGTTATTGTGTAATAACGTCACTCCTGGGGTGGGTCAAAGCACGAGGCGAAGCCGAGTGCTTCCGCCACCCCAGGAGTGACGTTATTACACAATAACACACACCCTGGAGTGCCTTATTGCTAATATACAATGGCTCATTTTAAATGATAATAAAAGTTTAAAAAATTACATTTTTATTTATTCATTTATTTTTTGTTAGAGGTATGTATTGTAGGTACAAGGAAAAGTAGTCCAGTAGGTGGTGCTGCTGCTTCATGCTGACTTCCTCACCCTCAGTGTTTCCTATCAGTGTGGGTTTTAATTTCAGTGCATGTTCCCCCACCTCCCCAAGCTCCCACACACACACACACGTCCGTGGCCACAAGGCAGTTGTGGTGGTTACTTTTAGTTTGATTTTCGGTTTCTGTGCATATGGGAATAAGACACCGCTAAGGAGCGATCATGCGCTTGCTAGTAAGGTTATGAAGTGTGCATCGCTGGAGGAATTCATCGCGCTACTCATTTTGTGGGACAGAAGGTTTCTTGTGGGAGAGAAGGCATGTTTTAATGTTTCTGTGACTTCATTTTATTGGGTCTGCTACTGGACTGACGACGTATGTTTAAGTGAGCAGCGTCACTGAACCGCGTGACCGGCAGTTAGCGTCATCACAGTTCAATGAAGCTAGTCGCTTCGGAAATAAAAAAAAAATAGCGAACAAGGGAATGACAGTAGTTTTCTATCCTACTGTACTGTGACTGCTTCTGTTGTTGCTGGAAATGGTGTTTCGGCGTGCTGATGTTGTCGGGGGGGTGGAACAGTTAAACCATGCTGACCGGAGTTGCTGCAGCAGGTTGGGAGACGAGGATGATTTAATGGTTTGTAATGTGGTCATTTGTGTGCCTGGACTTAATACAGTGATGTTATTGTTCAATAACATCATTGTCCCAGGCACACACTGACCAATCAGAGAAGGAGAAATTCTCTTGCCATTGTATAATATGTTTTAATACATATTTCTTTAAATACGAATTTGCCAAAGCCAAGTTTGCTTCACATTACCTGTTAATACACATTCAAAAGTATCATGCTACTTACTGATAGGGAAAGAGAAGTCCTTAAATTACACTTATTGTCATATTTTCTTGGTTTTCTTAAGTTGAAAAGAAATCAGAATTGGGCTGGCTGACTGACCCGTTTCAGCTTTCTGTTTGTTTTAAGATTTAACAACATGGCTCTGTACTGTAGCTGTCTCAGGTCTATGTTTTCAAAGTTACGTTACCACTCTGCATTCCATTTTTAAATGGAAGCCTTTAAATGTTACATTGGCATTCAAATGTGCTTTTTATTTTGTTCTTGTTTTTTTTAACCAGGAGAGACATACTAAGCTGAAAGGTTGTTTACAGGTGTGACCTGGGAGCACAAGGAAGTTAAGTGACTTGCTCAAGGTCACACAGTATGCAAGTGGGGGCTGTGGGATTCAAACTCAGGTCTCCAGGTTTGCAGCTCATAGCCTTAAACCACTGCACTATACTGCCTCCAAACCTCCAGACTTACCTCCAATATCAGGTTTGAAAGGCTTAAGAAGACATGGCTGCACTGCTCCGTCCAAAAATATCTTGCTCATGAAATTTGTTTATTAATGAAGGTGTGTCTCTTTGCAGACAAAAAGAAGATCTGCAACAGGGTTGACACTCCAGGAAGGGTAGAGAAAATCAAAAGGGACCTAAGCAAGCTTGAGGAGTGGTCAAGGGTGTGGCAGCTAAGATTCAATGCAAAGAAGTACAAGATCATGCACTTGGGGCGCAGAAATTCAGGGAAGGAGTACATAATGAGGGGCAGGTACTGACAGCCACCAAACAGGAAAGGGACCTGGGTGTAATCATATCTGATGACCTAAAGGTTACCAAACAATGTGAGAAGGCTGTGAGGAGAGCCAATGGAATGCTGGGGTGCATAGGGAGAGGTATCTCCAGCAGGAGGAAGGAGGTTGTAATGCCACTTTATAGGACATTGGTGAGACCTCATCTAGAGTACCATGTCCAGTTCCGGAAACCACATCTCTGGAAGCACATAGAGGAGAAGCAGTTCAGAGAAGGGTGACAAAAATGGTGCTATGGCTGCACCAAAAGTCATGTGAGGGAAGACTGGAGGATCTCAATATGTATTACCCTGGAGGAGAGAGAGGGGGGATATGATAGAGACTTTCAAATACGTCAAGGGTGTAAATAAGATACTACAGGGTAGTATCTTTGAAAAAAAAAACAATGTTCAAGGAAAAAGGGACCATGATGTGAAAATAGAGGGGGTAGACTTAGGGGTAATGTTAGAAAATATTTTCTCATGGAAAGGGTGGTGGATCCATGGAACAGCCTCCCAGCAGAGGTTGTAGGGCAAAAATAGTAGGGGAATGCAAAAGCACATGGGA
The DNA here is from genome assembly GCA_016271365.2 of Neoceratodus forsteri. Classification (NCBI taxonomy): domain Eukaryota; kingdom Metazoa; phylum Chordata; order Ceratodontiformes; family Ceratodontidae; genus Neoceratodus; species Neoceratodus forsteri. The sequence continues at coordinate 533,110,691 of CM028137.1, read as the reverse complement.
CCAGTATAAAGGAACTCTAGCAATAGGAAAGATAGGGTAAGCCGCAGATCATTTAGGATCTGCGGTATATGAAATAGGTAGGGAAAAGGAGCAGAGTAGATGAGCCAAGCGATTCTTATCTGCAGTCAAATTCTATGTTTCCATGTAGTGAGAGTATGTTTGAAAGCCACCTACAAGTCTGGCCAACATTTTGTGACCGAGGGGACCACTTCCTCAGGGACCATGGTGGTCCTGTTTTGTAAAACAGAAAAAAACTGCTTTATGGCTTCATCATTCTGATTACATTGCTTTTCTGGTGAAGTACAACACTCTGCAAGTTGACCATTCACTAAGGGCTATCTTTGTGGAGTTTTTCTCATTAACTTCACCACTGATGAAGATGAACTGTTGAGATGTTATTTTACTTCATCATGAAGACCACCCCTAGAGAATAGTTTGATGGTTCTTTGTGCATGTGCACAACTGGCACAAACTAAAATGGTTTTGGAGTCCGGACCAGGGTAATCCAGAGTTAGAGAAGTAATACACCCAAGTCAGTAAGCCTTGAGTATCTACTGTACATAGTATAAAAAAGAGAAAATGTATACGTTTAATAAATAAAATTACAAAGTGATAAAAATAATAGACTCTAGTCCAGTAGCTATCATCTTGACTGCAATATACCATTTGTGGACCCCAAAGGATCACTGCTCCCACAGTGCAATCTGCGTAATAGTTATTAGTTTATCCTCCAATCTAATGGTAATAGGTTTGGTTGGGGGCCCTAAAATATCCCAATATAAGGCCATCCACTCAGTAAGGATGAGTCCATTAGTCCCTGTCATTTGCTACAACAATAGCTGTGGGGTAGACCCCAAACACCCTCTGCTCTTTCAGTGTAGCATGGGTGTGGATGATGTGGTACTGTACTGTGTTTTGCCCAAGGCTTATCACATATTGTAATTTACTGCTGTTTGCACATCTGTAATTTTGTTTGTGTTGTAGTTTTATGACTTATTGTTATTGTTTACTGCTGCTCACACATCTTTAGTTCTGTTCCACATTGTTTACTTAAATACAAAATTACACATACTCCACTCATGCGAAGCACCATGGGGAGTATATGCCAAATGGTATAAAGGAACTGGCTTTTTCACTTAAAGCAGGTGTAACCCCTAGATGGCGCTATCCCAGGGGCTACTACCCCTGCCTGATTTGCCACTAACAGGTTGAGGGGCCTGGATCCAATGGCGGGTGCCTCCACCCAGAGGTCAGGGTTTGCAATAGTTAAACTTACTTGGTCACAGCCCTCTGGGACACTGCAACCCCCCTTTCTTCCCACTAGTGGCCCACACAATATATCAGAATTACCTTCACAGTATACACTTACCCCCAGGACTAGTTCCAGCACTGGGACCTCCTGTGAAATAAGATACAGTGCAACAATCACAGTACAGTACTTTAACATAGACAAATACCTCAGGCAGTATAACTTTGCTGAAACAAGCAGCTCTGATTTATTTAGGGGATATAACAAGGACAGGGGAAATCAGGTTAATTAGCTTATCACTTTACTATCTACCTATGGCTCTGTGCACTAGCCTATCCCTACCAGTTACTGTCCCTGGGTACCCAAGCCCTAGTGGCTAGTCCAAACCGTGGCAGCTGGTAGGGGCCCTTTCACACAGTGAAAAGAAAATTAGTTTAAACAGTCAGCAGTACAGTGATTCATTTGGATTTAATGTGGCAATTCAACAGGGAGTGACCCTGAATTAGTACTCATGACCTCCAAAAAGATAGGGTCCTTCAATGTCAGCAGGGCTACTCTTGAGCCCAAGAGACTCCTCACACATTTATATGGTAAACAGTCACAGGCAAAAGTCACTTAATGGCAGCAGGATTCACTTGAGGTACACAAACCTCTTCACACATTTATATGGAAAAGAAAGCACTATACCAGGCAGGCTGCATCTGTATCCCGATCGCAATTACTGCACAATACCGGGAGAACACACAGCAGATTCAGTTCCTGACAGACCGATGCAATTTTCAGCAATTTCTCCAGTCTTCTACAGGGTGAGCCTGGTTTCTACTCTTCAGATATCCTTTGATTCTCTTCACAGGACAGATTCAGTCCTAACAAGCTGCAGACGGAACTCTGGACCTTACACATGTTTTTTGACTAAAACTGTGCACTGAAGGAGCACAGGGTTCCTTTCCCTTCACTGCCAAAGCTCAACTGAAACTCCCAACAGACAAAACCGGCACTTCCTTTGAGTTCCTCCCAGTTCTTGACTGGATTGGCTGTCACTCACAATAGACTGCTGCTGTTGGTCCAAGGCCAAGGCTAAACTACATCTCCCAGAGTCACTGCCCATACAATCCTCTTGTGGCTGGCTCAGATTATGAGTCCAAGTTCTGATTCGTCCAAGGCACCATTTTAGAGCTAGCTTACCCCACACTGATTGGTCTAGTTCAGCAGTTCAAAACCAGAATGGGGAACTAGGCAGACACAGTTCTGACTGCAAAGAAAGCAGGTTAGACAAACTGTAATTTCATTATTACTGTAAATGATTTCTGGCAAACAGTTACATCTTTCAGATAGGTTCCTTTGCACTCCTAGTGACTGCAAAAATGGAGTGAATTGGCAGCAGCGTCGGTGGTACTCAAACAGAGAAGCACACAGTCCCCATACAAACTAATTATGTCTGCAAGCAGACAGCTCTTAAAGAGACAGTACAAGAGGTTCTAAAAACACTCACTGATAAATGGCTTAGCATCAAACACCATTCAGGCTTGGAGCATTCAAGCAAGCTCCTGGAAGTCTTTTTGGAACCCCCATTTGCAGGGGGGTTACACAGGACTGAATCTCGGTCTCCTCCTGCTGCTCATCGAACTCGGGCAGTGTTATGCAATGCCAGGTCGATTAGGAACAAGACCGCCATAATTGGGGATCTTGTTAATTCCGTCGACCTGGCTTGCATCACCAAGACCTGGTTGGATGGAAATGCTGGCCCTGTTTTGGCTTCAGCAATTCCTCCCTGGTACTCGGTGATACACCGCCTGAGGATCGAACGTAGGGGTGGGGGTGTGGCCATTTGTTTTAAATCAGAACTGAACCTGAGGGAAATCTCAGTGGGAACCACCAACTCCTTTGAATGTATCGCGGGACAGGGTGTGGGGTGCAGGATTCTTCTCATCTACCGTCCATCAGGTGATGGGAATGTTTTCTTGCGGGAAGTTGCAGACTTCATTGCTGACCTAACATTGAGACTCCATAGATGGCTGATCCTTGGGGATTTCAATGCTTGGGTCGACAATGAACTCTCGCAGTTTGGACAAGACTTCCTCCAGTTAATGAATTTACTGGGCCTCACACATGTTGTTTCCTCCTCAAGCCATATTGGTGGTCATTCATTGGACTTGGTGTTCCTCCTGGGGATGGAGATATCTGACTTGGTGCTGGAACCAGTCGGGTGGTCGGACCATCATTCCATCAGCTTCAGTTTTGAGGCCCCCCTAAGAGGCCTGCCTCTATGGAGATGGTCAAGTACCACATTTTGAGGGGTGTATCCCCAGATGGCCTGATGGCAGAGCTTGACCTATCTGGCATGCTGAGGGAATGCATGGATCCAGAGGATCTTGTGCTTGCCTATAATAAGGCAGTGACAGAGGCCCTGGATTCCATTGCTCCGGTTCATGTTCATCCAATCTCCCTTCATCCTGTGTCTCCATGGTTTGATGAGGACCTGAGGGAGTTGAGGAGAGTTGGACGAAGGCTAGAAAGGCGATAGTGGAGATCTGGCCTGGAGTGTGACAGGCTTAGTTTGATGGACCATTATTTGGTCTATCAATCAACAATTTCCCATAAGAAAGCAGAATTCCTGTCCAGGGAAATTGCTGCCATGCAGAATTGACCAGCTCAGCTTTTCCGGACTGTGAACAGATTGTGCCATCCACTCTTGTCTTCAGCCCAGAAATGCTTTTTCGTAAGAGCAGTGTGAAGAGATTGCTCTATTCTTCGCGGATAAGGTTGCCACGATCAGGTCTGAAGTCTGCATGACCTTTCTCTAGGGAGTAGCAGTGGTCGGCAGGAGATGTCGGACCCTCGGTTTGAGTGGTGTGACTTTAATCAGCCTACAATCAGTGATATTGTGATGGTTATCCAGACTTTACGTCCTACCAACTGTAGTTTGGATCCAGGCCCTACGCGTTTGCTTGTTGACTGCATTGATGTTATCGGCCCGGTCCTTGCTGAGACTGTCAGGTTATCCTTGGAGAGGGGAATTTTTCCAGCTTCTCTTAAGGAGGCCATGGTTCGGCCTCTTCTTAAGAAGCCCTTCTTCTCCTTAGATCCTGACTGTCTTAGAAACTACAGGCCTGTCTCTAACCTTCCATTTTTGGGTAAGGTTATTGAAAAGGTGTTGGCTTTACAATTGGATGACCATTTGACCAGCCACAATATCTATGATTCTCTCCAGTCCGGTTTCAGGAAGAGACATAGTACCGAGATGGCTCTTGTTCGGGTACTAAATGACCTCCTGATAGCGAGAGATCGAAAGACTCATTCCATCTTGGTTCTTCTTGATCTCTCTGCAGCATTTGATACTGTGGACCATGGAGTGCTGCTGGATCACCTGCGGCTTATCTGTGGACTATCAGGGGCTCTCCTCAGATGGTTTCAATCCTACCTCAAGGGTAGGACTCAGAGAGTGGTGTCTGGGGTTTGTACCTCAGCTCTATTCTCCCTGCCCTGTGGGGTTCCGCAGGGATCCATTTTAGCACCCATGTTGTTTGCAGTGTATATGCTGCTGTTAGGAGCGATTATTAGATGGTATGGCTTGAGTTTTCACTGCTATGCAGACGATACTCAGCTATACATGTCTTTTGTCCCTGAACAAGATGACACCATCTCGGTGCTCAACAGCTGTCTGGCTGAAATCCAGGCCTGGATGAACATGAGCTGGCTAAGGTTGAACCCTGAAAAAACTGAGGTGTTGGTTGTGAACCCGGGCTGTCGTGAGGCGGGTGTGTTGGCAGGCTCACCTTCGGGCTTGAGGCTTGGAGGTGTCCAGCTAGCTACCTCAGACCAGGTACGGAACCTGGGTGTTATGTTTGATAACTATCTGACTTTGAAATCACAGGTGTCAGCAGTTGTTAAAACCTCTTTTTACCATCTGAGAAATATCGCATGGGTGAAATATCTGGTTCCTCCTGATGATCTTCCAATGTTGGTTCACGCCTTCGTTACCTCCCGCCTTGACTACTGCAATGCCCTTTACCTAGGGCTGTCGGGGGTTGATATCCGCCACTTGCAGCTGGTGCAGAATGTGGCTGCCAGGCTGTTGACTGGAGCTTCAAAATCCAGTCATATAACGCCTGTGCTCCGCGATCTGCACTAGCTCTCGATTAAGTGGCGGATCACCTTTATGGTTGCTTTGCTAATCTATAAGGCCCTACACAACCAGGGACCGAGCTACCAGAAAGATCTCCTTCGTCTGTACTGTCCCTCCTGTCCTCTCCAATCCACTGATGAGGGATTGCTAGAGGTTCCCAGGGTATGTTTGCAGACATTGGGAGCAAGGGCATTCAGCTTTGCTGCTCCGTCCCTGTGGAACTCTCTATCTCATCGGGTACGAGATTGCCTAACCATCCAGAGTTTTAAAACTGCATTAAAAACCTATCTCTGTGCCCTCCCTTTTGGTAATTGAAGTGTTTATTTTATGTGGTTTTATATTGCTTATTGGAATTTATATAATGTATGTAATTTTACTCTGTTGTATTTTATTGTACAGGCGCCATGGTTTTGGAAAGACGCCTTTTTACAAATAAAAAATTGATTGATTGAATGGTGTCATAGTGCCTCTCTCACAACTTGCAAAGGCTGAGAACAGACATGTTGTATTCTTGTTAAGACCCATCAGTGTGACATATCTATATCTCAGCACAGGGAGAGGGGGGACCAGCCATATTTGATCATATGGGTTTGTGCCATGGTGAGCTCAACATAAGAAAGCAACTGAAAATGCAAAGAATCTCAGTGCAAAAGCCCAGAAAAAAAGGGTTACCCTGGAAGTTTATTAGCAATTAGAAGGGTATCGACAAGGATGAAACATGTCTGTGTCTGCTGTTCTCTGCCTTTTCAGATTGTTTGATAGGCCCTTTGGCACCATTCAGTCCTGATTTTAGTGGGCCTGCCAGTTCCTTTACCATGATTTCCATATACTTCCTATGATGCTTTGATGAATTAGGTGCTTATACATAAATTCATTCAGCGTAACCCTTGCTTTAGTACTTATGTAACCCATGCCTCGGCCAAGCGCAGACTGGGACCCCCCAACTCATGCCACAGACAAGGCAACAGGCCACAAGTTGGCAAAAACAAAAGGCATCACCCCTAGCTCTGAGGTGAATATCTGGCTCAGCAGTCTAAAGGGGTCGGGGGGTTAGGGTACAAAATAACATTTATATTTACTCCAGTTTCTGGAAGAGAGGTGCTAGGACAACACTAGGTCTAACTTCTGTGGGGACATCATATCAATTTACACTGGAAGCATTAAGGCAATGTTCACAACTGAAAATTGAGATTGTGCAGTATGGCTTTATTCATACAGCTTGGTAACAAATGCAGAACAGTGTGGTCCCCCAGGTTTGGTACTGTCTACACAGGAGCAAGGCTTTTCTTTCCAGAACAACAAACTGTCTGAGCACATTAGAGCAAACCTTTCCTCACACACATTTTAAACTGTCCATCCCTCTGTACTAGGAATCTCTGGACTTTACTTTTCAAAACAAGTGTAAACTGTGGTAGTTGCCACACACTTTAAACACATTTCCCTTGGAGGGATGACATCCATTAACATGCCCAGTTTAACCTGGTGCTCATACATGAACCAGTTAGCCCTGACTGAGGAATCGAACTGGGGTTATGCCCAACTCTGCCCCATGCCCAGTCTCTGACATTCCTGCTGGGTTACACCAACATGAATCCTCCATTTCCCCTTGAAATGCTAAAGGAGTCCCAAACTTTAAACTTCAAACTTGAAACATTCAGCTCTTATTTGTGGTGAAACGGAACACTCCGCACATTTTTGTGGTGAAACAGGGGCCCTGATAGGTGCACGCTAGCCTTATTTCTGGGCACATACACCTCAGACCAACCCCTAAAAACAGACCCATGAATCTGTACTCATGGCTTTGTTTGTCCTTTTAATACAGACATGGAAAACTTGAAGGAAAACATCTTCCCTTCACAGGTAATAATAATAATAATAATAATCTTTATTTCTATTGCGCCTTTCTAAAATCAAGGCGCATTACAATAAAATAACAACATGTAAAACATCATAAAACAATTAAAATCAAGATTAAAATACACAACTTCAGTCAGTGTCCACATCATCTCCAAAAGCCTTTTTCCATAAAAAGGATTTTAAACCTCTTTAAAACCCTCCACCGCCATGCACTCTCTAATTCAACGTGTAGGAATTCCAGAGAATTGATTGCCTTGAACATAAAACTTCAGGCGCGGGAAGATTTTAAAACTACCCTCGGAATTTAGCAACCCTCGTTGGCTGAGAGGAGTAGTCGCGTCGGAAGGTAAGGAACCAGAAGATCTTTCAAGTAGTCAGGGCCCAGACCGTGTAGGGCTTTATATGTCAGTAATCTGACTTTAAAGGTGATCCGCCACTGAACTGGCAGCCAGTGCAGATCCTGCAGCACTGGTGTAATATGGGAAGAACGAGAAGTCCCCATTAACAACCGGGCTGCTGAGTTCTGCACTAGCTGCAAGCAACAGGTAGCTTTGTCAATGTTTCAGCACAGACACCCTTCCTTCTGGGCAGCTGAAACTCTTCAGGATTTTCAGGGGATTGCCCCTTGGATCACACTTAAACACAGTCCAAATCACAATTCTGTGCAAAACGACCCACTGGGGTCCTGCCAATGAACGGTTTCCACCACTTCTTCTGGTTCTTGCTGGTCTCACGCACACTAGGGTGAGAAACTGTCAGGGGTCCTTTACCCAGTCTCCTACCAGGAGATTGGCAGGCACTCCTACACTCTGAACCCTGCTGCTGCTCAGAGCTCCTCTTCAATCTACTGCTGATTACAGACTACACTCTGAACTGACTCCTATCTCAGCATTCGAAACCTCCCCAGAGCAGCTGATTCCAAAGTGATTTATGCTGCTGCAAAAATTCTAAATGACATAATCCATTCTCTGCCCAACCTAACTGAGTAAACAATGATGTCATGTGTAAAGAGCTCCTAATAAGCTCCTTACACAGCTGCCCACTACCTTCCCAGGGCTAGCCTGACAGGATTCTAGTAACCCCAGGGGACTGGGTAGTTACACTTATGCACTGAGGATTTTTGTCTTGTACATTGTTTACTGATTATTGTTATTATTTGCAGCTGCCGGTACTCCTGGAATTTGTATTAATATGTTGCACATTATTTATTCCTTACTGTTATTATTTACTGCTATTTGCACATCTGTAATTCTGTTTACAGTATGTTGCACGTGGATTACTACGTATTGTTACTATTTGTGACTGGCAGCACTTCTGCAATTTGAGTTATGTTACACATGTTTTACTTTATATTGGCCCCTCTGCACTAATGGGGTGGGGGTACACGGAATCTGCTCATACCCCGCCTGTGTAGCTGTGCACCTGTGGACAGGTGTACTCCAGCGGTATTTATGACCATTGGCCACGGCCCTGCTGGTGCGTGGGAGCACAGAGGACAGATACGTGGACCAGGCAGACATCCAATGGGATGCCCCATCCACCAGTGGATCCCTTGTGCTTGCAGTCACAGAGTAATGGCGGCCACCGCGCCATGCATGGCAACCAAAAAGTGGGCTGGTACCCAGTCGGCAGTCCCCAGACTACCATTCATTGTCCATGGTCTGGGGTCACATGGTGTGGAGGACAGCAGTCCCTGCATGGCTTTCAGCAACTGGGGGTCTGCATCCCGGGGGGCATGCAGACCTTACCACAGGGGTTCCCCCTGTGTACTGTGCACCCCCCGGGCCCAGCACCCGTGACTCTGTACATGTCATAGAGTGCGGGCATGCCCCCCAGCAAACCCCTGCCCACCCCAACCACGATGCCCTCTGAGCAGTCTAGTGGTGGGGCTGCATGCCTTATAGTTGAATCCCGCGGCTGGCCATATGGGTGGCGCAATGAGTGCGGAGTGGTTGCACACCCCAGATACTCGTGTGTAGCCACTCCACCCCATTAGTGCATAAGACCCAATGTTATTTAATGTTGTTTGCACATTTGTAATTCCATTTGTGCTGCACATTGTTTGCTGTGTATTGTTACTATGTGTCTTTTGCACATCTGTATTTTGCAATCTTACACACTGTTTGCTGCTTCATGTTTTTGATCACTACTGTTTGCGCATCTATAATTTAGATGTTAGACATTGTTTACTGCTTATTTGTATTTTTTACTGTTGTTTGCATTCCTGTAATTCTGTTTGTGTTATACATTGTTTACTGCTTATTGGGTCCTATTCACTAAGAGGTGCAGAGCTGGGGCATTAAGTCGCGGGCATCTCCGCATCCCTGGGAGATCCGTGCAGGGACTGCATTCAGGAAGCAGCAGTCCCTGCCCGGCTCCCTTCCGCATCCTCACCCCCACCTCCCCGGTTTGGAGGTTCACGGGGTCAGGGTTGCTGATCCGGGTCGGCAGCCAGCAGTGGATCACTTGCGCCGGTATGGCACCATATTGCAGGGGTGTGTGCAGAGCACTGATCTTGCTGTTGGGGGGATGTACTTGCCACTCGCCCTGACCACTGTCCCCCGACACCAGCGGCACCATCCTGTGTGGGTCCGATGACCCCCCGCCTGCACCAGCAGGTCCAGTGGTGGCATCTGGAGGGGACACGTATCTGTTACAGCTGCCCTCCAGAAGCATAGCCACGAGCTCCCATATACAGCACTACGCACTTTCCTGAATGGTGCACCGTGACTGGCATGCCCCCCATGGAGACCCTGACCCATCCACGTGTGGAGCTCCGCACTCAGCCAGAGATCCGATACATGGGGGGTATCAATTTTGAGCTTGCCATCAAGGGGGAACAGTGGGTGTTAACAGGTGCAGGGTGGCTATGCACCTGAATTATGCAGTGCGTAGCCACCTCAGCCTGTTCATGAATAGAACCCATAGTTACTATTTACAACTGCTTGTACATTTGTATTTTGTGACATTGCACATTGTTTACTGCTTGCTATTTACTACTGTTTGCACATCTGTAATTCTGTTTATGTTGCACATCGTTTACTGCTTAGTTTTACTGCTAACAGCTGTTTTCACATCTGTAATTAATAATGTTGCACCTTGCTTACTGCTTATTATTATTTACTGATGTTTACATATCTGTAATTCTGTTTATGTTGCACAGTTTACTGCTTATTGTTACTATTAACAGATGCTTGTACTTACTTTTGTATTTTGTGATGTTACACATTGTTTACCACTCTTATTTGTTGATTTACAAATGTTCTGATTGTTGCACTCTGTCTCCCAGTCCCATGTACACTTCCACCCGGAATGCACTAGGAGACACATTGTTTACAGCACACAGTGTGCCTTTCCCAGCCAAATCTTAAAAAAAATGATGATGGGTCAGAGCAATTCGTCCTTCATTTTGTGATACACAGGCAGATTGGGGTGGGATCCCAACACAAATGTTTAACAGTTTGTACGAAAAATAATTGTGTGTATTGCTCCTCTGTTTAGTTTTCATTTTTGTCAGTTCCATCTCAACGTCCAACAGCATGCCATGTTTATGAATACTGTGCTTCAAAGCTCAGGAGGAAAAAATTCTCAACCTTTTTCTGAGGACAGGTATTGCACAACTTGTGCTGCTCTAATCCTATATTGCTCTCAGCAGCTGTGAGTTCATATCCTGTCACCACCAACTGGGCAATCAGGATTTAAAAAGTGGTAAATTTTGGGATCTCAGCATGTCATGCAGGGGGCCAAGGATTGAAAGGAAAAATAAAGACTATTGAGCAGAGCTGCCACCTTTTGTGATTGCCTGCTAATTACAGTGTGAAAGGCACAGTACATTTTGAAATCAATAAGGGAGGCTTACTGTTTTACAATGTGATAGTTGTGCAGTAAGAAGAAATGGTTTGAGTTACCAAATATGGATCAACTGGTAAAGCTACTTTATTTTAGATAAGATGAAATCAGATTAGGGCATTCTTTATTGTGCAATTAAAAAGAGATAGAGTGCATCTCTGCAACACAGGTAACCACAACTTGCACAGGGACTGAGCACATTAGAGCTATGTTCATGAACTAACAGACCAAATCACAGCACAGCCAGACAGAGTCAGCTGTTATATAGAGAATAATGGCTGGGTAAGGGTTAATAACGAGAATTTTACACACACAGTTAGGTGTGGGATGCCACATAAACCCCAAGGGCTAAGCTCAAAGGGTTTATAAAGGTATCCCACACCTAGGGGTGTGTGTAAAATTTGAGTTTGCACCCTTACCCACCCTTTAGTTTATATAATTGCTGGGGATCATTTTTAGCAACAGCAATTAAATAAAACAAATGGATATCGCTACTGAGTCAAGCCGCAGACCGTTGGGGTTTCAACGGGGTCTGTATCGGCTCCTCAACAAAAGCAGTGTTTACTTTTTTTTTATTTCACACCCAAAATAAATATTTTTTATGGGCAGTGATATTTTTGTTTAAAAAAAAGAGAGAGAACTTACTGCCAACTCCTAGTGTCGGCGAATTGTACAGCGCTGAGTAGTGGGGATGGCGGAGGACGGCTCAGAGAAGAGGAAGACCACAGCTGGAGCATGTGCCAAGCTAGGAAAACTGGGTGCATGTTCATCATTGTAAGTAGCTGGTTACAATGGCAAAATAACAACCTGGTTTCCCTATGGGAAAAAAGGAGACCCAGTAATTATATGATTATATGTGCACTGTTATAACTTGGCTCTGAAAGCGGGGGGGTTGATGTTCTGCTCTATTTGGAAGACAGAAAAGCGAGGTTAGTATTGCTCCTGCTAATGGAAATAAGGACTACATTCTCTGAGGGCAGCAATGTGGACCCCATGCATGAAGTCCATGCATCACACTTACTCTACATGACAAATACAAGGCTTCTCTAAATGTAAATCCCAAGCAACGGTAGACCTGCAAGGCCCCTGTGGCAATATTCAGACACACACCTCAGTCCCACATAAATGCAGCCTTCACAGCCTGATCTCACTACACCCTCAGAGCTATGGGGAAGGACAGGTTGGAGGGATTACTGCAGGCAGAGCCAAGATTTGTGTCACGTACAAAGCCATGCATTGTATGTTTGATTTCCTGCAGCTGGGGATGTAAGCACAATGCCAGGGGTGAGACCCTGCTGTAAAGGCTGCACATTCCCTGATGTAGCATATTCTGAGGCTTTGAGTGCACCCACCACACCAAGCCAGTCCAACCTAACCCTTCTCCTTGCTGTGGCCAGCAGGGGAGTAGGGAGCCAGCAATAAGCATCACTTTTTTGTCAAACAAATGTGCTGCTTTTAAAATACTATGATACGGCAGCTCTGGTCAGGTACTGCCATATCCCATGACCCCTTGCTTCAATGAACCATTAGACCCATTTTCCAGTGGGACCCTAAAGCTATCAGCTCCCTTCTGCAAGAAAACTCCATACAGCCCATCACCAGGCACCCCCTGTCTTGGACCCCACCAGCATACAAACTTAGAACATGCAGTTGTAACCCCCCTTGTCACCCGGGGTTACTAGAATCCCAGTAAGACCTAGTGGTAAGCAGGGAAGGCAGCTTGTGAAATTCCAGTTAAATGGGTCTCACACTGTCTCACTCTGTTCTCAGTCTCAGCTGAGACTAAGGGATGACATCACCGTAGAACTATCGCAGCTGCATGAGCCACAATGGAATCTGCAGCAAGGGAGTTGGAATAGAATGTTGAGAGGTTTGAACAGTAGTCTGTGTTCAGTTGGTGTTGGGAGCTTGCTGTGAAAGCAGCACAGCAGCTCAGTGTAGGGTCTAGGAGCCTCAGCCCTGACAGAGGGCTATTTTTTTTTTTAGGTAAAAAGGGTGTGTGTCTCCACCAAAAGAGCGACGCATAAGATAATTGAAGTGATGGAGACTGCTGTTTCGGGTCTCTGTGCCCCCTCCTTCCGGGGATGGGGCCAGAGAAAGGGTTTTCTGCATATTCCTGGGGCAACCCCCTAGTTCTGCTATTAGTGGAGAAGCTGCCTATCTGTTCTAGAGTTTTTTTGGGGAGAACAAGAAGATTTGTGAATCGCCTGTGGGGCACCTGCAACCGGAGGGTGAGTGTCTGCTCTTCCTGAAAGGGCCTATGTTTTTCACCCTGGGACTTGTGTGACATGTGGGGACTGGACTACTGAAATAGAGGGAGGCCTAGAGTAATAGGCTTAGCCAAAGAGTAAAAGTAGGTTCAAGTCAAGTGCTTATTGGGAAACCAAAATGATATGTAGAGGAGATGTGACATACGTCTACCCAGTAATCTACATTGCAAGCTTTCAGTAAAAGAATTGTTTAGTTTCCAGAGAAATGGCCGGGTATGGACTGTGGGAGCTGGAGGTGGGAGACCCCCCATCTTTAGTGACCAGGTCCACCTCTACGGATCTGCTCTGTGGATTTCTACTTTGCCTCATGCACTTGGCCAGTGATGAGGGAAGTACCCAGACATGGGATTGGAAGGAAAATTCCCTCTAGGAGTCAGAAGCTCTAGTGTGGTTTGGGGAGCCACAACAGGATAATTGGTTCATTTCCCAAAATGGACCGTGGATCAAGTGGCCGGCAGGGGAGCCGGGTCAGTGGGGAAAACCCAAGTAGTGTACAAGTCGGGCTGTGTACCCAAAGCTGCATCCAAGTCCGGGCTGTGTGCCTGGTGGGTTCAGAGCCTGAGGGCTGGAAATAGTGATAAAGTGTTCTGTTGTCTCTAATCTGCATTACCAGGAATGTGGCCCCGTGGGGGTCCATCTATGCTTTGTTTGTTCAGCTTGGATGTGAATAAAAGCCACACTGAAGAATCCCATTCCTGGTTCTGGACATTACAGTTATTGCTTCCTGTGTTTGGATTTACTTGGGTGCCCTGTGCAGAGTAGCCAAACCTAGGCCCCCTGTGCGAGTAACCTCATCCTCCCAGAACCCAGTCCCCACCAGGTACTGCTGTTAGCTTCAACAGCATGCCACCTGTCATTTTGTAAAAAGGCAGGGGTGAGGGGTCACAAAAATGGAGGCACCGCTTTGGATTTTATTCTGGGAAGAAAGGTGCTCGGACAAGGGGCTAGCGTTTTGGCTATCTGGCAGTGGGTAGCCCAAAAGCTGAAGTAAGTTAATTAAGTGTGTTGCTGTGTGCTGTGGATCTTATGCTGCTGTTTAAAATGCCAACTGTTTACTAAGGAGCAGTAAAGCCTAAGAGTGTGCCCTTGTCCTGCATCAAAATTGTTTACAGCATTTTTGCCTGCTTTTAAAATGAACTGTGGTAAAGAAAAGCGTGGAAGACTAGGGGTAGCAACAGGAAGATTGTGCCCTGGATGTTTGAAATGCTTTTAAAAAGAACTGTAATAAAGAAAAGTGTGGAAGACTAGGGGTAGCAACAGGAAAATTGTGCCCTGGACGTTGGAAATGGTTTTGAATGAATGAGAGACTTGCAGGCATAATGGCTATGTTAAATGGTTGAAATGGGCTCCTGCCGTGGAGTCAGTTAAGAAAAAAAAAGTTGCATTCTGCAGTTTAAATTTGCCTGCTTGATGATCGCCATGAGGAGAAGAGCCCTCGCGAGGAAGAAGAGGCTCATTTGCATGGTGTCGTGTGATTGGTCAGGCTGCAATCAGTCCCACCCCTCTGCCAGCTCTACAGTGACTGCCCCAGCATTCGAGAGGGAGTGTGAGTGAAGTGTGTGTGCTGGCTAGTGAAGGAGCATCACGGAGTGTTAAAATCACTGTAAACCTTGTAAAAATAGACTATCTTGTTTAAAATCAGGCTCAACCCGCTAATCGATCATCGGAATTGCAAGTGTGGTGATCAAGAAGACGATCGGCAGGACTGCCCACCCATTTCTGTTCTGAGGCCTCCAAGAACTGGCTGCAGGCCATTTTTCCCCATCACAGCAAACTGCTACTGATAACAGTAAGTAACAACATGAAAACTGCTCAAACAGTGATTTTCTGCCCTATTCCATATAAATGTGTATGCAGCAGTGTAGTCGCTTTGCAAGTAATGACTGTGTCAGGTCCTGCCAGCAAGTGCAAGTCTGTTAAACCATTGACTGTGTGCATAGTAATGAGTTCAGCCTCAGTTTAAAGTTTAAAACCAGAGAGAGACTGTGAGTTGTAGCCAAATGTGCAGCACTAGTATTATAGGCAATCCTGTGCTTGAAAACCTGAAGCTTTAAGGGACTGTGAATCAGAGAAATGTTGCCAGCAAGTAAAAAGTCCGTGGACAATCCAGTAAATGTGTTTAAAACAAGAACAGAGCAAGTTTGTGCAGTTTGAGCAAAAGTTATCAGTAGTTTGTGTAAATCGGGTGCTCAGTGGCTTGACCCAATTTCTGAATGTTGATGCACAGAAGTGCTGCTGCCGCCATTACAGTGTGGGGTAGTAAAGTAAACACAGCAGCAGAGGAGCCATTTTAAAACTAAAGAGAGTGTTCAGTAAAGTGGGACTTTCAGTTACAGTGAAGTTTTGTTTGTTTTTCTGCAGTTATGGCCTCAGGACCAGCTCGCTATCCGGATCATGCCCGGGTTGCAAACAGCAGCAGTGAATAGACTGAGGGACATTGAAAAGTGGTGCTATGGAGGACAACTGCCTCCTCATGTGGCAATTCCTGGTTTTCCAGTGCATGTGTGTCAAATATGCTTGAGAGCTGGAAGGGACGTCTTCATGATTTCTCACTGTGCTGGATGCCTAGAAAAATATGGCTTGTATAAAGCACCTCAAATTCATTTGGCTCCCACATGGACAAAGGTTCAGGAATCTGCAGTTGGCAGCATACAGCACCAGGCGGAGCCTGTGGAGAAAGGCCCCCAGGGGAGTGTGGCACAAAGTTAGAGGGTGCAGAGTTAGAGACCAAACCAGAAGTTGAAGTTTCGGGTGCTGGATCCTAAAAGAAAAGTTCGGATAAAGCATCAGTAGACCCCTGGGGGGGGGGGCCTAGCCCAAGTCTCTTAGGAGAAGATGAGATGCGGGAGGCTTTTGAGTGGGAGGTGTCGACCTCCGTGCCTAGTGATGAGTGGATAGTCTCAGGAGTGAGAATGACTGCTCACTCCTGGGCTCAGATCCTCAGTGAAGAGGAGGATGAGGGGGAACCTATGTGGCCTTGTGAAAAAGAAACGGGTACACAGCCTCAAGATCTTGCCTCGGAGGAATGCATGGAAGAAAGTGGTGATGCCACTGCCCTGGCTTTTCAAGAAGAAGAAGTCAGGGATCCGTTTCTAATTTCTTTAAGGATGCGTAGCTGGCAGAACCAGGACTGGCTACCCCCAAGCCAGGCCAGCGGTCTCAGATTGACCAAAGCTAGTAAAGAGGAGAGACTGGTTCATAGGAAGGCGAACGAGATCTATGGTATGACCTTTTCTACCTTTCCTCGGAAGGTCTGGGAGAAGATTGAGAACAGCAGGAAATCCTGGATCTGGGCCGAAGCAATGAAAGGTGTGCATCCTGGGGCCAACAAGCATGTGAAGAACAGACTGTTTCATGAGAAGTATACCCAGTGGAAGAGAGGCAGGACACTGTTTATATACAGAGTGCGAATAGTGGACGGAGAGGGATGTGAAATCTCCCACTGTGTGAATTATGTGCGCCCAGATGGGGTAATAATTCAAGCTCCTGTCCCCTGGTACTATTGGCCTCAGTGCAAGGACCTCCCAGCAAATTTGCCTGTGCCCACTAAATGGAAAGCTGGGCAGTGGTAGTCAATACTGCCACACCAGACTGTGAAGTGCCTTTACTGATCCGCCAGTATGGACATCCAGGACTCAGGTGCCCCACATTCATCAGTTCTACAGCATACTGGCCTTTCCAGAATCCATCGACTGGCCCACCAGATAACTTCAGATCCAGAGAGGACACCAGCCCAGCTGTATCCTGAGCCATCGCCTAGTAATCGGATGATGTCGGACCAGCTGTTTCCTTTTTGTTCCTGTTCTAAGGTTCCATCTCCAGAGATGACATCAACCCAGCAGTTCCCAGATGTGCCCTCCTGTAGTTTCTGGAAGATGTCCGCCCAGCTGTATCGGAAGAAATGCTGACAGGGAGAGTCTTCGTCAGAGGTGGAGGTCGGTGCAGAATTTTCCATTCTACAAGTAAGTCCAAACTTTTCTATCTTTATGACATTGCAGTACACACCCTACACTAGCAGACTCCAAAATGTGTGAACTGTCTGCAAAGACTCTCCCCTTTGGGTCTTTGGCCTGATAGAACTGTGCTTCACCAGGCTCCGCCCAAGGAGAGACTCTTTATTGGACTAGCCTTTGGGCATTGTGGTCACTAGTTGGGACTTTTAGGGCACTCCATCCCCCCAAATGTGTATTGTAAAATAATGTTGTTTTCTAATGTAAATACTGTTTTCTACCTTTTCTAAAAAAAATCTTTTGGGATTCTTCAGTGTTTTGATGGTAGGGGTTTAGGTAGACTGTGTATGCAGATTAGGAGTGTGTGTTGTCTTTCTTTTTCTTACAGGTGTTCCTGGAGAAGATAGAAGAGAAGACAAGAAGAGGAGGAGGGGCTCATCGGAGTTCCTCATTAGTACTTTAGTGTGTAGTAATTTAAAGTACTGTGGTGTTGGTATTGTTGTTGTTACTGTATTAACCCTTTCCTTCCACAGGTGTGGTTGTGGGGGTAGGGATGAGGCAGTAAAATGGTATAAAATGTGGTATTTTCTTGGTGTGTGGTTGCAGGTTGCCCTAGGTCAGGGAGGTCCCCGAGTTGTTTTTGTTTTCGGGCTATTACGTTAAAGGCAGATAGGTTTTCCCTAGAGGGTTAGGGCGGATGGATAGGTTGTGGTCCTGAATGGCCATAGGGACCGCAGTGCTGATCTATTAGGGCTATGCTCTGGATAGTTCTACCACAGCCACTAGGTGTCCATAGTAAGTGGATAGTGTAGAGGCTGATATGTCAGCTAAAGGCCTCTAGGCCCTTAATGTTGCCTTCCTGTGCTTGCACATGGTAGGAGGGGGCCTGATCACCCTCCTCCGCAGGTAGCACATAGGGGGGATGGCCTAAGGCCGGATAAATAATAACTGCGGACAGTCATTTTCCTGGTCAAGGGCGAGTGTAACCCCCTTGTTACCCGTGGTTACTAGAATCCAAGTAAGACCTAATGGTAGGCAGGGAAGGCAGCTTGTGAAACTCCAGTTAAATAGGTTTCACACTGTCTCACTCTGTTCTCAGTCTCAGCTGAGACTGAGGGATGACATCACCATAGAACTATAGCAGCTGCATGAGCCACAATGGAATCTGCAGCAAGGGAGTTGGAATAGAATGTTGAGAGGTTTGAACAGTAGTCTGTGTTCAGTTGGTGTTGGGAGCTTGCTGTGAAAGCAGTACAGCAGCTCAGTGCAGGCTCTAGGAAGCCTCAGCCCTGACAGAGGGCTATTTTTTTTTAGGTAAAAAGGGTGTGTGTCTCCACCAAAAGAGAGACACATAAGATAATTGAAGTGGTGGAGACCGCTGTTTCGGGTCTCAGTGCCCCCTCCCTCCGGGGATGGGGGCAGGGAAAGGGTTTCCTGCATATTCCTGGGGCAACCCGCTAGTTCTGCTATTAATGGAGAAGCTGCCTATCTGTTCCAGAGTTTTTTGGGGGAGAATAAGAAGATTTGTGAATCGCCTGTGGGGCACCTGCAACCGGAGGGTGAGTGTCTGCTCTTCCTGAAAGGGCCTATGTTTTTCACCCTGGGACTTGTGTGACATGTGGGGACTGGACTACTGAAATAGGGGGAGGCCTAGTGTAATAGGCTTAGCCAAAGAGTAAAAGTAGGTTCAAGTCCAGTGCTTATAGGGAACCCAAAATGATATGTAGAGGAGATGTGACGTACATCTACCCAGTAATCTACATTGCAAGCTTTCAGTAAAGGAATTGTTTAGTTTCCAGAGAAATGGCCGGGTATGGACTGTGGGAGCTGGAGGTGGGAGACCCTCCATCTTTAGTGACCAGGTCCACCTCTACGGATTTGCTCTGTGGATTTCTACTTTGCCTCATGCACCTGGCCAGTGATGAGGGAAGTACCCAGACATGGGATTGGAAGGAAAATTCCTCTAGGAGTTGAAGGCTCTAGTGTGGTTTGGGAGCCACAACAGGATAATTGGTTCATTTCCCAAAATGGACCGTGGATCAAGTGGCGCGGGGAGCCGGGCCAGTGGGGAAAACCTGCTAGTGTACAAGTCGGGCTGTGTACCCAAAGCTGCGGCAAGTCTGGGCTGTATGCCTGGTGGGTTCAGAGCCTGAGGGCTGGAAATAGTGATAAAGTGTTCTGTTGTCTCTAATCTGCATTACCAGGAATGTGGCCCCGTGGGGGTCCGTCTATACTTTGTTTGTTCAGCTTGAATGTGAATAAAAGCCACACTGAAGAATCCCATTCCTGGTTCTGGACATTACAGTTATTGCTTCCTGTGTTCGTATTTGCTTGGGTGCCCCTGTGCAGAGTAGCCAAACCTAGGCCCCCTATGCCGAGTAACCTCATCCTCCCCGAACCCAGTCCCCACCTGGTAATGCTATCAGCTTCAACAGCATGCCACCTGTCGTTTTGTAAAAGGGCAGAGGTGAGGGGTTACACAGTCTTGCTGAACGAGGTCATGCCACAGATCACATGAAAGCACACAAAGTGATACACCATACCAATAAATACACCAATAAAGAGACACAGTTCAATAATTTTTTACTTATTTTATTTAGTTTTTTATTGATGAGGAAAGAGGGCATAGGAAATGCTTACTGCTTTCAGCCTTGTCCCGGAGGGAGGGGGATACAGATGCAAACTGACTGCTACTGAACCAGGTTACTCTTTTGGTGGCTGAAATGTTAATGTCGATGTCAATCAGCATGTAACATAGTTTTCATGGTGCGTCATGGCCTAGTGCCTAACGAGTAGTGTCAGGTGAAATTTGGAAAATGTGTTTTGCATACTTTCTATGAAATTGTGCTAATTTTGCATAATTTCACACAATTTCATGAACTTGAACACTGTGCTTAAAATGGGTAGCTTTGACTGAAAGTGTGTCTTTTTTAATAATGACAATATAAAAATGTAAACTTTGAAAAAATGGCACTATTTGCTGAAATTGAAATTTTTAAGAACTCAGATTTTTTACAATGTACAATTTGGGGGAAAAAACCTTGGCAACATTCTATCAGATTTTGGGGCAATTTCATAAAGATTGTGTGAATGCGAAATCAGCAGTTTTATGCAATTTTGCAAGCATAATATACTAATGGGCAACAGTGCCTGTACCGGGAAGTGGCACAGTCCACATAGTCATGTACACAGAACCCAAAGTTATTGTGAAGTTATCATTTTTGGGCCACAGCACTCTGGTTCTCATCTCAGATGTAGGGCAGTGACCGGGGGGGGTGGTTCAAGAGCTGCGGTTGCATTAGGGCTTACACTGTTAGGGGGCCCACGGACTCAAAGGTCAGTATTAAGAAAACCTTTTCTCACAGACAAACTTGCAAGTTACACTTTGGAAACTGCTTATCCATTTGAAACTGGGTCTGTCATCAGTGGTGTCAGAAGATTCCAACTCCAATTTCACATGGTTGGAGAATACAGAACAAAGAAGTAATAGGGCCCATTACTCAAAACATCTACGGTAATCTTGGTGCTGGTGTCCCCAGGAGGAGCAGAAACAAATTACATTGTTCTGTTCTCTGATCATTGTGCCAGCAAGGGGGACAGAGCAGCATGGACAAACTCTGTATGTTCAGCAGGAGTGATACAAAAAAACTCATGCTATAAAAATGTCATACGTGCTAATGGTTATTTTACATTTATTGGTGGGGAGGTGGGCCCCACAAAATATTTTGCGGGGGGGGCCTTCAATTGTTGGCACAGCTCTGCTCAGATGGCTGTACCCCAGCTTCCTTCTGGTTATGGGACACTGTCATCATTCAGAGGCTCAAAGAGCCCATCATCATTCAGTGACCCCTGGTAACACTCTTTATCCTTCTCTCAGTAAGGTAAGGGTGACTGGGAGGAACAGTGCAGGTTACAGTGGCTTGAGTTTAGATCTGCAGTGCTTCACTCTACCAATTTTCCATCTGTGCAATGACACAGTGTACTTAGGAGGACACCAACCCCAGGGTGCAGTCACAGGCATTGCCCCACTACACACACACACACACACACATATACACACACACACACATTCAAATGCATAATGTATGTGCACCTGTTGTAACCTCCTTTTAAAGGGCTGGTCCCTCTGCAGGCAGTGCGTGGATGATTACATTTAACTGGTTCACTATACATCATACTTTTCAAGTGACAGAACTATCTGGACAAAACACAGGCTGTGGCATATGCATGTGCAGGGTACATTCCATGTCACTAGAGCCGATGCTTAAGCAATAAGGCATGATAGGGTGGGCTGTGTGCTGAGATAACAGCTCACCTTAGGAGGGTTGAAGCAGAAGGCTAAAGGCTGAGGCTGGCCTGGTGGCATGGAGTGCTGAGGCACTGGCACCTTACCTCCTGCCATGCCAGCAATCCAGGTTCGGTAATGGACCCGAGTCACCAGGGGTTGGCCAGGGTCAGAGAGGACTGAGCATACAATGGACTGCTCTCCTCTCCCGGGAAGGGGAGGGATGTTGGCTTGGACTTAGACTGCCACCAGGTGGAGGCCTGTTGGTAGTGCAGCACAGGTGGCACAAATGGAGGGGGCTTCCTGTCCTGTGGCAGGGGCAGGGCAGAAAACCAGTAAAAAGGTGCCGGGGGCTTAATGAAGCCCTACCCACCCATGTCCAAGTCTGCAGCATGACCTTGGAGTCACCGATGAGCCACTTTGTATTGTCTGTACTGGGTTGGGGGAGAATGGTCTTCCTCCCTAAGGCCACACCACAAGGGGGAATCTGTGGGGAACCTGCAGACCAAGATGAGTCCCAGTTATGATGATTCCCAGTGCGGGGGTGGGGGGTGGGAACAGGGCTAAGCAGCTGCCCTGCAATGAAGGTGCAATGAAAAAAAAAAAACTTTATAAGAGAAAAGAGACCAAAAGCTGAGTGTTTCCGCCACCAAAGAAGGGTTGCTGTCCCAGCATAAACACACCCTGGAGTGCCTCATTGTGATTGGAGGGGGGGAGAGGGAAGGTAAAAATTGTTTAACCAGGAAAGGCACACTAAGCGGAAGCTTGTTTCCAGGTGCAACCTGGGAGCACAAGAAAGTTAAGTGACTTGCTCAGGGTCACACAGTATGCAAGTGGGTTCTGCAGGATTCAGACCCAGGCCTCCAGGTTTGCAGCTCAGAGCCCTAAACCTCTGTGCTATACTGCCTCCTAAGAAGGCCATTAAGAAATGGGACCATTAGAATTGATAAAGAATTTTTTGAAAACATTTGTAATTTATATTAGTAACAATACAAAACAAAATGAAAAAAGAAGAGAATAAAAAAAAGTAATCCTGTTGAGCCATTATAATTTTGCTGTTTGGACTGTAGATGGCAAATATTGTTGATACAGCTGTGCCTGCTTAATGTAAACAGGTCAGTGAGGTCACAAATCTTTTTCCAGTGCTGTTGTTCTGGGATATCAGCACAGGGTTCCGAGATCCTTGACCAGTCAGGTTTCTGGATTTTTGTACTCTTTTTAATAATAATTGTTTACCTTTTGCACTGCATATTAGAGGTGTATAAATGCCAGGAATGCACCTAGACACCGCTCCCCTTCACAGACATGCAATCCCTAGGAAGATTCAGGTTCAAAATGGCCACTGTGGAGGGGTTGTGCATATTATTGGGCCAACAGTTGAAGGCAAGTTTATAGAAGTGTTGTGCCATTGCTGTGTTCCCAAGGATACTGACTGCATTGTGTCACTGGCTTGTTTTAGAGGATTAAAGGAGATTAAACTAGAGTGCGGCAGTCATCCATGTTAGTGTGGGTGACGCAGGTGACAGAGGCTCTGCTACAGCACGTGAGAAACTACAGTACATACTGTGACCTCCCCGCCCAACAATGAGGAAGACATTAGGGACACCAAGCAGGGGTTCAGAGCAATAGCTGATGTCCTCAGCCTCATTGGATTCCCTTTACTGCATGCATTTGGCCATTGTATCACCATCAGAGACAGAGGAGGGCCACTGTACTCAGCAGGCACAGCACAGCACAGCATGAACATACAGGCGGTACATGTGGCCACACTAATCATCACAATGGTGAGTGCCTACTTCACCAGATCACCACTTGATGCCTATACACTACAGCAATCATAGCTTGTATCACACCTGTGTACATGTACCTGAGAGGGTGTGACTGATCTGTTTGTATACATGCATCTTCATCCATGTGTAATAACATGTGTGTACCATGCCGTATTCCTTACAAACAATACATTATCTGTGTTGTTCCATAGAAGTGGCAGGGGTTAGCTACAAAGGATGCACCTACTCATGTCATTCCTAAACCCCAATGTAGCAGTGCAGGCCAGATATTCCAAAGTGCAGAGACATATCAGTGGCATCACTGAAGATGTATTTGGCATGTTGGCTGGCAATATGCTTCTGATGCCTGGACAAGACGGGTAGGTGTTAAATTAGTTCTGTTGCATGGGAAGGTGTGCCATGTCCTTTCTGACTACAGCATCCAGTACATAATAACTATACGTAACAGGTTACCATTATCTGCGGGCAGAAATTATGGTTCAGAAGCCAGTGTCCATGGCAGGGCACTATGTCACCCTGCTCATTCTGTCTGGGAATAAGTGGTATACAGGTTGACAGACCACAGGTAGGAGGAGTGTTCAGTACTGTCATCTACGAAAAGTGAGGGGATGCAGTTGTAGGGATGGGGAGGACCTTTGACCTGTATACCATGGTGTTGTGTACTTTAGCGGCCACACATGAATACAGTGCATTGTTGGAGTTCCTGAGGTGATGTGGCCATTTGTGCAGGTGTTTCCATACATACCAACTGCATATGAAGCAGGGATAACTAGTAAAAACTGAGGGCACTACAAAGAGTAAACAATATTTAATATACTTTATTTAAATGGTAAAAAAACATACTGATAGTAGCACATTCTCCTCCCTGCCAATGTTTCACGCCAATAATTTGTGCACTTTGGCTCAGTAAATTTGCTGATGATGTAAAGATGGGAGCAGTAGTCAGATCCAGTGTGGAAGCCATACATTTCTAACACGAGATCAGCACTTTAGCAAACTAGGCCACAAATAAAGGCTTATTTTTCAACATAGAGAAGTGCAAAATGATGCATTTCGGCATGGAAAACATGAGAGCTAAATACCATCTAAATGGCATTGAATTAAGTGCAACTGAAGAACACAGAGATTTGGGAGTCACTATCATGAGTGACCTGAAATTTGACAGGCACTGCAGGGAGGTGTTAAAAAGGGGAAATAAAATGTTGGGATGTACAGGTAGGAACATAAAGAGCCGGGACAGTCAGGTACTTATGCCCATGAACTGTTCTCTGGTCAGACCCATTGTGGAGTACTGTGTGTAGATTTGGGCACCGCACAGTTAAACATCGATTGGAAGATTGGAGGGATTGCAGAAGAGAGCCACCCAGATGGTGGGAGGTTTCAGGGGCAGGACATATGAGGAGAGACTGGTCAAGCAGAACATGTTCTCACTGAAATACAGGAGGTTAAGCGGGGATCTCTGCTTGGCGTATAAAGCATTTAAAAAATCCAGATCTATGGGAATGCCTTGCTTTATCAAACAAGCATTTGTCCATGCCAAATGTTGTCGCACTGGCATTGGCATTGGCAGTGTTGGGGCTAGAGGTGCATAATAGGAATGGCAGCGAAGTATTGAAGTGGTGCCAACCCCACCTCCACCCTGTAGAGAGTGACAGGCAGTGGGGTGTGTCTTTGGATCGCAGGTATAATGCTCATGCCATTGTACCTCACCCTACCCTGTAGGCACTGACAAGTGTCATGGTGTGCTTTGGGGTCTTTGGGCATTATACTTACCCCATTCCATAAGGAAATATGCTAAGTGGGTGACTATAGGAGCGTGGGGTGAAGTTTGGGGTCAACAGTGCAAGACACACCACGATGCCTGTCAGTGGCTGCAGGGTGGGCATGGGGGGTAGAGATGCATGAGCATTACATCCGATGATCCCAAGTCACAGCCCTGATACCTGTCAGTCCGTACCGGTTGGGGTGCTGCAGTTGGAAACCCTAACACCATAGGCATGTAGTGGTAGTTTCACGCTACATGTTCAACATGGGCTACTTGGCAGGCCGCCTCATGAAAAGTGGCACAATCACTTTGTTAGCTGAAAGGTGGTTTTGCACAGTGGTTGTGGCATTTGGTGACAGAGGGACGAAAACACAGTTTTGGGCAGTATGTGGAGAATGACAACTGCATTGTTCATGAAGAGGCGTAAAAAATGGCAACGTTGAAAATCTGGAGAAGCAATATGAAATATTGGTGAAGCAATGAACATGCATACAAACTGCACAGTAGACATCCACAACCCAACTATTTGTGGGAGTTTTTAGGCAAATTTTCAACACAAATATTTTGGGACCTCCCCTCATGAACAGTGGCGCTGTGATTTTGTTAATGTGTCCCAAAAGATGATTTCCCACAGCTAGCATGCCGTTGTGTGCCACAGTTGTGGGAACGCATTTTGGGCAGGCTGTGAAAAATGGCAGCTGTACTGTTGATAAGGAGGTGTGTACAAATGCCAGTGTTGAAAATGTGGCGTGAAAATATTGCAAATGTACGGAGTTACAAGGCTGCATGGAAACTGCGCAATGCACGCTTACAGCACAGTCATTTTCTGGACTTTCAGCACCACATTTTCAACATAGGCATTTTAGGACCTCTGCTCATCGTCGTTTCCTCAAACTGCCCCGAAATCTGATTTCGCACAGCGACCGTGCGATTCTGCGCCAGACATGCGAAAACACATTTCAGGCAGGATATGTAAAATGACAGCTGTACTGTTCATAAGGAGGTATGTAAAATGCCAATTTTGAACGTGTGGAGTGAAAATATTACAAATGCGCGAAGCCACAGGTGTGTGTGCAAACTGCCCAACGCACACGCTCATAAAACACTAATTGTATGGACTGTCGGCCCCAAATTTTTAACATAGGCATTTTAGGACCTCTGCTAATGAATAGTGTCACTGTCATTTCCATAATGTGTCTCGAATATGGACGTTCCACAGCGACCATGCTATTCTGCGCCGGAACTGCGAAAACACACTTTGGTCAGGATGTGAAAAATGACAGCTGTACTGTTCATAAGAAGGTGCAGAACAATGGCAATGCTGAAAATCTGGAGTGAAAATATTATAAATTCGCGAACTAACGAGCATGCGTGCAAACTGCACAACGCACGCTCGTAGCACAGTCATGTTATGGAGTATCGTCACCACATTTTCAACATAGGCATTGTAGGACCTCTGCTCATGAACAGTATAACTGTCATTTTTGTAATCTGCCCTGAACACTGATTTCCCACAGCGACCGCGGTATTGTGCGCCGGAAGTGTGGGAACACATTTTGGCCAGGATGTGAAAAATGACAGTTGTACTGTTCACAAGGAGGTGTACAAAAATGACAATGTTGAAAATCTGGCATGAAAATATTGCGAATTCGCGAAGTTACGAGCATGTGTAGCAACTGCGCAATGCACGCTTGTAAAACAGCCATCTGTTGGATTCTTTCCACCAAATTTGCAACATAGGCTTTTTGACAGCCCACCTCATGAACACTGCCACTGTTCTTGCGTTAATCAGTCCTGAAAGGTGATTCTGTGCAGTGACTGCGAAATCACATTTCGGGACCGATTAACATCATAACTGTAACAGAATTCATGAGGAGGGGTCCCAAAAACCCCATGTTGAAAATCTGGTGCAAAAATTCCAAAAAATGCCATATATTTCTATCAAAGTTGAAAAAAGCCCTATGTATTCCATTATACAGCTTACCGGCATTTCCTCAGTTCACGGATGACTTTGAAGAGTGCAGACATGTTCCCGGTCCACCTAAGATCATCATGCTGGACTCCAGAGTTTAGTATGGGGTGAGGGGGGTGCGGCGAGGCAGAGTGCACAGTGGGTGGGTGTGGGGGTGGGTAGGGAGACTCAGAGACCATTTTATGTTACAGGGTGAAAAAAAACCAACATCGTGGGACAGTTTTTTTTGCAGGACTTGCCACTGCGAGCCCCAGCATGCCACCTAACTGTTTGGGGAGAGGGTTGCTGCAGCCGATGGGGGATTGGGCACCCTAATTGGCACACAACAAAAGGGGGGGGTTAATTTATGCTGACGGGGATTGGGAACCCCTGTCGGCACACAAGGAAAGTGGTGGGGAGGCAAGAGCCAAGGGGGATTGGGCACTCCCCTTGGCATATAAGAAATAGAGGGGGACTGCTTTATGCCGATGGGGAGTGGGCTCCCCCATCAGCAAATATTTAGTGGCCAGAGTAAGCTGGCAGGATTGGGCACCGAAGTCGGCAGTTGGCGTTCGCTTCGTTATAGCACACGTGATGAAAGCACATAGGAAGGGTCCGCTGTGTCTGACGAGCTTTGCTTGA
This sequence comes from Neoceratodus forsteri, assembly GCA_016271365.2. Taxonomy (NCBI): domain Eukaryota; kingdom Metazoa; phylum Chordata; order Ceratodontiformes; family Ceratodontidae; genus Neoceratodus; species Neoceratodus forsteri. Next base: position 533,082,957 of record CM028137.1, on the reverse strand, counting down.
ATTGCAGCAGACCTTTCCTTAGATGTGCTTGCCACATTAGTATGCATGGTGTGGTGCCAGCATGCAGGCTGATTGGGGAATGAGGGACGCACTTACTGATGTGTGCCCTGCATTTGCCCAACAGCGACCGCATCTCCAAATCCCCACTGCCACAAGATGTTGGCTTCGCAAGCACACCAACATAAAAAGGAGTCAGAGGAAACAATCAGAGGACATCATTTGAAATTTGGAGGTGGGACATTTAGGGGAAACAATAGGAGGCAGTGGTTCAGCCGGAGAGTGATATCAGAATGGAACAACCTTCCAGTAGAAATCATGCTAAGTAAAAGCATGTACTAATTTAAGAGCCTCTTAGATACACACATGAAGGCTCAAGGAAGAGTGGAGTTTGAGTGGGACTAGATATTAAGGCCAAGTCACCATAGCCTCAAGGCTTATGACTTGCAATTTTTCCCATGATAACGTCATCAGTTGGTGTCCTTTCTTAAATATACAACTCTTAGAGACATACATATTACCATATCATGTACCATAAAATATACATATGATAAATATTTACATGAATGTACATGTACAAATCAGGACACACAATGCTCTTGTACTCTAACAAAGTGTAATATGATACATTAAAAGTAGCGGCAACCATATTACAATAATAATAATTATTTATGAGCCATAACCAAGAATGAAATAGGAAAATATATATAACGGAGGAGGGAGGGGGAAGAAGAAAAAAGGGGTAGTGGAAAGGAAAATGTTGTGGTAACAGGAAGGACAGGAAAAAGGGGGTTAGGGAGGAGGGAGGAAGACGTATTAATTATCCTTCTAATTTTATCTTTTTATGTTTGCTGGAACTATATGATGATGTATTGCATTTATCTCCTTTCGACAAATCCATTAACCCTCCATAACCCCAACTCACTCTTTTTTCTCTCATCCCCCATTCGCTACAGCACTTTCTTTTCTCCTACCTCTTTTCCTCCCCAATTGTATGTATGTATTTTCCTATTTCTTTCTTGGTTATGGCTCATAGTAATTATTATTATCGTAATATGGTTGGCACTGTTTCTAATGTTCCCTTTCCCTTTATAGGAGGCAGTATAGCACAGTGGGTTAAGGCTCTGAATTGCAGATCTAGAGACCTGGGTTTGAATCCCACAGCCACTTAGGTGCATACTGCGTGATCCTAAGCAAGTCACTTAACTTCCTTGGGCTCCCAGGTCACATCTGGAAACAAGGTTCAGCATAGTGTGCTACTCCTGGTTAAACAATGTTCCCTTTAATGTACAGTATCTTATTACACTTTGTTAGAGTACGAGAGTATTGCATGTCCTGACACTTTGTACTGTATATTCAAGTAAATATTTATCATATGTATATTTTTTGGTACATGATATGGTAATATGTAAGTCTCTTTTAAGATTTGTATATTTAAGAGGGGACACCAACTGATGATGACGTTGCCTTGACAAAGTGCACAAGGTTTTGGCATGAAACATTTTCAGCGAGGGGCGAATGCTACTGTCACTATGTTTTTTGTATATTTTTAATTCAGTATTTTTGTTACTGTTTACTTATTGTAGTGCCCTCAATTATTACTAGCTAACCATGCTCTGTACCCAGTTGGTATTGTTTTTTTTTTTTAATGGCAACTACTAGTGCATGATTCTAAGCAACCTTCTATGTCTGTATGTTTCCATACATACAAGTGAGGGTGTACATGCCTGCTGTCCCCAGTAAGGGATCCGTACTCTTTGGAGGGAGGCTTACAGAGATATACATTGCCAACTGCCACCCAGTGTTTTGTCTCTCTGTTTGTCAGGTAGTGGGTCCATGGCATTAACCTGGATACACTAAGGTAGCTCTGCCACAACGGTGCCTTGCACGGCATCTGGTGCCTTGTTTTCTGGGGGGTGTAGCTGGCACATTGCTCTGTGGGCCAGGCATCCCAGTAAGCTGCACAAATCTCAGGGCTATATTCAGCTAAATCTTTGTATTGGATCCACGTGGGATACTACACCTCAATAAAGAGCAGGGTCAAGGGGAAGGCCATAGACTGCTTGATGAAACTGACCCCTTGCCTATCTGTACAACTCTTCCCACCTCCACTCTGGACTCATCCACATGTGCAGTTGCTAAGCGGCACAAAACTGCACACCCTACTTTTTGGATTTTGTGGATCAGGCCCTAAGAGAGGAAGAAAGACATCCTCACATCCTATCATGTGGTGCCTTACCTGTAATGTTTGACTGTCAGGCTAACAATAACTTACACTCTGGTGCATGCAGTTCACCATCAAATATAGAAAATTCATTCTACTGAACATAAAATAGCTGCCTTATAATCTAGTATTTGTTAGGCAGTGCATGAGACTGGAATTTTGTTCCTGCTGCAGCACTCAACAATTATAAGGTTAGAGGCAGTTTGTGTTTCTTATTAGTTGGAAAAAGTAACAATATTAAAAATAGTTCTGCAAGCCAGTTCGGTGGTACTGTGGTGTGGGACCGCAATGGCATGCTAGCATCCCGGGTTTGAGACCAGAGCCTGGAACATCAGGAGTGTAGGCTGGCACATAGTGTGCAGAGCATCAGTGTGGACTCTCTCTCTCTCTCTCTCTCTCTCTCTTCCTGGGGAAGTGGGGTCAGTGTTGCACGACTTGTAAAGCAACACCTGGTGTGGCCTTGCAGAGATGCCATTGACGATGCGGGTGACCACACCTTGGCTGGTGTCTCCACTCTTGGGAGCATCATGGGTGTGCACACTTTTGCTGGGGAGGAAGGTGGGATGAAAATCAGAGAGAGAAAACTTCCATTAGATGCATAATGATGTCAGACCTGAAGTCACCCACATCCACCAGGCATGCCGAAAGGACAGCTGCCATCACTGACTATAGCATGGTGTTCCTGAAACTTTCTAGGAGTATACTGTATAGGGGCAGCTCGAAGCAGGGACCCTGCCCCAGTGGCAAGCTGGCAGGCATGAGCTGTGGTCAGCAAGGTGACTGTGCTGAAGAGGATGATGAGCCAGGAAAGGAGATGAGGAAGACACCATCAGAAGCCCTTCGCAGCAGAGACAAATGGAAGTAAAAAAAAAAAAAATAGTGATGCAGTCCTACCCAACCCCACTCGAACCCCCAAAATATGAAAAAGTAGCAAACATCCAGAGAAAAAACTACTGGCTAGGCACTGAAAACAACTCTTTCCCGGTGGACTTAGTATAGTACAACTGTATCACAAGGAGCAGTACATAAGCCAGCAAGCAGCAACTGACCTGATACCCCAGAGCTTTACAGAGAATCTGACAGAGTCAGAAGTGTCTTATTACTAGATAATGACCCCTTAACAGTGTATGCAGTGTTGTAATCTGCAGCCAGAGCACATAAAGTGTGAGGCCAAAGGTAAGCATTTTATCTCAACAAGGAAGCAGACTATCAGCAGAGATGAACACCAATAAGATGCCATTATATCTGTTATGTTATTTTTTTAAGAGCAAAAGAGTTGTTTTATGAAATGGAAAGCAGATTTTATCAGAAAGCAGGGCAAGTGCTCTGGCTGCCCCAAAAGATAAAAGGAAAAACAATGAGCCAACCAGAATGAAGAACACTGGGTGAAATAATGGAAACATTGCTTTCTTACCCACTAGGGTAGCCCACATATCCCATACTGTAATTGCCTATGAACCTCATCTCCGACAAAGCTAGACACACACACACACACACAACTATTTTTTAAGCTGGGAAATTATTTGGAGTTGGAGAAGATTTTAGAATAAGAAGAACTTCCATTTATTTGGCACTTTTCATATACCCTGTATCCCAAAGTGCTTTGCAAGCAGTGGGATCTATGCACAAAACCGCGGATTGCCTAGATGGAGACTGGATGGGCCTTGCGGTCCTTATCTGCTGTCAACTTCTATGTTTCTATGTTTCTATGTGCTGTGTATCCATGGAGCATAGGCAACCCTATGTCAAAATGCCATGCCAGTGGATCCCCTGTGGTATTCACAGAAGGAACTCATGCTCCTGGTACACTCAATAACCCAGCCATTCATGCAGCTGCTCACTGCGGGTGGTCAAGGAGCATCTCTGGAGGCATGCCCACACTATGCACCTTTCACTAAGGCATGGAGTGCTAGGTGAGGGGGATACAGGAGATGGCAGTAAGGACCCTTCCATATCTTTTGCATGCTACTCCATGACACCTGCCAGCTGCAGCTGAACAGGGAAACTCCCCACCATATTGCCCCACCCCACCAGGCTGACAGGGAGTGCTGGGGGCAGCCATTTGAGCACTCACTCATACTTTGAGCATTGTCCTGTCCTGCACCATCCCAGAATCCCCTGCTCACATGGAGCAGAGGATCGACTTCAGGCCCCAAGATGAGTCCCTCAATCCGCTCCCCATGCAGCTGTGCATTGAGGGGCAGGGTCGCTAAACAGGCACCCTGTGGAGGGATATGGTAGTGCACACTGTGCACCCTGTGCCTATCCCCTAGGTGCAGAGCTATGCAGGCCTGGTATGCACAAATTACATATACCCAGCTTGCAATAGTGCTTAGTCCCCAGTGAGAAAGACTGGTAGTATAGTGACTGTAAGGGGAAGAAAGGAAATGAGCTTGTTTTTTATAGTGTATTTTGTACAAACTGTGCCTCTAATTGCTTTGCAAGCCAGGAGAGGGGTGTGAAGAGAACAGTGCTGCCAGCACACAGGGACAGTCACGGTGTACAGAGATATATTACAGAGAGTGTTTCAGCAAAGGTGAGCTAGGGGGTGGTTAAGTGACTTGCTCTTGTAACTGCACCTGAAAGGTTATTAAAAATTAGCCTAGACTTAATGAACTGTATCCTAAAATAAACCAGGTGTAGTACAGTAGGTTTAAAAGGACACTGTCAACCCCCATAGGTCTCAAAGTGTCTTGTTTAAAAACAGACTTTAAGGTTGCTCACATACTGAAGAAGTTGCTGATGAAGCTGGACGTTTTGATTCTGGTTCCTTTTCTCCTTTTTAAAAGTGGAAAACAGACTGCCCACCATACTGGTGTTACCACACAAAAAATGGTTTGCTTACATTCCTTGATCAGCTCCCACTGCATCATTCCTGGACTTGGAACACCCCCAACAGAGTCTTGCCACTCATGATGCAGTGATAGGAGAGGAGACTATTGCATTATGAGTGGCTGTACTGCTTGGGGTGTAAAGGAAGTATGTAATAAGAGTAGATCATGGATTTGAAGTAAAACAAGGCTGGGCATAGCTACATCACTAGCATGCAGTTTTACTAAAAGAAAGGAAAAGAGACAAAACAACCAGAAATGCCAATACATTTTAGAGAACGTAAGCAATCAGAAAATGTGGGCTTTCAAATAAAACAAATATGAGCAGAAAAGATTGCCAGTGTCCCTTTAAGGTATAGTAATGTGGTTCTAGGTGAATTTCCCATGTCCTTTAATAATAGTATCTTGATTGTTATATTTGCCTGCCTCAGTTTTTTTTGGCAGGTAAGAAACATTGAAACATAGAATTTGACGGCAGATAAGGACCACTTGGCCCACCTAGTCTGCCCATTTCCCTACCTGAATGATAAGCTGCAGATTCTCCTTAACAGCTTACTTCCTCCTACCCACCCCTAGAATTGCCTTATGCCTGTCCCATGCATTCTTGAATTCTCCCACTGTTCCTGACTCCACAACCTCCTCAGGAAGGCTTGTTCCATGCATCCACAACCCTCTCTGTGAAAAAATACTTTCTAACATTACGTCTAAAACGTCCCCCCTCTATCTTTAAATTGTGCCCCCTTGTTCTTACACGTCTCTTCTTCTGAAAGATACTACCCTCTTGTACATTGTTAATTCCCTTGAGATGCTTGAAAGTTTCTATCATGTCCCCCTCTCCCTCCTTTCCTCAAGGGTATACATATTAAGCTGCTTTAGTCTCTCCTCATATGTCTTCTGGTGCAGAATCTGAACCGTTATGGTTGGCCTTCTCTGAACAGCCTCCACTCTATCTATGTCTTTGCAGAGATGAGGTCTCCAGAATTGCACACAGTACTCCAGATGGGGTCTCACTAACTGTCTGTACAGAAGGATAACAACTTCCTGTTTTCTACTGTTGATGCCTCTCCCTATGCATCCCAGTATTCCCTCAGCCCTCCTTACTGCCTTCTCACATTGCTTGCCCACCTTTAGGTCATCTAATATAATTACTCCTAGATCTCTCTTGATTTTTGTTGTTGTTATTAACTCACCCCCATTATGTACTCTTCCCTTGGGATTTGTTTCCCAGATGCATTAGCTTGCACTTCTTTGCATTGAATCTGAGCTATCACATATGTGACCATTCCTCCAACCTTGCCAAGTCCCTTTTCATTCTTTCCACTCCACCTTGTGTATCAACCCTGTTGCAGATCTTTGTGTCATCTGCAAAGAGACATACCTATCCTTCCAGGTACTCTCCAATGTCACTTATAAAGACATTAAACAGGACAGGTCCCAGTTCCGAACCCTATGGTACCTCGCTAGTTACCATCCTTTCTTCACTGTGGACTCCATTTACTATTATCCTTTGCGTTCCATTGTCCAGCCAGTTTTTTATCCAGGCTGCTACCTTGGGACCCACTCCAAGGCTGGCTAACTTGTATATTAACATTTTGTGTGAGACTGTGTCAAATGCCTTGCTAAAATCTAGGTAGGCCATTTCCACAGCCCCTCCCTGGTCTACTACTTTGGTCACCCAGTCAAAGAAATCTATTAGATTCATCTGACATGACCTTCCTGCTGTGAAACCATGCTGCCTTGGGTCCTGTGCCCCACTGGCCTCTAGCTACTGAACAATTCTTTCCTTCAGAAGTGATTCCATCATTTTCCCTACCACTGAAGTCAAACTAACTGGTCTGTAGTTTCCTGCCTCTGCACTGCTCCCACTTTTGAGAAGTGGAATCACATTTGCCCTCCTCCAGTCCTCAGGTACCACCCCATCCTCCTATGATTTGTTAAAGAGAGTCAGTGGTGTTACTAGTTCTACCCTTAGTTGTTTTAGAATTCTTGGGTGAATCCCATCAGGCCCCTTTGCTTTGTCCACCCTCAGTTTCAAGAGTTCTTTCAAAACCCTTTCTTCTGTGGATGGACTGATATTGACCCCCCATTCAGAGTTTCTCTCTTGTTTGGTTTAAGTACCTCCCCTTCCTCTTCCATTGTGAATACTGAGCAGAAATATTCATTCAGTATCAATGCTTTTTCACTGTCACCCTCTGCCCACATTCCCTCTCCTTTATTAAGTCTCTGTATCCTTCCCTTGATCTTTCTCCGCTCCCTAATGTACCTATAAAAGGTTTTATCCCGCTTCTTAACAGAGTTGGCTATCTTTTCCTCAGTTTGTGCCTTTGCTATTCTGACTACCTTCCCTGCCTCCTTCTGCTTTAACTGACAAAGTTCTCTGTCCTGCTCCTTCTTTGTTTCCTTATATTTCCTGAATGCTATCCTTTTCTCCTTAACTGTCTCTGCCACCCTCTTTTGAGAACCATAGTGTTTTTTTCCTTCATTTTGTTTTGTTGATTTGCTTCACACAAAGGCTTGTTGCCTCTGCGATGTCTATTTTGATTATTCCCCATTGTTCCTCCACTCCTCCTTCTTGCCCATTTTCTAGTGCTTTTCTGAGGTACTCTCTCATTTTCCCAAAGTCAGCCTTTCTAAAGTCCAATACTCTTGTTTTTGTATGGCTTGACTCTATGGATGTGTTTATTGTGATCCACACTGTTTGGTGGTCACTTGTTCCCAGATGGCTTCCCACTTCTAAATCTGAGATCCTTTCTCCTTTCTCATTTGAGAGTACCAAGTCTAAGATTGCTCACTCCCGAGTGGGTTCCAACACTAGCTGTCTGAGCCATGCACCCTGTAGGGCATCAAGAATGACCCTGCTCTTGGATGTGCCTGCAGCAAAGGTACTCCAGTTAACATCTGGCATATTCAGGTCCTCCATCAACAATATCTCCCCTTTTTCTGCCATTTTAAGGGTGCCTTCTATTATTTCCTTGTCCATTTCCTCCCCCTAAGATGGGGGTCTGTACACAACCCCCATGCGGATTGTGGTGCCATTTTCTGTCTCCAGGGTGACCCATAGTGACTTATCAACTTCCTGTTTACTCTTTAGTTCTGTTGCTTTAATCCCTTCCCTTATATAGAGAGCTACTCCTCCTCCTCTTTTACCCACCCTGTCCCTCCTGTAGACTGTATATCCTGGTATGTTGACATCCCAGTCATGATTCTCTGTGTACAATGTTTCAGTGACTGCCACAATATCCAGGCATCCCTCTTCCATCAAGGCCACTAGTTCAGAGAGCTTGTTGCACAGATTGCGGGCATTGGTACTCATCACCTTCCATTTATTTTTTATGGCCTTACCCCTTTTAGTCCCATCCCTGTCCTTACTGCCTTTTTCTGCATTTATCCCTGTCCTGCTCCCTACTGACTTCTCTACCTTGGTGTTTACCTCTCTAACTACTATGTTTTGTGGGGAAAGGCTGGGATTTCCCTGCTCCTTTTCAGTGCCTCCCCCCTTGGCTAGTTTAAATGCTTGCCACTAAAGCATTTAAACCTGTCACCTAGGATCCTGGTCCCCCCCCGGGACAGATGCAGACCATCATGCCAGCATAAGTCTGCATCCCTCCAGGTGACTCTCCAGTTCCCAATGAAGCCAAAACCCTGAGCTCCACACCAGTTTTTCAACCATTCATTGAATCCCATTGTGCAGAATACCCTAGCATCATCCTTGCCATAGACAGGCAGCACCTCCAAGAAGGTTACCGTACATGCTACTTGTCTAAGGCCCCTCCCCAACTCCACAAACTCCTCTTGCACTGCTCTGATCCCATTCACAGCCAGGTCATTTGTCCCTAGGTGGACAATAACATCCAGCTCCCTTCCTGTGTAGCTGCTCTCACGATCCTGAGGATTTGCTCCCTGTCCTCTGAGCCGTGGTGCCAGGCAGGCACTTTACCTCCTATCCCTTCCTCCCCACTTCTACCCCCTAATGTTTGAGTCTACCACCAGGAGTTGTTTCCTTCCCCTGTGGGGTCTCATGCCACCCTCCAGTGGGTCTCGTTTGTGGAGGTTCCAAGCATTTTCCTTGGTCTCCACTGCAGGTGCCTCCAGAAAGGAACCACTCTTTGTCAGAACAGCATATGAATTGTGGAGAGGTACAACTGGAGGGATGCACCTCTGTTCTACCACCCTCTCCCTCCCTGAGCCCATCTTGGTTCAACTGCTCCTCTTTCTTGGCAACCTCTGAGGTAATGATGGTAGCCCTGGTGGTCCCTGGGGGGGGAAGAGGTTTCACAAATCCTAGCCAGGTCAGCCTGGAGATGGGCAACCTCCTCCCTCAGACCAAAGAGGTGCCTGCAAACAGGGCAGCATCGCAGCCTCCAAAATGTCTCCCGGAACACTGCTTCCCCACAGCCATTGCACTGCACCACTCCCATCTTGACTTATTTTGTGTCCCCTCTCCTGTTGCTTTGTATGCTTACTGTCTCCTCCCTCTGTGTATTTTTATATTTACTTTCCTACTGCCTATGTACCCTTACAACTCTCACCCTTCCTGTTCTGGGACAGGAGCTTCCTGTAGTCTTCAGTAGTCTCCTTCTTCCATGCTTGGATTCAGACTTCCAGCTGCCAGGGGGGAGAAAGAGTTATTTTTTAGGTTCCTTCAAGGTTGATGAAACTAATGTGTCTCAGTGATCCTTCCCTTCCTACTGCCAAACAGGAAGTTCCTCTTGTCAGTCAAATCCAGTGGCTATAAAACTAGAACTGGCTTTGGGTGGGAAGGAGGGCAATTAATAAAAAATCTGTAATTCTAAACTTCTATTTCTTGCTCTGAAACCAAAGTTCTTCTCTGTCAAAAACAGCAGGAAGCTGTAATTGGAAACACCTGCTTTTGTACTCCTAAGCTGCTAAGCCACACCCCCAATTTGATTCACCCTCTGCTCTGACTCAGTAAATTAAGCTGATACAGCTTCCTTCCTCAGAGAAACGCACAGTGACTTTCTTCTTTTTTTTTACTTAAATGAGACCCACTTCTTCAAATAAAGTATCTGTTTGCTTAATCCAAACAGGTACTGACTCCTGCTGAGATAGAAGTGATTTATCAGTAAAAAAATCTGTAGTTCTAGACTGCTGTTTCTTGCTGTGAAATCAAAGTTCTCCTCTGTCAAAAACAGCAGGAAGCTGTAATTGGAGACACCTGCCTTTGTACTCCTAAGCTGCTAAGCCACACCCCCAATTAGATTCACCCTCTGCTCTGACTCATTAAATTAAATTGATACAGCCCCCTTCCTTGGAGAAACACACAGTGACTTTCTTTTTTTTACTTAAATGAGACCCCTTTCTTCTAACAAAGATATGTTTGCTTCATCCAAACACGTATTGACTCCTGCTAAGATAGAAGTGGCTTATCAGTAAAAAATCTGTAGTTCTAAACTGCTGTTTCTTGCTCTGAAACCAAAGTTCTCCTCTGTCAAAAACAGCAGGAAGCTGTAATTGGAGGCACCTGCTTTTGTACTCCTAAGCTGCTAAGACAACCCCCAATTAGATTCACCCACTGCTCTGACTCAGTAAATTAAGCTGATATAGCCCCCTTCCTCAGAGAAACACACAGTGACTTTCTTCTTTTTTTTTACTTAAATGAGACCCCCTTCTTCTAATAACGTATCTCTTTGCTTTAATCCAAACAGGTACTGACTCCTGCTGAGATAGAACTGATTTATCAGTAAAAACTATGTAGTTCTAGACTGCTGCTTCTTGCTCTGAAACCAAAGTTCTCATCTGTCAAAAACAGCAGCAAGTAATGTGACATTTGGTGTTACAACAAACTGCTGTCACACAGAAAACATTGCTAAATATAGTGGTAGACTGCACTATGAAAGAAGGAATGTGCTTTACTGCCAGGAAACAGATTTATTATATCATGGAAGATGTTTTCTTGGGTACTGTGAGATCCACCAATCTGTTATCTTCTTTTAAAGAGACTTCTTAGTTAGGAATGGAATATGGGTTGATAACTGTAATGCATGTGTTTTTGTTACATTTGAATTTTGTAAAAGAAAAATATAATTTTTTTTTTGTTCATTGCAGTGTTGTTTTCCTATATTTGTGAGATTCTGGACCTGATTTTAAAAAGGAAAACTAGCACAAAGTTCATGCGCTAAATAGCTTTGATGCAAGTGGCACATTGTGAGGGGTTTTAGTGATCCCGAATTTCGAATGCAGGCTGTGTCACAATCCGGATGTCTTGCACCTAAGCCACTCTGTGCCACCCTTGCAGCAGAAGCACCCTTGTTCCAGATTGCAAGGGGGCTTGTGCCATGGTGGGGCTGAACCATCCCCATTTGGGGAATTTATAAGCCTCATCATGGATGCAACAGGGGGCTCAGTTTAAACCAGCCAGGAGGTGGTCTAAAGGCCATGTGCCACTGCTGGACACTGCAGGGATTTGGAAGGACCTGCAAGTTGGGAACCAGGGGCAGGAAGAGCATGCAGAGATGCCCTAGAGGGCATTGGGGACATGGTGGCAATGTCAGGGTGGTAAGGTGGTACCCAGCAAAGGTGCCATATGCAATGGCAGACAGCTGATCAACTGAGGTCAGGGGGTTAGGATGGACAGGCCATGACCTGGCCCCAGGTTGGCACAGCCCTGGCACCTGCCCCATAGGTGCCACAATCCCCAACCCTGTAGGTGGGAAGCAGTGGCTGCAGGTTGAGGGTGGCAGTGGTGGAGGAGAACATTCTCCAGGAACTGCACCAGTCCCCTGGTACCTAGCACCTCTGTGTTGTGGCAAGCTGCTTCCCACCTATAGAGTTGGAGACTGTGGCACCTATGGAGCCGGTGCCAGGGTTGTGCCCCACTTGGGCCAGGTCACCATCTGTCCCTGCCAACAACCCCTGTACCTGGGCCAATAGGCTGTCTGCCATTGCACATGGCACCCCCGCAGGGTATCACTTCACCACCCTGACATTGCCACCATGTCCCTGATTCCCCCTAGGGCACCTCAAACTCCTTCTGCCCCCAGCCCACTTCTTGCCAGATAATGCACCCCCACACCTTTGTGGCCCCTCTGGGGTTGTGCCGGGGGGGGGCCAGATCCCTGCATCAAACCCTGCAAGTGCTTTATATCTGGCACAAGCCTGTGGCTGTGGCAACTCCTGAATGTTTGGCACAGGGACCCCTGTTTTATAAAATTTGGTGTAAGGTCCCTGATGCAGCCAGAGTTTGCCACAGCCATAGAGCAATGCAACTTGCGTCGCTCTAAGGGATGATTGAAAATCAAGCCCACAGTTTCCAATCAGATTCCCCTACTCCCCTATTTTGATGTGTTTTTAGTGAAGCTGATTGAATTGGAGACCTGTTTCCTTTGGCAGCAAACATATTTTGGGGGCTCTGAGTTGAATTTTGATTCACTGTTGTTGACTTCAGTAGCTGCAAAGATTACTCCATAGTGGGGGAAGGGTGTTAATGGTCTGGCCAGGTCTCACTCAGCTAATTGACTGGAGGCAGAGCTGAATCAGGTTTATGGTGTTGGCTGCTTTGTCTCCTCAGAAGGAACTGGAAGGGGACAGGATCAGTTGTGTTCCAGGATGGTAGCTGCTGCTTGTTGTTTTTACAGGGTTCTTGTGGATTTTACTTGGTAGAAGGTTATTTCTTTGCTTACTTACTTCTAAGGGGCTAGCAGGGTATTGTTGTGGGGGCTGTTGGAAGTTTGAAAACTGGTTTGGTGGCTGTCAGTGGGCTCATTTGTTGGATGTTTCACTGTGTAACAGGCTGCGCTGGTGGAGGCCTATTTCTTCTGATTTAAAACCTATTTGGTGGGATTTGCTTGGGCCTGGGTATTTGGCTGCTGGGCTTGGAAGGGAGACACAGGGCTGATACACTCTCTCTTGAGTCGGGTGTCTGCCCAATACCACCCTCCCCCACCCCTCCCTCCCCAGAGTTCTGCTAATTTATAGGGGAACACCTGCCCTGCAATTGGAGGAAAAGGCTGCAGGTGCAGCTCATGTAGTTCTAACCACTGGGGGTTGGATTTAAATGCCGGGAGAGAGGAGCTTAGGGAGTTGTTCATTTCCCTTATAAGTTTACTGTGTTGTACTGTACCTAGTAACAGGGTTACCAGTGTACTGTGGGACTGTATCTAAGATTAGTGGGTGACCTGATTAGGCAGTAGGGGTGTATCTTGGACTGGGGGGAACCTGGTGGCTCACCCAAGGAAACCTACTTGGAAGGGAATGGAACCACATGGCATTAGGGCTGGCATCTTTGGAAGGGTGGTGGGGTGCACAGGGTGTGGAGTAGCCATGATACTGGACTGGGCTTGGAAGATTGGTAGTTGCCCAGTGTGCTACCAGCTGGCACAGCTTAGGGAGGAGGTTGCAGGGATTAGGAGACAGCTGGGGGAAGGGGGGAGGTATGGTTGGGGAAGGGGGCAGGGGATCTCCCACAGGGTTGCACCAAGCACTGGGGGCAGCAGCATAGGGAAAGGAGTGCAGGAGAATACTCAGGGGTCACATAGGGACCCTGGCAGAGGGGGTCCAAAAGGACACTACCAAGGAAGCAGGCAGGTAACTGGGGACCCTCACAAAGGAGGGACAGAGGGACAACATTCTCAGGAAAGTAGGCAGATGGCCAGGGCTGGACAGAAGGAAGCAAAGCGGGGAGGTGGATTAAATCTTACACTCAGTAACCGCTTCAATTCTCTTCTGCTCGAGGATGAGGGGGGTGATGTAGCCATGACAGGGGTGGTTAGAGATGGAAAGGGAGTGGGGAGCAGGAGGCAGGGGCCAGATAGCAGGAAGAACAGGGGGAACCTGGAATGCAGGAAAATGGGGGGAGCAGTGAATCAGAGCAGGAGGGGCAGGGGGAAGAGGGAGGAAAGCGCAAGGAGAAGGACCAGTTGGGAAGAAAGGTAAAGGAGAAGGACCAGAAGTACAAGGAGGATTTAGTAAAGGGAGTTGAGGGTTTAGGCCAGGGGAGCACAACAAGCAAGGAGGGACTAAATGGAGACAGCAAGGAAGGGAGGACGAGCCAGGCTAGTTTAGCAGATGGGGGAGAAGGACCAGTTGCGAGCAGTGAGGGGGCAGTTAGCAAGGTACAGAAGGATACTCAGGAGGTGGAGGAGAGGCATAGGATTGGAGGGGAGGGGTGGTCAGGGTAAATAAGGAGGGGGTGGCATGTGGCACCCAGATAGGGGGAGGAACAAGGAGCTGGCTGGGTGGAGGGGCCAGTAGAAAGGATGAGGGACATGGAAGGGGAGGAAATGGAGGAAAAGGAGCGGTCAGAGTGCTTCTGTTGGGGGATTCTATGATCAGGGGTATCAAATGGGATAGGGAGGGAGAAGCCTGGCCAGTTAGAACAAAATGCTTCCCTGGACTAACGGTGCACAGGGCTAAGCACGAGGTATATCAGCTGGCAAAGGATTGTGGGGGTTCCCCAGACATACTGGTCCACTTGGGTACAAATGACATTGAGGGAAATAGTGAGCTAGAGATACAGGCAAGATTCAGGAGCTTGCCAGGGTCTGTCATGACATAAGATACACAGTTTCCTTCTCAGAAATCCTGCCGGTGCCAACGGCTAGTGGGGAGCACAAAAGGAAGATTAGGGAGATAAACCAGTGGCTCAGGGAGTGGTGTGAGGCCAGAGGGTATGGGCTTATTGGGGATTGGGGGGAGACCTGGGAGGATAAGGAGCTGTACGCTAGAGATAGACTCCATCTCAATTTGAAGGGGAGGGGAATCCTTAAGTTGAAAATAGAGGGGTTCATTGGTGAAAAGTGGGGTTTAAACTGGTGAAGGGGAGGGATGGGAGAAAAGGCTGTCAAGGGGTGCCGATAAAGAAGGGACTCTGTCTCCACCCCCCTGGGGAGCTGGAGGATTGGTGGAAAAGGCCTACTGTAAAATGCAGACCAGGGAAAACAGAACTCCCATGGGAACACAAGCAGGGAAACAGAAGCATAGGGAAAGGGTGGAAGGTAGTCCCTGCTAAATGCCAGGAGCTTGGGAAATAAAATGCCTGAGCTCCAGGCGATGCTAACTGAGGGAGCAGTAGATGTGGCAGCGGTCACTGAGACCTGGGCCACTGCAGGACATGACTGGGACCTGAACCTGGAGGGTTACACTATGTTCAGGAAGGACAGGGGGGAGGGAAGGGGAGGAGGGGTAGCAATGATAGTCAAAAACTGCATTGGCATAGGGGGAGTAGAGGAGGCGGAGGGAACCGTGGAAGCAATTTGGGTCACCTTGATAACAAGGGGGGGCAAGAGAGTAAAAATAGGAGTGGTGTATAGACCCCCTGCCCTGGCGGAGGAGCTGGAGGAGAGTCTGGTGGCAGATGTTGGGAGACATTGCAGACTGGGCAGAGGAACAGTGGTGGTGTTGGGGGACTTAAACATGCCAGGAACAGACTGGGAGACTATGACATCTTCTGTGACCAGGGAACAGAGGTTGTTGGATGTCTTTCAAGACGCGTTCCTAACTCAGCAGGTGGGGGAACTGACCAGGGAGGTGCGGGTACTGGATGTGGTCCTGGCAGACAGTGACCAGATTAGGGGCCTGGAGGTAAGGGACCCATTGGCGGGGAGTGACCATGCCACGGTCTGGTTCTGCCCGGACCTAGGGAAGGCTAGAAAGCTGCACTAAGACAGAGGTAACTGACTTCAGGGGAATGGATTTTAAGGAAATGGGAAGGATCCTTAAGGAGCATTTGGATGGGATTGGGTCAGACATGGACGCTGATAGTAGGTGGGAAATTATCAGGAGAGGGGTGCAAGATGCTACCAGCACCTGTGCAAGAGTAAGACGAAAATGCGGTAGGGCCCGAAAACCCTGCTGGTGGACCAGGGAGGTCCAGGAGGTGGTGCAGGGAAATAAGGCAGCCTATAGGCAATTCAAGTGCTCAAGGAGTGAAAGGGATAGAGGGGAGTATGAGCTGATGGCTAGAAGGGCCACTAGGGTGGTGAGTGCAGCTAAGGCAAGGAAGGAGCAGAACCTGGCCAGGGAAATCAGGAGAGGGAACAAGGGGTTCTTCAGATACATTGGGGAAAAACGAAGGGTAAAGGGGCAGATTAGCAGGATTAAATCAGGGGAGAGATGGGCACAAGACCCGGGGGAGCAGGCTGAGGTACTAAATGAGTACTTCACCTCAGTTTTCACCAAGGAAAAGGGGTGCTGCATCATACTTGGGAGGAGACAGAGATACTGAGGAGGGGGGGACCCTTACCAATCGGGGGTCTGGGGAGAGGGGAGGCATCACTGGCAGGAGGGGGAAGGGCTAAGCAGGGAGAAGAGGTACCGGAAGTGGAAATCACAGCAGAGAGAGTGAGGGAAGCCCTCAGGTCCCTTAAGACGGAGAAAGCACTGGGGCCAGATAAATTACATCCCAGAGTGCTGAAGGAACTTGTGGATGTCCTGGCGAAACCCCTGGCGGAGCTTTTCACCATCTCTCTGAGGACAGGGTGGGTGCCCCAGGACTGGAAGGTGGCACATATAGTGCCTATCCACAAGGGGGGATCAAGGGAGGTGGCAGAGAACTACAGGCCTGTCAGCCTGACATCGGTGGTGGGCAAGGTGATGGAGGGCATTGTCAAGGAGAGGCTGGGGGACCTGGAAAAGTCAGGGTGCCTGGACAATAGACAGCATGGATTTGTCTCGGGAAAATCATGTCAGACAAACCTTGTGGAGTTCTATGACTGGGTGATGAGTGCCTTGGATCTTGGTAGACCAGTGGATGTCCTCTTTCTAGACTTCAGCAAGGCATTTGACTCTGTTCCTCACATGGGCCTGTTGGATAAGCTGGGAGAAATGGGGTTGGGGAACCAGATGATCAGATGGATAGGCAATTGGCTCCAGGACCGGACCCAGAGGGTCGTAGTTGGCGGGATAGTCTCATCCCCAAAGAGGGTCATTAGTGGGGTCCCACAGGGATCAGTCCTTGGGCCCCTCCTGTTCAACGCCTATGTCTCTGACATAAGGACAGGAATCAGGAGTGAGATGAGTCTCTTTGCAAACAACTCAAAACCGGGGGCGGTGGTGGATGGGGAGGAGGGAAGGGTGGCCCTACAGGGGGACCTGGAGGCTCTGGAAAGATGGTCTGGAAAGTGGAAGCTGAGGTTCAATGCAGGGAAATGCAAGGTACTCCACCTGGGGGCCAGAAACCCGGCCCAAGTGTACGCCCTGGGGGGGGGGAATGCTGCAAGTCTCGATGGCTGAGAGGGACCTGGGGGTGGTGGTGGATGTCAAAATGAACAACTCAGAGACTTGTAGGAGGGCAGCAGCCAAGGCCAACAGGATGCTGGGATGCATCGCTAGGGGGATCACCTCCAGAAGGAGGGAAGTGATGCTCCTCATATAACTGCTTGGTGAGGCCACACCTTGAGTACTGCGTGCAGTTTTGGAGACCACACTTAAAGAGGGACATTAAACTCCTGGAGAGGGTCCAGAGGAGGCACCCAAAATGATTTGGGGCTTGGGGACAGGACCTATGAGGAGAGGCTCAAGAGCTAAATATGTCACATTGGAAGAGAGAAGGGACCGGGGACATGATAGAGGTCTTCAAGTTCATGAAGAGGGTAAATAGGGAGGAACAGTCAGGGTGCTTCAGAAGGAAGGGAGGGGCCACTAGAGGCATGGGTGGAAGCTGGAGGGGGAAGATTCAGGGAGAAAGGAGGAGGTGCTACTTCACTGAGAGGGTGGTGGAGCCATAGAATGCACTGCCTAGGGGCTGGTGGAGGCAGAGACGGTGGAGGGTTCAAGAGGGGGTGGGACAGGTACAGGGGAAGGGTTCTGGAAGCAAAATCCAATGCAGCAAGAATATCCGGAACTGGGAAGGGAGAAGCCAGAGAAGGCGAGGGGGGCAGCAAGGTCAGCACCCAGGTTGGGGGCTGACCAATCGAGCAGACTCGAAAGACCATTAGGCCTATTCTGCTGGCATTTTAGTATGTTAGTACTCTTGCAAAAAAGTTCCTTGAGTTTTGTGACTTCCACATGGACAACACCGGAGAGGGGCACGAGTGGTCTCTCATCTGAAGGATTCAGCAACCTGACAGTAAAACAGCTCCCCCTAGTATTGCACTGGAGTTATTCCATGTGATGTATCTGATTCCCTGTGCCCCATCACAATTTTTCCATGTGATGTATCTGATTCCCTGTGCATCATCAGAATTTTTCAATGCAATGAACTTCATCCCCTGTGCCCTATCACAGTTTTTTCATGTTATGAAGCTCATTCCCTGTGCCCTATCACAGTTTTTCATTTGCCCTATCAGTTTTTCCATATGACAAACCTCTTCCCATGTCCTAACATAGTTTTCCCTTATGATGAACCTCATTCCCTGTACTCTGTTGCAGTTTTTCTATGTGATGGATTTCATTCCCTGTGCCATATCACAGTTTATCCATTTGATGTACCTGATTCCTTGGACCCTAGCTCAGTTTTTCCATCTGATGAACCTCAATCCCTGTGCTCTATCACAGTTCTTCCATGTAATAACAGTTTTTCTATATGATGAACGTCATTCCCTGTGCCCTATCACAGTTTTTCCATGTGATGAACATCATTCCCTGTGCCCTTCCACAATTTTTCCATATGACGAACCTCATTCCCTGTGCTCAATCACAGTTTGTCAGCGAATTTTGTGCAAAGTGCCAAACATTCACACTTCGAGAAATTTATGGAGTTCTGGCTAACCCCCCAAAATTCACTTTGTGCATTTTGTGTGAAATTTGCACCATATTTCAGAGTTTTTTTGTGAAAATTGCGCAATCTGCATTTGAATCGCAAAATTTGTGGGTGAAATTATGCAATCTGCCTGCGAATGTGCACAATTCACTGATAGCAAATTGCACAAAGTGTGGGAAAATCGCTCCACGGATTCCATGAAATTCGCAAAATCATTCGCGGAGCGAATTTCATGGACTTCTCACATATCTATTCATCACATGTGAAAACTGTGATACGGCACATGGAATGAAGTTCATTACAATTAAAAACTTATAAGGCACATGGAATGAGCTTTGTCACATGGAAAAACTGCAATAAAGCACAGGGAATGAGGTTGATCACATGGAACAACTATGATAGGGCACAGAGAATGAGGTATGTCATATATAACAAGCATTTGTCAATGCCGAATGTTGGCTTATTGGCATTGGTAGTGCAGAAGTAAGAGAGATGCATAATAGGAATGGCAGTGAAGTATTGAACTGATGCCAACCCCACCCGCACCCTGCAGAGACTGACAGGCATTGGGGGTGTGCCTTTGGGTCGTCGATCATCACACTCACGCCATTTCACCTCACCTCACCCTACCCTGCAGACAGTGACGGGTGTTGCGGTGTGCCTTGGGGTCTTCAGGCCTTATACTCACCCCATTCCATAAGGAAATATGCTGAGATGGGTGCAGTATAGGAGAATGGGGTGAACACTGAGGCCGAAAACCCCAAGGCACACCTCAATACCGGTCACTGGCTGCAGAGTGGGGGTGGAATGGTGGGAGCATTAAGGCTGACGATACCAGGTCACACCCCCAACGCCTGTCAGTCTGTACAGAGTAGAGTGTTATGGTTGAAAACCCTAACGCCCCAGCCATTTGTTGGTGTTTTCACTCCAGATTTTCAAAATGGGCTTTTTGTGACCCCACCTCATGAACGGTGGCAATATCATTTCATTACTCAATCCCGAAAGGTAGTTTTGTACAGTGACTGCACCATTTGGCACCACAGGTGAGAAAACATATTTCTGGCAGGATGTGAAAAATGACAGCTGTACTGTTCATGAAGTGGTGTGAAAAAATGGCAATGTTGAAAATCTGGAGTGAAAATATTAAAAGTTAGAGAAGTTATGAACGTGCATAGAAACGGCGCAACACATGCCTGTAACGCAATCATGTTTTGTAATTTTTTCACCAGATTTTCATGATGGCCATTTTTGAACCTCTCCTCATAAACAGTGGCACTGTGATTTTGTGAATCAGTCCCGAAAGTCGATTTCCCATAGTGACTGCACCATTCTTTGCCACAGGTGTAAAAACATGTTTCAGGAAGGATGTGAAAAATGACAACAATACTGTTCATAAGGAGGTGTGAAAAAATGGCAATGTTGAAAATCTGAAGTGAAAATATTAAAAATTGATGAAGTTACAAGTGTGCGTAGAAAATGCGCAACACACGCTCATAACACAGTCATTTTTTGGAATTTGTTTATCAAATTTGCAACATGGCCTTTTTTTGGACCTCTCCTCATGAACAGTGACACTGTCATTTCATTTATCTGTCCCAAAAGGTGATTCCGCACTGCAACCGCAAAACCACCTTTTGGGACTGAGAAGAAAAAATTACTCACCATAGTAATGTTGTTTCTTCTAAAGGAGTCTTGCTGTATTCTGACAATCTGAAGCTAGCCTCAGCACTTGAACTGCCCTGGAGAGAAATGGGTTAACTCTATGCCAAAGCATAGAACATTGAGCTCGAGCTTGGTTTTCAAACCTCTGTCCCTGGTATACTTCAGTGTAACTGTCAGATTCTTATGAGTACTAATACTAACTCATAGAATATAAATTATTTTCATAAAAAGTTTTAAAAGCCAAAGGCACTAACAAATGGGTCCAAAAGACTCAGGTCGAGAACCCCCAAAAAGAAAACCTTAAGTAGATAGTGACAATAATTAAACAATGTAATAGAACAAGAGAGCCCAATCTAAGCAGAATGGGATCCAAAAGGTACACCTCTGGGGTGCAACATTGCACCTGCCAACCCACAACCCAAAACACAGAGGTTCTGAGAGGGGAGGCAGGGTGGGAGGTCAGAATACAGCAAGACTCCATTAGAAGAAACAACATTACTATGGTAATTTTTTTCTTCAAATAACATGAAGTCTTGCTGTTTTCTGACAATCTGCAGACTACCAAGCAGTACCTCCATGGAGGAGGGAACTACAGAACCTACTTAGGAAAGAGGCTCTGCAGCACTGCAGTGCCAAACCTAGCATCACTTCTGACTTGGGTATCCAGACAATAATGCTTGGTGAATGTGTGAACAGTTTTCCAGGTGGCTGCTTTACAGATTTCCAGGAGGGGAATATCCCTAGCTGCTGCCAAGGAGGTGGCAGTACCCCTGGTAGAGTGTGCCCTCAGGCCTGAGGGAAGCTCTTTGCCCAATTTAGTATAACAGAACTGGATACAAGAAACAATCCATCTGGCAACAGTTCTCTTAGTGGCAGGTTTACCCTTGCCTACCTCACCATAAGTGAGAAACAACTGAGAACAGCCACCCCATGGACCTTGGTATGGTCAATGTAACTTAATGTCCTTTTAACATCCAGACTGTGCAACCTTCGATCACCTGAGAAAGAGTGGTCAATGAAAAACACAGGCAGAGACATGGACTGGTTAAGATGGAAATCTGACAACACTTTAGGGAGAAATTTTCTATTTGTCCTGAGGACCACCTTATCTCTGTGGAAGGAAATAAAGTCAGGTTCCACTGACAAAGCCTGTAACTCACTGATCCTCCTGGCGGAAGTAATGACTACCAGGAATAGTCTTCCAAGTCAACTACTTTAGCTCAGCTGAAGACAAAGGCTCGAAGGGGGGCTGCATAAGCTGTGCAATACAGATATTTGGATCCCAAGCTGGAGTTGGTTCCCTAAAAGGAGGATTGAGATGAACCAGACCTTTGAAAAACTTACTGAACACAGGGTGAGAAGCAAGGGAAGCTCCCTTCCCTGCTGACAGAAAAGCAGAGACAGCTGCTAGGTGAACCTTAAGAGTAGCAGGCCTGAGGCCTAAAGAGTTCAAATGGACTAAATAGTCCAATGCTGTGGAAATGCCAGCAAAATCTGGCTGTATATCCCTCTGAGAGCACCAAATGCTAAACCTCTTCCACTTAGAGTTATAAGTTTTTCTGGAAGAAAGTTTCCTAGAAATCGTCAGAATATCCAAAACACCTTGTGAAAGGTGCAATCCTGCATACTCTAACTCTTCAAGAGCCAAGCTTTGAGTCTGAGAGACTGGAGATTGGGATACCAAATCCTCCCCTGGGAGGAAGACAGGAGGTCGTGCCTCCTGGGAAGACAAAGATGAATTGTCACTGCCAATGACAGCAACAGAGGGTACCATGGTTGCCTGGCCCAATCTGGAGCCACCAGGATTACTGTGCAGGGTTGAGACCTGATCTTGATCAGTACTCTGAATATCGGAGGGAAAGGAGGGAAGGCATAAAGAAACCTGTTTCTCCAATCCAACAGGAAAGCATCCTGAGGAACAGACCCCAGGATTGGGGGTCTGCAACAGAACAGAGGAAGCTGATGATTGTCTGGGGCTGCAAATAGATCTACCTCTGGCGTGCCCCATCTCTGAAAAATGATCTGCAGGATCTGACAGTTCAGGGTCCACTCCTGATGACCCTGAGAGATCCTGCTAAGGGCATCTGCTAGCAGATTGTCCTTCCCTGGCAGATGCACTGCTACCAGGAAGATCAAAAGGGAGTACGCCAATGACCATATCTTCATGGCTTCTGTACACAAGGCTGTGGATTGAGTGCCTCCCTGCTTGTTTCTGTACCACATGGTAGTGGTGTTGTCCATCCGGACCTGCACCACTTTCCCCCGAACTGAGGCCAAGAATACTTGAAGGGCCAGAAGCACAGCCCTGAGTTCCAGAAGGCTGATGTGGAGAAGAGACTCCTGCTAAGACCAAGTGCCCTGTGCAGTGAGGGTCCCCAAATGAGCTCCCAACCCCTGGAGGGATGCATCTGTTGTGAGAACAACTGAAGGGACCTGGGGAAGGAAGGAAACTCCCTGTCTGAGATTTTCCTTGTCCAACCACCACTGGAGAGTCTGGGCAAGAGTCTGAGTCACTGGACTCAATTTGGTGAGTGGATCCCTTCTTTGGAACCAAAAGGACCTGAGGTGAAACTAAATGTCCATCATTTGGAACCTGGCTCCCTGGACCACTGAAGTAGAAGCTGCCATGTGGCCTAGAAGCTGAAGAAAATGCCTGGCCAGCTAAGACACTTGAGGTTTGAAAGAGGCTGCCAGGTCTGTGAGGCCTTCACCCTTGAAAGAGGTAGGAAGGCTTTTGCCTGAATGGTATTCAGCTCTACCCTATGAAGGTGAATAGCTGAACCAGTTCCAGCACTGACTTGGAAAGATTGAGAATAAACCCTAGATAACCTAGAAGCCTCTGGGT
This sequence comes from Neoceratodus forsteri, assembly GCA_016271365.2. NCBI lineage: Eukaryota > Metazoa > Chordata > Ceratodontiformes > Ceratodontidae > Neoceratodus > Neoceratodus forsteri. The sequence goes on along the minus strand of CM028137.1, from coordinate 533,059,741 downwards.
AACAGCCAGAGCTGACTTGACTTGGTATAAGAACTGGCCTACAATGAGCCAATCGTCCAGATAGGAAAATACAGAAATGCCTTGTCTTCTGAGAAAAGCCACTACTACTGCTAGACAATTTATAAAGACTCTGGGAGCTGAAGTCAGGCCAAAGGGCATTGCTTTGAACTGATAATGACCTGAGGGCAACTCGAACCTGAGGTTCTTCCGGTGGGAGCATCTGATAGGGATGTGAAAATAGGCATCTTTGAGATCCAGAGAAGCTAGCCAGTCTCCTGGTCTCAGAGAGGGAATAATGAATCCGAGTCACCATCTTGAACTTTGGTTTTAAAAGATGTTTATTCAGATATCTTAGGTCTAGGATGGGTCACCACTCCCCAGTCCTTTTTGGTGTAAGTACTGTTTTTTTTATCTCCACTATCTTGGTCCTGGACTGCCAAATTGGACCAATCAGTACTGGTGGGACCTAAAATGGAGCTGGACTACAGGAGCTGTCTGGAGTCAAAATCTGTAGAAATTGTAGTTTTGGGCTTTTGGTGCCTTTTTGCACCTGAAGGGGAGCCTTTGTTGTGACTGACAGACAGATCAGCCAACTGAACTTTTTGGATCTTGGGGGATTTCCCAGACTGCTTGCAATTTTCAGTTAGTTCTGGGCTGATACGTGAAGAAGTAACAGCTCAAGTGATTTGAGCAAGAGTTCAGTGTAGTTTTACATGGGAGAACTGTGAAAGGCCTGAGTTGTGGCCAGCATGTCTGCCTGCTGCCCCTGAGAGGGAGAGAAGAGAATTATTTTGGACTAAATCCAAGTTTGTGAGAACTAAGTAAGCCACTGATTTTTTAACAGGCTCATACCTGAAGAAGACTGAAGATTTTGCTGAATACGATCTGCCTTTCAGGATTTCCAGCTGCTTTTGAATCCCCGGTTTGTGCAGAGACTTTGCGATCATGACTGGAGAGTGGTTTGCCTGGTACAGTAGAATTTCCTTACATGTAAATTTGCTGTGGGTTGTTGGTGGGTCATGATTTGGTTCCCAGCTGTGTGAACTGTGTTCTGCTTGCTGGAAGCTGTATCCAGCCCAAAATGGACTGTATCCGAATTTGTCTCCATTTGGCCGGGGCCTTGCCACACTGTTCCAGCCAGACTACCTGCTGCACAGAGAAAGCCATTGACTAGAGACCTGCCTGGGGATCAGCCCCCTGCTCCACGCTTGAACAGGAATGACTCCTCGGCGATTCGTATGGGCCCTGCTTCTTCTGGCACTCCAGATTAACCACCTGCTGTCTCAATTTTTGTCCGGCCTGTGTCCAGTCTTGGGTATCATGAGTAATCATCAGGGTAGCTCCCTGCAACAACAGCCTGATCTAAAAGTGTGTCATCTGATTATCTTGTTGTTTTCCTTTTAACAAACTGAGCCATCCGGCTCCGGATTACAAATAGTGTGTGTTGTGCATGTTGTTTTCTTCCATCACAGGGCCCCAACCAGCTGCAACATTCCTGGCTAGCCCACCATTCTCCAGCTGGTACCCAGAGTGTGTGACTGTTTATGGACCCTAAGTGCATGCATAACTGTTTGATTGATACAGCCTTTAAGCAAATTAACCTGATTAAGCCCCTCTCTTGTTCAAGTCCCTTAAATAAATCAGATCTAACTCTTTTTTGCATTTACCCTGACTGTGGTTCCAGTTGTGCAAGAGTACTGTACTGCTGTTATTTGCTGTGTATAACCCTGTTTTACAGGGGGTCACAAGGGCCAGGCCAGAGGAAAGCCCTGGTGGTAAGTGCAAACAGTGTGGGTACTTGTGTGGTGTATCGGGGTATTGTGAAAGTGATTATTGTGTATTATTCCAACCACCAGTAAGGAAAGAAGGGGATTACAGTGTCCCGGAGGGCTGTGCCCAGATTGGCTTGACCACTACCAACCCTGACCTCTGGGTGGAGGCTCCTGTTTCAGAACTCAGACCCCTTAACCTGCAACTAGCCAAGCAGGCAGGGGTAGTAGCTATTGGGATAGGCCAAATAGGGGTTACATTTTGGAGGTTCACCGCTGGGATTTTGTGCCTTCCAGTGGCCAAAAATTACAAATTATTGTTAAAGATTAATGGCTACCCCGGTAGAAATAGCTGTACACCAGTTGGTGGGGTGGTATACTGGGCAGGAGATCGACCCCCAAAATGCTCTACTTATACTGGATATTCCCCTGGGTACCAGTAAAGACACTGTAGAGTGAGCACTCTCCAAAGTTGAATGTTTAAAAAACCCTGTGGTGGTGGGTCGAAAGGCTGATTTGATCGCCCAAACTTTCATAGCCTTGGTAGAGTGTAGTGACCTCATGGACAGCTCTAAAGTGCCACAGATTATTGCCCCAGAAGGGGTTCCAGCTGCCTGAAGAGGATAAAAAGACAGTAAAGACCCCGGGGAGGATGAGCTCCCACCATTACCTGAGACTTTTGAAGAGAAATTTGCTAAGTTGTTGCTGGAGGAAGGGAAAACCGTAAAGGACTTTAAGAAACTATTCCTGCCACCTAGGGGTGTTCCTTCCCCAACACCCCCTCCCACTCCAGCACCTGTTACTGCCCCACCTTCTGTGCCTGTGCCAATGCTGGCCCCTCTATCTGTATCTCTGCCATTAGTCACGACTCCTACCGAAGGCTGAGAATCTTCTCAAGCACCTTCCCCTCCCCACAGGGGAAGGATGAATGGGAGAACTGGATAGACTGTGTTGCCCCTCTAGTACTTGAATGGCAATGCTCAGAAGCAGAGAAATGAAAGAGGTTAAGTGAGAGCCTCTGAGGTCCTACCCTTGCTACCATCCATGCCAAGCAGGCCAATAACCCCGAAGCAACTGCACAGAACTATCTTGATGCATTGTAAAATGTGTATGGGAGCCCGGATTCAGATGAGGATCTGTGGTGGAGAGTAAGAAATGCACAGCAGTACCCAGGGGAGCCATTGTCTGAGTATGTACCTCGGCTTGAAAAGCTGCTACAAGAGTGCCTCAGAAAGGGTTGTTTGCCATCAAATGAATTAGATCAAACTAGGCTGGACCAGATCCTTAAGTCGGCTCTGTTTTCAGAATTGTTACTGCTTCAGTTGCGCCTTGCCACCCGACTGGAATTGCCCCTCTCCTATGACAAGCTAATGAAAGAAATTTGGGGGGTTGAGCAAAGGTGACCCCTTGGGAGAGTTGGACCCATATCTGCTGCTGCTGCACCAGTGACCGAGAGTGATGATCAGCCAAGTGAGGCTCAGGGGCAAAAGTCGGCACTTAACGAGCACTCTATGAATGCGAAGGACTTCCCACCCTGGGCTCAGCATTGGAAAGACGAGCTACTAAAGGAAGTCCGAGAGTTGAAGACAGGTGCATCTGCAAGGGTTTCTCCCATGGAACAAGATTCTGGTCCCTTTCAGGACGTGACTGCCATGGGGATGGGGGTGCACCCTCAGGCATCCGCTATCGAAGGTGGCTCCAAGGCTGAGATCACCGGATTGACTGCCACTCTAAAGGAACTGTTAAGACACGTTGCACCACTTTCACCACTGCAAGCAGATACTAGACCCCAATCTCTTACTACTGTTTCAGTTCTTCATATGATCGTCTCTCCCAGGATGACCCAGGAGTCTATCATTTGTCACAACTGTGGAAAGGATGGCCATATGAAAAGAGAACGTCGGTCTCAGAAGGACTTAGAAAGAGTAGTAAACAGACTCCAAGGGCAGCTCTGAAAAGCAAATCAATGGCCAAGGGTTGCCCAAAATGACTGCAGTGAGGGTTCAAGAAACCCTAACTCAAATTTCTTTGTGGCTAAATCGTCTGTCCAGGCCTCTGCTACTGCCTCTCCAGACTGGTCCAAAATAGTGGGCCCTTCAAAGGAGACTACAGTGACTGTGAATGGTATTCATACTTGGGGTGTGCTTGACAGTGGGTCACAAGTGACCACTGTATTCCAGGACTGGTATGACAAACACTTATCTGATGTGCCTTTGCAAATCTGGAAGGTCTACATGTGTGGGGCCTGAGTGACAAGTCTTATCCCTACCTAGGGTATGTCCACCTCTGGATGCTTTTTCCTGCAACTGTAACTCATGTTGTGGAGCAAGTAGAGACATTGGCCCTAGTGTGTCCCCCCCCACCGGACTGTATGATGGGGTCCCCCTGTTAATTGGGACAAAAGCCCATATGTTTCAGAGACTGGCGCAACTCTGTTATGAGAAACAAGGGTGACGGACAGGGAGGGCCCTGAGAATTCTCGGCTGTGATCAGGAGGGCCTATGATTTGTAACAGAAGCCTGAAGAAGTAGACCAGGATGAACCGGTGGGGATCGTGTGGAAGAAGTATCCCCATTCAATGGTACTGGCCCCTAACGCCCAGTGTACCACTCAAGGGGAGGTCCGCCTCTGGAAAGATGTCAAGAACAAAATACTGATGCTGAATGTGCCAGGAGATAGAAAATTGCCAGAAGGATTATTAGTCAAGCCCAGCATCTTGCCTGCTCATGCCCATGCCTATGCATGACGAGTGATGGTCCAGATTCACAATGTGTCAGATCAGGAGATCCGGGTGAACAGAGGGTGCACCCTAGCTATGGTACACTACACAGACACTGCAGTATTGCCCAGCAATAAGCACCCTGGTGAGAAGGAGAGAGTGACCCCAGACTTGTTTGACTTTGGTGACTCCCTGTTGCCAGCTGAATGGAAGGCTAGAATTAGCAAGAGACTTGCCCAGAGAGACCAAGTGTTTTCATTGAAGGAATGGGATGTGGGATGTGTCCAGGGTGCGGAACATCACATACGCATGCATGATGAACGGCCATTTCGAGAGAGGTCCCGACGCCTAGCCCCAGCAGACATAGATGATGTGAGGAGACACCTGCAGGAAATGCTCGCTGCTGGCATGATACAAGAATCCAGAAGCCCATACACCTCTCCCACTGTGGTTGTGCGTAAGAAGAATGGGTCTGTGAGGATGTATATTAATTATCGAACCTTGAACGGTTAGACCATCCCAGACCAATACACTATGCCTCGTATACAAGATGCCCTGGACTGCTTGAATGGGATCAAATGGTTCTCAGTGTTGTATCTTCGCAGGGGATACTACCAGATCCCGATGGCCCTGGAAGACTGTGAGAAAACAGCCTTCATCTGTCCATTGGGGTTCTATGAGTTTCTGAGGATGCCACAGGGAATATGGGGCACCCTGGCCACCTTTCAGCGACTGATGGAACATGCGGTGGGAGATATGAATTTGCTGGAATGCCTGGTGTACTTGAACAATGTCATTGTGTTTGGGAGCACCTTAGAGGAGCATGAGAACCAATTGTTTAAAGTCCTAGACCGACTGGAAGACTTCGGCCTCAAGCTGTCCATTGACAAGTGCCAGTTTTTCCAAACCGTGAAGTATGTGGGGCACACAGTATCTACAAAAGGGATAGAGACTTATCCCAGTAAGGTTGAAGCACTGACTACTTGGCTCCAGTCCCATAATCTGAAAGAACTACAATGTTTCCTGGGGTTCTGTGGCTACTACCGCAGGTTAATAAAAGACTATTCCAAGGTGATTCGCCCACTCTTGAACCTTACCCAGGGTTACCCTCCTACCAATCGTAAATACAAAAAAGGGGCCATTAAAGAACCAGAAAAAGTTACTTTTGCCCAGGTGAACTCTTCGCACCCCGCTGGATGCCCGACTGTGAAGCAGCCTTCCATGAGATCATATACCAGCTCACCCACACCCTCATCCTCGCCTATGCTGACCCCACCAAACCCTATGTGCTGCATATGGACGCTAGTCTGCAGGGTCTAGGAGTGGTGCTCTATCAAGACCATGAGGATGGCCTGAGACCAGTAGCTTTTGCCAGTAGGAGCTTGACCCCATCCAAACGAAACTACCCTGTGTATAAAGTTGGTGTTCCTTGTGCTAAAATAGGCCATTGTTGACCAGCTTCATGAATATCTCTATGGGGCAAAAGATATTGGTGAAGACTGACAATAACCCGTTGACCTATGTACAGACTTCAGCTAAGTTAGACACCACTGGGCACCAATGGCTTTCTGCATTATCAACCTATGATTATGCTATTGAGTAAAGACCAGGCCTGAACCATATTGACACTGACACCCTATCATGAAGGCCCACTTCCAAGAGTGATTGGGTCAGGCTGTCTGAACCTGACATTCGAGCATTGTGCCAAAAATTTGATAGAGATGAACAGATGTCCGCGGACACAGTGGACTGTTTAGTAGATTGCTTGGGCCCTTCTGACACCTGCATACCAGCTGCTTATTGCCACTTCTCTGCTCTAGATATTAGTGCACTACCTCAATTTGACAATGACAGCATTCAGTGGGCTCAATCCCAAGATCCTATGATTCAGCCAGCACTTGATGCCCTGCGTGCGGGGAAAGATGTGTCTAAGTTACGTTCCACTGATTTATGAACTGCTTTATTGTTTAAAGAAGGCCACTGATTGAAGTTGCTCAATCAGTTGTTGTATAGAGAGACAGTAGATCGTAGTGGCAAAGTAGACAAGCAACAATTGGTCCTGCCCACGGCCTTTAAAGATTTGGTACTGAGGTCCCTCCACAATCACATGGGGAACCTCCATATTGACAGAACCCTTGACCTGGTATGATCTCACTTCTACTGGCCAAAAATGGGGGCCAATGTTGAGCACCATGTAAAGACTTGTAGTCACTGCCTGCAAAGAAAAGCCCTGCCTCGGAGGGCTGCCCCCCTTATTAATATTACTACCAGCACCCCCATGGAACTAGTCTGCATAGACTTCTTGTGTTTAGAACTTGATCAGCAGAACATTGGCAATGCGTTAGTGGTTACGGATCATTTCACATGATATGCACAAGCTCTTCCCACCAAAGATCAAAAGGCACCTACCGTGGCCAAGGTGCTAGTGGAAAATTTCTTCATCCGCTATGGTGCCCCCCAGTGGATCCACTCTGACCAGGGCAGAGACTTTGAGAGTCAACTAATCAAAGAAATGCTGTCTCTATGGGGGAGGTGAAAGTCAAGAACCACCCCCTATCACCCACAGGGAGACCCTCAACCAGAACATTTTAACCACACCCTTCTAGACATGCTGAGCACCCTACACCCAAAAGACAAGCATAAATGGAGCCAGCAGATTAGCACCTTGGTACACGTATTCAATTGCATGAAAAATGATACTACTGGGTTCTCCCCCTACTGCCTCATGTTCGGGAGAGAGGCCCAGCTGCCAGTTGATGTCTGTTTTGGGGTCTCTCCAGATGGAGTCTGAGCCAAAAACTACTTGCAATATGTACAAAAACTGCAAGCTCAATTGAACCATGCCTATTAACTGGCCCAGACAATGGCCTCCAAGAGAAATCTAGCCAACAAAGAGAGGCATGATAAAAAAGTAAAGGCTCAAGAACTTCGACCTGGAGACCATGTGTTGTTATGTAATTTGGGACTGCATGGTAAACACAAAATTGCTGATCAGTGGTGCCATCTTCCCCATGTAGTACTTGGAAAGCTGGATGATTTACCCGTGTACAAGGTGCGCCCAGAGAACAACTCCAAAGCTGTCAAGACCATGCAACGTAACCACTCGCTACCTATCAGCCAAGTCATGATTGAGGCTGAACCCCCAGAAACTGAGCCCCTTGGGCTGGAGACTCGTGCTGCTGCAAGAAAGAGACAGAGTCAACCTACCCCAGTGGTCACAGATTTAAGGTTTCCTCCTCAAGAGGCCCAGAATGATAGTGACTGTCAGTCCACTTCTGACGAAAGTGAGTGTGACTATGCCTATTACCCCTCTTATGAACTGAGTCAGCTGTTTTGAGGTAACCCCATGATTAATTGTGGGGATGAAGCTGGGTCTTCTGGACTGCCTTACCCCCCAGCTTCGTCCTTGGAGCCAATGCTCCCAGAAAGTGAAGTGCAAAGTATCACATCTGAAGATGTTGAGTCTCTGTGTATTGTGGAACTGTATGATTTGCCTGAAGAAGGGGCTGAGGGTTTGAGTCTTTCTGGTGACATACCAGAACTTGAAGAACACTATGAGACTGCTGGCCACCCCCCTTCAGTGCCTCAAAGCTTGATTGTGCCTGAGCCTTCGCAAAATGAATCAAGTGTTGTAGAAACAGAACCTAAAGAGCAAGGAGCTGACAGTGCTCCAAGTTTGGACGTTCCCATCCAGGCAGAAGCACCTCTCACAAGTGATGAGAGTTCCCAGACCAGTGCTCAGAGTACAGAGACCATAGTTGTCCCCCTCAGAAAGACTGGCCGAGCTGTCAAGCCAGTAGTATGCCTCAGCTATGATTCTTCTGGGAAGCCAGTGGATTTGCCTCTCAATGTGGTGAATAAATGTGTTTATGTCTCACCAAGCTCACTGCCCAAATTGAGCTTGACAGCCAATTCCAGGTTACTTCTTTTTCCCTCTCACCATGGTGCCCCATCCCCTGTAGCCACAAGTTAGCTGATAGGGAAGGGCCCCCTCTTGCATTGTTTAAGGTACAAGAAGTTATTACCTGATTCAGTATAGTAATGTTCAATTTACCTGTGTGAAATATGCAAAATGTGTTGTCAGAATGGATATAGTATTGTAAAGTGTCGAGAATATGTATAGTAAAGGTATAAGTTTACGTTGACTGATGCATCAGATGTCACATGCATAACATGCTAATGGTATGAATGTCTTGAATAGTTTGCATTTGCAGTATTGTGATGGTACAGACTTGACGTGGACTCCAAGTTTTCTCCAGACAGGGAAGGGTGTAACCCCCTACAAATGGGGGTTCCCAAAAAGTCTTCCTTTAGCTTGCCTAAATGTTCACTGCCAGGCTGGTGTCCTGCGTTTTAGCAGTTTAAATGTGATTACCAGAGAGTGCTTCTATAGCCTCTGTGGACTGTCTTTTTAAGAGCTGCCTGAATTGCAGTCATAAGTAATCTGAGAGGGAGCTCTGTTGAAAGATGTAACTATCTGCTGAAAATCATTTAGAGTGATAATGATAATGTAGTTTGGCTAATCTGCCTTCTTTGCAGAAAGGACTGTTTTGTTTATCTCCACTATCTTGGTCCTGGACTGCCAAATTGGACCAATCAGTACTGGTGGAACCTAAAATGGAGCTGGACTACAGGAGCTGTCTGGAGTCAAAATCTGTAGGAATTGTAGTTTTGGGCTTTTGGCACCTTTTTGCACCTGAAGGGGGAGCCTTTGTTGTGACTGACAGACAGATCAGCCAACCAAACCTTTTGGATCTTGGGGGATTTCCCAGACTGCTTGAAATTTTCAGTTAGTTCTGGGCTGAGAAGTGAAGAAGTAACAGTTCAAGTGATTGGGCAAGAGTTCTGTGTAGTTTTGCATGGGAGAACTGTGAAAGGCCTGAGTTGTGGCCAGCATGTCTGCCTGCTGCCCCTGAGAAGGAGAGAAGAGAATTATTTCAGACTAAATCCAAGTTTGTGAGAACTAAGTAAGCCACCGATTTTTTACCAGGCTCATACCTGAAGAAGACCGAAGATTTTGCTGAATGCAATCGGCCTGTCAGAATTTCCAGCTGCTTTTGAATCCCTGGTTTGTGCAGAGACTTTGCGATTGTGACTGGGGAGTGGTTTGCCTGGTACAGTAGAATTTCCTTACATGTAAATGTGCTGTGAGTTGTTAGTGGGTCATGATTTGGTTCCCCACTGTGTGAACTGTGTTCTGCTTGCTGGACACTGTATCCAGCCCAAAATGGACTGTATCCGAATTTGTCTCCATTTGGCCGGGGCCTTGCAACACTGTCCCAGCCAGACTACCTGCTGCACAGAGAAAGCCATTAACGAGAGACCTGCCTGGGGATCAGCCCCCTGCTCCATGCTTGAACAGGAACGACTCCTTGGCAATTCGTGTGGGCCCTGCTTCTCCTGGCACTCCAGATTAACCACCTGCTGTCTCGATTTTCGTCCAGCCTGTGTCCAGTCTTGGGTATTGTGAGTAATCATCAGAGTAGCTCCCTGCAACAACAGCCTAATCTAAAAGTGCGTCATCTGATTGTCTTGTTGTTTTCTTTTCACAATCTGAGCCCTCTGGTTCCAGATTACAAATAGTGTGTGTTGTGCATGTTGTTTTCTTCCATCACAGGGCCCCAACCAGCTGCAACATTCCTGGCTATCCCACCATTCTCCATCTGGGTACCCAGAGTGTGTGACTGTTTATGGACCCTGAAGTGCATGCATAACTGTTTGATTGATACAGCCTTTAAGCAAATTAACCTGATTAAGCCCCTCCGTTGTTCAAGTCCCTTAAATAAATCAGATCTAACTCTTTTTTGCATTTACCCTGACTGTGGTTCCAGTTTGTGCAAGAGTACTGTACTGCTGTTATTTGCTGTGTATAACCTTGTTTTACAGGGGATCCCCAGGGCCAGGCCAGAGGAAAGCCCTGGTGGTAAGTGCAAACAGTGTGGGTACTTGTGTGGTGTATCAGGGGTATTGTGAAAGTGATTATTGTGTATTGTTCTGGCCACTAGTAAGGAAAGAGAGGGGTTACAGTGTCCTGGAGGGCTGTGCCCAGATTAGCTTGACCACTACCAACACTGACCTCTGGGTGGAGGCACCTGTTTCAGAACTCAGGCCCCTTAACCTGCTACTAGCCAAGCAGGCTGGGGTAGTAGCCCATGGGATAGCGCCACCTAGGGGTTACACTAGTACATCTGAGCCAGGCAAAACCTCCATAGGGAGACAGACATGGCCATGACTCTTGAAGACACATCATTCGAGTCTACAGCAGCATGGAACTGAACTTTAGATACTTCAGTGCCATCTGCAGCCACATGTTCCTGCTCCTTGACTAGCTGGGGAAGGGCATTCTTGGCTAACTCCAGAATTGTATCCCACCTTGACTTCTGGTACCTAGCCACATAGGCCATATAAGAGACCTGCCTGAGTCCCAAAGAGGATGCCAAGTACTGTTTTTTAGCCATGACATCCACTTTCCTAGACTCCTTATCTGGGGGGTGTGAAGCCAAGGGTATGTTAGCTTTGTCACAGGCTGCAGCCTGCACTACTCCAACATGGCTGCAATGGTTATAGAAGAATTCTGTCCCTGAGCCTGACAGCATATACCTCCTGTCCATCTTTTTCTCCACAGGAGATATGAAAGTGGGGGGCTGTAAAAATTTTTTAGTCTGTTTCCACAAAGACTTATGAAAGGGAATGGATGGTCTCTTTGACTCTGGGACATCCATCATCTCCACAAAGTCAGGCTCTTCATCCTTCTTTGAGGCTACCACCATTGGGAAACGGAGAGTTTCTGCCACCTTTTTATAAAATAAAAAGTGTGAGGGGGACTCAGACAATCTGGGAGGAGAAATATTGATAGGCCTGTCTGGGGAGATGTCATGCCCTACTGGCTCATCTAGGCCACAAAAGTCATCATTATCATCACCTTCATACTGTGGATCTCCTTCCCAATCAACCTCATAAAAAGCCTCCGGATCATATTCTGATGGGACTGGGACCGACAGAACCAACCGTCTTACAGAACCGGTTGGTTCGGTCGGAGTAGGGGGAAGCGATTGAACTATACTAATCGCTCTCACAATCTCCTCAGCGGTTGGGTTCTGCAGGTTTGGATCCGAACCTGTCGACTTCTTCCTATGCTTTGCAGAACCCAATTCCTCTGAATCGGACTTTCTTTTGCCTGAGGAAGTATCGCCCATGTCAGCAGGAACTTCCTAAGGTTCAGTCGGAACTGAACCGGGCTGGTCATCCAGTTCAGCGGATTTTTTGGCCTCCCTTTCCTTAAGACTAGCTAGTCTCTTTTCTAGCATGGACTTTCGGAAATTCTTACATATTTGGCAATCTGTGTCCAGGTGGTCAAACCCCAGACAATAAACGCAGATGAGGTGGGGATCAGCTTTAGCAAAAGCCTCTCCACACTCTGTGCAGTGTTGAAACCCAGTGGGACTGGTTTTCTTTTTAGGTTTCTCAGACATAGCCACAACTATTAAGTTACACTTAAAAGCATTCAAGTCAGGCAACAACCAAAACTTTCAGCCACCAACTGGTTCGATGGTCGTGGAAAAAAAACGTAATAAAAACGTCATTTTTTTTCAGGCTGAAAGATACTGGACACCACAGCAAAGTGAAAAATAAACAACAATCAATGGGCAGACTGGGTGGGCCAAGCGGTCCTTATCTGCCATCAAATTCTATGTCAAATTCTATGATCAAACCGGTTCCAAACCGGACTGACTGGAAAGAAACCAATGAAACAAAACAATTTCTTCTCTACAAAAAAAAAAAACCACTATCTACCACTAAACACTATATTATACCATGGACAGAGAACTGATGACTGAAAAGAAATAAATCAGATGAGATTTACCACACGATTTACTGTACCAAACTGAAACAGCAAGGAAAAACTCTCTGGAGCATCTTCACAGTAGGGCGGAGTAAAGAATCTGATGGTTACACTGAAGTGTGGACAGAAGTTTGAAAACCGAGCTGGAGCTCAATGTTCTATGCTTTGGTATAGAGTTAACCCTTTCCTCTCTGGGGCAGTTCAAGTGCTGAGGCTAACTGAAGGTTGTCAGAATACAGCAAGACTTCATGTTGTTTGAAACTAAATGACAGTGACATGTTCATGAGGTGGGGTCCCAAGAACCCCATCTTGAAAATTTGGGGCCAAAATTCCAAAAAATGACTGAGATATCAACCTAAGTTGAAAGTCCCATTGCCTCTCATTATAAAGCTCACCGTCATTTCTTCAGTTCACAGTTCAGCTTTGAAGAGTGCAAATGTGTCCCAATTCAGAGAAGATCATGGCTTCCAACCTCTGGAGGCAAGTATGGGTGAGGGGATGAGGTGAGGTGGGTGCATACAGAGAGGGTGGGGATGGGGAGGGATGAGGGAGACAGTGGTGGACCTTTTTCTTCTTTGCAGGGAAAACAAAAAAGACCGTGAGGAAAGGTTTTCTTCTTTTACAGGTTACACAAAAAAAATGTAGGCACACGAAAAGGGGAAACTGTTTAACCAGGAAAGACACACTAAGAGGAGGGATGCCGACAGGGGGATTGGGCACCTCAAAGTCAGCTTTTCGGGACTGTGTGGCGGGTGGCCAGAGCCACCATGTTATGGTGTGCCACATAATGTGGGGTGGGGGTCATGCCGACATGAGAATTGGGCACCCCATGTTGGCTTTCTGGGGATTCTGTGGCAGATGGCAGCAGCTGCCATATTTATTGAAATATTTTACCAGGAAAGGCACGTAATAGAGGTGTGTCATCTGCCACTGCAATGATGAGCCTGTTTCTGACTGCAGCAGCAGATTCATTTCAGCTCTTTGGCTCTCTCTGAAACTGCTGTCATTGGCAGCATGCTCACTGATTGGCAGCTGAGGGATGCACCCACTAAAGCATCCCTTGCATTGGCCAACACTGACACACCTCTGAAATGTGCTACTACCACAAGATGGTGCTTTCATGTGCACTTAAGCTAACATAAAACTGGCGATAAGGCAAAGGACTAAGGCTCATTACATGGAAAAACTGTGCCAGGGCACAGGCAAAGAGATTTATCATATAGAAATACTGTGATAGGGCACAGGGAATGAGGTTCATCACATGGAAAAACTGTGATAGGAAACAGGAAATGAGGTTCTTCATATAGAAAATCTGTGATAGGGCACAGGGAATGAGATTCATCACATGGAAAAACTGTGATAGGGTACAGGGAATGAGGTTCATCTCATGTAAAAACTATGACAGGGCACAGGGAATTAGGTTCATCACATGAAAAAACTGTGATGGCGGCCGGTGTACTGAGGTTGGCTGATGCCACCTCTCGCGCCGGCAACGTGTTCGGGAATGGGCATGGGTTGCCGTGGGTCAGCGGGGAGGAGATGGATTGAGCGTCCAGGGACTGCTCTCCATCTCCAGGGAGAAGTTTGGGCGGCGGGCGCCTGACCCCTAGTGGAGGCTGGGGGTTGACAGCACGTAGCTGCAAGCTATGGGGGGCAGGACGTAGCAGGCAGCATTGGGGCACACTGCGGAGGCGTCGTGCACCCAGTTGCTGGCGTCATTGCGCCGCTGACCCGCTGGGAGAAAGCAGCGAAAAGCAAGCCCGGCAGCACAAAGTTGTTCCCCCATGGCACCATTCCTGGAAGGGAACCTCCCTGGCATGGATCCGTTGGGGTGGGTTGAGTCGCTCCCCACCACCCTGCCAAGAAGGGTAAGTCACGGAGTGCACAAGGGAGGGGGTCTGATGTCCGGGGATGGTGCTGGGGGGAACAATGGAGGGCGGGGGTTGTAGCCGGAGCTCTGGAGGAGAGAAAATAATACCCCCCCAAAAAAAGCTGTGATAGGGCACAGGGAATGAGGTTCACAACATGGAAAAACTGTGACAGGGCACAGGGAATGAGGTTCATCACATGGAAAAACTGTGATAGGGCACAGGGAATGAGATTCATCACATGGAAAAACTGTGACGGCACAGGGAATGAGATTCATCACATGGGAAAACTTTGATAGGGCACAGGGAATGAGGTTCATCATGTAGAAAAACTCTGATAGGGCACAAGGAATGAGGTTCATTACATGGACAAAATGGGACAGGGCACAGGGAATGAGATTCATCATATGGAAAAACTGATAGGGCACAGGGAATGCGATTTACAACATGGAAAACTGTGATAGGGCACAGGGAATGAAATTCACAACATGGAAAAACTGTGATAGGGCACAGGGAATGGGGTTCATCATATAGAAAAACTGTAATAGGGCACATGGAATGAGGGTCATCATATAGAAAAACTGTGATAGGGCACAGGGAATGAGGGTCATCATATAGAAAAACTGTGATGGGGCACAGGGAATGAGGTTCATCATACAGAAAAATTGTGATAGTGCACAGGGAATGGGGTGCATCACACAGAAAAACTGTGATTCAGCACAGGGAAAGAGGTTCATCATGTGGAAAAACTGTGGTAGGGCACAGGAAATGAGATTCACAACATGGAAAAACTGTGATAGGGCACAGGGAGGGAGGTTCATCATATAGAAAAACTGTGATAGGGCACAGGGAATGAGGTTCATCACATGGAAAAACGGTGATAGGGCACATGAAATGAGGTTCATCACGTGGAAAAACTGTGATAGGGCACAGAGAATGAGGTTCATCACATGGAAAAACTGACAGTGCACAGGAAATGAGGTTCATCACATGGAAAAACTGATGGCACAGGGAATGAGATTCACAACGTGGAAAAACTGTGACAGGGCACAGGGAATGAGCTTCATCACATGGAAAAACTGTGAAGGGGCACAGGGAATGAGGTTCATCACATGGAAAAACTGTGATAAGGCACAGGGAATGAGGTTCACAGCATGGAAAAACTATGACAGGGCACAGGGAATTAGGTTCATCACATGGAAAAACTGTGATAGGGCACATGGAATGAGGTTTATCATATGGAAAAATTGTGATAGGGCACAGGAAACAAGGTTTGTAACATGGAAAAACAGATAGAACATGGGTATTGAGGTTTCTCATGTGGAAAAAACTGTGAAAGGGCACATAGAATGGGGTTCATCACATGGTAAAACTGTGACAGGGTACAGGGAATGAGATTTATCATATGAAAAAACTGTGATAGGGTACAGGGAATGAGGTTTGGAATACAGAAAAACAGGGCACAGTCATTGAGGTTCCTCACATAGAAAAATTGTGATAGTATAGGGAATGAGGTTCATCACACAGAAAATTGAGGACAGGGAATGGGGTTCATCACATGGAAAAACTAGGACAGGTCACAGGGAATGAGGTTCATCACATGGAAAAACTGTGATGGGGCACATGGAATGAGGGTTTATCATATGGAAAAATTGTGATAGGGCACAGGAAACAAGATCTGTAGCAAGGAAAACAGATAGAACATGGGCATTGAGGTTTCCATGTGGAAAAAACTGTGAAAGGGCACATAGAATGGGGTTATCCACATGTAAAACTGTGACAGGGTACAGGGAATGAGATTTATCATATGAAAAAACTGTGATAGGGTACAGGGAATGAGGTTTGTAATACGGAAAAACAGGGCACAGTCATTGAGGTTCCTCACATAGAAAAATTGTGATAGTATAGGGAATGAGGTTCATCACACAGAAAAATTGAGGACAGGGAATGGGGTTCATCACATGGAAAAACTAGGACAGGTCACAGGGAATGAGGTTCATCACATGGAAAAACTGTGATAGGGCACATGGAATGAGGTTTATCATATGGAAAAATTGTGATAGGGCACAGGAAACAAGATCTGTAGCAAGGAAAAACAGATAGAACATGGGCATTGAGGTTTCCCATGTGGAAAAAACTGTGAAAGGGCACATAGAATGGGGTTCATCACATGGTAAAACTGTGACAGGGTACAGGGAATGAGATTTATCATATGAAAAAACTGTGATAGGGTACAGGGAATGAGGTTTGTAACATGGAAAAACAGGGCACAGTCATTGAGGTTCCTCACATAGAAAAATTGTGATAGTATAGGGAATGAGGTTCATCACACAGAAAAATTGAGGACAGGGAATGGGGTTCATCACATGGAAAAACTAGGACAGGTCACAGGGCATGAGGTTCATCACATAAAAATACTGTGATAGGGCAAAGGGAATGGGGTTCATCACATAGAAAAACTCTGATGCAGTATAGGGAATGAAGTGTATTACATCAGAAAACTGACAGAGCACAGGGAATGGGGTTCGTCAGATGGAAAAGCTAGGATAGACCACAAGGAATGAGGTTCATCACGTGACAAAACTGTGATAGGGCACAGGAATTGAGGTTCATCTCATGGAAAAATTGTGACAGGGCACAGGGAATGAGGTTCATCTCATGGAAAAACTGTGATAGGGCACAGGGAATGAGGTACATCATATAGAAAAACAGTGATAGGGCACATGGAATGAGGGTCATCATATAGAAAAACTGTGATGGGGCACAGGGAATGAGGTTCATAACATGGAAAAACTGTGATAGGGCACAGAATGAGGTTCACAACATGGAAAAACTTTCATAGGGCACAGGGAATGAGGGTCATCATATAGAAAAACTGTGATGGGGCACAGGGAATGAGGTTCATCATACAGAAAAATTGTGATAGGGCACAGGGAATGGGGTGCATCACACAGAAAAACTGATTCGGCACAGGGAAAGAGGTTCATCATGTGGAAAAACTGTGGTAGGGCATAGGGAATGAGGGTCATCATATGGAAAAACTGTGATAGGGCACAGGAAATGAGATTCACAACATGGAAAAACTGTGATAGGGCACAGGGAATGAAATTCACAACATGGAAAAACTGTGATAGGGCACAGGGAGGGAGGTTCATCATATAGAAAAACTGTGATAGGGCACAGGGAATGAGGTTCATCACATGGAAAAACTGACAGTGCACAGGAAATAAGGTTCATCACATGGAAAAACTGTGACAGAGCATAGGGAATGAGGTTCATCACATGGAAAAACTGTGATAAGGCACAGGGAATGAGGTTCACAACATGGCACAACTGTGATGGGGCACAGGGAATGAGGTTCACGAAATGGAACAACTGTGATAAGGCACAGGGAAGGAGGTTCACAACATGGAACAACTATGATAGGGCATAGGGAATGAGGTTCATCACATGGAAAAACTGTGCCAAGGCACAGGGAATGAGGTTCATCACATGGAAAAACCGTGATAGGGCACATGGAATGAGGGTCATCATATGGAAAAACTGTGATAGGGCACAGAGAATGAGGTTCACAACATGGAAAATCTGATAGGGCATAGGGAATGAGGTTTATCACATAGAAAAACTGACAGAGCACAGGGAATGGGGTTCGTCAGATGGAAAAACTAGGACAGGTCACAGGGAATGAGGTTCATCACATAAAAAAGCTGTGATGGGGCAAAGGGAATGGGGTTCATCACATAGAAAAACTCTGATGTAGTATAGGGAATGAAGTGCATCACATGAGAAAACTGACAGAGCACAGGGAATGGGGTTCGTCAGATGGAAAAGCTAGGATAGACCACAAAGAATGAGGTTCATCACGTGACAAAACTGTGATAGGGCACAGGAATTGAGGTTCATCTCATGGAAAAATTGTGACAGGGCACAGGGAATGAGGTTCATCTCATGGAAAAACTGTGATAGGGCACAGGGAATGAGTTTCATCATATAGAAAAACAGTGATAGGGCACATGGAATGAGGGTCATCATATAGAAAAACTGTGATGGGGCACAGGGAATGAGGTTCATAACATGGAAAAACTGTGATAGTGCACGGAATGAGGTTCACAACATGGAAAAACTTTGATAGGGCACAGGGAATGAGGGTCATCATATAGAAAAACTGTGATGGGGCACAGGGAATGAGGTTCATAACATGGAAAAACTGTGATAGGGCACGGAATGAGGTTCACAACATGGAAAAACTTTGATAGGGCACAGGGAATGAGGGTCATCATAGAGAAAAACTGTGATAGGGCACAGGGAATGGGGTGCATCACGCAGAAAAACTGATTTGGCACAGGGAAAGAGGTTCATCATGTGGAAAAACTGTGGTAGGGCACAGGGAATGAAGGTCATCATATGGAAAAACTGTGATAGGGCACAGGAAATGAGATTCACAACATGGAAAAACTGTGATAGGGCACAGGGAATGAAATTCACAACATGGAAAAACTGTGATAGGGCACAGGGAGGGAGGTTCATCATATAGAAAACTGTGATAGGGCACAGGGAATGAGGTTCATCACATGGAAAAACTGACAGTGCACAGGAAATAAGGTTCATCACATGGAAAAACTGTGACAGAGCACAGGGAATGAGGTTCATCACATGGAAAAACTGTGATAGGGCACAGGGAATGAGGTTCATCACATGGAAAAACTGTGATAAGGCACAGGGAATGAGGTTCACAACATGGCACAACTGTGATGGGGCACAGAGAATGAGGTTCACAAAATGGAACAACTGTGATAGGGCACAGGGAAGGAGGTTCACAGCATGGAACAACTATGATAGGGCATAGGGAATGAGGTTCATCACATGGAAAAACTGTGCCAAGGCACAGGGAATGAGGTTCATCACATGGAAAAAACGTGATAGGGCACATGGAATGAGGGTTATCATATGGAAAAACTGTGATAGGGCACAGAGAATGAGGTTCACAACATGGAAAATCTGATAGGGCATAGGGAATGAGGTTTATCACATAGAAAAACTGACAGAGCACAGGGAATGGGGTTCGTCAGATGGAAAAACTAGGATAGGGCACAAGGAATGAGGTTCATCACATGACAAAACTGTGATAAGGCACAGGGAATGAGGTTCACAGCATGGAAAAACTGTGATAGGGCACAGGGAATGAGGTTCATTACATGGAAAAACTGTGATAGGGCACATGGAATGAGGTTTATCATATGGAAAAACTGTGATAGGGCACAGGAAATGAGGTTTGTAGCATGGAAAAACAGATAGGACACGGGCATTGAGGTTTCTCATGTGGAAAGAACTGTGAAAGGGCACATAGAATGGGGTTCATCACATGGTAAAAGTGTGACAGGGTACAGGGAATGAGATTTATCATATGAAAAACTGTGATAGGGCACAGGGAATGAGGTCTATAACATGGAAAAACAGGGCACAGTCATTGAGGTTCCTCACATAGAAAAATTGTGATAGCATAGGGAATGAGGTTCATCACATAGAAAAACTGAGGACAGGGAATGGGGTTCATCACATGGAAAAACTAGGACAGGGCACAGGGAATGAGGTTCATCACATAAAAAACTGTGATAGGGCACTGGGAATGTGATTCATCACATGGAAAAAACTGTAATAGGGCACAGGGAATGGGGTTCATCACATGGAAAAACTAGGACAGGGTACAGGGAATGAGGTTCATCACATAAAAAAACTGTGATAGGGCACTGGGAATGTGATTCATCACATGGAAAAAAACTGTAATAGGGCACAGGAAATGGGGTTCATCACATAGAAAAACTCTGATGCGGTATAGGGAATGAAGTGTATCACATAAGAAAACTGACAGAGCACAGGGAATGGGGTTCATCAGATGGAAAAGCTAGGATAGACCACAAGGAATGAGGTTCATCACATGACAAAATTGTGATAGGGCACAAGGAAAGAGGTTCATCACATGGAAAAACTGTGATAGGGCACAGGGGATGCAGTTCGTCATATGGGATTCTGTAACAGGTAGATTGCCATATGTTGTTTTTTGCAATACTGGGCAATCTATCTGCCATGGTTCTGGATGTTTACCATTGTTGATAAAGACCGTCTTTATTACCACCTTCCACCCCCTCCTTCAGTGAAATGAAAAAAGCATCTACCATGGTTCTGGATGTTTAGCGACATTGATAAGGACCCTCTTTTTTAGCACCCCCCCCATCCGCATTCACACTGTATGCAAAAAAGCAGTGATGTCCAGACACTCACCTCTGACAGCGAGTACTGTAAGATAGCCAGCGTCAGACTGCATAGGAAAGGACTCACTCTCACTTGTAGACTTTCTCCCACCCCACCATCTCACACCACCTGTATTTATGCCTGGAAGGAATATAAATAAATCTTAATCTGAAGAAGTGATGACGTGGAAGCAGTATAAAATTAACAAAAATTGGATTTAGATAGGGTAGGGTTAAAAGAGGAGAAATACAAATGTTAAAAACTGAAGTCTGGCATTGTTAAAAGATTTGAACATAATGTGCATAGAAACATAGACTTTGACTGCAGATAAGGACCGCTTGGCCCACCTAGTCTGTCCATTTCCCTACCTACTGGATAAGCTGTAGATCCTAGTTAACCAACAGCCTATTTCTTTCTAACCCCCACAAGAATTGCCTTATGTCTGTCCCATGCATTCTTGAATTCCCCCACTGTTTTTGACCCCACGGCCTCCTCAGAAAGGCCATTCCATGTGTCCACCACCCTCTCTGTGAAAAAATACTTTCTCACATTGCCCCTGAGCTGCCCCCCTCTATCTTCAAATTGTGTCCCCTTGTTCCTGCACATCTCTTTTTCTGAAAGATGCTACCCTCTTGGACTTTGTTGATTCCCTTGAGGTACTTAAAAGTTTCTATCATGTCCCCACTCTCTCCTTTCCTCGAGGGTATACATATTAAGCTCCTTTAGTCTCTCCTCGTATGTCTTCTGTTGCAGACCCTGCACCATTTTAGTTGCCCTTCTCTGGACTGCCTCTATTCTGTCTATGTCCTTGCGGAGATGGGTCTCCAGAACTGGTTGCAGTACTCCAGATGGGGTCTCGCCATCTGTCTGTACAGAGAGATAACAACTTCCTGTTTTCTACTGGTGATGCCTCTCCCTATACATCCCAGTATCCCCCCAGCCATTCCTACTGCCTTCTCACATTGCTTGCTAAGCAATGCTGTCAGCGCATCTCCTGTCATAGTTCAAGTGCACTTTTGAAGTGGTGATAGGTGCATGAGCTGAACAACCATTCTAAACTTAATACCATCGTTTTGACATCAGATTGATAGTATTATGAATTCTTGACAAAAGAAGAATAATATTACAAATTTCTACAGCTGCTGCTTTCCTATGGGCAAAAGCAGTAACCATGTATTACATAGAAAATAATTAATGGGTGGGTGTAAGAAACCAGAATTTTACACTCACCTGAGGCATGGGATGCCAAATAAACCCTGAGAGAAAAACCCAAGGCATTTATAAAAGCATCCTGCACCAAAAGTGTGTGAAATTCTGGTTTACACACACAAAACCATGATTTTTATTTTGGCGCACTTGCACAGCCAACATCTTGCGGTAGTGCAGATTTGGAGGTGCGGTCACTGTTGGGCGAATGCAGGGCATGCACCAGTAGTTGCATCCCATATTCCCCAATCAGCCAGCAGCAGGGGTCGACACCCTGCCTACCTAATGAGGTGAACAGATCAGAGAGAAGGCCCACTGCAATGAGAGTGCAGCGTGACTACAAAACACCTCCCCCTACGTGCAGGCAACATGGCGGCAGTGACTGCTGCTGTTGCCTGTCAACACCCCCGTTTATTGGGTGTCCAATCCCCATTGGCATCATGTAAGCCCCCCTTTTTTTGCTTGCCGAGGGGTTGCCCAATCCCCTCACCTCCAAGTGCCCCTTTCTTGTTTGGCCGACGGGGTGCCTAACTCGTCGGCAAAGCACCCACACACCCACACACACACACTCAGGTGGCACGCTGGGAGCCCACCATAGCGTGCCAAAGCAGCTATTAAAATGAAAACAGTCCCCCGATGTCTTTTATTTATTTTTTAACCTGTAAAGCAAAAATGGTCCCTCGTACTCTTCCAACCCCCCTACCACAACCCGCACCCACCCACTGCGCACCCTGCCTCCCCACACACCCCCATCCCATACTTACCTCCGGAGTCCGACGCGATGATCTTCGATGGACTGGGAACACGTCTGCACTCTTCAAAGCTGACCACGAACTGAGGAAATGCCGGTAAGCTGTATAATGGAATAAATAGGGGGTTTTCAACTTTAATGCATGTCTCGGGCATTTCTGGGAATTTTTATACCAAATTTTCAACATAGGGTTTTTGGGACCCCTCCTCATGAATTCTGGCACTGTCATATCGTTAATCATTCCTGAAAGGTGATTTCGCAGTCACTGCATGGAATCACCTTGCGGGATGGATTCATGAAATGACAGTGACACTGTTTATGAGGTGGGCTCTCAAAAAGCCTATGTTGCAAATTTGGTGGAAAAAATCCAAAAAATGGCTGTTTTATGAGCGCACGTTGAGCAGCTGCTACACAGGCTCGTAACTTCGTGAATTCGCAATATTTTCATGCCAAATTTTCAACATTGTCATTTTTGTACACCTCCTTGTGAATAGTACAGCTGTCATTTTTCACATCCTGGCCGAAATGTGTTTCCGCACTTCCGGCGCACAATAGCGCAGTCGCTGTGGGAAATCAGTGTTTGGGCCAGATTATGAAAATGACAGTGACACTGTTCATGAGCAGAGGTCCTAAAATGCCTATGTTGAAAATTTGGTGATGATACTCCATAAAATGACTGTGTTATGAGCATGCGTTGGCAGATTGCATGCACGCTCGTAATGTCATGCATTTGTAGTATTTTCACTCTGGATTTTCACTATTGGCATTTTTCCACACCTCTTGATAATCAGGACAGCTGTCATTTCACATATCCTGCCCAAATGTGTTTTCACACGTCCGGCGCAGAATTGCGTAGCCGCTGTGCAAAATCACTTTTTGGGACAGTGACACTGTACATGAGCAGAGATGCTAAAATGCCATATTGAAAATTTGGTGCCAAACGTCCATAAAATGACTGTGTTATAAGCGTGCATTGCGCATTTCCCATGCACCCTTGTAACTTCACAAATTTGCAATATTTACATGCCACATTTTCAACACTGCCATTTTTTTACACCTCCTTATGAACTGTACAGCTGACATTTTTCACATCCTGCCCAAAATGTTTTTCCGCACTGCACTACCAAAGCAAATGCCAGCGCAACAACATTTGTCATTGACAAATGCTTGTTTTTATAACTACCAGTGAGCATTTTTAATTAATGTGGTAAAATATTGCTGTTTTTCATTATAGGTCTCTCATTGCCGTGGGTGTAGCTATAGACAAGATGTAATGGCATTGGCGCTGACACTGCCACATCACTACTCACTGGTGGAGTGATTGGCAACTCAAGAAAAATCAAGCCCAGAGGGTGACAGCTTCTAGAGAACTGTGAAAACAAGATCAGTTACCAGCTTTATTTTGAACAAAAAAGTTTTGTTTTAGTACTGTATAACAGACAGGCATTTGTCATGCAGTGGAGTAGTTTTATGTCAGGCAAGCTGAGCAGGTAGAGACTGTTATGTCAGTACTGTAACACCAGGAGCAGTTGTGTCACTGGTATTTGTACTGCTCACAGCATGAGCTTGATTGATAAGATGTGATAACAACTGGCTGATTATAACGCATAATTACAGCAGGGTGGCTGAACACATATTTACAAACTGGCTATCTGAAGATTAAAAATGATCACTAGTAATTATAAAATAATAATAATTAAGCAGTAAAGTATAGCCAGGGCTTATGTCAAAATTCTGTTAATCACCTCCTGAGGATTTGCCCTCTGCACACTGGATAAAACTTTGTTTTGTGGAAGGCAAGCTAGCCACAGCTGGGGGCAACACCTTATGGCAGTAACAATGTCTGTTTTTTCAAATCATAAGATTCGAAATGTATAACTTTTTCTGTTTTTTTAATGAAAACTCTTGCACTGATTAAACTGAGATGAGGCTGAACACAAAGTTTACATCAATGCACATTAACTTAAGTCTCATAGAATGATATCAATCAGTCAGGTGTTGTCATTCATCACTCTCCCCCCACCCAAGTCTCGTTATCAACCCAGCTGGCATCTGGGAATATACCCCTTTGGTTCCATGTTGAGAACCGTCTGCAGCCCCATCAACCTGTTTTTCCAAGGGACTTACCTACCATCCTCAGGAGACCATGGCTTGCCCACCATAGTGGCCCGCCAAGACCCGAAGCTAATCCCAAAGGAAGAACAAGATCTAATTTTGGGAGGCCTGCCCCAGGAGCAGGAGAACAGAGCCTGTGGATGTCTAGGACACTGCACTGCACAGCCTTTGTTTTTCTTCCTTTTGTGTTTTACCCAGTCCCTTGAGGCTGGTGCTGTAGAGGTCAAGCTGGAAGCCACACATGCTGAGCATGCAAGAATGCTGTCATGAGCAGCTCCAGCCTCTCTACAGTGCTGGCTCCTCTGACTACATCACTACCTGTAGCCACCCAGGTGGGGATATAGCAGCAGAGTATTCTGCCCCCCATTTCGGAGCAGGATTGAGCATCTGCTGGGGTGCTTAATCCTCCTTATGCCCAGCCAGCCACCGATGACCAGAGCTCACTTCTAAACTCCTTAGGTACAGTATAAATTTATCAAAACCTGGTCACATGATTGCTAAGCGCCACTGCATCCCACTGCTGTGTCGATGACCTGGTGTCAGAAACAGAGCTGGAACACTGGTAATCAGGCAGCCAGCAGGGAGTTGCACTTCACAAGGCAACGGGTCCCAGCATAGAAAGGACTAGTGGCATGTTCTGCTACCACTGTGATCCTCGATGGGAGGCCAGGGAGCATGTTTCTCTGTTGGGGGTATGCTGCATGCACCTGAGGAGGCATGGATCTGGGTGGCACTGGGGTGGAGAGCAGGGCAAAGTAGATGGGAAGAAAAGGCAAGAGGGCAAACAGCAGCTATAAGGATGATGATATCAGTACTCTTCAGCCTGGACCCCCATTGGAACTGCATGCACCTATGTGAAGATAATAGGGATTCTGGCACTGGGAGGTGGCCTGTCTGGAAGACAGACAGTTGGCCAAGGAGTATAGACAACAATCTGGAAACAAAACTAGCAAATGAGCAATCAAAAAATTTCATATCATATGTGTAACAATACAAGAATGCTTTTAGTTTGAAATATACCCATCTCTGTCTTCATCGGATGTCTGACAAGAGACTATTCCACAAATGGGGACCATAGTGTGAAAAGGCTTGGTTTCAAGTCTGGTATAAGGAGTTGCAACAAGCTCTTGAAAGCTGAGCACAGACATTGGAAAGCTGATTGCAGCAACTCACTTAGCAGCATTTAAAAACTATAAGCTGACTCCGTGGAATTGATTGATGGGGCATTGCTCTAGCACACTGGTGGTATGGGTTCATGTCTGAAACCAGGATGTCAGAAGCAGAGGCTGGAAGGGAGGGAGTCTCGGCACCCTTTGGATATGTCTCTCCCTGGGGAGGGGAGGTTGGAACTGGCCGCTTTTACAGTGGCTCCTAGCAACTGACTTGTGGAGGCGTTCTTGGCATAGGTGACCACACACTGCCAAATGCCTCCACCCCAGGATGTTGCTGCAGCCACACATGTGAGGGAGGTGGGAGGGCCCTGAAAACAGTAAAAAGGCTGGCCTGTTTTGACAGATGATGGCTTCTGGCTGGGTCTCCCCTTTGCCATCCGACCACCCTGCACACTGTGTTGCCCCCTTGGCTGACTAAACCCTGATGTAGCTGCCCCCGGGGGTTGTCAAGCATGAGGAGGCAGCTCCTTGGCTGACTCAGCAGTGAGGGTTGAGTCTGGGTGGCAGTGGAGATCGGTGTAAGAACCTGAAGGAGTGGGGCAGCAGGGAGCCTAGAGAGGCAAATAAAATTAAAACTATAAGCAATATTTTAAAAGCTTTATTCTGCTGTACCGGTAACCAATGAATCTGACCAGAACTAAAGATATGTGACCAGAACAATGCTTTGGGCATAGAATAGACGTTATGAGTGGCATTAATCATCCCGTGGCATTCATTTTGTTCTTTAAACAAATGTCTTGCCAGAAGAGACATTGGTTTCGCAAAAGGGATAAAGTGGACCTGCACTGAACCTGTAAGTCAGTTTTCCCTGTAGAAGCTGATTTTTAAATACTGGTTTCAATTCATTATCCTAGTGGGTGTTTCTGATGTACATACAGGTAGTCAGTACTGTTTTAGAACTGTACAATGTAGTTTATGGCCATTGCTCAGCTCTTCCATTCTTGGCACAGTGCATCCATGTTCTGCTACAGAACTCTGTGGTTTGAAGGAATATAAACTACATCATACAGTTCTAAAATGGCACTTTACACCAGAGAATATCTCAGAAACAACCACTGATATTACCAATAGGCCCATGTAGATGAAACAATAATAACACTGGAAACAGTATTCAACAAATACCTTCCACTGGGAAAAATGGCTTCCAGGTTTAGCGTAGTTCTTCTTTAAAGGAATGTCTAATAGACTTCAGTAAGGGCTATATAAGAAATGTATCTATCGATATGTTTATTCATTCTGCAATGAAAAAGAAGACCCAGTGAGCCAGAGCTCATTTTCAATGGTGACATAACATTTGAGTAGGATAATTCAAAGAGGAAATACTGTATATAATTTTGTTTTATCAAGTTGTAGTGATAAACAGTTTACAGAAACTCCATTGTCTATCAAAGTTCAGGGTACATGGGTTTTGACAATTCATGTACAGTCCATAGACAAATACAAGAACACAAGTTGTATGTTCACTAGTCCACACACAAATATTACATAAATTACACTGGAATGTTATTTGTTTGTTTGTTTGTTTGTTAACTGGGTTGGTGCACTGATCCGAAGACCTTTTTCAGGCTTGGCCCAGACTAGAAACTGGCACAAACAGCGTAAAATACAGTGAGAGAACACTGTGGATCATACAGGGAACATACAGTAACAGGGAATTCAGTGTAGGTTAAGCTAACAGAGGAAATATAAGGTAAAGTATCAAACATCAACAATTGAGCATGCCTAGGTATGTAACATTTAGGTAAACAGGGTAAGATTGCTCCATCATTCAACAATAGGAATAGCAATAGAATTAAGGGTGTGAGAGGAGAGCAGAGCACTAGAGGGGAAGGGGATAATGGTGGGCTGCAAGGGAGGTTCAGCCGTGTTACTGGCCTGTGGGCAGACCTGGTTGTGAAGGACAGAAAGTGTATTCTTAATAGGGAATTTATATTTAGAGGAGGGGCCAAAGGAATGTACAGAGGAGGTGATGTCATTCCATAGTGAAGGTCCAGCTGCAGAGAAGGCTCTTAGACCCATCCTTGTAGTTATGTTAGGACGTTCTAGTTTGAGGTGGGAAGACTGTCGTAGATTGCGGCAGTAGGTTCTGGGCTGGATAAGAAGGGATTGTGGAGAGTAGGAGGGACTGTGCAAGGTATCAACAATGGACCAGGCCAGCAGGGAGGAGCACGCGCTTGTGGAGGAAGCCAGTTAAGGGACTGGTAAAGAGAGCAGTGGTGAGTGAGGAGAGGGGCACAGCGGGCAAGGTGGCATATACAATTGTAGATAGTGTCCAGGTGGTTCAGGTTGGTAATGGAGGTGAGGGAGTACACCGGGCAGCCATAGTCAAGGAGGGGGTTGCCATGGGTAACAGCAAAGTGGGCTTCCAGTGAGAGGTAATAGATCAGGTGATAGCAGAGCCTTATCTTCTGGTTAATGTGCCTGATCAGTGAGGCGATGTGGTCAGTGTAGGTTAGGAACAGGTCCAGGATTACCCCCAGATACTTGAAGGCAGGAACAGTGTCAAGGGGAGATGAATCTGGGGATCTGACAGTGAGAAGGCCACTGTTGTGGGCAAGAGAGGAGAGTTTTGGTTTGGAACTGAAAAGCATGGTCTTTGTTTTGGCAGCATTGACCAACATTTTGTTAGTGGAGAACCAGCAATGTGCCTTGCAGAAATCATCCGTAAGAGTGGTGGATTGTGAGATGGGGGAGGGGTCACTTTGGTATAGCATTAAGTTGTCTGTGTAGAGGAGTGATTTACAGGATAGACCCTCCAACAGGAGAGAGTTAATGAAGAAGAAAAAGAGGAGGGGGCCAAGGACAGATCCCTCGGGGTCACCCACAGAGACAGGCAAGAGGGGGGAGGTGGCACCACCAAGGCAGACCATCTATGTTCTACCAGAGAGGTAATTAGTGAGCCAGGCGGTGGAGGCAGGGGAGAAACCAAAAGTGTTGAGTTTTGCTATGAGGATGTTGTGATTTACAAGGTCAAATGCCTTGGCCAGATCTACAAACACTGCACCAATTAGCTTCCCTTCATCCATATTCCTCAGCACATGGTCGGTGAAGAGGACAAGGGCCATGGTAGTGCTGTGCCTCTCCCGGAAACCATGTTGTTCGGGGCAAAGGAGATTTTATTTTCAGATATGCTCCATATCAATAATGATATATTATCAATAATGCTTAAATAATAGGGAGGGTTTACAAAATGTAAACTGCATATGTATCTCATAAAACATGCTAATAAAGGTCATTAGTGTAAAAATCACATCTCTGTGTCTTTCAGCCTTTTACTCAGCACAACACATGGCAATGATTTCTGTGTGACTTTGCTGTACTACACACTAATTCCATGACACCAGCTCTCATTACATAGAGAATAAAGTATGGGGTGGTGTGTGTAACAAGATTTTACACACACCCAAGGGGTTGGATGGCATATAAATCCCGAGAGTGAAGCTCGAGGGGTTTATCCAGGCATCCAACCCCGAGGGTGTGTGTAAAATACGAGTTTACACACACCACCCCATATTTTATTTTATATAATTGCTGGGTTAGGCTTTTTCCCCACAGCCAATTATATAAAATAAATTGTCTGGTGCAACTGCGGTCTGGATGATGTTTGGCCAAGTCCTCGGTCGCTTAGCAGCAATTTACTTTTTGTTGTTTTGTTGTCCCCTTTACAGTGTGATTTTTGTTAGGAAGTTTTTTTTTAAATAGTTACTTACCGCCTAGAGATAGTGGTGGCGGTGAGATTTCGACCGACGAAGAAATCTGGTGGCGAGCAGTGAAAACCCGGAAGAGCTGTAGGTTGGGCATGCACCTAGCAAGGGAAACCGTATGCATGTTTGCCGTTATAAATGCTCCTTTATAACAGCAAATTATGCCACCATTTTCCCTATGGGAAAAAGCCTAACCCAGTTATTATAAACTAATTATGTTAATTCACTCAAAGTGGTGAATTACCTGGATCTATTCTAGCAGGAGCGACTGAACTTTCTTCAACTCTTTCTAGTTGTGAACTGGCCTGTTTGTTGCACGTATGATTCTATTTTTGTATTAGATATATGGAAGGGACTTGTGTCTATTGAAAATCCCATTGTCTATTTCCCCATATATCATACCAATCAAAGTGATATACCATGGCCATTAAAGTCATACATCACGGCCAGCCATGGTGAATGACTTTCGTTGACCCGATGTCCGACTCTAACTCAACAGCTCTAGTCCTTCTCTGGCTACATTCCCCAAACAATGCCCCTCAACACAACAGCCCCAGCCTTCTTTAAAAAAAGCCTTCCTCCTGCACCAACAAAAATCTACCTGGCTCAAGGCAGTAAATCCTCTCTACTCTATTCACCCAAGCCTTCCATACTGCTCCGCCTGATGTTCCATTTGATAACACAATGCCACTTTATAGCCAAACTGCCACTCCATAGCCAGACTGCCTCTCCACAAACTGTCACTCACCAGATCATCGCTATCCAGTCTGTAGCCCATCACTCATGATGGTTAGTAAGAGACAGAGCACTGCAGCCACACCTTTTTTATATGCGGTCCTAACACTATAGAAACACAGTTGGAACAAAACAGTGCCCAACACAAAAATGTCACTGCACCATGGAAAAATGGGAGGGGCAAAATCAAGCAGAGGCAGACTTGGAATTAATTGCAAATGTGATCTAAACAAAATAAAACATCCTAATGTATTATATAAAATAAATGTTAGGTAAGTGTGCTGTGTGAAGAAATATACCATCTCAGGGGGTTAATTTGTTCATAATCCCACTCACACTTCAGGCGCATGGGTTATTTTTTGTAAATGTGTTTTTATTGAGTTTTAACAAGGTCTACTGAGTATATACATACTGTATGCTTAATAAAGAGCTGGATTACAGTCTGTGTTAGGTCATTTCTTTACAACAGTGCACAGAGAGAGCTTATACATGGTAGGTAGTTAAGTTTGCCTTCCTCGTAGATACAGCATGAGGAAGGCTCTCATTCACTTTGAGACATAACAAGCAGTATGCAATTAAATCTGGATTATAGTAGAATACCCTGGGAGAAGAAGGGCGGAGCAGGGGGTGCCCCCAAGGACAGAGATCAGAGCACCCCTCTGGGTTATTGTTGATCCCCAGGTGTTTTTCACAGATGTGTGCAGGGGTTGTATGGGGGGTAGATTATTTGAAGAAAGATCCTTTTATAGAGAGACTCTAAATTATTAAAGTTGGATCCCTACTCATAGCGTGCAGCAGCCAACCACTCCAGAGGGAGGAGCATATCTCCATGCGGTCACTGAGTGAGTGCATGATTGCTTCCATTTGATAGATTTCTTTGATTATTTCCAGGAGATCACATCCAGGACCTGAGGGGGGGGCACAGGGAGGTAAGCCAGAGCCTTGTGATAGAGCACTGTCTGATGAAGCCTTGTTGAAGGTGAATGTGCATGGGGTAGTCTGTTTCTGGGGGGTGATTTGCTCACATAAATTACTTTTTGCACCTAGTCTTGGTGTGTGCATCTGATTTCTTAAGCAGAATCAGCAATATACCTCTTGGCTGCTGTGATTAATATTACATAGATACATAGATACATAGACAGTGTCAGCAGATAAGGGCCTATGGCCCACCCAGTCTGCCCATTTTAGTCTGTAAGTTCAGTTTATGTTTTCCAAGAAGTCTGTTGCCCCTTATCCCTGACCTCCAGAATTCCTTTATGTCTATCCCATGCATTCTTAAATCCCGTGATTGTTTCAGCCCCCACCACTTCCTCTGGTAGGGTGTTCCACTTGTCCACCACCCGCTCTGTGAAGAAATTCTTCCTCACGCTTCCTCTGAATCATCCTCCTCCAACTTCATCCCATGCCCTAGTCCTGGAACATCTTTTTCGCTTAAAAATAGTGCATTCCTGCACCCTGTTCCTCCCTAAGATACTTGTATGTCTCTATCATATCCCTCTCTCCCTCTCCTCCAGGGAGTACATGTTCAGTGCCTTCAACCTGTCCTCATAGGACTTGTGATGCAATCCATGCACCATCTTTGTTGCCCTCCTCTGAACCTTCTCTACCCTGTCTATGTCCTTACGTAGGTAAGGTCTCCAGAACTGCACAGTGTACCCAGGTGCGGCCTCACTAGTGTCTTGTATAGTGGAATTATGACCTCCCTTTTCCTGCTGGTGATGCCCCTGCCTATGCATCCCAGCATCCTATTTGCTTTACCTGCTGGCTTGTCACACTGTCTCCCTGCCTTGAGGACGTCAGAGATGATAACCCCAAGATCCCTTTCCTGATTGGTGCATGCTATATCCTCACCCCCCAACTGATATATTGTGCCAGGGTTTTTGTGCCCCATATGCATTATCTTGCACTTCCTTGCATTGAATTTCAACTGCCAAACCCCTGACCATTCTTCAAGTTTCTGCAGGTCCTTCTCATTCTGTCTACACCCTGTGGTGTGTCTACTCTGTTACAGAGCTTTGTGTCATCAGCGAACAGTGAAATTCTGCCTTCTAGGTCCTGCATAATGTCACTGATGAAGATATTGAACAGTACCGGTCCCAGCACTGATCCCTGTGGTACCCCACTGGTCACTCTTCCTCTGTGGAGGACAGCCATTTACCACCACCCTCTGTGTCCTGCTGCCCAGCCAGTTACCTACCCACTGCACTACTGTCCTGCCCACACCCATATTCCCCAGTTTGTGCAAAAGTCTTCTATGTGGCACAGTGTCAAAGGCCTTGCTGAAGTCCAGATAGGCCATGTCCATTGCCCTCCCCTGATCCACCTCCCTAGTCACCCAGTCAAAAAATTCAATGAGGTTGGTCTGACATGACCTTCCCCTGTTGAAACCATGCTGCCTTGGGTCCTGTAGTCCATTGACAACCAGATGTTCCACCAATCTTTCCTTCAGTAGTGCTTCCATGATTTTCCCCACTACCGAGGTGAGGCTGACTGGTCTGTAGTTCCCCGCTTCCTCTTTGTTCCCACTTTTGTATAAGGGGACTACATCTGCTATCCTCCAGTCTTTGGGTACCTCCCCTGTTTCTAGTGATCGGCTAAACAGGATAGCAAGAGGTTCAGCCACCACCTCTCTTAGTTCTTTAAGGACCCTAGGGTGCCCATCTGGGCCCATTGCTTTATCAACCCTTATTACTTCCAGTTCCTTCAGGACCCTTTCTCGTAAAGGGACTTGTGTCCATTTCTGCACCATTCTCACCCCTTGTACTTCGTTCAGACCCATTACCCTCCTCTTCCTCAGTAAAGACTGAGCAGAAATACCTGTTCAATATGTCAGCTTTACTGTTGCCTTTCTTTTTTCACTTATGTACCTGTAAAAGGTTTTGTCCCTCTACCCACTGATTTTGCAATGTGTTCTTCTGTCTGAGCTTTGGCTTCCTTACTGACCTCCCTGCCTCCCTTTGTTTCCTGGTATCCTCCCTATCCCCTTCTGCCTGTGTCTTTTGTATTTCCTGAATGCAATCTTTTGGCTTTCACTTTCTTTGCTACCTCTTTGGAAAACCATAATGGTCTCCTCTTCCTTTCCTCTTGCTAACCTGCTTAATACATAATTCTGTTGCTCTTGTAATCCCCATTTTAAATACTTCCCACTGTTCCTCAATCCCCGATTCCTGCCCCATTCCCTTAATGCCTCTTTCAAGTATCTCCCATTTTCCCAAAGTTTGCCCCCCTAAAATCCAAGATACGTGTTTTTGTGTGGTTTGGTTCTGCTCTTCTGTGATTTCAAACCACAGTGACTGGTGGTCACTGTTCCCCAGGTGCTCCCCACTTTTACCCCCATCACACTGTCCCTGTTTGTGAGCACAAGGTCCAGTATGCCTTCTGCGAGTTGGTTCCATGACCAGTTGCTTGAGGAAGGCACCCTGAAGGAGTCCAGGATAAATCTGCTCTAGTTGATGCTGCTGCTGGGATGCTCCAGTCCACGCCTGGAATATTGAAGTCTCCAACCAGTACTACCTCACTCCTTGTCTGCCATCCTCTGGATGGCTAGCATCAGCTCCCTATCTGTTTCTTCCTCCTGGGCTGGTGGTCTATAGACCACACCGTGCGGATGGCTGGCCCCATTTTCCTTTCCAGCTTAACCCACAGTATCTCTCCCCATTTTGTTCCTCCTGGATCTCTGTGGCCTTATGTCATTTTTTCACATACAGTGCCACTCCTCCTCCCTTCCTGCCTGCCCTGTCTCTTCTGAATATGTTGTAGCCAGGTATGGCCAACTCCCAGTCATGGTTATCATTACACCAGGTTTCAGTGATGGCCACAATGTCCAGGTCTGACTGCACCATGACAGCCTCCAGATCTTCCATCTTGTTGCTAAGGCTCCTGGCATTTGCACACATGGCTTTCCATGATTTGACCTCCCTAGACTGTTTCGCTGTTCTACTCCAGCCCCTTCCTTGGTTGTCCTTTATCCCTGGTTCACCTTGCTGTCTGCCCTTCTGCTGAATTTTGCCCCTATTCTGCCTATCCACCTCCTGGGTGCTAATCTTCATCTTTTGCACACTGCTTTGTAGAGACAGCAACTCCTCTGGTTCACTGGTTCCACTGCTAGCTGTGGGGGGTGAGCAAGTAGGTGCCCTCCTTGCTGGCCTGCCACCCCCCTTTGCTAGTTTAAATGCTTGTCAATGTAGCATTTAAACTTATCATTGAGTGCTTGGATTCCCCTCCAGGATGGATGCAGACTGTCAGGCTTGAACAAACCTCCATCCCTCCAGGTGGGTCCCCAGTCACCAATGAATCCAAACCCTTCCTCACAGCACCAGTTCTTCAACCATGAGTTAAAATTCCTGGTGTATGCACCCCTATGCTCTCCCTTGCCTCTCACAGGTAGTACTTCTGAGAAAGTGACAGAAGTAGCTACTTGCTTGAGACCCCTCCCCAATTTCCTAAACTCTTCCTGAACTTCCTTTGGCTCCCCATTTGCCAGGTCATTAGTACCTAGGTGGATAATGACATCCAGCTCACCCTCCCGTCTTGCCTTCCCAGTGATCCCCAGGATCTTCCTTCCATCCCTCCATGCCATGGCACCTGGTAAGCACCTCACCTCCCTGTCCTCCCCTTCCTGTGTTCCTAGCTGGATCCCTCTTATGATGGAGTCCCCCACCAGGATTCGCTTCCTTCTCCTCTGGGGTCCACTGCTCTCCCCGCTGAGGTCACCTCCTTGGCTAACCTCCACATCCTTTCCTTCCATTTCTCTGGGTATCTCCATTTGGTTGTCCCCGTTTGGCAGTGTGGCATATGAGTTCTTGAGTGGAATAGGATTTGGGATGTGCCTCTGCCTGACTGCTCTAACCCTCCCTGAGCCCACTGTCATCCAAGTACTCCTCGTTCTCTGCGTCCTTTGAGGCAGCTGCATTGGACTGAGTGGTCTCTGGATAGGGGTGATGGTACTCCTGACCCAGTTTACTTCCGCTCTGAGTCTGACTACCTCATCCTGCAGTCCAGAGAGATGCATGCAGATAGGGCAGCACCCTCAGTGTCCAGAAGATCTGCTCTGAATATGGCTGCCCCACAGCCACTGCATTGCACCACTCCCCCACATTATACTGCAATTATACTGCTATTCCACTACTTGTCTGCTACTGAAGCTTTCCTAGTTCCCTTTATTAATTTACTGTCCTAAAAATCCTGCCACTGTTCCTCTATAATATTTGAAAATACATACACTTCTATCTCACCTCTTTATCCTTACCATCAAAAGGTAACTACAATCACAATAATCTACCTTCTACTAATACAGATTCTATCACAGAATCAGAGCACAATGCAAAACATCTGCTACTTTGCAACAACAAACAGGTGACAACATACCAAGTTGATGTAGCTTTTTTTAAAATAGAAAAAAAATGTAATCGTTTAAACCAATAGAAATCAGCAGTTCCAAAAGCACCTTGAACTACAAGAAAGAAAACAGTACCACACCTCTGCCACAATAACTAAACAGTTCTAAAACATTAGAGAAAGAAGAGAAAAATCAGAGACTGAGCAAAAAGATACAATGTACTATAAAGTATTAGGCAATAGGTATACTCAGCTGTTTAACAAAGAAAATAAAGTACCTACCAAAACAGCCAGGATACCCACAAATGACACTTAGGTTCTCAATATCAGACACCACCAAAGGCACATACAGAAAGGGTTTAAACTATAGTATTAAAATAGTATTAAAATTAATCACATCAGAGTAGAAAGATCACACTAAATAAATGTGTTGATCCTTCTGACTTCCAACGAATATCTACCACACAAATTTTATATCTATATTCTCAGGAAGTACCAGGTATCGGGGTCTCCAAAGCCCTCAGGAATTGTAGGAAGAGTTATAGATCAGGAGTAAGTGAGCGTGGGCTTCCACATAGGTCCTGCAGGTCCTGATCCAATGCCCCAAAGAAGGGAAGCAGTGTGGCACAGGCCCACTGTGTGTGTGTGTGTGTGTGTGTGTGTGTGTGTGTGTATCCCCAGGTTCCCTGCAGTCTCTCTGGCATGCCACAGAGTGGGACCAAAAAAAGAGTGCCATGACCACCAGGGTCCGGAAAAATCAGGCTCGTGGGTTATGAAGCTAATTAGCCCCCCTTGATGATTTATTTCCCCATACACCACACTTATGAGCATTTATTTTCATTCTCTCTCTGTATATGTATAGATATAGATATAGATATAGATATATATAGATATAGATATAGATATAGATATATTTGCTCAGTGGACAGGAACCATAGTGCTACATCTCTGTTGTGACCAGCTAAGGTTAGTGGGGCACTCGCAATGAAAATTCATTGCCAGTGATTAAAAATAGTTTTACTGCAGTTGATCACTCTGCTGCTGTAGAAACCATGTTAAATATATACAGATTCTGACACTTCAGCATTCTATCTCATATCCCACTGGTCAGGAACCACTGCGATAAACATTAAACCTGCAGGGTAAATTTACATTATAGCCCTTTTTTTGCCTCTAGTGTTCCCATGGAAACAGTTACTTGTTATTATATTCACAGAGCTCCAGTCAGAGAGTTTTCAAGATGTTTAACCACCAGGGATACTTAATATGTATCTGTCAATCCCTTTCCCATCAGGAGGGGTCCTGCAAAACAAGTAATGTCCCATCTAAATTAGCTGAAGTATACCTTTGCTGTGTTAGTTGCTCAGTAGGTTATGTGCTTTCCTCTGAGGCTAAGAGATCAGAAGATTGTGGGTTCTAGTCCCTCACCAGGAATTTGGGCTAATACCCAGTAATGACACAGTAGTGCAGCACAAGAGGGGCATGGCACTGCTAGGGTGCCATCTTTTAGATGCAGTGTTCAACCAAGGTCCCTTCAGTCAATCTCTGATGGCTGCTCAGGTGGAATTTAAAGAGCTAGTGTAAACCTGAGATAATATTGACTTTCAAAGGTAGTTAATTATTATTATGCCTTGTACCTGAAGTATTTTTTCTTTTCCTTTTTCAAGCTAGAAGATTTTCTACCTGACAATACTTGGTCTGATGTGTAAGAACAGTATTCTACTTGGAGACTGACATACCTAGTGTGATTCCTTCATAATTACTGGTGATCCTCTTTAGTACATGGACTACAGCCATGTTTCAAATGGTGTAATAACTGGTAGAACCAGTTATTATGGCAGATTGTGCTACTCATTAATAGCATGCCACCTCATTGGCTTTTAGTGTGTGCATGGGCAGGCTGCAGACCTTTGGAAATGCTGCTCCATTTCTCCATCTCTGAGGAACCACACTGGGGCGATCATGTGCTTCTCACTCTTCAAACAAGTAATTTTATACTTTTTTGAGTATTTATCTGGTTGATCCTGCCCTTACAACACAAACAATGTATCTGATTGATCCTGCTGTTGGTATGCTTCAGTTGGAGCTTCCAGAGACAGCAAAGCTGATCCAGAATGGACCATGGCTCACTGACTACTGTCTACAGTGTAACTTTGAAAAAAAAATGAAAATAAAAAAAAAAGAATGTCTAAATTAAAAAGAATGTCTGTACTGGAAAGACAGGTGTGTGTGTGTGTGTGTGTGTGTGCGTGTGTGTAAGCTTGGCATCCATTCCCTGCACCAGTAATTATAAAAAATAATGCGTGTGTAAGGTGTGGGTTATTAGGATTTTTCACACACCCTCGGTGTTTATGTGATTATCTCATAAACCCTGAGAGCCATTATCATACACCTCAGGTGTGTGAGAAATCCTCATAACACACACCTGCACAGACATTATTCATTATTTATACCGCATCCACCCTATGACCTTATTATCTGTGACATCACAGCCAATCAAGGATAGCCAATGACATGCTGCAAGAAGGATCAGTTGGAATGTGACAATAAGTGAGATCACAATGCTGATGAAGCATGAAGAGGAAACAAATAGATATGTCTGTCTCCTCCAGGTAAAGAACTGCTCTTCACATCACACGCACTACTATCAGGTAGAAAACCTTATAATAAACAGATGAAAAAGAAAATTACACCAGAAGTACAAAGTAACAACTGACTACTTAAAAAATCAATAACATTTTCTGCCTGTTATTTTTGGCACTACCAGGTCTTTAAAGGTCCTATTGCATTTGTTGTAAGAGATGGGGCATTTTTTTATTCCAATAACAAAAATCACAAAATCAGAAAAACAACACTGAGAGAAAAGACAATTTACAGCAAAAATAAATTCTTAGATAATCAAGTAAGAAGTAATCATCAAGAAAAATAAGAACATTAATTAAAAGAAACCAGGGGAGGAAATAAAATCCTATGCAATTCATAAGTTTACACGGTGAGTAATCCACCCCATATTTTGCCATCTGTCTGAAAGCACAGCAGGGTTAATCATCTTATATTCAACGCAATACATTTATTTATTTATTTATTTCAAAAATGTCACCATAAGAGACTTACCGAACTGTAAACAAGTCGTTTCCAGATGCATCCTGAGGAGAGGGTAGAGGAGAATATATACATGTGCATTCAGAGTACAAAATATTTACAGAGTAGTAAAAAACAGAATCACATACATTAAAACATAAAGAAACACTGAGATTAAACAGTGAAAGGCAGAGAGCATTTACAAAAGATTATTTTACAGAAACAAGCAACAGCAGTAAATATCAGTAGTCTTCAAAACCGGGGGAGAGTGGAACAAAGGGAGGACATAACAGCCAAAAGGGTCATCCATCAGGGAAGAAGAGTTAGAGAGGCGGAGAAAAGAGAAGGTAGAGCAGAAGGAGGAGAGGCAGAGTGACAGGAGGAGGCCAGGAGATGTGGGTTAAGGAAGAAGAAGTGCTGGAGGAAGAGGGATAGTGTAGGTGTAGGTAAGAAGGGGGAAGGGGGAGAGAGAGAGAGATTTGAGAATGAGAAGCAGAAGGGAGAAGGGAGAGGTACAGCAGATGAATGAGGGTGGGGGCTCAGGGGCAGTTACAGGAGGGAGCAGTGTAGTCACATAGACTGGAGAAGGAGTGGATGGAGGTGGCAGCAGATAGGGAGAGGGAGGGAATTCCAGAGTTTGGGAAGACAGAAGGAGAAAGCAGCTTGATCAGCTGAGGTCCACCTAGGTGGGAGAGTTAGAGTGCAGAGGTTAGAGCCATGGAGGGAGTAGGTGGAGCTAGACAGAAAGGAGAGGAGAGAAGAGA
Organism: Neoceratodus forsteri; assembly: GCA_016271365.2. Taxonomy (NCBI): domain Eukaryota; kingdom Metazoa; phylum Chordata; order Ceratodontiformes; family Ceratodontidae; genus Neoceratodus; species Neoceratodus forsteri. Next base: position 533,020,428 of record CM028137.1, on the reverse strand, counting down.
AGCGAGGTAGGATGAGAGGGAGCTCAGCCAGTGCTTAGCAGTAAAGGAGGAGCCATGAGCAAGCTGTCTGGCTTCAAGAGAGGGAAGGGAGAGAGAGAGAGAGAGAGAGAGAGAGAGAGAGAGGTAGAGGTAGCAGTGGTGGGTCTGGGATGGGCAATCCAGATCAAACCTTCAGAAGGAATGGTAGAGGGGGCCCAGTCTGACCAGGGTTGATTTGGGAGCACTACCATAGATAGTGTCACCGTAGTTAAAGAGGGGGAGAATTATTCTCTATACAATGTCTCTGTGGGCCGGCAGAGGGATACACCTATGGTTCCTATACAGTGCATCAAGTTTAGGGGGGATCTTTTTGTGTAAGGAGTCCACATGTGCAGAGAAGTCTAGGTGACAGTCAAGCCACACCCCTAGATACTTGAAAGATGTGATGTCTTCAAGGATAGTCTCATCCAGGGTGTGGTAGGTGGGCAGGACTGAAAGTCTGGAAAGTTTTTTCCTAGTACCAAATGTCATAGAGACTGTTTTCTTTGCATTTGAAGAATGCTGATTGAAGCGGAACCAGCGCTGGATGTTGTTGAAGTGCAGCTGAAGTCTGTTCATCAGATCAGTGAGGGAGAAGACTGAACTTTGGAAATAATTATCTGAAAAAGTTTGAATTGTGAATGTAAGCAAGGAAAAGTGACATCTGTTTATCCAGATATACCACTTAAAAGAGGAGGAAGAGTACCAGTGTCCCTGTTAGTCCAAACTGGACTGTAATATTCATACACCAATGTTTCATAATCTAGCATGTGAAATTGAGTCACTAACCAGGACACATTTTTTTATACATAAGGTCCCACCAGAAACAAGCATCCGTCAATGCCGAATATTGTCTCACTGGCATTAGCATTGGTAGTGCAGGAGTTAGAGATGCATAATAGGAATAGCAGTGAAGTATGGAACTGACGCCAACCCCACCCCCACCCTGCAGAGACTGACAGCCACTGGGGTGTGCCTTTGGGGCATCCACTATAACGATCATGCCTTTTCACCTCACCCTACCCTGTAGACACTGACAAGTGTCATGGTGTGCTTTGGGGTCTTTAGGCTTTATACTTACCCCATTCCATAAGGAAATATGTTGAGATGGGAGCAGTATACGAGAATGGGCCTCACCCTACCCTGTAAACACTGACAAGTGTCGTGGTGTGCTTTGAGGTCTTTGGGCCTTATACTTACCCCATTCCATAAGGAAATATGCTGAGATGGGTGCAGTACAGGAGAATGGGGTGAACTTTAGGGCTGAACACTCCAAAGCACACCTCGATGCATGTCACTGGCTGCAGAGTGGGGGTGGAATGGCATGAGCATTACAGCCAATGATCCCAAGTCACACCTCTGATGTCTGGCAGTCTCTACAGGGTGGGGTGTTATAGTTGGAAACCCTAACGTTGTAGGCATTTGTTGGTATTTTCACCCCAAATTTTCAACATAGACTTTTTGTGACCCCATCTCATGAAGAGCAGCACAATCAATTTGTTAGCTGAAAGGTGGTTTTGCACAGTGGCTATGCTACTTGATGACACAGGGGTGAAAACACATTTTGGGCAGGATGTGGAAAAAGACAACTGCATTGTTCATGAGGAGGCATAAAAAATGGCAACGTTGAAAATCTGGAGTGAAAATATGAAAAATTGGTGAAGTCATGAGCATGCATAGAAACTGCACAACACACATCTGTAACCCAATTATTTTTGGGATTTGTTTAGCCACATTTTCAACATAGGCATTCTGGGACCTCCCCTCATTAACAGTGGCACTGTGATGTTTTTAATCTGTCTCAAAAGTTGATTTCCCACAGCGACCATGCCAATGTGTGCCACAGGTGCAGAAACACATTTTGGGCAGGCTGTGAAAAATGACAGCTATACTGTTCATAAGGAGGTGTGAAAAAATGCTAGTGTTGAAAATCTGGCATGAAAATATTGCAAATTTGTGAAGTTACAAGGGTGTGTGGAAACTGCGCAATGCACACTTGTAACACAGTCATTTTATGGACTTTCATCACCAAATTTCCAACATAGGCATTTTAGGACCTCTGCTCATGAACAGTGTCACCGTCATTTTCTAAAACTGTCCCAAAAACTGATTTCACACAGCGACCACGCTATTCTGCACCAGATGTGTGAAAACACATTTTTGCCAGGATTTGTAAAATGACAGCTGTATTGTACATAAGGAGGTGTGGAAAACTGCCAGTTTTGATAATCTGGAGTGAAAATATTATAAATTCATAAGCTTATGAGAATGCATGGAAACAGCACAACGCACGCTCATAAAACAGCCATTTTGGGGTTTTTTTTCACCAAATTTGCAGCATAGGCTTTTTGAGATACCCCCCCCCCCTCAATGAACAGGGGCACTGTTGTTTTATTACTCTGTCCTGAAAGGTGATTCTGTACAGTGACTGCAAAATCACCTTTCCAGACTGAATAACACCATGACAGTGACTGAATTCATGAGGAGGGGCCCCAATAACCCCATGTAGAAAATTTGGTGCAAAACTTCTGAAAAATGCCCGAGATATGCACCAAAGTTGAAAAAACCTATTTATGCCAATATACAACTTACCGGCATTTCTTCAGTTCGCAGTCAGCTTTGAAGAGAGCAGATATGTTCCCGGTCCACCGAAGATCATCACGCCAGACTCAGAGGTAAGTATAGGATGAGAGGGTTGTAGAGCGCAGGTGTGCAGAGGGTGAGGCGGGTTGGGCAGGGGAGCTGAACAGACTGTGAGGGACCATTTTCTTCTTTTTACAGGTTAAAAAAACATTGCAGGACTTTTTTTTTTTTTATGGGCATTTGCACACTGGGATAGGCTCCCAGCATGCCACCTGAGTGTTTGGGGGCTAGCCAATGAGATTGGGCATCCCTTTGGCACATACTGAAGGGGGGTAGAGCCAAGAGTTGGGCACCCTCTTGGCACATAACAAATGGGGTGCATTATGCCGACAGGAGTGGGCCTCCGTCGGCACATAAACTGGGTCAGGGCATGCCGACAGGGGGATTGGGTGCCCCAACATCAGCATTGTGGCTGGCAGTGTGCCGCCATGTTTACTGTAATGTTTCACCAGGGAAGGCGTGTCAGGAGGTCCCGCTGAGTATGACGAGCTTTGCTCTCATTGCAGAGGACCTTTCCTTAGATGTGCTCACCACATTATGCATTCCTGGTGTGGTGCCTGCATGCTGGCTTATTGGGGAATGAGGGACGCACACACTGAAGCGTGCCCTGCATTCACCCAACAGTGACCGTGCCTCCAAATCTGCTACCAATGCAATATTTTGGCTGGTGCGCAAGTGCGAGCCTACATAAAAAAAGGTCAAAAAGCCTAAATCATTGCAATGGCCATGCTACAGACACTTCATCTTGCACCAAGAGGCAGATGTCATCTGCATAGCCAGTTGCTTTACAGTCAGCCATACCTCGCAGGATCCTGTAAAGGCCATATTAGGGGTCTTGGTTCAATTTCCAAAGAAGGCAGAGAATATACAGGATGGAGCTAGGAGGACACCTCTGATATACATCTTTAGTAATTTTACAAGACATTCCTAACCATCAACTGGTTATGGGGGTGACTGAGGCATTATGATACAGACATTGTCCATTGAATAAAGTCCTCAGGAAAGCCATATTTCTTTAAAAAGCACCATAAATAGTTATGTGAAACCAAATCAAACATTTTGTTTTGATCCAGAGGCAAAAAAAGACTTCTGTCCTGTCCAAATTACCCATTTCTACCAGCGCTTTCAAGAGAATATATTGATGGTCATGAATATATCTTCCCAGTACAGAGCAGGCCTGTGAGCTGGATATCAGATGCTTTTTGATCTGTATCAATCCAGAGGTCAAAACCTTTGAAATTATTTTTAAATCAGTTTTTAAAAAGCAAATAGACCTCCAAATATTCAAATCACTTATCTCACCATTTTTATATAGGAAAACTAAAAGACCCTCCTTCATTTCATATCCCGTCCCAGATCAGGGTGATGTAGCAGAAATTAAAGACCTGTACAAGTCCATCCAGTAGTGTTGGAGCCACAAGCTTATATAATTCACTCATTAAACCATCTCATCCTGGAGCAGTTTCATTCCTCAGGGAAGAAATTGCAAAGGAGCCCTCATTAGCCATAATGTCAGGTGGGAGGAGTTCCACCAGAACCTGGGGTATGGGAAGGTCTGAGAAAAAAGTTTCTCTACCTGATACTGACACTAAACCAGGGCTGAAAGCCTTTGGACATACTGAGATACAATTTTTAAGCTGTCATCCAATCTGTTTGCAAGTTACCCTCTCCATAAAGGAGGAGATAACACGTTGGTAGAAAATTATCGTTCAATTTCTTTGCTTCCCATTTTTTCTAAAGTCATGGAAAAAGCTGTCCTGTCTCAGATTAATGATTATTCAGTTAATTACCAGATTCTTTTCAGTTTCCAGTCAGGCTTTAGGCCTAAATTCTCTACCCAAACAGCCCTGATTGACTTTCATGATTCAGTTTCTAGGACTTTAGATAAGGGGTGTCTCATGTGGGATCTGTTTTTATTGATCTGTTGAAAGCTTTCAACGTTATCACTCTTTTCTTTTAACTCACCTGTCTTCTTTTGATTTTCCCCCAATGTCGCTAACTGGTTTTCATCTTATGTACATGGGAAAATACAATCAGTTTCTTAGAATGGCTGTCTTTCATTTCCTCTTCCTGTTTCCAATGGGGTTCCTCAGGGGTCAATACTTGGTCCTATTTTATTTAATCTTTTTGCTGATCCATTACCCTCTGTTGTTAATCTTTGTTCTGTCAGGCTCTATGCTAATTATACGGTTCTTTTCTAAGCTCACGTCTCCTTCTCTTGCCTCGACTCTCCAAGGTGACTTTGGCAATGGTGAAATGATTTTCAGATATCTTACTGCTGCTAAATAGCAAAGAAAACTCAAGCAATGCTGTTTGGGTCTCAGCACTTGTTTTCGCCAGACTGTTCCTTTTCAAATTTTTTTTTAAACAGCCCATTGGAACTTGTTACTGAATTCAAGCACCCTGGTCTAATTTTTGATTCTTCTCTCACTTTTAAACCACAATGGACAAAACTCATCTAAAAGTTTGTCAATGTCTGGGATGCTTACAGTATGCCAGACATTGCTTATCTAGTTTGGATCGTAAACATATAATTGGGGAAGCAGTACTCCCTATGTCTGATTATGGTGATACTATTTATCATCATCACACCCTTGATATATATCTCTCACCTTTAAACTCTATTTATTTTCAGTTACTGTGTTTTATTTTAAAATCAAAATGGGATGAGCATCATTGCTCTTTACTACATCATCTAAATTGGTTATCTCACTCTTCCAGGCATACTCTTCACTGGTTATCTATCATTTATAAGTCAGCCAACAATTAAACCCCTACCTATTTATCAGAAAGATTAATTGCTCTGACTCATAAATACAGTTTCAGGTATTGTAAGTACTAAAGCCCAGCTTTTCTTTCCAAAATTTCAAACACGTTTGGTAGAGAATATTATTGATACTGAGTCCCTTTTTCTTGGAATAATTTGTCCCCTCAGCTCAGAAATTCCCCTACTCTTGGGACTTTTAAACATGGCTTGAAAAAAAATGCTACTACAAGAATAATCTGTTTGTAACTGTTTTATTACTTGGTTTGTGTATGTTTGTTATTTGATTTGTAATTGTTGTCTTGTTATAAATTATGACTGGGGCGTTCTGTAAATAAGACCCTTTATTTCTGCTACTTTAAAATAAAAAACATCTTGAATCACACACAAAGTTTTCTGCAACACCCAATTTTTAGAGCCTTCATAGGGACACAAAAATAATTTACATTGTGTCCTACATCTTTGTTCCCTATGTAATGCCAAGAACCTCTCAGCTGAAAGGAGGTAATTTCTTATTTTAAAATTGAGATCTGAGAACTGTTATCAGTTGTTTCTGTGGGATTCTGTAAATGTGCCCTGCATCTCTTCTCTTCCTCCATTTCTGAAAGAAAGGTCTATGTTTTGCTTTAGTGTCCTACCACCACAAAAGTGGATTGTCGAAACACACTAGAACTGATTTACTTACTGAAATTATGTTTCCCAATATTCTATGACCTCACTATCCTCTAGCAATGTGGGATTTAACTTTCAATTACCTGGCCCCTGAAGTAATGCCTAAAAGGCCCAGTAAGCCTGTAGGCTGAGAATTTAACTTGGCATGTTTTAGATGATACCAGACGATGACACCTGGAAATAAAAAATGAATTCTTCTAGCTAGATGACCCCTAAAATAGGTAGAGTCCCTTCTGTTGTTATGTTTAAAATAAACATCTGATAGCCTAGCAGTAGAAATCACATTTGAGAGAAAGGTCATATAACAAAACTGTTTCCTAGTTTTGGTTTGTGCATTTTAGTCTAAAGGAGAAAAGCCGCAAGAAAAAAATACTCACTTTAGTAATCTTGTTTCTTCTAGTGTATTCTTCTATATTCATAAATCTCTGCAGTCTGCCTCCTAAGTAGAACTGCCCAGAGCAAATGGAACTTTATGCAAATTATAGAACTATCATTGGCTCGAGACATGTATTCAAACTGCTGCCATTATCTGCTGCAACGTTTCATCAACATCTCAGATTTCTAAGGAGCCTACAAGGCAACCCATACTATTCTACCTAACTGCACCCAATAGTGTAGCTACTAAACTGTCTAAGGCAGCATAAATCTATATAACAGTAACAATAATAATAATTATATCAACAGGACCCCTTTCTGAAGTGCCAGAATCACCTGGAAAAAGAAAGGGAGAATCAGTTCCACCAGGATTAAAAACATGTATGCCTGTGTTTGGAACTAATAAACCAAAAATACTAGGTAGGAATGCAGAGGCTCTGGTTCTGGAAGGGGAGGCAGGGAGGGAGGAAGAGTTATGAATATAGAAGAATATATTGGAAGAAACAAGATTACTATAGTGAGTAATTTTTTCTTCTAACCCCGTGTATTCTTCTATATTCCCAACTGTCTGCAGACTTCAAAGCAGTACCTTTGGAGGTGGGCAGAGAACCTGTTTAGGAAAGAGGCTCTGCAGGACTGTTGTGCCAAGCCTTGCATCACTTCTGGACTGTATGTCCAAACTGTAATGTTTAGTACAAGAGTGTACTGTTCTCCAAGAAGCTGTTTTACAGATCCCCACTAAGGGAATATCTCTTGAAGCTGTTATAGAAGCATTTTGCCCCTAGTTGAGTGGGCTCTCAGGCCTGCTGTAGCTTGTTTTCCAGACTTTGAATAGCAAAACTGAATGCATTGGACTATCCAGTGAGAAACTGATTTCTTGGAAGCTAGGGTGCCTTTCCCCACATCCCCATAAGTGAGAAAAAGCTGTTGCTTATCACCTCTATGATCCCTGGTATGGGTCACATAGCAACTTAATGCCCTTTTTACATCCAGACTATGGAGTTTGCTCTCACCTGAGCTGGCATGTTCAGTAAAGACAACTGGCAATGTTATGGTTCGTTCAAAGCACTACTTTGTCATTATGAAAGCAGAGGTAGTCCTTCTCTACACATAGTGCTTGCAGTTCACTTATCCTTCTGGCAGAAGTGATTGCAACTAGAAATACAGTTTTCCATGTGACATATTGTATTTGAGCAGAAGACATAGGCTCAAAATGAGGTTTCATGAGCTGAGCAATGCATATGTTCAGGTCCTACACTGGGACTTAATAGGAGGCTGCATATGACACAAACCTTTGAAGAACTTTTTGAAAATGGGATTCGCTGCTAGGGAAACATTTTTCCCAGCAGAAACGTAAGCTGAAATTGATAGATGAACTTTCAGGGATGGGTATTTTAATCCTTGGGAATGCAAATATTTGAGTATTCCAGTAACACTGGGATTTCGGCAAGGGAAGAAGAAATCTCCTTGGCATCACACCAAATACAGAACCTTTTCCATTTTGCAGAATAGGTTTTCTTCATGGAAGGCTTCCTGTATCCTTTCAGGATATCCAGGACAGCATGAGAGAGATTTAGATTTGAAAATTCTAAGTCCTCAAGAACCAGTCCTTGAGCCTGAGAGACTTGAGGTTCGGGTACAAGATTTTCCCCTGGTGGGAGATCAAGAGATTGTGCATCCTGGGAAGATGTATCAGTTTGGACACCGACATGGACAGCAGTAAAAAAAAAATTACTCACCATAGTAATGTTGTTTCTTCTAATGGAGTCTTGCTGTATTCTGACTGTATGCAGTTAGCCCCGCACTTAAACTGCCACAGAGAGGAAAGGGTTAATTCTATGCAACAACATAGAATGTTGAGCTCAAGCTCGGTTTTCAAACCTCTATCTCTGTTACATCTCAGTATAACCGTCAGATTCATATGAGCAACTAACTAAACTAAGTTAAAGAAATTGTTTAATTTTAGGCCAAAAGGCAACAAAATTTGTGTCCCAAAGACTCAAGTCAATAACCCAAGAGAAAAAACACAGAGTAGTTAGTGAATATATATCTATAATAAACAATAATCAGCAAGAACCACCCCACCCTGAAGAGGGAGGTGATGCAAGGTACACCCCTGAGGTGCAACACTGTAACTGCCAGCCCACTTCCCAAAAAACAGGTTCTGAGAGGGGAGGCAGGGAGGGAGGTCAGAATACAGCAAGACTCCATTAGAAGAAACAACATTACTATGGTGAGTAATTTTTTCTTCAAACAACATGAAGTCTTGCTATATTCCAACTATATGCAGACTGCCAAGCAGTTCCCCCCAGGAGGGGGGATGCAGAACCTTACTTTGGGAATAGTCACTGCAACACTGCTGTACCAAACCTAGCATCACTCCAAGCCTGGATATCCAGAAAGTAATGCTTTGTGAATGTATGGACTGTTTTCCAAGTGGCTGCCTTACAAATTTCTACCAAGGGGATATCCCTAACAGCAGCCAGGGATGCAGCTGTACCTCTAGTCGAGTGGGCCCTCAGGCCTGAAGGAGGTTATTTGCCCAATTTGGCATAGCAGAATTGGATACAAGAGACAATCCACCTGGCAATAGTTCTTTTAGCAGCAGGTTTACCTTTTCCCCACTTCCCCATAAGTAAGAAACAGCTGAAGACAGTCATTTCTATGTGCCATAGTGTGCTCTATGTAGTAGCTAAGTGCCCTTTTAACATCCAGACTGTGTAATCTTCTCTCCCATGAAGAAGAATGGTCAGTGAAAAACACAGGTAAAGATGTAGATTGGTTCAGATGAAAGTCTGATACCACTTTAGGTAGAAACTTTCAATTCCTCCTGACAATCACCTAATTTCTGTGGAAGGAAATAAAGTCAGGTTCAACTGACAGGGCTTCCAATTCACTAATCCTCCTGGCAGAAGTGATAGCTACCAGGAACACAGTTTTGCAGGTCAAGAACTTAAGCTCAGCTGAAGCTAAGGGCTCAAAGGGTGGCTGCATAAGCTGTGCAATGCAAATATTTAGATCTCAAGCTGGAGTAGGCTCTCTAAAAGGAGGGTTAATGTGAACCAGGCCTTTGAAGAATTTACTAAAGACATGATGTGATGCCAGGGAAGAGCCCTTCCCTGCAGAAAGAAAGACAGACACAGCTGCTAGGTGAACCTTCAAGGATGCGGGCTTAAGGCCTCAGCCATTAAGATGAACCAGATAATCTAATGTTGTGGCAATGCCTGCAGCATCTGGCTGTATGCCTTTCTGAGAACACCAAATTCTGAATCTTTTCCATTTGGAATTATAAGTTTTTCTGGTAGAAGGTTTCCTAGACACCTTCAAAATATCCATGACTCCTTGAGAAAGATGCAGGTCTGCATATTCTAACTCTTCAAGAACCAGGTTTTGAGATTGAGAGACTGGAGATTGGGGTACCAAATCCAGCATAGGAGGAGGTTAGAAGGTTGTGTCTTCTGTGGAGAGACAGGGGAAGTAACATTGCAAGAGACAACAGCAGAGGATACCAAGGTTGTCTGGCAAAGTCCGGAGCCACTAGTATCACTGAGCAGGGTTGGAACCTGATCTTGACCAGACCTCTGAACAACAGAGGGAAGGGAGGAAAGACATAGAGAAACCTGCCCTTCAAATACAAAAGAAGAGCATCCAAAAGTACAGTCCCTAGGACTGGAGGTCTGCAGCAGAACAAGGGCAGTTGATGATTGTCTGGGGCTGCAAAAAGATCTATCTCTGGCGTGCCCCATCTGGTGAAGATTACCTTCAAGATGTGAGGGCCCAGGGTCCATTCGTGATGGCCCTGGGAAATTCTGCTCAAGGCATCTACTAGCACATTGTCCTTTCCTGGAAGATGAACAGCTGTCAGGGAAGTCTGAAGACAGTAGGCTAGAGACCACAGTTTTATGGCCTCTGTTCACAAGGCCATGGACCGCGTGCCTCCTTGCTTGTTTATGTACCACATTGTGGTGGTGTTGTCTGTCCTGACCTGTGCCACTTTGCCTTTGACTAACTCTGAGAAAGCCTGATGGGCTAGGAACACTGCCCTGAGTCCAAAAGATTTATATGAAGAAGAGAGTCCTGTTGTGATCCGTGAAGGCTCCTAGATGGACTCCCGAACCTAGGAGAGAAGCATCTGTGGTTAAAACCACTGAGGGGGCTTGACTGAGAAAAGGGACACCTTATCTGAGATTGTCCTGATCCAACTACCACTGGAGAGCTTGGACCAGAGCCTGAGTCACTGGAATCAGTTTGGTGAGAGAGTCTTTTTTCTGAGATCAAAATGACCTTAGGTGGAACTGAATGTCCCTTATCTGAAATCTGGCTCCCTGTACCACTGCAGTCAAGGCTGTCATGTGGCCTAGGAGCTGGAGAAAGTGTCTGGCTGGACGAGAGACCGTAGGCCAAAAGGAAGAAACCAGATCTGTAAGGGCCTTTGTTCTTGCTAGTGGGAGGAAGGCTTTTGCCTGGACAGTATCTAACTCTACTCCTATGAAAGTAAGAAGTTGTACTGGTTCGAGTACTGACTTGGGAAGATTGAGAAGGAATCCCAGGAAACTGAGCAGATTCTGGGAGACTTCCAGAGCTGACTTGACCTGGTCTGAAGACTGGCCTACAATGAGCCAGTCATCCAGATAAGGGAAAATTGAGATACCCTGCCTTCTGAGGATGGCTACTACCACTGCAAGGCACTTTGTGAACACCCTTGGGGCTGATGTTAGGCCAAAGGGCATGTCTCTGAACTGGTAATGACCTGAGGGCAACTCGAACCTGAGGAACCTTCTGTGGGAGTACCTGATAGGGATATGGAAATAGGCATCCTTGAGGTCCAGAGAAGCTAACCAATCCCCTGGCCTCAGAGAGGGAAGGATTATTCCCAGAGTCACCATTTTGAATTTTGCCGTGTGATAAGTTTGTTCAGATATCTCAAATCTAGGATGGACCGCCACTCCCCTGTCTTTTTTGGGGGTAAGGAAGTATCTTGAATACAACCCCTTGCCCCTCTGCTGTGAAGGAACTTTTTACACAGCGTTTAGAGCTAGCAGAGAGGAAACCTCTGCCTCTAGGGCAATGTCTTCTGAAGTTGTTGCAGGTGGAAAAGACTTGACTCTCATTTTGGGCAACCTTTTGAAACTGAGAGCCAGCCCCAGGCTTACTACCTCCAGGACCCACTTGTCTGAGGTAACAGCCTTCCAGGCCTGGAAGCAGTAAGCCAGTCTGCCCCCTACTGGAATAGGGGAGGCGACCCAAACTGACACATCAGGGTGTCTGTTTGGCAGGAGCCTTAGACTAAGAGGAGGATGCAGTCCTGCTCATCCCCTTCCTACCTCTCCCTCGAAAGAATCCCTTCTGTGGGAAAGAAGAAGAAGCCTGGGCTTGGTAAAAAGGCCTGTGAAAAGCCCTGCCCCTGCCCTAGACTGCTGCCTTTGAGGAGTGGCATGCCTTTCCTTGGCCTGTGCACTCCTATAGGTGGTCCTATTTTCATTCATTTTCTTCATGTAAGCCTCTGTCTGCCCCCAAACAGAGAATTACCAACCACAGGGAAATCTATGGCCTTAGTCTGGCTGGGTATCCTAAGAAAGGCTAGTACATCTGAGTCAAGCAAATCTCCTGAGAGACATAGATGTAGCCATGGCTCTAGATGCCACATCATTAGAGTCCACAGCAGCATGAAATTGCACTTTTGATACCTCAATTCCATCAGCAGCCACCTCCTCTACTCTTTGGCTAGCTGGGAGGAAGCATTTTTGGCCAGTTCCAAGACAGTGTTCCACCTGGACATCTAGTACCTGGCTGTATAGGCCATATTAGTTGCCTGCCTGAGTCCCAAAGAGGATGCCAAGTATTGTTTTTTGGCCATGGCATCCACCTTCCTGGAATCTTTATCTGGGGGTGTGAAGCCAAAGGAATATTAGCCCTATTACAGGCTGCAGCCTGCACAACTCCAACATGGCTGCAATGGTTGTATAAAAATTCCATACCTGAGCCTAATAGCATGTATCTCTTGTCCATTCTCTTATTCACAGGAGGTAAGGAGTTAGACATTTGTAAAATATTTTTTGTCTGTTTCCCCAAAGACTTGTCAGGAGGGATAGACAGCCTCTTGGACTCTGGGATGTCCATCATTTCAACAAAATCAGGCTCTTCTTCCTCTTCAGGAGCTTCCACTATTGGGAGCCGAGCGTTTCAGCCACTTTTTTGTAGAACAAAAAATGGGAAGGGGACTCAGAAAACCTGGGGGGGAAACATTGCTAGGCCTGTCTGGGGAAATGTCAGGCTCTGTAGGCTCATCTAGGCATTCAAAAGCATTGTCCTCCTCATCATCCTTGAGATAATCTTCATCACCCTCCCACTCTACTTCATAATATGCATCTGGATCATAAACCGATTAAGTCAGATCCGACCAAACCAGTTGCCTAACTGGCGGTGTCGGTTCAGACGGAACCAGACGAAGCAACTGAACAATACTTATCACTCTGGCTATTTCGTCGGTGGTTGGACTTTGCGGTACTGCATCCAAACCAGCAAATTTTCTTTTCCTTTTAGCCAGAGCCAGCCCCTCAGAGTCAGAGCTCCTTTCGCTCGAGGAGGTATCACCCGGGTCAACAAGCACCCCCTCCGGTTTGGTCAGAACTGAATCGGGCTGGCCAACCAGATCAGCGGACTTCTCTGCCTCCTTTTCCTTCAGCCTACTCAATCTTTTGTCCAGATTGGCTTTGGAAAATTCTTTGCAAATTTGGCAGTCTGTTTTGAGATGGTCAAACCCCAAACAATAAACACATGTGAGGTGGGGATCAGCCTTAGCAAAAGCTTCCCCACACTCAGCACAGTGTTGAAACCCAGTGGTTCCAGTTTTTTTCTTGGGTTTCTCAAACATAGCTTCACTAAACAAATTACCCTTTACAGCTTTTAAGCCAGGTAATACACCTCTATCGGTTACCAACCGTGTCACAGGCTGTGGAAAAAAATGAATAAGCTCAGTTTTTTGAAACTGATAGGAACCGGGCACCACTACTGTCCCAGAAACAAATCAAATAACACAAGATGTTTTGGTTCCCAACCGGACCGACCGATTGTAAACCGAAGAAAAACAATTTCCAGGCAATTTAAATCACTATCTCTCTACTTATACTACCTGTACCATAGACAGCGATTCGATACCGAAAAAATAAAGAAATTGGTTGATTAAACCAAGTGCTTTAAACTTCTGCTGAACCGAAGTAAAGGAGAAAACTCCGGAGTGACTTCACAGTTAGGTGGAGTAAAGAATCTGACAGTTATACTGAGATGTAACAGAGACAGAGGTTTGAAAACTGAGCTCAAGCTCAACGTTCTATGCTGCTACATAGAGTTAACCCTTTCCTCTCCAGGGCAGTTCAAGTGCTGGGGCTAACTGCATATAGTCAGAATACAGCAAGACTTCATGTTGTTTGAAAGGGTACCATGGCTGTCTGTCTCAGTCTGGTGCTACCGGAATCATAGGTGCAGGCTGTGACCTGAGCTTGATCAGAAATCTGAAGATGAGAGGAAAAGGATGAAAGGCTTACAGATGTCTTCCTGACCAGTCTAGAACCAGGGCATCCAGTTGAATTGTACCCTTGACTGGTGGTCTGCAACAAAATAGGGGCAGTAAGTGGTTCTCTTGGGAAGCAAAGAGATCCACTTCTGGAGTGCCCCACCTTCTGAACACTGAGTACAGTACCTGTATGTATACAGACCATTCGCAATGTGCCTGGTTGATTCTGCTTACAGCATCTGCCAGGGTATTGTCTATGCCTGGTACATGAATGGCCTACAGAGAGGCCTTTAGTGAGTAGGCCAATTCCCATATTTTCATGGCCTCTGAATACAGAGGGTCTGACCTTGTTCCCCTTGTTTGTTTATATAGTAAATTGTGGTGGTGGTATCTGTTCTGACCTGCACCACTTTGCCCTGTAGCAGATGAGAAAAAAACTTTTAACGCCAGAAGTACTGCTCGGAGCTCCAACAAGTTTATGTGGAGGAATGACTCTGCAGTTGACCAAGTGCCATGGGTAGTGTGCTCTCCCAAGTGACCACCCCATCCTAACAGATAGGCATCTGTTGTAAGGATGACTGATGGGTTTTCCCTCTGAAAGGGGACTCCTTCTCTTAGATTGTGTGCTTCCTTTCACCACTGCAGGGACTGAAGCACGTTTTTTGTTACTGGAATTGATTTTGACATTTTGTCTTTTCTTTGGCACCAGTGTGCTCTGAGATAAAACTGAATATCCCTCATTCGGTATCTTGCTCCCAAGACAACTCCTGTTGCTGCAGCCATATGTCCCACGATCAGCAAGTATTGCCTTCCTGAACATGGCTTGCCCAACCTGAATGAGGTAATCAGTTGCAGAATGCTCTGGACCCTGTCCTTGGGAAGGAAGACTCTTCCTTCCAAAGTGTCCAGTTCTGCTCCAATGAAGTGCAGTAGCTCTACTGGATTGAGAATGGATTTTTCCTGATTTATCAGGAACCCCAGAGACTGTAACAGATTTTGTATTGTTACCAGTTGATCTTTCACCTGTTGTGATGATTTTCCCATGATTAGCCAGTCATCTAGGTAGGGACAAACTAAGATTCTCAGTTTCTGAGATATGCCACTACCACTGCCAGACATTTTGTGAACACCCTGGGTGTTGAGGTGAGGTCAAAGGGAAGGGCTGAGAATTGTTAGTGACCTGAAGGAAGTCTGAACCTGAGATACTTCCTGTGAGACTCTTATTGGGATGTGGAAATAGGTATCCTTCAAATCCAGAAATGCCAGCCAATCTCCTTTTTGAATAACTGGCAAGATCAGGGACAAAGTGACCATTCTGAACCTCGGTCTTACTAGATACTTGTTCTAAGTCTGAGGTCTAGAATAGGCTGCCACTCCCCATTTTTATTTTTGGTGAGGAAATACTGAAAATAAAAACCTCTTCCTCTCTGGGACCTTGGCACAGACTCCACTGCTTTTACGTGGAGCAAGGTTTGAACCTCTTTTTCCAAAAGCTTTCTTTCCTGAAGAGAAGCTGGTTTGAACAGGTTTGATTTCAGATGAGGGAGAGATAGATTTGAAACTCAGGGACAGACCCTGACTCACTAATTCTAAAACCCACTTGTCTGTGGTGATGGACTGCCAGGCCTTGAAAAAGTGAGCCAGACTGCCCTACTAGGGAGACGGCCTTGACAACTGAGTCAGGGATTTTGTTTTGATTGTGATTGAACCTGGGTAGAGTGGGAGTGTCTTCTGGAGCCCCTCCTACCTCTGGCCCTATAGTACCCAGTCTACTGTGGGTAAGGCTGCAGCTGTGGGACAGCTTGTGCCTGATAGAAGGGCCTACCATAGGGTGTCCTGCCTCCTCCTCCCCTCCCATAAGGCCTATATGAAGGAGAAGGCCTTTCCTTGGAGGAGTTACTTTTGCAGGTGGCTTTGCACTTGTCCACCTTTTTCATGTAATCTTCAGTGTGTTTACAGAAGAGAAAGAGTGATCCTCAACAGGAAATTCCATGGCCTTAGCCTGGGTATCCTGTGTCAAATTAGTAGCCCTCAGCCATGCCAACCTTCTCAGGGCTACATTTAGAGCCATCCACCTAGCAGCATTGTCATTGGCATCTGCTGCCATTTAGAACTGGTACTTAGAAGCTTCCAGTCCAAACCTTGCTGTTTCTGCTAGGTCTTCAGAGAGAGAGGAGGGAGCCTTCTCTGACATTGCCAAAACTGACTGCCACAGTGTTTTTTGGTACTGTGCAGCATAGGCCTTGTAATTAGCCTATCTTGCCCCCAGAGAGGCAGCTAAATACCCTTTTTTAGACATGCTGTCTATCTTGCTAGAATTCTCTTAGGTGGAAGATAGGACAGATGAATCCTTGCCTTTTCACAGGCTGCCTGCTGGACTATACCCTTATGATCAGGGTGAGAATAAAGAAATTTAGCCCTGTGTCTGTCCAGCTGATATTTCTTATTCACCTTTTTATCCAGAGGCGGGACAGAATTTGGATTCTGCAAGATTTTAAATAAATCTTTTTTAAAGAATTTATTTATTAGCAGGAGAATTTTCTTTGTGGGTGTTAGCCCCATGATCTCTAGCTAGTCAGCGTCCTCCTCATCTTCTATAACCTCTGTAGTAGTTAGGTCAAGAGCATCCACTATTTTCCTTACAAAGGAAAAATGAGAAGAAAAATCTTCTGGTCAAGGAGGAGAGCCAAATTCTTGCTCTGGTGAGATCTCCAGTTCAATGGGCTCACCATCATCAACTTTTGGTTCATCTTAATCCCCATACTCCATCCCCTGGGAGGGGAGTTCAGAGGAAGGAGTTTTTTCTTGAACCCTTGGAGGAGGGAGAGTAGGGGCAGGTACAAAGCCCTGTATAGCCTGAATGATCTTCCTGGCCTGAGCAATCTCCTAAGCAGTTGGCAGGCTCTGAGGCACAGAAGAAACCCCTTTAGGTTTTTCCTGGGGTTTGACATGCTTTGTCCTTTTGGTTTTCATGGAGGGGGCCAAAGAGTCAGCTGGACCACCCATTCTTTTAAGGTGCCAGTATCACCCTTTTGAAGGGTGTGTAAAGAAGAGACGGCGATTTCACCTGCAGATTTGGAGGGTGTTGGCTGGTCAGAGCTCAAAGCTCCCTTGTCAAGTCTCTTTTGCAACCTTTCTAATCTTTTTTCCACTGTTTTTTGTGGAAAAGATTTACAAATTTCACAGGCAGTAGACAGATGTTCGGTTCCCAGGCAGACTACACAGCATTCGTGCTTGTATGCTCTGGCAAAAACGTCCCAACACTACAGACAATTTTTAAAACCTGGGGGACCAGTCTTTTTCTTTGGTTTTTCAAACAGCTCCATTTCCAGGAGAAAAACCACAACCACAAAAAGATAAACTTCATTTTTTTTTGTTTTTGCGGTTGGTTCAGGAACCAATGAGGTTCCAAAAATGAACTGACAGTTTTAAACTCGGAACCAGGCTAGCAGTTCACAGCAACCGGGTTAGCGGCTTCAAAATAATTATTTAAACAAGTTTTAATAACAAAATAATAATCTAAATAGCAGAAAAAAATCCACAAAAACTAAGAACTACTCCGGTTCCTCAGCAGTTATTCCGAACCATGAGGAACTGAGAAAATAACGCGATTAACTGTAAAAAACTAAACTAAACGTTTGAAAGAATTTAACAATAAACAAAGGCAGCAGGAAGAATAGTGTAGAATACTTATACATTGCAATGAGCCACAAAACAACCTAAGGGGAAGTCTCCTGGGCATCGACTTGTCAGGCGGAGTAGGAAATCGGAGACATTGATGGAATGTTGCAGCAGATAAGGGCAGCAGTTTGATTAAGTGTCATGAGCCAATGATAGTGCTATCATTTGCATAAAGTTCCATTTGCTCTGGGCAGTTCTACTTAGGAGGCAGACTGCAGAGAGTTAGGAATATAGAAGAAGACATGGGATGAGAATTAAAATTTTCCCCTGAAATTGTTGGTAGGAATGTAAACAGATATGACTGAATTGTAGATGTTAAAACAATCTTACTGCTTATACTCTGTGGTACATAAACATTAAGCAAATGATGCACTATACCATGAGTTTTCACATCAAGTAATAGGGCCTGTCCAAGGCATAAGTCAAGTAGCATGCTGGCTCCATGGCGCCAGGTGAAGGGGTCACCTGGCACCCTGGCTCGCTCCCGAGCCTGGGATGACAGAAGCAAGGGCTTGCAGGGAGGGCTCCAGAGCATCCTTTGGATGCTCTCCTCATGGGGGGGGTCAGAAATGCACCGCCCTTTGGTGACTCCTGGCAGCCGGCTTCGGAATCATGCTTTGAGGCATGAATGGCCACACGTCGCATGCACGATCACGCCAGGATATTGTGGCATGCATTCAAGGGGCAGAGAAACCTGAACAAAGAAAATGCTCACCCAGATGATGGCGGTCTGTTCTCCCATTGCCACAAAGCATGGGATCGCCCCATGCTGCACCCTCACCACCCCCAGCAAGGATTGAAGGAAGGTGCCAACTGGCACTGGAGAAGTCTCCCTTCCTGGTCCCCTCCTTGGGGAGGGGGCCCCCCTGGTGCAGGGATATGCCAGATCAGCCGGGGGGTGGCAAGATGAGGGGCAGTGGATGGTAGTAGGGAGGCGCGTTGAGGTAGGGCTTGGCAACCTGAAGGAGTGGGCAACTGGGCTGGAGAAGTGGGCATAAACAAACAATACAAAAAAAATCTAGTAGTGTAAATACAGTACCTCAAAATTGTGAGAGTGAAAAAGAATGGCAAGCCCCGAGCAGGGATCTGTGCCCATGGACAGGAGGAGGGTCCCTTGAACTATGCCCTGTTTGCAAGGTTAACCTCAGCCAAGGGATGAAGCCTGGTGTCTTGTATGAAAGTCACCTCACAATCTGACAACTGGAGGAAATAGAAGGCAGTGTGATGCCTACTCATGTTTTTCATGCTATTTACATTCACAGTTGTGAAAGTAAACTTAACAGCAGACATCAAGACCCAAAAAAGAACAAGCATTTGTCATTGCCGAATGTTGATTGCTTATATGTGCTGCTTAGGTATTTGGAAGTGAAAGTACCATGCCTAAGAACTGTCATGTGCCCCCCCAAGACATCCACTGTGTTCTTCTGTTCAGTATTCACAGGGGGGGGGGGGAGCAGGACCACAGCAGTACAGCAGTTGCAATGGCGTGAAGAGTGGACAGTAGTCCATTCACAGGCAGAAGAATCCTGCAGAAGGTGAGTAAATTGAAGGTGGACAAAGCGATGGGACCAGATGGCATACACCCAAGGATATTAAAAGAACTGTGAAGGGAAATAGCAGTACCTGTGGCAGCCATGTTCACCGAGTCATTCAACAGAGGGGTGGTACCAGAGAATTGGAGGAGGGCACATGTGGTCCTTTTATACAAATCCAGCAGTAGGGAGGAGGTGGAGAACTATAGGCTAGTTAGCCTCACTTCGGTAGTGGGGAAGATCATGGAGATATTGGTTAAAGAAAGGATAGTGGGGGCATCTAGAAGCCATCGGAGCTCAGGACCATAGGCAACATGAATTCACAGTGGGGAGGACATGTCAGACAAATCTGGTTGATCTCTTTGACTCAGTGACAAATGAAGTAAATCAGGGTGGGGCAGTGGACATCGCTTACCTTGATGTAAGCAAAGCGTTTGACACCGTCCCACATAGGAGGCTGATAAACTAGCTGAGCAGGGTGGGCATGGGGGAAGGGGTGGTAAAGTGGGTTAGAAACTGGGAGGCAGAGAGTGGTGGTAAATGGGGTGCAGTCTGGGGAGAGGGGGTGACCAGTGGGTGCCATAGGGATTGGTCCTGGGGCCAGTCCTGTTCAATGTCTTCATTAATCTCCAATCTCCAACCTGCCCAATACTAGTGGACACATCTTACTGGGAGACTTCAGTGTCAACTGGCTATCCCCTACCTCATCCAGCTATAAGGATGCAGCTCTGGCATATGACCTAACCCAAATATTCACCTCTCCTACCAGAAGGGACACTAGAACTGGGGCCTCCACCCTCATAGACCTTATATTCACAAATAGACCCCGGACTCTCTCCCAAGCCTCAGTGCTCCCTGACTCAATTAGTGACCACTCTTCAGTGACCAGCTGGTGGACTGGCAAACTTCCCACCATCCGCCCTCAAATTTCCATGCAGAGACAGCTAAAAAGAGAGGGTCTACATAAACTCATAGCCCATCTAGATACCATGCACTGGCTCCCCATTTACACCACGCAATCTGTCGATATAGCGCTCGATCACTTCATTACCACTTTTAATAAGGCCTGTGACATTTTTGCACCCCTCACCAAACAAATACGTAAATTCAGAACCACTCCTTGGTTCTCACCCTATCTGCTTAACATGCTCCAATCGAGGGATAAACTGTGGCATAAGGCCCTTGATTCCCAAAGCACACTTGATAGACAATTATACTGAGCTGCTCGCAATAAATGTACCTGGGCCTTACGACAGGCTAAGGCCTCATACTACCACCAAACTCTGACCTCCTCCTGGGGAGATGGGAAAAAAATTCTGGAAAACATAAAAGAACTAAATGGAATCCTCCCCAACTCTCTATAAATGGAGAGGTCACCCAAACCCCACTGCTATAGCAGAAGCCCTCAACACCACATTCTTGGACCTCTCCATGTCCTCCCTCCTAATTTCTTCCACCCTGTCCCCCCTCCCCGACACTCCTTCTAGCCCAGGCTCTCTACCCTTCAGGCTGAGAATCATCTCCAACCTGGAAGCTAAACATTACATTTCCAACGCAATTTCCAATTCCCGGTACAGCAATGACTCACTAGATTTTAAACTTCTTTGGCTGACGCTGAATGTCATACTTCCCCACCTTTCAAAAATTCTCAATCTCTCTCTCTCTGCCTAGGTCAGTTCCCCTCAACCTGGAAGAGTGTCTTAGTCACTCCCATCCTGAAGAGTGGTGACCCCACGCTCTCATGCAACTACATACCAATCTCTATACTCCCTCCTCTCTCTAAAGCACTTGAAAAAATAGTCTCTGACCAATTTACTGAACACCTAACTATATATAACCTTCTATGCCACACGCAGCATAGTTTCCGGACAGGCCACAGCACCGTCACCGCTCTTTCTGAACTCACCTCGTTCATACATGAAGCCCTAGACCAAGGAGCCATTGCAGGTGCAATCTTTGCGGACCTTACTAAAGCCTTTGACATGGTTAGTCATGACCTGTTGCTTAGTGTTATGCCACAGCTACATGTGGTTCCCGAGATGATGGCCTGGTTCAAGGACTACCTCTCAGGCCAGTCTCAGCAAGTAAGGCTAAATACTACCATCTCCACTCACAAAGCAGTGACCTCGGGGGTCCCTCAGGGGTCTATCCTCGGCCCTCTTCTCTTTTCCCTCTTCTTAAACTCCCTTCCCAATGCTTGCAGTGGCCATTTACTTCTCTATGCAGATGACGTGGTACTTTTCTGGAAACACCCGCAGCCTAACGCCCTGCAACAAGCTCTACAGGGCTTCTTTGGGGAGCTTGAATCATGATTTGATAAGAACCGACTAATCATCAACTATACTAAAACAAAATCAATGTTATTTGCCCATAGACAAAGCCCACATAACCATTCGACACTACTAATCAAAAACACACATGGAATCCCCCTTGAACATGTCTCTAATTTCAAATACCTGGGTATCACGTTAGATACCTTTCTCTCTTACCATAGCCACATTCAGCAGCTTTCCACCACAGTCAACACTAGAGTTGAGTCCTCTATAGAGTTAAACACTGTTTACCCCCCGGCCTTGCTCCAGCTGTATCCACTCTGTCCTCTCCCAATTGATTACGGGATTACTTATATATGGATCAGCAGAACCCACCGCTTAAACAGTATTAATCAAGACTGAATAAAGCCTGCCGACTAGTCACCGGCAGCAACCACCTTACTCATACATGTGACCTTTATGCCCTGACTGGCTGGCTAAATCTCCAGCAAAGACTTCAGTACCACACCTGCGTACTAGCAAAAAAAATACAACTCCAGAAAGCCCCACCTGGTCTTCTCCACATAATCAAAACAGCAACTTCCAGGCGCAATACGCACCTTGCTACTAAACTCTCTTTCCAAGTCCCCTTCTGTAGGACATCAATGGGTCAAAGATCGTTCCAATGCAGAGCTCCCAAATGGCTTAATGCTCTACCTCATAGACTCACGCAGACTCACAGTTTTTTCCTGTTCAAAGCAGGCCTCAAATCCCACCTAACTGAGTCTGCAACCTGTAACTGTGGCTAGCTCTGCCCTCCTAAATATGCTACCTAACCCCTTTAACTTCAGTCACAGGGTCTCCTGAGACCTAAAGACTGCGCCCCCCCCCCCCATTTTCTCTAACAATTGATGCCACGAACACTGAACACCTCTGCCTATGCTAATCTAAGTTAGAATCTGGTAAGAAATGCCAGTACTGTTTGTAAATGAGTGTTTTGTTCTTTTCTTGTATACTGCTTTACTACTTGTGTATCCCTGTATTATGTTTCCCCTCCACCCCCTGTAACTGACGTGGAGCCTTGGCAAATGAGTCTATGACTCAAAGGGTTGTAATTCTGATACTTTACGCAATAAAATAAAATAAAATAAATAATGACATTGTAGAAGGGGTGAAGGAAAAGGTCTGCCTGTTTGCAGATGACACCAAGATCTGTAACACAGTGGATACCCCAGAGTGGGTGGAGAAAATGAGGAGGGACCTGGGGAAGCTTGAGAAATGGTCTGAGGACTGGGAACTGAACTTTAATTCAAAGAAGTGCAAAATTATGGACCTGGAACACAGACACCCTAGGGAAATGTACAGGATGGGGGGAGTTGCTGACAGTCACAAAGAAGCTGGTAAATGGTATACCGTCAGAAGAAATGCAAGCCACAAGTGGGGTACCTCAGGGATCAGTCCTGGGGCCAGTCCTCTTCGATATTTTAATCAGTGACATTGCAGATGGACTGGAGAGTAAGGTTACATAGATACATAGATACATAGACAGTGTCGGCAGATAAGGGCCTATGGCCCACCCAGTCTGCCCATTTGAGCTGGTAAGTTCAGTTTGTTTTCCTAGAAGTCTGTTGCCCCTTATCCCTGACCTCCAGAATTCCTTTATGTCTATCCCATGCATTCTTAAATCCCGTGATTGTTTCAGCCCCCACCACTTCCTCTGGCAGGGTGTTCCACTTGTCCACCACCCGCTCTGTGAAGAAATTCTTTCTCATGTTTCCTCTGAATCGTCCCTCCTCCAACTTCATCCCATGCCCTCCAGTCCTGGAACATCTTTTCACTTAAAATAGTGTTTTCCTGCACCCTGTTCCTCCCTGTAAGATACTTGTATGTCTCTATCATATCCCCTCTCTCCTCTCTCCTCCAGGGAGTACATGTTCAGTTCCTTCAACCTGTCTTCATACGACTTGTGATGCAATCCATGCACCATCTTTGTTGCCCTCCTCTGAACCTTCTCTACCCTGTCTATGTCCCACGTAGGTATGGTCTCCAGAACTTACACTGGACTCCAGGTGGAGCCTCACTAGTGTCTTGTATAGCGGAATTATGACCTCCTTTTCCTGCTGGTGATGCCCTGCCTATACATCCCAGGCATCCTATTTGCTTTACCTGCTGCCTTGTCACACTGTTTCCTCATCTTGAGGTCATCAGAGATGACAACCCCAAGATCCCTTTCCTGCTTGGTGCATGCTATATCCTCACCCCCAACTGATATATTGTGCCAGGGTTTTTGTGCCCCATATGCATTATCTTGCACTTCTTTGCATTGAATTTCAACTGCCAAACCCCTGACCATTCTTCAAGTTTCTGCAGGTCGCTTCATTCTGTCTACACCCTCTGGTGTGTCTACTCTGTTACAGAGCTTTGTGTCATCAGCTAACAGTGAAATTCTGCCTTCTAGGTCCCAAGAATGTCACTGATGAAGTGTTGAATAGGACCGTCCCAGCACTGATCCCTGTGGTACCCACTGGTCACTCTTCCTCTGTGGAGTGACAGCCATTTACCACCACCCTCTGTGTCCTGCCACCCAGCCAGTTACCTACCCACCACACTACTGTCCTGCCCACACCCATATTCCCAGTTTGTGTAATAGTCTTCTATGTGGCACAGTGTCAAAGGCCTTGCTGAAGTCCAGATAGGCCATGTCCACTGCCCTCCCTGATCCACCTCCCTAGTCACCCAGTAAAAAATTCAACAAGGTTGGTCTGACATGACCTCCCCCTGGTGAAACCATGCTGCCTTGGGTCCTGTAGTCCATTGACAACCAGATGTTCCACCACCCTCCTTCAGTAGTGCTTCCATGATCTTCCCCACTACTGAGGTGAGGCTGACAGGTCTGTAGTTCCCGCTTCTCTTTCTTCCCACTTTTGTATAAGGGGACTACATCTGCTGTCCTCCAGTCTTTGGGTACCTCCTGTTTCCAGTGATTGGCTAAACAGGATAGCTGAGAGGTCCAGCCACCACCTCTTAGTTCTTTAAGGACCCTGGGTGCACCCCATCTGGCCCCATTGCTTTATCAACTCCTATTACTTCCAGTTCCTTCAGGACCTTTCTCGTGTAAAGGGACTTGTGTCCATTTCTGCACCATTCTCACCCTTGTACTCCCTTCAGACCCATTACCTCCTCTTCTCAGTAAGACTGAGCAGAAATACCTGTTCAATATGTCAGCTTTTATTCTTGTCATCCTCCACGCTGCTCCATCCTCCCCTTCAGTCTCACTATCCCTCCCTTTTCTTTCTTTTTTTTCACTTATGTACCTGTAAAGGTTTTGTCCCTCTACCCACTGATTTTGTAATGTGTTCTTCTGTCTGAGCTTTGGCCCCTTACTGACCTCCTGCCTCCCTTGCTTCTCCTGGTACTTCTCCCTATCCCTTCTGCCTGTGTCTTTGTATTGCCTGAATGCAATCTTTTTGGCTTTCACTCTTTTGCTACCCTTTGGAAACCATAATGGTCTCCTCTTCCTTTCCTCTTGCTAACCTGCTTAATGCATACTTCTGTTGTTCTTGTAATCCCCATTTTAAATACTGCCCACTGTTCCTCAACCCCTGATTCCTGTCCCATTCCCCTTAATGCCTCTTTCAAGTATCTCCCCATTTTTCCAAGGTCTGCCCCCCTAAAATCCAGGATACGTGTTTTTGTGTGGTTTGGTTCTGTTCTTTCTGTGATTTCAAACCACAATGACTGGTGGTCACTGTTTCCCAGGTGCTCTCCCACTGTTACCCCCATCACACTGTCCCTGTTTGTGAGCACAAGGTCCAGTATTGCCTTCTGCCGAGTTGGTTCCATGACCAGTTGCTTGAGGAAGGCACCCTGAAGGGAGTCCAGGATAAATCTGCTCCTAGTTGATGCTAGTTGAGCCTCCCCCTACAAAACAGGGTACTAAATGAGAAAAAGACCAAGGTAGAAAGGTCAGTGGGGGTTGCCGCTACAGAAGGTAAAGCCATCAAAAAATGGAGAGCAATGAGTACCAATGCCCGTAGTCTGGGTAACAAGCTTCCTGAATTAGTGGCCTTGATGGAGGAGGAAGATCTGGATATTGTGGTAGTCACAGAAACATGGTACACACAGAACCATGACTGGGACGTAAACATACCAGGATACACTATCTACAGGAGGGACAGGGAGGGTAAAAGAGGAGGAGGAGTAGTTTCACATAAGAGAAGAAATCAAAGCAACATAACAAAAGGGTAAACAGGGAGGAGAAGAAGCACTGTGGTCAATTTGGAGGCAGGCAATGGCACCACAATCACGACAGGGTTGTATACAGACCCTCTCAGGGGAGGAAATGGACAAGGAATGATAGAAAGTATACTTAGAATGGCAGATAAAGGAGATATTGCTGATGGGTGATCTGAATATGCCAGATGTTAACTGGAGTGCAGTTGCAGCAGCCACTTCTAAGAGTGGGGTTATTCTGATGCCCCACAGGGGGCATGCCTTAGACAACTAGTATTGGAGCCCACTCAAGAGGGAGCAATCTTGACCTGTTTCTCTCAAACGGAGATGAAGAGAGGATCACAGATGTAGAAGTGGTAGCCATCTGGGAACTAGCGACCATCGAACAGTATGGTTCACAATAAACACAGCAATAGAGTCAAGCCTACAAAGACAAAGGTACTGGATTTTAGGAGGGCTGACTTTGCTCAAATGGTGAGTGCCTAAGGAATGCACTAGCAAATGGGCAGGAAGGAGGGTGGAAGAACAATGGGAATAATAAAACTGCCATCACAGAGGTAACAAGCCTTTGTGAAAGCAAATAAACAAAACAAAATGAGGTAAGAAACCACTATGGTTCTCAAAGGAAGTGGCAGTGAAGGTTCAAGAGAAAAGAAAGATCCAGGAAGTACAAGGAATCACAGAAGGAACAGGACAGAACTGTATCAGTTAAAGCAAAAGGAAGCTGGAAAGGCAGTCAGAACAGCAAAGGCCCAAACCGAGGAAAAGATAGCCAACTCAGTTAAGAAGGGGGATAAAACCTTTATAGGTACATCAGGAGCAAAGGAAGACCAAGGGAGGGATAGTGAGGCTTAATAAAGGGAGGGAGGGTGGGAGAGGGTGACTGTGAAAACAGAGATACTAAACAAATATTTTTGCTCAGTATTTACAAAGGAAGAGGGGGAGGTACCTAAAACAAACAGTAGAAACACTCTGGATACAGAAGTTGATACCAGCCCATTTACAGATGAAAGAGTTCTGAAAGAGCTCTTAAAACTAAAGGTGGACAAAGCAATGGGGCCTGATGGGATTCATCCCAGAATTCTAAAAGAACTAAGGATAGAACTAGTGACACCACTGACTACCCTCTTTAACAAATCATGGGAGGATGGGGTGGTACCTGAGGACTGGAGGAGGGCAGATGTGATTCACCTTCACAAAAGTGGGAGCAAGGCAGAAGCAGGAAACTACAGACCTGTTAGTTTAACCTCAGTGGTAGGGAAATGATGGAATCACTTCGAAGGAAAGAATTGTTGAGTATCTAGAGGCCAGAGGGCACAGGACCCAAGGCAGCATGGATTCACAGCAGGAAGGTCATGCCAGACAAATCTGATAGATTTCTTTGACTGGGTGACCAAAGTAGTAGATCAGGGAGGGCTGTGGACATGGCCTACCTAGACTTTAGCAAGGCATTTGACACAGTCCCACACAAAAGATTAATATACAAGTTAGCCAGCCTGGGAGTGGGTCCCAAGATGACAGCCTAGGTAAAGAATTGGCTGGAGAATAGGACACAGAGAGTAATAGTAAATGGAGTCCACTCTGAAGAAAGAGGGGTTAGCAGGGTACCACAGGGTTCAGTATTAGGACCGGTCCTTCTTCAATGTCTTTATAAGCGACATTTTTTATTTAGTTTTTGTTAACCGGGTAAGTGCGCTAGTCAGCAAGTGACTGTTTTCAGGCACGACCCGGGAGGTACAATTACAATACACAAAGAGTACAGCCAGATTATTAAGACAACGAGTACAAAAAATGCAGAGAGAAATACATATGGCAATGTAACATACATTAGTAAACAAAAATATACTTTAGCACTTGATCATGGAACATACTCAAAAATGTGAATAGTAGAAGGCAGAAAATAAGAGAGGATAGACATCAGTAGAAAAGACACAAGGAAGGGAAAACTGGCAAAAGGATGGGAGGGAGAGATTATGGAAAGGAGGTGCTGCCAGATACGGCAACAAAGGGAGGGGTACCAACCTGCGGCCGGGCTTATGGAGCTGAAAGACGGCAGGCGTAAGAGAGGGTGGTAGGGGGAGCGCAGACGGCAACAGCGGTAGGAGGTAGGAAAAATACAGCCGGTCTGGTGGAACCGATAGACGGCAAGGCGAGAGTGAGGATGCTGGTGAGAGGGGGATAGAGGCGGAGGAGTTACGGCAATAGCGGCAGAAGTGTCAAAGTCAAGCCAAGCCAGTGGAACCAAGAGACGGCAGGGCAGGGAAGGGGGTCGGTAGACGGTGGAGTAGGCGGTAGTAGTGAGAGAGGTGACTAAGCACAGCCAGAAGGGTGGGGACTAAGGAGGCATGGATGAGGTAGGAACAGGTAAAGGAGTTTGGTGGGGAGTGGCAAAAGGGGGAAGAGGATATAACAGAAGGGGGAGAGAGCAGCAGGGGTTAAGAGGAGAGGCTGTGAAGTGAAGATAAGAGTGTCATGGAGTAGAATAGCACTTACAATTGTCAACAGCTAACATTAGGCTTATAAAGAAACAGGTTAAGGCAACATTAATTACAAGGCACAAAATAAAACATTAATTACAAGGCACAGTATAGAACACCCATTTGGACAGGCAAAAGTGCTAGCAATGAGGAAACAGTACAAATGCAGCGGATCAGGTAGGGTCAAAGCAAACACATTTGTCCATAGTAGTGAGGAAAGTCCTGAGTTTGCTCTTAAAAGTCACATGAGTGGAGACATCTCTTAGATCCTGAGGTAGTAGGTTCCATAGGTGGGGGGCAGCATGATGGAAGGAGCCCATGCCCTTTTTAGTCTGACAAGGACATTGCAGAGGGACTGGAAGGAAAAGTATGTCTCTTTGCAGATGACACAAAGATCTGCAACAGAGTTGATGCACAAGGTGGGGTGGAAAGGATGAGAAGGGACTTGGCAAGGTTAGAGGAATGGTCAAATGTATGGCAGCTTAGATTCAATGCTAAGAAGGTAATGCACCTGGGAAACAAAAACCAGGGAAGAGTACACAATGGGGGTGAGATACTAACAACAACAAAATGGAAAAGGACCTGGGGTAGTCATATCAGATGACCTAAAGGTGGGCAAGCAATGTGAGAAGGCAGTAAGGAGGGCTGGGGATACTGGGATGCATAGGAGAGGCATCACCAGCAGAAAACAAGAAGTTATTATCCCTTTGTACAGACAGCTGGTGAGACCACATCTGGAGTACTGCGGCAGTTCTGGAGACCCAATCTCCAGAAAGACATAGACAGGATGGAAGCTGTCCAGAGAAGGGCATCTAAAATGGTGCAGGGTCTGCACATCGAAGACATATGAAGTGAGACTTAAGGAGCTTAATATGTATAGCCTCGAGGAAAGGAGGAGAGGGGGACATGATAGAAACTTTCAAGTACCCCAAGGGAATCAACAAAGTCCAAGAGGGTAGCATCTTTCAAAAAAGGTGTGCAAGAACAAGGGGCACAATTTGAAGATAGAAGGAGGGTGGCTCAGAGGTAATTTAAGGAAGTATTTTTCACAGAGAGGGTTGTGGATGCATGGAACAGCCTCAGAGGAGGTTGTGGAGTCAAAACAGTGGTGGAATTCAAGCATGCATGGGACAGTCATAAGGCAATTCTAGGGTGGGGTAGGAAGAAGTAGGCTGCTGGTTAACTAGGATCTGCAGCTATCCATCAGGTAGGAAATGGGCAGACTGGGTGGGCCAAGCGGTCCTTATCTGCCGTCAAATTCTATGTTTCTATGTTTCTATGTTGCTGCTGGGATGCTCCAGTCCACGCCTGGAATATTGAAGTCTCCAACCAGTACTACTTCACTCTTGTCTGCCATCCTTTGGATGGCTAGCATCAGCTCCCTATCTGTTTCTTTCTCCTGGGCTGGTGGTCTATAGACCACACCTGTGCAGATGGCTGTCCCCATTTTCCTTTCCAGCTTAACCCACAGTATCTCTCCCCCATTTTGTTCCTCCTGGATCTCTGTGGCCCTTATGTCATTTTTCACATACAGTGCTACTCCTCCTCCCTTCCTGCCTGCTATGTCTCTTCTGAATATGTTGTAGCCAGGTATGGCCATCTCCCAGTCATGGTTATCATTATACCAGGTTTCAGTGATGGCCACAATGTCCAGGTCTTACTGTACCATGACAGCCTCCAGATCTTCCATCTTGTTGCTAAGGCTCCTGGCATTTGCACACATGGCTTTCCATGATTTGACCTCCCTAGACTGTTTCACTGTTCTACTCCAGGTTTGTCTATTTGCAGATGACACCAAGATCTGCAACAGAGTAGATGATCCAGATGGGGTTGGCAGAATGAGAAGAGATCTGGATAAACTAGCAAAATGGTCAGAAGAGTGGCAACTGGGGTTTAATGCAAAGAAGTGCAAAATCATGCACGTAGGGAAGAGAAACCCTGAAGCCACCTATAGGTTGGGAGGAGAGCTGCTGGTAGTCACAAGAGAAGAAAGAGACTTGGGCATCATCATCACCAATGACCTAAAATCATCCAAGCAGACCACTAAAGCAATAGGTAAGGCTAGGGGGATGTTAGGGTGTATTAGTAGGGGTATCACAAGTCGGAAGAGGGAGGTAACAATCCCTCTTTACAAGACACTGGTTAGGCCCCATCTGGAGTACTGCGTGCAGTACTGGAGGCCACACCTTCACAAGGACATTAACCAAATTGAGGCAGTCCAGAGAAGGGCAACCAAAATGGTGCAGGGACTGCATCAGAAGACATATGAGGACAGATTAACAGAGCTCAATATGTATACCCTTGAGCAAAGGAGGGAGAGAGGTGATATGATAGAAACATTCAAACACCTTAAGGGCATTAACAAGGTGAAAGAGTCTAACATGTTTCAATATAAGAAAAATAGCAGGACAAGAGGACACAGCATGAAATTAGAGAGAGGCCGATGAAGGGGTAATGTGAGGAAGTTCTTTTTCACAGGAAGGATGGTGGATGCATGGAATGGCCTACCTCAGGAAGTGGTGGATATGAACACAGTACAGGGCTTCAAACAGGCGTGGGATAGGCATAAGACAGCAATACAGATGAGTATGTATAGATAGGCCATTGACAGAGCAAAGGCCAATGGCACATTTATAAGGTA
Organism: Neoceratodus forsteri; assembly: GCA_016271365.2. NCBI lineage: Eukaryota > Metazoa > Chordata > Ceratodontiformes > Ceratodontidae > Neoceratodus > Neoceratodus forsteri. The sequence goes on along the minus strand of CM028137.1, from coordinate 532,989,627 downwards.
GAAAAAGTAATGGGCAGGCTGGATGGGCCTTGCGGTCCTTATCTGCCGTCAACTTCTATGTTTCTATGAAAGGGACCTGGGGGTTCTTATTTCAGATGACCTGAAAATGTCAAAGTGGTAAGGCAGCTGGGAGGGTCAGTGACATGCTGAGGTGCATAGGCAGGGGTATCACCAGCATAAGGAGGGAGGTAGTGATGCCATTATATAAAACCATAGTCAGGCTTCACATGGAGTACTGCATGCAGTTCTGGAGGTCACACCTTTGTAAGGATATTAACAGGCTGGAGATGGTCCAGAGAAGGGCGAATGAGATGGTACAGAGCTTGCAACACAAGACTTACGAGGAGAAATTAAGGGGCCTCAATATGTACTCACTGGAAGAGAGGAGGGAAAGAGGGGATATAATAGAAACATTCAAGTGTAAATATAACTACGGAGAAGCAGGATACAGCTGCTATAGGCATATGTGCCAGCTTCTGTGTGATATTCATTTGTTCTTATAAATCTATAATCTCCAGTATTTCAGTAACCACATGACCACGTTGCCTTCTTCAGGCAATTTTGTGCTGGTTGATGCCTGGTGTCAGATGGCAGACAGAGGGCTCACCAGATTGTGTTGCCATTTGAAAAACTTCACAGAGTGTACTTTTACTGGTAAGCATTTTGGAAAGCTGGTGAAGGTCTCACAATTTTCATTACGATTTTATCTCATGTCCATCCCCTTTGGTCCCCCCATCCCCACACCCCAACAGTCATCTGTGGCCACAGCTTCAGCCTTCTTCTTGCCAAGATGGTGGGAGAGAAACATAGAAACACAGAATTTGATGGCAGATAAGGACCGCTTGTCCCATCTATTCTGCCTATTTCCCTACCTGATGGATAAGCTGCAAATTCTAGTTAATCGACAGCTTACTTCCTCCTACCCCCCAGTAGAATTGCCCAATGTCTGTCCATGAGCAGCTGCCTTCACAATCTGTGAAGTCTGATGTCTTTCAGTGCCACTTATTGGTCATCTTCCAACACAGGCGAGGCATTGCCAGCCCAAAAGTAACTCAGGACAAGCAGGTTTCAAAGTGGGGAAGAAATGGAGTGAGCAAGAATCAAGTACTCATTCAGATGTGGTGTCGATTTTAAGATCAGCATACTGGTGTGGACACTGCAAATAGAACCCCAGCTCTTTAAGAAGCCTTATGAAGAGTAAAGGCTTCTCGAAGCACTGGGGTTCTGTTTATTGTACTGTAAGTGGGCTGCATCTAATTAGGTAATTTACTGTACCTTACATCTGGATGTATGGTAGGCCCAACTTTAAATAAACACTGCACCTGAATTAACACATGATGCCACAGAAACAGAATTTGTCAGCAGAAAAGGACCGCTCAGTCCACCCAGTCTGGCCAAGTGTTCGCTACCTACTTGTAACTCCTGCCTGTATATGTTACTGCAAGTCTTATTCTGCCTGCATCCATCAGGACCGCTTTGTGAATGAGCTTGCTTAATGCATATTTCCTGCAATGAATTTGAACCTAACATACTAACATACAATTTGCCAGCAGATTAGACCTTACGGTCTATCGAGTCTGCTCGAACCTTAGATCCTTAGTTGGGTGCCGAGACCCTCCCATCCCTTGTGCTCCAGAAACCCGTATCATCCATCCCCACCCCCCTGGGACAGGCCATCATCTAATACATCCATTTTCTGTGTCTGTCCCACCTCTCTTGAAGCCCTCCACTGTGGATCTCTGAACCAGCTCACCAGGCAGTGCATTCCAAGGGTCCACCACCTCTCAGTGAAAAACCTCCTCCTCTTTTCCCCTCACCTTCCACCTTCCAACTTCAAACCATGCCCTCTGGTGATACCTCCCTGCTTTTAGTCTAAAGATTCCCTCCATGTTTACCCTATTTATTTCCTTGAGGTACTTGAAGACCTCAGTCGTGTCCCCTGTCTCTCCTCTCCTCTCCTCTACTCCAATGAAAACAGGCAGAGCTCCTTAAGTCTGTCCTCATAGTCAAATCCTAGCCCTCTTATCATCTTTGTTGCCCTCCTCTGTACCCTCTCCAGGAGCTGTATGTCCTTCTTCAAGTGTGGTCTCCAGTACTGTACACAGTACTCAAGGTGTGTCTAACCAGTCCATTGTACAGCGCAGAATCACTTCCTTGCTCCTAGAGGTGATCCCTCACGATGCATCCCAACATCCTGTTTGCCTTCTAGCCGCCTCCTGCACTGCTCAGAGTTATTCATACATGCATCCACCATGACCCCTAGGTCTTTTTCCCCTATTGAGGCCTCCAGCGCCCTCCCAGGGTGTACCTGTGTTTAGGGTTTCCCCGACCAAGATGCAACACCTTGCACTTGGTGATATTGAAATTTAATTTCCATGTGTGAGCCCAGCTTCCAGGGTGTCCAGGTCCCCTTGCAGGGCCAACCTCCCCTCTTCTCCCTCAACTACTGCTCCCATCTTGGAGTCATCCGTGAAGAGGCTCATTTCACACCCTATACCCTCCCTGATGTCCGATATGTATGCATTAAACAGGATCGGACCCAGGACCAAGCCCTGCGCACCCCACTCATCAACCTCTCTAGGTTCGAGCTCCCCACAGACCACTACTCTAAGTTCGTCTAGCTAGCCAGTTTTCAATCCATCTGACCATCAAAGGCCTACTCCTAACCCCATCAGTTTCTCCACCAGACCATTGTGGGACAGAGTCAAACGCCTTGCTGAAGTCCAAGAATAATACATCCACAGGCTTACCCTGCCCAGTTCTGATGTTACCAATTCATAGAACTCCACAAGGTTGGTTTGACATGATCTACCTGGCACAAACCCATGTTGCCGACTATCCGGACCTCCCACCCTCCAAGTACACCCCCAATCGTCTTTTAGTATGCTCTCATTAATTTTCCCACCACCGAGGTCAAACTGATGGGTCTATAGTTACCTGGTACTTCCTTCGATCCCCTTTATGGATTGGTACCACATGTGACTCTCGCCAATCCCTAGGTACCCTCCCTGTCTCAAGTGACCTGCTGAAAAGCTCTGCCAGGGGTGCAGCCAGTATGTCCACCAATTCCCATAGTACTCTCGGATGAATGCCATCCGGCCCAGGAGATTTGTCTTTCTTTAGGGCCTTGAGGGCTAATCACACCCTTTTGGCGGAGATAGCATCATCTGTCCCCTCCACCTTACTGGCCTTTTTATCCTTACCCAGATGTGACACCCCTGGGGTACCTCTCCCTCCCTCTTGCTCCATTTCTGTTGCTCCCCTGATCCCACTTACTGACGCTTCTATCCCCTTCGTGCCTTGCTCTGTAGATATCCCATCCCCCTCCCTAGTGAACACAGAGGCAAAGTACTTGTTAAATACCTTTGCCTGGTCCCTCGCCTCTTCCACCCACCCTCCTTCTGATCTCAATCTGCTGAGATGGCCCTTAGTTTTTCTGCGCTCCCCAATGTACCAGAAGAACCCCTTTTCCCCTCCATGTATCCCCTGTGTCTGCCGCTGCTCTTTACTGGACTTTGCTCCCCTCACCATACGGGTGACTTTTCTAGATGCAAGCTGGTACATTTCTCATCCCTATCCCTCTTGTTGTTTTATATTTTTTGTAGGTGCTTCTTTTTCTCTGACTGCTACCTGTACCTCACTGGACCACCAGCATGATTTATGTGACCTTGCTCCCTTACGCTTCAACTTAGCGCAGATCCTGACTGCCTCATGAAGTCCCGTTTTATGACCTCCCATCTCCTTTCCACACTTGTCATTGAGGTAATCCTTCAAGTGATCCTTGAGAATATTCCCATGCCCATAAAGTCTGCTCTCCTGAAGTCCACTGCCAGTGTCCTAGATCTCACCCCTCCCCCATGCTTATTTGAAACCAGACAGTATTGTGGTCGCCTCCCAGTCAGGGGTCTTGTACAACAATGTCCCTTACCAGATCCCCATCTGCCAGAACCACATCCAGGACATGCCCCTCCTTGTGGGCTCCATCACATGCTGTGTTAAGAACACATCCTGGAAGCCATCCAGCAGCCTCTGCTCCTTGGCCACCTTAGAGGACATGGTTCCCCAGTTTGTATCTGGCATATTAAGGTCCCCCATCAACATCACTCCTTCCCCTTTTGGTCCACACTGGGCAATGATGTTGTCCAGCAAACCATCCTCTAGAACATCACTCATCCCGTGGGGCCTATATGCTACATTCAGCTTGACCTTATCTCCTGCTGGGGATCTTAAGGTGACCCATAAGGCCTCCACGTTTCCCTCTGCCTCTTCTACCCTAGCAATTTCTATGTCATCTCTAAAGAACATAGCCACTCCACCCCCTCTGCCCTCCTTTCTATCCTTCCTAAGCATAGTGTACCCCTGTATGTTTAGGTCCCAGTCATGGTTTTTGTTGGCCTCGTTTAGACCACCGCCACATCCACCTCTCCTCGAACAGCATGGCCTGGAACTCTGGCAACTTGTTTCCCAAGCTCCTGGCATTTACTAACACCAACCCCACCCCTTATCCCTGATCCTCTTTGTCTAACTCCACCCAGATTCCTTATACTTCCATCCTCCTCTGTTCCTCCTGAAATCTCCACCCCAATCTGTTTCCTCCTCCCACTTGGGCTTGAAGGCTACTCCATCATCTGGAGGAGAGGGCTCTGGTCAGCACCTCTTATCCCTCCCCCACAAGTTTAAACCCCACCTTTCTTGTATGTAGTCAGCCATCCCCTGTTTAAGGAGTTCCTTCCCTAATGGGGCAAGATGAAATCTGTCCTTGGCATATAGTCCCTTATCCTCCCAAACTCCATTCCAGTTCCCTAACACCCCAACCCACTCTCTTCACCCCACTTCCTGAGCCAGTCATTAACCTCTGTGAGCTTCATTTTTTTTCTCCACTGAGGCCTTTGGTATAGGCAATATCTCCAAAAAGGAAATGTTGCATCCATTATCCCGACAGACTCTGGCAAGTTCTTGGAACCTTGCTTGGATTTCCAAAATGCTATTTCCCTCTAGATCATTAGTTCCCAAATGCACCAGGAAATCCGGTTTCCCTCCACAATCCCTAACCATTTCATACACCATGTACTTTGCTCTGTGCACTGTCAGCCCAGAGATACTCACTACCTTCACCTGGCTATGGCATCCACCCCCCTGTCCCTCCCACTGGATACCCCTAAGCATCGAGTCTCCCAATAACAGAACCTTAACACCGCCATCATCCTTATGGTTACCTCCACTATGCCCTCTCAGCCCCCCTTCCCCCCCTTTATTCATGATCTCAATTTCGTGGGAGTCTTCCTGCCTTATTAGAGACCCCCTTGTCACCCTCCCCTTTCTGCCTCCCTTGCTATTTTGCCCACTTAACTCAAACCCTCTGAATAGGTGTCCCTTTAACCTCTCTTATCCGAACCATTTATCCTGGCCCTGATGGTTTCCCCTTCCCCCACACCACCATCCTCCCCCCTTGTAATAGTACCCCTGCCTCCAGAGGCTCTCTGTGGGTCCCCTTTAGCTAGGGCCCCATCCTTGCTACTGAACCCCTGCTGAAGGGGGACTCCTCTCCCACCTCCTTGTCTCCCAGTTTCTCTCCAATCATGCTCTCCTCCCTCTTGTCTGGAATATGTTGCATCTCCCCCTTTTGCTTAACATATATGTTTCCCCTTCTCCCTCTGGGACTATTTCTATCCTTTCCATAGCCGGTCTGTGATGCCCTATGGGTATCCTCCCTCCCGGCCTCTGTATAAGTTTCTCATTTCCACCAACCCTTCCTCCCCTCTAGGTTGCTTAGTAGCTCAAATTTATTGTGACACTCTATGTCAGCCTCCATCAAGTAACCTGAGTTACCCCTGACTGCACCTCTAAACTGCCCCTCTTCTTCCCTCTTGCTCTGTTCACCTTAGAGCCCTTCCCACAGTCTGCTGCTTTAGGCTTCACAACAACAGCCCTCCTGACTCTTCCCCTCCACTCTCTTTGTATTCAGAATGTTCACCCCTGTAACTTTCACCTTAGCATCAACTTCCCATCTAAGGGTCCTCTGTCCCTAATATCACCCCTCCTGCTTGCTGTAACATAACATCCTGTAATTTCAGAGCTGTCCCAGCCTCCCTCAGCCCCACCCTTCTGCTGCCCATATCCGCACTCCTTATCCTTGGACACCCCCAGCTCCCCAGCTTACCCTTAACCAATATACCTCACTCCTGATACAAGATAGCTGTCTACAGAGTGGGCAGCCTCTCTCCAGGCCCAATATAGAATTATTGCCATCCCACAGCCTGTGCAGCCTACAACCCTTCCAAGATGACTGCCATGGTGGAATATGGCCACCCTGTTTATCCCCTCTGTTTATAATGGCACACCTCTTTCTCAGTCCCTTTCCCTGAATACAGTTTCTCTCTATACTGACTGTAGTTATTTACAAACCCAATTTCAACCCCACCAATAAAGTTCCCAAGTCTCACAAACACATACAGTCCAGTGTGTGTTTGGTCCCACTAACGGTGTGTGTAAGCAGACATCAGGTACCGTATGATGTCTAGGGCCCACCAGCTCCTGTTGCTTGAATTTCAGTCCCAAAACAGAAATACTCAGCTTCAATCCCCACCCCAGTGGCTTTTCAGTATTTAAGAGCCTACAAAACAGGGTGGGTGGGAAGGCTCTTACCAAACACCAGGCAAACAACACATTTAAATTTCCCTCTAATTAACCCTGACAAACAACAGTCCCCAATCCTCCAAAGTTACAATATCACAGCCCAAGTAACAGTTCTAATTCAAGGTAATAATTTTTAACGCATAGAGCTAATTTCACGTACAAACTATTCAAATATTTCAGTTAAAACAGAATATAACCCCAGACCTCTGTCCTACCAGCCTGCTGCTTGAGTTCCCAAGTGAACAATGGAGGCCAGGGTAATTCCTGTTTAAAGACAAGGTAATTGCAGCTAATGTCCCTTCCCCCTAACACCAGGCAAACAACACATTTAAATTTCCCTCTAATTAACCCTGACAAACAACAGTCCCCAAGCCTCCAAAGTTACCATATCACAGCCCAAGTAACAGTTCTAATTCAAGGTAATAATTTTTAACGCATAGAGCTAATTTCACTTACAAACTATTCAAATATTTCAGTTAAAACAGAATATAACCCCAGACCTCTGTTCTACCAGCCTGCTGCTTGAGTTCCCAAGTGAACCTACTCCACTTCCATGTCCCTATTGATCTCCGTTGACCCATCTCCTTCCCCTTTCTCTAATATACCCCTAAGTTTATCCTATGCATGCTTAATGCCCCCTACCATTTTAGCTTCCACCACTCCTCCTGGCAGTCTGTTCAAGGCGTCTACCACCCTGTCAGTAAAGAAATATTTCTTCACATCTATCCTGAATGTCCCCCCCCAGCTTCATTGTATGCCCCTTGGTTTGGGTGCTCATCCTCATTTGAAGGAAACTCCCCAACTGTACCCTCTTTACCCCTGTGAGGTACTTTGTAGGTCTTGATCATGTCACCTCTCGCCTGCCTCTCTTCCAGAGTGTACATGTTGAGATTCTTCAGCCTTTCCTTGTAGGGATTCCTGTGAAAATTCTGAACCATTTTAGTTGCCTTCCTCTGGAAAACCTCCACCTTAAGTCCTTCTGAAGTGTGGACTCTAAAACTGGACACAATACTCCAGTTGGGGGTATACCAGGGAGTGATACAATGGAAGCACAACATCCCTCCTCCTCCTACTGGATATGCCAGCTCTTATGCACCCCAGGATCCAATTTGCCCTGCCCATAGCTTTGTCACACTGTATTGCCATCTTGAGGTCCTCTGATATAATAACCTCAAGGACCCTTTCATTAAATCAGATCAAATCAATATTTATTTATAATGCGTTTTTCGGAACACCAAAGCGCAAGTACAAAACAGATGTAGCAACACATAATAATAAATACAAATATAAAACATTTAAATGGCAGCAGGACAACTAGATGTTATATTAAAAAGCTAATTCAAATAAATAACTCTTCAGTGCTGTTTTAAAGGACTCAGTGGACAGACACTCTCTAATCTGACGAGATAGAGAATTCCACTCCTCTCCTGCTGATTTCCAACCCCTCTCCTATCCCCGCTGTTGTCAATTTAAAGCCCCCTTTCCCTTCTACCCCAATAGTGATGCCCCTCCCATCCTTCCACCTTCTTGTAGCCTTCTCTCCTTCAGTCCCCACCCCTCCTTCCTTACTAGCCCCTTCTACCCTTTTGTCCTCTCTATCTCTTCCCCTACCTGTTGCAATCCCTCTCATGCCCCGCTTGTCCTCCCCTTCAGTATGTTCCTGCCCCTCTCTGTCCCATAGCAGAGGTTCAAATCTATTCATAGTCAATATCTGTCCTACATCTCTTCCACCCTGTCGGATGCCCCCCCTCCTACTTGTTCCTCTCTGTACCACCCCTGGTGCCTCCCTCCCACGCAGTCATCCTCCTCTCCCTGGTACTCCTCTTGGTCTTTTCCTACCCCCCATCAGGAGGCAGCCTGCCTCGCCTCGGGCACCCCTCCTTCTCCCCTCTTTCCTGCTAGTGCCTCTGAAACTGGGGTTCGTTTCACTCCCTAGTTATTCTTCCTCCATCCTCCTTTGCCATCCCTTATTTCCCCCCATCAGGATGCCTACCATACTTATCTGTCCTTCCACTTACACTCCTCCCTAACCTCCACAGTTCCTCCCTCAAACCAGCCAGTCATCTACAGACCATACAACCCCCCATCCTCCAAGCCCAGTCCAGGATCATGGCACACCCACACCCTGTACATCCTTCCACCCTTCCAAAGATGCCTGCCCTACTGACATGTGGCATCTGCCACATTTTGGCCCCAATCCTATGTTAGGGGCTCTTACTCCCAGGTTCTGTACCTACTACAACTGTTAGGCCCCTATTTACTCAAATTCCTGCCCCCCCCACACTAGTCCCCCTACTGAACACGTGCTGACGGGGGTAATTCAGGCTCAAATGTAATCCGTTAGATACTATATTATTGTAGCAATCCTAAAGCCTCCTTGTCCATTTTCCACCCCTCAGCTACCATACCTTTTGTTCTCGGCTCTCATATAGTTTCACTTAGCCCAGTTAGAAATCCTATTGTACTCCAAGTATTACTCAGCTCAGTTAGAGAAGGAAACAGAAGAAGTAAATCTGTATTATTAAAGCAATCCTAAAGTATCCAATCATTGCTTTGTCTCCACTCCAGAGACCCTGTTGTAAATTGAGGACCACAGAGGACGCTGGGTGGGAGGGTGGGCAACTGTAAATTCCTGGCAGAACTCCATTGAGCTCACTCACTCCCCCTCTCTCACTCACTTGTTCTATTTCTCCCGACACTGCAAGCTGCCCTTTTGTACTCAGCTCATGCCTGTGTTGGCACCTTTTTCTGCCCACAAAGAAATCCGCAGCAGTCCCAACAGAGCTCCGTTGAGCTTGCTCACTACCTCGCTCTCATTTGCTCATTTCTGTTTCTCCCAGAGGTGCAGGCTGCCCTTTTGTACTGGGCTCCTGCCTGCATTGGTGCCTTTTTCTGCCCACAAAGAAGTTCACAGCTGTTCCGACAGAGCTCTGTTGAGGTTGCTCACTCCCCCTCTTTCACTCGCTCATTCTGTTTCTCCCACCACTGCAGGCTGCCCTTTTGTACTGGGCCCTGCCTGCACTGATGCCTTTTTCTGCCCACAAAGAAATCTGCGGTAGTCCCAACAGAGCTCAGTTGAGCTCAGCCACCCTCTCTCACCGCTCGATCCTAATCTGTCCCAAACACTGATTTCCCAAAGGCTATCATGCTTATTCTGTGCTGGAAGCATGAAAAACATTTTGGCCATGATGTGAAAATGACAGCTATACTGTTCATAAGGAGGTGTGAAAATTGCCAGTGTTGAAAATCCATGAAAATATTACTAATTTGCAAAGTTACAAGGGTGCATGGAACTGCACACCACACCTCGTAACACAATCATTTTATGGATTTTCATCACAAAATTTTCAACATAGGCATTTTAGGATCTCTGCTCATGAACAGTGTCACTATGGTTTTCTTAATGTGTCCGAACACTGATTTCCCACAGCGACCACTAATTATTCTAAGCGCAGGAAGTGCAAAATGCATTTCGCCAGATGTGAAAATGACAGCTGTACTGTTTATAAGGAAGTGTGGAAAAATGCCAATGTTGAAAATCTGGAGTGAAAATATTGCAAATTCGCGAAGTTAAGAGCGTGTGTAGCAACTGCACAACGCACGCTTGTAAAATAGTCATTTTTTGGATTTTTTCTACCAAATTTATTACTCAGCTCAGTTAGAGAAATAAACAGAACAAATAAATATGTATTATTACAACAATCATAACAGTATAGCTCAGTACTTAGCTCAGTTAGAGAAATAAACAGAACAACTTATTTGAGAAAATAATTAAAAGTCAAATTGAACTTGAAATAACTTCATTGGGATTGGAGGATGTGATGCAGCATGGATTCAAAAAGGGCCTTTCATGTAACACAAATTTGATCACTTTTTATGATTTTGTTAGTAGTAAATTGGATAAAGGTATACCAGTGGACGTGATTTTTTTGGATCTAGGAAAGGCTTTCGATTCCGTGCCCCACGACAAATTAATTATCAAATTACAAATTTTGGGATTAAATGGTTATGTCTTGAGATGGGTTAATAACTGGTTAAGTAATAGAAAATGAAAAGTAAGAATAAATTCAAGACTATCTAGTGAGGAAACTGTTACCAGCGGAGTTCCCCAGGGATCCGTGTTGGGCCCTGTATTGTTTGGATTATATATGAGTGACATAGGGAGAGGCTCAATTAGTAAAGTGACTAAATTTGCTGATGACACAAAAATTGGTGGGGGTGTTTGTTCCCCTGTTGAATATCAACAATTATGTAAAGACCTTCATTCTATTGAATTATGGGGAAATGAAAATAATATGAAATTTAATAAGGACAAATGTTCGGTGTTGCATTTTGAAAATAGAAACCCTAAATATCAATATTTTTTAAATAATAAGGTACTTAAGGTTAATCCGTGTGAAAAAGATCTAGGAGCATGGATGGATTCAAATTTTTCTTCCTCAACACATATTAAAAACCTTTTTGTTAAATGTAATTGAATAATACATTCTATAAGAAGAACTTTCATATCGAGAGATAGATTAAGTATTTTGAAATTGTACAAAACATATGTTTTGCCACATCTTGATTACGGAAGTCCACTCTGGAGCCCTTATCTTCGGAAGGATATTAACTTGGTGGAAAAAATCCAGAGAAGAATTACTAAATCAGTTTATGGGTTAAAGAACTGTGAATATAGTAATAGATTAAAGATACTTAATTTGTATTCTTTGCAGACAAGAAGAAGTAGGGGTGACTTGTTGTTATTATATAAAATTATACATGACCCCTTGTTGAGAGAAAATTGTGGTTTTAAATTAATTGAGAGGGAGGTTAATCTTAGGTCACATAATATGCAAATTAAAGCCCCTAATGTATTAATAGTCAGACGACTGAATTTTTATAATTGCGTATTGCTAGATTGTGGAATTCATTACCAAATTATATTGCAGAAACATCAACATTTGATCAATTTAAAATAAAATTGGATGATTATTTGTTAAAGTTACAATAATCCCACTATGTAGTGGGAGACAATTAAATGGGCATTTCTTTTGCCTACTTTGTCTAGCTAAACCAAGTTAAACCAAGTTAAACTTAATCTGTATTATTTGAGCAATCTTAAAAGTATCCAATCATTGCTTTGTCTGCACTCCAGAGAACCTGCTGTAATACAGGATCACAGAAGAACCTGGGTGGGAGGGTGGGCAACTCTAAAGTTCTGGCACAGTTCCATTGAGCTCACTCACTCCCCCTCTCTCACTCACTCATTCTATTTCTCCCGATCCTGCGGGCTGCCCTTTTGTACTGGGCTTCTGGTTGTGTTGGTGCCTTTTTCTGCCCACAAAGAAATCCACACTGCTCCCAACACAGCTCCATTGAGCTTGCATACTCCCCCTCTCTCACTCGCTCATTCCGTTTCTCCCGGCGCTGCAGGCTGCCCTTTTGTACTGGGCTCCTGCCTGTGTTGGCACCTTTTTCTGCCCACACAGACGTTCACAGCTGTCCCAACAGAGCTCCGTTGAGCTCGCTCACTCCCCCTCTCTCACTCACTCATTATGTTTCTCCTGACATTGCAGGCTGTCCTTTTCACTGGCTCCTACCTCTGTTGGTGTCTTTTTCCACCCACATAGAAACATAGAATTCAAAAACATAGAAACATAGAAACATAGAATTTGATGGCCGATAAGGACCGCTGGCCCACCCAGTCTGCCCATTTCCTACCTGATGGATAAGCTGCAGATCCTAGTTAACCAGCAGCCTACTTCTTTCTACCCCTACCCCTAGAATTGCCTTATGACTGTCCCATGCATGCTTGAATTCCACCACTGTTTGTGACTCCACAACCTCCTCTGGAAGGCTGCTCCGTACATCCACCACCCTCTCTGTGAAAAGATACTTCCTTAAATTACCTCTGAGCCGCCCCCCTTCTATCTTCAAATTGTGCCCCCTTGTTCTTGCACACCTCTTTTTGAAAGATGCTACCCTCTTGGACTTTGTTGATACAGCAGTCCCAACAGAGCCCTGTTGAGCTCGATCACTTCCCCTCTCTCAGTCACTCATTCCATTTCTCCCGGCGCCGCAGGCTGCCCTTTTGTGCTGGGCTTCTGCCTGCATTGACCTTTTTCTGCCCACAAAGAGATTCTGCAGCAGTCCCGACAGAACTCCGTTGAGTTCACTCATTCCCCCTCCCTCACGCGCTCTCTCGTTCTGTTTCTCCTGGTGCTGCAGGCTGCCCTTTTGTACTGGGCACCTGCCTGTGTTGGGGCCTTTTTCTGCCCACAAAGAAATCCTTAGCAGTCCAGTCAGAGCTCAGTTGAGCTCAGTCACTCCCCCCTCTCACTCGCTCGATCTTAATCTGTCCCAAACACTGATATCCCACAGTGCCCATGCCATTCTGCACCAGAAGTGCAAAAACATATTTTGGCCAGGATGTGAAAAATGACAGCTGTACTGTTCATAAGGAGGTGTGACAAAAATGCCAGTGTTGAAAATGTGGTGTGAAAATATTACTAATTTGCGAAGTTACAAGGGTGCGTGGAAACAGTTCAACGCACGCTTGTAACACAGTTATTTTATGGACTTACGTCACAAAATTTTCAACACAGAGATTTTAGCACCTCTGCTCATTAACAGTGTCACTGTAATTTTCTTAATCTATCCCGAACAATGATTTCCTACAGCGACTGCGCTATTCTGCATTGGAAGTGTGAAAGCACATTTTGGCCAGGATGAGAAAAAAATGACAGCTGTACTGTTCATAAGAAGGTGTGAAAAAATAGCAATGTTGAAAATCTAGCGTGAAAATATTGCAAGTTCGCGAAGTTATGAGCGTGCGTAGCAACTGCACAACACATGCTCATAAAACAGTCATTCTTGAGATTTTTTTTCCACCAAATTTACAACACAGGCTTTTTGAGAGCCCACCTCATGAACACTGGTACTGTCATTTCATTAATCAGTCGAAGGTGATTTCGCAGTGACAGTAAATCACCTTTTGGGACTGAATAACACCATGACAGTGGCTGAATTCATGAGGAGGGGTTCCAATAAACCTATGTTGAAAATTTGCTGCCAAAATGCCAAAAAATGCCTGAGATATGCAGCAAGGTTGAAAAAACCCTATTTATGCCATTATACAGCTTACCTGCATTTCTTCAGTTTGCGGTCGGCTTTAAAGGGTGCAGACATGTTTCCAGTCCACCAAAGATCATCGCGCCAAGCTCCAGAGGTAAGTATTGGGCAGGGGTGTGTGGGGAGGTGGGGTACGCAGTGAGTGGTCGCGGGTTGGGGGGGGGGCGCAGACGGCGAGGAAATGTTTTCTTCTTTACAGGGTTGAAAAAATAGACATCACGGGACGGTTTTTCATTTAAGCAGGTATTTTTGGCATGCTGGGGTGGGCTCCCAGCATGCCACCTGCATGTTTTGGGTTGGGGGGACTGGAGCTGATGGGGATTGGGCACCCCCTTCGGTACATACTGGTGGGGGGGTCTCATGAGCCGAGGGTGATTGGGCACCCCTTCGGCACACAAGAAATGGGGGGAACATGCTGACGGGGACTGGGAAGTCCCGTTGGCAAAGAAACAGGGGCAGGGGACATGATGCCGAGGGTGATTGGGCACCCCCTTAGCAGACAAGACAAACTGACAGGGACTGGGTTCCCCATCGGCAAACTGGGTTGGGGCAATGCAAGGGACTGACTTGCAATGACAGGTCGCTCCCTCATTGCAGCGCAATGGCTGATGCTGCAATGACAAGATGGCCCCTGATTGCAGTGGCTAAAATGTTTTAAGGTGGTGGCATGCTGGCTGAACTAGTGTCAGCAGCAGTGTGCCACCCCATTGGGGAAAGTGGGCCAAGCCTCAAAGGCAGTGGGGCATTGGCCACAACAGTGCTGCACCTCCCAACCTGCTTTGCAGCAAGCTGCAGAACATATTTCATGCACATGCATGCAATCAATATAAAAGCTCAAACAAGGAACCCCACATCAGTTATTATTTTTTCTCCCTCTTCTGATTCTGCTCTTCTTTTCCTCTTGACTGAAACATCAGTAATGGGGTCTTCTATTTCTGAGGAGAGGTTCGCTTGGGAGGATGCCACAGAAGAGGCATTGGAGTACCCCTCCATTTCATCCCATTGACTCTGGGATGGTAAGGCCTTATACCAATTGGTTTTCAGGACCTTTAATTTAGGCTGGTTCCCTCACTCCTGTGCCTGGTGATCATCTGTAGGCAGTTGGTGTCTGGGGTGGAGGAAGGGGGAATTATCTACATCTGAACCACCTCTGGGTCAGCTTCCGGTGGCAGTGTGCTTCCCTCTGGGAGAACCTGTAAAGGATCCTCAGTAACAGAGCAGGATGCAGATTCAGGGGCCTGAGTAGAAGAGGGGAGCCTATCTTCAGTCACTTCTGGGATCACTGGGGCAGCAGTGGGATCTTGTGGAAGAAATGAATGGGTATTCCAAGGGAAGATGCATAACCCCTCTCAAGAAACTCCCTGGCCTGAATGTTGTAAGAATAGTGAATTTCCCCCGGTGTCCTGGTCAACACTCCCCATGAATAACCAGGTCCCTGTAACTCATCCCCTTGGATAAACCTGTAAATGACCTGCCACACTGACCTTTCATTGTCACAAAATTATAAAAAATAAAACTAAATATTAGCCATCACCAGGCGTTTGCAATGCAACCTATAGTGCGACAGAACAAATGAGTCCTGTAGTAGCTGGAATTGAACCTAGGCCACTGGAACACCATTCTGGTGCTCCACTAGCATAGTAGTCAACAGGCCAACTGGCTATCCTGATTCCTGAGTTTATCCAGTTTCAAACATTCTACAGCTAGGAACATCTGTTTGATGGAAGGGAGTTCCTTTGTATAGTATTCATTGCTGCCAGGCATTCCAATGTTAGTAGAAGTTGCAATAGCATGTAAAACCAAAGGTTAGCTCACCATCAAGGCTCAACAGCTTGCCTTTCTCATATTTCTGTCTTAAGATAATAAAAAGGGTTAATTCTGAACCCTTTCCTGGAAATTACAACTGCATGGATTACAAGTTCCAAGTGAAGTCTCAAGTTCCAGCTCTTTGTAGTTTTTGCTCTAGCTTGGAAGAAAAATGTTTTCTGTTGAATCTGACAGAACACAGGACCAGAAGTACCTCGGACACACACATCATTAATGACTGAACAAAACTGTACCCACATTATAAAGTGTTGTAGAGTTTGATGTCCATTGATAGCAAGCAAGACTTCAGACTTCTGTTCAAAACTGTTTTGAAAGGCTGTGGAGCCCATTTAAATGACTGCCTGATAAAATGTTAGACCTGTTCCAAAAATAAGTTTATTGTGCACAGGTGTAATCTAATGTGCTTTACTAGATACATTATTAGACATTTATAAAACATCATTAGAAAGTTCACAAACATTTTTTCGAAGCATGTCAGATGACTGTGCAAATGCTACAAAGAGCTGGTTGAACAGAATGATTGTTGCTGAGCACACAGGCCGGCGTTGAGTATAGATGCTGACTAGAGGAAGCTGATGCACATGTTCATAGACACTGCCAGTATGTTCAACCTGCTCATTATAGCATTTGCATGCTTGATTAAGCACAACATTTACTTTGCCATATCCACACTGTTGGTTTCTGCCAGTCCATATACTTATTGTACAATGTGTGAAAATTACTGAACTCATTGATTAATGAGTTTTCTGGCAGTTCTGGTAACATTTTCAGGAACCTAATAGGAGACAGATTTGTTCACAGACCAGTACTAATGTAGAGAGGCATCCGGCAGCACAAGTATGGATGCATTGAGAGGTATGAACTTGGTCCGAGCAAAATTATTTTTACTCAAAAATGCAAACCAGGGCTTATTAAGAAAGCTGCATTGCTAATGGGATGCTTTTTATATTGTTATCGCAAACTGGTCCTACATTACAAAAAATTATCACTAAACGTTTCCCTTTAATGCACACCTTCTTGTGAGTTACTGCTTACATACTGTCGATGTTTTTGGTTAATGCTTTTTAATTGATTTATTTATTTGTAGCCCAGGCTCTTATTTTGGGGTCTCCATGTAGGCTATGCCAAGGACTCCCTTGCTGGGGGAATGGCAGAAAGGAATAGTATGTTCTATGCATGGGCATATAAGGGGGCACCACATATTAGCGGGGGGGTCACGAGTCAGGAAAGTATAGAGAGCTGCAGTGTTGAGAAGGTGTGGAATCCCAACTGGGCAAGCAAGTGGTCCTTCTGTTGTAAAAGAAAATCTCCAGGAGGACCCCATGCTGTGAAGCTCCTTGGTGCTCCTCGCCCATCAAGAAGCTTCACCCTATGCTGTGAAGCTCCTTGGTGGGCGAGGAGCCCCGATTAGTCTGAGGTTCCAGTATGGATCATGGGTTGCTGGATCTCACAAGGTCATTAAGGGCACCAGACTATTCTTGGACCCTGATGAGAAGAACAGTGGGGTCCACAGCTAGTTGTATCTGACTGTAGGGGAATCTGGATTACAAATGTAAAGATGTGCACTGAGTATTCAGCTAGACCGTCTGAAGTTCTATGAATGAGTTTGAGAATGGGCTGGCTCCTGTGGTTGCACCACGTACATCTGGCAGAGTACCCCTGTTGCTGTTGGTTTGGCCCAATGTACAGTGGTAAAGGGGTTGCCCAGGACCTAAGTATCTGATGAATGTGTGAGCATTCTCTGATACTGTGCATGCTTTAGGCACTTCAACCAGGACTATGCCTGGGTGCAGATGAACTGTTGGCTCAACACAAACACAAATCACAAGCACCTATTAATGAACTGACTTAGTTTTGAACTCTTGGGTTTTTGGTAACTGTTTGTAATATGGTCTGGTGTCCTGATCCAGGGAAAAACCTTGTGTTTAAAGATCAAGTATCCCTCTGTTTTAGGTGGGACTGGAGTGTACTGCTGACTTTGGTAATAAATGTACAGCATGGCTCTTTCTTCATGCTGTGCTGCATGTGGTTATTTCTTTCTGTCTAGCTTCACAGCCTGGGGCTTATTGAGCAGAGGTGAGTAATTACTGTTGTGCAGCTTGCACAGGAGTGGAGCATGGAGTGGTCAGGGTCATTCAGGTTAAATATCTACATCAGTGAGTTCCCTGGTGTCAAGCTCCTCCTCTCGATTTACAACTGAAGTAGCAACAGAAAGGTGGCCCCGTCACCCTCATTTGAAACCAAGTCACCATGTATTTTGATTATTACTACAGTACCCATTGTGGGCCCAAATGCAGTTGAGAGGCTTGGGTTAATAACTAGTGATGGGGCTTGTAGCCAAGGTTTAACTTAAAACTGCAGAGTGCCTCCACCCAGAGAAAGGTTTAGCGTAGCCTTAGTGGCATGGTAACCCCTGGGATGTGATACCTCCAATCACTCACAGGATTGACCCACCCCTGATCCAATGTAATGCACATACAATTTCCACAACATGAAATATTTGTATTCTGTTAATGATATGCTCACAGACAGTGATTATGAATAAATAACAAGACCTTTATTAGGGTACAGGAAGAGATGCTAAAGGAAGGTAAAGGGGTTATGCAGCTCAGGTAATAGTAGTTATTGGGGCTTCAAACCACTTCACTGGGTAACAAGTCATTGCAATGATGTAGACCCGAGTACATTGCTTGTAGGTGGGCAGCACTGGTACACTTAAAGACTTAAACAACAAATTGCAACAATCTAAATCAAACCCCAACTGAGTATTTGTATTCCAGGCCAGATGGACTAGTTCATTAAATATTTCCAAGTTAACAAGCAAACAATAGAGACAAGCCCTGAAATACTCATGGTTTACACAGTCCATTTGGATCTCCCTCAGATCATAGGGTGTGATGGCACAGTAGTGAATACCTCTTCTAGCTGGTTCAGCTTCTCTCAGAGTACAGACCTCTTATGCTGGCAGGTCAGAACAGCTGTCCTCCGCAGGTTCAGTCAAGTCTTTCTTGATCTCTGCATGTAGCAGACAATCCTCTTCTGATTTTTCCCATGGCAGCTTCAGCCTGTGAAGACCAAACCACATCACACCAACACAACATGTCATGGCATCCAGGCCCTAGTGTGCTGCTCCAACCAGTGCCAAGCAGTGGTACTGGCTGGCCACCTTCCTAGACACAGAGCTGCACTCTGTCAGAGGCAGGCTGATTGGCTGCAATGCAGCAAGTTTGTCACCTATCAGCTTCCAGGTCCCAGCTCACACTGTATAAGTACATGGCTACCTCTATTTCTGTATTGTATGAATTCTTCTTAGCTCTCTCTTTCTCACTCTCAAGCAGATATGTGGTCTGCCTCCTCCATCATTCAGCTGCAGTTCATGCCAGTCTGCTCCTCACTGCAGTCAGACACAGACAGACTGAGCCCTGGCACAGCCCCTGCTGTTCACTGAGGAATTTTGGCTCTCCATTGGTTCACTAAGCAGTCAATCATGCTGGGGCAATGCTGGAGGCCTGGCACTCAATAAATAATTGGCTATAAACTTGCACTGGACTTCAGTCTTACTGTATCCCAGGAGCACCTCTGGCTCCCCTTCCAGATTCTGCAGCATAATTGGTTGTAGTATAACCCCTGATGCCACTTCTTGTGGTACTAGAGGGTCAGGGGTGAGAAAAATAGTGGTGCCCCTTCAGAAGTGAGACACAAGTCTGAACTATTACAGAGATCCTGCCTTTAAAAAATTATTTGTGCCCCCTGTTGTATTTGTATTTGATCGTGCTTGTGTCCAGTTTGGTCCAGGCAGTCAGCGGGGGAATACCTGGTCCATCGCATGCACCAGTCATCTCAGTCCATCAGGGAAGCAGACCTACCTTTGATGTGCAGCACAGAGCCACTCGTAGAATGTCGTGAGCACTTAAGTAATCCTGGAAGCCTCTTCACCAGGTCCTCATCAGCAATCCTGTTGTCTGTAGAGCAGAAGAGTGGTGGCAGTGGCTGGTTATGTGGACAGGCTTCAGGTAGCCATATAGATAAGCCCCACGTGAATGAGGGGGGGTTACATCATCATTTGTGGAGTTACCATCTAGAGGACCTGGATTACAAAATTATTTTTTCAGTTTATAAAGACAGGATAGCCCAACTGAGATGTCAAATCCTTCTACCTAATTTTATAGCTGAGTGAGAGGCAATAGTACTAAAAGGTTAACCAACATCCATATTGACTTGCGTGGCTTTGGAAGGGTTCAAGCCTGGTTTTTCTGGTACACACACCTGTGCCTTAACCACTAGACTACACCACCGACTACACCACCTCCTTTGTAGAAAAAGCATAAAATGTCAGGTTTATGATGCCAAGTAGTGAGGACTGCTCTGGCATGCTGGTGACCCAGGTTCACATTGTAACCCTAGGACACGACAGCAAGAGAGGAGACTGGTAGGAGGGCAAAGGAGCATCCATGTGGACACTCTCATCTGGGGTGGGTTGGCAGTGTATTCCACTCAAAGCATCTCCTGGGGATTAAATATTTTATCCACAGTTCCCTAAAACACTTTATCCATGGAACAATAGCTCTAATGGGAACACATAGGAAAAAGTCCAAGTCCAGCTTGCCAGATGATGGCCCTTACACACTTCCCATGGCACCCGACCCTGCAGTAAGACAACTATAGCCATCCCACCCACTATTGTCCTGAAGTCAGAAAGCACTTCACGCCCCCCTCCCCGGTAGCAGTAGGGGAGGCCCCCCAGCAGAGATTCACCAGAGCTTAAGGATGATGGAGCCATCCAGGGAGCATGGAGGTAGAGTTTGGTAGTGGGAGGTGAATCAGACATGTGGCAGAGGCAATGACAGTCCTGAAGGAAGGTGCACATGGGGGGAACATGTGAAGGAGCACACAAAAGTGCAACCCCCTCCCCTTGGCCCAATGCCCAATCCATCTCTGTGCCCTCATGAGGGTGGGCATTGGAATGGGTGACTCCTGTGTATAGGAGTATATGGAAGAAACAGCTCACTGGGAGCCCCCTAGCAAACATTTTGCCACTGGTTGCCATGCTCTCATAAGTACTTGACTGAGACAGGACTCAGGATAGTACAGTGAATAAACATACAACACCCAGAACTGCAGTTCATATGCTTATCTTTACTGGAGTGACCTTAAGTAATTCTTTTAAGCAAACATTTCACTTTCAGGCCACAGAGACTCCATATTTCATTGGCCTCTACATTAGTCATTAAGTTGATTCAAGGTCAGTACTGTGCAACCCCCTCAGGGTCCTCACTGCAGCCACAGTACTGACTGAGACAATCACTACAGACTCTCCTGGTCCCTGGTTCATCTTGGCACACTTTGCCAGAAGGGGAATCCCTACTTCCCTCCTTACATTATCTTGCTTGTCATGGCGTGAGCCTTGAAACAGTTTTAAATTTTGGGGCTGAAGGGCAGGCCATCATGGCACCCTACTGTCCAGTGTCACTATCTACACTGAGGCTACCAGCCGGGCTACTTATTGCCATGCCATTCTGGCCCATGTCCTGTATCCAGCCGCATTATGTGCTACTCCTCCAGCAAACCCGCATCCCCTGGAACCCTGCACATAAGCTGATAATGCCTGCTGCGCATCCCCTGACCCATGCCCCCTGAAGGGCATGGAGTCAGCCCCCACCCTGTCATCTGGATCTGGGTGGAGTCCCTCAGTCAGAACACCACCTAGTCCCCCGTCCAGACAAGGGCACCTACTCAGAAGTACCTAGCTCTAGTTCCACTTTCTGATTCTTTCACTTAGCTCCAAACTCCAACAGCCCCTTGAATATATTGCTACAAACTAAGCTCCTTCTTCCTCTCTACTAAGAGCTAAAGACAGGGCATTGATGCCAAGGCACCCAGTCCTCTGCTGGAAAGGGCTAGTAATAACCTGGCCCCCAACTGTAGGGAGGGGTGTTCTTTCAAAAGCATGAGAATAAATAGTTTGCAACATAGCAATGCCATCTTTGATGAACATGATAAATGGAGGAACCTGTTTGAAGGAATAGTAAAGCTTCTGTAATGTATGGAATAGAGCAATACATTATCATTTAGCTTTGTTAAAAGAACTGACTTGTTAAAGTGAATGCATTTGTTTAGTTGACACCCATTTCTCTCCAGTATTTGTTTTTGTCTTAGTAAAACCTTCCTAAAATAATAACCACTAAGTAAGTAATCCTGGTAAAGAAATATAACAGCCTGTGAGTAAGGCTATTCATTTATTGATATCCACAGCATCGGCATATGTGTGTGATGGATAGGAGGGAAGCTTACTGCAGAATGATTCTCTGTATTGCTTTGACTTAGCTCCCATGACCACCATCCCAAATAACCCCACAAAAAAGACTTCCGGTTAAAATTCCAGTCCACAAACATTATATATCTGAATGTATAACAGAACCACTTTCCTTGAGAGACACCATTTCCCAGAACAGAGAGCAAGGGTTACATTATCTCAGATGGGAGGGGTCCTCATTAGTAGAAATTATAGTAGTTTTTAAAAAAATCAAAATAATTTTTTTTTATAGATAAATATTTTAACAAAATGTAAAATTAAAAAAGTTAAAGTATTAGGGTGAAAAGAGCCAGAGAATTTTGCCCGCAATCCAAATCAAGGCAATCCAAACCAAGGAACAGAATGGGTTAACTCTGATCTATATAAGGTTACTTACTTTGTTCAGATGTGTCTGTGCTACTAACAAGGCAATGATATGGGGGTCACGTGATGCAGCAAGCCTAAGAAGACGCCTTTTTCAGCCTCTCCTGCCCGCCACCGCTATTTTTATATATTTTCTCGAGTTAACCTACATTGAGAACCCAATCAAAGTTACTAGGTGGTTTGGGAAGTGCTGCAGAGCTGTGCTGTAGTGGTTCGGGAAGAATGGAGGTCGACATGAAAAAGCTTCAGCCCAAACATACACCCCCTGCCACCCCAGAGAAGGCCCCTAAAAAGCCGTGAGCTAACACTGCCGGGACTGCGCAAGTAACGCCGCACCTTAATCCGGAGCAAGAGCCTTTAATGCTTGCTGGTTTCCTGGCCGAATTTTGCCCATTCAGGGAAGAGCTGAAAAGCCTCACAAGTGAAATTAAAACACTTTCCCAGGCTATCGAGAATATAGTGCGGAGAACATCGGATACTGAGGCTCGACTTACCTCATTGGAGAGGAGGGTGGACAAGCAGGATCCTGAAGTGGTCCTAATAAAGCAAAATATCAGCAGAATGGAACAGAAATTAGAGGATCTTGAAGGTCGCAGCCGCAGGAATAACGTGGTGATCATTGGGCTCCCCGAGTTGGAAGAAGGACAGGACACTGTTTTATTTGTCCAGAAATTCATTGAAAAGAATATTGGGCCCTCTCCCTACGGCTCCCACTACATAATAGAGCATGCCCACAGAGCATTGCGACCTAAACCTCCGACGGGGCCTCCTCCTCGACCTCTAATTTTCCTTTTCCTTAATTTTCTGGAGAAGCAGCATTTTTTTGCTAAATTGAGGACTATTCAAGAGCTGCAGTGGGAAGGAGTGAGAATCAGAGTCACCCAGGACTTACCGCTCTCAGTCAGACAGCGCAGAGCTGCTTTCCACCTGGTAGTCAAGAAGCTAATCGCAGCTGGTCTTAAATTCAGGATGTTGTACCCTTCCAAGCTGCAGGTGCAATTATCGGACAGTGGCATTCCTATGAAGATTTGGATTCAGCAACCGAAGAACTTAAGAAAGCTATGCCTGATCTCTTTAAGAACGCTTGAGAATGCTTAAGGTTTTAGTTGTGGGGACCATTCTGGAAGCAGGAGGCATGATGGAATGCATGGAGCTTTCTTTGGACGCTGGGCTTGAGTTGTTCCGAGCTGGGCGTTGCTCTTTAGTCCAGACTGGACCTCTTGTGATTGCCCCTCTATTTAGGGTTAGAATTTGAAAGTAGTCGTATTCTTATAGTTCTCGTTATTAATGTATATCCCAAATTTGTTGTGGGGCTGGCATGGGGTCTGGATGGGGCATCTTTGTCTAGGGGTACATGAGGGCGGTTGCCTACATTGCTTAGGGGCTCTAATCTGGGTGATGAGTAAGTCTTTGTGGGTCTGTAGGGCACTCCTGTGTTGTTTTTCAACATGGAATGTTAAGGAGGTCCATAAAAAAACTAAACAGTATAAGATATTGAAGCATTTGGACATTTTACGCACTAACATCGTTTTTATCCAAGAATCTCATTTGCTTGACTTGGAAGCCATTCAGATGAGACAGATGCAGATAGGGCAGGTCTTTTCATCCCAAGGAACTTCTAATAGTTGTGGGGTTTTAATCCTTGTTAACAGGAGTATTCCGTTCAAGGTCTCCTGGGGGAGAAGATCTCGGAGCTCTGAGATCTTCCCCCCCAGGAGATTGTTTCAGAGTTCGTCAGTTATTACAAACATCTATACGGAGAAATGTCCAATCTGCCTTCTGTCTCTACTCTCTCCTCCTATCTAGCGGAAGCTCAGTACCTCGCCTTTCCAAGTCTCAGTGTAGGACACTAGTAGCCCTTATCACTACGTTGGAAATTTTGGAGGTGATACAGGGTTTGCCCTCGGACAAAACACCTGGAATGGATGGTTTTTCAGCAAACTTTTATAAATGTTTTAAGAAACAAATTACCCCTCATCTTCTTTCCCTTTTCCATCATATATTAACAGGTGCGCAAGTAGATTCCACTCTATTAGAGGCCCTTATCGTGCTCCTCCCGAAGTCGGGTAAAAACTTAGAATGTGTTGAGTGTTACAGACCCATTTCATTACTGAACCAAGATATAAAAATTTTAACTAAAATACTGGCTGATAGGCTTAGTTTGGTTATTCTTGACCTAGTCGGTTCACATCAGGTGGGTTTCATGAAAGGAAGATCGTCCGCAGACCACCTTCCACTCTCTCACATGTCTTCTCAGTATCCAGGGATGCTCCTTTCCTGTGGCGATGTCTCCTGGACGCTGAGAAGGCCTTTGACAGAGTTAATTGAGTTTCTACTCCAAACGCTAAATTTTGGTTTTCCCCAACAATTCCAATTGTGGGTAAAGGGTCTGTATCAGAATCCGACTGCCAGAATTTCTGGGAATGGTGTAATCTCTCAGGCCTTTACCTTATACTCTGATACAAGGCAGGGCTGTCCTCTCTCCCTACTTTTCAAACTTTACCTGAACCGCTTAATCCGTAAGCTAATCCTGTGTCCAAAGGTTCAGGGGCTTACTATTCTCGGCACGAACTTAAATTAGCTGCTTATGCAGATGATTTGCTCTTGCAGCTTTCTTACCCAGAAACATCTATTCCTGCCATATTAGGCATTATCGCAATTCAGCAAACTATCGAATTATAAGCTAAATGTGGGAAGTTGATCATATTTCCTTTAAACCATAAAGTTTTAAGAATGATATTAAAGCCTTAGGTCTATTGTGGTCCAGGGATTCCTTGCGTTATTTGACCATTGTATTAACTAGAGATATGCAGCTTACTATAAAGTATAGCATGGAGGCACTACTGTCCACGGTGGCCCTCGATTTAGCCAGATGGTCTGTCCTACCTATTTCTTTGTGGGAAGAGTAAACCTGGTTAAGATGAATGTTCTGCAGCTCTACTATACCCTCTTCAACTGCTCAACATTTTTACCGGTGGTTGGTTTAAAAGTCCAGAGTTTGATAGGTGAATTTATTTGGTCCAAAAGAAACCAAGACTAGCTTATTATAAGCTTGTAGCCTAAGCTTAAAGGTGGTTTACAGCTTCCATACCTATGCATGTATTACTGGGCCTGTAATGCTGCTAAATACCTCAGGTGGATTGACCCTAATACCTCTGCCTATCTTCCTGCATAGTTCAAAATAGAACTTGAAATGATTGGATCTGCTAATATATCCCCTTCCGCATTATTATTTCTCAATATTGCCTCTCTCCCAAAAAAATTAAAAGTTACCACAATAGCCACTTCCATGAGGATTCACTCGCAGCTGTGTGGATTCTTAAAATATAAAAATTGTTTGGATGCGGCGCAATCGATCTGGAACTTTCCAGCTTTTAAAATAGATAATAAAATGGTATCCCCTAGGTGGTTACCTAGATTGGGGAAGGGGAGTTTATCTTCACTTCTTAAGGAGGATGGTACTTGGCTATCTGCTGACGACATTGTTGTGAAATTTAAGCTTCAGGAAAGTGATTACTTCAAGGTACTCCAGCTTAGACACCTTCTTATTAAAAAGTTTGAAGATGGTCCCCCTTTATCTTACAAATTCTCTTTCCAGTCAGAATTGGGCTCACTAGCTAATTCCCCCCAAAGTACCTCCAAACTTTATAATATTTTGTATGACTGGCATTTTCCGGAGCCGTTTGGACCCACAGAGTTTTGGTCTGATTCTTTCCTGCACTGGGACAAAGACTGGACGGCTATATATCATTTTGTAACACAAGATAGGCTACGGTTAATGCAGTTTAACATCTTTCACAACCTTTATCATTATCCGCAGAAACTGGCCAAATGGGGAGTAATATCTTCTAATATATGTATGAGGTGCACTCAAGTGGAAAGCTCCTTATTTCATATTTTCTGGGAATGCCCCAAGATAGCTCACCTTTGGAAGGCTATCAAGGACAAGGCTGACCCACTGCTTGGGCTGACAGATTTGTTTACTCCAGAGGTCTGCCTTTCGGGATTACTCACAGATTTCAGTTAATAGCTAAAGTTCCATACTGCCTTGATTTCTAGGTCAGTTAAAAAGATGGTGCTAAATATTGGAAGAGTACTGAGGTTGTCTCTATTCTGAATGGCTTAATGAGTTATTATCTAATCTTCGAGTGGAGAGACCATTTCGAGCATTAACAATAATAAATCCAAATATGAAAAGATCTGGGCCCGCACACACGTTATACACCAGTTAGTATTTTCTTTCGGTTACTACATAGTATGTATTGTCACGCCTCGGGACTGTGTGTGGGGGGATTTTGGGGAGGTGTCGGGGGAGGATGGGGTCATGTAACCTGCTTTGTTATATGTCTAAATGTCTTGGATATCACGACCCTGTCTACTGTAGTTGTTGAACTTTTAATAAACTTTATATGAAAAAAAAAAAAAACAAGGCAATGATATTTATGGTCTGGCCACAGTTGCTTTGAGGCACAAAACCCGGTAATAAAATCATGGCAAACAAGTTCAGGAATATTATTTAGGATTGCAATTGGGCATGAGTGTTAAAGAGGAACATTTATGAACAGTATCCCTCATAGTTTGAAAGCCAGTGAAAAGCTCTTTTAAATTAGGTATTGGGCTTACCTATAACTAGCAGTAGTCTGATGATGTTCCTAAATTTGCCCTATAGTAATGCTACATTGCCACTGTAAGGAGGTAGCTCGAGGGACCAACCCCACCTTACGCTGCCACCAGGCTGCCAAAGATGTTGTGTTGGCTTCTGGGTTCGGGAATTTGCTTCCCATAATGGGGTTTGTGTTTACAGTACTCTATATTCATGGAGTTTCCACCCAGATATGCTTGGTAGTGGGTTAGCAGACCAATTTGTACAACCCTGTGAGAAGTCATACATACCCACATCTCCTCTGGTGTAACCACCCACCACCAGTAAAATACACCATGAATGTTCAGACAATAAAGATACTGAGGAAGCATTAAACACAAATTAGTTACCACACCAGCACCTACAACAGGAAAACGAATTAGCACAGATACGCTCAGACAGTTCAAACCTGGTTAGATGCCCTCTTACATACATATGTAACCCCTACAAATGGGGTTCCAAAGTCTTCCTTGAGCTTGCCTACATGCTTACTGCCAGGCTAGT
Source organism: Neoceratodus forsteri (assembly GCA_016271365.2). Taxonomy (NCBI): domain Eukaryota; kingdom Metazoa; phylum Chordata; order Ceratodontiformes; family Ceratodontidae; genus Neoceratodus; species Neoceratodus forsteri. The sequence goes on along the minus strand of CM028137.1, from coordinate 532,962,229 downwards.
GTCCTGCATTTTAGCAGTTCAAATGTGATTGCCAGAGAGGGCCTGTATAGCCTCTGTGTACTGTCTCTTTAAGAGATGCCTGGATTGCAGTCATAAGTAATCTGAGAGGGAGCTCTGTTGAAAGATGTAACTATTTGCTGAAAATCATTTACAGTGATAATGATAATGTAGTTTGTCTAACCTGCCTTCTTTGCAGCAAGGACTGTTTTGTTTATCTCCACTATCTTGTTCCTGGACTGCCGAATTGGTCCAATCAGTACTGGTGGGACCTAAAATGGAGCCGGACTACAAGAGCTGTCTGGAGTCAAAATCTGTAAGAATTGTAGTTTTGGGCTTTTGGTGCCTTTTTGCACCTGAATGGGGAGCCTTTGTTGTGACTGACAGACAGATCAGCCAACCGAACCTTTTGGATCTTGAGGAAATTCTCAGGCTTGCTGGCAGTTGAGTCAGATCTCAGTTGGGAGCTAAAGAAGCAAGAGCTTGAGACAGTCAAGCAGCCATCTGAGTAGTTTTGCATGGGAAAACTGTAGAAAGGCCTGAGTTGTGGCCTGCATGTCTGCCTGCTGCCCCTGCGAGGGAGAGAAGAGAATTATTTCGGACTAAATCCAAGTTTGTGAGAATGAAGTAAGCCACTGATTGTTTACCAGGCTCATACCTGAAGAAGACCGAATATTTTGCTGAATGCGACCGGCCTGTCAGGATTTCCAGCTGCTTTTGAATCCCCGGTTTGTGCAGAGACTTTGCGATCATGACTGAGAGCAGTTTGCCTGAACAGTAGAATTTCCTTACATGTAAATGTGCTGTGTATTGAAAGTGGTCGTGATTTGGTTCCCACTGTGTGAACAGTTTTCTGCTTGCTGGAAGCTTTATCCTGCCTAATTGGACTGAATCTGCATTCATCTCCATTCGGCCTGGGCCATGCCACACTGGCCCTGCCAGACTACCCCACTGCACAGCGAAAGCCACAATGAGAGACCTGCCTGGGGATCTGCCCCTGCTCCATGCCTGAACAGGAACGATGCCTCGTGAATCATGTGGGCCTTGCTTCTCCTGGAACTCCAGATTAGCCACCTGCTGTCTCGATTTTCGTCCAGCCTGTGTCCAGTCTTGGGTATCGTGAGTAATCATCAGGGTAGCTCCCTGCAACAACAGCCTAATTTAAAAGTGTGTCATCTGATTGTCTTGTTGTTTTCTTTTCATGAACTGAGCCCTCTGGCTCCAGATCACAAATAGTGTGTGTTGTGCATGTTGTTTTCTTCCATCACAGGGCCCCAACCAGCTGCAACGTTCCTGGCTAGCCCACCATTCTCCATCTGGGTACCCAGAGTGTGTGACTGTTTATGGACACTGAAGTGCATGCATAACTCTTTGACTGATACAGCCTTTAAGCAAATTAACCTGATTACACCCCTCCCTTGTTCAAGCCTTAAATAAATCAGATCTCTTTTTTGCATTTACCCTGACTGTGGTTCCAGTTTGTGCAAGACTACTGTACTGATGTTATTTGCTGTGTATAACCTTTTTTTTACAGGGGATCCCCAGGACCAAGCCAGAGGAAAGCCCTGGTGGTAAGTGCAAACAGTGTAGGTACTTATGTGGTATATCAGGGGTATTGTGAACGTGATTATTGTGTATTGTTCTGGCCACTAGTAAGGAAAGAGGGGGGTTACAGTGTCCTGGAGGGCTGTGCTAAGTTAGCTGGACCACTACCAACCCTAACTCCGGTGGAGGCACCCATTTCAGATCTTAGGCCTCTTAACCTGCTACTAGCCAAGCAAGGCAGGGATAGTAGCAATTGGGATAGCGCCACCTAAGGGTTACACATACATACATAGCTGTCAGCAGAGTAGGCCAAATGGTCTATCATATCTGCCCGAACGCAGCTCACTGATAAAGTACAGTAGCTGCACTACCTCCCTTCTTTAACCCATCACCCCCATTCACCCTCCCCTGCCCGCCCCTGCCCTTCTTCCTAACTTCCACTTCCACCTTCACCAAGCCTTTGTGTCTGTCCCATCCTCTCTTGAACCTGTCTATGGTATCTAGCTTAACCAGCTCATCAGGAAGTGCAGTGTAGGTGGGGTACATACTAGTTCTTCACCGCTGGTTAGGCAGGCCCTTCTGGGAGAGAGTCAGGAAATGCACCCTTGGCTGCAGGTAGCAAGGGCCAACTGGGTGCAGCTTTTATGCTGTTTTAGGAGAAGTCCAAAATGATACCCCCACGCAAATAAGTCCTCCTGTGCTGGAGGTTGCTACCCCCTTCCCTTGGTAGCTGATCCTTTAGTTAAATGCAGAGATCCCACATGGCAGTTCCCGGTTAACCACTGTTTAAACATTGCAGGCCCGTAGCTCTTGCCATAGGTTGCTGCTGGTGCATTCAGATATTGAAGAAACAGAGTGAATCAGCTCCTTAAAAATTTCCCCAGCAGCCCATGCAATTACTAAACTGGGTCCCCCCACCTCAGTAAATTAGGTATTTGTAATCCAACCCAATGACAAACTGAAAACCCAGCTTGCAACTCACTTGTTATTTGGTAAAAGGGGAACCCCCCCCCCATTGTACTCACAGCTAAAAGGAATGACTCTGCAAGGCTGCAGCCTTGCTTGTTTACTTTTGTCCAGTGACTCTCTGTTACAAGTGTTCAAGTCCACACAGTTCTGCCTACCTACAAGGTTCATGGGCTTCTCCTGGAGTCTGACTCAGGTACAACAATATTCAAGTCTGCACTCCTCCATCAAGTGCTATGCACTGATCTTCAACACTTTACTCACGGTCGCAACACACCGTCTGCTCACTTTGGAATCCCTCACAGATCTGATTCCTCCTGATTCATCTGCCTTATATTCAAGCCTCCCCAGCCCAGTTCCAATTGGTTTCTTCACCTGCCACTCACTGTCCTAGACAGATGATAGGGTTATTAAAGATGTCAATATTGTCCCACCTTTTTCCAGAGACCCTGCAGTGGTACTTGGACCTAGGTGTATTACAGATTGGCCTTCTCAGAATTCAAAAGCTCACAAGATGGCAGCCCCCATGCAATCCAATCAGTCTGCTCCTATAACCACTGTTTTCAACAAATGTCTTCCACAACTGATCTCCTGCTTCATACCAGGAGTATTTGGGGGTCATATTTTTGTACACAATACCACTTTGAAAGAAAGTGGTTATGTGATGTCATGGGGGAAGCTGTACCTACCTACTTTCTATTGTTTTTTCATTTAATTTTTTATTGGATGTTTTTAATAAATAAAAGACAAAGCAGTACAGTATAAATGTATAGGATATAAAAGAAAAGAAGCCAGTATAGTAAAGATGGTGAATCAGAAAATTGAAGGAGATCTGATGGAAAGAACCTCTGGTTTTTGAAACTAGCGGCAAAATTCTGAAAAAGAGATCAGAGCTAAAGCAGAGGCTGCAACAGATGGCAGCAGCCGTAGTTTGTCTTGGGCCATCCTCCCCTGGACCGGGAAGGAGGAGGGAAGGGGGGATGATAGAAGTGGTCCCGAGGGGATTCGGGTTAGGCAGGATTGGTCTGGGACCACCAGGGGCCACCAACTTGAGAAGGAGAATCACATCCTGTGGGGGCAGGGAGAGGAGGAACTTATTGGGACAGAGCCAGCTGTCCATCCTCTTTCTCCTCTGGCCCTCCAAGGATCAAGTCATCCAGCCAGCTGACCAGGTCAGAAAGGTAAGGGCCTAGCAGGCCGTCTGGCCTGAGGGTAATGGGGACATTATGGGCCTCATCTAGTGCCTGGAGGGCAGTCTTCCTCATACATTTGTGAAGCAGGGTTCAGCTCCGTCAAAAAAATTTATTTCTTTAATTTATTGCTATATACATAGTTTCATTTCAGCTTTTGGCTATAGTGCTAGGTGCTGGGTCCCTACCTCATCTCCAGTGGTAGTCCCGCTGCCCCAGTGGGGTGCCAGCACCCTGCCTGGCTGAGGTCCGATAGATCCTCTCCTGGCCAGCTGCCAAGCCACATACGCCAGTTTTTGAAGGCTGCCTCGAGCACGTCATTTGCTTCCTTGGGCTCTGTGTGCTCCTGGGTCATCTGGAAGCAAACTTCAGCTCAGCAGACTTCTCCTGGTTTATGTGGTCTGTTTTTCTCTCCCCCTCCTTCTCCGGCGGCCGAGGGGAATGGTAATTCACAGCTGAAGCAGGCATGGAGCTCGGTGAGCCAGTTGGGTGGACAGCCCAGTTCCTGTGCTGCCCTGCTGCTGGCCATGACTCCCCTCCTTCTCCAGTGGCCATGGGGGGTGGTTATTCACCACTGGAGTGGGCATGGGGCTCAGTGAGCCAGATGAGCAGATGGCCTGGTTCCTGTGCGGCCCTGCTATGGAAGCCGCGGCACCTTAGTCCTGCGAGAGCTGGGGGTCCTGCCCACCTTGGGCTATCAGGGCAGTATTGCTGCTAAATGCTGCATCTGTGGGGCCCTTCAGGGTTTTTCACGATCAGCCACACACGCCGAGTTGAATATGAGGGGAGAGTGGAGTGGACTTCTCTGATGATGGCTGCGCTTGAAGCCCTTGCACATCTCGTGGGCTCTCATGAGAGTAGAACGGCCATATTGGGTGGGATCAGTTGTCACCAGGCTATATGAGGCTAGCGCTATAGGCCTGTCCCAAAATCCCACTGTGTCTCACGAGATTTAGGGATGGTCATCTTTCCTGGAGTGGGTACTGGCACCTCATAGACATCCTGGCAGAGGGGCGATGCTCGTGGTGGATGGCTCCAGTGTCTCCACCTCATTTTATTCCTCAGGGCACGGCAGCTTTGTATTATATTATATATATATATATATATATATATATATATATATATATATATATTATATATATATAATAAAGACAAAGAACCTCAGTGTGAAAGCACTGAGCCAATGGTTACCCCAAAGGGCACTGGCCAGGAAGCCAAGTTTAAAAGAAATACAAAATCACACATACCCCACAAAAAAGGGGGCAGCGCTCCCAGTGTAGTGGAGGTGCCTGATTCTAGGGCAGAATGTGCTTGGGCTGAATCCTCCCTGGGAAAATCATTTAATTAAAAAAAAATGCTTCTGTATGACAAGTTAAAAAAAAAAAGGAGGGGGAATGCAGGGCATATCAGTGTAGCACAGAGGGAAAACAAGCCTCTATCTGGCCTCCACAGTGAGTACTCATAGCAGGCACCAGAGAGGCTGTGCGGCCTAACTGGGGGGCCGCTGGGGGGGAATGGACAGGTGCAGGGGCACACTCTCCTCCTCCTTGGCTTCCTCCTTTCCACAACCCAGGATGGACTTGGGGGCAAGGGACAGGCTGCAGCTCCTATGGTTCACCAGTCTCCGGAGGAGTGGTGGTTAGCTTGTCTAATTGTTTTCTGGGGATGGGGGGCTTCTATGTTGTTGCAGATAACATGCCATCCCGTCAGGGGAAGCTGTCAGCGAAGGTCACGGAGGGCTTGGAGTCACAGCTACGGGAGATGTACCAGAAGAAGGGGGCTGCATGGCTGGAAGCCTGCCTGGAGGGTCTGGAAAGCCTTTCAACATCAGGGAGGCAAGGGCACCAGTGAAGAAGTGCCCAACCAGAGCGGGTGGTGCCACCAGCAAAAGTGCCGAGGATGCTGGAAGGAGGTAAGCGAGGTGACCGGGTAGGTGGCTTGACTGATAGTGATACACTGCAGGTGCTAGGCATGGAACTAGGGGCAAGGAAAGGGACCTGGGTGAGCCCAAAGGGACGGGCGGTGAAGAAGCAAATGTTCCAGTTGTGACCATGTTCATTGGGTCACAAGATGCCCTTGGGGGGGTTCATGCCCGGGGGGATACACTGGAGAGTAGCCTAGGGCAGGAAGGTTGAGTCAGAAGCTAGACAAGCTCTTGGACCTGATGTTGGCGGTGGTGGAAAAGACGGGAGGACTAGGTTTGGGCACTAGGCCATTCCCCCCCTCCGTGCCCCTCGCTGCTGAGCCCCCTTTGTCCCAGCCCAGCTACTATGTGGAGATGGACAAGCAGCTGGGGTACCACCTTACAGATAAGATTAAGCAGCAGATTAGGAACCGGGAGTATGTGGACATGTTCTCCCTCCTCAACAGGCCAGTGGAGAGGGATGAGAAGAAGAAGGGGGAGGAATCTAATAGAAAAACCCCAAAGGTGCCAAGCACCTTTGACAACTGGTTGCAGCCTTCCCCATTTCCACAGGTACGATCCTTCAGATGGAAAGGGAGCAGGGTCTGGGGCTGTTCACCTATCAGAACTGGATTACTCTCATGCACTGGAGAAAGGGTGGTAGGCATGGCTGGAGTATGATGAGAAGTTTAGGAGGAGGCACCAGGAGGACAGCACCATGGGGTGGGTACAGTGGACATGACCCTCTTTGTGGACGTCATGCCTGGAGGAGTGGTTGTGCACACTGATAGTGGCTTGCCGCTGATGCCATCCCCTGCTCTAAAGGTGGAGGAGAGCCATCCCGGTGCAGGTGTGCTATATCTACAATCAATCCAAGTGTACTTGGGTGTCATGCCAGTTCCGCACATTTGCATTAGTCTGTGAGCAGCAGCACCCTTCATGCTATGGACCTCCCCGCACACCCCATGAGATAGGTTCTGCAGTACAGTCCAGAAGCCTAGGGAAGCCACAGGGCAACACACCTACCAACCCTAAGGAGGTCAGGATTAGCGCATGGCGCTTGAGACCCTGGATGGGATGCCTCAGTCACCATGACATCAGCTGCCAGTGTCTGGGTGTTCCTGATCCAGGTATGGTGGCTGGGAGGGTAGGGATCGATCAGTGCCCATCGGGCTGTTCTTCTTGGGATCAATCATGGCTCAGCAATAAAAAGAAAAAATGGGGGTCTGAGGGACACCACAACCTGTCTAAAGAGATGGGGGGATGCATTTGTAATTGTAATGATGGATTCTATGGTGGTATGGCCTTGCACATACCTGGGGTACATAATGGAATTGCTGATCCTTGGTCTCATTTACAGAGACAACACTTTTGGAGCAGGCTCCTGCAGTGGAGCAGCAGCTGCAGGCGGTAGCCCCCCATAGTGGGAGAGCAGCAACATCTCGACCTGGAAATGCATCGGTAATGCCATTGCTCCAAAGACAAGGGAAGTATATAAGAAGGGGATAGCACACTACTTGCGGGTTCTGACGCAGTAGGGCTGACTGGAGGACTGGCCCATTCTGGTCGAGCAGCTGTGCACATATATCATGCTGTCTAGGAAAAACGGGGATACACCTGGGGTGGTGGGCAGGCATCTTGCTGGCCTGTCTTGGTTCTCCAAGGCCCGGGGTCACTGACAGCACCAAAGTTTTTAAAGTGTGTAGGTGCTTGGGGTGGGGAAGTCATTGGCTTCCATCAGGACACGAGGTGCCCCATCACCCCAGCAATCTTGGACAGCATATGGGGGCTCTCCTAATGGTCTGCTGGACACTGTTTGAGGTGAGGTTGTTTGACACCATGTTTCTGTTGGCTTTTGTGAGGCCTTCAGGATGTCAGAGCTGATGCAGCCCAACCAGTTTTTGAGGCCATTGGGTTGGCCTAGGGACATAGTAACAACTGAGGAGGCAGATGGGTATGGCTTCACAAGGTGTAAGACTGACCAGGGGCAGAAGGACTGCTGGTGCCTGGTGCAGGCTCTGCTGGGTGCACCCTGGAGGGTTCAGGATAGAGTGCAGGCTTACACAGCGATGAACCCCAAAAAAGGTAAGTCTTTTTTCCAGCACAAGGATGGCAGGCCAGTCACAGCCTACCAGTTTATAGCAGTCGTGACCCAGGTGCTGGAGGAGGTGGGCCTGAATTCTAGAGAGTTCAGCATGCACTCATTCAAGATTGGGGCAGCCACAAATGCCAGGAGTCGGGGGGTGGACAGATGGGCAAATACAGGTGCTGGGCATTGAAGTTCCCAGGCATTCTTGAGGTATTCGTGCCCACACTTGCAATAATGGTTTTCTGATTCTTCCAGGACCCCTGGAATCAATGGTTTGATTTGGATTTGTGGTCAGCCTTCATACAGCAGGTGGCAGCTGCAGTGATGGCCAGGACAGGGAGGCTGCTACATACCAAGGTTTGGCCAATGACTCAGATCCAATGGTTGGGGTCTGAATACATGCACTGGGAAGAGCTGATCTCCCTGCTTCGAGCGGAGGAGAGGACCCAACATGTCCCAGAGATATTGGTGGTCCACCTTAGAGAGGAGGACCTGGGATATCGGAAGACGGTGGATTTGCTACTGGCCATCAGGAAGGACCTTCAAACCATTAGGGATTGGTGACCACAGGCCATTCTCATCTAGTCCCAGCTGATCCAGAGGCCTAGATGGCTGGGCAGAGAGGGGGTGGCCCCTCTCAATAAGGCCTGCATCTGGGTCGATCAGGAGATGAGGGTGGTAATGCAGCAGTAGGGGGACTGTGGTGAAACATAGTCATATTCAGGCCACTGGTCAACTCATGGTGGCCAAGGCGGGGTACCTGACTGAGTGGGGACTACAATGGTGGTTAGGAGCACTGGAGAAGGTCTTGGAGTATGAAGTGAGCAATAGGCTTGGAGGGTCAGATGTCATCCATCCTGTGGCGTCTCAGGAGGATCACTAAAAGATGGCATAGTGGAAAGGGGAAGATGATGAGCCAAGTTCTTTTGAAGGGCTCTGTGACACCCTCTGGTTTGGTATGGAAGCAGACCAACAAACCGGACTTAGGGGAGGGTCATGGTCTGTCTGCAGAAGGTATATATATACTGTAAGGAAACGGTGCCTGACAGGGGGCGACAATACATCCTTGGCCCAGTATGACCACAGGGGTAGTTGATCCTCCTGGGTGCATTCACTGTTAGTAATACTGGAATAATATTCAATAAACGCATGGCTGAGGCCATTTCCTCCAAGACATGTCAGTGTGTTTCTTTCCAGGAAAGGGGGTATGGAGGGCTACCAGACAATGCAGAGCCTGCAACAGATGGCAGCAGCCATAGTTTGTCTGGGCCATCCTCCTCTGGACTAGGAAGGAGGAGGGAAGGGGGTATGATAGAGGTGGTCCCAGGGGTGATTCGGGTTAGGTGAGATTGGTCTGGGACCATCAGGGGCCGCCCAGTTGGGAGGGGGATAACATTCTGTGGGGACAGGGAGAGGAGGAACTTATTGGGACAGAACCAGATGTCCATCCTCTTTCTTCTCTGCCCCTCCAAGGATCACCCACCCACCCTTGTAAAAGCAGGGTGATGGGGGTCAGGGAGCTAGGGCCCCTCTTTTGACCCAGTAGGGTTGATTGAATTAGGGGTCAGGGAGTGGCTTTTCCTGGTTTCCCTGCAGCAGGGTTTTTCCAGGTTTTTCACCTGCTCCAAAAGGGAGATAAACTGAGGTAGCACTGGAAGAATCTAAGTAGGTGAGAATAAATAGTCAGGGATGGTAAAATGTTAATTTGTCACAGTCGTGGTGGTGTCTCGGGAGGATCACTAAGAGATGGCATAGTGGAAAGGGGGATTTGATGAGCCAAGTTCTTCTGAAGGGTTCGTGACACCCTCTAGTTTGGCATGGAGGCAGACCAAGCAACCGGACCTGGGGATGGGTTCACAGTCCGCCTGCAGCAGGTGTATCTGTACTGCAAGAAAATGACGCCTGATGGGGGATGGCCATACAGCCTTGGCCCAGTATGACCACAAGGGTAGTTGATCCTCTCGGGTGCACTCACTGTTAGTAATACTGGAATAATATTCAATAAAGGCATGGCTAAGGACATTTCTTCCAAGACACGTGTCAGTGTGTTTCTTTCCGGAAAGGGGTATGGAGGGCTACCAGACAAGTGGCAAGATACACATAACGGCTATGCAGCCAGCATTGGTGAAATTGGAATGATTAACCTTTCAGAAGCTAATTTTACAAGCTATATCTAACCAACTATAAACACTGCACTAAACTGAAATAGTAAAGGTGTAGGTTATTTCCCAGTATTTGTATTCCCAGCAATTTTTGGTAAATATTTTGAAATAGTACAAACTTTGTTTATTTATACAGTGATTTATGTCAAGCAGACAGCGTATTGAAACTTTCTAATACTATGTTTTATAAAAGTAAGATTAATCAGGCTTTTTAATGGTGCTTTTTTGTAACATTTAGTCTGAAAACTTTTAATTGTACTTTCTTTTTCATGCTACTCCAGTCACATGGTACATCTAGGACTTAATCCCTGAGGGTAGTTAAAAGCAGAGCTTCCGTTTCTTTCAATCAGAGTCTGAAGCTGCTGCTCTTCAGACAGTTTTATAAGTGGTCTGCTGATTTAAGTGCAGAATATTTCTGAACTCTTCAAGTAAGTAATACAGAAAAACAGAAATAGTTCTGTGACTTTAGTAACCTAATTACTTAAATTACACATTTAGCAAACTTAAAGTTTAGTAAGCTTCATTTTATATTCCAACTCATGCTGAGACTGTGATCCCAAAAAAGCTTGCTTGCTGTTTGATTTTCTGCACATTTTCGTTCAATAAATATTCAGGATGATAGTAAGCGTCTTCTCAGGATTTATCATGCAATTTTAAAGATTTGGTATTGTGCATTAATCTGTCTGACTTACAAAGTTTTAAGAGTATAAAGTTGACTGATACAGACTAGCTGATTGCCTATTTTGCCAAACCACTTTAATATAAATCCAAGACTCTGTGACTAACTGAAATCTATTATTGCAGAGGCCATCCTTTTTTAGCTGTTGTGCCTGGAAAGTACACTCCGAGAGGCAAACCCTCCTATATACAACATATAGAAACATAGAATTTGACGGCAGATAAGGAATCCTTGGCCCACCCAGTCTGCCCATTTCCTACCTAATGGATAAGCTGCAGATCCTAGATAACCAGCAGCCTACGCCTTTCTACCCCCACCCCCAAGAATTGCCTTATAGCTGTCCCATGCATGCTTGAATTCAACCACTGTTTTGACTCTCCACAACCTCCTCCAGAAGGCCGTTCCATGCATCCACAACCTCTCTGTGAAAAAATACTTCCTACATTACCTCCAACAGCCCCTCATCTTCAAATTGTGCCCCCTTGTTCTTGCACACCTCTTTTTTCGAAAGATGCTACCCTCTTGGACTTTGTTGATTCCCTTGAGGTACTTGAACGTTTCTATTATGTCCCCCCTCTCCCTCCTTTCCTCGAGGCTATACATATTAAGCTCCTTTAGTCTCTCTTCATATGTCTTCCGGTGCAGACCCTGCACCATTTTAGTTGCCCTCCTCTGGACAGCTTCCATCTTGTCTATGTCCTTGCGGAGACTGGGTCTCCAGAACTGCACACAGTACTCCAGATGGGGTCTCACCAGCTGTCTGTACAGAGGGACAACACCTTCCTGTTTTCTACTGGTGATGCCTCTCCCTATGCATCCCAGAATCCCCCCAGCCCTACTTACTGCCCTCTCACATTGCTTGCCCACCTTTAAGTCATCTGATATGACTACCCCCAGGTCCCTTTCCATTTTTGTTGTTGTTAGTATCTCACCCCCCATTGTGTACTCTTCCCCTGGGTTTTTGTTTCCCAGGTGCATTACCTTGCACTTCTCAGCATTACATCTAAGCTGCCATACATTTGACCATTCCTCTAACCTTGCCAAGTCCCTTCTCATTCTTTCCACCCCATCTTGTGCATCAACTCTGTTGCAGATCTTTGTGTCATCTGGAAAGAGACATACTTTTCCTTTAAGTCCCTCTGCAATGTCGCTTACAAAGACATTGAAGAGGACCGGTCCTAATACTGAACCCTACGGCACCCCACTAGTAACCCTCCTTTCTTCAGAGTGGACTCCATTTACTATTACTCTCTGTGTCCTATTCTCCAGCCAATTCTTTACCCAGGCTATCATCTTGGGACCCACTCCCAGGCTGGCTAACTTGTATATTAATCTTTTGTGTGGGACTGAGTCAAATGCCTTGCTAAAGTCTAGGTAGGCCATGTCCACAGCCCCTCCCTTGATCTACTACTTTGGTCACCCAGTCAAAGAAATCTATTAGATTCATCTGGCATGACCTTCCTGCTGTGAATCCATGCTGCCTTGGGTCCTGTGCCCCTCTGGCCTCTAGGTACTCGACAATTCTTTCCTTCAGAAGTGATTCCATCATTTTCCCTATCACTGAGGTTAAACTAACTGATCTGTAGTTTCCCGCTTCTGCCCTGCTCCCACTTTTGTGAAGGGGAATCACATCTGCCCTCCTCCAGTCCTCAGGTACCACCCCATCCTCCCATGATTTGTTAAAGAGGGTAGTCAGTGGTGTCACTAGTTCTACCCTTAGTTCTTTTAGAATTCTGGGATGAATCCCATCAGGCCCCATTGCTTTGTCCCACCTTCAGTTTTAAGAGTTCTTTTAGAACCCTTTCTTCTGTAAATGGGCTGGTATCAACTTCTGTATCCAGAGTGTTTCTATTGTTTGTTTTAGGTACCTCCTCCTCTTCATTTGTAAATACTGAGCAAACACATTTGTTTAGTATCTCTGCCTTTTCACAGTCACCCTCTGCCCACCCCTCCCCCCTTATTAAGCCTCACTATCCCTCCCTTAGTTTTCCTTCGCTCCCTGATGTACCTAAAAATGGTTTTATACCCCTTCTTAACTGAGTTGGCTATCTTTTCCTCAGTTCAGGCCTTTCCTGTTCTGACTGCCTTCCCAGCTTCCTTTTGCTTTAACTGATACATTTCTCTGTCCTGCTCCTTCTGTGATTCCTTGTACTTTCTGAATGCTTTCTTTTTCTCTTGAACCTTCACTGTCACCTGGAGTACAGCTTGCAGTTCTGGAGACCCCATCTCTGCAAAAAGCACATAGACAGGATGGAGGCAGTCCAGAGAAGGGCAACTAAAATGGTTCAGGGTCTGCAACAGAAGCCATACAAAGAAAGACTAAAGGAGCTTAATATGTATACCCTTGAGGAAAGGAGGGTGAGGAGGGACATGATAGAAACTTTCAAGTACCTCAAGGGAATCAACAAAGTCCAAGAGGGTAGCATCTTTCAGAAAAAGAAACGTGCAAGAACAAGGGGACACAATCTGAAGATAGAGGGGGGAACGACTCAAGGGCAATGTGAGAAAGTATTTTTTCACAGAGAGGGTGGTGGATGCATGAAACGGCCTTCCTGAGGAGGAAGCCTGAGAGGGGAGGGAGTGATGACAAGCTATTAATCACATAGGTCAGTGGCCACATACAATGAATAGGGCCTACAGACAGAATGGATGGGCCTAGCAGTCCTTATCTGCCGACAATTACTAAGTTTCTATGTCATGGGGTCAAAACAGTGGGGGAATTCAAGAATGCATGGGACAGACATAAGGCAGTTCAGATGGGGGTAGGAAGAAGTAGGCTGTTGGTTAACTAGGATCTGCAGCTTATCCTATAGGTAGGTAAATGGGCAGACTAGGTGGGCCAAGCGGTCCTTATCTGCCGTCAAAATCTATGTTTCTATGTTATATCTTAAATGTGATAGAAATATGGGATCGTGATCATTATTATCATCATTGGGCTGGCAGTATAGCCTAGAGATTAGAGTAACAAGGTGTGAACGAGCTTGGTACACTCAGCAGCCCTGACCTGAGTCTGATTCTCACAACCTCCACTTGCATACTGTGTGACTCTGAGCAAGTCACTTGGCCACCCAGTGCTCCCAGGTCACCCCTGAAAACAGGCACTTGTGCCTAGTGGGACTTACCCGGTTACTAAAGACTAAAATAAAAATAAATCATCCAGTTGCTATAAATTTAATTTTGAAAAATAGTCCCCCTTATAAAGGTAATCTGAAACAAGAGATGCATATTCCTGAACACATGCAGACTAGAAATAAAAAAGAATTATATGGAACCCCTATTCAGTACAAGTGGCATCTGAACTGTTGTGTAGGTTGTATGGAACATATTGTAAAGAATTAGCCAAGGATTATAACTTGGTTAAGTCTAATAATTCTGACTGTATAGCTTGCTATGAGAAAGTAATTAATAATATACTGGAAGAATTGGGGGAAAACAGAAAAGGGATATCAAAAACTGAGGAAATAAATTAGCCTAAATGGTTTAATAAAGAAGAGGCCTGCACTAAAATGCCACCCCAAAAAAAAAAGTATGATTGAATTATGGTCTGCATTGATACAGCTTAAAAAAGAATATGGAACCCTAATTAATGATAAAAAAACACTATAGAGACTCAGTGGGGGGCATTACAGCAGACCATTAAAGAAAAGGATGCAAAGGCCTATTGGATTATGGTGGCCCTAGGGTCAATTTATAAGCGGTATTACCTGAACTGTATAACTCCAGCAAATAGCTGGCATCACTATTTTTCCAATTTGTATAAATTAAAAAGTGATAATACTCCTCTTCTTGTTTTAGACACCATAATGCCCACCTTGGATGCCAGTTACTGAACAGGAAATGACGGATGCAATGATAACTCAAAAGATCAACAAGGCAGCTGGAATTGATTCTGTATTGGCAGAAGTATTTAGGAGGACCCTAGTTGGTGGGCCCCAAAACTGGGTAAATTGTTTACATATATTAATGATACCTTTAGCAGGGTTTTATTTAACTCTAAAAATTGATTAGCATTTTGCTCATAAAAATTCTAAAACATTGTGAAAATGCATAGCACTTGCCTCACTGTTTAACAAACATAACACTTCCAGAAAACCTATATAAATGCTTTCTGTACAGTTAGTATTGCCCCAAGAAAAAAACTGCTAATCAATTATTTAAAACCCTGCCTTTAGGATACCTGAACAGTGGAAAATAGGAGTAATACTCCCTATATTTAAGAAGGGGAGATGGGTCACACCCATCATGTTACTATCCCATCACCCTTCTATGTGTCACCCAGAAAATTTATGCTAGAACGATTGTGCACAGAATAGAGGAATGAGTGACAAGAAAACTTTGCTCTCTGTATGTCAGGGTGGCTTTTGTACACATTGTAGCATTATAGAGTACCATTTACTTTAAAATATCTCAATGATAAATATGTATTTCATTAAAAAGTATGTTTATATCTTATATTTGTCGACTTTACAGGTGCATTTGATAACCGTAATCACTAAAAACTATGGGCTAGTTTGGCTAATGAAAATATTGACCTAGGTTGTTGAATATTTTATAAAGCTTACATCACAAACCTGAATCTAGAACAACAAGCATTTATCAATGCTGAATGTTGGCTTGCTGGCATTGGCATTGGTAGAGCAGGAGTTAGAGAGATGCATAATAGGAATGGCAGTGAAGTATTGAACTGACACCAACCCCACCCCAACCCTGCAGAAGCTGACATGCAATGGGGGTGTGCCTTTGGGTCGTCGGCCATAACACTCACACCATTTCACCTCACCCTATCCTGCAGACACTGACAGGTGTTGCAGTGCCTTGGGGTCTTCGGGCCTTATACTCATCCCATTCCATAAGGAAATACGCTGAGATGGATGCAATATAGGAGAATGGTGAACATTGGGGCCAAAGACCCCAAGGCAAACCTCTTTGCCTGTCACTGGCTACAGGGTGAGGGTAGAATGGCGAGAGCATTACGGCCAACGATCCCAAGTCACACCCCTGATGTCTGTCTGTCTCTACAGAGTAGGGCATTATGGTTGAAAACCCTAATGCCCCAGCTGTTTGTTGGTATTTTTGCTCCAAATTTTCAAAATGGGATTTTTGTGACCCCACCTCATGAACAGTGGCACTATCATTTCATTACTCAATCCTGGAAGGTGGTTGTTTGTTGTTTAACCAGGTATAGCACACTAATCTGAAAGCTTTTTTGCAGGAGCGACCTGGGAGCACAAGGAGGTTAAGTGACTTGCTCAGGGTCACACAGTATTCAAGTGGAAGCTGGGATTCAAACCCAGGTCTGGTCTGCTGGATGTCACCAAATTTGCAGCTCAGAGCCTTAGACCACTGCAGCTATACTACAGGAAAAGATATTTGGCAGATGTAAAATGATAGCTGTACTGTTTATGAGGTGGTGTGAAAAATGGCACTGTTGAAAATCTAGAGTGAAAATATGAAAAATTGGTGAAGTTATGGACGTGCATAGAAACTACGCAATGAACGCCTGTAACACAATAATTTTTTGGAATTTTTCCACCAAATTTTCAACATGGGCATTTTGAACCTCTCCTCATGAACAGTGGCACTGTGATTCTGTTAATCTGTCCCGAAAGTTAATTTCCCACAGCGACCGCACCATTCTGCACCACAGGTGTGAAAACACATTTCAGGAAGGATGTGAAAAATGACAGCTATACTGTTCATAAGGAGGTGTGAAAAAATGGTAATGTTGAAAATCTGGAGAGAACATATTAAAAACTGGTAAAGTTATGAGCGTGCATAGAAACTGCACAACGACACGATAACGCTGTCATGTTTTAGAATATTTTCACCAAATCTGCAACATAGGCTTTTAGGAACCTCCTCTCATGAGTAGTGGAACTGTCATATCATTAATCAGTCCCAAAAGATGATTCCACGCAGCCACTGCAAAATCACCTTTTGGGACTGAGAAACTGAATGACAGTAACATGTTCACAAGGTGGGTCCAAAGAACCCCATGTTGAAAATTTGGGGCCAAAATTCCAAAAAAATGGCTGAGATATCAACCTAAGTTGAAACCCACCACTGCCTCCCATTATAAAGCTTACCATCATTTCTTCAGTTCGCAGTTCAGCTTTGAAGATTGCAGACGTGTCCTGGTTCAGAGAAGATCGCGGCTCCCGACCTCCAGAGTTTAAGTATGGGTGAGGGGGGGGAGGAGGTGTGTGCACAGAGGGGTGGAGACGGGGATTCGGATGGGAGACAACAGTGGACTATTTTCTTGTTTGCAGGGAAAACAAAAAGACCACAAGGGATGGTTTTCTTCATTTATAGGTTACACACAAAAAAAATAGAAAAATAGGCACACTGGGGTGGGCTCCCAGTGTGCCACAATTCTGGGGGGCATGCTGACACAGGGATTGGGCACCCTGATGCATATAGGTGGGGGGAGGGGCCCGCATCTGACACTGAGCGTGGGTATCTCAGTGTCAGAAAGGAAAGGGGGAAACTTTTTAACCAGGAAAAGTACACTAAGGGGGGGATGCCAACATAAGGATTGGGCTCCCCGATGTTGGCTTTTTGGGAGTGTGTGGCAGATGGCAGGAGCCACCATGATATGGTGTGCCACATAATGTGGGTTAGAACATGCCGACATGTGGATTGGGCACCCTGATGTCGGCTTTCTAGGAGTTTGTGTGGTGGACGGCAGGAGTCACCATATTTATTGAAATGTTTCACCAGGGAAGGCACGTAATGGAGGTATGTCTTTTGCTGCTGCAATGATGAGTCTGTGTCCAATTGCAGCGGCAGATTCTTTTCAATGCCGTGGATCTCTCTGAAACTGCTGACATTGGCAGCATGCTCACTGGTTGGTTGGTGGCTGAGGGACGCACCCACTAAAGCATCCCCTGCATTTGCCACAACACTGACACACCTCTGAAATGTGCTACTACCACAAGATGCCACTTGCATATGTGCACAAGCCAACATAAAATGAGTCATGATTGGAACCCGTCAAATCCTCTTTTAGTCCAATAGGGAGTGAAAGAGTGGTGTGTACTAGGCACCAATACTTTTAACATTTATGTGGAAACACAGATTAAAGTATTACATAGGGTAGATACGCATCCACATAGAACAATGGACAAAAATACAGGCATACTTTTATATGTCAATGGTGCCATCCTGATATCATGAACTAACAAGCATTTGTCAATGCTGAATGTTTGCTTGCTGGCATTGGCAGTGGTAGTGTAGTTACAGAGCTGCGTAATAGGAATGGCAGTGAAGTATTGAACTGAAGCCAACCCCACCACCACCCTGCAGAGAGTGACAGGCATTGGGGTGTGGCTTTGGGTTGTCAAGCATAATGGCCATGCCATTTCACCACACCCCACCCTGCAGACACTGACAAGTATCACAGTGTTCCTTGGGGTCTTTGGCCCTTATGCGCACCCCATTCCATTAGGAAATACGGTGAGATGAGTGCGATATAGGAGAATGGGGTGAACTTTGGGGCCGAAGAGTCCAAGGCATACCTCGATGCCTCTCACTGGCTGCAGGGTGTGGAATGGTATGAGCATTACAGGCAAGAATCCCAAGTCACACCCTGATGCCTGTCATTCTCTACAGGGTTGGGTTATGTCTGAAACCCTAATACCTCAGGCATTCAGTTGGTATTTTCCTCCAAATTTTCAACATTTTTTGTGATCCCACCTTATGAACAGGGGGAATATCAGTTTGTTAGCCGAAAGCTGCTTATGCACAGCGACTACGGCATTTAGCACCACAGGTGCAAAAACATTCCGAACAGGATGTAAAAAATGACAGCTGTACTGTTCATGGAGAGGTGTAAAAAATGGCAATGTTGCAAATCTGCAGTAAAAATATTTAAAAAAATGCTGCAGTCACGAGCATACATAGAAACTGTGCAACACACACCTGTGATATAATTAGGTTGGGGATTTTTTTACAGCAGATTGTCAACTCAGGCATTTTGGTGCCTCTGATCATGAACAGTGTCACTGTGATTTTCTTTATCTGTCCCGAACAATGATTTCCCACAGCGACCACGCATCTTTGCACTGAAAGTGTGAAAACGCACTTCAGCCATGTTGTGAAAAATGACAGCTGTACTGTTCATAAGGAAGTGTGGAAAAATGCCACTGGTGAAAATCTGGACTGAAAATATTACAAAGCCATGAACTTACGAGGGTGCGTGGAAACTGCGCAATGCTCACTCAATAACACAGCCATTTTGGACTTTTGTCACAAAATTTTCAACATAGCCATTTTAAGACCTCTGCTCATGAACAGTGTAACTGTGATTTTCTTAATCTGTCCTAAACATTGCTTTCCACCAACTGCACCATTATGCTTCATGTCTTGAAAACACATTTTGGGTGACATATGAAAAAATGGCAGCTGTACTGTTCATAAGGAAGTGTAATAAAATGGCAATGTTGAAAATCTGGAGTGAAATATTAAATTAGCAAACTTACAAGCATGCATAGGAACTGCGCAATGCACGCCAGAAACAGTCATTTTTGAATTTTTCACCAAATTTTCAACATAGCCATTTAAGACCTCAGCTCATGAACAGAGTCATTGTGATTTTCTTAATTTGTCCTGCAACATTGATTTTGCTATACCGACTGCGCCATTTAGCGCTACATGGGCGAAACATGTTTTGGGTGAGATGTGAAATGACAGCTGTACTACTCATAAGAAGGTGTGGTAAAATGGCAATGTTGGAAAATCTGGAGTGAAAATATTGAAAATTCGTGAACTTATGAGCCTGTGTAGGAACTGCATAGCAGCGCTCGTAAAACAGTCATTTTGGAATTTTCCACCAAATTTCAAAATAGGCTTCTTGAGAGCCCACCTTATGAACACTGGCAGTGTCATTTGGTTAATCGGGCCCAAAAGGTGATTTTGTGCAGTAACTGCAAAATCACTCTTCGGGCCCGAATAACGCCATGACAGTGACATCATTCATGAGAAGGGGTCCCAAAAACCCCATGTTGAAAATTTGGTGTAAAAATTCCAAAAAATGCCTGAGATATGCAATAATGTTGAAAAACTCATATCTATCCCATTATACAGCTTACCAGCATTTCCTCAGTTCACGGTCGGCTTTGAAGAGTGCAGACGTGTTCCTGGTCCACCGCAGATCGTCGCACGAGCTCCAGAGATAAGTATGGGTGGGGGAGGCTCGGTGCCAGTGGGTGGGTGCGGGTTGTGGGAGGGGGCAGGAAGACTGCGTGGGACATTTTCTTTACAGGATTTAAAAAACGGCGAAGGATGTTTACGCTGGTGGGCTCCCAGCGTGGCACAAAGCAACTGGGGGCGGGGGGCCGGAGCTATGGGAGATTGGGCACCTCCACCATATGATCAGGCCACACTGGGGTGGGCTCCAGCGTGGCACTCACTACTGGGGGTGAGGACAGTGGAGCTGACAGGGATTGGGCACCCTGTTGGCTATTCTATGAGTTGCCATGCTGGGGTGGGCGCCAGCGTGGCATGTGGAAGGCTTTGGGGGAGCACAGCACAAGCCGATGGGGATTAGGCACCCCCATCGGCTATACGTGTGTGCGGGGGAGGGCAGGCGCGGTATCGTCGCGTGCGTTTCAATGTGTGTGTGTGTGTGTGTGTATGTGAGGGGAGCTGCGCGACAGCGCATATCTTATCGCTGCTCACTGAAGTGTAGCTCCCCTTTCAACTGTATGTCACTGCATTTTGAGCTTGTCATAGATAGCTCCAGCATGCATTGGTGGACATCGCGCTGCCAACACACTGACTGAATTGGAAGAGGGGTGACACACCTCTGAAAACTCGGATGATGGCATTTTCGTTTCTTGCATACGCGCAAGCAAACATAAAATGGTATAGAAAAGCACTTAACTCTGAGACTGCTGACAGAATTAGAATGTATTAGGCTTCAGTTTGTACAGCTATAGCAGTCTGCAGCCCTGCAAGGATTAAATCAGTAACAGATCAATCAGTCCTGTTAGATCGTGAAATAAACACACAAAAGACTAAACTGTTGGTTATGGATAAAAAAAAAGACAAAAGCCTGGGCAATAGGTAATGTGGACATTGAAGAGTTAAACCAATATAAATACCTTGGAGTTATCATAGACAAGACCAGGAAGTTGGGATCGATATAAATAGTTGAAACAGTCAGTTCAACAGTAAAGGGTATTTTAAGATTTGGAAAAAGAGTTTGATCAGACTCATTTACAGCTACAAGACAAACGTTTAGCATCAAAGTTAATGTGCAAATATTGAATGGCACAAAGGTTTGGACAAATGGTATCAATGTCAAAGACTTGAGTTGATGCAGAATTACTGTATAATATACATGTTAGGTCCCCAAAGAGACATTCCAACCTCCATTTTATGATTAGAAACAGAAATACAGTCTTTGAAGCTAAAGTAATAACAAGAGCCATATCTTATTGGAGAAAAATCATAGAAATGAATAATGAGGAACACCAAACTGTGTTGGGTAGAGTTTTAAAAGATACAAAGATGATTTGTTGGTTTACCTATCTGAGTAACAAGTTAAAACAAATTGAATGGACTCTATGTGGGCTCCATATACATTGGCAATCATAAATAACTATATATCCCTGGCTAAAATAGAATTATATCAAATTAATATTTTACTAATTTAAACAAAACAGCTGATATGCTGAAAGTAAACCCCTAGATAGCATTAAATCAACTTGGGAACCTAACATGAATCTGCCATTCTATGGAAAAAAATGTTGCACAGAAGAGCATTGGACAGATTATATGTAGGTCTTATCAACAAAAAAAAATCATAACTGAAGTTTTTTGACCATGTCAGATACAATGGACTACTGTTTTTGTAATGAGAATGTACATTTTCAGTTACACATCTGTTAAAGCCATTCCCTGTTTCCTTATTTTTTATGGCCCGGATATTCAAAGGGGTTGTGCCTGGTGCAACAGAGTTGCACTGGTGTAACCCCAAATTGCGCCCTGGTGAGATATTGAAAAGGCTGCCCGGCGCAGCGCAACTCCCGATGCACCAAGGCACAATGTAATGGTATGCAGTACAGATACAGGGAGTGTGCCCATCCATATTCGGCACATCCTGATATTCAGCCTGGGATGATGCGGTGTATGCTGGCACAACCCTACATTGCGCCACATAGAGGGGCTCAAAGTTGAGTCCTTGCAGAGTAGGAACAACTCCCAGCCACCAAAAGTAGGCTGCAGTATTGTAGGGTGCAACACAGCAGCCCAACCATGGGTGGCCACCTGCCCACCCAGAACACCGTCCACGCACACACTGAACCTGAACCCCTCACCTGTAGCTGCGATCACGCGCGCAAATGCTTAAAACTAAATCCCTGGTAGTCTAGCAGCCACTCCCCAGTCCCCGATTCCCTGATAAATATAATACATGGCCATCCCCGGTGGTCTAGTGGTACCCCTTCCCAGTCGAGTCCCCGATTCCCCGACATATGTAAATATGACCATCCCTAGCGGTCTAGTGGAACCCCCTCACCCATTGTTGCAATCGCGGTAAGTGTAAATTAAAACATTCCCTGGTAGTCTAGTGGACCCCCTCCCTCCTGAGTCCCCAATCATGGTGAAAGTATTAGAAACCATTCCCTGGTAATCCAGTGGTACCCACCTCCTCCCTCCCTCCCTCAATGCCCCGATTGGTGCATACAATTACAGTTCCTGGTGGTCTAGTGGACCCCCCTCCCTCCCGGGTCCCTGACCATGTTAAATCACCACTGTAATT
Organism: Neoceratodus forsteri; assembly: GCA_016271365.2. Classification (NCBI taxonomy): domain Eukaryota; kingdom Metazoa; phylum Chordata; order Ceratodontiformes; family Ceratodontidae; genus Neoceratodus; species Neoceratodus forsteri. Next base: position 532,939,934 of record CM028137.1, on the reverse strand, counting down.
CCCTAGTGATCCAGTGGCACCCCACCCCTCCCACCCACAGGACCCCTTGCCACCTGCTGCCCCCTAGTCATCAGTGGCGGCTGCATCTACTCGCATACCACCTGGCCACCCGCGAATGACAGGTACAGTATGGGCAGTAAGCCCATTGGTCCCTGTGGGACCAATGGGCTTACAGCCCATACTGTACCTGTCACTCAGTGGGCAGACAGGTGGTATGTGGGAGGATGCAGCCGTCCACTGATGACGGAGGAGGCGAGGTGGATGAGGGGTCCTGTGTGGGTGGGAGGGGTGGGGTGCCACTGGATCACCAGGGAATTATGTGTGTGATTTACCATGATCAGGACCTGGAGGAGGAGGGTTCCACTACACCACCAGGAACTGTATTTGTATACATCCATTGGGGCATCGAGAGAGGGGGAGGGATACCACTGAACTACCAGAGAATGGTTTCTAATTCTTCCACCGCGATCAGGGACTCAGGAGGGAGGGGGGTCCACTAGACTACAAGAGAATGTTTTAATTTACACTTACCACAATCGCGCAATCGGTGGGGGGGGTTCCACTAAACCACCAGGGACAGTCATATTTACATATGTCGGGGAATTGGGGACTCAACTGGGAGAGGGGACCACTAGACTACCAGGGATGGCCATGTATTATATTTAACAGGGAATCGTGGACTGGGGGGGTCACTAGACTACCAGGGATTTCTTTTTACACATATGCGGTGCGATCGCGGCTACAGGACAGGGGATGCCCCGGGATCCCCACAGCACATATCATGCTGTGCAGGGTGCCAGGTGCAAGTCACCGGGCTGTCCTGCGCAAGGCATGCAAATAGGGCCATAATGACATGCAGATAGCCCCATTTGCGCCTTGCATATATTATGGTCTCATTTGCATGCCCCCTGCTGAATATCACAGATGATGCACCTAGCATAACTGCACTTGCACTGGTGCATCCCCGTGCTCCCTATCTGTGGCTTGCGCTGGCACAATGCCACTGTGCCATGCGCAGTATGTGCACTGACCCTGCCATATTCCACTGTGCTGCTCCCAGGCTTGCGTCACTGCCTAGCGCAGTCTGAATATCCGGGCCTATATCTTTATTACTATTTAATGTTCTTTTGCCAGTTCCACAATTTGCTATATATTATTTACTAACTGTTAATGTATTCTTAAGTATTATTGTCTTACTTATTTTGACTTACTTATTTCCATCCTGTTCTATGTATTTTTCCACTTGTATTTGTGTCTGTTCTCTCTTTTCTTCCCTCCTCCCAGGATGCATCTGAAATGAGCTGTTACCAGCTCAATATACCTTTCCTGGTAAAACTTTTGAAATAAATAAAGAAGTAAACAGACAAATAAATAAATAATGACTACTATGGATAGCTCCCACATTAAAGAATATGTACAAAGAAGATGACATTATAACACCTGTTAAATTGATATATAACCAAAGAACCAGAACTCTATTTGCAGTAGCAAGTTTTGCACATAAATTCTTTTTAAAACTAGACAGAATGCAAATGTCTTGATAGAAGCTCTGTATGCGTGTGTGTGTGTGTGTAAGGATTTTGTATGAAATGTATCTTTGTTTTTAATACATGTAATAAGCTCTGTTTTTAATACATGTTTTTGTTAATATAACTGAACATTGAACATACAGTATCTGCATTACTTTTTTTTGTCAAACTTTTTATTGGAAGTTTTGAGCATACAAAGCAGTACAGTACAGAACAGATACATAGATACATAGACACTGTCAGCAGATAACAGCCTATGGCCCACCCAGTCTGCCCATTTGTGCTTGTATAGTTTCCCTTTGTTTTTAGACATCTGTTGCCCCTACCCCTGACCTCCAGAATTATTTATATCTATCACATGCATTCTTAAATCCTGTGATTGTTTCACCCCCACTTCCTCTGACAGGGTGCTCTACTTGTCCACCACCCATTCTGTGAAGAAATTCTTTCTCACATTTCCTCTGAATTGCCCTCCCTCCAACTTCATCCCATGCCTTCTAGTCCTGGAACATCTTTTTCACTGGAAAATTGTGTATTCCTGTAACCCCCCTGCAAATGGGGGTTCCCGAAAGACTTCCAGGAGCTTGCTTGAATGCTCCAAGCCTGAATGGTGTTTGGCATTTAAGCCATTTATCAGTGAGTGTTTTTAGAACCTCTGGTACTGTCTCTTTAAGAGCTGTCTGCTTGCAGACATAATTAGTTTGTATGGGGGACTGTGTGTTTCTTTGATTGAGTACCACTCGAGCTGCTGCCAATTCACTCCATTTTGCAGTCACTAGGAGTGCAAAGGAACCTATCTGAAAGATGTAACTGTTTGCCAGAAATCATTTACAGTAATAATGAAATTACAGTTTGTCTAACCTACTTTCTTTGCAGTCAAAACTGTGTCTGCCTAGTTCCCCATTCTGGTTTTGAACTGCTGAACTGGACCAATCAGTGTGGGGTAAGCTAGCTCTAGAATGGTGCCTTGGACGAATCAGAACTTGGACTCATGATCTGAGCCAGCCACAAGAGGATTGTATGGGCAGTGACTCTGGGAGATGTAGTTTGGACTTCAGTGCCTTTTTGGACCAACAGCAGCAGTCTATTGTGAGTGGCAGCCAATCCAGTCGGGAACTGGGAGGAACTCAAAGGAAGTACCCGGTTTTGTCGGTTGGAGTTTCAGTTGAGCTTTGGCAGTGAAGAAGGAAGGAGCCCTGTGCTTTTCAGTGTGCAGTTTTAGTCAAAAACGTGGTAAGACCCAGAGTTCCGGTCTGCAGCTTTGTAACAGCTTGTTAGGACTGAATCCGTCCTGTGAAAAGAATCAAAGGATCTCTGAAGAGTAGAAACCAGGCTCACCCTGTAGAAGAGGAGGAATTGCTGAAAATTGCACTGGGTCTGTCAGGAACTGAATCTGCTGTGTGTTCTCCCGGGTATTGTGCAGTAATTGCGATCGGGAGACAGATGCAGCCTGCCTGGTATAGTGCTTTCTTTTATATAAATGTGTGAAGAGGTTGTGTACCTCAAGTGAGCCCTGCTGACATTGAAGGACCCTATCTTATTTGGAGGTCGTGAGTACTAATTCAGGGTTGCTCCTGTTGAATTGCCACATTAAATCCAAATGGAATTACTGTACTGCTGACTGTTTAATTCTCCTTTCTCTGTGTGAAAGGGCCCCTACCAGCTGCCACGGTTTGGACTAGCCACTAGGGCTTGGGACCAGGACAGTAACTGATAGGGATAGGCCTGTGCACAGAGCCATAGGTAGATGAGTAGAGTGATAAGCTAATTAACCTGACTTCCCCTGTCCTTGTTATATCCCCTAAATAAATCAGAGCTGCTTGTTTCAGCAAAGTTATACTGCCTGAGGTATTTGTCTATGTTAAAGTACTGTACTGTGATTGTTGCACTGTATCTCATTTCACAGGAGGTCCCAGTGCCGAACCAGACCTGGGGTAAGTGTATACTGTGAAGGTAATTCTGATATATTGTGTGGGCCACTAGTGAGAAGAAAGGGGGTTGCAGTGTCCCAGAGGGCTGTGACCAAGTTAGTTTAACTATTGCAAACCCTGACCTCTGGGTGGAGGCACTCGCCATTGGATCCAGGCCCCTCAACCTGTTAGTGGCAAATCAGGCAGGGGTAGTAGCCCCTGGGATAGCGCCATCTAGGGGTTACATTCCTGCACCCTGTTCCTCCCAGTAAGGTACTTGTATGTCTCTATCATATATATCCCCTCTCTCCCTCCTCTCCTCCAGGGAGTACATGTTCAAGTCATTCAGCCTGTCCTCATAGGACTTGTGATGCAATCCCTGTACCATCTTTGTTGCCCTCCTCTGAACCTTCTCTACCCTATGTCCTTAAGTAGGTAAGGCCTCCAGAACTGTACACTGTACTCCAGGTGGGGCCTCACTAGTGTCTTGTATAGTGGAATTATGACCTCCCTTTCCCTGCGGGTGATGCCCCTGCCTATGCATCCCAGAATCCTGTTTGCTTTACATGCTGCCTTGCTGCACTGTTTCCCTACCTCGAGGTTGTCAGTGATAATAACCCCAAGGTCCCTTTCCTGCTTGGTGCATGCTATATCCTCACCCCACAACTGATATGTTGTTTCAGGGTTTTTGTGCCCCATATGCATTATCTTGCACTTCTTTGCGTTGAATTTCAACTGCCAAACCCTTGACCATTCTTCAAGCTTCTGCAGGTCCCTCCTCATTCTGTCAACACTCTCTGGCATGTCCACTCTGTTACAGAGCTGTAGTGTCATCAGCAAACAGTGAAATTCTGCCTTCTAGGTTCCACATGATGTCACCGATGGAAGTCGCTGAATAGGACCGGTTCCAGCACTGCTCCCTGTGGTAGCCCACTGGTCACTTTTCCCTCTGTAGAGTGACAGCCATTTACCACCACCCTCTGTGTATTGCTGCCCAGTCAATTACCCACCCACCACACTACTGTCCTGTTCACTTCCACATTCCCCAGTTCGTTTAATAGCCTTCTGTGTGGCACAGTGTCAAAGTCCTTGCTGAAGTCCTGATAGGCCACACCCACTGCCCTCCCTGATCCACCTCTTTTGTCACCCAGTCAAAAAATTCAATGAAGTTGGTCTGGCATGACCTTCCCCCAGTGAGACCATGCTGCCTTGGGTCCTGCAGTCCACTGGCAACCAGATGTTCCACCAATCTCTCCTTCAGTAGTGCTTCCATGATCATCCCCATTTCCGAGGTCAGGCTGACTGGTCTGTAGTTCCCTCGCTTCCTCTTTGTTCCCGCTTTTGTATAAGGGGACTACATCTGCTGTACTCCGGTCTTTGAGTACCTCCCCTGTTTCCAGTGATCAGCTGAACAGAATTACCAGAGGTTCAGCCACCACCTCTCTTAGTTCCTTTAGGACCCTGGGGTGCACCCCATCTGGCCCCATTGCTTTATCGACTCTTTTTCCTTCCAGTTCCTTTAGGACCCTTTCCCATGTAAAGGGACTTGTGTCCATTTATGTGCTGTTCCCACCTCTTGTATCCCTTCAGGCCCATTACCCTCCTCTTCCTCAGTAAAGACTGAGCAGAAATATCTTTTCAGTATGTCAGCTTTACTGTTGTCTTCCACATGGCCCCCATCCTCCCCTTCAGCCTCACTATCCTCTCTTTGTCCTTCTTTTTTCCTTATCTACCTGTAAAGGTTTTGTCCCTCTACCCACTGATTTTACGATGCACTTTTCTGTCTGACCTTTGGCTTCCCTCACTGACCTCCCTGCCTCCATTTGCTTCTCCTGGTACTTCTCCCTATCCCCTTCTGCCTCGTCTTTTTGTATTGCCTGAATGCAATCTTTTGGCTTTCATTTTCTCCGCTACCTCCTTGGGAAACCATAACGGCCTCCTCTTCCTTTTCCTCTTGCTAACCTGCTTAATGCATAATTCTGTTGTTCTTGTAATCCCTGTTTTAAATATTGCCCACTGTTCCTCCACCCCTGATGCCCTCCCCATTCCCATTAGTGCCTCTTTCAAGCATCTACCCATTTTCCCAAAGTCTGGCCTCCTAAAATCCAGGATATGTGTTTTTGTGTGGTTTGCTTCTGCTCCTTCTGTGATTTTAAACCACAGTGACCAGTGGTCACTGTTCCCTAGATGCTCCCCCACTGTTACCCCTATCACACTGTTCCCATTTGTGAGCACAAGGTCCAGTATTGCCTTCTGCAGAATTGGTTCCATGACCAATTGCTTAAGGAAGACACCTTGAAGGGAGTCCAGGATAAATCTGCTCCTGGTTGATACTGCTACTGGGATGCTGAAGTCTCCAACCAGCACCATCTCCCTCTTGTCTGCCATCCTTTGGATGGCTAGCATCAACTCCCTATCTGTTTCTTCCTCCTAGGCTGGTGGTCTGTAGACCACCCCTGTGCAGATGGCTGACCCCATTTTCCTTTCCAGCTTAACCCACAGTATCTCTCCCCCAACCCCCATTTTGTTATTTCTGGATCTCTGTGGCCTTTATGCCATCTTTCAAGTAAAGTGCCACTCCTCCTCCCTTCCTGCCTGCCCTGTCTCTTCTGAATATGTTGTAGCCATGTATGCCATCTCCCAGTCATGGTTATCGCTACACCAGGTCTCTGTGATGGCCACAATGTCTAGGTCCAACTGCACAATGGCACCCTTCTTATCCTCCATCTTGTTGCTAAGGATCCTGGCATTGGCACATGGCTTTCCACGATGTGAACTCCTGGACTGTTTAACTGTTCTACTCCAGCCCCCTCCCTTGTCGCCCTTTATTCCTGGTTCTCTGCTGTCTGCCCTTCTGTTGAATTTGCCCCTTTCTGCCTATCCACCTCTTGGGTGCTTATCTCCATCTTTGCACACTGCTTTGTAGACCTATCCCTCCTCCTGTTCACTGGTTCCACTCAAGCTGTGGGTGTGGGCAATTAGGTGCCCTCCTTGCTGGCCTGAAACATGTGTTATACTTCCTGAATGTTATACTTCTATACACAGCATCATGAAAGTGGCAGATTTCAAGACAAGTACACCTCCCTATACTGCTGACAGTGAAACAGTCACTGCCCAGTAATGTGTAATGTCCCAAAGTTGGGCACTACAGAAAAGGGGAATCAATAGATAAATTAGGGTTTACAGGTGCCCAGGGTGCCTGCTGTAGGTGTGGGCAGCAGGGCAATCACAAGGCCCCCTCGTAGTGAATTTCCTCCCATAGTGGGGAAACTGTAAAATAATAAAGAAAAGTGCCCTGTGCACTTTACAGCATTGTCAAAAAGTAGATTTAATGCAACTCAAGAGACAGTGGTTTGGATGGAATGCTCTGCTGAGCTGCTCATGCACAGCATTTCAGTCCAAACATTCTAGAATCAGAGGGTTGGTTTAAAAAAAAAAAAAAAAAAGTTTTCTTGGGAAGTTTCTGCTAGGCTGTGGAGAAGAGAGGGCACCACAAACTAAGGGGAAACCTGTTGTGGGTTTACCTGCTGGTTGAAGTCGTTTCCTGAGGGTTTGGTGGTGTGCCTGAACTGGGCTCCTGCCAGTCAGAGTCTCAGTAAGTTGGTCTGCCGCCATCAGGAACTTTGATGAAAACGGCCATTTACATGGTTTGGGCTGGTGAGCCCTGTCATTTTATTGTTTGCTCCTTGAATGTTTTAAATTAATTCCGGTCCCCCGTCGGCAACATAGAAGGGCCGCATCGCGACTGTTTTCAAGTCCACCCTCTGAGGCCCCCTTGGCCATCCCTCGCTCTGCCTGCTGCTTCACATACTCCCTCCCACTGCCAAAACACCTCCCGCCTCCTGATAAGCACCAAAGCAGCCTAAGGAGTGGTGAGTCAGCGGCAGCACATAAAGCATGCTGACCGCCTGTAAAGGAGAGACTGCTTTTGTTTTGTTGTTGCTGTTACGCAGTAGGCACCTGGGAAAACGGCTGACCACCCCTAGGGGAAATTGGGTCAGGACACTTATTCACATTCAGGAGGGCAGGCAGGTGACGCCAATGGGGAGGGGGCTAAGAAAGCTAGGCCTTTGTAGAGGCCTATTAATATTCAGTAGAGAGGTAGGATTAGGTGGCTACTTGTCACTGAGTAACAACAGGCTCAGAGAGCCTGAGGAATTTAAATGGGCCATGCAGTTAAAGGGCAAGTCAGGCCCAAAACTAGTGAATAGGGCTTTCAGGCCCAAAGTAAGGTGGGTACCAGGCCCCAATTAAGAGTGGCACTAGGCCCAGTTCGGAGAAGGGCAGCCAATGCCCAGTAAAGGAAGGGATACCTGGCCCAATGTACAATAGTGGGCACCAGGCCCAAAGTAACGAGGGCAAGTCAGGCCCAGAATAGAAGGGCGCCAGGCCCCAAGTAATAAAGGACACTAGGCGCATGGTCAAGGTAGAGCATCAGGCCCGAGGTAATGGTAGGGCATCAGGCCCGAGGGTAAAGGTAGGGCATCAGGCCCGAGGTAAATGTAGGGCACCAGGCCCGAGGTAAAGCAGGGTGCCCCAGCCTAGTGGATTAGGGCAACCCAGTCTAGCGGTAGTAAGGGCAGCCCCGGCCTAGTGAATTAGGGCAAGCCAGCCTAGGTAGTAAGGGCAGCCCTGGCCTAGTGGATTAGGGCAAGCCAGCCTAGGGTAGTAAGGGCAGTCCCGCTAATGAGTTAGGGCATGCCAGCCCAGTGGTAGTAAGACAGCCCAGGCCTATCCAGTAAGGCAAAGCCAGCATAGTAGTAAGTAAGGCATATAGGCTCCATAGCAAGTAAAGCATTTAGACCTCTAGTGTTCAGGGTAACTAGTATAGGCAAGTGGTACACTCTAGTATAGTGATTGGGGCATCCATAGCAAAATGTTCAGGGTAGCCAGATCCTATGCAAGTAGGCCCTACAGTCAGGAAAGGGTCCATTCAAGGGTGCTTAGCTCACAATAGGTTACAAATTAACTGTAACAACTGTACTATTCATGCCACTGTTTACTGCTCAAGCATCTGAACAATTGTGTATTGCCTAAAAGCAACAAGACTGCATTGTGACACTAGGATTGTGGTTATTTGCCCCTGGTTGTAAGAACTATTGCCCTGTGTATTGGAACTATTGCCCCCAGCATCTGAACTATTGCCCCGTGCATTTGAACTATTGCCCTGTGCATCTGAACAATTGCCCCAAAAGTCAATAATTGCCCCAAAGTGATAATTTGCCCTTCTCCTGGCAAATTATCTGGTCAATACGCAGTTTTTTGGCATTGCAGGAAGGTGTATCTCATAGCTACATTATTGCCAGCATATGGGGATAGTCTCAATCTTATACCACATTGATGTTCCTTGGTGGTCTGCTGTTCTACAAGTCCAGAATCAGTCTCTACCCAGAAGAAAAATTTGCATCATCATTCTTCACCAGAAAGGGTTCGACCTTCAGATCATCTCCTCCATCTGTGTCATCCGCCGAAGTCGAGTCCATTGCCATTCGTACAAGTCGTACCTGCCGTTTCTTGTTTTTCTCACAGCTCGAAGTTACGTCCGCCGAAGTTCAAGCGCATCATGACAGCCGTGCCAGTGTCATTTCGTATGGTTCCTGAACCGGATGTCCCAAACTTGGTCACCCTCCACAGAAGAGTGTGCACATCCTGGAGAACCTGGTCTGCACCCCTGGTCATTCGCCAAAAGTCGAGTCCATCGAAGCCCAGTCTGGGACATGCCCGCCGTTTCTTTATTTTGTTCTAGTTTCTGGTGAAAAGATTGCAGAATCAACCATACTCTCTACAGATTCTTCTGGTTCCTGGTCCTATCGGAGATCCATCTTCACCCCAGATCCTTCAGAGTCTAGCTGGCCCTTGGAGTGATACAGCATCATTCAGGTCGTGGTAGTCCTCGAGTGGATTCGTTGCCACGCATATCCTAGTTCCTCCTCACCCTTGGCAGCCCCGAAAGTGGCTTTTGGCCACAGTATCCTTTGTTTTCAGTTTGGAATCCGACAGTCTATAAGTGGGTTATTCCAGGAACCAGTTGCTCTGGTTCTTTCTTTCTGGCAGTCTTGGAGAGGGGGGGCTTTTGCCAAAGAATCATACAGTCTGTTTAGCAAACCTCTCACCACCCAGTGGCCTCTACCAGGTCCCTGCTGAGAATTGGGTTTAGTATCAACCATTCTGTTTGCTCCCCTTTGTAGCTATCATCGTAGAATGATGGTGTACACAAAGATGTCAGACCTTTGGACTTAGATGACACTTGTACTTTGGTAGAACTCCGTGGTCATTGTAAAACCAAATATTGTATTGTGGGTAGTGAGAACACCTGCTTTCCTTCTAAGTACTAATTGCACTTACAGGATACTGCTAAGGAATTTTAGGAGTATAGTGGCAATAGGCCGTGGTGCACCCATAGAGAAGAATAACCTAGAGTTTAGACATTTTAGAGTTTAGTTGTTACTGTTTAGATATCCATAATGCTGTCCATACTCCCTACTATTTTTGTGGTTGGTATGTTTCTGTACGACCATGTCCTCCGTCACCTCCTATATAATAAACATCTTTGTTTCATCCAATCTCTGTGTACGACTCCTGCCTCTCCTTGTCAGGTGATTCCACCAGCCCAACCCCAATCGGACCTTGCGGCCCCTCACCATACCACCTGCTGAGGGTGTCACTGCCGCTGTTGGTAGTGAGAAAGTTCCCTTCACCACACCGAAGTGAAGAACCCTCAAGGTCTACCAGTTCAGTACCACCACAACATTTTGGCGTAGTCGGCAGGATATAGAAAATGTTCTGAGGAGTCCAAAGCTGGAGAAGACACAGTGCAAGATGTTGCTGGGAATGGAAGGCAGTAGGGACTGTGTGGGGAGTTGGAGAAGGTCCAGGTCAGGTGCTCTGGACACCATTATCCAGGCCAGACATTTAGGAGCACCCTGGCTTCCTCTGTATACTGGGGACAGGATAGTGAAGACTCCGGTAGGTTGGAAGAGTTTTGCTCCAGGATGCAGTCCGTGTTCCGCTGTATCAGATTCCAGAAGACCAAAAGATAGAGATATTGATAGAGTAGTTGAGAGGAGTTGCCCATCGTGAGGTCCAGTCCTGGCCAGAAAGGGAGAGAGCCACTGCTGACCAGATCTTTCGTCTTTTGCAGTTCACATTTGATATGCAAACTATCTCCAACCTGAAGTTACAGTTCTTGTCACGCACTCAACAGCTGCAGGAAACACTACAGGAGTATGCCTTAAGTCTGCAGGAGGCACTGAGAGCCATTGAGAAGATCGACCAAAGGAGGTCCGGGACCGTGATTGAACCTGATGGAGAAGTTTACAGAGGGAGTAAATAGCGAATACCTAAAAAGAGAGCTCCGTTTGCTCCACTGGCAAAATCCCAATGCTCAATTCCAAGATTTTAAAGAAAAGACCATAAGGATGTGGGGATCCAGAAGGATGGTAGAGGAAGTGGCAGCCTGCCAACACAAGATGATACCCCAGAGTGCGGCATGGCCAGAATACCCCATTGAACACTTGGTATGGGAGGATCCATGGCAGCTGGAGGCATGTTCAGAAAGGCTACTTCACCCATGGTCCAAATATGAGGGAGCGCCATTGGGAAGTTATCAGAGCCATTTTCTGGACTCCAAAAAGGCCTACACCCAATGGTCTCAGCCTCAAGAGCTTCACCAGAAAGTGAAACGGAACCCAACCCAGGAATGGATGGAGCACATCATGGCTCTTATCCACAAAGTGACTGAAGTCTGCCAAGAGGTGCAGGACTTTAAAGATGGCTGGAAGAGAAGGCTCTTTACAAGACAACCGAAAAGATGAAAAGATGCCCGATGGGTATATTTGATGGCCAGAGGAGACCCATCTGCAGAAGACATGATGTTGTTGAACACGAACAACAGCGAGGCCTTAGGAAAACTGACAGACTAGAGACCGAAGGGCAAGGAGTCAGCTATATGAAGACACCTGAGAGAAATCGAAGAATCGATCACAGCAATGCAACAGTAAGCAACAACTTGAGAAGCCATCCAGAACAGCAAGCTGAGGAGGTTTTACAATAGAATGGAACTGGTGCAAGAATGCAAATTCCTCAGGAAACTCCCAGCGGCAAGAAAAGGAAACCAAAGAACAAAACCACACGGCTCTTCCAGAATAATAGAGAAGAAGAGAGCTCCTCAAAGAAATTGAAAAGCTCCAGTGTATAGTTGAGGATTGGCAGAGAAAACAATCCAGCCATGTAAGGTATCACCAGAAGCCAGTACTTCATCAGAATGACGCCCAGAGAAAGTCAAATTGTCTTGCCCCTGAGTACAGTCCAAGAGTAAAATGGTTGTCAGCCAAACCGAACCTGAGATGATGACTGAACCGAAGAATGTGTTAACCCTTGGGGACCAAACAAGCTGGACGATGTTACACCACAAAGCCTTTCATTATCTATGGAGAACGTGTCATGGTGAAGAAAACCAATCAAGCAAACAATCTGCTTGTGGAATGGGAACCTGAGCCTTATGTTGTTGTAGCAATTCCATATCCTGACTTCAAAGTGTACCAGATCCAGGAAGAAAATAGGAAGGGAGTTGAAAAGTTGGTACATCAAAGCCAAATCAAAGCCAACTCAAACCCTGTATACTTCAAGGAACTGTGGAAGAAAATACTGACTCAGTGCCAAAAGAGAGGCAAGAGTGTACCATGGATGGATCCACTGACATAGGGTCCTCAATGCAGTGGTGTGCTGATCCCTGGGTTCACACATCCAATATGAACCCGTCCTACTGTCCAGTTACTAAGCCTACAGTAAATCATAGGCCTGTAGATTTCCAGGAGATAGAGTGTATTTCTGATGATGACATGGTTCCCCAGATCCGTAGGTCACAGAGGTCCAATTCTGGTGTTCCCCCGAAAGGATACATATCGAAGCTTATCAAGTAGCACCTTCCATTTCTGGAAAGTCCTGTTAAAAGTAATCCACAGACATGGTCATTTAAATAAGAAAGTTTTCTGAAACATTATTGATGTTTTAATTAAAGTAGATAGAAGTTTAAGTTGAATGTTAAAGTGGTAAGATATACTCTAAGAAATCTATAGAAGTAATGTTTAAGAAATGTTTTACAAATTGTTTAAAGGGAATACATGGGGACATGTATTTTTAGGTGGGCGTGAATCTGTAATGCCCCAAAGTTGGGGGCATTACAGAAAAGGGGAATCAATAGATAAATTAGGGGTTTACAGGTGCCCAGGGTGCCTGCTGTAGATGTAGCAGCAGGGTGCAATCATAAAGGCCCCTCGTAAGTGAATTTCCCCTCCCTATAGTGGGGAAACTGTAAAATAATAAAGAAAAGTGCCCTGTGCACTTTACAGCATTGTCAAAAAGTAGATTTAATGCAACACAAGAGACAATGGTTTGGATGGAATGCTCTGCTGAGCTGCTCATGCACAGCATTGCAGTCCAAACATTCTGGAATCAGAGGGTTGGTTTTAAAAAAAAAAAACAGTTTTCTTGGAAAGTTCCTGCCAGGCTGTGGAGAACAGAGGGCACCACAAACTAAGGGGAAACCTGTTGTAGGCTTACCTGTTGGTTGAAGCCGCTTCCTGAGGGTTTGGTGGTGTGTCTGCTCTGGGCTGCAGCCAGTGAAGTCTCTGGTAAGCTCTGTTCGTCCATGAGTGCCATCGGGGCACCGAAAGTGAAGAAAATGGCCATTTATCAAGGGTTTGGGCTAGTGAGACCCGCTGTTTTATTGTTTTGACCCCGAGAGTTTTAAAGCTAATTCGTCCCCTGTCGGCAGAATAGAAGAGCCGAGATCGTGACTGTTTTGGCAGTCTGCCCTCCAAGGCCCCCTTGGCTGTCCTCGCTCTGCCTACTGCCTCACGTACTCCCTCCCACTGCCAGAACACCTCCCACCTCCCGATAAGCACGAAAGCACCCTGAGGAGTGGCGAGTCAGCGGCAGCACATGAAGCGTGCTGACCACCTGTAAAGGAGAGACTGGTTTTGTTTTGTTTTTGCTGTTGGTGCAGTAGGCGCCTGAGGAAAATGGCTGACCACCTCAGGGAAATCGGGTTGCTAGGACCCTTATTCATATTCAGGAGGGCAGGACAGGCAGTGACGCCCACGGGAAGGGGCCAAGAAATCTAGGCCATTGTAGAGGTCTATTAATATTCAGTAGAGGGGAGGGATTAGGCAGCTACTTGTCACTGAGTGACCGCAGGCTCAGCCATCCAGAGGAATTTAAAGGGGCCACGCAGTTAAAAGAGCAAGTCAGGCCCAAAACAAAGTGAATAGGGCTTTCAGGCCCAAAGTGAGGTGGGTAACAGGCCCCAAATTAAGAGTGGGCACTAGGCCCAGTTCAGAGAGGAGCAGCCAAGGCCCAGTAAAGGAAAGGCTACCTGGCCCAATGTAAAATAGTGGGTACCAGGCCCAAAGTAACAAGGGCAAGTCAGGCCCAGAATAGGAGGGCACCAGGCCTACAGTATTTAGGGTGCCAGGCCCCAAGTAATAAAGGGCACCAGACCCAAGGTTAAGGTAGGGCATGAGGCCTGAGGTAATGGTAGGGCATCAGGCCTGAGGGTAAAGGTAAGGCATCAGGCCCAAGGTAAATGTAGGACACCAGACCCGAGGTAAAGCAGGGTGCCCCAGCCTAGTGGATTAGGGCAACTCAGCCTAGTGGTAGCAAGGGCGGGCCCCAGACTAGTGAATTAGGGCAAGCCGCCTAGGGACTAGTAAGGGGGGCCCCGCCTAGTGGATTAGGGTAAGCCAGCCTAGAGGTAGTAAAGGCAGTCCTGGCCTAGTGAGTTAGGGCAAGTTAGCCCAGTGGTAGTAAGGCAGCCCAGGCCTATCCAGTAATGCAAAGCCAGCATAGTAGTAAGTAGGCATATAGACCCCATAGCAAGTAGGGCATTTAGGCCTCTAGTGTTCAGGGTAACTAGTATAGGGCAAGTGGTACACTCTAGTATAGTGATTGGGGCATTCATAGCAAAACATTCAGGGGTAGCCAGATCCTATGCAAGTAAGCCCTACAGTCAGAAAAGGGTCTATTCAAGGGTGCTTAGCTCACAATAGGTTACAAAGTAACTGTAACGACTATACTATTCATGCCACTGTTTACTGCTCAAGCATCTGAACAATTGTGTATTGGCTAAAAGCAATAAGACTGCATTGTGACACTAGGATTGTGGTTATTTACCCCTGGTTGTAAGAACTATTGCCCCATGTATTGGAACTATTGCCCCCTGCATCTGAACTATTGCCCCGTGCATTTGAACTATTGCCCTGTGCATCTGAACAATTGCCCCAAAAGTTAATAATTGCCCCAAAAGTGATAATTTGCCCTTCTCCTGGCAAATTATCTGGTCAGTATGCAGTTCTTTTGGCATTGCAGGAAGGTGTATCTCATAGCTACATTATTGCCAGCGTATGGGGACAGTCTCAATCTTATACCACATTGATGTTCCTTGGTATGGTCTGCTGTTCTACAAGTCCAGAATCAGTCTCTACCCGGAAGAAGAAATCTGAATCATCATTCTTCACCAGAAAGGGTTCAACCTTCAGATCATCTCCGCCATCTGTGTCGTCCACCGAAGTCGAGTCCGCCGCCATTCGTACAAGTCGTAACCGCCGTTTCTTGTTTTTCTTACGGCTTGAAGTTACGTCCGCTGAAGTTCAAGTGCATCATGACAGCCATGCCAGTGTCATTTCATATGGTTCCTGATCCGGATGTCCCAAAGTTGGTCGCCCTCCACAGAAGAGTGTGCACATCCTGGAGAACCTGGTCTGCGCCCCGGTCATTCGCCGAATGTTGAGTCTGTCGAAGTCCAGCTCTGGACACGTCCACCATTTCTATATTTTGTTCTAGTTTCTGGTGAAAATATTGCAGAATCAACCATCCTCTCTACAGATTCTTCTGGTTCCTGGTCCTATTGGAGATCCATCTTCACCCCAGATCCTTCAGAGTCTAGCTGGCCCTTGGAGTGATGCAGCATCGCTCAGGTCGTGGTAGTCCTCGAGTGGATCTGCGCCACGCAGATCCTGGTTCCTCCTCATCCTTGGCGGCCCTGAAAGTGGGTTTTGGCCAAGGTATCCTTTGTTTTCAGTTTGGAATCCGACAGCCTGTAAGTGGGTTATTCCAGGAACCAGTTGCTCTGGTTCTTTCTTTCCGGCAGCCTTGGAGAAAGTGGGCTTTTGCCGAAGAATCATATGGTCTATTTACCAAACCTCTCACCACCCAGTGGCCTTTACAAGATCCCTGCTGGGAGCTGGGTTTAGTAGCGAACGCTCTGTTTGCTCCCCTTTGTAGCTACCATCGTAGAATGATGGTGTACATGAAGACGTCAGACCTTTGGACTTAGATGACATTTGGACTTTGGTAGAACTCTGGTCATTGTAAAACCAAATATTGTATTGTGGGTAGTGAAGAACACCTGATTTCTGTCTAAGTACTAGTTGCACTTACAGGATACTGCTAAGAAATTTTAGGAGTATAGTGGCAATAGGCCGTGGTGCACCCATAGAGAAGAATAACCTAGAGTTTAGACATTTTAGAGTTTAGTTGTTACTGTTTAGATATCCATAATGCTGTCCATACTCCCTACTACTTTTGTGGTCGGTATGTTTCTGTACGACCATGTCCTTCATCACCTCCCTGTCTAATAAACGCCTTTGCTTCATCCAATCTCTGTGTACAACTCCTGCCTCCCTTGTCGGGTGATTCCACCAGCCCAACCCCATTCGGATCTTAAGAGGCCCCTTGCAATGCCACCTGCTGAGGTGTCGCTGGCACTGCTGGTAGTGAGACAGTTCCTCTTCACCACCCCGAGTGAAGAACCCTGAGGTCTACCAGTTCAGTGACCATCACAAAAGCAACAAGCTGTAACAATAAAACAGCATTGCTCAGATACAGGGTCTCATCATAACAGTGCATGGTTCAGTCAGGAGAGGTACACTGGGAGGTCATCCTGCATTCAAGACCTTGAGATGCTCTTATAATAGCTAGAAAGGGTATTGGTTGCCACGTGTGACAGCAGCATGAAGCCTGTTGAGCTAGAGAGGAGTTCCCCAGGGTAAGGAAGCTAGGGTCCACCATCTGAATAGAATCAGGCATTTGGCCTCAATGCAGAGTTGAGGTAACCACTGCAGCCCCACCCAATGTAGTTGAGGTGCCTCACTATGTAACCCAGCAGAAAAAGGGCCAAAGAAAATGGTATCTCTGACAGTTGAGGACTTTACAGCATAGAAAGTGGACTTGTTTCCAAAAAGGGGTTATGGAAAGGAATGACCAGAGGATGTGCAAGAGTTCCCCCACACACACACACCACCACCCCGACCCCAGCAGCAGAATGCCTTCAGCATTGGTTAGTAGGAAAGAGCCAGAGTGTAAGCAGGGTCAAGGGAGTCCTGTATCAAAAGTGCAGAATTGTGTTCTGTATGAGCCTACTACAGTTGTCTTCATAAGTCTTATGTCCCAATTTCCAACAAGAGTGCCACTCAGGTTGTGAAATTTTTTCTGTAAGAGGGAGGACCACTTATCTCTGGTGTGGAGAGATTGGCTTGGGATGCAGCCTCTAATTGCATTATATATTTTCCTGCCTACCTCTCATTAACAAGAACCAGCAGGGCAGCAGTGAGTTATGGGGGTGAGGTCATGGACTTAAGGTAATGCTGTAGTGTGCTACAGAATCAGGTCTCTCGAGAAATCTATTCTAGGGAATCCTAAGCACTGCTGGAGAGACTGGAAAGTATCCATCATGACCTCACTAGGAGTTGATACATTCTGAACAGTATGGATACCTGAGGCCTTCCAGGAGGGTCATTGGATTACCTTTCCCCCAATAGAGAATCAGGGTTCCCCCATAAGGGAGCCAGATTGATAGGTACGGAGTTCATATCCAACCATTTGTGCAACTGTTTCCAAGTACTGACCACAGATGTAATGGTGGAATGGTACTTTGTTACATGGGATAATGGAGCATAAGGAAAGACTGATGCTGAGAAATTAACAGCAAGGAAGGATTCCATACTGACCCACTTTGGATCTGAGGGTAGTGATGAGTGAAACCAGCAAATTGTCTGTGTGGTCCTAAAAGCCTTGACAAAGTACCTTGTAAACCATGGGAGACCACAGCCTCCCAGCAACCAGAGCTAACATAATTTGCTTTCTCTATATTGTGACACTTTCCTTTTTTCAGAGAAAGTTGCCTAGCATGGCATTAATTTGCTTAAAGCAGCCATAGGTAAGTGGGGAAAAACATAACATTGTTAATCGGAGCTGTGACCATTGTTATGGCTTCTATTTTCACCCCCAGCAAGACTTGAAATAATTTGCATCTCACATTCTGTCCTGAGTTTAGCTAGGAGGGGGGCCAAGTTTATCTTGACAACTTAGATAGCTCTGCACAGATCTGTATGCCCAGGTATGTGATAGCATTGGAAACTAAGCTATGCCATGTATCATGAAAGAGGAACAGTAGACAGAGAATTTCAGGTGAGAATCTCAGTTTTGACTTGTTGACGTTAAGCTTGGAAAACTGGAGAGAAAGTATGTAGGAGCTCTAGGAGTGGTGGAATGGGAGCTGGGGCATCTCCAAAGATGACCAGGAGATCATTCACCTGCATCATAGTGTGATAGTCCCCCAATGCCAATGCAGATGCCCTTAATATCAGGAGACTGGCAAATAACAGCCATCAGCAGCTCAACTACAAGGACAAACAATACAGGGGAGAGGGTATACCCCTGTCTGGTGCTTTTACATAGCGGAAACAAGGGGGGAAGGACAGACTTTGTTAACACTTTGACCATAGTGGATGAGTATCACGCCCAGACAAAAACTAGAGTCTGAAGCACATGTGAGCCAGGACCCAGTTGAGGTACCCCTACTCCACTGAGTTGAAAGCTTTGTCAAAGTCAATTGTCGCTGCTGCAGCTGGGGTGGAGTAGGACTTGGCTTTAAGAATTGTGCTTACCAGTGTGTGTGTATCTGATCAGAACTGAGTCTCCCTTTTATGAATCCCACCTGAGATGCTACTATTAATGAGGGGAGCAGTGGATCTAGCTGTGCCACCAAGGCTTTAGTGTAGATTTTGCAGTCCACATTGATCAGTGATGTGGGGCAGTAGCTGGCTTGAAGTGTGTGGTTTGCTCTGATGGTTGCCTCTCAGAGAGTAAGTTGTTGCAAGCCTTCCACTGTGGACTCAGACTAGGAGTGGATAAATGAGCCAGAGACAAGCTTGAGGACATAAGTCTCAACCACTATGAATTTTGCATAGTGCTTTGATTTTTACACTCAGATTTACCCTTGCTCTGCAAAGTTTACTGATGTTCATCATATTGTTAGAGCTATTCCTGGACACAGAAACTATTTAAACATTAAATTATGTTGATAGAAACATTCATGAACTCCGAACATATGGAGCCCACTATAATATGACATATTATTCTCTAAAATAAGAAAGTGCTACACATTCTGGAAATTTGCTCTGAATTTTGAAGGATGGTGCTATGTTTAATGCTGAGAAGTTGAGAGGTATGCTTGAGAACCTCTGTAGAGAATAAATCTCCTCCCAAGGCTTTTCCACAGTTTAGTGATTTGAGTGCTGCTTGAATTTCAGACATCGACATGGATTCATCCAGCATGGTGGCTTTGTTAGGGGATAGCTTTTAGAGATGGAAATAGGAAAGGAAGGCATTGATGTTTTCTCTTTTGGAAGTGAGGAAGAGGTATACAAGGATCCATAAAAAGTTTGCATGATGCGGTTAACTTCTGTTGAATAGGTCTACATGAACATTCGAGAGTCCCGAAGCACTGTAATGTGATCTTCTGCTTGTTGTGTGCGAAGAGGATAGGACAAAACTCTGCCCCTATGCTCACCCCCCTTCCAGTATTTATCTGTCAGCTGGAGGATGGCTAGCTCAGCTTTATGGTAGAGAAGCGTGTTTATTTCCATCCAAAGCCGTACAATAGAGTGATGTGGGGAGAAGTCAGTGCCCATAATTGTGGAGGCCTTAAACTCTGCTTTTTTGCTACAGAGCTCTGCCTCTAAGGAAGTCAGCTGCTTTTTTCTTTGTCATCTTTGACACACTGCATAACCTATAATTTTACCACAGATTGTGGCTTTGTAGGCCAGCCATACACTACCCACTGAAGTACCCTCCATGTCATTTTACCAGAAGAATTCAGTAGTTTTCTGCTGTATCCAAGCAAGAAAACAGGAGTCATGCATGAATAAGGGGTCCAGTCTCCAAGAAGGGAGTGGGGTTCCAAGGGGGCCCTATAAGAAGTGAAGTTGAACTGGAGCATGGTCAGACAGGACCAAGGGCATAATGTATGAATTCACATTTGTGGGTAATGGAAATGTGAGTCAAAGGTGATATGACTATATAAGCCATGACCAGGTGAATAACATAAGTCATTTACTCTCAGCAGATGACGGCACCAGACATCTGACAATGCCTGATTCTCCATGTTGGCTGACTGCTCAGGGATAGGCTTCAGCTGTGCTGTGGCTCCTGTTGAGAGTGGGGTCCAATGTAAGGTTGAAATCTACTTCATGGAGAATAGGCACCACAGGGGATGAGAGCTGGGACTATCTCTAAGCCACTCTGTGAAAGAGTTCAGTGTGGTTTTCATTGGGAACATAGATGTTTCCTAATAGTATAGGACCTGCCAGACTATCCATAAGTGCCAGCAACCACCTTCCATTAGGATCCCTCACCACTCTTTGGGAGGCATACTGGAGAGGTTTAATGGATTGAGATGGAGACCCCCTTGTTTTTTGACAGGGGCAGAACTGTGCAGTTCTAGGCCAATCCCTTCTCTTTTGAGCTTCATTCTCAGACTTTGTAGAGAGAAGCTTGGTTTTCTGGAGGAAAGCTATTGGGAGTATAGTTGCTTGAGGTGGACAGGATTAGTCTGTGCTTAATGGGAGAGGTCAGCCCGTACACAGTCCATGTATGACAGACAACATCCACCTTCATGTTGGATATACTCAAGGAACCAGAATGAGAGGATGTCTGAATGTCATAAGTAGCACGGAGCTATGGCCACATGTTAATTCCACTGCCATCAGATGTTCTCTGACCTCAAAAGGGGACGTATTTAGCAGAAGGGTACAGTGTCGAAATAGCAACCGTACCTGACTGTGAAGATGTAAAGACCCTTACCAAGGGTCATAGACACATCTAAGCATCAAACCATGAACAATAAAAATTAAACAATAGAACAGAGCGTGCAAAGGAAAAGAACATTTAGAGGTGGAGCAGAGATAGGCAGGGTCCAAGATAGGGCCCAGTGCCCTCCAAGTCTAGCTTGAGGGCATGAAAGAGTAAGCAAGATATCATAAAATGTATCTGCCCACCCCAAACCTGAACATTCTCTATTTGAAAGTTTCTAATACAAAATACATGCATTTTGCAACTTCATAACAGTATACTAAACTCACCCAAGGAGGAAGCATGTAAAAAACACTGGGCCCCCTGAAGTGGGATAGGCCCCAGTGCCTATAGAAATATTCTCTGTCAGGCCAAGTAGAAGAGATTAAGGCAGGTCTCCCCAGTGCAGATCATTTCATTTCATTTTTATTTGGGTTAAACCAATGAGCAAGCACATTTGAAATGGTGACCCATAATCAACAGTTTACAGACAAACAAAACTTGTTACAACTCATTTTATAAGACATTATAAAATACAGCAGTCATTAACATACAACCATTCAACCTAGTTTGTCACAAAATTGACCACAGCAACATTTGGTCTGGCGAGTAACATCTAAAAACCATTGTTTTACTAATTAAATGGGCTTGATGTAAAACAATCAGAACTTGTGTGGCAAATTATTCTAACAAAAGGGTCCCATTTGACTATAAAAATACATTGACCTTTGAGTTTTGGCTAGTAGCACAGTCAATTCATAGTAGACCAAATTCCTGACAGAAGAGTTTACCTTCCTTTCCTGCAATTTAGCAACTAAATAATCTGGAACTTTACGCAATCCACTTTTATAGGCTAAGACAAATTTGTGCAAATGACATCTGTCTATAAGGGAAATCCACCCTAAGCGTTTATACATACTACAGTGATGAGTTTCTTTTGGACATTTTAAAATCAACCTGGCCAATTGGTTGTATAGTGTATCTAATTTTTGTAGTTTGCTTGTATTTGAATAGTCATACAAAACATCTTCATAGTCAATAAGGGAAAAGAGCTGAGTTTCAACTATTTTTATACAGTATGACTGCCCCAACAACTTTGGTTACAGTACAAAAGCCCCAATCTCCTACCAATTTGTGTAACAAGTTTGTCCACATGAACATTACCAGATCCCAAAGAGTCAATCCAATATCCTAAATACTTTTAGGAATCTACATGCTCCAAACATGCCCCTTCTGTGTCCAATATAGTTAGGTCTCTGACATTCTTAAATTTAGTTGTAGTTCCGAACTACATATATGTAGTTTTACCTGTTTTCATTTTGAATTTAGATTGTACAAAATAGGCCTGGAGACTATTAAAACTAGTCTGTAGTTTACTTTGAACTTCAAATAATGATGGCGCAGCACCATAAAGTATTGTATCATCGGCATTTATATGATATGCCATACCTGGTATACTTTCTTTCAGATCTTTTAGGTAAATCAAAAACAGTAATGGTCCAAGGACCGAGCCCTGTGGGACTCCTCAGACTACTGGCAATGGTGTAGATTCCATGCCATTTATGGCAGTTAGTTGCATCCTGGATTTGAAGTATAAACACAACCATTTCAGGGCTGTTCTGGCAACCCCTATTTCTGCAAACCTATTTAGGAGAATTTGGTGTTCAACCATGTTGACAGCCCTGGAGAGGTCAACAAAGATGGTCCCAGTCAATTGCCCAGTGTCCATAGCTTTGCTGACATCATCCAGGACCCTGGCCATGGAGACCACCATGCCATGGGTTTGGGGGAAACTTGACTGATACTTATCAAGAAGATTATTTTTATATAGGAAATTAGTCGCCTAGCCAATAGCCTTTCAAATAACTTTGAAACTTGGCACAACAGGGATATGGGATAGTAGTTTAGTAGTTGGTTAATTGGCCTGGGCTGCCCCACTTAAAAATTGAAACAGCTCTGGTCAGCTTCCATTCCTGTGGGACCACCCCCTCAGACAGAGACTAGTTGAACAAATAAGTAAGTGGTTCAGCAATCTGGAGTGCAGAGTATTTTAATAGTGAAGGGGTTAGCCCATCTGCTTCTCTGCCTTTATTGGTTTTCAGTTTCAACAAAAATTCCATAACTTCATATACCTCTATCATTCAGAATATGAAAGATAGAGCCTCTTCCTCACCTTCCTCGACTCCATGGATACCCAAGTTAGAATCAGGACTGCCAAAAACAGTCTCCAGCTTCAACAATGTATTTATTAAATTTGACAGCTACAGACTCCCCACCAGTACTGCCTGTTGTCTCAAAAAGATGCACATCAGTCATCTTTTTCAATTGGCCATGCATTTATTTTATTATGGCCCAAAATTGTTTTGAATCACCTGCTGTGTCATCAACCTTTGAAGTGTAAAATGTTCTTTTGGCATTTCTGATTGAAGTTATATAACATCTCTTAGCTTTCTATAGTTTTCCCACTTTTTGAACAACCTTGTCTTATGTGTTCTATCCCAAGCTAGATTTTTTGCCATTTTTTAATTTCCATAATGAGGTGGTAAACCAGGGGACAGAAATATTTTTGATTTTCCTTCTTTTAACTGACATATGCAGATTATACAACTTCATTAGTTCTGATACAAAGTATTTCCACCCCAGATCTACAGTATATCAGGAATTAATTTTAGTCTCTCCAAATTTATGTTATCTAAATCTTTTGCAAATGCTAAGTAATCAAAGTTTTTGACTGATTGAAAAGCAATGAACCTTGTTTGGTTAGGAACTCTGGTTCTTCCCCCAATAAAGTGTATTGTATTATGCTCACTACTCATGTCAGCCAAAATTCTAGCTTCTAAATAATTATGTGAGGCATTTGTCAAAATCAAATCTAATAAAGAGGAGTAAGCAGGTTGTTTTAATATTGACATGGGTAGGGTCATTAATCAGTTGTTCTAAGCCTAGCTTAACAACAATATTTTTCATAGCATTAGAGTCATTGTCCAATCAGTCTTCATTAAAATCCCCTAGTAAAAGCAATTCATGCATTGTAGTAAAGAGAAGTAAAATAGACAGAGAGAAATTGAAGAGACTGTTTTGAAACAACATAGGTGGGGTCTCACCTGAAAGAAGCCTTGGCTCAGTGTGCCTCTGCCAGTCACCAGTTTTCAAATAAATCAATAAACAATTGAGAAAAAGAATTTTGAATTAAGAAAGAGCAAGTGCAGATAGGAGAGAGAAAACTGGAGTTTCAAACAGAACAAAAATGGAGTGTAAAACTTTTAAGAACTATTTTCAAACCGTGGTGCCTGGAGAATTAAGAGAACTACGACATTGGACCACAGGTACCTTGGAAGAGGGAAAAACAAACTGGATAGGACTGGATTAATTCAGAGAATAGGAGAAGGGAAGAGGTTGTATCTTCTTGGAGGATTATATTTTAGCGGGAAAAATGATACACCTGAAAGAACAAAGAGACTCAGGATATCTTGTAGGATTTTCACAAGACTGTATTTTATACTTTGTATAGTTTGCATCACACCAGTTCATTATTTAGTGTTTTGCTGATACCGTTTGTCCATTAATTCCCCCTTTAATTTTTGCCCTCTGTTACAACCATCTACTGAATAAAGTGGGGTTTGAAATAAGTGAAATAGCTCACAAACATGCAGATTGACACAAGAGGAAGAAAAATTAACAAAGGAGGTGGAAAAATGGACAGGGGTATTGTATTAGATAAGGACTTTTCACAGATGAAAAATACAAAAGAACAGAAATGGACATGGAGAAGGCAAATAATGAATAATTCAATTAGAACTAAGGAGGAATTCTTAAGGGAAGAGAATGAGGATGCAGACATATAGGAGTAAGAGGTCATTAACAAGGATGTAAAAAGTGATTCTAGCTGGTCATCACATAACCTTACAAAGAGGGTAGGAATAGAAAGTTCTCAAGACTTGGAGCATTGGAGCCTTAATAACTCAGATAAAATAATTAAATCAAAATTAACCTAACCATTTATTTGGGAGTTCTTTTGAAATAAAGAACATGATGGGGGACTAACAGAGACAAATAAATATAGCATGGAAGGCTCAGCGTCTGGAACTGGAAAAGCCACCCCCCCCCGTCATGCACTATTCATCCGCCGCTCTTCATGCCCTCCGCCCTTTCTTTGCCCTCCCTTTGCTTTTCCCCATTTACCAATGCTGTAGGGCTTTGGGAATTGTGCATGGGGGGTCCAGAGGGCGTGGGGGTGAAATAGTGGGAATGGTTGAGGGGGTGCTCTGCTCAAGTGGTTAAGTCCAGAAGATGTCCTGGGGTTAAATGGAGTGCTGAACGTGGACCTTCCTGTTTGGTCCCCATACTTCAAGGGCACCACCACTTTTGTAAATGGTGGGCAGGTGGTCGGGCTTCCCAGGAGTCCTATCCAACTCGGGCGGTGTTGTGCAATGCCAGGTCCATTGTGAACAAGACTGCCATTGTAGCAGACTTGGTAGGCACAGCGGACCTGACCTGCATCACTGAAACTTGGTTGATAGTAATGCTGCCCCAGTTCTTGAGGCAGCAATTCGCTGGTATTCGGTGATTCACCGCCCGAGATTGGATCGCAGGGTTGGGGGGATTGCAGTCTGTTTCAAGACCGAATTGGACCTCACTAGTGTTCCAGTGGAGGAGATCAGATCCTTTAAATGTGTCGTGGTGGCAGGTGGGGGCTATAGAATATCGCTCGTCTGTCGTCCACCCGGTGACGAGAAAGTGGCGGACTTCCGTCGTCGATCTGGTATTTGAATCACCCAGGTTGAGGGTACTGGGTGATTTTAATGCTTGGATCAATGACGAACTCTAGCAATTTGGTCAGCACTTCCTCCAATTGATGTGTTCATTGGGCCTCTCACAGGTGGTTACCTCTGCCACTCATAAACATGGCCATTCACTTGATCTGGTCTTCCTGCTGGGGTTGGAGGCCTCCGATGTGGGGGTGGAACCAGTCAGATGGTCTGACCACCACACTGTGAGGTTCAATTTTTGCACCCCCCTGCGTAGACCTACCCCAGTGGAGATGGTCAAGTACCGCCCTTTGCGGGATGTTACTCCCGATGGTCTAACTGCAGTTCTTGACCTATCAGAATTTCCTGGGTTGAGCTTTAATCCTGAAGTGATGGTGCAAGCCTATAATAAAGCTGTCATCTCCGCTTTGGATTTAATTGCTCCCACCCATGTGAGGTCTCTCTCCCTTCACCCCTGATCCCCTTGGTTTGATCAGGATCTGAGGGAGTTGCGGCGATTAGGTTGCAGGTTGGAGAGATGTTGGCGGAAGTCTGGCTTAGCTGCCAACCATCTTAGACTGCTAGAGCATTATAAACTCTGTCAGTCAGCAATCACTCATAAGAAGGCAGTGTTCCTGTCCGGAGAAATTGCTGCTGTTCAGAATCGACCAGCCCAGCTCTTTCGAACCGTAGACAGGCTGTGCAATCCAGCCTGTCTGCAGGTTCATCGAGCCTTTTCACAGATGCAGTGTGTAGAGCTTGCTCGATTCTTTGCAGATAAGGTGGCTGACATCAGGGCCGAGATTTGCGCCGCCCCCTCCATGGGAGTTGTGGTGGTCCAACCCATGGTCTCAAGCACACCGTTCACCTGGAGTTCCTTCAAAAAGGCCGGAAATCGAGGATGTTATGAGGATTGTCCAGGGTATGCGTACCACAAACTGTAGTTTAGACCCAGGTCCCACTGGCCTGATCATGAGCTGTGGGGAAGTTATCTTCCCGGTTCTAGCTGAGATAGTCTGGTGCTCCCTAGACTCTGGTGAATATCCCCACTCCCTGAAGGAAGCGGTGGTGACACCAGTGTTGAAAAAGGCATCTTTGGACTCCGACTCCCTAGCAAACTACAGACCCATCTCGAACCTCCCCTTTGTTGGGAAGGTAATCGAGAAAGTGATGGCAGCCCAGTTGGACAACAATCTTGCCATCCATATCATCTATGATCCTCTTCAATCAGGCTTTCAAAAGATGCACAGCACTGAGACTGCGCTGGTTCAGGTCCTCAATGATCTCCTGATGGCGAGAGACCAGAAAAAACTGTCCATTTTGGTCCTTCTGGATTTGTCAGCAGTATTTGACACCATAGACCATGGGGTGTTGCTTGAGCGCCTGAGATGCATCTGTGGGCTGTTGGGTTTGGTGCACAGATGGTTTACTTCCTTCCTCACAGGTAGAACTCAGAGGGTGGTATCGGGGATTTTTTCCTCCAATCCTACCGCTCTGACCTGTGGGGTGCCTCAGGGCTCTGTGCTGTCCCCCATGTTGTTTGCGGTGTACATGCCTCCCCTCGGAGATGTTGTAAGAAGATATGGGCTGGAGTTTCATTGTTATGCGGATGATACCCAGCTCTGTCTGTCCTTTGTGCCTGACCAGAATAGAGCACTCTCAGTGTTTAACAACTGTCTCAGTGAGATCCAGGATTGGATGAAGTCCAGCTGGTTGAAGTTGAATTCTGGGAAGACGGAGGTGTTTGCTGTGGATCCTGGCCACCGGATTGAGGGGTTGGGAGCACTTAAAACCTCTGGTTTATTCCTGGGGGATGTGGAGCTCCCGACCTCTGTACAGGTGCGAGACCTGGGGGTAATCCTTGACGATCAGCTGACATTGTGTGCACAAGTGTCGGCGGTTGTTAAGGTATCCTTTTACCATCTTAGGAACATCACCAGGATCGAGCACCTTGTTCCATCTGGTGACCTACCCATGCTGATCCACACCTTTGTGACCTCGCGTCTGGACTACTGCAACTCCCTTTACTTTGGGCTTCCCGGGGTTGATATCCACCACCTGCAGCTAGTGCAGAACTCGGCAGCCCAGTTGTTAATGGAGATTTCTCATTCCTCTCATATTACACCGGTGCTCCGAGATCTGCACTGGCTGCCGGTTCAGTGGTGGATCACCTTTAAAGTCAGATTACTGACATAAAAAGCCCTACACGGGTTGGACCCTGATTACCTGAAAGATCTTCTGGTGCCTTACCTACCATCACGACCACTCTGCTCAGCCAACGAGGGGTTGCTAGAGATCCCGAGGGTAACTTTAAAATCTTCCGGCGCCCGAGCTTTTATGTTCGTGGCACCGACCCTCTGGATTTCTCTACCACGTTGAATTAGAGAGTGCATGATGGTGGATGGTTTTAAAAAGGGCCTGAAATCTTTTTTATGGAGTACGGTATTTGGAGATAATTTGGATGCCGATTAATGCTCTGTATTTAACTTAGTTTTTAATATGTTTTATTATGTTTTATTGTAATGTGCCTTGATTCTAAGAAAGGCGCAGAGAAATAAAGCTTATTATTATTATTTAGAAAAGAAGGCTTATTAGAATTAGTAAATAAGGAAGTAACTAGAACTGTAGAGAGTATAAAGGAAATGATTCTGACAAATAGCAAACTCAAAGAAAAAATTAGGAAATAAAAAAAATCAAAACAAGACACAAAGGGCTTATGTTGTTTGCCTATGTTAGAATATGAATCTATGGAAAAGAGTGAAATAAATAGACAGATAGAGGATAATTACACTGTACAGAGTGGGTCATTAGAAGGGAGCACTCAATCTAAAACACAATTAATGAGCCCCATTGAATATAGTTTGCCATCATTAGAAAATATAACAAGGGAATGTGCTATTGCATTTAGGGACATTTTACTGGCTAACACAATAATTTATGAACAACTAATGATTATAAAACATGATCTCTTTCTTAAAGGATTATGTATTGAAAACAAAAAACAAGTGGATAAGCTATTAGAGAACAAAAAGAATGAAGAGTTTGGAATTGGAAAGCTGCTGAAGAAAAAATAATATATAGAGGAGATAGATCCATTGAACCCAGGGGGTGAGGAGTGCAGAGTGCTGGAGATCTCATCCTCAGGACTTCATCAACACCTCTGATGAACAGGTCAATTCAAACAAGCTCTGAGTCAGAGGAAGATACAGGATCAGAAATAAAATTAACAATGCTTTGAGAAAGGTATGATAATAATAACAGCATTATAGTGGAATTAAGAACAAGGAACCCACAATTATAGGGAAAAAGGAGTGGTACAAGCACAGCGACTAAGGGGAAAGGAGTGGAAAAAGGGAAGAGGGGGAAAAAAACAATGGAATTTTAGGTGCTAGATTCAACAAGTGAAATAGCTTTGGGGGTCTTAAAGAAAAATCAAGCAAGGAAAGGAAAGGAAAGTGAAGTTTACAGAGAAAAGCAATTATCCTTTGAGGTCCGTAGACAAAATGGAACAAGAGGAAAAAGGGAAAAAGTAAACAGTGGACAAAAAATGGCAGAGGAAGGATACCCCATACATAAAGAGGAAGATGCAAGAAACAAACAAAATCAGTATACAAAGGAAGGGGCACTAGGGGAAAGAAAACTTCAGATGGGGAGAGAAATAAGGAAGGTTGATAGAGGGAAAGATAAGGAGGAAAGTAAGGGAGTGAGAATTAAAGGGAAAAATAAGCATTTGTCAATGCCAAAAGTTGTCACACTGGCATTGGCACTGGTAGTGCAGGAGTTAGAGAAACATAATAGGAATGGCAGTGAAGTATTGAACTGATTCCAACCTCAGCCCCACCCTGAAGAGACACATTTTCAACATAGGCATTTTGGGACCTCCCCTCATGAACAGTGGCACTGTGATTTTGTTAATCTGTCCCAAAAGTTGATTTCCCACAGTGACCAGCCATTCTGCACCACAGTTACAAAAACACATTTTGGGAAAGATGTGAAAAATGACAGCTGTACTGTTCATAAGGAGGTGTGAAAAAATGCCAGTGTTGAAAATCTGTCTTGAAAATATTGCACATTTGCAAAGTTACAAGGGTATGTGGAAACTGCACAACGCATGCTTGTAACACAGTCATTTTATGGACTTTCATCACCAAATTTTCAACATATGCATTTTAGGACCTCTGCTCATGAAGAGTGTCACTGTCATTTTGTCAAACTGTCCCAAAAACTGATTTCGCACAGCAATCCCCCCATTCTGTGCCGGAAGTGCGAAAACACATTTCAGCCAGAATATGTAAACTGACAGCTGTGCTGTTGATAAGGAGGTGTGGAAAAATGCCAATGTTGAAAATCTGGAGTGAAAATATTACAAATTCACGAAGTTACGAGCGTGAGTGTAAACTGCACAATGCATACTCGTAAAACAGTCATTTTTGGGATTTTTTTCACCAAATTTGCAAGATAGGCTTTTTGAGGGCCACCTCATGAACAGTGGCACTTTCATTTTGTTAATCGGTCCCGAAAGGTGATTCTACACAGTGACTGCGATATCACCATTTGGGACTGAATAACACCATGAAAATGACTGAATTCATAAGGAGGGGCCCCAATAACCCCATGTTGAAAATTTGGTGCCAAAATTCCTAAAAATGCCTGAGATATGCACCAAAGTTGAAAACCCCCTATTTATGCCATTATACAGCTTATCGACATTTCTTCAGTTCGCGATCGGCTTTGAAGAGTGCAGATGTGTTCCTGGTCCACTGAAGATCATCGAGACAGAATCCAGAGGTAAGTATGGGGTGAAGAGGGAAGTGGGAAGGCAGGGTGTGCAGAGGGTCGGCATGGGCTGGAGAAGAAGCAGGACAGACCACGAGGGACCGTTTTCTTCTTTCACAGGTTTAAAAAAAAAAAATTACGGGAATTTTTTTTTGCAGGGGCATTTGGCATGCTGGAGTGGGCTCCCAGCATGCCACCTGACTGTTTTGGGGGCTAGCCAACAGGGGATTAGGCACCCCCACCGGCAATACCAAAAGGGGGGGACCACAAGGGGCCATTTTCTTCTTTTACAGGTTTAAAAAAGACATTGTGGGACAGTTTTTTGTTTTATGGGGCATTTGGCACGCTGGGAGTAGGCTCAGTGTGCCACCTGAAGTGTTTGGGGGGGTAGCCAATGGGGGATTGGGCATCCTCTTGGCACACAACAAATGAGAGGGGCATTATGCTGATGGGGAGTGGGATCCCCCATCAGCGCATGAAATGGGTTAGGGCATGCTGACAGGGGGATTAGACACCCCCTGAACTTCAGTGTTGTGGCAGGTGGTGGCAGCAGTCACTGCCACCACATTTACTTCACAAGTAAAGGCACATCGGAAGGTGCCACTGCATGATGAGCTTGGCTTTCATTGCAGCGGACCTTTATTTGATCTAGTGGCCATGTTATGTATTGCTGGTGTCAGTACCTGCAGCTGCCTCATTGGGGAATGGGGACACACCTACTGATGCATGCCCTGCATTGCGCCCCTGATGACCACTCCTCAAATCTGCTACTGCTGCATATTGGCTGCACAAGCTGCAAACCAACAAAAAGGAGAAAACACTAAAAAGGACTTGAAAACCTATAATAAGGGAAGGACAGTAAATAAGAAGTACCTATAAAAGTTAGGGAAACAGGAGAAAGTAGGGAAAGAGTTGAACAAAAGAAAAAGAAAGAACAAAGTAACAAAAGAGTTGAACAAAGTACAGAAAGATAAAAATCAGGAGGACAAAGACAACATAATGGGAAATGTATACCTCAGATGTAAGTAAAGAACAAAACTCTAGAAACATTACACAAGAGAGTACAAATGAAGAGATGGAAGATTCAGTTAGATTCAAAGGTATATTAGAAAGGATTTTAGAGATGGATTATGTACTCCCAATATATAATGTCTCATTAATACCCGATGAAACAGAAGAACTGTTAAATAGACACTTAAAACACTTATTGGGGGACATAATCCAGAATAGTAGCTCTATGATCCTAGACAAAATGAGTATAATAAGACCTACAAGGAATATGGAACTTGTATTTTAATATCAGACAAGTAATATTTGTTAAAGGCACTAGAAAAGATGAAACACAAATTAAAAGATTTAGGATTTGAAACTGAGAGTGTTGTAACTATTAGGAATAGTTTTCCCTGAATACTCTGAAGATAGATCAAACTTACAAAAAGGGGAAAAAGAAAGGATGATTTCCATCAGGAAATGGAGGGTAATGAGTACCAATGCCCGTAGTCTGGGCAACAAGCTCCCTGAACTGGAGGCCTTGAAGGAAGAGGGATGTCTGGATATTGTAGCAGTCACAGAAACATGGTACACAGAGAACCATGACTGGGATGTTAACATACCAGGGTACATAACCTACAGGAAAGACAGGCAGGGAGAAGGGGGAGGAGTAGCTCTCTGTGTAAAAGGGAGGGATAAAACAACTGAACAAAAGAGTAAACAGAGACAGAGGAGGCTGTGGGTCACCTTGGAGACTGGAAAGGGCACCACAATCCGCACAGGGTTGTGTACAGACCCCATGTCAGGGAGGGAATGGACAAGGATATGATAGAAGGCATTCTTAGAATGGCAGAGAAAGGGGAGATACTGTTGATGGGAGACCTGAATATGCCAGATGTTAACTAGAGCACATTTGCTGCAGCCACATCCAAGAGCAGGACCATTCTTGATGACCTACAGGTGGCAGGCCCCAGACAGCTAGTTTCGGAACCCACTCATGAGGGAGCAATCTTAGACCTCATACTCTCAAATGGGGGCAGTGAGAGGATCTCAGATCTAGAAGTGGGTTGCCATCTAGGGACAAGTGACCATCAAACAGCGTGGTTCACCTTAAACTCAGCTACAGAGTCAAGCCATACAAAAGTGAGGGTACTGGACATTAGGAGGGCTGACTTTGGCAAGATGGGAGAGTGCTTCAAGCACTAGCAAAACAAGAGCTAGAAGAAGGTGTGGAGCAACAATGGGGAATCATGAAACTGTCATCACAGAGGCAACAAGCCTTTGTGTGAAGCAAATAAACAATCAAAATGAAAGAAAAAGCCATTATGGTTCTCAAAAGAGGTGGCTGTGAAAGTCAGGAAGAAAAAGACAGCATTCCGGAAGTATAAGGAAACACAGAAGGAGCAGGACAGAGAGCTAGAAGGAAGCAGGGAGGGAAGTCAGAATAGCAAAGGCCCAAACTGAGGAAAAGATAACCAACTCAGTTAAGAAGGGGGATAAAACCTTTTATAGGTACATCAGCGAGTGTAGAAAGACAAAGGGAGGGATAGTGAGGCTGAATAGAATGAACGGTGGGTGGGCAGAGGGGAACAGTGAAAAAGCAGGGATACTGAAGAAAAAATTACTCACCTTAGTAATGTTGTTTCTTCTAATGGAGTCTTGCTATATTATGACATATGCAGTGAGTCCCAACCTTCGAACTGCTCTGGAGGTGAAAGAGTTAACTTTCCATGCCAGGCATGAACTTTGAGCTCGAGCTCGGTTGAAAACTCTGTCTGTTGTTCTTCAAACTCAAACTGTCAGATCTTTCTGAGAGCTAAACTCACTAAGGTCCTGTGTGGAAGCTGTAAACTACACCAGCCAACTGGCTACTAAATATAAGAACACATTTTTGGTCACAAAGACTCAAGTCAGGAGGCCCAAAAATGAAAAACACAACACCAATTCACCCCAAAAGTATGGGTGAAACAACAAGGTGGGCATCTACTAAGTGCCAAATTGCACTGCCCACCGATCCCAAAACAAAGGTTCTGAGAGGGCAGGAGGGGAGGTCATAATATAGCAAGACTCCATTAGAAGAAACAACATTACTAAGGTGAGTAATTTTTCATCAAACAACATGAAGTCTTGCTATATTATGACATATGCAGACTACACAGTAGTACCTCCATGGAGGAGGGACAGAACCTACTTAGGAAATAGGCTCTGGAAGCACAGCTGTGTTAAACCGAGCATCACTCCTAGCCTGGATGTCCAGAGAGTAATGCTTGGTAAAAGTGTGAACTGTTTTCCAGGTAGCTGCTTGACAAATCTCTAGAATGGGATGTCCCTGGCAGCAGCCAGGAAGCAGCTGTACCTCTGGTAGAGTGAGCCCTCAGGCCTGAGGGAGGAACCTTACCCAGCTTTTCATAACAGAATTGGATACAGGAGACAATCCACCTGGCAATGGATCTTTTAGTGGCAGGTTTCCCTTTGCCAACCTCACTATAAGTGAGGAACAGTTGGAGGGAGTCAAACCTGTGACCCTTGGTACGCTCAATGTAGTAACTAAGGGCTCTCTTCAGATCTAAGCTGTGCAACCTCCTATCGCCAGAGGAGAAATGGTCAGTGAAGTACACTGGAAAAGAAATAGATTGATTAAGGTGGAAATCTGAAACCACCTTAGGCAAGAACTTCCTGTTAGTCCTGAGGACCACCTTATCTCTATGAAAGGAGATAAAATCAGGCTCCACTGACAAAGCTTGTTATTCACTTATGCATCTGGCAGAAGTGATGGCTACTAGAAACACAGTCTTCCAAGTCAAATACTTAAGCTCTGCTGAAGACAAGGGCTCAAGGAGGTTGCATAAGATGAGCAATGCATACATTAAGATCCCAGGCAGGGCAGGGTCCCTGAATGGAGGGTTGGGTGAAGCAATCCCTTAAAAACTTAGAATACAGGATGAGCTGAAAGAGAGGGTTTACCTGCTGAAATAAAAGCAGACACAGCTGCCAAATGCAACTTTGGAGTAGCTGGTCTCAGCCCCAAAGTGTTTAAATGGACCATAAATCCAGGACTGTGGTAACCAGCAGATTCTGGGAAATATGCTTCCCAGAGCACCATATGGAAAACTGCTTCCATTTGGAATTGTAAGTAGCCCTGGTGGAAGGCTTCCTAGAAGCCTTCAATATATCCATTACACCCTGGGAGAGGTGTAGATCAGCAAACTCTAACTCTTCAAGAGCCAGGCCTTGAGATTGAGAGATTTGAGGTTGGGTACCAAACCCTTCCCTGAGCACAGGTTAACAGATTGTGATTCCTGGGAAGACACAGGGAAGATGGACTGCTAAGGACAGTAGGAGTGGATACCAGGGTTGTCTGGACCAATCTGGAGCAATCAGAATCACTTTGCAGGATTGAGATCTGATTTTGACTAACACTTTGAACAGGAGAGGGAAGGGAAAAGCATAGAGAAACTTCCTTCCCAATTGAAAGTAAGGCATCCAGAGGACTGGAGCCTGACACTGGGGCCTGCAGCAAAAGGGAAGTTGGTGATTGTCTGGGGCTGCAAAAGATCTATCTGCAGGTGCCCCATCTGGCAAATATTACCCCTGGACCAGGGGATCCAGTGACCATTCGTGATGGCCATGGAAATCCTGCTGAGAGCATCTGCCAGGACATTGTCCTTGCCTGGGAGGTGAACTGGCATAAGGGAGGTGTTCAGGAGTAAGCCAGAGACCATAACTTCATTGCCTCGGTGCACAAGGTCGAGACCGAGTGCCTCCTTGCTTGTTGATGTACCACATTATAGTGGTGTTGTCTGTTCTGACCTGTACAACTTTGTTCTGAACAGATTTGGAAAAAGCTTGAAATGCTAGAAAACTGCTCTGAGCTCCAACAGGTTGATGTGGAGCAGAGATTCCTGAGGGGACCACAGTCCCTGGGTGATGAGGTTGCCCATGAGCACCCCACCCCAAGAGGAATGCATCTGTAGTAAGGATTAAAGAGTGACTGAGTGACAAAGGAACCCCTTGTCTCAGGTTGTTCTGATCCTGCCACCACTGTAGTGCTTGGATCAGGTTCAAGTTACTGGGATCAGCTTGGTTAGAGGTCCTTTCCTTTGCGACCAAAAGGCTCTCAAATGGAACTGAATGTCCTCATCTGAAATCTGGCTCTTGCACTACTGCTGTAGATGCAGCCATGTGTCCCAGGAGCTGCAGAAAATGCCTTGCTGGTCGAGAGACCTGCAGGGTGAATGAGGAGGCCAGAGAGACCAGGGTCCTTGCCCTGTCCAAAGGAAGGAAGGCTCTGGCTTCTCTGTGTTCAGTCTCTGCGCCTATGAAGGTGAGAAGCTGGACAGGCTCTAGAACTGACTTTGGAAGATTGAGAAGGAAACCTAGAGAGGTAAGCAGTTGCTGAGTTATCTGAAGATGTAACTTGACTTGGTCTGAGACTGGCCTACTATGAGCCAGTCATCCAGGTAGGAAAGATGGCAATTTTGCCTTCTTAGGTAGGCAACTGCTACTGCCAGGCATTTTGTGAATACCCTTGGAGCAGAGGTGAGGCTAAAGGGCATTGCTCTGAACTGGTAATGGCCTGAGGGCAGCTCGAACCTGAGGTACTTTCGATGGGAGCTTTTGATGAGAATATGGAAGTAGGCATCCTTGAGGTCCAGGGATGCTAGCCAGTCCCCTGGCCTTAGAGAGGGTAAAATAATTCCCAGAGTCACCATTTTGAATTTTGGTTTTAAAAGGTGCTTGTTTAGGTATCTGAGATCCAGGATGGGCCGCCATTCTCCTGTCTTTTTGGGGTAAGGAAGTACCTGGAGTACAATCTTTGCCTGGTGTAGGGGTGGAACCCTTTCCATGGCTCTGAGAGCCAGGAGGATAGAGACTTCTGCCTCCGAAGTGCCTCTGATGGATTTGCAGGTGGGAAGGATCTGGTTCTCATCTTTGGAAATTTTTTGAAGCTGAGAACCAGTCCCTGGCTTACTACTTCCAGGACCCACTTATCTGATGTTAGAGACTTCCAGTCCTGGACAAAGTAAGCCAGCCTGCCCCCTGCAGGTAGTGGAGAATCGGCCCTGGCAACCCCATCAGGGTGCCTGCTTGGCGGGGCTTTAGGCTGAGGGTGGAAGCAGGTCTGCTTGTACCCCGCCTGCCTCTCCTCTAAAGAACCCCTCTGGGCATAAGCTGAAGAGGAGGCCTGGGCTTGGTAAAAGGCCTATGAAAAGGCCTGTCCCTGCCCCTGGAAGGCTGCCTTTGAGGAGTGGCCTGCCTTCCTTGGTCTGTGCACTCTATAGGTGGTCCTATACTCATCCATTTTCATGTAATTCTCTGCCTGCTCCCAAACAGAGAATTACCCACAACAGGAAAATCCACGGCCTTAGTCTGGGTATCCTGTGATAGGCTAGTACGTCTGAGCCAAGCCATTCTGCAAAGAGCCACAGATGTAGCCATAACTCTTGATGATACATCATTAGAGTCCACTGCAGCATGAAATTGCACCTTAGATGCCTCAATACCATCAACAGCCACCTGCTCCAGCTCCTTGGCAAGCTGGCCAGGGACCTGCTTTGCTAGAGCCATAACGGTATCCCATCTGGATTTCTGGTACCTAGCAGCATAAGCCATATAATTTGCCTGTCTGAGTCCCAAGGATGCTGCCATGTACTGTTTCTTTGCCATGGCATCAATCCTCCTGGAGTCCTTGTCAGGGGTGTGAGCCAAGGGAATATTTGTCTTGTCACAGGCTGCAGCCTGCACTACCCAACATGGCTGCACTTGTTGTGTAGGAACTCCGTATCAGAGCCTGACAATGTGTACTTTTGTCCATTCTCTTATCCACAGGAGATATAGTGTGAGGAGTTTTTAGAATTTTTACTTTCTGTTTCCCAAAAGATTTATGCAAAGGAATAGACAGTCTCCTAGACTCTGGGATATCCATCATTTCTACATAGTCAGGCTCCTCTTGATCATCCACAGCTTCCTCCATAGGGAGCTGGAGGGTTTCAGCCACTTTTTTATAAAACATAAAATGGGAAGGGGACTCAGAAAGCCTAGGAGGAGACACTCCTGAAGGTCTGTCTGGGGAGATGTCCGGTTCAATGGGCACATCCAGACTTTCAAATCCACATTCACTCTCCTCATACTCCTCTTCCCCCTCCTCCGGTTCACAAAATTCCTCTAAATCATACTCTTGAACTGGTGGAACCGACCGAACCGTACGCTTACCTGATGGTGCCGGTTCGGTCGGAACCGGGGAAAGTGACCTGACAATTTTAATCACTTTGGCTATTTCTTCAGCGGTTGGAGAGGAAAGTTTTGGCTCCACACCAGCTGATTTCCTAGTCCTTTTTGCTGGAACCGACTCCTCCGAGTTGGCTCTCCTTTTGCCCGAGGAAGTCTTGCCCTGGTCAGAGGGAACTCCCTCCGGTTCAGTTGAAACCGAACCGGGCTGGCCATCCAGTTCAGTGGACTTTTTGGCCTCCCTTTCCCTGAGCCTACCAACTCTCTTTTCCAGGGTAGCTGCAGGAAAATTTTTACAGATCTGGCAGTCTGCATTGAGGTGGTCAAACCCCAGATAATAAACACAGGTGGTGTGGGGTCAGCCTTAGCAAAGACTTCCCCACAGACACTGCGTGTTGAAACCCAGTGGGCCCGGATTTTCTTTTGGGTTTCTCAGACATAGTGCCAGTCCTAACCAAACTTGCCCGTTTATGGCAATCTGCCAAGCAAGACTCTCTTATCGGTTCCCAACCGTGTCACGGGTCGTGGAAAAAACCGTAATGAAAACCGTTTTTTTTAGAACCAATAAGAACCGGTAACCGCACTGTAAAAGACAGATTAAGATATTTTAAACAACCTGATCGGTTCAAACCGAACCGATAAACCATTTACAAGATCCACACAGAAAGTAAATGTAAAGCCTATCTAGTACTTACAAATACCACAGACAGAGCTTGAACCGACCGGTTGCGGTTTAAATTCGGTCAAAAAAACGAAAAAATAATACTTTAACCGACAAAATGAACCGAGCAGAAGGAGAAAACTCCAGAGAGACTGTTCAGTGAAGCGGAGTAAAGAATCTGACAGTTTGAGTTTGAAGAACAACAGACAGAGTTTTCAACCGAGCTCAAGCTCAAAGTTCCATGCCTGGCATGGAAAGTTAACTCTTTCACCTCCAGAGCAGTTCGAAGGTTGGGACTCACTGCATACGTCATAATATAGCAAGACTTCATGTTGTTTGAATGAATATTTCTGCTCAGTATTCACAAAAGAGGAGGGGGAAGTGCCTAATCCAATTAATAAAAGCACTCTTGATAGGGGGGTCAATCCCAGTCCTTTCACAGAAGAAAGGGTTCTGCAAGAACTCCTAAAACTGAAGGTAGACAAAGCAATGGGTCCTGATTGAATTCACCCCAGAATTCTAAAAGAATTAAGGGAGGAACTAGTGAAACCACTGGCTACTCTTTTTAATAAATCATGGGAGGTTGGTGTGGTACCCGAGGACTGGAGGAAGGCAGATGTGATTCCCTTCACAAAAGTGGGACCAAGACAGAGGCAGGAAACTACAGACCTGTCAGTCTGACCTCTGTGGTAGGGAAAGTGATGGAGTCACTCTGAAGGAAAGAATAGTTGAGTACCTAGGAGGCCAGTGGGGCACAGGACCCAAGGCAGCATGGGGTCACAGCGGAAGGTCATGTCAGATGAATCTAATAGATTTCTTTGACTGGGTGACCAAAGTAGTAGACCAGGGAGGGGCTCTGACATGGCCTACTCAGAATTTAGTAAGGAATTTGACACAGTCCACACAAAAGATTAAAGTCAAATTAACCAGCCTAGGAGTGAGTACCAGAGTGGTAGCCTGGGTAAAACATTGGCTGCACAACAGGACACAGAAGGTAATTTTAAATGGAGTCCACTCTGAAGAAAGAGGGGTTACTATACCAGGGTTCAGTATTGGGTCCAGTCCTTTTTAATGTCTTCATCAGTGACATTGCAGAGGGACTGGAAGGAGAAGTATGTCTTTTTGCAGATGACACAAAGATCTGCAACAGGATTGATGCACAAGGAGGTGTGGAAAGGATGAAAAGGGACTTGGCAAGGTTGGAGGAATGGTCAGAAGTATGGCAACTAGGATTCAATGCAAAGAAGTGCAAAATAATGCACCTGGTAAACAAGAACTCAGGGGAAGAATACACAATGGGTGGGGAGGTAGTAACAACTACAAAAAAGGAAAGGGACCTGGGGGTAATCATATCAGATGACCTTAAGGTTAGCAAGCAATGTGAGAAGGCAATAGGGAGGGCTGGGGGTATACTGGGATGTATAGGGAGAGGCATCAGCAGAAGAAGACAGGAAGTTGTTATCCCTCTGTACAGACAGTTGGTGAGACCCCATCTGGAGTACTGCGTCCAGTTTTGGAGACCCATCTCTGCAAGGACATAGACAGGATAGAGGCAGTCCAGAGGAGGGCAACTAAATGGTGCAGGGTCTGCAAGAGAAGCCATATGAGAGAGACTAAAGGAGCTTAATATGTATACCCTTGAGGAAAGAAGGGAGAAGGGGACATGATAGAAAATGTTAAGTACCCCAGTGGAATCAACAAAGTCCAAGAGGGTAGCATCTTTCAGAAAAGAGACATGCAAGAACAAGGGGACAATTTAAAGATAGAAGGGGGCAGTTAGGGGCAATGTGAGGAAGTATTATTTCACAGAGAGGGTAGTGGATGCATGGAACAGCCTTCCTGAGGAGGTTGTGAGTCTAAAACTGTGGGAGAATTCAAGAATGCATGGGACAGACATAAGGCAATTCTTGTTGGGGGTAGGAAGAAATAGGCTGTTGGTTAACTAGGATCTGCAGCCTATCCTGTAGGTAGGGAAATGGGCAGACTAGATGGGCCAAGCGGTCCTTATCTGCTGTCAAAGTCTATGTTTCTATGTTTCCATGTTTCTATTTATGGAATAGGGAATTTTTTAAAGGAAACTAAAAATAACTTGAGGATTAAAGTTGTAGAATTGCTGCAGAACCTACTGAAAGATAAAGAACTAAATAAAATGATCACAAAAGTTAAACGATGGGATGATGAGGGCTAGGTGACACTATGGCTCAGGAACTACTATGCTTACCAACATATTGTGTCTTATATAGAGAAATTGGATAGAATTGATACTCACCTGGTTGGGGAAGCTGGAGAATTAATCCAAAGTAATAAAGTACTAAAAGAAGCCAACTGGATAGCCTTGGTGAGAACAATTAAAAGATACCACGTATTGAATGAGATGGACAATTGACATAATAGGACAAAATTAAATGTGGATAGATCGGAGGAGACAAATAAAAGCTTCAATATTTTATCCTGGAATGTTACAGAGATTAGAGAGAAACTTGCAGATCCCTCTTTTATAGACTACATTAAGTTTTTTAATTATGTTTGCATCCAAGAGATGTGGGTTAGTGAGGAAATTAATATGAATGGGTATAAGCTATTTTTTGAAAAGGCAAAGAACGTAAGGAAATATGGAAGACTTTCAGCAGGGCTTATAACCTGGTGTGAGATACTGGAATATGCCACACATAAAGAAGTAGAAACTGATATGGAACATATTTTAGTGGTTAAGGTATCTCTTAATAAGGAAATTTTATATATATATAGTGAATGTGTACTTTCCCCTGAGAAGGTTGAATTATGAGGAATAAAATGATATTAAGAACTAAGGAACATATTGGAGTCATTATCAGAGAAAGAACCAGAGAGTGGAATAATTGTGGTAGGGGATCTAAACGTCAGAGTGGGGAGAGATCTGGGATTGTCGGATGAACTAGCCAGGGCATGTGCAACTCAGGAATTTTTTTTATTACCCTGGAAAGAAGGACGAGGGATTTAAAACCTTTTGAAAGAGGAAAACAACTAATAGAATTAATGGAGGATAATGTGTTATTATTGCTTAATGGAAGAACAAAGGAGATTATTCTGATATTTTCCTATACGGAAATAAGAGAGGCATCTGTAATTGATCATTGATGGTGTTCACTTAATTTTATACATAAATTAACAGATATGAGGCTAGGAAGCAGGGCAGAGAGTGAACATGCTCCCTTGGAGATTAACATGAAATTATGGAGATTTAAAGAAATCAGGGTGGTCAAAAAACAAGAAATAATTAGAACTATAAAGGGGATTAAGTGGGAATTAATAAAAGAACACAAATCATGGAATTAATAAAGGAATTTGGGATAAGGGTAGAAATTGCTAACATGGTTATAAGTAAGGACAAGACTAAGTGCTTACAGAAGTTTCAGGGAATCATGAAATCAATATCTTCTATATTACTTAAAGTCACGGAAACTAAATCAAAAAAAGAGAGTAAATGGTCTGTTGCCAAATGTAAGGCACTTAAAAAAAGAAATTAACATGATAGCAAGGAAGGTTAATAAAGATCCCAACAAAATAAATAAACATTGGCTTAATAGTATGAGGAAAGAATATAAAAACCTACTGAAGTTAAAAATGGACAATTACAGAAAATTATTATGGATTGAATTTGAAAAGGCAGTGAGGGATAATGATAAAAAAATATTGGCATATGGTGGCAAAAGGATTGGAAAGATATTCAGAAGATATTGAGAACTTTATTGACCCCAGTACCATGAAGAATTGCTATAAAGGCATTTTCTTTGAAAAAATATAAATCAGAAATGAAGGGAAATAACAGAACAATGGATACCACTAGATGATTCAGTCATGGAACTGGAGTTTTACAATGCAATTGAGGTGGCAAAATGACATAAGGCCCCAGGCCCCGATGGTGTGCCAATATATATTTTAATAGATGATCCCAAGCTCTAGATACCCAACCTGAAATTGTATATAATACAATATAAATGTCAGGAAATATGCCCTCCACTTGGAAAGAAAAACCTAAAAGACAGGAAAGCCATGACTAGATTTAGATTTGGCTATGTACCCAGCCAGACGCTGATATTTTTTTTAAAACAAACCAACTCAAATAAGTGTGCCTGTAAGCTTGGTGATGATAACCTTTTATATCTATTAATATTATGCCCATTGTATAAGAATGAGAGAGAGA
The DNA here is from genome assembly GCA_016271365.2 of Neoceratodus forsteri. Classification (NCBI taxonomy): domain Eukaryota; kingdom Metazoa; phylum Chordata; order Ceratodontiformes; family Ceratodontidae; genus Neoceratodus; species Neoceratodus forsteri. Next base: position 532,897,779 of record CM028137.1, on the reverse strand, counting down.
GAATTTTGACAGATGTATTAGCAAACTTGAATATGGAACCCAGATACTAATTAAAATATGTTCTAAAGTCTAATAATGAGGAGTTATTAAGTAAAGTAGCAAGACTTTGTCCAATTATTGAAAGAAAACAAAGTCATATTTTTAAAAATAATCTTGAAGAGAAAAATATATAATCTTTAGGTAATAACCTATGTAAGAGAATCAATGAGAAGCTGGAAATAGAAGATTGAGTGGGACTTCCTTTTTTATTATTAAATTAAAATATTGATGGATTTTTAATTATTGTATATAAAGTTAAATGGACTGTTGTTTTTAAAATATTTAAAACAATGTTAACAATAAAATTTTAACTTTGTGTCATACAATAAATGGAACTTGAACTTGAACTTGAGAAGTAAAATATCAGATAAGGACTGCATCTTGGACTTTGGAAATTACACAATAATGGTTTCTCAGACTGAGTCTAATCTCTAGTGTTAGAGACTCACAGCAATCTAAACCAATATTAAGTGGTAATTGTTTGGGTGAAAATTAATTTTGAAAATAGTTCATAACCCCCACTTCCCTCTTATTCCTATTGGCCCTGATTAGGCTGTAGCCCTGGATTGGCACATCTGAATCATCAGTTTTGTTATTTAACCAAAACTCCATAAACACCATGAAGTCTGGGTCATGCTCTACAGCAAACTCCCTAATCAAATCCATTTTTGGTAAAATACTTTGTACGTTAGAATGTGTTATCAGAATGCCTTTTCTGTTCTTAAGTATGATATGAGATTGATCAGGATTCAGACTAATATCACCACAATGAAGTAGGGTCAAAATAGTAAGCAATCTACTAAGTATCCCCACTGTTCAACTGATATCCCAAGGTGGGCAGTGAATTCTATAAATAACCCATTCCTACAGTTTTTCTGTAGCATCATGCAAGCAATAATATCTGACAGGGTGGGTGGTATTGGGCTATACCCACCCACCCAGGGGCATAATGAGGCCTGACACTGCAGGTGGAGGGCCTTATAGTCCCTGGAAGGGTGGGTATAGCCCATACCGCCCACCCTGGAGGGTATTATTGCGCTTAGAAAATGTGGCAAATGTGTCATTTTTTTGTAGGATTGCAAAAAAACAAAAGTAATGCTGTAAAGAAATTACAATGATTAAAATGTTTGCTTTACTTTAGTGAAATAGTCCCTCTATAGTTGTTATTCATAGTAAAGAGGGTGCATTTGGTACAATTATCAGTAGAGGGCACTTAGTGTTTTGAGTTTCTGCTTGTCTGTGCGTTTATGCACTGGCCTGGGTCATTTGTTTTTGTCACTGTGTTGTGAGGGACTGTCGGTAGGAAGTGTGCCGTTCTTGAAGAAAGGTGATTTTATTAAGTCGGTTGCTGCTGCGGTTGGGAAGCTATGAGGACAGAGACATACACTGAAGCAGGAGGCGTTTAGTGGCATGAAGGATCATTGTAACTGCTGTGAAATAGGTTATAAATGACGCCAGCGGGGGCATGCAGTGAAGCGGACTCGGAGGGGAGCAGTGGGGTACAAAAGTGTTAGTACAGTGAAGTTTAAAACAATATTTTGACTTGGAGAAGCAGTTTGGGGAAATTTATCATGTTTCTTTGCACTGGATTTTATCTTTTAAATTTATGAGTCTTCTTGTCAGACGCTTTGTTTCTTACCTGGTAAGCGAGGAAAAATGGTGGATATTTGAAATTGAAATGAGGAGATTGTAGCCAATTAGAGACTAGGGTAGGCACCAGGATTCTGCCTGGGCGGTACTTTAATAGCGGGCATCTTTATTCTGATAGATGCCCAGCTAGAGAAGTGCCTCAGCCAATCAGAAGCCTCAAAGACTTTACCCATTTTCTAAATAGATTTGATTCCTCACTACAACCATGTGTACCCCACCGCCCCCCTTGCTTAACCAACAGGGCTTCTTCTCTCACCACAAACATCTAGGGGTAAGAGAGGGGTGAGGGTTACATAAATTAGTACAAGACATAAAACAGAGAGACATGGCCACCAATAAACTCAGTGGACCAGACTGTTATACAAAAACAGTCAACCAAGAATGGCAACTATCTGGCACACACCTGGTGGGACCAATTACCATGGCCAGCAACCCAGGTCCCTGGGAGAAAATGTTTGCTCACAGTTACGCTAGGTTTGTACTTCTGGACAGGGGCATCCAAGTAACTCCAGGCACAGGGCAGCAATAACAATACTGTCCAAACCAGGTTGGGATTCCAGAGTGTGGCTTTTATTCATGTAATAAAGTAGGAATAATCACAAAGTGAAGATGGACCACCATAGGGCTACACATATTGGCATTGCAGATTCTCCAGGGTACAGAAATTCCTGACATTCCCATTTAGCATAGGTTGAAGTAACACAAAACAGTGAACACTCTGGTTCTGAAATGGAGATTGGCACATACGGCCAGACATAGTACATTTCCCATCGACTAGGCACACACGACCAGAACTGGTACATTTCCCATTGACTAGGCACACATGGCCAGTACTAGGACACTTTCTCATATTTCATGAGGAATGACGGTGGTACACACGACCTCAAGGGAGCACATCCAGGTTCAGTACTTCCAGAACCCACTACACTGGGGTAAACTGAGAGAAAACAACCCACATACAGGGGTAAAACACTTTTCTCAGGCACTGACCAATTGCACTGAAGAAAAAGTAATAGGTGCCCTTCAGAACCTGTAGAGGTAAACTGGTTACTCCAGGTGGAGGGGTTTCCCGCCATTTGTTTCCAAGCTTATACTCGGCCATGCATCTGGTTAATAATACCACACAACTGTAGGAACACTGTAGATGCTGTCTTGAAATGTATATTACATTTAACATACTACACACACACACCTCTCAGGTGTCAGACATTAAAAGTTATTTACTTGGATGGTCACATGCTGGACTCCAACATAGGCAGACACTTTTAAACAGAAAATCTAGGTGACAGAGTCCCTTTGGCAGAGAAATGCACCCCTAGGTTTTGCAGATGCACCTGGGCTTACACAGAGAAATAGTACTCACAAAAAATGAAGATGTCCAAGGCAGCTTCACCAAACAAGTGGATCAAGGGGATTGCCCTGAATCCTACAGTTCTTCCACATCTCTCCTTGGATGGGGCAAAGAAACCTCACTGGCACAGGTCTCCACCACTTCAGAAAAACTGTCTTCTTTGTTCTTCTTCTAGGATGAGAACAGACTACCACGGAAACAAAAGGGGTAGTTCTATAACAGAGCTGACTGAGGAGCTGCACAGCAAGCTGCAGCTTCCTCCTGGAACTCACACTCCAGGACTACTCAACATTCTACTCTAGCTGACAACTGCTTGCCAGAGTGTGGCTTATGCCGCTTCGAGAGTTCTAAGATTACATCATCACTCCAGCTCAGCTGAAACTGAAGACAGAGTGTGACAGTGTGAAACCCATTTATCTGACATTTCACAAGCTGCCTTCTCTGCCTGCCACTGATTCTAACTGGGATTCTAGTAATCCCTGGGAACAAGGGGGTAACACATGAAAAGTGGAAAAGGGGGGAATCCATAGTAAGGATTCCACAGGTTAAAGGCACATCTCTTTTGCCATATTCCAAGTGAAAAAGCCAAGAATACTTACACAATTTCATAGATGGAAAATCCAGTCTTGGAGTTTCCACGTCATCCTCCCTCCACTTTGTGCTCCCAGTAAGAAACATATTAATAAATACCACTAGTAACAACCCCATATTGCTCTTGCTTAATTATACACAAAAATGTTGGTTGCCCTCAGTTTAGAAAATTAGAAACCTGAAGTCTAACATGGAATAATGCTTAAGCATGCTCTGGCCTTGACATACTTAGTTGCATCACCCCACTCCATATAACCTCTCTACTGACCACTCACCCCTACCAACCTCTCACCCTCCTCTCCACCCAGCTCTCTGCCTACTCGCAGCCCCATCCTGTTAGCTGTGTCCTTTTGCTGAACCGTTGACAATGCTTTCTCTGGCTGCATTTAGTCCACCCCCGTACTCAATCAATCAGCTCAAGCTACTGGAACAAAGTTACACTATTTACCTGCTTAATCTATTGTGCTGTACTGTTGCAGTGCTGCTATTTTACCCTCTAGCTCTTCAACACTGATACCTGCAATGTGATCTCTCTGTATTAACAACCAATGTAATCTTATTATGTGAGCTATTGCTGTAATTGTATTAACAGTCATCATCAATCTGTAATTCTTGTATTCAATGTATTGTCATGTCCATATTAACATGGAGCCTTTGAAAAAGAGCCTTTAGGCTCAAAGGTTGTAATCCAAAACTAAAATAAATAAAAAATAAATAAATAAATAAACAGTTTTCTAACAGTTTTCAAATTTATACGTCTCCCCAGCAACCTCCACCCCACCTACCACCAACACCTGACTGCTGCCACCAGTCAGAGGGAGGTGAAGGATAATTATTGGATGAAGCGAAGAGAGGTTGATATAGTGTATAGTGGGACGCTGTTCTCCACCGAAATCCATCGCTTTCGAAATGTTGTTCTACTGCACTAGTGATGTCTGCAGTGCAGCAGAATGACTTTTTTGTTCTGCTGCACTGCGTACATCACACACTGTGTCCTCGAGCAGCATCTGACAGTTAGGGTTCACTCCATAGACAGGACACACACTCGAAGTAGCAATGTCAGCGGCAGTACTGTCAAAGCCACTGTCCGAACGGGATAGATTCATCCTGGATCAGGAAACAAAAAAACAGCAAAAAATACAGATAATGACATATGGCAATTACATAGTTTCCTGAGAGACAACAACGAGCATAGGGCAATACATGATATTCCCACGACTGAGTTAGACCCACTGTTAGCCGATTTCATCTACAAAATAAGAAGGTTAGATGGTAGTGAATATGAGCCCTCCACACTCAGAGGTATACTGGGTAGTGTGGACCGATACTTAGAAAAGTGTGGTAGAAAAGACTCTATCTACAAATCAGCAGAAACATCATTCTCACAAACAGTAAAGACATTGTGTGCCAAGCAGAAGTACCTGAACAAAATTGGCAAAGGGAACAAACTTCACCGTGCTGACCCACTAAGTGACACAGACATAGAGAGGTTGTACAGTAGTGGTGTACTCGGATTACAGAACCCTTCCTCACTGCTCAACCTGATGTTTTTCAACATTGGCCTTTATTTTTCCCTGAGGACCACTGAGCAATACAACCTGAGGTGGGGAGATCTTGAGTTGAACATAGACAGCGAAGGCATCCCATATCTGGAGTATAATAAACGGCAGACAAAGACCCGCTCTGGAGTGGATACAAGAGATGTGCGAACTGTTAAATCTCTCATGTACCAATCCGACTGCCCAGACAGAGACCCAATTGCAGCCTACATAAAATACAAAGAACAGAGGCCCCCTAAAATGCTGGACCCAGATGCCCCTTTCTATCTGGCACCCAATGTGAACCACAAGCCTGGGATTTCCTACTGGTATAGGTCGATGACGGTCAGTGAAAGCAAAATTTGCACCATGATGAAAAACATGAAGATGTCAGCAGGACTGCCTGAAAACAAAAACATAACAAACCATTCTACCCGGAAAACTTCTATACAGAAGTTGGTGGATCACAATATACCGCCCACTGAAGTGGCTCAAGTGTCTGGGCGCCGCAATGTCCAATCAATAAATAATTATTCATTTTTATCAGAGACCAAACAGAAGAGGCATTCAAAAATATTTTCCAGCTCTGGTACGAAAACAGTACTTCTACCTAACCCAAGCAGCCCTGTCTCTAACAAGTTGCAGATTCAGGAAACTCCAGTTCGAGTGGCTAAACAACCGCTGATGGACTCATCAAACATTCAAATCTTCGGCAGCGGCTTCACGTTCAAAAATTCAACAATTAAGATAGTACATCCAGCAGCACCACCGAAACAGGCGAGTTGCAGTAATTCACGACACATTCCCCAATTCTGAATAAGGTAAAATTCAATTGGACTAACAGGGTTTGTTGTTCCAGGTGGGAGGGTCTAAATTAAAAATGTGAAGAAATGTGATCCTCACTACTGACCCCTTTTCTCTTCTCTTCCCCGCAGATCGTGAATTGCTGTTCTGGGTGTTGCTTTATGTGAGTTTTTAAACAGTAAAAATGTTAAGTGTTAAAATGTTCAAAATGTTAAGTTCTTTTTACCTCTAGGACCTCAGTAAAAATGATTTGAAACAGAAACATGCTGTAGTGATTTTTTCCCCCAAAAAACGACGTTCCACTGTACACTATAAAGAAAAGTGCATGGGGAACAGTTAACAACAGCGCTAATCTTTCACCTCGTTGGCACTATGATGACGAATTAACCCTCAAGCTGCGCTCTCGAGGTAATCCGTCGTCATAGTGCCATCTTGGTGAAAGAATAGCCCTGTTGTTAACTGTTCCCCGAGCACTATCCTATATATTACTTGCCAATATATACACCGCTTCCTGCAACTGTCTCTCTATTCACAACTGCATCCGACCACTGCCACTGGTCAGGAGAGGGGAAGAAATTGACTACAAAATCATCTAGGAGCGGTAATCAATTAAGTAAATGTGAATATGAACAGAAAATGTACCAAGCATTATCAGCCACAGCAAATTATTCAGAACATACCTTTTAACATAGACAAATAAAATAAACAAGCGTATTTTTAAAGTCCCAATGAAATGTCCAGACCACAATAATTTTAAAATGGTGATATTTGAAACATTACCTCCGGACAACGATAACTAGTAAATATTTTTCTTAGAGTGGCAGTTGCACCACTTGTGCTCACATCACAGCACTCACACCATGTGTGAGCGGCTCGGGCATTTTGAAGACTGCCACACCTCCTTCTGTAGTGACAATCGCCTCTTCTCCTCCCATCCAGTCACATAGACTCAACAAACACCGGGACACCAGGGCTCTGTTAGCTGGATTAACAAGGAAACAGTACACAGCACACAGTCAGAGTTTAAAATACAGGGCTTCAGCAGCAGGTGTATCAGCCTCCCTACTTGCAGCAATCTACCTGTTGGTGTGCAACTTTGGCGTTTTGAAGTGTCAGCCTCTATACTTGCAGCAATCAGGGACTCAAAGGGAGAGATGTGAGTAAGTGGGGGGGGTCAGGAAGGTAACAGTGACAGAGGATAGGCCAGGGATCAAACTCGACTACAATCAAGGATGTGTTCAAAGCTTTCTGTTAAACTGCCTGCCAGTCTGCTGAAACAGGGCTGTGATTCTGCTCTGCATAAAGGCAGAGGTATAATGCTCTCAGGCACAAGACAGGATTTGTATGCATAGTGTGTGTTCCTAGGTCTGCCAGGACTAACCAAGCCCAACAGAAAAGAAGCACTCTGCCATAAATGCATGCTTCCTTGGAAGTGGCATCCTCTAGGAGGCTATATATTGCAGAAAAGAACCTCAGGTCCAATCCACCCTGGTGGCCATCCAGAAATCCTGAGCTGCATCGGTGGGGGGATGTGGGTAGCAGAGCAACCCCAAGATTGTAAAATGTCTACAGTTGCTATGGGATGCAGAGACCATTGGATAATTCCAGTAACATTTTCCCCACTAAGATCACCTGTGTTAAGTAGAAAAGGCATTAAGGCAGCTAGTGCTGGGGGGGAGGGTAAGCTGAGAGTGGCTTGACAAAACTTGCCACAGAGAGCCCCAAATAGCATATTAAAATGTCACATCTCTCCTCCCTAGTTCCCAAAATCAGCAGTAAAATAAGAGCCTGCACACCAGTCTGTGATACCTGTTTGGCAGTTTGAGGCCATTTTTAGTCAGAAAAGAAACAAAGGATATACCAAGTGCTGTTCTGCAAGCAGTTGTGCCATTTCCTTTAATTCCGGAGTCAAAGGCAGTTCCTGCCAGGGATAGCTGTTGCACACAAGTCCACAAAGTAATACTCGAAAAGGTACAGGGAGCATCTGAATTTGAAAGAGAAGAAAGTCTCAAATGTCTAAATAGTCACCCCCTTGCCCCATTGTACAGTGATGGCAGGCCCCCCCCCCAACAACAATGACTAGTGCATGGTTGAAGCACTACAGCTTAATGTCCACCACTGGTTCATGGACTAAATCTTTCCTCTGACAAGCAATCTATGCCTTTGATTTATTTTATTTCACTCCTGAGTGCAGTTTATTTCTTGTGTTTAGTGTGTCAAGGCTAGCTGCCTCTGACTGCACCAACCCAGCTCCTGAAATGTGTTACTTGGTTCCCTTTCCAACCCCACAGAATGCAAATTACTGCAGCAACCATGGTTCTCCAAGTCATCTACCTTGTTCTGCAGACTGTGGACGAGCCATGGCTGGTCACAGAGAGTGGCCGGGAGATCCTGAAGAACTGCATCCTGGCTTTTCACTTTCCTTTCTGTTTGTGTGAGATGGCCATCTGTCTTACTGAAGGCTGGTGTGGTCTGTAAAGTTGCTGGTTCAACATCCTCTATCTTTTGCAGGAGACACGAGAACATCTCCATTTTGTAGGTTTCTGTGAGGATCAGCTGGTTCCCTCCTGATGTCAGCTCCCTGCCTGGTTCCTGCATGTAGTGCCTGAACTGCCACTGAGATTCCTCATTATGCTGCCACCAAACGGCAAGTTCTGTATGGAAGTGCTAACAATACTGCATGCTCGTCACCTATGACCTACAGATGAGAAAAAAGATTTTAGTTTAAATGGATGCATAAGGATAGGGGCCTGAGGGGTGAGGAGAAACAGATTTAAGCTGCCATCTTGTTGCAGGTCAAGCTATGCCCCCCTGCCTATCTACATGCTGCATTTTTACATATTTTTATTCTCAATGAATTTTGCTGCTGTTATTAAATTTGTATCATATCTGTTATGTTGTACTGTGCTCTGAACCCCAGGGAATGGGTGCTTGACAACTACATTCTTACTTACTTACATTGTAGGCAGGTAGGTAGGTAGGCCCAGGTTCACCAATCATGACATCACAAGGTTCCATGAAATGTTGACAATAACGTAGCATGATCAGAGCGAATAGCGCTGTACAAATAAATTTGAATTGAATTGAATTATTATAGGGCAGACTTAATTAGGAATATTTTACCTACTTCAGTCATATTTACCTAGCCTGTATGTAACTATTCCTACAGAACTACATTAACCAGGTGAATGCTGCTATTGTCCTTGGGATCCCATGTAAATGAGATGCTGCAGTTCACAGGGTTAACCTTGGAGTAATTTCAGATAAAAATAAATAAACAAATAAAATAATAAATATCTTCAGAACGCTGACAGTTACAGGCAAGACAAATATTTTAATTTAGAAGAGATTTCATAGGTTTTTAAACTATAAGGTGTGCTGTTCATAACTTGCCAGATGCAGTAAGCCACTCCAAGCCTTAATGGCAATCATTAATATGGAGACTGAGACAATAGTGACTTTCAGCAGGGCTCTTTTCTTGGAGAGGAGAACAGCACAATAGATGAGGGGAGGTATTAAAGCAGGGCAGAGGCACTACATAAAGTAGCCAACCAAACAGAATGGAGTCTTGGAGACTAATGCTTTAAGTGCAGGCACATAACTATTGAAAGATCCTTTAACTTAGTCCTGCTTGGGTTCTGCTGAATCTACATTCTTCTATTTTTTTTATTCTTCCTGTGTTATTGTTTCATTTTTTTCCTTGCAATGAAACATTGAATTACGTTTCTAATAAACCCATGTCATAGTCCAATCTCTTCCCTGAATTAGTTTTGTCTAGTGGATGTGGTGTGAGGCAATATGCTGTTGCCTAGTACTGAAAGTACAGAGTTGTGAGCCTGTAAAACCAGGTTTGAATCCCACAACTGCCACTTACTCACAGTGTGACCCTGAGGGAGTGACTTACCTTACCTGTGCATATTTCCCTCTTTCTCAGTACTTCTATGGGATTATCGGTAGTGCTGGACCTAGTGAGTGTTGGGGAGGCGTGTGCAATTGGGACCGGAGATGCAGTGGCAGCCTATAATAGGGCTGCGACTGCAGCCTTCGATTCCATCACACCTATTCATGTCCACCCTCTGCCCACTCGCTGAAGTCCTCCATGGTTTGATGAGGAACTCCAGCATTTAAAGACTAAGGGGCGGAAGTTAAAGAGGTGTGGGAGGAGATCTGGCCTGGAGGGGGACAAAATGGCCCTGAAGCTACATGATGCAGACTATCAGGGGTCAATCTCCCATAAGAAGGCAGATTTTCTGTCTGGGGAGATTGCGGCAACGAGGGACAGACCGGCTCAGCTCTTCCACATGGTAGATGGGCTATTACATTCTGCCTGTCTCTGTGTGGGGGGAGCAAGTTCTAGCACTAAGTGCAAGGAACTGGCTCTGTTCTTCACTGACAAGGTGTCCTCCATAAGGGACGTGGTCTCCTTGGATGTCTCTCAAAAGGGATGTGGGGTCTGGTCTGAATTGTGTCAGAACACTCCTCCTGTCTGGGCTGAATCTGAGCTGGTTGGGGTGGAGGAGGTGGTGGAGATAATTTCGAAGTTGCGGCCAACTAAGTGTGATTTGGACCCAGGTCCAGCCCAACTTTTAGTTGGTTGTTTGGATCTGATTGGACCTGTGGTTGCTGGCATTGTCTGGAGTTCATTGAGGAGTGGGGTTTTCCCACTGGTTTTGAAGGAGGCTTTGATTAGGCCTCTTTTGAAGAAACCCTCGTTGGACCCAGACTGCCTCAGCAACTACAGGCCAGTCTCAAACCTCCCATTTTTATGACTGTGGGCAGAGTCTACAGGAGTATTGCATGTACAAAAGGAGCAATGTCATATTTTCTGTCCATGGAACTGACTGAAGGTGTAAATAGTCTCCTCCGCCTTGCCCTCCTCCAAGAAATGTTTTCCGCCCTCAAATAAATATGCTTTCATGTTAGTCAATGGTTGCAGGGTACTATTTTCTTTCTTAAATGGGTGGTACAAGAACTGGAACCTGAGTAGCGGGGGGCAGCATTGTGTTTTGGGGGGAAGTAAGGTCCACCCCACCTCCACCCAAGAAGCTCCAAAAGGTCCATCCCACCTTTTTTTTTTTATTCATGTGGGAGGGGCATGAGGTGGATCTATCATCCTGAAAGAAGACTCACATGTTTGGGATGTGGACCAAGGAACAGACGTCTGTGGAGTCCCTGCATTTTGTTAAGGACTAGAACAGAAGATACTTAAAATGCCTTCAAACTGACTTAAAAACCCTTGGAACAAACGATTATCAGTCACCTGGTGTCTCTAAAGGAAAGACTAAGAAGTGTCTAAAAACTAAGGAAAATATACAGCTTTCAGGTATTTCTTAAACATTTATATACTAAAAACAAAGTTCAGCTGTTGGGATTAACAATATTTGGTTACCATATTCTATCTATCTATCTATCTATATATATATATATATATATATATATATAGTTTGTCTTTTTAGTAGTTTCAAAATCTTGAAAGCATTGGTTTTATTAATGCATTTAGAAATACATTTTTTAATTGTCTTTACAGACAACCTTGAAAGCATTGGTGTTACTAATGCATTTAGAAATACATTTTTTTAATTGTCTTTACAGATATATCATGCATGTTCATGTGAGGGCACATTTTTGGGGGGATGGGGTTCAAATTATTTTAATCATGGGCACAATGTTTGGTAAATACAGTCTGTGGTGAAGTGTATTTTTCTTTTTAAGTTTGAGAAGTGGAGTTGACTTAAAGCTTTTAGAAGTAGAATGGGTTAAATACTTCCTGGAACTTTCTGCATAACAAGTTCCCCATGGCACCTCATAGCATTTCACACTACCATCCTAAAAGCAGTCAGTGCAGTTACTTTACAGGGCATTGCATAGCAAGAGATCTAGTCTTCCCTTTTTCCAAATAATATATCAACTTCATTCTCAGTCAAGCAGTTCTGGGCTACTATTTATATTCTACTGAATCTTCTTAAAAGAAAACTGCATGTTAAAATCAGAAATATATGTATTACTGCCAGTTTTGAGTTCTCACTTCTATCCAGTGTTTTGTTTCTGCCTAGGCTGTTAGAGGAGTTTTTCTAATATTCCCTGGGTGTTTTATTATGTCTGGGGGCTGTCATTGAAGTTTATTTTATTGCATCTTCTCCAAGTTAGTCTTCACAGCTTACCCTTTGGTTTGATGTCTAATAGCCCCTACAGCAGGCCAGTGTCTTGTTACAATGTCTTGCTTAGCCACAGCAGAGAAAAAACACTGCAGTCAGGATTCACAGTGCTATACAATATATTATACAAAGTTACATGTTTAAACACATATACACACACACACACACACACACATGCATGCGTATACACACACCCCAAGCAGAACACAGATGGATAAGGTACCAGTATTTAGGAAACTTGTCATACTCACCCGGAGTCTATCAGTCTAGCAATGTGAATCCTGGCTGTGACTATAGGTGTTTACAACTGAATGATAATCACATTTGATTCACTTGCAAATAGGTAGGCATTTGTGTCTAATTTCTGCTTGACTTACTGTAGGTTACACATAGAATCTGAAAAATTCATAACATGTTGTATTGTGATTCAATGAACTGATAAATGGGGATTTTGGTTTCTTTTTCAAATTAATTTTTCCTGACCATGGATATACTAAAACAAAAATTTCTCAACAAAATGATTTTAAATAAAGAGTTTAACTCACAGCAGCAGAAAAAGCATGCTGGCATTAAATGCTTAGTGGCGTGGATGTAGAGAATTAATTGTGACTGAGGGGTGAGGGAGGGAGGGAGTGAGTCATGATATTTGTAGCATAATGGTTTTCTGAAACTTCTGCCTTCAATGGGTTAGACTCTGCAGCCATCTGTACAGTATATCATTAAGCCATATGCAGTGTGGTATGGGTAAAACCCAGATCACCAGACCAGGACCAGTGCTGTAAAATCTGCACTGGGCACAGCTTGTGCAAATATTGCTGATCCAATGGATCAAATAAATACGTGCAAATAAATAAATACTCAGCTTCACCTTGTGCTTCAACCCACCCCAGGAGTGATGTTATTACATGATAACACACACCCTGTTGTGCCTTATTGCTTAAATATGCCTTTTCTCAATGTACTATACTTTGATTCATCTAGTGTATGCAACAGCCTTCATGTGAACACTCTGGGCTTCTCTTTGACTCCTGATGTCTATTTGCTTTAGCTATTGTATGTTGTTTGAACTGCTTTGGTCTTCTTGATGTGGTGCCTGTGTGCCTAAACTATGCAATCTGTCTATCTACTGTTACCCATGTATCTCCAGTGAATGATTGTTATAACTGTCTGCTCTCCGAGCCATTGTTTTTGAACTTGTTAACTGTGCTGTCTTTGTATTAGTTTCGATGAGGTGCCTTTGTAAATGAGTCTCTGACTCAAAGGTTTGTACATCTGATATGTTTTAAATAAATAAATAAATGTTTATGTTTAAGCCCATGAAACACCCTTATCTAGTTAATGCATTCACAGTCGTAGTGGCTCTGAAGGAGCTTGTTAGGGAAGGTTATTGAAAAAGTGGTGGCCATCAACTTGAAAGACATTTTGCCTCCTCTTCTATCTATGAGTCTTTTCAATCTGGTTTCTGAGTGGGGCATAGTATGGAGACTGCACTGGTGAGGTTGCTAAATGATCTACTGATGGCAAGGGAAAGGAGACATCGTACCATCTTGGTCCTTCTAGACCTCTCTGCTGCATTTCATACTGTGGACCATTAGGTGCTGCTTGACCGGCTGTAGTTTTGGTGGGGCCTGTCCAGTAATATTATCAAATAGTTCAGGTCATACCTAACAGACAGAGTGCAAAGGGTGACAATGGGGTTAGCCTCATTGTCCCCGAAGCCTCTGTGCTGCGGGTTTCCACAGGAATCGATCTTGTCACCCTTGCTGTTCATGGTATACATGCTGCCATTAGGGGACATTATCAGGTGGTATGGCTTGGGTTTTCACTGCTCTGCAGATGATACCCAACTGTACCTGTCCTGTGCACCCGATTCCCAGGTGTCAGTCTCTGTATTTAACAGCTGCCTCAAGGAGATCTAGTTGTGGATGACTCTTAACTGACATAGACTTAACCCAGACATGACTAAGGTACTGGTGCTGCATCCTGGTCATTGGGGTGGAGGAGTGGGTGTGAGGCTACCCCCTGGCCTAGTGCTGGGGGGATTCCTCTTGTCCCTTCTACTTAGGTGAAGGATTTGGATGTGATCCTGGATGTCAGCCTGACTCTGGATGCCCAGGTATTGGCCATGGTTAAGAGCAGGTTTTTTTCATCTCCGGAACATTGCCCGAATCTGTTCCCTGATTCCATCTGAGGATCTGACCACACTGGTACATGCTTTTGTCACTACCTGGTTGGACTACTGCAATGCCCTGTACCTAGGATTATCTGGAGGCAACCTCCACATGCTGCAGCTGGTGCAGAATGCGGCGGCAAGATTGTTAATGAGGGTGGCAAGATATGAACATGTCACCCTGGTCCTCCGTGAGCTGCACTGGCTGCTGGTCAGGTGGAGGATTGCCTTCAAGGAAGGGCTCCTTACCTACAAGACCCTACATGGAAGGGAACCTAGCTATTTGCAATATCTCCTTGTCCCCTATCACCTGCCCTGGGCTCTCCGTTCTGCCTGGAGAGGCCTTCTGGTGGTTCCCAGGGTTAGGCTGTGTCATTCCAGGGACAGGGCATTCTCAGTAGCTGCACCTGCCTTGTGGAACACCCTGTCAGATTGTTTATGGGAGGCTCCCTTGGTGGAAGCCTTTAAAAAGGGCCTAAAAACTTTTCTGTTCCAGCAAGCATTTATGAATTAATTGTTGTTATATTTTTAGATTTATTGAGATAGATAGTGGTTTTAATGCTCTCAGTGTTTTAAAAGGTCTATGGTGTTTATGAATTAAGATTTGTTGGCCTGTCATTTATGATTGTATTTTATGAATGTACAGCACCCAGAGTCTCAGCAAATGGGTGTTTTATGAATAAAATGCCTATCTATCTATCTTACTTCCTGACATTTCCTTGACCTCTGTATGGGCACCTTATGGCTGTAGCCAACTATTCATGGATTGTAAAGTGCTTTGGAATATATTTCGTATGAAAGGCACTATATAAAAGCAAATTTCTTCCTTCCTTTGTTCCTCCTGCCACTGGAATTCTAAAGCAGGCATACGAAGGCCATCTTTATAACAATTTTGGGATACATTTGCTATCTGATCTTCCAAATGGAGCCTTCCATTTTGAGAAGAAACCAATGAGGAGTGTTGCTGTGAAAAGGCAATGCTAAGATTTGGCCTAAAACTAGCACCTTACAGTGGTTTAAAGTTGTTCTAAAAATTATATAAAAATTATGCTAAAAATTGACCACATATTGAACAAAAAGCGGCTTTGTGTTTAAGGTTATTATAGTGGGAAGGGAAGGGCCTTTAGAAAGCATGCTTGTCCCCAAAGAGAGCATCAAATCATTAAGATTGGATAATTTTGTGACCTTGCCAGTATCTTTGTACAGAACTAACAAAACACAGTGATACTCTACTGCAAAACTCTGGAACAACATCAGTTTTGAAAAAGAAAAGTTCCAAATATACAGCACATTAAAACTCAGTTAAACAAGCATTTGTCAATGCCGAATGTTGTCTTGCTGGTGTTGGCATTGGCAGTGCAGGAGTTAGAGAGATGCATAATAGGAATGGCAGTGAAGTATAGAACCAACGTCAACCCCACCCCACCCTGCAAAGAGTGACAGGCATTGGGTTGTGCCTTTGGGTCACTGACCATAATGTTCATGCTACTTCATCGCACCCTACCCTGCAGAGTCTGACAAGTGTTGGGTTGTGCCTTGGGGTCATTGGGCCTTATGCTCACCCCATTTCATAAGGAAATACATTGAGATGGGTGCAGCATAGGAGAATGGGTTGAACCTTGGGGCCGAAGAGTCCAAGGCACACCTTGATGCCTGTCAGTGGCTGCAGGGTGGGGGTGGGAGTGCAATGGTGTGAGCACTACAGCAGACAATCCAAAGGCACACCCCTGATGCCTGTTAGTCTGCACAGGGTGAGGCGTTATGGTTAGAAACCCTAACATCCTGGGCATTTGTTGGTATTTGCACTCCAAATGTTCAGCATGGGCTTTTTGTGACCCCACCTCATGAAAGCATTTGGGACCTCTGCTCACGAACAGTGTTGCTGTGATTTTGTTAATCTGTCTCGAACATTGATTTCCCACAGTGACTGCTCTATTCTGCACCACATTAAAATGTCAACTGCACCATTGATAAGGAGGTGTGAAGAGATGGCAATGTTGAAAATCTGGAGTGAAAATATTAAACATTCTCGAAGTTACGAGCATGTCTGAAAACTGCATATCGCACGCTTGTAACACAGTTATGTAGTGGAATTATTTCACCAAGTTTTTAAGATAGGCATTTTGGGACCTCTGCTCATGAACAGTGGCACTATGATTATCTTACTCTGCCCCGAAGGTTGATTTCCCACAGCGGCCACACAATTGTGCACCAGATATGAGAAACCACATTTTGGGCAGGATGTGAAAATGACAGCTGTATAAGAAGGTGTGGAAAAATTACAATGTTGAAAATGTGGAGTGAAAATATTAAAAATTCTTGAAGTTATGACTGTGTGTGGACACTGCACAATGCACACTTGTAACATAGTAATTTTGTGGAATATTTTTTCACCAAATTTCCAACATAGGCATTTTGGGACCTCTGCTCATGAACAGTGTTACTGTGATTTTTGTACTCTGTTCTGAACATTGTTTTCCTACAGTGACTGCGCCACTGCATGCCAGATATGCGAAAACACATTTTGGGCAGGATGTGGAAAATGACAGCTGTACTTTTCATAAGGAGGTGTGAAAAAATGGCAATGGTGAAAATCTGGAGTAAAAATATGACAAATTATTGACGTTACAAGCGTGGGTGGAAACTGCACAATGGACGCTCATAACACGGTCATTTTTGGAATTTTTTTAACCAAATTAGCAACATAGACTTTTTGGGAGCCCACCTCATGAACAGTGACACTGTCATTTCATTAACTGGTACCAAAAGGTGATTCCTCACAGTGATCGCGAAATCGCCCTTTTGGGACCAAATACTGAGACGACAGTGACTGAATTCATGAGGTGGGGTCTCAAGAACCCCATGTTGAGAATTTGGTGAAGAAATTCCAAAAAATGGCTGAGATATGCAACAAAGTTGGAAAAAGCCCTATTTATGCCATTATACAGCTTGCTGGCATACTGGCAGCTTACCGGCATTTCTTCAGTTCACGGTCAGCTTTGAAGAGCTAAGATGAGCTCCCAGTCCACTGAAGATTGTCATGCCAGGCTATGGAGGTAAGTATGGGGTGAGGGGGGTGAGAGGTGGGGTACGCAGAGGGTGGCCACAGGTTGGAGGAGGGCACCAGACTTATGAGGGACTGTTTTCTAGTTTGTCAAGGTAAAACAAAAAATCAGACAATGCAGGTTGATTTTCTTCTTTTGCAGGTGTGTTTGTCTCACTGGGTGGGCTCCCAGTGTGCCACCTGTATTTGTGGGAGGGGACCAAAGTCGATGGGGATTGGGCAGAGAAATGGGTGAGGGCCAATGATGCCGAGGGGATTGGGCACCCTCAGCATACACATTAAATAATTGAGGCCATTATGTGAAGGGGATTGGCATCCCCATCAGCAAATTGAACTGGGAAGGGGACCAATGCCAGCAGGGATTGGGCCCCCATCACAAAGAAAGCCTGTTGGGTGAGATGATGCCGAGGGGGTTGTCACCCCCAGCACACAAATAAAATTATAAGGAGCTGTTATGCCACGGGATTGGGCTCCCCATCAGCAAATGAACTGGGAGGGGCATGCCGACAGGGGGATTGGGTACCCCGACATCAGCTTCTTTGGGGAATGTGAGAGGTGGACAGCGACAGCTGCCACCATGTTTTATTGAAATGTTACACCAAGGAAGGCATGCCCCGCGGCGAGGGTCACTCCTCATTGGTAGCAAGCAACTGCTTCAAGTTGGTGGCACCTTTTGCAACTGCTGTCATAGACAGTATGCAATCTAATTTGTGCCACAGAGCCCTGCCTGAAAAAGCAGTGGTGCCACTGGCCACAACACGACTGTGATTTCAAGACCCACTACTCCACTTCAAACAACCCCAATATGTTGTCTGCGCTACGTGTGCAAGACAACATAAAAATAGTTGGGTGCAGATAAAACAAATTTTTTGTTAACAATACATACCAAAGTTGTAGCACTTCCTGCCTGCCAATGTTTCATGCCAAACTTGTGATTTGATAATGTGTAGTATCATGACAAAAGGACCATCTTTATGCATAGTAAATTGTAAAGGAGACATGCCTTCAAACCTTATGCATAAGTAAAACATCTAAAAAATCTCTAAAAGACTGCCTCTCTTGTGGTGACATTCTTAACAATAAATATACTACATTGTGGAAAATCTATATAAAAATAAAATAAATAAAGGACAAAAGACATAACAGTGACTGGAATGGGGGAGGGACATTGGAAGGAAAGTGAATGGGAAATGACTCCTGGCACTCTATGGTGCTGACTGTTTTTTTAAATATCTACAGGAACAGACAGGGTCAAGGAGTTTAGGAGTGAGTTAATAAGTGGCGGTGAATGGATGTTTTGTACCCCTATTTTGAGCTTGCTAGACAGCCATACTTAGGACCTAAAATGTCTTTGGTTGACATGCCGAAGCTGAACCCATAACAGGAGATCCAGTTCAAAGTCAAACTGAAGCTGACAATTTTGACATTCATTCACCAGTGCCCCATTTCTTATTCCCCAGCGCATATTCTCCCAACTCTCCCCCACCCCGGACACTTCTGGAAATGAGCTGTGTACAGCTCATGTTGTCTTTCCTGGTGAAACATTTTCAAAATAAAATAAATAAATTGCCACCTCATGTGATCAGCAAAACCAGCTAACTCATAATTCATAACCCGAACAGGTCAAACAAATCCATGGCATCTGGAAATATGTCAGCAGTCTTTAATAAGATGAGATATTCCAAAGCTAAATCAGCATAACAGTGCTTTTGTAAGCAATATTTCATATTCTCCTAGCAGGAAAAAACATTGTGTAACTTTGGCTGAGTGATGTCATGGTAATGAGCGCCTATAACGTGGAGTGTAGGTTGCTGGTAGGCTCAAAGCTGCAATTTTGTTTTCTCTCTTTCAGTACTACAGCACCAAAGGATGCTTAAGAATGATACAGCTTTTGTGAGTTCTGTGGCACTGAAAGGCGAATTTATTCTTTTCTCTCAGAGGTTAGTTAGGCAGCAGACATGTGGGACTCATTTGTACATGAACCTCAACTTAAATGGTTTTATTTCTTCTTTTCCAGAATAAAGAAAACTTTTTTTGAGCACCAAATGGTCCTCTGTTATTTTTCTCTTTGCTACTTCTGTATCTCTCTCTCTCTCTCTCTCTCTTCTCACAGGAAATGCATCCAAGGAGGGTACATAGTTAATTGAGACAGGGATTGTTTTACTGCTGTTTGATCAACATCTACGGATCAGATCAAAATATTGAAGCTAGGTAGTTCTCACAAAATGAGTCAGCACTTCGCTTACACCTCTCACAGCTGTACAAGCTGGGGATTAGGAAAAAGTGCCACAGGGAAGGCATGGTTAGAGAGGCCATAAAAAGTACTAGTGGGCCTATACAAAGCTGCTGACTATATGTAGGTAAAGGTGCACTGGCATAACAGAAGGTCTGGAAAGGCAGTAAAGACGCATTAGTGCCTCACTAATTACCACCTCCCCAAACCTAGTCATATGTCTTTGTGCCTCTCTAAACCTTGATTGCCCAGTGACCATGTAGTTATATATTCCCTAGTGTGCAGTGCACCTCCCATCGCCAGTCTCCCACCTGCCATGTAATTATTTATTCCTCAGTGTCTAGTGGTTCCCTGCTATAATTACTCTGAAAACCACCCTCCCATCCTGCCCTCCCAGAACATTCTGTTTCCACTCCCTGGCCACCCACATACTGAGGTAGCCAGTGTTCTCTCCTAGAGACAAGGACTGGGACAACTTTCTGCTCACCACCTCTGTGGATTGCTTCCTGAATGACAGGAAGTGAGTATGTGACTACTGCTAAAACAGCTGTTTCTGTAGTAGAACATGCTCACTCCCTATCATTCAGATGGTGGCTGGTTGAGATGGTGAGGTGAGGGGCTGTGTCAGTCGTTATCTGCAGGGGGACACTTGCTTCTTATGTACATATGGGTAGTGGAGTGGTTGTGATGGTTCCTGAGTGTGCAGGAATGGGAGGGAATCTTCAGTGTTATGGGAACCACTAAACCCCAGTGGATATTTAACTACATGGAACATGGAAGGTGGTTGGCTGGAAGAGTGGGGGGGGGACCACTGGACACCATGGAATATTTACTTACATGGTGGGCAAACAGTGGGGGGAGCACTAGACATCTGGGTATATCTAATTGCATGGCAGACAAGGGTATGGAGTGCACTGGGCACTAAAAACCGGCCTGATGGATGCTGAAGGGGTATGACACAAACAGTTTGCTGCAGGCCTGCAACAAGGCCCTAATGGGATGCAAATGTCTCCATAGTGCCATGCTAGTGCTATGGTGTCATTTGCATGTGGATGTTCAAATACTGCAGAATGCTCCTCTGGAGCAATTGTAATTTGCATGCCCTAACAACTATGCTGTAGGTTAGCTGCCTTCCCAGTCCATTAGCTATTCACATTACTTACACAGTAGTATCTGCTGGTGGCTTGCAAACACAATTCTAAATTAGTCATTTAGACAAGTAATCTTTTATTGTGACTGGACACTCTTTATTCCCTAAGGAAAGACAAATATGGACCTGGCAAGGAATCATGGTGGTACACAGAATGACTGTCTGGCAAGCTAATATGTAATTCTCAAGTCTCATCCAATATTCCTTCTCAATGTCCATGTCAAGGAGTGTCCAGCTGCAATCTTTCTCAGTCTCATTGCACCACATTTATCTGCAAATTTATCTGCAGCATTTTGGGTCCATATGGGATTGTTAGACTTGCACCAATCCTTCTCTGTCACAGAATGATGTGGCTATGCACAGAAACTGCAGTATTGATTCAGCCCCCTGTGTTGGACAGAAAAGTTGCAATCTGGGCAGGATGGCATTGGTATGACTGACACTCAGAATCTGTGTACTTTGAAATGTAACTGCATGGTTACTACAGGAAGGATAGTAATAGACCTACAGTTCCAATGTGATTCCAACTCACTAATCTGTTTTTCATTCTTAAAATCATGAAGGTGCAGCAAAGAATGAAGGTGGCATTTTACATCATCAGGACTTCTTGACTGGCACACTGACGGAACAGCATGTTGAAAACATGAATGTGTAAATGGTGAAGAAGTATAGAACTACTGTGTTTTATTTACTGACTGATTGCCGTCAAGGCCAGTGGCATGTTGGATCTTGCCATTCAGCCCCAGATCAAATCACAGCTTGGTTGCCATGGGAAGAGCCTTCTGTTATGTAAATCAGGCTGCACTGTGACGTGCCATGATCTGCCATGGCACCGGTATCTAGCAGAATCCAACATGCTGCAGACCTGAACTGTAATTACTGAGTAATGTGAAATGAGACAATGATGAGACCTACTGTACGTCCTGTATTCAGTCATAACCCGGGCTATGTAATGAAACAAAAAAGTAGCAATGTAGTGCACACTTTAAATACAGGTAGTTATAAATGTTTTATTTTACCAGTGGCAGTCCTCTACTATTTTAGAGGCATGAAAAAACAGAAACGTTGCATCATCAGATTTATTTTCATACTGTATTTGATATGTGTAGCACTTTGTGCTTTTTGATTATTTCAATTTACAGCAGTACTCCCCCCATAAATTGTAGTGAGTGTGTTTTGTTTGTGCTTTCTCTACCATATAATAGTAAAACAGCAGGTATAAACAAGCATTTGTCAATGCCGAATGCTTGCTTGCTGGGATTAGCATTGGGAATACAGGAGTTAGACAGATGCAGAATAGGAATGGCAGTGAAGTATTGAACTTCACGCCAACCCCACCTTCAACCTGCAGAGAGGGACAGGCATTGGGGTATGCATTTGGATCATCGCCCATAATGTTCCTGCCATTTCACCTCACCCTATCCTGCAGACACTGACAAGTGTTGAGGCATACCTTGGGGTGTTTGACTTTACAGTCATCCCATTCCAGAAGGATATACGCTGAAATGGGTGCAGTATAGGAGAATGAGGTGAACTCTGGGGCTGAAGAGTCCAAGGCACACCTCAATGCCTGTCACTGGCTGCAGGGTGGGGAGGTTGGGGTGGAATGACATGAACATTACAATCGGCATTCTAAAGGTACACCCCTGATGTCCTGATGCCTGTTAGTCTGTACAGGGTGGGACATTATAGTTAGAAACCCTAATGCCCAGGGCGTTTGGTGGTATTTGCACTACAAATTTTCAACATGGCCTTTTTGTGACCCACACCTCATGAAAGCATTTGGGACCTCTTCTCATGAACAGTGGCACTGTGATTTTGATAATGTGTCCTGAACTTTGAGTTCCCACAGCAACCATGCCATTCTACACCAGATGTACGAAAACACAGATCGGGCAGGATGTGAAGAATGACAGCTGTACCACTCATAGGCAGTTATGAATGCAGTTATGAATAGATGGCTATGTTGAAAATCCGTAGTGAAATATTAAAAATGCTCAACCTTCTAAGCGTACATGGAAACTGTGCAATGCATGTGCGTAACAGTCATTTAGTGGAATTATTTCACCAAATTTTCAACATAGGCATTTTGTGAGCTCTGCTCATGAACACTGTCACTATGATTTTCTTAATCTGTCCCAAACATTAATTTCCCTCAGTGACCACACTATTCTGTGCCAGATGTTTAAATGCATATTTTGGGCAGGATATGAAAAATGACAGCTATACTGTTCATAAGGAGGTGTGAAAAAATGCCAATGTTGAAAATCTGGAGTGACAATATTAAAAATGCGCAAAATTACTAGGGTGCGTGGAAACTGCACAACGTACACTCATAATACAGTCATTTCATGGACTTTTGTCACTAAATTTTCAACACAGGCATTTTAGCACCTCTGCTCATGACCAGTGTCACTGTGATTTTCTTACTCTGTCCCGAACACTGACTTCCCACAGTGACTGCACTATTGTGTGCTGGAAGTGCAAAAATACATTTCAGCCAAGATGTGAAAATGACAGCTTTACTATTCATAAGGAGGTGTGGAAAAATTCCAGCTTGAAAATCTGGAGTGAAAATATTACAGATTTATGGTTACGAGGGTGCATGGAATCTGGGCGGAATGCACTTCACACATAGTCATTTTATGGACTTTCGTCACCAAATTTTCAATATAGGGTATTTTAGGACCTCTGCTCATGACCAGTGTCAATGGTGATTTTCATAGTGTGCCTTAACACTGACTTCCCACAGCGATCATGCGCTTATTCTGCGCAGGAAGTGCGAAAAACATTTTGGTCAGGATATGAAAAATGACAGCTGTACTCTTCATAAGGAGGTCTGAGAAAATGCCAATGTTGAAAATCTGGAGTGAAAATATTACAAATTTGCAAAGTTACGAGGGAGCTTGGAAACTGCGCAATGCACACTCGTAAATGGTTTTTAATTTTTTCACCAAATTTGCAACATAGACTTTTTGAGAGCCCACCTCATGAACAGTGGCACTGTCATTTTGTTATTCGGTCCCAAAGGGTAATTCTGCGCAGTGACCACAAAATCACCTTTTGGGACCGAATAACTCCATGACAGTGACTGTATTCATGAGGAGGGTCCCAATAACCCCATGTTGAAAATTTGGTGGCAAAAGTCCAAAAAATGGCCGAGATATCCACAGAAGTTGAAAAAGCCCTATTTATGCCACTATACAGCTTACCGGCATTTCTTCAGTTCGCGGTCGACTTTGAAGAGTGCAGACGTGTTCCCAGTCCACCGAAAATCATCACGCAAGCTCCAGAGGTAAGTATGGGTGAGGGGGTGTGCGGGGAGGTGGGTGTGCAGTGGGTGGGCACAGGTTATGGAAGGGGGCACGAAAGACCACGAGGGACCATTTTCTTTATTTCAAGGGCAAAAATAATTAAAAGGACGTTGCGGGAAGGTTTTTTTTTTTCAGGTTTCATTTGTGCACACTGGGGTGGGCTCCCAGTGTGCCACCTGCATTTTGGGGAAGGGGAGGACTTAAGTCAGTGGAGACTGGGCCCCCCATAGGCAAATAAAGACTGTTTGGGGGGTAAGATGCCGAGAGGGATTGGGCACCCCTCAGCTCACAACAAATGGGAGTACATTATGCCAATGGGGAGTGGGCCCCCATTGGCAAAATGAATTGGGCAAATCAGTTGGGTGTTGGCATGCACTATCTGCCATGCACTTGCCGCACACTGTAAAATAAATGATCTGTCTATGACAGCAGTTCAGATGCAGTAGACGTATAATTTGCATACCGTTAACGGCAGTATGCAAATTGCCTGCTGATGGCAGTATGCAAATTGCCTACACGCTACCTACTCTGATTGTATGTTTTTCTTTGAACTGTATGCCACTGCATCTGAACTACTGTCATAGACAGCTCCAACATTCATTGGTGCAGTGCAGCCATACCTACAAAAAGAGGCAGGACATTGGAAACGGGGTGGCACACCTTCACAAACTCTCATGGTAGCACTATGTTTCTTGCACATGCGTGCAAGCAAACATAAAAAGTACAATAATACAGAGCATAAGTCATTCAGTGAAAAACAAAGACAGAAACTTGACAAGTGTGAGAAATTAATAAACAACCTGGCATTAATAATATTTGCTAAAACATTCACAACTAGAGCTAGTCATTTAATATCTCTTTCATATCTTTCAATCGACTTTAAATGACTGACAGCAGTCATAAAGGAAAACACTAGGGATGTGTGTGAATCTTTTATTATAATATGGCTATAAAAAATATGGCTATAAAAGAAAATTCAGTAATCTGATTGGCTGAGGAGCTCAGAACCCAGTGCTGATATCCCTGGACAACAGCACTGGAAGAACATCCAGTAGCCTCTTCTCAATAACAAGCATTTGTCAATGCTGAATGTTTGCTTGCTGGCATTAGCAGTAGAAGTGCAGGAGTTAGACAAATGTAGTATAGGAATGGTAGTGAAGTACTGAACTGATGCCAACTCCATCCCCACCCTGCAGAGATGGGTAGGCATTGGGGTGTGCCTTTGGGTCATCGCCTATAATGATCACGACATTTCATCTCACCCTACCCTGCAGACACTGACAAGTGTCCAGGTCTGCCTTGGGGTGCTCAGGCTTTACACTCACCTCATTCCATAAGGAAATACACTGAATGGGTGCAGTATAGGAGAATGGGGAAAACTCTGGGGACAAAGAGTCCAAGGCACAGCTCGATGCCTGTTTCTGGCTGCAGGGTGGGGTTGGGGGTGGAATGGCGTGAGCATTACTGTCGACAATCCCAAGTCACAACTCTGACGCCTGTCAGTCCCTACAGAGTAGGGAATTATGGTCGGAAACCCTAATGCCCTGTCCAAGTTTTGAACCTGGGCTTTTTGTGACCCCACCGCATGAACAGTGACACTATCAGTTCATTAGTCAAAAGGTGGTTTTGCACAGCAACTGTGCCATTTGGCGCCACAGGTGCAAAAACACATTTCGAACAGGATGTGAAAAATAACAGCTGTACTGTTCATGAGGAGGTGTAAAAAAATAGTAATGTTGAAAATCTGGAGTAAAAATATAAAAAAACTGGTGAAGTCACAAGTGTGCATAGAAACTGCACAACACACACCCGTAATGTAATTATTTGGGGAATTTTTTACACCAGATTTTCAACATAGGCATTCTGGGACCTCCGCTCATGAACAATGTCATTGTGATTTTCTTAATCTGTCCTGAACACTGACTTCCCACAGTGACTGCGCTACTTTGTGCTGGAAGTGCAAAAATACATTTCAGCCAAGATGTGAAAAATGACAGCTTTACTATTCATAAGGAGGTGCGGAAAAATGCCAACGTTGAAAATCTGGAGTGAAAATATTACAAATTTGCGAAGTTACAAGGGTGCGTGGAAACTGCACAATGCACACTCGTAAATTGTTTTTAATTTTTATGTTGCTTGCACGCATGTGCAAGAAACATAGTGCCATCATCGGAGATTTTGAGGTGTCACCTCCTCCTCCAATTCAGTCAGTGAGCTGGCAGGCGCAGTTTCGTGTTATCGCATTTGGAGCTGTCTATGACACGCTCCAAAATGCAGGCATACAGTTGAAAGGGGAGCTACGCTTCAATGAGCAGAGATAAGAAGCCCACTGAAGCATAGCTCCCCCACACACAGGCGCGCGCGCCGCAGATTTACCAGGCGTAGCCGACGGGTGCCCAATCCCCATCGGCTGAGCTGCGCCTCCCCTGTTAGGTGCCACGCTGGGAGCCCACCCAGCGGGCAATGAGTCATTTGGCCGACGGGGTGCCTAACTTCGTCGGCTGAATGCCCCCCAACATCCTTGTGCCATGCTGGGAGCCCACTCCAGCGTGGCAAATGGTCCCACAACGCCTTTTTTTTCTTTTAACCTGAAACAAAAACGGTCCCGCTGGAGCGTCCTCCCCCCCCCCTCCCACAACCCGCACTCACCCATTGCGCACCCAGCCTCCCCACACCCCTCACCCCATACTTACCTCCGGACTCTGGCGCGACGATCTTCGTGGACCGGAACACGCTGCACTCTTCAAAGCCGACCACGAACTGAGGAAATGCCGGTAAGCTGTATAATGGCCTAGATAGGGGTTTCAACTTTGTTGCATATCTCAGGATTTTTGGATTTTGGCATTAATGATGAAGTGACTTCTTCATGAATGATATCACTGTCATGAGCAGTGCGGGCCGAAGGTGATTTCGCGCAGTGACTGCACAGTGACTGCAAAATCATCCTTCAGGCCTGAATACCATCATGACAGTGACATCATTCATGAGAAGGTCCCAAAACCCCATGTTAAAAATTTGGTGCAAAATTCCAAAATGACTGTTTTACGAAAGGCATTAAGTAGTTCCTAATGCAGGCTCGTAAGTTCGCTGAAATTTCAATATTTTCACTCCAGATTTTCAACATTGCCATTTTACCACACCTTCTTATGAGTAGTACAGCTGTCATTTTTCACATCTCACCCAAAATGTGTTTCAACCCATGTAGCGAAGAATGGCGCAGTCGGTGTGCGAAATCAATGTACAGGACAAATTAAGAAAATCACAGTGACACCATTCATGAGCAGAGGTCTTAAAATGGCTATGTTGAAAATTTGGTGAAAAAATTCCTAAAATGACTGTTTTACGAGCGTGCGTTGCGCAGTTCCTACGCAGGCTTGTAAGTTCGCAATTTTCAATATTTTCACTCCAGAATTTAACATCGTTATTTAACAATACCTCCTTATGAGCAGTACAGCTGTCATTTTTCACATCCTGCCCAAATGTGTTTCCGCTCATGTAGCGCACAATGGTGCAGTCGGTGTAAAACTCAATGTATGGGACATTAACAAAATCACAGTGACACTGTTCATGAGCAGAGGTCTTAAAATGGCTATGTTTGAAAATTTGGTGAAAAAATTCCTAAAAATGACTGTTTTACAATGCTAGCAGTTCCTACGCGGCTCGTGGGGTGCTAGAAATTTTCAATATTTGCACTCCAATGACTTCCAAATACCTAAAGAGCACATAGAAGCAAGCAACATTCGGCATTGACAAATGCTTGTTTCACCAAATTTGCAACATAGACTTTTTGAGAGCCCACCTCATGAACAGTGGCACTGTCATTTTGTTACTCGGTCCCAAAGGGTAATTCTGCGCAGTGACCACAAACTCACCTTTTAGAACCGAATAACTCCATGACAGTGACTGTATTCATGAGGAGGGTCCCAATAACCCCATGTTGAAAATTTGGTGGCAAAAGTCCAAAAAATGGCCGAGATATCCACAAAAGTTGAAAAAGCCCTATTTATGCCACTATACAGCTTACCGGCATTTCTTCAGTTCGCAGTCGGCATTGAAGAGTGCAGACGTGTTTCCGGTCCACCGAAGATCATCACGCCAAGCTCCAGAGGTAAGTATGGGATGAGGGGGTGTGCGGGGAGGTGGGTGTGCAGTGGGTGGGCACAGGTTATGGGAGGAGACACGAAAGAACGCTAGGGACCATTTTCTTTATTTCAGGGCCAAAAATAATAAAAAGGACGTTGCGGGAAGGGTTTTTTTTTTTCAGGTTTCATTTGTGCACACTGGGGTGGGCTCCCAGTTTGCCACCTGCATTTTGGGGAAGGGGAGGACTTAAGTCAGTGGGGACTGAGCCCCCCATAGGCAAATAAAGACTGTTTGGGGGGTAAGATGCCGAGGGGGATTGGGCACCCCCTCAGCACACAACAAATGGGGAGTACATTATGCCAATGGGGAGTGGGCTCCCCGTTGGCAAATGAATTGGGCAAATCAGTTGAGTGTTGGCATGCACTATCTGCCATGCACTTGCCGCACATTGTAAAATAAATGATCTGTCTATGACAGCAGTTCAGATGCAGTGGTGACGTGTAGGCAATTTGCATACTGCCAACGGCAGTATGCAAATTGCCTGCTGATGGCAGTATGCAAATTGCCTACACGTTACCACCTCTGATTGTAGCGGTGTTTTTCTTTGAACTGTATGCCACTGCATCTGAACTACTGTCATAGACAGCTCCAACATTCATTGGTGCAGTGCAGCCACACCTACAAAAAGAGGCAGGGCATTGGAAACGGGGGTGGCACACCTACGAAAACTCATATGGTAGCACTATGTTTCTTGCACATGCGTGCAAGCAAACATAAAAAGTACAATAATACAGAGCATAAGTCATTCAGTGAAAAACAAAGACAGAAACTTGACAATTGTAAGAAATTAACAAACAACCTGGCATTAATAATATTTGCTAAAACATTCACAACCAGAGCTAGTCATTTAATATCTCTTTCATATCTTTCAATCAACTTTAAATGACTGACAACAGTCATGAAGGAAAACACTAGGGATGTGTGTGAATCTTTTATTATAATATGGCTATAAAAAATATGGCTATAAAAGAAAATTCAGTAATCTGATTGGCTGAGGAGCTCAGAACCCAGTGCTGATATCCCTGGACAACAGCACTGGAAGAACGTCCTGCAGCCTCTTCTCAATAACAAGCATTTGTCAATGCTGAATGTTTGCTTGCTGGCATTAGCAGTAGAAGTGCAGGAGTTAGACAAATGTAGTATAGGAATGGTAGTGAAGTACTGAACTGATGCCAACTCCATCCCCACCCTGCAGAGATGGGTAGGCATTAGGGTGTGCCTTTGGGTCATCACCTATAACGTTCACAACATTTCATCTCACCCTATCCTGCAGACACTGACAAGTGTCCAGGTGTGCCTTGGGGTGCTCAGGCTTTACACTCACCTCATTCCATAAGGAAATACACTGAATGGGTGCAGTATAGGAGAATGGGGAAAACTCTGGGGACAAAGAGTCCAAGGCGCACCTCGATGCCTGTTCCTGGCTGCAGGGTGGGGTTGGGGGTGGAATGGCGTGAGCATTACTGTCGACAATCCCAAGTCACACCCCTGACACCTGTCAGTCCCTACAGAGTAGGGAATTATGGTCGGAAACCCTAATGCCCTGTCCAAGTTTTGAACCTGGGCTTTTTGTGACCCCACCGTATGAACAGTGACACTATCAGTTCATTAGTTAAAATGTGATTTTGCACAGCAACTGTGCCATTTGGCACCACAGGTGCAAAAACACATTTCGAACAGGATGTGAAAAATAACAGCTGTACTGTTCATGAGGAGGTGTAAAAAAATAGTAATGTTGAAAATCTGGAGTAAAAATATAAAAACTGGTGAAGTCACAAGTGTGCATAGAAACTGCACAACACACACCTGTAATGTAATTATTTGGGGATTTACACCAGATTTTCAACATAGGCATTCTGGGACCTCCGCTCATGAACAGTGTCACTGTGATTTTCTTAATCTGTCCCAACACTGACTTCCACAGTGACTGCTTATTGTGTGCTGGAAGTGCAAAATACATTTCAGCCAAGATGTGAAAATGACAGCTTTACTATTCATAAGGAGGTGGAAAAATGCCAACGTTGAAAATCTAGAGTGAAAATATTAAAATTTCGAGGTTACCAGGGTGCGTGGAATCTGCGGAATGCGTGCTCAAAAACAATCATTTGGAAATTTTTTCTAAATTTTCAACATAAGCATTTTAAGACCTCTGCTCATGAACAGTGTCACTGTGATTTTCTTACTCTCTCCCGAACATTGATTTCGCACACCAACCGCACCATTGTGTGCTACATGTGTGAAAACACATTTCGGGCGAGATGTGAAAAATAAAAGCTTTACTGTTCATAAGAAGGTGTGGTAAAATGGCAATGTTGAAAGTCTGGAGTGAAAATATTAAAAATTTTCAAAGATACAAGTGTGCGTAGGAACTGTGCAGTGCATGCTCATAAAACAGTCATTTTGTAGAATGCTTTTCACCAAATTTTCAACATAGGGTTTTGGGGGGCCTACCTCATGAACAGTGACTCTGTTGTTTCATTAATCAGCCCGGAAAGGTGGTCCTGCGCAGTGACTGCGAAATCACCTTCTGGGACCGAATAACAAAATGACAGTGACTGAGTTCATGAGGTGGGGTCCCAAAAACCCCATGTTGAAAATTTGGTGAAAAAATTCCCCAAAATGGCCAAGATATCCACATAAGTTAAAAAAAAAAAAACAATTTATGCCATTATACAGCTTACCGGCATTTCTTCAGTTTGCGGTCGGCTTTGAAGAGTGCAGACGTGTTCCCAATCCACCAAAGATCAATGTGCCAGGCTCTGGAGGTAAGTATGGGGTGAGTGGGGTGGGGAGGCGGGATACGCAGAGGGCGGCCACGGGTTGGGGGAGGGGCACCAGACACATTGAGGGTTTTCTAATTATTCAGGTTAAAAAAAAAATACAGACAACGTGGGTCGGTTTTCTTCTTTTGCAGGTATGTTTGATACACTGAGATGGGCTCCCTGTATGCCACCTGTATTTGTGGGAAGGGGGACCGAAGCTGATGGGGATTGGACCCCCCCCGTCAGCACTGAAATGGGTCGGGGGCAGATGATGCCATGGGGGATTGGGCACCCCCTCGGCACACACTTTAAATTATCAGGGGCCCATTATGCCGATGGGGATTGGGCTCCCCCATCTTTATTGTAGCTGTTACTTACCTTAAAAATACTTTTAATAAGTGCTATAGCACACTCCAGGGTGAGCATTAAGCCTCCAGTCTTGTGCCTCCCACACTGAACCTGGGACCTGCGGCAATCTAGCTTAATGCACACCCCATAGAAACATACAGTTTTATAGACAGAAAAACACCCTCAGTCCATCAAGACTGCCTCATCCCTACCTTAGTCCTCACCAGTCTAGTACTGTCAGGGCCTGCACTGTGCTCTAAACTTGTAACTCCACTTTGTTAGTCTCGTGACCCCCTCACTCCATCTCTCTCCCCATTATTTTCACCATACCCATGTGTTCATCTCACCCTCTCTTGAAACCAGTAACTGTCTCAACATTAAGCACCTCCCTGAGTACATGTTCATCACTCTGTCCATGAAGAAGTATTTCTTCACATCCCTCCTGTATTCCCTTCCCCTCACGGCATATTATAAGTTTACGCACTTACTGCAGAATCGTCACATTGCCACAGCAGTTGCATACTGTCTACCCTGTTTACTCCCTTCAGATATTTGAAAGTTTTAACCATAACCCCCCCCTTTGCCCCTCTGACCTCCAGGGAGTACCTATTCTGATCAGTCAGTCTTTTCCTCCTAGGTCTTCCCCTTCTGCCTGTGTATCACCTTGGTTCCCCTTCTCTGGATGGATTCTAAATGGTCCTTTTCCTCTTTAAGGTAAGGGTTCCAGAACTGCACACTGTACTCCAGGGGCAACCTCACTAAGGACCCTTTATAGGGGCAGGATCATTTCCTTCCTTTCTTCTGCTAGAAAAGGCCCTGCCTATGCACCCTAGCATACTAATGGCTTTCCCATATGCCTTACTTCATTGGGCATTGTTCCTGAGGCAGACACTTATTGTAACCCCCGGGTCCCTTTTCTCTGAGGTCTGGCCTAACCTGAACCCCTCATGATCCATACTGAATTTTCAGGTTCCTTTCTCTTATGTGCATGACCTTGCACTTTTTAGCATTAGATCTGAGTTGCCAGATCTTGGACCCCTTTCCAGTTTCTCTAGGTTCTCCTTCATACCCCAAACCCCTTCCTCACTGTCTTCCTTGCCACATACCTTAGTGTCATCCACAAAGAGCTGCATTTTGCCCTGGCCCCATTCTCCCATGCACATATAAACAGACTGAAGAGCACAGACCCAAGGATGGACCTCTGGGGCACCCCACTGGTCAACTTCTTAACCTGAGTGCCTTCAGTTTGGGTTAGTCTCACCAACCAGTTCTCTGCCCACCTTGTTATATCTTCCCCCTCCCCACATCACCCAACATCTTCACAAGGCAGCTATGGGACACTGAGTCAAAAGCCTTGCTGAAGTACAGATACAGGATGTCCACTGTCTGGGCCTTGTCCATCGCCTGAAACACTGTTGAGGAATTCTGTGAGGTTCATTTTGCAGGACCTCCCTTACATGAAGCCATGCTGTTTACTGTCCCGCTGACCATGATTCTTCTGAAAGTCTATCAACCGCTCTTTAATAATAATCTCCTGTAGCTTCTCTGTGATGGAGGTGAGACTGACCTGTCTATAGTTGCCTGGATCTCCCCTGTCCCCATGCTTGTGAAGAGGCACAGTACCAGCCACTCTCCAGTTCATGGGGGAATCACATCTGTCACTAGCGAGCTGCTGTGCAGGTCTGCTAAGGGTGCTGCCAGAGCCTGCCCCAGTTCCTAGAGTCCCAGGGATGTAGCCCATCATGCCCCAGTGACTTCTCCAACTTCCACCTCCTCAAACCCTTGAAAACTGTGATAGAGCCATCACTATCTAAGTCTCTCTCCTAACTTTAATGCCTCATTCCAGCAGTGGCCCTCCTTCTTCAACTGTGAAGACTGAGCAGAAATATTAATTTAATACGCCTGCTCTTTGCTCATTTTCCTCCACCCATACCCCTCTTTTTTTCACCTTTCAGTCTCTCCTTGTTTTTCCTCCTCTCTCTGATGTAACTAAAAAAAAAGACCTTGTCATTTTCCCTCATGCCATCTGATATTCTGAGCTCTGCCTCTGCCTTAGCCGTCCTCATTGTATAACACATATTTCCATATGTCCTAAGGTAGAACTCCATGTTTGTCTGACCAATTGGTTTTATAGACTTTGAAGGCAGATTTCTTGGCCTGGACTGCTTTTCCCACCTCCCTGGAAAACCAAATAGGCTTCTTGTGACTCCTTTCCTTCCCAACCTGTCTTAAGCATGCCTTAAATATCAATTGGATTCCCTGTATGATGATGTTCCATTTATTTTTCCACCCCCTCTAATTTGTCTAAACCCATGAGTCTCTCCCTAAGCTCTTCCTCCATCGTCTTAAAGTTTGCTTTTCTAAAGTCCAGAATTAGTCTCTGTGACCTCTACCTCTAAGTTCGAGATCTACTATGCAGTATGCTAAACTTCATTGTGTTTTGGTTGCTTAACCCAATAGGATCTTCCACCATTACCCCCCCATGTTGTCCTGATTCGACAGAACTAAGTCCAGTACTGCACTATTCCTGGTCCGCTCTTCTACATGCTGTGTCCGGAAACAGCCCTGGAAGGCATCCACATGCATTTTGTTCCCAGTGTTCTCACCCCAGGAATGCTCAAGGTAGGCCCTCCCCATCTGGAGGTTATTTCCCTCCACCACCAACTGCTGAATCCATAGAGATTCCACATACCCCTTCTTCATCTCCTTATCCTCCATTACCCTGATGCCCTCCCTTGTGTACAGTGCTATTCTCCACCCCTACCCTTTTAGCTGTCTTTCATGAGCAGATCATAGTTGGTGACCATAAGGTCCAAGTCATGACTGGATGTCACACACATTTTTGATATGGCCAGTGTATCTGGCATACCTTTTACTGTCACAGTCTGGAGGTACTCATTTTATTCCTGGGGCGTCTGGCATTTGTGCAGACCATGCTATAGGAGCCATGTTTCCCTCCCTTACTTCTCAATCGACCAGTCCTTCCTTGCTCACTCCCTGTGCCTTTTTTGCATCCTCTACCATCCACCCTGGTGACTGTGATTCCTACTCCCTAATGAACCTCATGGCCACATACTGCCTGTCTGAATTAGTCATTACTCCCTGAACACCCCACTCCTCTTGTTGGGGGAGTGCTAGCTAGGTCTCCCTCACCTGAGTTCTCACCAAGGATTCCCCTAGCCCCAGCCTCCCCCTTGCTAGTCTAAACACCCTGAAATGTGCACTTCAAACCTCTGCCCCATTGTCTCTGTCCCCCACATTTAGATAAAGCCAGTCGAGTTTTAATAGTTCTTTATCCCTCAAAACGGTACCCCAAGCCCCAGAAAGTGAAAACCCTCTTCTACGCATCACACCTTCAACCAATTGTTAAGCTGGCAGGTTTTTAGCTTCCTACACCTCCTCCCACCTGTTCATTGGGAGGAGTCAGAGGACCTCCGAGAAGGTCACAATACCAGCCATCCTTTTTGTGTGTTGTTGCTCACATATACAATACTGCTGCATACAAGGAATCTTGAATAATTTCTGCCAAAGTCGCAGACCCCAAATTCATTTTATCTGTTTCTTCATAAAGTACTGTGCAGAATGTACAGTAACAGCATTATGTCAACTCCTTTATCTTGTGCTACCATATCACCAAAGTCTTCCTGACAGAGATCAGCCTGCAGAGCAGTTCCAAAAGCTAGATGACGCTAACTTATATTGAATCCTTCATTAGGAAAATGATAACAACTCTGACTTCACACAAATTATTTCTTTCCCAAAAGAGGACTGTTCTGAATAAGAGTGAAGTAAGTTAGTAGACTAGGCCTATTCATGGAGTTAAATGTCCGCTGGCAATACAGCTCAACTGCAGTGAGGGTGCTGGATAACAAACATAATAGTGAAAAAAGCAATATCCGCACTCCCCCAGCTGTCATACAAAAGGTTTTATTAAACAAGTTTTAAAAGATACTGCTACATCTGATCACAAGCAGGCCATCGCTGATAAGAACCCCGACCAGTTTCATACCTAGTACATCATCAGGGGGATGGTTCCATGATATAAACATAGGGTCTTAAATAACGATTCTCTTAAACTGACAGTGCTAACACCAGTGCAACAAATTCATTAGTGCTCAATGCATTCATAAAAAATATATAATATCACACCAAAATGGTATACACAGTTAAAAAATATACCCTAAAAGTTCATTTTATTTGCTGCAGCAGAATAAATAGTAAAAAATGAATATAAATTTCATCCCATAGAATTATACGTGTCCTTATTTTTAGCTCCAGTAGGCGTGGTAGCCTTGGGCATTTCCTCAGAATCCTGGTAGAAAGACACACAAAGGGAGAAATGGCATTAGTTTCAAAAAAACATGCATTAAATATGAGAAAGAGCAACATTCAGTAGAATCTGTATAATCTCTTTAAACAGGGCAGGAGGTCAATTCTCTCATATCTCAATTATCACCACTAGGTCCTATTTTCACTTTCTCAATGCCATAAAATTTAAAAACATGTTTAGCGCCCACACGATTGGCTGCCTTTAAAATGGTTTGCCAGTGCACTCCTTGCATCATTGTTACTAATGGACCTCAAGTGTTCCTCTATCCTTAACTTGCATTGCCTAGACGTTTTGCCAACATAGAAAGCCTCACATTGGCATGTAGCTAAGTAAACTACATAGTCAGTAACATAATTAATGAAATCCTTCATCTCAAAAGTCCTACTGCTGTTACATGTAAATGTTTTACTTTTTAAAACTGAACTACAAAACTTGCAACCCCCACACTGATATGTCCCAACAGGCAATTTATTTATTTCGTTTGTTGACCGGGTAAGTGCACTAGACAAATTCTGCCTATTTTCAGGCACGACCCAGGGGAGGGAATACAGATGAATGCCAACTGACCTTGAACCAGATTAAGCTGTTGGTAGTATTTTTCATGAATGGAGGAATTTGGCCATTGCACTGGGGAAATTCCCCTGCTCTTTGCAATGAGGGCATATGACTACCTGTGACTGTGTTAGTATTGTCCCCAGGTTGATAGCTGTGTACCAGCCTATCTCATAGATTTTTCCCTCATTTAAATACCATTCTAGGCTTGAATCTTGTGGCTTCCTTCAACAGTGGCTCAGATTCTAAAATATTCCAGTTAGCATTTATGATTGCCTCTACATATTTCATATGCCTGGAATAAGTGGTGACAAAATTCATCTGGGGCACACCCACCTCCCTGTCCCTAACTACCAAGAGTTCAGATCTATTGGTGCAGATCACTTCCCTCTAGGCCTGGCCCACTATTTTCCTCCCATATCCCCAGTCCAAAAATCTCTGGCACATGTCTGACCCATTTATCCTCACTATAGTTCCTACAAACTCTCATCATCTGGGCCTTGGGTATGTTGTCAATCATATGACATGGGTGGCAGCTGGATGCCACCAACAAAGAATTTCCATCTGCCGCTTTACAAAACAAACTAGTCTGCAAAGTACCAATCTTCTTTCTTAATAATCAGTAAATTCAAGAAGGAGCCAGAACGGACATCACATTGTACTGAAAATTTAAAATTTGAATTACTGCGTTCTAGATACAATACAAAATCCCTGAGCTCTTGCAGTGTGTCACACCAGACCATAAAAAATGTCGATGCCAGATATCAATCCTATCATAAAAAGGATTATTCGAGCTGTCATGCACAGTTGTTTTTTCCCATTTGTCCAAATAGAGATTGGCATAATTCGAGGTGAAAGTAGCCCCCATTTCCATTCTCTTGAGTTGTAGGTAACATGAATCTTCTAATAAGAAATAGTTCTTAGTAAGCACATGTTCTGAACATTCTAAGAGGAATTGTTTTTTACCTGATCTATTCAGTACCTTAAAGATTTCAGACCCTAATCGTGGGGTTTAGTGGTGAACAAAAAACAATGTCCACTGACACTAAATACCAGTCTTCCACAATCTGCATATCCCACAAAACATCCAAAATCTGCACTGCATCATGAATGTAGGATGACAAAGCTGTCACATAATGTTTAATATGTGCATCCATATACTCAGATAGTGGTTCCACAAGAGAACCAATGCCAGCAACTATCGGACGTCCAGGGGGATCATGAAGATTTTTAGGTAACTTAGGGAGGACATAAAAACTAGCCCTAACTGGATGGGAAACAGTCACAAAAAGCAATTCATCATGATTTATTATCTGTTCTGACTCAAACTTGAAGAGAAAAGCATCTATTTCCCTCTTAAACTAAACAGTAGGATCACTTCTAAGTAGTTGGTAAAATTCCACATTTGTTATCTGTCTCTCAGTTTCTTTGATATACTTAGATATGGACATTGCCACAACTGATCCTCCTTTGTCTGTGGGTTTTATCGTCAATTCCTGATCATTTTCCAAGCTTTTTAAAGCTGTGGCATCTTCTTTAGAAATGTTAACATAGGATGGCTGGGCATCCTTTCCAAAAGTGCTTTAAATTGATGCTCATAAGCTTTTTCAAACATCTAACAGTCTCATTATATGGTGGTGTAAAGGAGAATTGAGGTTTAAAAGTTCTTACCTCCATTTCCATTGCTGCGTGGCCGTCCTCCTGTGTAACTTCTAATGCTGGTCCACAGCATATTTTGGATTTTTCAAAAAATGCTTTCAAATTAAGATTCCTAGTTAACTAATGTAAATTTGCATACAAATAAAAGGGTTTGGAATCTTGCGTAGGGATGAAAGACAAACCTTTCTGTAATATTCTAAGTTGCTCCTCAGTCAGCTCGATGTGTAAAATGTGTATCACTATACTTTCAGGATTTAAAATTATTTCATTTCTTGTCACATTGTGTGTTCGTGTTTGTGGTCTCCTCTTCTCATCTGTTTCCTCCATTGGTTGTTAACTGGTCCTGGTGTTGTCCTCTCAGTTGTCTTGATGTTTGTGTTGGCTCCTGAAATTGCACCATTCATTTGTTCCACTGAAGGTCCAGTGGTTGTGTTCCTTCCTCTAAAAAAAGATCCACTCCTCCCAATTCACTGTTTGGTGTATTATACTTAGGAGATATTCCCCTATTTTTAAGTATAGACAGTGGTTGTGTGTTCTGTTGGTTACCACCCCTGCTCCACCTACAGCTTCTGTGATTCTTGTTGTTACATTTTTTATTCCAGACAAACACCATGTCATGCAGGTAGTCCTGATGATCTCTCTCAAACGTCCTTAATTTTGTGTTTTTTATTTTATTGTCCTCTCTCTGTACTGTTTCTTTCATTTTTTTTCTCCAAAACATTAAAGTCAGGGTGTTCTTTAAATTCTGACACAGTTGCCTCCTTCCTTGAATATCAGTAGTCACCTTGTCCTGTTGTGCCTCATAGTCCCTGATAATCGTGCGCATTAGGGCATCTGTTCCAATTTTCAGTGAGGCTTTCCAATCCATCATAAACGGAATCCTCTCCCAACCATAGCCTGGGGTTTTAGTGACATGTGGTCCTCTTGGTGAGCAGCTGACCTGCAGGTAAGCCTTGAGTTTAATCCTACCCCAATAGTGCCTACATCATCTAATAATTGTTCTAATTCCAAAAATGCTGATTTAATGTCCACTGTGTCAGGCATATTTCTAATGCCCTCAGTTTGTTGTCTTCCTGCAGCTTTAGTGATTGCTGCAGTCTCACAAAATAAATCAGCTTCACCTGCTGCAGCAATACATTAGCAGCAAATGAGCTTGCTGCCTCCTCAATCCTGATGTTCTCAAATAGCTAGAGGTCATACCGAGGATAGAAACCATGTCCAGGAGTTTGTAATAATATTACCAGAGCAGATAATTAATAGGCTGTTCTGTGATGAATCAAACTGCTAACCCCTACTGTCACTGCTCTGCACAAAAACTGAATGGGTATTGAGGCAAGAGTTAAAGCTATCAGCGGTAAATCAGAACAGCCACAGACAGCTTGCAGTGAGCACATAAAAACAAAGTTAAATGTCCAGAAGCAATACAGCTCAACTGCACTGAGGGTGCTGGATAACAAATATAATAGTGAAAAAAGCAATATCTGCACTCCTCCAGCTGTCATACAAAAGGCTTTATTAAACAAGTTTTGAAACATACCGCTATCAATGCTAATACACATGACAGGAATCCCAGTTTCACTTTTCAAACAGTGAAATAACAGAGTTAAAGAACTCATTTAAAAAAAAAAGAAGTATACAGTCCAGGCAGCTAAAGTAGCAAAACGGAGCCAAAACCAAGCAATTTACTCACTGTGAAAGCATCAAGGGAGCTCAACTTCACCGTAGCTGTATAATCTAGTTGAACAAACACCAAGATGCAAAAGGATAATCAGGAAGTGTTTAATCCATTCAACCACAAAACCAGCAGCTAGGTACAGGTATCCCCTCCCCCTGTAGTCAAACGTGTTGGCGTTTGTTCAACTGGATTATACAACTACGGTGAAGCTGAGCTCCCTTGATGCTTTCATTTTTAAAAAAGCTACATTGCTGATATTTGTAACATACATTTAACAGATGGTTTATTTAGTTCATATGCTTTAAACAAAAATAAACTCACACATGAATGAGTCTGCCTAAGGCTAGGCATCGTAGACACATGAGAGCACTGGCTGTCGACCTTTCACAGTGGGTCATTTAAACTATTTTAATTTGTTTGTTAACAAAACATATGTCTGCCACTCCACCCCAACCTACCACAAGTAAGGCATTATAAGAATACTCCAACTCTGGAACCTCTACGGTATTAACAGACTGTGTAGAAGTTGTGGTACAGTAAGGAGAGATTTGATGGGGGTGTGGAGGGTGCAGTGAAGTACTAATTTCAATTTAAAAAAAGAATAAAAAATACAAAACACAACTAATAACTCTGAAGAAAGTGATACATAAAGATTGAACCACAGGTGTTGCAGATACTGTACATTGCGCTTTCTGTTACTTGTCAGTCACACTCACAAACAGCCTGTCTCGATGAAACAAAGATGACTGCTAACTACCGCAAGTAATCTAATTGGTTGAAATGACGAGAAACAACTGTATTGTAAATGGATGTATTAAAATGCCACAAAATTAAATGCAGCTGAAGTTGGTTGAAATCACGTTGGAAAACAAGTTAAAATGTGCTCTACAGGTACTCTGAAACTTAAATATCAGATACAATGGTTTTTACATATTGTTAATAAAAGCTTGAATTTGTTAAATTCAAGTCCCTGTGTCATGATTAGCGTTTCCTGAAAATGTCATGCTGTTTGTTATTGGGGGTTCCTTTAAATCAGCATTTGTTAACTTGCTCTGCAGTAACTAAAAGCAGTGAAGTTGTTGCTGTCCTTCTGAGTGAGGCTTGGGGAGTGATGACATCATATTGGAGTAGCTGGCTGCTTCAGCAGTTAAGTCCCTGCTTAACTGAAGAGCTCTTTCACTTCCCAATCAGAGCAGTCTGTAGAGTTAATTGTTTGATGTCCATGTTTTTTTACTAACACAGTCTGTGATTTATGTTTAGATAAATTAGCTTAAACTCTATCATTCTGTTCTTATAAAAAGTTGATCATTTGAGTTTCAGTTCTTAACTTAAATGGTATGAATGTTTCTCTGTAAGAAATCAGCTTGTCTGTTTCACAGCTGTCAGTCCACTCTCATCAAAACTCTGCATTGTTTTCTAGCTATATAACACAGGGTTGTTTAATGGATAGAACATAAATCTAAATTTTGTTCATTCATAGAAGTGGTTTGTCTTTGATGTAGCCTCCATAAATAGGTTCATGTAAGAAAATTTTTTTTCATGTTAGACTGACAAACAGGTGCCTGTGCCACACTGTGCTATTTCAGGCATGTGTACAGTATGCATTCACAAATTTTAGTTCTTTGAGGGTTTCTTATTGAAAATCGTCATGTATGTGTATAACTAGAAACACTATAAAGTATCCTGATGCCCTTGTCTCCTGCCCACTACTGAGTCAACTGCACTCTGCTGCTCCCTGTTTCCCACAAGGCCCCTGTCTCCTGCACCACATTTGAGGCTGCTGCACCCTGCTGCTCAGTGTCTTCTCCTATACAGTCAGGGCTGCTGCACCCTGCTGTCTCCTGCATAAACAGTTGAGGTTGCTGTACCCTGCTTCCCTCTGTCCCCACCCCCACAGTCGGGGCCAATGCATCATTTTTTCCCCTGTTCCTGTCTCCACAGCCAGGGCTACTGTACTCTGTTACACCCTAGAGTCCCAGGACCCCTGCCTCCACAGCTGGGGCTACTGCATCATGCTGTTCCAAGCCACCAGTGGTGGGGCTTTTGCTGTACCTGCTACCCACTTCCATTGCCCCAAATGGGTAGGGCTGCTGCACCACATGCATCCTGTACCACACTCAGGGCTGTTGTTCTCTGATGCTTCATGTGTCCTTCCCCACAGTCAAGACATCTGCACCATGTTGTGCTCTGTCTCTGCCACCACAGGCAAGGCTGCTGCACCCTGCTCCTGTCTACACAGTCAAGGCTACTGTGGCCTACTGTGCCCTAGAGCCCCATGCCTCTGCAGTTAGGGCTGCTGCATCATGCTGCCACTTGCCACACAAGTCAGGGCATTTGCTGCACCCTGTCCCCTGCCTCCACAGTTTGGGCAGTTTCTCCCTGCTGCCCCCTGCCACCAGAGTCAGACCTTTTGCTACATCCTGCTGCCCAGGCCCTTGTCCCAAACAGGCATGGCTGCTGCATTTTATCCCACAGTTTGGGCTGCTGTACCCAGATGCCTCCCCTGTCTTCTATCTGAAGACTTGAAGCTGTAGCACCCTGCTACCCTCTGTCCCCTACCCCATAACACAAGACGAAAGTATTTTTCTGTTTTTTTTTTCTTTTGAGTAGTTTGGGTAGTGTAGCAAATTATCTGACTCTTGTAGCAGGGAGCAGCATGGTGCAACAACCCTAACTGTGAAGGCAAGCAGCTCTACAGTGCAGCAGGACACAGTGGTGGCAGGGACAGAGGAGAGCATGGTATAGAAGCTTTGATTGTGGGGCAGGACACAGGTGGGCATCAGGGTATAGTAGCCCTGACTGTGGGCCAGGGTGCACATGGTGAAGCAGCCTAGCCCATTTGGGGCAATGGAAGTGCATATCAGGGTGCAGCAGCCCCAACTGTGGAGGCAGGGGGCATGGGTCTCTAGGGTGTAGCACAGCAGCCCCAATTGTGAAGATAGGAACAGGGGGCAACAGCATGCAGTGGTCCTGACTGTGGGGGTGGGTGACAGAAGGCAGCAAGGTGCAGCAGCCTCGACTGTTTGGGCAGGAGAAAGGGGTGGCACCAGGGTAAAGCAGCCCAAACTGTAAGACAGGGGCACAGGATGCAGCAGCCATGCTTGTTTGGGACAAGGGATGCGGGCAGCAGAGTGTAGCAAAGGATCTGACTCTGGTGGCAGGGGGGCAGCAGGGTACAACTGCCTCAACTGTGCAGGCAGGGAACAGGGTGCAGCAAATGCCCTGACTCTTGTTACAAGTGGCAGCGTAAAATATATTATACTGACAGATTAGGCACATTAAACCTCATCATTATAGAAAATGAGGTTAAAGGGTGACACTGTAAATTATTCCCTATTTTTTTTGAGAAATAGGATTTGAATTTAAATAAGAAATTGCAAACAGCAGAGGTCACCCATTTCAGTTACCTTGTACTAAATACAACAGTATAAACAGGAAGTTTTATTTCTCCCAAAGTTTGGTAAATCCCTGGAATGCTCTCCCACCTGAGATAATAATTAGTAAAAATAAGTCTGTCATTAAGCACAATTTGGATGCATGGACGTTAGAAAATGGGGATTTGTGTTATTACGGGTTATGAAGTTGGGAGCTACCTATGGGCATTATTGCCCTTGGCTTCCTATATCTCTTTAGTATGATCCATAGTAGTACTGATTTTAAGACCAGTAAGGATCTCCAAAGAAAACTCACTCATTTCAAAAGTCTACGTTACTATCACATTAGTCCAAAGAAATTAGAGTCACTGGGGTTGTTAATAGATTTTTTTTGTTTAAGATACAACTATCCCCATGCCCCATGCCTCAACATCTTATATAGCATAGTCCTGTCAAAAAAGAATGTTATTTCTTGGGCAAAGTTAAGAGACTTATGTAAACTTCTTACCAAAACTGATATCCCTCTGAACCCAGAAATTTGGATTTTTTGCAACTTCTCAAAGATTCCCCAGTCTAACTCTTATCAATAGTATTTCTTTATTTTAGCATGTTGTTGGGGACAGGAGTGCATAGCCTATTTCATGTGTTCATGATTGTTTTGTATTGTGTTTTAAGGTTTGTTTTGTCATTGTGTTAGTGTTAACCTTGCAGGGCCAAGGACTGATATATCAGTCCAAAATTCCTATCGTTCTAATTCTGTTGGCAGCCTAAGGGTTAAAACTAATTTTTTTTTGTCGTTTTTTTAACCAGGAGAGACACGCTAAGCTAAGCTGAAGCTTGTTTACAGGTGTGACCTGGGAGCACAAGGAAGTTAAGTGACTTGCTCAGGGTCACACAGTACACAAGTGGGGGCTTTGGGATTCAAACTCAGGTTTGCAGCTCAGAGCCTTAAAACACTGCGCTATACTGTCTCCTTAATGTGCAAATGCTATTGCTTCTCATCATAAGTATCGGTTCCTCTATCAGCTGTTTGAAATTACTGTAATGATATTTGTGCTAAACAACAATAAAAGGTTTGGGGTTTTTTTTAAAGAAAAAAGTTGGTAAAAGCTAGCAGCATTAACTCTAAACAGAATTGTTTTAAGGAACTGCAAAACAGAGTCAGACACAGAATGGTGGACCCATATGGCTTCCTGTGTAGCTAATGAGTGCAATACTTATTACCTTCTGAATAAATCAGAACTTTTTTTTTATAAAATCTGGAAACCCATCCTAATTTATTGCAATATCATATCATAATGCAAACTATCTGGTAACAATCTTGTCCTTAGTACCAATAGACCCCTCTTATTTACCTTGTTTGTTCCTGTCTTAATTTATACTTGGTATTTATACTTGGTTTAGAACAGTAGAAGACTTATTTGTCCATATA
Organism: Neoceratodus forsteri; assembly: GCA_016271365.2. Taxonomy (NCBI): domain Eukaryota; kingdom Metazoa; phylum Chordata; order Ceratodontiformes; family Ceratodontidae; genus Neoceratodus; species Neoceratodus forsteri. The sequence continues at coordinate 532,853,445 of CM028137.1, read as the reverse complement.
CAGTGTTCCCCACCTTAGTGGATATACCTCGACCTGTTCCCCAACAGATATTTATCAATGTTTCCCTTAAATTCCATCAGATTTTTACTATTCACCACTTCTACTGGCAAAGTATTCCAAACTCTCCGTTCTATTTATAAATGAATAGTATACACCATTCTTTATTACAAATTTTAACTTAATCTGTTTTCATGTTGTATCAATCTCTTTGGTTTCTCCTGCATCTCCAACTCCATTTCATTTATCAGTTCTTTATCATTTATTATTCTAAATAACATCATTAGATCTCCTCTTTCTCTTTTTGTTCTAAAGAACATAGTCCTGTCCTTTTAATCTTTCACTATATTCATATCTACCCAAAGTTCCAGTCATCTTAGTATATCTCTGCATCCTTCAACCCTATTTATCTCTTTCTTAGTATACAGACTCCATAACTGGGATCAAAAGTTTAAATATGGCCAACATGAGACCTATATACTGGCACCATGCATCCCACTGATTTGTTCATAATACTCCTTTTAATATTTCTCACCATGTTATTTGCTTTTTGTATAGCCATTGTTTGTTGTTTATCATAATTTAATTTATCAATTACTATCCAACAATCTTTTTCCTCATCAACTTCCTTCAATTCTTTTCCTTCTAATATATACCTATTCTTACTCCTATTCACTTTTCCTAGGTGCATCACCCTGATTTCTCTGTACTGAATTTTATCTTATTCTTTCTAGCCCAAATTTCATTTTTTTTTAATCCTCTTTAAACATTTCCTGCTGCTCTATTGTTCTTACTGGACCTCCTACCTTAATATCATCAGCAAATATTACTACTTGATTTATAACCCCTGATGCAAGTCACTGATATATAGTGAAAATAAAACAGGTCCCAACATAGATCCCTGAGGGACCCACTTTCCACTTCAATAGATCTAGATAATTCACCTGTTATTCTTACTTGTTGGGTTCTGTCACTCAACCAATTTCTTATCCATAGGACAATACGAATATCCAATCCTATTTTCACTAGTTTCTCAATCATTTTATCATGAGGCCCTTATCAAAGGCTTTTGAAAATCTAAAATATTATATCTGTAGGTGTGTTATTGATTAGTTTTTCATTTATGTTTTCAGAGAAGCATAAATGGTTTGTGCCACATGCCCTATTTTTCTTAAATCCATGCTGTTTCTCATCCATATATCCCAATAAGTCCAACTTCCCTCTATTTTTATTTTCAATATACTCTCATAGACTTTTCCCAAGATTGCAGTAAGGTTTACTGGCCTATAATTTGACACTAATGATCTCTTTCCCTTTTTGAACAAGGGCACAACAAAAGCTTCCCATCTTCCGGTACTTCTCCTGTTCTAAAGGACTCATTAAATATCCACACTAATGCTTCTGATATTAAAGGTAGCACCTCCCTGATATATCTTGGAAGCAGCAAATCAGGTCCAGCAGATTTATGCATTTTCACTTTATTTATTATTCTTTCCACTTCTTCCTTGGTTGTTAATATTTCTAGATTTTGATGGTTTTTATTTATTTTCACATTTGCCATCTCACCAGAATCCTTGATTTCCCTACCATCAAAATGTAATGGTCCTACACTTTGTTTGGCTCTCCTCTGCTGATTTACATAATTGCAAAAACTTTTCCCATTATCTTTTCTATAAGCCAAATTGGCCTCCAATTTCCTTCTTTCCTTCTTTATATTCTGTTTCACTTTTTTAAACAATTTTTACAATACAGCTCGCATCATCTGTTCCTAAAATGTTCATTCTCTTAAAATGCTTTCTTTTTCTTTAGGCATGATTTTATCACCTTACTAGTACACCACAATGTTTTTTTCCTTTCTTAATATAAAGTTCTTATCTAGAACATACTCCTTTTCCAATTTTAATAACTTGTTTTAATTCTTCTCATTTGCCCTACTGTTTTATTACCTAAAGTCTGTTTCCAATTCCATTTATTTAAGTGCATTTTTATTCTTTGAAAATCTGCTTTATTATAGTTTTTTTACTACTGTTTACCCTTATGCATGTGACTTTCTGTTTGATACTGAAAGTCACAATAGCATGATCACTATTTCCCAACTGTTCTCTTACCTTTATTTTTTAACAATATATATTCTATTTGTCAACAGTAAGTCCAAGATAGTTTCTCCTCTAGTTGGTTTATTTATTAACTGTTCCAACCCAACTGTTTTAAATTGTTGTATAAATTTTCCACTATTAGCATTCCTACTTCTACATGTTTTCCAACATTTATCAGGATTGTTAAAATCTCCTGCTATAGTAACATCTCCTTCCATTGTCATCTGTTCAAGTTCCTCATTTATTATTGTATCCATGTATCTCCTACTATTTGGTGGCCTATAATATAATCCAAATAGAATATTTTTGTCTACCCCCATATTACTTGAATCCATAATGATTCTATTTTTTTTCATTTTCACTTTCTTTATATAAACTACTATCTATTTCTTCTTTAATGTAGATAGCTACTCCCCCCCCCCTTCTATTCCTTCTAGTGCTTGAATATACTTTATATCCCTCAATACCCCTATTCCATTGTACTTCTGGGTCCCACCAAGTTTTGGTTATCATACACATGTTTATATTTTCATTAACCAACTTTACTTCTAATTCAGCCTTTTTTTCCATATTTAAGCTCCTAGCATTAAGTAACCATATAGACATTCCCCCTTTTATTTTTTCAGTTTCTGTTCAAATTTCTCTCTTTTTTCTTTGCCTTAAACTCATTCTTCCCCTTCCCCTGTCCCTTAGTTTAAATTATTATCTACCACCAATTTATTGTCCATCCCTAACTTTCTATTACCTTTCTTACTTAAGTGTAGCTGTCTCTACAAAAGTATGATGGCTCATAGATATAATTCTCCCAATGTTTTATGCAACTCAGATTATTGCGTAATGTCCCCTGTCTAAGCCAATTATTTAATTTTTTTAATTTTATTATTATTAATACTAGTTTCTTCTGACACTGGTAATACCTCTGAAAATATATTTTACATTGTAACTTCTCTGCTTCCATCTTTATTTCTTCAAATTATTTCTCTATGTCTCCTAATCCTTGATTTCTGATATTATTTACCCCAAGTGCAAAATCAAGACTGCTGATCCATCTTTTTCTTTAATAATAATATCTCCTAACATTCCTTTTACATCTCTTATCTTTGCCCCTGAGAAATAACTTGTAGTTACAATCTCTTTATTGCCCCTTGATGTGTATCTATCTGTATATTTCAGTATTGAATCTCCTAGTATATAAATATTCTTTTCCATCTTCTCCAGCTCCATTTGTTCCCCATATTCCTCAGCCCCAACAGTCTGTCCTCCTTGACTAAAGTCTTCCTGACCAATATTTAAGTTAACCTGTTCATTAATTGAATTACTTTAACCTTCTCCTTCATTCTGTTCGACATCAGTTTGTATTCTCTCTATATTATTTCCCCTTTGGTTTTCGTTATCTTTATGAACAAAATTTGCTATTACTTCTTTATCATCGTATCCCTTTCTACAACTCTCTTTCATTCTCCCATCAGGGTATGTGTTCTTTAGATCCTGATCTCTATTCTCCAATGTATTTGTTGCCTCAGTTGGATCACCTACCCTATTTGCTATTTCATTATTTATTTCTAAACTATGTCCAATGTCTCTATTCTCTCCCTCATCATCCAATGCTATCAGGGGCTCAAAACTATTTGAGCACTCCATTGAGAAATTCATTGCTCTTCTCCTTGCAGTTTTTTACTTTTTAGCTTTTCTTTCTACTATAACCCAGTCCCCATCCTGATCTTTTTCTCTCCTTCTTTTTCTTGACTCTCCGTCGTTTAATTCTTCATAAGTCTGATCCATCTGTATAACACTTGTATTGATATTTGTCAGCAACTTCTGCTCGCACACTATTAATTTCTGCTTCACTTCATCCAATTTATTTTGTAACACTTTAATCTTATTACATTGTTTGTCGTATATATCAATAGTTTTATTAGCTACATCTGTACTAATCATTCTACATTCTACACATCTTAACCCCAATGTACCATCCTCCATTCTTACAACATTAGTATCCATCCTTTGTTCTTTTACTGATCTATATATCTCTTCATTAATATAACACTCACCTGTTCTTCTTAATACAGATCCCAGTACTTTCTGTGTTTCCTAAGCCCTTACAAGGGCTAACATTCCACACACTATATAGTTCCCCTTTCAGGGTTCTATAAACAAATGTCTCCTGCTTTCCCTGCTTCCCCATCTGATGCCATCAGATGCCACCAGCCTCTGCCCGCATCCCCTCTGCTCACTGGAGCCAAGCGTTAAGGAGAGCGATTTCCAGATTTCCACACATCACCTGTTACTATGGCAATGCTCACTCCAAATTACCTCCCTGTGGGGCTTATAACAGCACACAGGCAGTTTCCTTTCAAAGTCAAAATCTCACTGCAGCACTCGCTGGACATGTGCATTTAGTACAGCAAGTTCCACACACCATCTGTTGCTATGGCAATGCTTGCTCCGAATTACTTCCCTTTGGGGCTTGTAACAGTGTATATAGGCTGCCTTTAAAAAGGCAGCCTAGCCAACACTCAGGGTGACTTAAACAGCCTCCCTGAAGCACCAGAGAATCAAGTGCCTGTCAATTTCCAGTCCCCTCATAAAGCGGGGGTCAGAAATGCCTCCACACAGTACACTACCTCCTAATGTTTTAAAATAGCTCCCAAGCACCTGGCTATGCTGACAGAATGCTCTGTCAGCACACAGTCGGTTTCCTTTCAAAGCCAAAATCTCACTGCAGCACTCACTGGAGCTGAGCGTTTAGTAGAGTGACTTCCACATGTCACCTGTTTGCTATGGCAATGCTCGCTCCGAATTACCTCCCTGCGGGGCTTGTAACAGTGTATATAGGCTGACTTTAAAAAGGCAGCCTAGCCAACACTTGAAGTGACTTAAACAGCCTCCCCAAAGCACCAGACAATCAAGTGCCTGTCAAGTTCCTGTTCCCTCGTAAAGCGTAGAGTCAGGAACGCCTCCACACAGGTATACTACCTCCTAATGTTTTAAAATAGCTCCCAAGGACCTGGCTATGCTGACAGACTGCTCTGTCGGCACACAGGTAGTTTCTTTTCAAAGCCCAAATCTCACTGCAGCACTCGCTGGAGCTGAGCATTTAGTAGAGCGATTTCCACATGTCACCTGTTGCTATGGCAATGCTTACTCCGAATTATCTCCCTGCGGGGCTTGTAACAGTGTATATAGGCTGCCTTTAAAAAGGCAACCTAGCCAACACTCAAGGTGACTTAAACAGCCTCCCCAAAGCACCAGGCAATCAAGTGCCTGTCAAGTTCCTGTCCCCTCATAAAGCGTGGGGTCAGGAACGCCTCCACACAGGTACACTACCTCCTAATGTTTTAAAATAGTTCTCAAGTGCCTGGCTATGCTGACAGGCTGCTCTGTCAACACACAGGCAGTTTCCTTTCAAAGCCATTTGATGTTGATGATATTGTTTATGAATGTACTTGACATTGTTATCATATTAATGTATTGTAATTTTGGAAAATGAATAAAAACAATCATGAAAAAATATTTATTGTAGTCGTTACACTTTATTAGTTCAATAAAGTAAGTCATTATACTACAGTAAAGTAACTGCTATACATGTGCAAGAATATGTTAAATAAAGTAGGTAAAAGTAATTGGGTGAAAAGTGATCACTTCTGTTACTGTTGCTTTGAATAATAAAGTGCAGCTCTTACTTTCCCTTTAATATGCTACATCAAGTTTCAAGATGCTGTAGCTTCTGTTTTGTTTTTTTCTTGGAATGTCAATGCTATCATCAAAATAGTAGTAAACCCCATCACTTACTGTGGGATGTCCAAACATTGCAAAATCGGATTCTGGTATGTTACTAATTTTAATGGTTTAGTGAAACAGTTTCTGCTGTACTTCAGTGAAGTTGTTACAAACAAATGACTGTATAGGGTTTCGTTTGAGAGGGGTGTATTGATCTGTTGTAAGTATAATGGCTTTTTTAAGGTTGGTTACAGTTTGGCATGGTAGTGTGCAATGGTGTCGCATTAATCAATGGTCAGGTGATACAGTACATTTCACTCAAAGTTTCTGTATTTTGTGGCTTTTACCTACCTATTTTATACAGACTTTATAAACAGGCAAAATTGCATTTTGTATAAAATGTACTGTTTGCTGATATTTTAGAAGCGGCTCCATTTATATGGATTTCCAGGAGCTCATGCATTGTAGCACCACAGAAAACAAACAAAAGTGATGGACAGAAAAAAACCTAAACAGTCCACCTAGTCTGTCCCAAGATTCCCCACTTACAGATGCTCTAGTCTCTATCCTCCCCCTCCCATGACCCCTTCACTTCTTCTCTTCCCATCTTATGACATCTTTATATGTGTCCCATTTGCTCTTGAATCCTGTTAGTGTCTATGCCTCCACAACCTTGACAGGAAGTTTGCTTCACTCATCCACCACCCTTGCCATAAAGAAATACTTCCTAATGGCCTTTTTGAACCTTCACACCCCACCCCCCAAGTATGAGCACATGACCCCTGGTTGATGCACTGTTTCTTAATTCGAACACATTTGCTATGCTCTCTGTTGAACCCTTTCATGAACTTGAACGTCATTGTCATGTCCTCTCTCTCTCTCCTCCCTCTCTCTCTCTCTCTCTGTCTCATCCACTAGTGAATACATGTTGAGACTTCTCAGTCACTAATTATAAACCTTGCCCTGCAGACATGGATCATTTTCATAGCACTCTGCTGCACTGTGTCTAATCTATCCCAGTCCTTCTTTAGGTGCAGACCCAGACCTAGACATAGTATTCGCAGGTAATATCATCTCCTTTTCCTGCTAGTAGTTCCTTTCCTGATGCACCTCAGCATTGTACTAACCCTTCCATACCGTGCAACCTGTTGCATGAGCCGCCTGCTGTAGGTTATTGCTGATCACCAACCCTAGGTCCATTTCATCCTCCTCCTCCTCCTCCTCCTCTGTGCATTCTGCCAGCATCCCATCAGTATAGTACACTTCCCCAAAATGTTTCCCCCTATGTCCATCGTTCACCTTGCACTTTTTGGCATTAAATTTCAACTGCCAAACCCTGCACCACTTCTGCAATCTCCTCACATCCTGCCTTATAAAGTTAGTCCCATCTTTACTGTTGGACCTCTGGCAGAGCTTGGTATCAGTAGCAAATAGGCTCATCCTGCCCTGGCTACCCTTACCTATGTCACACTAGTCCCAGGACCAATCCCTACAGTACCCCACTAGTCACTACCCCATCCTCAGAGAATTTAGTTGTTTCATTAACTATCCCCAGATAACTCACCATCTTAACCAGTTTTCTGTGTGGCACAGAGTCAAAGGCTTTCCTAAAATCCAGGTACAGTATAGTAAATCCACTGCTTGAACCCTGTCTGCTTTTTGTGTCACTACATTAAAAAAGTCAATTAAATTAGTCTGACATGGCTGGCTCTTCGTGAATCTATGCTGTTTCCCATACATGAATCCCTTTCCTCTAAGAATGGGACTCTGCATCTTTATGTTTACTTGCAGACTGTCTCCACCCACCCACCCACAGGCCCTGCACTACTGACTGGGCTCCCACCTGCATTCGATTCTGTCTCCACTGAGGTCTGGGGAATCTTGATGGTTCCACCATGGGGGGGGGGACAATCCACAGGAGTTCAGAGGTCAGGTAAGTACTTGGGTGACAGGGCTGGAGGGGTTGGTTGGATGGGACAGACCGGTACAAATTTGTTTAAAACACCTATGGGTAAAACACCTATATAAAAAAAGAATCTCTTCTTCTGATGTTTTCCCACTATCAATGTCAGGCCCCCTGGTCTGTAGTTTCCCAGATTTTCTGTATCACCCTTTTGTATAAGGGAACCACATTTTCTACCCTACAGTTTTGTCACTGCACCTGTAGCTACTAACTCTCCAAAGAGGACTACCAGTGGTTCGACAGGTACCGACAACATCAACATTGTGACTACAGTAATGACTTATTCTACAGGTTAGCAGATATAAAACAACAAAAATACAGTTTACAGGCACCAGCTTCTAAATCTTCTAACTTTCCCTGCTGATAATACAGTGCTTTAGGACTGTAATTGAAACGATGTATGGGAAAATGCCACATTGGCTTGCAGCAAATCCCATCATGTGTTAGGTTCCCCAGGTGATAAACATACAAAGTTTCAAGATAAAGAAAGTGGATTTTAATGAGGTGTTTTATTCTAAAGTATACACATTATAATGTTATTATGCATGCATAACAGGAAGAAGTCTTGCTTGATCATTTTTTCTTGTTGATTTCTCTGCAAATGCCCAGACTAATCCCTATGTGCCTGAACTCCTATAGCACGTCTCCTCTTATTATGTAAATGTGTTGGGTTTTCATCGTGTTTCTTATGCCGAGAATACTGCAGAGAATACTGACCGTTTGACTCTATGATGCAAACAATGAACAGTTTTCTTTGTTTTAATGAGAACAAAATACATAAAAACTTATTTTTCTTATATTGAAACATGTTAGACTGCTATTGAAACATGTTAAGCTCAATCACATGAAGACTTTCCTGCTCAAAATAAGACCGGTGGTCGGCCTAAATCATTTTGCCCTCTCAAATTCATTTGTTAAAACCTGGGTTCTTGAACTACAGAGCAGTGGCACATACACAGTTCCTTCCAATACGCGAAAAATAAATTAATGCAGTCTTCTACTGCCATCTAGTGGCCATCTAACCACATGACATGTCTATGAGTTAAGGTCAGCAGATTCCAGAAAACAGTTAGTGCATTTGGTGCAGCAACTATAAATAGGTAATTTGTTTAGTTTATGTATTTATTGAAAATGTTTCACCAGGTAAACATACAAAAGATTAAAGGAGAATCTAATATACAGAATTGATGGGGAGGGGCAAGAGATGGCAGTGAATTGTATATAGTATGAGAAAAACTAATGAAACATGTTGCAATAGCATTACAGGTACAGCAGCACACAGGCAACACAACCACAGTATAATACAAGGCAGGCTCCCCAGTAAATGAGCTGGTGGGGATAACCAGTTTAAGCATGAGTCAAAAACTCAGTCAGGTACAGAAATATCAGATACAATCACAATGAGATGAAACAGGAGGGAAGTATTTTTCAGAAAAAAAAGGTGTACAAGAACAAGGGGCCATGCTATTAAGTTGGAGGGGAGTAGATTCAGGAGAGATGTGAAAAAGTACTTCTTCACAGAAAGAGTGGTGGGTTCCTGGAACAACCTTTCAGCAGAGGTAGTGGGGTGAAACAGTGGTGGGGTTCAAGAATGCATGGGTTAGGCAAAAGGGAGTCATAGCAGAAAGGAAAGGGGGGAGTGAGAAAGAGTTGTAGATCAAGTAGTGTCTGAGGTGGTAATGTAGGCAGTGAAAAATGGGTAGACTGGGTGAGCCAAGTGTCTTTTCCTGCCATAAAATTCTATGTTTCTATTTAATAACAGTCGTGAGTGCCTGCTTAGCACAGGAGACACTGGCTGGTAAAATAGCACCCAGAGACAAGCTAGTCTATAACTGGGCAACCTGTACTGAACAGCATGTTTTCAGAGATTCTTTTGGGCGGGGGATAAGAATCTATTACCAACATGAAAGCATAGGTTGTGCCCCATGTGGTTGGGAATAGGGTAAACACAGTTGATTAGGTAAGAGGGACGTTCGTTGAAACAGTACTTAAACCCGTGTTTTCATAGAAGATTATCATCTGTAAGCAATGTAAATCTCATCTTGTGGTTGATGTTTAATTGCATTCTTTTGCAGGCAAAAAAAAAAAGTGTCCAGAAGCAGACTTAAAGGAATCCAGACCTTAGCCAGCATGTTCTTTCTAGCCTCTTTTAGCAGTATTGCACAAGCTGTTTCTAGGTCTGCCACCCTCCACTGTTTGCCACTCATGAGCGTGCATCATTACCCTCCTTTCGCACCTACTTTAATGTGAAGATGTTTGGGCTTGTTTTTCTCATCTTTCCTGTTATTGCGCTCAGCCGTATTTTTTGCCTCACATTCTTCTTACATCCATCTCCAAGGAGGCAGTATAGTACAGTGGTTTAAGGCTCTGAGCTGCAAACCTGGAGACCTGGGTTTGAATCCCACAGCCCCTACTTGCATACTGTGTGACCCTGAGCAAGTCACTTAACTTCCTTGTGCTCACAGGTTGCACCTGTAAACAAGCTTTCGGCTTAGTGCATCTCTCCTGGTTAAAAAAAAAATAAAAAATCTTCTGTACCATCCCTCTCCTTGGCATTCTGTAGTCCATCTACATGACCCACTGCTACACCCCCCCTCCCCAATGAACCTTCTCTCCATCCCTCTGAGAGATCCTGAGAGTACCCCTTTCCAGGCAGTGCTAGAGGAACTTATTCCAGGGCTTGCATTCAGTTACTTGACCCCTAGCAGAAGAGCAAGAATTGCGATAGAGTGCGAGAAGGAAGGGCCACTGGGTGATGTCATCTGCTAGGAACAATTCTTTTCCTGTTTAATCCCTTTGGGCCCTTCACCTTGGGGATGCTTTGATACTGGTAGCCACACACTGGATACACCATGTAAGCATCCATCCCACCCATTGTGCTCCCATCTATTGTTGCCACCTGTGGCCACCTCAAAGGATATCTGAGTGTGGACTGCAGGATCCATACTCCAAGGAGGAGGAGAAGAGCATTCAGTAGAATGCTTGATCCTTTCTTGGTGGCCCTTCTGGTAGCCCTTGCATGGGACACAACCCCCAGCATTACAAGCAGTATCTGACCCCACCATGCCATTAGGCTAGGTTTATGCAGCAGATTTTGGTTTGCTGCTGTACAGTTGTCAGAATTAGAATGCAAGTTTTTACCACCCCAGTAGGTTCACGGTTCCCTTTTTGTCTGGGTTGTGCACCATTAACAAATTACTGTACCAGGAAGCCTATACCTCATGCTGCTATAGTGTGGGATTGCACTTTATGACCCTGATAATCTGTAGGGAATCTGTTTTTAAATGCCCCCCATGAACCAATAGAAATGTTACTTGAACCACTGCAGATCACTGGAGAACAGTGGGGAGGCAATTTTCTGTGGACCCCATGAATCCACCACAGACTGTATCTCAGTTTTCCACCATTTGAGGCGCTAGTACCCTATCACTGACCATTGAAACAATGATAAACAATTATTTGTTAGAGTACTGGCTTCAGAAGTGGGAGATTATAGGTACAAACATGACCAGAGCCAGATACTCAGTATGTGTAGCCTTAAGCAAGTCACTTATTTTCTCAGTGCTCCAGTCCGTCCTGCAGCTGGGTAGCATCAGGACTCCACTGGAAACAAGATGATGCATCTCAGCTGGGCTGTCCTGGGTAAATAAGTTGTAAAAAAAAAATCACTGGCTTATAACAATCATTTTTTCAAATTCTATTGCAAGGCTTTGGGTTTTGAAACAAGCTCTGGCTTCATAAGACTTAAAGTCTGCTGTAGAACTGCAGGTGACTTTTTCAGATCTGTCACAGTTTGAAGCAGTCTTCCCTGCTTTGCTGCATTTCTTTGTTAGATTAGTTCCCCTGAGGTCTAGCAATAAGAGAGTGCCACAGCTGTGGCAAAAGAAGTCCTATGCAAAATATGACCAAACTGTAAGATGATCAAGTGCTATGCTAGCACTGAAGAAAATACAGGGGTGCAATATAGAAGAAATTATGGTTACCTATGTTATGATTAAATAATGGCCTTTATATTTTGTTTATACGATTTCAGCCAATCAGTACCAAGAGCCACAGGGTATTGTCTTGCACATAGCTGTCAGCTGGTGTCTTGTACAGCAGCTTGAAGTGAATAATTTCACTTCAACATCAACAAATATGGGAACAACATTACCCAAATACAACTTAAGCCATATTAATCACTCTGGGAAACTCAAGTTGTATAATACTATATGCATATGAGGCTTGCTAAAGATGTCTCTTAAGGAATGAGAGCATCATTACATTATGTTTGGAATGCTAGAACCATTCAGCTTCACTTTGTAGTCCACTTGCCCAATCAGCATGTGGTGGTACAGTTTTTTATAACTCAGCTTTATCGAGCAATGCAACATATATATATATATATATATATATATATATTTATATATAACATTCATTGAAAAAAAAAACTTTGTTAATGCACCAGTTAGGGTTAACCAACAAAAGTAGGGAAATATGGTGTTAGGGTTTCCAACCCTAACACCCCATCTCTACACTGCAGGCAGCAACAGGAGAAATCATTACCATTTGCCCTCTCCTGCATCATCACAGATCAGGTGTGGGGTGTGCCTTGGGGTTGTCAACCCTAATGCTCACCCCATTCCATTATTAAAGAAGCTCAGATGTGTATAGTACGTGAGAATGGGGTGAGCATTTAGGGCTGACAACCCTGAGTCACACCCACACCTGACTTTTAAAGATGCAGAAGAGGGTAAACCATAATGGTTTCTCCTGTTACTACCTACAGGAGTGGGGGTGTTTGGTTGAAAACCTAACACCACATTTCCCTACTTTTGTCAGTTTAATCCTAACTGGTGTAATTGATAAAGTGTTTTGCAATGAATTTACTTTTTGAGATAGTTTAATGGAATCATCATTTGTCTCTCAGAGTGCCCTGTGCTCCCATCCCTTCATGGATGTGTACATGTACATTGCTGTGGAAGCGCAGGGCCCTCTGGGCCTTCCATAATGACAGTTTATTTCCTTCATTGTATGGCTTGTTAAAGGGAAACATCCAAGTCAGTAAGCCTCATACCTCACTGTGGGGCACCACCACCACCAATGTGGGTTTGCCCATTGTATGAAAATTTGGGTATCTCTGCCTGAAGTAATTTTGTTTTATCTGGTTGATCCTGCCATCACTCCTGCCAGCATTTTAAATGAAGTGCCTCAAGTGGCGCATCCCACAATCACCTGCAGGTGACATCTGAGCTGGGGAGCTGCCGTGGGAGTGTGTATAGTGTTAGGCTATGGATGGAGCCATTAACATCTCTGATCTGCTACTTAGAGGTCTAAGCACTATACCGAGACCAAGTATAGACTGACAATCATCAGACAGTCCATACTTGGTCTCAGTATAGCACCAAGACCTCTAAGTGGTAAACTGGAGTGGTTAATAGCTCTGTCCATAGCCTAACACTATGCACACTCCCATGGCTGTTTCCCAGCTCTGATGTCAGCCACGGGCGAATGTGGGATGTGCCGCTAGAGGTGTTCCATTTAAAATACCAGTGGGAGTGATGGGAGGTTCAACCAGATAAAACAAAATTACTTCAGGAGGAAGTACAGTACCTGTATTTTTTATACAGTGGTTGAAAATGCTAATTGGAAGTGCCCCACAGCATACTGACATAGATGTTTCCCTTTACATTTTAATGTTATTCTATGGGAAATTGCATTTATTATTTTTTATGCATTTTTTTTATACTGTCCTTAACTCATTGGGGGGATATGTGTTATCTTTGTAGTACTCATTCAGACCTTTGTATTGATATATTTAGATTGTCCCTAAGTCCAAATATTGAGGGAGTTATGGTTTTTGAAAGTCACCATGTTATCCTATGGGAGTTTACATATTGTAAATTTTGTGCTTTATAATATGGCTCCTATATTTCAGGGCAGGATTATGGGTTATTGTTGCAGTACTCATTAAGACCTTTGTTTTGATATGTTTTAATGTTTGTGTTTTTTTTTATATAGCCCCTGGATATTTATTTTTTTTGGGGGGAGGGGTCATGTCTTATTCCTGCAGTACTCATCAAGACCGTTGGTTTGATATTTAGGTTGACTCTTAAGTCCAGATATTGAGGGATTTATGGCTTGTTGAAGTTCAAATGTGTAAAACAAAAAAACTAAGTCCAAAATAATTTTCCTTATGAAGGAATCCTTTTTTGTATGAAATGAAAATCCCATACAATAAAGGATCCCTTTAAATGAAAAAAGAATGGTGGAAAAACTAATTCCAAAATGTTTTTCTGTATGAAGGGATCCTTTTTTGTATGAAGAAAAAAATCACATGAAAAAGGATCCTTTCAAAAGAAAAAAGAATTGTGAAGAAAACTAAGTACAAAATCTTTTTACATATGAAGGAATCCTTTTTCTTATGAACAGAAAATGGCCATATGAAAAAAGCAGAAGTGAGTCATGAAAAAGGATGTAAAAATGTAAACACATTTGGGGGTAATTTTTCCAACAGTTAAGTGCAGAATCCCCCTAACAGGGTCCCGATGAGCAAGATACACAAGTTGGTGGCTCTGCAGGATATAATTTTTGTGAGTTTTGAAAAAAAAAATTTGAAAGGAAACAAGATGACAGCCATACATGAAAGGACTTTTTCCTCACAAAAAGGATTGTCCCCATATGGAAAATGATCTATTTGAAAGTGCCTACTGCACATGCTCAGAACTGAAATATCAAATCCTTATCACTCTGGAACAGATTGTTATTTTTTCACCAACTCAATGAAAGGCACTTCTGTGACCCGTGCCCTTTCTACACTGAAAATTTCAGATCGAAATTCCAAACTGTGTAGGTGCTCGGGGCTTGCAAACAAAACAGATTTTTACACATTTTGCACTGCCCAGATCTCTGAAGTCACACATCTGATCAGAACAAAACTTGGCCTATCAAGAGACCTTAGGTTTCTAACAGTGCATGTTAATTTGTTCAATGGTTGTGAAGTTAATAAAGTGCAAAAATTGGAGTTTAACATTAAACACCCTACTCAACCCTAACTATAGTGATGCAACTGCACCACTATAATAGCTACTGTAGATAGATAGATAGATAGATAGATAGATAGATCTTTGCAAAAAAAACTCTTTAATGCATCAGTTAAAGTTCAGTTTAAACCAACAAAAGTAGGGAAATGTGGTGTTAGGGTTCCCAACCCTAACCTCCACCCCCACCCTGCAGGCAGCAAAAGGAAAAACCAGACTATATGAGAATGGGGTGAGAGTTAGGGTTTACAACCCCAAGGAACACCCAGGACTGATTCTTGAGGACTCAGAAAAGTGAAACCGTAATGGTTTTCCTTTGCTGCCAACACAAGTAAGGGTGGGGTGTTAGGGTTGAGAACCCTAGCAGCACATTTCCTTACTTTATCAATTAAACTGAACCCAATACTTGGGACTCATATCCTCTGGTCCCTTCACTTCTATCCTCCATAGATACATATATCCATGTTGGTGTGGCGTGGGACCCAGACTGCCCTGCATTTCCATTTCTCCCTAAAAGCAAGTAATTTCCTTGCCTGTATGGCTTGTTAAACATCCAATGTTGTCCTATGGGATTTTAGATTTTTTAATTTTTATGATTTTTTCAAATGGCCCCTCATTTTTTTGGGGGGGTTATTATGTGTCATTCTTGTAGTACACTTTAAGAACTTTGTTTTGATATATACATTGTCCCTTAACTGCAAATGTTGAGGGAGGTATGATTGTTGAAGTTGAAAAGCATCTGGAATCAAGCAGCACTCTGCTTAGTATGCCTCCCTGCTAAAACTTTTAAATAAATAAATAAATGTGAAAAAACTAAGTCTAAATTATATTTTTCATATGAATGAGGCAACCTCAAGAAAAGGACCCTTCATATTAAAAGAATGTGAAAAAACCTAAGTCTATATTCTTTTCTCGTATGAAGGGATCCCTTTTGTGAGGTTTTTCATTAAGGATCCCTTCATATGAAAAAATAATCTGAAAAAAACTAAGATCAAATGCTTTCTTTGTATGAAGGCATCCTTTTTTCTAGGAACATAAAAAACTCACAAAAAAGGATCACTTGATACAAAAAAAGAAACTGAAAAAAAACCTAAGTCCAAATAATTTTTTCATATGAAATTTTTTGTATGAATGAAAAAAAAACTCATGAACTAGGATCCTTCATATGAAAAAGAATTTTGACATTGTTTCTTTTCAGATTCTTTTTTCATATGAAGGATCCTTTTCATGAGGTTGTTTATTTCATGTGAAAAGGATGCCTCATTAAACTCAAAGAATCTGAAAATAACTAAGCCACATTTTTTTCCCACAAAGGGATCCACTTTCATATGGCCCATTTCCTTTTTATGACTGTGGGCAGAGCCTACTGCCATCTTACTGTCTGTAGCTGAAAAAAAATGTAGTATCATGGAACACATTTTTTGGAGTTTTCAATGTATCCTTCCACATCAACAAACAACTTTACCAATTGAAATAAAATACTCCCTTCTTTCTGTTTAGAATGTTGGAGACATAACTCCAAGCTGCTTATTAGATGGACATTAGGAAACTGAAACAGCCTGTTAAATATTGATTGCCTATTAAACTGGAGATTTGTTTATCCCTTTGAAATGTAACAACTTGCACATTTAAATACTTAGCATTAAAACATTTTCTTGCTACTAGCTTCAGTTGGGCAGGTATTCTCTTTCAAGAAAGAGTCATACCTCATAAATGTCATCATTTTTCAGCAAGGAATCTCCAAAAGATTTACACTGTTTTCTAACCTCTTAAGACACTAAGTGATAAGCACTATCTCAGGACATATGCCAAGTCTTCTGTGAATTATCCATTCCAGACTCTCTCTCTCTCTCTCTATATATATATATATATATATATATATCAATCAGCAGGCATTTTTTGCTTTGCTTTTGGGGAAAATATATTGAGCTACAGCAAACACACACACACACACACACACACATACTGTACACGCCATCCTCATGGCCACAGCATTTGAAATATATACTGCAATCTAATATGTTATAAAACAATAAAGAAACTGTTTATGTCAGCGAATGCAGTGAAGTTCAGTTTACAGTAGATTTCCTTTAAATATTTCTTATCCTATATTTTGTATCCTGGATAGCGCAGGGGAGATGCTACATCTCATTGTCAGAGGGATCTTCATTTACACATTTTTGCACTGTATTTACTCAGGATGTCCCAGATTAGATGCAATATCATGTTTTCAGTGGGCCATGATTTTACCATTTTATAATACATTTATTCAGGTAGCCTAGTCCAGATGTAACATATTGTTTTCAGTTTGTTTTGATTTTACACAGTGCAACATAATATTGTGTAGATGTACTGCCCCACTGAAAATAAGTTGTCATTTCTTCTATGAACTATCCAGGCTAAATATATAGTAATCAACCGACATATTCTAGGAAAATACACTGTAAAATGCGTAAAGGAAGACCACATTGAACTGCCTCTCAGCAGATCTGCATTGTGCAAATTCATTAGAAATAATGGGTAAAAGCATCCCAAAGTGCTCCACAGCCATTTCAGCTCTGACCAGAACCTGTTCATATGGCCATGTTAAAAAGAAAATTGAGTAATGAAAATATATTTAAAATGTATAAAATACACATTTTGGGTCATTTCCCAAAAGTAACTATAGAATCCATTTGACATGGTCCCGATTAGCAAGAGTGTTGGTGTCTCTGCAGGATCCATTTTTATGGGTTTTCAAAAAACATTTTTGAAAAAATGGAAACAAGATGGCGGCAATACATTTTTTTATCATGAAAAGGATTAGCCTCATATGAAAAGGATCTTTTTCAAATGGACCAAATTCTTTTTGTTCCAAGCAGCTATCAAAAAAATGTACTGAGCATGTTCAGAACAGAAATTTCAAATTCTTATAACTTTGGAACAGATTAATATTTTTGCACCAAACCAGCAAACTGCACGCTGTGGCCTAAGCTCTTTCTATCCTGAAATGTCAGAGCAAAATTCCAAACCTTCTGGGCACTAGGTGATGGAAAAAAGAGCAAAACCCAGATTATTTTCACTTTTTGCTGTGCAGATCTGGAATCTGCATATTGAACTAGAATGAAACTTGGCACATCAAGAGACTTTGCCCCTGAGACTGCTCATGCAAACTTTTGTGCACATCCATTGAATAGTTGAAGCTATTAAAGTGCAAAGTTTGGGGTTCAAATAGAATATCCTGCTCAACCCTAACTATAGTGGTGCTACTGTGCCATTAGAAAATATATGTGTGTGTATATATATTTATATATACATATATATATATATATACACATACATATATATATATATATATATGTGTGTGTGTGTGTGTGTGTGTGTATATATATATATATATATATATATAGATATAAAATCAATCATATCCATTACATTGCTGTACATAAAAATATCTTCAAAAACCAGAAAACACATTAAAGAGCCAACCTGGCCCTGACCATTTGTTTACACAGTAGTGAAGCAGTGTGCAGTCCACAGCTAACAATTAGCATACTTGGAAAACTTCAGGAGAGACTGGTATTTTACCAACTACAAGAATATCTCAATTGTAACAACTCCCTAACACATTCTTAACATGGCTATCAGAGCCAGCCCAGTGGTGCTGAGGGTTGAGGTGCTGGATGCCACACCTCGTACCATACCTGTGACCTTGGGTAGAGAGTGAGTTCAGGTCATCAGGTGTTGACCAGAGGAGAGAGGATTGAGGATCCGGAGGACTGATCTGTTCTCTTGCAGAGGGTGGGTCGTAGTATCCCTACCATCAGCAATTCCTGGTGAAGACTGGGCGTTCTACAGCAGGGGCCACTATGGAGATGGTGGGGGCAATTGTGGATGTCCACGGGGAGTGGTGTGGGAGCATGCCCACACTGTGCTGGACATCACTGCATGTCTATGCCCCCAGGTAGAAACAAGCAGGAAAACCCCCCATCGCCAGAGAGGTAGATGTCAGCTGCCTCCATGTCCAATGCTGGATCCTGCCCTCCAGGGACCTGCCAACCCACGATCTTCACCTCAGCCTAGAGGCCTGATTAAGAAGATAAGTACAATGGAGCAGAAGGCGACCCTGCCCTGGGGAGTCATGACCGGGGGGGTACCCCGATGGTGTGCCGCGGGTGGATCGAGGCAGCAGGTCTACTGGCAGGGAGGGTCTTGGCTGATGGGATACAGCAGTCCAGTATAAGGTGCCCCATGTAGTGGTGATGGGAAGGAAAAAGAGTAAAAAAAAAAACACATGACTTTCAGAAAAAACACGGCACTGATACTGCCCTGAAATGAGTCTTCATAGACATCCACAGGGCTATGGATGCAGGCATGGAAACAGAGGCAGTCTTTTCAGACCTGACAAAAACATTTGACTTGGTCAACTATGACCTTCTAGTAGTGAAGTTGTGCAACTTTGGGCTAGATAATGTCTGCTACCAATAGTTTACAGACTACTTATCTGAGAAGAAGCAATATTTAAGGTGGCAGGGAAACACCTCTACCCTAAAACAGATAACTGCAGGGGATACCCCAAGGTTCCATGCTTGGACCCTTACTGTTCTTGCTATTTATAAACAACCTACCTCTTCACTGCAAGAATGCCTCCAAACAGCTATATGCTGATGACACCATTCTTTACAGGTCAGGGGCTGATGTCAGTTGGATCAACCTCAAACTAGGTAAGGGACGTTTCAGCTCCTAGAGTTGATTCTCAAAAATAAATTTGTACACAACACGAAAAAAAAGTCATGCTTTTGGTAGCAAAAGGTTGGGACCCTGCAGAAACTTACTCCTCATGCTCTCCACTAAATCAGGTACTAACTTGAAGTAGTGAAGTCATTTAAATACCTAGGTGGGTGTTAGACAAGAAATGTCCTTGAACCCCATATAGATGTCCTCTCCGAATCCTTAAACCAAAAATCTGGGCTACTTCATAGACTCATCCCTACCTCTCGCACCCACGCAGCTTGCAATAAGATAAATTCACGCTGCCAGTTCAACAACACTTTTGTTGACCGGCATCTCATCGACAAGAATTACATTGACCGCAAGTTGCAGTTGACATAATTCCAGTTTGTCTCCGGTCAGATTTTTACATAAGGGGCTTCCCCCAAACCCTCACAGGGCTCTGCCACCTGCATCCACCACATTATGGATTGTCAACTGCAGTTGGAGTTGACTTGGGGAGGGGGTGCAAGACCGGAAGACAGTGTGCTCCTGTGGTGCACCAACACAGCTACCTGTCAGCAACCTGTCAATTTTGTCGATGGGTTGGTAGGTCGCTGTGTTGGTGTCACTGTCGGGGGTGGGGCATACCACAAGATGCACATTATTACCAACTCTTTTCTGCACGACCTCAATAATACAATCTGCTTGAGACTCTGTCTTGGCCAGACTAAGGACCGCTACAACCAAATGGCTTGCTTTGCTGATGTTGCCCATCCAAGTTAGCACCACTGCGATATCCATGCTTCACTAGGGTGACCCTCACTTGAGACAAGACTATGATTCCCACTGTTTTGTCTGGCCTATGAGCTACTACAATCTACTGCTTCTCCCAGCCTCACAACCCTGCTTCAATTTAGCTAGCCTGCCAGGTCATGGAGATCTCTCTCCACTTCTTTGCTAGACACTCCCCGGGTCCAATCTACTGTCGGCAGTAGATCATTCCATACAGTTGCTCCAGTGCTATGGGACTCCCTTCCCCTTGATATCCGTATGAGTCCAACATTCTTGCAATTCAAAAGAAGGCTTAAAACTCTCCTTTGGACCCAAGCACTTTGTCAATATCATTCTCGTCCATGAATTTCATCTATAGCATTGCTGTACTTGAAAGTCTGTAAATAATTAATACTGTGTTTGTTTTAGCTCTTGTGTGATCTAGTACTGTATTGGAATTGTGTGTTCGACACTTTATAACTAACCCGGGTTGCCCCTGAAAAAGTGTCTCAGTGGGTTTACCTGGTTAATAAAATTCAATAAATAAATAAATAAATATGTTTCTGTTTGTACCTTGTTGTTATTGTTATCTTGTTGAGTTATTATTTGAAAATCTAATAACGCTTATTAAATTAGCAAAAATAACAATACTCTTGTGGTAAGTATGCATGAGTCTGCACTAGATAG